>CM053140.1:7500-1257500 GCA_028571685.1 Heterohyrax brucei
CCCTAACCCTAACCCTAACCCTAACCCTAACCCTAACCCTAACCCTAACCCTAACCCTAACCCCTAACCCTAACCCTAACCCTAACCCTAACCCTAACCCTAACCCTAACCCTAACCCTAACCCTAACCCTAACCCTAACCCTAACCCTAACCCGACACCCTAACCCTAACCCTAACCCTAACCCGACACCCTAACCCTAACCCGACACCCTAACCCTAACCCTAACCCGACACCCTAACCCTAACCCTAACCCGACACCCTAACCCTAACCCTAACCCGACACCCTAACCCTAACCCGACACCCTAACCCTAACCCGACACCCTAACCCTAACCCGACACCCTAACCCTAACCCTAACCCGACACCCTAACCCTAACCCTAACCCGACACCCTAACCCTAACCCGACACCCTAACCCTAACCCTAACCCGACACCCTAACCCTAACCCTAACCCGACACCCTAACCCTAACCCTAACCCGACACCCTAACCCTAACCCGACACCCTAACCCGACACCCTAACCCTAACCCGACACCCTAACCCTAACCCTAACCCGACACCCTAACCCTAACCCTAACCCGACACCCTAACCCTAACCCTAACCCGACACCCTAACCCTAACCCGACACCCTAACCCTAACCCTAACCCTAACCCGACACCCTAACCCTAACCCTAACCCGACACCCTAACCCTAACCCGACACCCTAACCCTAACCCGACACCCTAACCCTAACCCGACACCCTAACCCTAACCCTAACCCTAACCCTAACCCTAACCCTAACCCTAACCCTAACCCTAACCCTAACCCTAACCCTAACCCTAACCCTAACCCTAACCCTAACCCGACACCCTAACCCTAACCCTAACCCTAACCCTAACCCTAACCCTAACCCTAACCCTAACCCGACACCCTAACCCTAACCCGACACCCTAACCCTAACCCTAACCCTAACCCGACACCCTAACCCTAACCCTAACCCTAACCCGACACCCTAACCCTAACCCTAACCCTAACCCGACACCCTAACCCTAACCCGACACCCTAACCCTAACCCGACACCCTAACCCTAACCCTAACCCTAACCCTAACCCTAACCCGACACCCTAACCCTAACCCGACACCCTAACCCTAACCCGACACCCTAACCCCTAACCCTAACCCTAACCCTAACCCTAACCCTAACCCTAACCCTAACCCTAACCCTAACCCTAACCCGACACCCTAACCCTAACCCGACACCCTAACCCTAACCCGACACCCTAACCCTAACCCTAACCCGACACCCTAACCCTAACCCGACACCCTAACCCTAACCCGACACCCCTAACCCTAACCCTAACCCTAACCCTAACCCTAACCCGACACCCTAACCCTAACCCGACACCCTAACCCTAACCCTAACCCTAACCCGACACCCTAACCCTAACCCTAACCCTAACCCGACACCCTAACCCTAACCCGACACCCTAACCCTAACCCTAACCCTAACCCTAACCCTAACCCTAACCCGACACCCTAACCCTAACCCGACACCCTAACCCTAACCCGACACCCTAACCCGACACCCTAACCCTAACCCGACACCCTAACCCTAACCCGACACCCTAACCCTAACCCTAACCCTAACCCTAACCCTAACCCTAACCCGACACCCTAACCCTAACCCGACACCCTAACCCTAACCCGACACCCTAACCCTAACCCGACACCCTAACCCTAACCCTAACCCTAACCCTAACCCTAACCCTAACCCTAACCCTAACCCTAACCCTAACCCTAACCCTAACCCTAACCCTAACCCGACACCCTAACCCTAACCCGACACCCTAACCCTAACCCTAACCCGACACCCTAACCCTAACCCGACACCCTAACCCTAACCCTAACCCTAACCCGACACCCTAACCCTAACCCTAACCCTAACCCTAACCCTAACCCTAACCCTAACCCTAACCCTAACCCTAACCCTAACCCTAACCCTAACCCGACACCCTAACCCGACACCCTAACCCTAACCCGACACCCTAACCCTAACCCGACACCCTAACCCTAACCCTAACCCTAACCCTAACCCGACACCCTAACCCTAACCCGACACCCTAACCCTAACCCTAACCCGACACCCTAACCCTAACCCGACACCCTAACCCTAACCCTAACCCTAACCCGACACCCTAACCCTAACCCGACACCCTAACCCGACACCCTAACCCTAACCCGACACCCTAACCCTAACCCGACACCCTAACCCTAACCCTAACCCTAACCCTAACCCGACACCCTAACCCTAACCCGACACCCTAACCCTAACCCTAACCCGACACCCTAACCCTAACCCGACACCCTAACCCTAACCCTAACCCTAACCCGACACCCTAACCCTAACCCGACACCCTAACCCGACACCCTAACCCTAACCCGACACCCTAACCCTAACCCGACACCCTAACCCTAACCCTAACCCTAACCCTAACCCTAACCCTAACCCGACACCCTAACCCTAACCCGACACCCTAACCCTAACCCGACACCCTAACCCTAACCCGACACCCTAACCCTAACCCTAACCCTAACCCTAACCCTAACCCTAACCCTAACCCTAACCCTAACCCTAACCCTAACCCTAACCCTAACCCTAACCCGACACCCTAACCCTAACCCGACACCCTAACCCTAACCCTAACCCGACACCCTAACCCTAACCCGACACCCTAACCCTAACCCTAACCCTAACCCGACACCCTAACCCTAACCCTAACCCTAACCCTAACCCTAACCCTAACCCTAACCCTAACCCTAACCCTAACCCTAACCCTAACCCTAACCCGACACCCTAACCCGACACCCTAACCCTAACCCGACACCCTAACCCTAACCCGACACCCTAACCCTAACCCTAACCCTAACCCTAACCCGACACCCTAACCCTAACCCGACACCCTAACCCTAACCCTAACCCGACACCCTAACCCTAACCCTAACCCGACACCCTAACCCTAACCCTAACCCGACACCCTAACCCTAACCCGACACCCTAACCCGACACCCTAACCCTAACCCGACACCCTAACCCTAACCCTAACCCGACACCCTAACCCTAACCCTAACCCGACACCCTAACCCTAACCCTAACCCGACACCCTAACCCTAACCCGACACCCTAACCCTAACCCTAACCCTAACCCGACACCCTAACCCTAACCCTAACCCGACACCCTAACCCTAACCCGACACCCTAACCCTAACCCGACACCCTAACCCTAACCCGACACCCTAACCCTAACCCTAACCCTAACCCTAACCCTAACCCTAACCCTAACCCTAACCCTAACCCTAACCCTAACCCTAACCCTAACCCTAACCCTAACCCTAACCCGACACCCTAACCCTAACCCTAACCCTAACCCTAACCCTAACCCTAACCCTAACCCTAACCCGACACCCTAACCCTAACCCGACACCCTAACCCTAACCCTAACCCTAACCCGACACCCTAACCCTAACCCTAACCCTAACCCGACACCCTAACCCTAACCCTAACCCTAACCCGACACCCTAACCCTAACCCGACACCCTAACCCTAACCCGACACCCTAACCCTAACCCTAACCCGACACCCTAACCCTAACCCGACACCCTAACCCGACACCCTAACCCTAACCCGACACCCTAACCCTAACCCTAACCCGACACCCTAACCCTAACCCTAACCCGACACCCTAACCCTAACCCTAACCCGACACCCTAACCCTAACCCGACACCCTAACCCTAACCCTAACCCTAACCCGACACCCTAACCCTAACCCTAACCCGACACCCTAACCCTAACCCGACACCCTAACCCTAACCCGACACCCTAACCCTAACCCGACACCCTAACCCTAACCCTAACCCTAACCCTAACCCTAACCCTAACCCTAACCCTAACCCTAACCCTAACCCTAACCCTAACCCTAACCCTAACCCTAACCCTAACCCGACACCCTAACCCTAACCCTAACCCTAACCCTAACCCTAACCCTAACCCTAACCCTAACCCTAACCCTAACCCTAACCCGACACCCTAACCCTAACCCGACACCCTAACCCTAACCCTAACCCTAACCCGACACCCTAACCCTAACCCTAACCCTAACCCGACACCCTAACCCTAACCCTAACCCTAACCCGACACCCTAACCCTAACCCGACACCCTAACCCTAACCCGACACCCTAACCCTAACCCTAACCCTAACCCTAACCCTAACCCGACACCCTAACCCTAACCCGACACCCTAACCCTAACCCGACACCCTAACCCCTAACCCTAACCCTAACCCTAACCCTAACCCTAACCCTAACCCTAACCCTAACCCTAACCCTAACCCGACACCCTAACCCTAACCCGACACCCTAACCCTAACCCGACACCCTAACCCTAACCCTAACCCGACACCCTAACCCTAACCCGACACCCTAACCCTAACCCGACACCCTAACCCTAACCCTAACCCTAACCCTAACCCTAACCCGACACCCTAACCCTAACCCGACACCCTAACCCTAACCCTAACCCTAACCCTAACCCTAACCCTAACCCTAACCCTAACCCGACACCCTAACCCTAACCCGACACCCTAACCCTAACCCTAACCCTAACCCGACACCCTAACCCTAACCCTAACCCTAACCCGACACCCTAACCCTAACCCTAACCCTAACCCGACACCCTAACCCTAACCCGACACCCTAACCCTAACCCGACACCCTAACCCTAACCCTAACCCTAACCCTAACCCTAACCCGACACCCTAACCCTAACCCGACACCCTAACCCTAACCCTAACCCGACACCCTAACCCGACACCCTAACCCTAACCCGACACCCTAACCCTAACCCTAACCCGACACCCTAACCCTAACCCGACACCCTAACCCTAACCCGACACCCTAACCCTAACCCTAACCCGACACCCTAACCCGACACCCTAACCCTAACCCGACACCCTAACCCTAACCCTAACCCGACACCCTAACCCTAACCCTAACCCTAACCCTAACCCTAACCCTAACCCTAACCCGACACCCTAACCCTAACCCTAACCCGACACCCTAACCCTAACCCTAACCCTAACCCTAACCCTAACCCTAACCCTAACCCTAACCCTAACCCTAACCCTAACCCTAACCCTAACCCTAACCCTAACCCTAACCCTAACCCTAACCCTAACCCTAACCCTAACCCTAACCCTAACCCTAACCCTAACCCTAACCCTAACCCTAACCCTAACCCTAACCCTAACCCTAACCCTAACCCTAACCCTAACCCTAACCCTAACCCTAACCCTAACCCTAACCCTAACCCTAACCCTAACCCTAACCCTAACCCTAACCCTAACCCTAACCCTAACCCTAACCCTAACCCTAACCCTAACCCTAACCCTAACCCTAACCCTAACCCTAACCCTAACCCTAACCCTAACCCTAACCCTAACCCTAACCCTAACCCTAACCCTAACCCTAACCCTAACCCTAACCCTAACCCTAACCCTAACCCTAACCCTAACCCTAACCCTAACCCTAACCCTAACCCGACACCCTAACCCTAACCCTAACCCTAACCCGACACCCTAACCCTAACCCGACACCCTAACCCTAACCCTAACCCGACACCCTAACCCTAACCCTAACCCGACACCCTAACCCTAACCCTAACCCGACACCCTAACCCTAACCCGACACCCTAACCCTAACCCGACACCCTAACCCTAACCCGACACCCTAACCCTAACCCTAACCCGACACCCTAACCCTAACCCTAACCCGACACCCTAACCCTAACCCGACACCCTAACCCTAACCCTAACCCGACACCCTAACCCTAACCCTAACCCGACACCCTAACCCTAACCCTAACCCGACACCCTAACCCTAACCCGACACCCTAACCCGACACCCTAACCCTAACCCGACACCCTAACCCTAACCCTAACCCGACACCCTAACCCTAACCCTAACCCGACACCCTAACCCTAACCCTAACCCGACACCCTAACCCTAACCCGACACCCTAACCCTAACCCTAACCCTAACCCGACACCCTAACCCTAACCCTAACCCGACACCCTAACCCTAACCCGACACCCTAACCCTAACCCGACACCCTAACCCTAACCCGACACCCTAACCCTAACCCTAACCCTAACCCTAACCCTAACCCTAACCCTAACCCTAACCCTAACCCTAACCCTAACCCTAACCCTAACCCTAACCCTAACCCTAACCCGACACCCTAACCCTAACCCTAACCCTAACCCTAACCCTAACCCTAACCCTAACCCTAACCCGACACCCTAACCCTAACCCGACACCCTAACCCTAACCCTAACCCTAACCCGACACCCTAACCCTAACCCTAACCCTAACCCGACACCCTAACCCTAACCCTAACCCTAACCCGACACCCTAACCCTAACCCGACACCCTAACCCTAACCCGACACCCTAACCCTAACCCTAACCCTAACCCTAACCCTAACCCGACACCCTAACCCTAACCCGACACCCTAACCCTAACCCGACACCCTAACCCCTAACCCTAACCCTAACCCTAACCCTAACCCTAACCCTAACCCTAACCCTAACCCTAACCCTAACCCGACACCCTAACCCTAACCCGACACCCTAACCCTAACCCGACACCCTAACCCTAACCCTAACCCGACACCCTAACCCTAACCCGACACCCTAACCCTAACCCGACACCCTAACCCTAACCCTAACCCTAACCCTAACCCTAACCCGACACCCTAACCCTAACCCGACACCCTAACCCTAACCCTAACCCTAACCCGACACCCTAACCCTAACCCTAACCCTAACCCGACACCCTAACCCTAACCCGACACCCTAACCCTAACCCTAACCCTAACCCTAACCCTAACCCTAACCCGACACCCTAACCCTAACCCGACACCCTAACCCTAACCCGACACCCTAACCCGACACCCTAACCCTAACCCGACACCCTAACCCTAACCCGACACCCTAACCCTAACCCTAACCCTAACCCTAACCCTAACCCTAACCCGACACCCTAACCCTAACCCGACACCCTAACCCTAACCCGACACCCTAACCCTAACCCGACACCCTAACCCTAACCCTAACCCTAACCCTAACCCTAACCCTAACCCTAACCCTAACCCTAACCCTAACCCTAACCCTAACCCTAACCCTAACCCGACACCCTAACCCTAACCCGACACCCTAACCCTAACCCTAACCCGACACCCTAACCCTAACCCGACACCCTAACCCTAACCCTAACCCTAACCCTAACCCGACACCCTAACCCTAACCCTAACCCTAACCCTAACCCTAACCCTAACCCTAACCCTAACCCTAACCCTAACCCTAACCCTAACCCGACACCCTAACCCGACACCCTAACCCTAACCCGACACCCTAACCCTAACCCGACACCCTAACCCTAACCCTAACCCTAACCCTAACCCGACACCCTAACCCTAACCCGACACCCTAACCCTAACCCTAACCCGACACCCTAACCCTAACCCGACACCCTAACCCTAACCCTAACCCTAACCCGACACCCTAACCCTAACCCTAACCCTAACCCTAACCCTAACCCTAACCCTAACCCTAACCCTAACCCTAACCCTAACCCTAACCCTAACCCTAACCCTAACCCTAACCCTAACCCTAACCCGACACCCTAACCCTAACCCGACACCCTAACCCTAACCCTAACCCGACACCCTAACCCTAACCCGACACCCTAACCCTAACCCTAACCCTAACCCGACACCCTAACCCTAACCCTAACCCTAACCCGACACCCTAACCCTAACCCGACACCCTAACCCTAACCCTAACCCGACACCCTAACCCTAACCCGACACCCTAACCCTAACCCTAACCCTAACCCTAACCCGACACCCTAACCCTAACCCTAACCCGACACCCTAACCCTAACCCTAACCCGACACCCTAACCCTAACCCGACACCCTAACCCTAACCCGACACCCTAACCCTAACCCTAACCCGACACCCTAACCCTAACCCTAACCCGACACCCTAACCCTAACCCGACACCCTAACCCTAACCCTAACCCTAACCCTAACCCGACACCCTAACCCTAACCCTAACCCGACACCCTAACCCTAACCCTAACCCGACACCCTAACCCTAACCCTAACCCGACACCCTAACCCTAACCCTAACCCTAACCCGACACCCTAACCCTAACCCTAACCCGACACCCTAACCCTAACCCTAACCCTAACCCTAACCCTAACCCGACACCCTAACCCTAACCCTAACCCGACACCCTAACCCTAACCCGACACCCTAACCCTAACCCTAACCCTAACCCGACACCCTAACCCTAACCCTAACCCGACACCCTAACCCTAACCCTAACCCTAACCCTAACCCTAACCCGACACCCTAACCCTAACCCTAACCCGACACCCTAACCCTAACCCGACACCCTAACCCTAACCCGACACCCTAACCCTAACCCTAACCCTAACCCTAACCCTAACCCGACACCCTAACCCTAACCCTAACCCGACACCCTAACCCTAACCCGACACCCTAACCCTAACCCTAACCCGACACCCTAACCCTAACCCTAACCCTAACCCTAACCCTAACCCGACACCCTAACCCTAACCCTAACCCGACACCCTAACCCTAACCCGACACCCTAACCCTAACCCTAACCCGACACCCTAACCCTAACCCTAACCCTAACCCTAACCCGACACCCTAACCCTAACCCTAACCCGACACCCTAACCCTAACCCGACACCCTAACCCTAACCCTAACCCTAACCCGACACCCTAACCCTAACCCTAACCCGACACCCTAACCCTAACCCTAACCCTAACCCTAACCCTAACCCTAACCCGACACCCTAACCCTAACCCTAACCCTAACCCTAACCCTAACCCGACACCCTAACCCTAACCCGACACCCTAACCCTAACCCGACACCCTAACCCTAACCCTAACCCTAACCCGACACCCTAACCCTAACCCGACACCCTAACCCTAACCCGACACCCTAACCCTAACCCTAACCCTAACCCTAACCCTAACCCGACACCCTAACCCTAACCCTAACCCTAACCCTAACCCTAACCCTAACCCTAACCCGACACCCTAACCCTAACCCTAACCCGACACCCTAACCCTAACCCGACACCCTAACCCTAACCCGACACCCTAACCCTAACCCTAACCCTAACCCTAACCCTAACCCTAACCCTAACCCTAACCCTAACCCTAACCCTAACCCGACACCCTAACCCTAACCCTAACCCGACACCCTAACCCGACACCCTAACCCTAACCCTAACCCGACACCCTAACCCTAACCCTAACCCGACACCCTAACCCGACACCCTAACCCTAACCCTAACCCGACACCCTAACCCTAACCCTAACCCTAACCCTAACCCTAACCCTAACCCTAACCCTAACCCTAACCCTAACCCTAACCCTAACCCTAACCCGACACCCTAACCCGACACCCTAACCCTAACCCTAACCCGACACCCTAACCCTAACCCGACACCCTAACCCGACACCCTAACCCTAACCCTAACCCGACACCCTAACCCTAACCCGACACCCTAACCCGACACCCTAACCCTAACCCTAACCCGACACCCTAACCCTAACCCGACACCCTAACCCTAACCCGACACCCTAACCCTAACCCTAACCCGACACCCTAACCCTAACCCGACACCCTAACCCTAACCCTAACCCGACACCCTAACCCGACACCCTAACCCTAACCCTAACCCTAACCCTAACCCTAACCCGACACCCTAACCCTAACCCGACACCCTAACCCTAACCCTAACCCGACACCCTAACCCTAACCCTAACCCTAACCCTAACCCTAACCCGACACCCTAACCCTAACCCGACACCCTAACCCTAACCCTAACCCGACACCCTAACCCTAACCCTAACCCGACACCCTAACCCTAACCCGACACCCTAACCCTAACCCTAACCCGACACCCTAACCCTAACCCGACACCCTAACCCTAACCCTAACCCTAACCCTAACCCTAACCCTAACCCGACACCCTAACCCTAACCCTAACCCTAACCCTAACCCTAACCCTAACCCGACACCCTAACCCTAACCCTAACCCGACACCCTAACCCTAACCCGACACCCTAACCCTAACCCTAACCCGACACCCTAACCCTAACCCTAACCCGACACCCTAACCCTAACCCTAACCCTAACCCTAACCCTAACCCGACACCCTAACCCTAACCCGACACCCTAACCCTAACCCGACACCCTAACCCGACACCCTAACCCGACACCCTAACCCGACACCCTAACCCTAACCCTAACCCTAACCCTAACCCGACACCCTAACCCGACACCCTAACCCGACACCCTAACCCGACACCCTAACCCGACACCCTAACCCGACACCCTAACCCTAACCCTAACCCTAACCCGACACCCTAACCCTAACCCTAACCCTAACCCGACACCCTAACCCTAACCCTAACCCTAACCCTAACCCTAACCCTAACCCTAACCCTAACCCTAACCCTAACCCTAACCCTAACCCTAACCCGACACCCTAACACTAACCCTAACCCTAACCCTAACCCTAACCCTAACCCGACACCCTAACCCTAACCCGACACCCTAACCCTAACCCTAACCCTAACCCTAACCCTAACCCTAACCCGACACCCTAACCCGACACCCTAACCCTAACCCTAACCCTAACCCTAACCCTAACCCGACACCCTAACCCGACACCCTAACCCTAACCCGACACCCTAACCCGACACCCTAACCCTAACCCTAACCCTAACCCTAACCCGACACCCTAACCCTAACCCTAACCCTAACCCTAACCCTAACCCGACACCCTAACCCGACACCCTAACCCTAACCCGACACCCTAACCCGACACCCTAACCCGACACCCTAACCCGACACCCTAACCCTAACCCTAACCCTAACCCGACACCCTAACCCGACACCCTAACCCGACACCCTAACCCTAACCCTAACCCTAACCCTAACCCTAACCCGACACCCTAACCCGACACCCTAACCCGACACCCTAACCCGACACCCTAACCCTAACCCGACACCCTAACCCGACACCCTAACCCTAACCCTAACCCTAACCCGACACCCTAACCCTAACCCTAACCCTAACCCTAACCCGACACCCTAACCCTAACCCTAACCCTAACCCTAACCCTAACCCGACACCCTAACCCTAACCCTAACCCTAACCCTAACCCTAACCCTAACCCTAACCCGACACCCTAACCCGACACCCTAACCCTAACCCTAACCCTAACCCGACACCCTAACCCTAACCCTAACCCTAACCCTAACCCTAACCCTAACCCTAACCCTAACCCGACACCCTAACCCTAACCCTAACCCTAACCCGACACCCTAACCCTAACCCTAACCCGACACCCTAACCCGACACCCTAACCCGACACCCTAACCCTAACCCGACACCCTAACCCTAACCCTAACCCTAACCCTAACCCTAACCCTAACCCTAACCCTAACCCTAACCCTAACCCTAACCCGACACCCTAACCCTAACCCTAACCCGACACCCTAACCCTAACCCTAACCCGACACCCTAACCCTAACCGTAACCCGACACCCTAACCCGACACCCTAACCCTAACCCGACACCCTAACCCTAACCCTAACCCGACACCCTAACCCTAACCCGACACCCTAACCCGACACCCTAACCCTAACCCGACACCCTAACCCTAACCCGACACCCTAACCCGACACCCTAACCCGACACCCTATCCCGACACCCTAACCCGACACCCTAACCCTAACCCTAACCCGACACCCTAACCCGACACCCTAACCCTAACCCGACACCCTAACCCGACACCCTAACCCTAACCCGACACCCTAACCCGACACCCTAACCCGACACCCTAACCCGACACCCTAACCCGACACCCTAACCCTAACCCTAACCCGACACCCTAACCCTAACCCGACACCCTAACCCTAACCCTAACCCTAACCCGACACCCTAACCCTAACCCGACACCCTAACCCTAACCCTAACCCTAACCCTAACCCGACACCCTAACCCTAACCCGACACCCTAACCCTAACCCGACACCCTAACCCTAACCCGACACCCTAACCGTAACCCGACACCCTAACCCTAACCCGACACCCTAACCCTAACCCGACACCCTAACCCTAACCCGACACCCTAACCCTAACCCTAACCCGACACCCTAACCCTAACCGTAACCCGACACCCTAACCCGACACCCTAACCCTAACCCGACACCCTAACCCTAACCCTAACCCGACACCCTAACCCTAACCCGACACCCTAACCCGACACCCTAACCCTAACCCGACACCCTAACCCTAACCCGACACCCTAACCCGACACCCTAACCCGACACCCTAACCCGACACCCTAACCCTAACCCGACACCCTAACCCGACACCCTAACCCTAACCCGACACCCTAACCCGACACCCTAACCCGACACCCTAACCCGACACCCTAACCTGACACCCTAACCCTAACCCTAACCCTAACCCTAACCCGACACCCTAACCCGTCACCCTAACCCGACACCTTAACCCTAACCCGACACCCTAACCCGACACCCTAACCCGACACCCTAACCCGACACCCTAACCCGACACCCTAACCCTAACCCGACACCCTAACCCGACACCCTAACCCGACACCCTAACCCGACACCCTAACCCGACACCCTAACCCGGCACCCTAACCCGGCACCCTAACCTGACACCCTAACCCGACACCCTAACCCGACACACTAACCCTAACCCGACACCCTAACCATAACCCTAACCCCGACACCCTAACCCTAACCCGACACACTAACCCGACACCCTAACCCTAACCCTAACCCGACACCCTAACCCGACACCCTATCCCGACACACTAACTCTAACCCGACACCCTAATCCTTACCCGACACCCTAACCCGACACCCTAACCCTAACTCGACACCCTAACCCGACACCCTAACCCGACACCCTAACCGGACACCTTAACCCTAACGCTAACCGTAACCCTAACCCGACACCTTAACCCTAACCCGACACTCTATCTCTAACCCTAACCCTAACCCTAACCCTAACCCTAACCCTAACCCGACACCCTAACCCGACACCCTAACCCTAACCCGACACCCTAACCGTAACCCTAACCCGACACCCTAACCCGACACCCTAACCCGACACCCTAACCCGACACCCTAACCCGACACCCTAACCCGACACCCTAACCCGACGCCCTAACCCTAACCCGACACCCTAACCCGACACCCTAACCCGACACCCTAACCCGACACCCTAACCCGACACCCTAACCCTAACCCGACACCCTAACCCGACACCCTAACCCGACACCCTAACCCTAACCCGACACCCTAACCCGACACCCTAACCCGACACCCTAACCCGACACCCTAACCCGACACCCTAACCCTAACCCTAACCCGACACCCTAACCCGACACCCTAACCCTAACCCTAACCCGACACCCTAACCCGACACCCTAACCCGACACCCTAACCCGACACCCTAACCCGACACCCTAACCCTAACCCGACACCCTAACCCGACACCCTAACCCGACACCCTAACCCTAACCCTAACCCGACACCCTAACCCTATCCCGACACCCTATCCCGACACCCTAACCCTAACCCGACACCCTAACCCTAACCCGACACCCTAACCCTAACCCTAACCCTAACCCTAACCCGACACCCTAACCCTAACCCGACACCCTAACCCTAACCCGACACCCTAACCCGACACCCTAACCCGACACCCTAACCCGACACCCTAACCCGACACCCTAACCCTAACCCGACACCCTAACCCGACACCCTAACCCGACACCCTAACCCGACACCCTAACCCGACACCCTAACCCTAACCCGACACCCTAACCCGACACCCTAACCCGACACCCTAACCCTAACCCTAACCCGACACCCTAACCCTAACCCGACACCCTAACCCTAACCCGACACCCTAACCCGACACCCTAACCCGACACCCTAACCCTAACCCTAACCCGACACCCTAACCCTAACCCGACACCCTAACCCTAACCCTAACCCGACACCCTAACCCTAACCCTAACCCGACACCCTAACCCTAACCCAACACCCTAACCCTAACCCTAACCCGACACCCTAACCCTAACCCTAACCCTAACCCTAACCCTAACCCTAACCCCTAACCCTAACCCTAACCCGACACCCTAACCCTAACCCTAAACCTAACCCGACACCCTAACCCGACACCCTAACCCGACACCCTAACCCGACACCCTAACCCGACACCCTAACCCTAACCCGACACCCTAACCCGACACCCTAACCCGACACCCTAACCCTAACCCGACACCCTAACCCGACACCCTAACCCGACACCCTAACCCGACACCCTAACCCGACACCCTAACCCTAACCCTAACCCGACACCCTAACCCGACACCCTAACCCGACACCCTAACCCGACACCCTAACCCGACACCCTAACCCGACACCCTAACCCGACACCCTAACCCGACGCCCTAACCCTAACCCGACACCCTAACCCGACACCCTAACCCGACACCCTAACCCGACACCCTAACCCGACACCCTAACCCTAACCCGACACCCTAACCCGACACCCTAACCCTAACCCGACACCCTAACCCGACACCCTAACCCTAACCCTAACCCGACACCCTAACCCGACACCCTAACCCTAACCCTAACCCGACACCCTAACCCGACACCCTAACCCTAACCCTAACCCGACACCCTAACCCGACACCCTAACCCGACACCCTAACCCGACACCCTAACCCGACACCCTAACCCTAACCCGACACCCTAACCCGACACCCTAACCCGACACCCCAACCCTAACCCTAACCCGACACCCTAACCCTATCCCGACACCCTATCCCGACACCCTAACCCTAACCAGACACCCTAACCCTAACCCGACACCCTAACCCTAACCCTAACCCTAACCCTAACCCGACACCCTAACCCTAACCCGACACCCTAACCCTAACCCGACACCCTAACCCGACACCCTAACCCTAACCCGACACCCTAACCCTAACCCGACACCCTAACCCTAACCCGACACCCTAACCCTAACCCGACACCCTAACCCTAACCCTAACCCGACACCCTAACCCGACACCCTAACCCTAACCCGACACCCTAACCCTAACCCTAACCCTAACCCTAACCCGACACCCTAACCCGACACCCTAACCCGACACCCTAACCCTAACCCGACACCCTAACCCTAACCCGACACCCTAACCCGACACCCTAACCCGACACCCTAACCCTAACCCGACACCCTAACCCTAACCCGACACCCTAACCCTAACCCGACACCCTAACCCTAACCCGACACCCTAACCCGACACCCTAACCCGACACCCTAACCCTAACCCGACACCCTAACCCGACACCCTAACCCTAACCCGACACCCTAACCCTAACCCGACACCCTAACCCTAACCCGATACCCTAACCCGACACCCTAACCCGACACCCTAACCCTAACCCGACACCCTAACCCTAACCCGACACCCTAACCCGACACCCTAACCCGACACCCTAACCCGACACCCTAACCCTAACCCTAACCCGACACCCTAACCCGACACCCTAACCCGACACCCTATCCCGACACCCTAACCCGACACCCTAACCCTAACCCTAACCCAAAACCCTAACCCGACACCCTAACCCTAACCCGACACCCTAACCCGACACCCTAACCCTAACCCGACACCCTAACCCGACACCCTAACCCGACACCCTAACCCGACACCCTAACCCGACACCCTAACCCTAACCCTAACCCGACACCCTAACCCTAACCCGACACCCTAACCCTAACCCTAACCCTAACCCGACACCCTAACCCTAACCCGACACCCTAACCCTAACCCGACACCCTAACCCTAACCCTAACCCTAACCCTAACCCGACACCCTAACCCTAACCCGACACCCTAACCCTAACCCGACACCCTAACCCTAACCCGACACCCTAACCGTAACCCGACACCCTAACCCTAACCCGACACCCTAACCCTAACCCGACACCCTAACCCTAACCCGACACCCTAACCCTAACCCTAACCCGACACCCTAACCCTAACCGTAACCCGACACCCTAACCCGACACCCTAACCCTAACCCGACACCCTAACCCTAACCCTAACCCGACACCCTAACCCTAACCCGACACCCTAACCCGACACCCTAACCCTAACCCGACACCCTAACCCTAACCCGACACCCTAACCCGACACCCTAACCCGACACCCTAACCCGACACCCTAACCCTAACCCGACACCCTAACCCGACACCCTAACCCTAACCCGACACCCTAACCCGACACCCTAACCCGACACCCTAACCCGACACCCTAACCTGACACCCTAACCCTAACCCTAACCCTAACCCTAACCCGACACCCTAACCCGTCACCCTAACCCGACACCTTAACCCTAACCCGACACCCTAACCCGACACCCTAACCCGACACCCTAACCCGACACCCTAACCCGACACCCTAACCCTAACCCGACACCCTAACCCGACACCCTAACCCGACACCCTAACCCGACACCCTAACCCGACACCCTAACCCGGCACCCTAACCCGGCACCCTAACCTGACACCCTAACCCGACACCCTAACCCGACACACTAACCCTAACCCGACACCCTAACCATAACCCTAACCCCGACACCCTAACCCTAACCCGACACACTAACCCGACACCCTAACCCTAACCCTAACCCGACACCCTAACCCGACACCCTATCCCGACACACTAACTCTAACCCGACACCCTAATCCTTACCCGACACCCTAACCCGACACCCTAACCCTAACTCGACACCCTAACCCGACACCCTAACCCGACACCCTAACCGGACACCTTAACCCTAACGCTAACCGTAACCCTAACCCGACACCTTAACCCTAACCCGACACTCTATCTCTAACCCTAACCCTAACCCTAACCCTAACCCTAACCCGACACCCTAACCCGACACCCTAACCCTAACCCGACACCCTAACCGTAACCCTAACCCTAACCGTTGATGTCTTTCCACAGCTCCTCTAGTCTTCAGTCATTAGTGTTCGACGTCTCACATCTGTTAGTTTGTCATACTGTGGGGCTTTGCATGCTGCTGTGATGCTGGAAGCTAGGTCACCGTTTTCAGATGGTCACCCATGGTGGACAGGTTTTAGCTGCACTTCTATACTAAGATAGACTAGGAAGAAGGACTCCGCAGTCTACTTCTGAAAAGAATCAGCCACTGAAAACCTTACCAGAGAGCCGGCTGTGGGACGTCCATATCACCTCTGCAGGACAGACGTCAGCCCAAGGTGAGGGAACACAGCGCGGTACAAGTGTTTAAATCAATAAATTACTTGGGTGCTCAGCAACCCCTGCTATCCCCTGCGCCTCCACCAGGTGGGGAGTGGGACCAGGACAGCCACATTGAATCCTGCCTCAACACGAAGTGGGATCCCCTCCTCTCCAGGTGGGGCTAGGGCTGTGCCAAGCCCCCAGCACCCGGAGCAGACTGGCCAGCTGTAGGGTGCCTCGGCCTACCAGAGCACCCCAAGTGGTAAGAAGTCACGGGGCCTCGGGCGTCCCTCCCTCTACCTGGCCCACAAACTCTCAGGGCAAGTGGTGGGCACAGTTCCCGGGGAGGCTAAGCTCACAGCCGTGGCCCGGCCTTTCTCCCCAAGCCCTTCAAGCTCTTTGGCGAAAGAGGAGATGGAAACTATATCCCCTAGCTAGGCCCCCCACCCGCGAGAGTGCAAACCTGCTGTGGATCACCCCGAGGCTCCCTCTCCAGTCCGGCCGCGTCCCCGTACACCCACGCATCCACATCAGCCGAGGCCAGGCAGGCGGGACCAGGCGACGCGAGCTGCTAACCTGACGCATGTCACTCCTCCAGCACCCGGGATGCAAGGACCCGGGGGCTGCAGGGACCCAGAGGTGGCCGGGACCGGACGCCGCCTCCCCACGCCCACCCCACACACCACTGCCGGGCCACTACACCCTGGGAGCAGGTCTGCCCACCCGGGTCCCTGAGTCTTGTACCTCTGAGAAGTTGCGGCCGGCGGCAGAACCGCGCGAACAGCTAGTGCAGAGCGACTCGTACCCCACCTCGGCGCGCTTCCCGGGCTCAGTGGCCCCCGGGAGTAATATGGTTGCCGACCCCACCCCTGGGCCCAGGTGAGGGGCAGGCGGTGTGGGGGATTGGGCGCCTGGAAGGGAGGGAGGGGTCTAGGAGCACGGGCAAAGGTCAGGAGGGCGGAGTGAGGAGGCGGGAAGGGTTAGGGTTAGGGTTAGGGTTCAGGAGAAGGCCCTTGGGTGTGCTGGCTTGATTGCCCGTGCGCCCTGCTAAGAACCGGAAGGTGGGCTATCAGAACCCACCAGCCCTTCATCAGGAGAAAAGACCTGGCGATCTGCTCCCGTACAGAGTACGGCCCGAGAAACGCCATCGGCCAGTAAGTTCTCATGTAGGTTCGCTAGAAGGCGAAATCGACTCCCCAGCACACAGCTAGGATTGTACTCAGGAAAATTCCTCCGGGCACCTGTGTGCATGACCCCTGAAGCGCCCGTGTGTGCAGGCTCTCAGAGCACCGCAGCCAAGGGGGACATCAGAACCGGGAGTGGAAAGGCCAGAGAGGGACAATGAGCCGTGGTGTCTTGAGCAGAGGCGGCGCGGAAGCGAAGGCCCTTCTCCCGCTGGGCGATGGCCTGAGGCAGCGCGAACGCGTCCCAGGAATGGACCGCAGGTCGGGATAACTTGAGCCCAGCCAACACAGAGGCCTGGTCAGGAAGCTCTGCCGCGGCCAGGGTGAGGGAGGACGGTGGCAGGGCAGGAGGGCACGGAGGGCTGCTTGAGGTGAACTTCGGAGTCTGAGATGCCAGAAACGCTGGTGGATCAGTATGGGGCGACGGGAACGGAGAATCAAAGGGGACTTCTGGAATTCAGGACACAGTAATAGCATGGTCGCCAGAGCCATTCTTCCATGGGGAAAACCACCGAGAGCTTTCTTCCGGACCTGTCAGATCTGGGTGCCTGGACACATCCATCTGCGGAGAACAGGCCCAGCTGGGGCTGTTTACCGCATTTACTAAGATTTACAGATGCATGGGACCAAAAAGCTGCAGCGCACCAAAAAAAAAAAAAAAAAAAAAAAAAAACCCTAGAGAGTCAATGACACGGCTGTAAGGCTGTAAGTCACAGTCGATTCGACGACAGTGGGTTCCCCGCATCTAGTACTGCGATAAGGAGCCTGGTGGCACAGTGGCCAACAGCTCGGCTGCCAAACCGAAAGGCCAGCGGTTCAAAGCCACCATCAGCGCCTCGGAATCCTGGGGGCGGTTTTATTCTATCTTCTAGGGTTGCCGTGAGTAGAAATTTACGGCAAGGGTTCCGTTTATGGTGCACGGTCACACAGAATGATGGCCATGATGTACACAGTGAAAAGGTAAAGGGCAATTCAAAACACCAAAACTTTAATCCAACGAAATTGACACTTTTATTCAGAACACAATGCATGACAAACAGCCCACTCTGCATGGGCCACTGCCAACCGGTTCACCTCTGGATGTCCCTGAAAAAACGGCCACGAATACAAAAATGACTGCCACCACCCTCGGCCGTGCCCAGACGTCTGCCGTCACCAGTCTTGACCAGATGTCCTCCTAGACGCCCTGGCACCACTGCCCTGGAGCCAAGGGGCAAGGGCTGTGGGTGCCCACGCGGCCCTCCCACTTGTCTGTCCAGGAAAGGCGCAGAGCTCACCAGCCCCACTGGCTCGTGCTGTGAGAAGCCCCCTGGAGCGACACCATCGATGCAGACAGCCAGGACGGGACCAACGACGACCCAGGAAGGGGTGCCGGGAATTGAAGAAGAGCCAGTGGGCCAGCGTGTCAGCAGGCCACGCCCACACGCCACACCAGTCGCCCAGCAAACCCACAGTCCCGCCCACCACGAGCGTGACCCGCCCACCACGCGCATGACCTGCCCACATGCGTGTGTCGCTGGCCGAGGCACGCCCACACGCAGGCGTGCCCACAGTCCGCGACACCATGCCCACCAGACCATGACAAGCCCACATGCGGGTAACGCCCACCCGCCTGGCCCGCCCACATGTACGGCTCGCCCACCTGCCTGACATGCCCACACGCACCCCACGCTAACAGTCCCCACACCGCGGCCACCGCACCGTGAAGTTGCCCTGGTGGAGAGGCGGAGCGTGGACCCTCCGGTCAGAGTTCCAGGCCAAGGAGGACCAGCCTTGCTGCCCCCTCCAGGTCGTACTAACACTCGATGGATGTTTCAGTCAGCTAGGGCTGCTCTAACAGAAGTACCACAGAGTAGATGGCTTTAAGAAAGGACGGTTTATTCTTACACAGTCGAGTAGGCTGCAAGTCCAAATTTAGGATGTCTGCTTCAGGGGAAGGCTTTGCCCCTTGTCGGCTCTGGAGGAAAGTCCCCTATTGCATCAGTCTTTGTCCAGGGAGCATCTTGGGGCAGGAACCTCAGGTCCGAAGGAGGTGGGGTTCCCAATACTCTGCTTGCTTCTCTTTCCTTTTATCTCTTGCAGGATGAAAGGATTCAGGGTGGGGCAAACCACACTCCAGGGAAACTACCTTTACAGTGGAGCAGAGAGGTGATCTTATAAAGGGATTTACACTCCCACCCTAATCCTCTAACATACAGGACAGCAAAAGTCACACAATGGAGGACAATCGTAAAATACAGGGAATCAGGACCCGGCCACACGGCTACACATATTTGGGGGGACACAATTCAATCCCCGACAATGGATTCGCGAGCGCCGAGCACCTCTGGTCGGCAGCCTCCGGTTGCACGGGGCCCTGGATGGGGCGCCTGTCCCGTGGCCGCCATTCCGGCGATTCGGCGGCCGGCCACACGAGGGCGCGCGCACCGTCGGCTCGGCCCCGCGCCCGCCTCGCCGCCGCCCCACCCCAACGTGGGGTCCCCGGGCGCCCTCTGGGGACGCCAGGCGCCTTCTTGCCCGTGGGGTCAGCTGAGTGGTCGCGCTCCGCCGGGGAGCCGCACCCCGGAGGGCCTGGCCGTCTCCGGCGCGCGAACTGCGGACAGAGCCCGGCCGGCGTCTCCAGCAGCCAGCGCAGCGCCCCCGCTCGGTTCCCCTGACTTGCCTGTGAGAGGTTTAGGGGGACTGCAGCGAACCGTTTCCACCGGACCACGACCCCAAAGCTCGGCGGTCCGAGCCCGGCCGGCTGCGCCAGGCCAACCCAGGCCCCGGCTCGGATCCGAACCTCGTGGGGCGGCACCGGTCGGGATCCAGGGGACAGCGGCTGGTTTGTTGGCTTGTTTTGACACAAGTGTCCGTTCATGGATGGTTTTGCTAGGTGGAAATCACAGGATCCTTCGCAGAATTTCTTGTGGATCCAGTATTTTTGCGGGAGAGAAACTCCACAGCTCCAGAGAGAGGGAAAGCGCAGCTGGGTGGCAGCCAGTGCCTGGCGAGCCCGGTCCAGAGATTCACATGGAACAGAACTGGGCGCCTCCTCACAGACAGGCCTCAGTTAGAACTCTCCGGGTTCCTTTCCTCCTCCACTATGAAAAGAATGGAACACAATTTAAAAACCTTAGACGTGTTACACGTAACGTTATTTTAAAGTGAAACCCACTGCCATCGAGTCGGGTCTGACTCATAGCGACCCTGAAGATCTGTGAGTTACAAATTAAAAAATAAAACATGATATAAGTAAAAAAAAAATCCTGCTTTGATCCTCCCTTATTATGACCTGTCTCCCCTGGCTTTGCCATACCTGCTGTCCGTTGGCCGGCAGTCTCCGAGCTGACTTTGCTCTTGCAGCCCGCGTGTGCACAGCGAACTGCCCACAGTCGTCAAGGGTGGGACCCCTCAGAGGAAAATGTCTAGCCTGCCTTTCAAGGAGCCCGTGGGTAGACTTGGATCCCAGCCTCTCTGCTAGCAGCCCAGTGCCTGTCTGCACTGCATGCTCGTCTTAGTTCATCTTAGGTTCGCATGACAGTATTGCCACATTTGACAATTTTTTCATGACGTAATGAACGATCTTTGACATTTTTTCAAGAACTTCATCTTACTGAGATGTCTCCTACCATGCACCACTGTGACGGGTGCTCTAAAATAAGTGATAAGCAAATGGGTAATCTTACTTCCAAACATTTCATAAGACGGTACTGAGAATTTCCCAATCATTATGATTCTTTTTAATAGCAGCTGTTGCACTCTGTTGAATATACCACAAACTGCCGAAAAATGAACCGATCTCTCTTGGAAGAAGTACAACCAAAATGATTCTTAGAAGCAAGAAGGACAAGACTGCGTCTCACATACTTTGGACACGTTGTCAGAAGGGACCCGTCCCTGGAGAAGGACATCATGCTTGATAAAGTGGAGGGTCAGCCAAAAAGAGGAAGACCCTCAACGAGGTGGATTGCCACAGTAGTTGCAAGGATGCGCTCAAGCACAACAATGATTCTGGGCGTGGTGCTGGATCAGGCAGCATTTCCGTCTGCTGTGCAAGGCATCACTAAGAGTCGGCACCCACCAACAATGACATGTGTCTCTTCCCCATAATAACTGACATTCTCATCCAGCAATTCAAATATTTTACAGGACTTTTTGGTTTCTTCTCAAACTAAGAAAACATATTTATACGTCTTGTTAAAGTTTGTATTTGCCTAGCATACTTTCAAGATACTTTCTGTAGTTCATTGTCAGAAAGGGGATAGACCTAACAATTATTTCCTTTCAGGATTTTTCCTTGGAGAGCTTCATGACTGACTCCCACTGGTTTAAAAAATCATTCCACAAAAATGGGTGACCTCTTTGAAACAAGTATTAATTTGTGGAGAAGCTCTGCGTATTATAACCTCAAGCACTTCACCACCTGGAAGTTCCCCAGCCTTGGCCCTGGCTCTGGTCATGTCTGTGACCGTGAACCTGTTCCTGGCCATGGATCAGACCCTGACTCTGGCCCTAAACCTGGTCATACTCTCTGGGTTTCTAGGGAAGGTTGATGGTGTTTCCTTTGAATAATTCACTAAGCTGTACACTTACCGTTTCTACACATTTGAGCATTTATGCTATGATTCCGTATGCACACCCAATCAGTGGGTTATAAATTTTCCCCTCCTCAGTCCCAAGGTCTGACAACATAGTGGGTGGTATGATTGCCTCTTATCTCAGAGACCTTGGCCAAGGAACCAAGTCTCTGAGCTTCAGTTTCTTGGGCTGTAAAATGGGCTTCATTACAGTCCTTCTCTCACAGCTACAAGGGAATGAAGTCTTTGCTGTCACATGCCAAGAACTCACTACATGGTGGCTGTTCTTGGTGTTCTCACTCCACAGTCTAAGGAGATAGGAGACAGCGGTTTGTGGCAGAGGGAGGAGAGGATGAGTCATGAGACATTTTCAACATGAAGAGTGAGGGGGAAAGATCAGAAGTGATGGTGAGGTTCAGGAGAGACTCCAAAGGCCCATACTTCCTGCCTCTGCTCCCTGTCTCAGCTTCCTGCCCGTCTGCAAACATGGGAGGTGGACGAACCAGGTGATCTCTAGCAGTTGCACCTCAAGGCTTGAATTTTTTCTCCAGGTCTTTCAGGTTGAGTGTCTCAGTCACCTGATACTGCTCCAACAGAAAATACCATGAGCAGAAGGCTTCACAAGGAGAAACTTCACTGTCACAGTTCAGTACGCCACAAATCCATTTATGAATTGTAAGTCCTTTCAGTGAGAGAACTCATCACAGTCTGGTAGACTGAGTCCAAATCCAGTCAGAGCATCTCAGCACAGGAACCTCAGGTCCAAAGGACGTGCTCTGCTCTCGGTGCTGCTCCTGGGTGGTGTGAGGTCCCCAGCTTCCTCGGCTTGCTTCTCTCTCATGTGTCCCATCAGCTGGTAGCTTCAGCCCTGCCTCTGTCCCAACTGTAGCCTGTTCTACATCATGAACATCACAGAGGCAGGATTCACAACACACAGGCCGAGGGGCATCGCATTGGGATTCCCAGATAAGTCAAATCAACACATGCATTTTCGGGTGGAAAATTCAATCCACGACATTGAGAAAGGCAGAATGTGTTCTTCCCTCTGATTTTCCATTTCCAGCTCTTTGAACAGGGCATTGTAATTCTTTATTTTGTCTCTCAAGCTGCCCTTGGAAATCTTCTCTTCAGGTCTTGTAGTTCGCCAATCTTTTCTTTTGCTTTCACTTCTGAATGTTTGAAAGCAAGTTTCAGAATCTCTTCTGACATCCAGTTTGGTCTTTTCTTTCTTTCCTGTCTTTTTTATGACCTCTTGCTGTCTTCGTGGATGATGTCTTTGATGTCATTTCACCATTTGTCTGGTCTTCATTCAATAGTAGTCAGCACATCAAGTCTGTTTTTGAGATGGTCTTTAAAATCAGACGGGATCTACTCAAGGTCATACTTTGGCTCTTGTGGACTTGTTCTAGTTTTTCTCAGTTTCAACTGGAATTTGCATATGAGCAATGGATCTGTGCCACAGTCAGCACCTGGTGATGTTCTGACTGCTGATACGGAGCTTTTCTGTCTTCTTTTTTCTACAGATGTAATCGACTGGGTTCTTGTATATTCCATCTGGTGAGGTCCCTGTGTACAGCCGCTGTTTTTATGAGTTAAGAAAGGTATTTACAATGAAGAAGTCATTAGTCTTGCAAAGTCCTACCATGCAATCTCCATCATTAATTCTGTCATTAAGGCCATATTTTCCAACTACCGATCCTTCTTTGTTTCCAAGCATTGCATTCCAGTCACCAGTAATCACCAATGCATCCTGACTGGACGTTCGATGAATTTTAGACTGCAGAAGTTGGTAACAATCTTCAGTCTCTTCATCATTGGCCTTAGTGGTTGATGCGTAACTCTGAATAATAGTTTTATAAACTGATCTTCCTTGTAGGTATATGGATATTGTTTTAGTCAGCTAGGGCTGCTCTAACAGAAATACCACGGAGTGGATGGCTTTAACAAAGGAAGGTTTATTCTTACACAGTCCGGTAGGCTACAAGTCCATATTCAGGGTGTCCACTCCAGGGGAAGGCTTTCCCCCTTGTCGGTGGGTATTGCATCAGTCTTTGTCCAGGGAACATCTTGGCAGGGGAACCTCAGATCTGAAGGACGTGCTCTTCTCCCAGTGCTGCTTTCTTGATGGTATGAGGTTCCTAATTCTCTGCCTGCTTCTCTGTCCTTTTATCTTTTGTAGGATGAAAGGGTTATGGGTGGAGCAAGCCATACTCCAGGGAAACTTTCTTTACAGTGGAGCTGGGAGGTAATCCTATGAAGGGATTTATAGCCCCACCCTAATCCTTTAACATACGGCATAGGAAAACTACATAATGGAGGACAGTCACAAGATACTGGGAATCATGGCCCAGCCACATGGCTACACATATTTTGGGGGGGACACAATTCAATCCACAACATGCCACCCTTTGGCACCCCAAAAAACACATCACAGAAACATGTAACACATTCATCTCATCATAGCAAAATCATGTCCATCCCTTAAGATATGTCTTAATCATTTCCAAGTCCAAAATACAAAACTCCTCTACATCTGTGAAACCTAGAAGGTAAGTTATCTGCTTTTAAAGATCTAATGTCAGAACAGGCACAAGATACTGGGAATCATGGCCCAGCCACATGGCTACACATATTTTTGGGAGGATACAATTCAATCCATGACGGATATTAGCCAATCACTGACAGCGTTGTACTTCAGGACAGATCTTGAGATGTTCTTTTTGGTGATGAACGCAACACCCTTCCTCTTCAAGTTTTCATTCCCAGCACAGTAGACCGTGTGACTGCTGGATTCAAAATGGCCAATACTGGGAGGCAGAGTCAAGATGGTGGACTAAGCACATGTCTCCTTATATCCCTCTGGAAACCAAGACCTGAATTGATAACTGAACGGAGGCTTCTGGTCACCTAATCAGCCCCAGGACACGGCACAGGGCTGTTACTTTTGACTTCATACTACTGAGTGAAAAACCTCCTCTCTTACGCTGCCTCCCGTGCCTGGCTAGCCCTGGCTCTCACAGACTGAAGGGAAACGCACCATTTTGACTTTTTTTTTCCTCTGTCTTGTCCGGCAGGTGGAGCAGGGTCTTGCCTAGTGGCTAGACTCAGACACGCTGCTGGGGGGACAGGCAGGCGAAATTCCCATATTTTGAGAGCCAGGCTTAGGACTCTGTTAATCTAGCCACTTTGAGCGTGTTGTTTTATATCTGCCTCAGCGGCGTTTGTACAGAGTTTCGCAGTCAGTGTGTGGGACGCCATGTTGGATACAGAGATTCTAGCGGGACCTCATTCTTAGCCTGGGAGCCAGCGCCTGCAAACAGGACAGTGCTTCTCTGACAGAAAAGCAGTAATTTACCCAGTGCCACCTGCTTTGGGGGTCCTGCAACAGAATCAGAGGAATCACTGCCTCTCGGAACCTTTAACCCTTCTGTCTGCTGCCTGTGTGGAGGGCACCATCTTGGATACGGTGGCCACAACTGGACCTAATTCTTAGCTTGAGAGCCAGAGCCTGCCTACAGGAGAGCGCTTTTCTATTAGAAAAGCAATACTCTACGCAGTGTCATCTAAGGCTAGGCCCTGTCAGCAGAGGCCAGCAGGGCAGTAGCACTGCTGTATTCTGAACTGGTTTGTATCATCTGGGGTTGGATATAGTGGCACTTAGTTTGCCAGTTGAGAAGAGGGTCCTCTACACCTGAAAACATAACTTACTTGTGAAGTGGTCAGATATCTTTTGCTTTATATTTTAAGACAGCCTAGAGAAACATCTGCAGTCCATCCTTACAGTACCTCTTCCAGCCTCTACATACTCACATGGGTCCCAAAAAGCAACAGACTCTTGTGGCACACAAGAAATCAGCTATGGCTTCAGAAGGCTCCCAAACAAAGCAACCAAGGAGTTTTTCGGATGAAGAAACTTTTATGAAACCATCAGAAAGTGAATACAAAATGATTATATACAGAGCACTTCTAGATCTTATTCAAAATTCAGGAGAACAAAATGAAAAATTAAGATGTTCGATCTGATGGAACACCAGTACTCTGAAATCCAACAGATCAAGAACAAAATCAAAGACATAGAAACTTCAATGCAAAGCCAAGAAAACAGAATGGAACAAATAGAAAAAAGAATTTCTGACTTGGAAGACAGAGCTACTGAGGCCAGCATCTATGAGCAGAAATCACAAAAAAGAAACAAGAAAAATGAAGAAACATTAAGAAGCATGTGGGACTCTATTAAGAGGAACAACCTTCAATTAATTGGAGTCTCTGAACAGGGTGAGACATCTGAGAACACAGAGAGTATCGTTGCTGAGCTGCTGACAGAAAACTTCCCAGAAATCATGAAGGAAGAGAAAATAGACATCTCAGATGCATAGCATATGCCACCCAATATAGATCTCAATAGAAAGACTCCAAGACATATTATAATCAAGCTCAACAAGATGAAACATAAGCAGCAACTCCTAAAGGCAGCAAGACTCAAAGCAAAGCTAACATTCAGAGGGAAACCCTGTAGGCTCTCTTCAGATTTCTCAGCAGAAACCATGCTGCCACGGAGACAGTGGCATCACACATTCAAAACCTTGAAGGAGAAGAACTTCCAACCAAGAATTATATATCCTGCAAAACTATCTTTCAAATACGAAAATGAAATTAAGACATTCCCAGATAAACAGAAACTCAGAGACTTTGTAAAAACCAAACCCAAACTACAAGAAATACTGAAAGAAGTTCTTGTCTCTGGCTTAGAAGAACAAAACCACTAACTTTATATTTTAGAAAGACTTTACTACTCAAAACTCTACTCAGTTAGGGAAGGCTCCGAAGCCAATCACAGCTTTGATAAGGAAAGAAGCAATCCAGTGATCATCATGAAAACTATGGTGTCATCATATTAAAAAGAGGGATGTACTACAATTGTTACAGTCCTTCCAGATGGAGAGGAAGATGACAAGACTGGTAGTAATTAAAATTGGGTTTATATATAGTTTATTAAGGGGGATCATAGGGGCAGCTGTAAAGCACAACAAAGATGTATCATATCATTTCAAGAAATGTAACACAGGAGTCTCAACAACCACAAAACCAGCTCTGAAAAAGGTGAAAAATCAACTCACACAAAAGAATGTCGCACTACAGACTAATAAGAACAACAGAGAAAACATCAACATAAAAATAAACACATCACAATGGCAGCACTGAACACAGAGAACTACAAGCCCCTACTACAAGAAACTAAGAGAGACTTAGACAAACGGAAAAACCTACCCTGCTCATGGATAGGAAGACTTAACATTGTGAAAATGTCTATTTTACCCAAAGCAATCTATTTATATACTGCAATCCCAATACAAGTTCCAGTGACATTTTTTAATGAGATGGAGAAACAAATCACCAATTTTGTTTGGAAAGGGAAGAAGCCCCGGTTAAGCAAGGTACTACTAAAGAAGAAGAACACACTAGGAGGCCTCTCATTACCTGACTTTAGAACATATTACACTGCCACAGTGGTCAAAACAGCCTGGTACTGGTATAAGAACAGGCAGATCGATCAGTGGAACTGAACTGAGACCCCAGAGATGACACCATATGCCTATGAACAGTTGATATTCAACAAAAGCCCTAAGACATTAAACTGGGGTAAAAACAGTATCTTCAGCAAATGGTGCTGGCAAAATTGCATATCCATCTGCAAGAAACTGAAACAAGATCCATATCTTACACCTTATACAAAAACCAACTCCAACTGGATAAAAGACCTAAATATCAAACCTAAAACGATAAAGCTCATCCAAGAAAAGGTAGGAACAACAATGGAAATTTTAATACACAATATGGACAGACTCCAAAATCTGTCAAACAAACCACAATCATCACAAGAGAAAATAGATAAATGGGATGTATTAAGAATTAAACACTTTTGCTCATTAACAGAACACCTACAGAATGCGAAAAAATATTTGGAAACTCTATGTCAGACCGACGCCTGATCTCCATAATCTATAAGATACTACAAAATATCAACAAGAAGAAGATAAACCATCCAACTAAGCGATGGGCAAAGTAGATAGACAGACATTTCACTAAAGAAGAGATCCAGGCAGCCAAAAAACACATGCGGACGTGTTCACGGTTTTTAGTTATTAAAGAAATTCAAATCAAGATGACAATGAGATACCATCTCACCCCAACAAGGTTGGCCATGATCCAGAAAACACCAAACAACAAATGCTGGAGAGGCTGTGGAGAAACTGGAACCCTCCTACACTGTTGGTGGGGTTGCAAAATGGTCCAGCCTCTCTGGAAAGCAATCTGGCATTTCCTTAAAAAAATGGATATTGCTATACCGTTTGACCCAGTAATTCCACTACTTGGAATATATCCTACAGAATCAAGGCCTTTCACACCAACGGACACATGCACCGGAATGTTTATCGCAGCACAGCCCACGATAGCAAAAAGATGGAATCAACCCAGATGCCCAACAACAGAAGAATGGATAGGTAAACTATGGTACATATACTCAACGGAGCACTACGCAGTGATAAAGAGCAACGATGATTCCAGGAAACATCTCATGACCTGGTTTCAACTGGAAGACATTATGTTGAGTGAAAGTAGTCAGCGACAAAAGGACAAATATTGTATGAGACCTCTACGATGAGATCTCAAAAACAGACTTGTGAATAGAGAAAAGACTCTTTGACAGCTGCAAGGGAGGAGAGCGAGGGAGGGAGGGAGGGAGGGTTTAGATTAGATAGGTGCTAGGTATCTGGTTGGGTGAAATCGGCGATAGCACACATTAGAAACAAGAACAATATTAAGTGGACTTAAACATAACATGAGTACTCCTTCCATCTTAACCCAATATTGCAAGGATAGAGTAGCTGGGGCGGGGGGGGGGAGGGGGACCATGCTCTTAGGCGAAAGCGAGGCCAATTGGCACAACTAGCGTTTTGCTAAGAGGGCTCTCCGCACCCCACGTTGGTGAATGGCGTCTGGGGTCTTAAAAGCTGCCCAGCTGCCATCCGGGGGCACAGCAAATGGTCCCAACTCAGCAGGAACGGATGCTCACCGAGGACCAAAATCACATGGGGGAAAGACAACCCAGAAGACAAAGAGACCCACATCAGTAGGTGCCTACATCGACTTGGGACCGGGAGAACCGGATGGTGCCCGGCCACCACCGGTGATAGTCGCGACGGAGCTCACTAAGTTGAGTCTCACTGGCAACACAAGAATAAAAAGGGGTGCACCCTGAGATCCCCACTAAAAGACCTCAATTGATGGTCCAGTGGTTTTGGGGTTCCGCTGGGAGCATGGCCCCTGGCCCTGATGCTGCCCTTGACCATAAATCGTAACAAAGGCCCACGCTTTGGACAGGAATGGATTGGACTTGGCGATGCAGTGACCATATATTGGATGCACTCTGTGGTTCTATACATCTATAGGAGGTCATCCTGCTGACCTCTGGCTGGAGGAAGGAGAGTGGGTGCAGAGGAGGGAAAAAAGAGACTGTTGGGAGAATGAGACATGTATGGAGCAGACAGGAATAGCGTGCTGTCACCGGACAGGCAGAGCAGTGGAAGCTGCATATAGGTGGGTAAATTTATACGGGAATGTACATTTTCACTCAGTTATATTAAATGAAAAATTAAAAAAAAACAAAATGGCCAATACTGCTCCATTTCAGCTCATCAGTGCCTAGGATATTGGTGTTTATGTGTTTCATCTCATTTTTGATGATTTCCAATTTTCCTGGATTCGTACTTTGTACATCCTGTGTTCTGATTATTAATGGATGTTTGCAGCTGTTTCCTCTCATTTTTAGTTGTGCCACATCAGCAAATGAACATCACAAAGGCTTTCCACCATCCATGACATTAAGGTTGCCTCTACTTTGAGGAGGCAGCTCTCCCCCAGTCATCTTCTGAGTGTCTTCCAACCTGGGGGGCTCATTTTCCGGCACCATATCGGACTGTGTTCCACTGCTATTCACAAGGTTTTCCCTGGATAATTCTTTTCAGAAGTAGACTGCCGGATCCTTCTTCTTTGTCCGGCTTAGTCTGGAAGCTCAGCTGAAACCTGTCTACCATGGGTGACCCTGCTGGTTCCTAAATATCAGTGGCATAGTTTCCAGCATTACAGCAATAAAGAAGCCTCTGCTGACAGACAAATGGCATTCTTACATGTAGAGCTACTTAAAGCTTTCTTGGTTGCAGGTAAGATGGCAGGCTACTGGCTCACGCCCCAAGAACTGAAGGTCAGATGATTAAGAGTTGGATGCCGGATCCAGGGGGAGAACCCGTGAAAACTAGTGAATTATTTCCAGGACAATTAGTAAAATAATACCTTCTAAGGCTAGAGGCAAAGCTAGGCCTCTGCCCACTTATCTGCCAATACCTAAAATCTGGAATTATAATACCATGCCAATCCTATCAGAAGATGTCAATGCTGCCTGTAAAGAAACCTTATTACAGTGAGTATAGATTTGTTCAAGACCTCAGAGGAATCAACCCACAGTAGTTACAGTTCAAACCATAATGCCAAACACATAGACTTCGTTAGACACTCTTCCTGGAGGTCTTGCCTGGTTCATTGTTCCTGACTTAAAATATGGAGATTTTTTTGTTTGTTTCTGTATACCGTGACTGTCTACAATCCAAGAGATGTTTGCCTTTGAGCAGTAAGACCCCAAAATGGGGAATTCTGTTAGGCTGTGCTCCTACAGGGGTTCAAAATGGCCCCATGCTGTTGGATAAAGATTTAAGACTGTTAACCCTCCCAAAAAGAATTCTGCTTAAGTATACGGGTAACTTGCTCACAGTAGGCAAGACTAAAGAAAAGCTAATTTCAACAACATCATGAGTCAACTTTCTGGGCAAGAGTGGGTGCTAAATACCCAGACCTAATGCCCAGATTTCCCAAGCTAAAGTTATCTTCCTGGGTTTCCAACTCTCTCAAGGGAAGAGAGAACTGCTCCCAAAGACTCAAGATGCTATTTGAGCAATCTCAGTTTCTCTGTTCCAGAGGCATCTCTGGGAAACTGTGAGAGGGGCCGGTTTTTATGGACTGATAGCCAAACCTTTATTTAAGGCAGATGAAGGGAAAAATTCAGATCCTTTTACTTGGACTGATAAACACACTCTTTTGAGACAATTAAAGAAAAACTCATATTGGCACCAGACCTGGGGCTCCCCAATGTAACAAAACACTTCAAACTGTGCCTGAGAGTCAGGGAATAGCTGTAGGTACCCTAACCAAAAATTGAGGGGACTGAGACTACTGGCAGCCTCGAGACTACATGAACCAGAAACATTGAAAGACACATAGCAAAGGTGTGCCAAGAAGCAAAACTGACACGAATACATGGAAGGTGGGTGGCTCTTGCCATGGAGTCGGCTCCAACTCATGCCGCTGTTGTTGTGGGGTACCACTGCGCTGGTTCAGACTCCTGGTGATCCCGTGGGCAACAGAGTGAGGCACAGCCCGGTCCTGTGCCATGCCCACAATGGTTCTTACACTTGGGCCCATTGTTGGAGCCACTGTGTCAACCCACCTTGTTGAAGGTCTTCCTTTTTTCTCTAGTAAGCATGCTGTCTTTCTCCAGAGGTTGATCCCTCCTTACAACTGGTCCAAAGTATGTAAGATGGGGTCTCACCGTCCTTGCTTCTAAGCAGTGACCCTATAGAACAGAGTAGAACTACCCTATATGGATTTCAAGGGGTGCTTAGTAGGCTTGAACTGCTCTTAACCACTATGGCATCAGTGTCCACATTAACACAAGCTCTTCTTACAGCCTTCCCTAGGGTTAGGGCAGCTCCTGGAAGTAACCTCAGATGAAGCCTCTTGGGGCTAGTCTTTGGAAGCTTCCCATGAAAATCCTGGGCTGAGGAACAACGACCATTTAATTGTATGAGGTGAAAAAAATATTTGAGATCATTTGTATTCTTTGTCTCAGAATAGGTAGGCCCTTGCTAGACAAGAGCATCTTCCTGAGATGGTCCATCCTGAAGGTTGAGTCTGGCTTCCCACCTGGAAAGAGGAGCCTCTCCAGTCTAAGTGGGAGGGGCCACCCACACTGCCATCAGTCTCTATTCTAAGTGGAGGGACCACTCACGCTGCCATCAGGCTCCAGTCTAAGTGGGAGGGACCATCCACACTGCCATCAGTCTCTAGTCTAAGGGAAGGACCACCCACATTGTTGTCAGGCTAAAAGGACTGAAGTCTTAGATTCACCACACCTGGCTAAAGACTGCCTTATTACAGACGTCGATTCACCAGTGACATCTTCAAAGGACAACTGGAGCTATGAACCCTTATAGGAACTAAAATGTCTTTTCAAAATCTATGAAATTCTTTTCTTTTTGGTAAGATACCTTCTTTTTTGTATATCTCCATGAAAGCCCAAATGACCAAGTGTAGAAACTTCTGTTCAGTACAGTCCCGACATCGAGAAGTCATTGCTGTTAGGTGCTGACAGGTCGGTTCTGACTAATAGCAGCCCTCTACACAATAGAACGAACACTGCCAGGTCCTGCCCCATGGCCACAATCATCCTTATGCCTGAGCCCATTGTTGCAGTCACTGTGTCTGTTCATCTCATTGAGGGTCTTCCTCTTTTTCACTAATCCTGTGCTTTACCAAGCATGATGTCCCTCTCCAGGGACTGATGCCTCCTGACTGTACGTCCGAAGTATGCCAGATGTAGTCTCGCCATCCTTCACTCTCAGAAGCACTCCTGCTCTATATCTTCTAAGACAGACTAGTTCATTCTTTTGGCAGTTCATGGGACATTTAGTGTTTTTCTCCAACACCACAATTCAAATGAGTGAATCCTTCTGTCTTCCCTATTCATGGTCCAAGTTTCACACACATATGCTGTGATTGAAAATACCATGGCTTGGTTCTTAAAAGTGACAGTTTTCTGTTCAGTACTTTAAAGAGATCTTTTGCAGCAGATTTTCTCAATGCAGTTCATCTTTTGATTTCTTGACTGCTGCTTCCTTGGGTGTTGATTGAAATCCTTGATAATCTTAATCTTTTTTCCATTTATCACCATGTTGTTTGTGATCCAGTTGTGAGAATTTTTGTTTTCTTTATACCGAGGTATGATCCACACTGAAGGCTGTAATCTTTCATCTCCATCAGGAGTGTTTCAAGTCTTCTTCACTTTCAGCAAGCAAGGTTGTGGTGTCATCTGCATTATGCAGGTTGTCAAGGAGTCTTCCTCCAATGCCAACACCTTGTTATTCACATAGCCCAGGTTCTTGGATTATTTGCTTGGCATACAGATTGAATGCACCGTGATACTCGCCCTTCCTGACTTAGAACTACGTAGTATCTCTTTTTACCTCTGTTGCAACAGCTGCCTCTTGATCCATGTGTAGATTACTCACGAGCACAGTGAAGTGTTCTGGAATTCTCATTCTCTATAATCTGTTAGGATCCACACAGCCAAATGCCTTTGCATAGCCAGTAAAGCACAAGATCACATTGTTCTGGTATTCTTTGGTTTCAGCGAAGATTCACCTGACATCTGACACTCTCTCTTTCCATAAATATGATGAATTCTTACTTTTTTTTATGCATGAAGTCATTGATGTCATTCCACAGTTTGTTTGGTCTTCAGTGATTAATGTCCAATACATCCAATCTATTCTTGAGATAAACCCAGGTGTGATACAATCAAAGTCATACATCGACTCTCGTGGACTTGTTCTGATTTTCTTCAGTTTCAATTTAAACTTGCACATGAGCGACTGACGATCCATCCCACAGTTGGCCCCTGGTCTTGCTCTGACTGCTGATTTTGAGGATTTGCCTTCATCTCTCTCTGTAGATGTGGTCGATTAGATTCCTGTGTACTCCATCCATTGAGGTGCATGTCTATAGTTACTGCTTATGTTGGTGAGAAAAGATGCTTTCATTGAAGAAGTTGTTGGTCTTGCAAAATTGTATCATGTAATTTCCAGCATTGTTTTTGTCACCAAGGTTGTCTTTTCTACCTACCAATCCATCCTTGTTTCCAACTTTCAGATTCCAATCACCAGCCAGTGCATTTTGATTGCATATTCTATCAATTTTAGACTGCAGAAGCTGATCAAAACTTTAGTTTCCTCATCTTTGGCTTTAGTGGTTGGTGGATAAATTTGAGTAACAGTGGTAGTACCTGGCCTTCCCTGTGGATCTGTGGATATGGTGCTCTCACCGACAACACTGTACGTCACAGCAGATTTGCAGTGCTCTTTCTGACAGTGAATGCAATGCCCTTCTTCTTCAACTTGTCTTTTCCAGCACAACATACCGTGTAATTATCTGATTCAAAATGGACAACACCAGTCCATTTCAGCTCATGGATACCTAGGATATCAATGTTTATGCTTTCTGTTTCATTTCTGAAATTTTCCAATGTACTTCATACATTCCATGTTCTGATTATCAATGGATGTTTCCAGCTATTCTCATTCTGAGTCACTCCACAGCAGCAAATAAAGATCCCCAAAGCCTGACTTCACCCACATCATTAAGGTAGACTCCACTTGGGGTAGACAGCTCTTCCTCAGTCAGCTTCTGGGGGCCTTCCAAACTGGGAGCCTCATCTTCTAGCACTATTACCAGATACTGTTCCTCTGCTACTCGTAAGGTGTTCACCGGCCAATTCTTCACAGACGTAGACTGCTGGGTCCTTCCTTTCTGTCTCAGTCTGGAAGGTCAGCTGAAACCTGCCCACCATGGGTGACCTGCCGATTTCTGAATACCAGCGGCATAGCTTCCGGCATCCCAGCAACTCACAAGCCCCTGCAGTACGACAGATGGATAGACCCACGGAGAACATCAACCGCGGACACTGTCAGCTCCGTTTGCAAGGTCCTAGCAGTCAGAGAGCAGATCCACGTAAGGCTTCAGTTCATAACCCTTATGGCCCGCACTAATCCGTGGATATTTCATGATTTGCTTTAAAGTGGCTCCCTCACTGGGACTGAAGATTTTTCTTGAGCAGGTTTTCACACCCCATGAACATGATGAAAGGAGTGTGATATTTTCCATTCAGTATCTGCTCCAGCAACTGCCTAAAGTTCCGGCCATCAAAAGTCAGGCATCCAGTGACCAGTATCTGTGCAATGGCTCCAACGCTCCATATATCCACTGGGCTTTCCTCTGGCCCCAGAAGACTTCTGGGACAACAGAATGGGGACCACTGCAAAAAGTAGCCAACTTTTGGCCAAAGGCAAATTCCTTGCTGAAGACAGCATCAGTGATTTTGATGTCACAGCAGCAGCTGAAGGTGAGTTTCCTTTTTTTAACTGTGCACACCACACTTCTGCGGACACTGCGGCATGGCAGACACCGCAGCCTTGGGCACAGCACACTTCTGTGGGCACCGTGGCAGGGCAGACACCGCAGGATCTGGCTTGGGTCACTTTTCCTTTCACATCCCCTGGAGCCCCCAGGCACTGCAGTGCTCTCTCTTCTGTTAACCTGCACTGTGAAAAGACAGCATTTTCTCGGTCTTCATCTCTTCCATAACTACATGAGGACGCTTCAGTGTTCGTTTTATTACTTCATGAGAGAGTCTTAAAAAAACTGGGGAAGTTTTGTTCTCCAGTCTTACCTACGGTCTAGACCCCGACGCCCACCTAAGCTTGGACCCGCTGCTCTGAGCTGCAGCCCCCAACCCCAGGGGCCCTACTACTGGGTCAACTTTAGTGAAAGTGAAAGTTCTGAGGCAAACCCTGATGGCGGGCCAGGCTCGAATTGTAACTGATGTTACCTTCTACCCTCAAGGCCCCCGTAAAGGAATGGGCTGGGGCAGAAAGTGACCCCATGCCAAGAATAGACTAGGTCCAACCTGAGCGGCAGCCACTACAGCTACTGAAACAAACAATAAGACAGGAGAATGGAATGATTCTTACAAAAATGAGCACAACTGGGGGAAAAGAAAAAGGAATTCATCCCAGCAAGATGGGGATTTTTACCGAGTTATTAAGAAACAGGAGACAGAGAGTAAGTATTGATGGGTTCAAAACAGGAAGGTCTTTCTTACTGCAACACTTTAACAGGGTGAGTGTTTGTTCCTCAGCACTGAAGGGCACTAAAATCTCCCTTTTGTTCACCTCAGCTTAGAGGAATGTAGGACAGCTGTGATGATGAGAAACCTGACCTCCTATTGCTGGGGGCAATGGTCCCAGATCTTATTGTGTGAATTAATAGCACCAGCTTCTTTAGGAACCTAAGTACAATGGGTCGTATGAGTAGCTGCTGTAGGGTCAGTCTCATGGCTTATAAACACAGATAGGTCCCAACTTACAAATTCTTCGAGTGGCAACAAACTGAATCTATAGCTCTCCTTTTTCTTAAGCACATCTTATCTTGAATACTATCTATTACACACAGTGTTACAGTGCATAATTTGCTGGTTCTATAATTCTCAAATGTTCACTCACAGATGTTCAGTTATTGGACAAAACACTGTTGTCTATCAGACTGTGGCTTGGCCTACAATGATTGCCAGTATTGGTTAGGGAGTCAGGGAGTCTTAACAGACAGAAAATTGGGCAGTGTTCAACTCTGATGACACAGGAAAATTGAACTGTGTGTGAATCCAACAGCCATGAGGACTCCAATGTCACTGTTACGACACAGACACTGACAATAAAGATCAGATTTATAAAGATACTGATAATTAAAACCAATAAGAATGAAAACTAAAAAAGAAAGGAAGAAAGAAAGATGTATTCAACTTAGGTTAGAACAAGCTTACAATGGAGTCACTGAAAGGTCACCCTGTTGTAACATATGGACTGCATGTGCTGTGTAATGGAGGAACAGGTCTTAGTGGACACAGGACCCCAAACTCACTCTTGAACAATCACACCCCCAAACCAAACACATTGTTGTCCAGTTGATTCTGACTCTCAGCAGCTCCACAGGACAGAGGAGAACTGCCCATGGGCTTTCTGAGGAGCAGTTGGTAGATTTAAACTACCAACAACCTTGTGGTTTGCAGCCCGGCACTTAATCACTGTGCCACCCGGGTTCCTGAACAATCACGTTGTTTTGGTTGTTGTTACGTGTGGTTAACATTGTTCTGAGTCAGAGGGACTATGCGCACAACAGAGCAAGATGCTGCCCAGTCCTCGGACATGGTCACAGTCGCTGTGCTGGAGCCCAGTGTTGCAGCCCAGGTGTCAGTCCGTCTCATGCATTGTCCTCCTCTTTTTCACTCATTGACGTTTCTCCAGGGAGTGGGCCATCCTGACACCTTGTCAAAGCATACGAGATGAAGTCTCACCACCCTCACTTCTAAGGAGCAGTCTGGGTGTACTTCTTCCAATTCACATTTGTTTGTTCTTCTGGAAGTCCACAGGGTATTCAGTGCTCCTCACCAGCTCCCTAATTCAAAGGTGTCAGTTGTCTGGGCTTTCTCATTCATTCTCCAGCTTTTGCAGGCATGTGAGCCAATTGAAAATACCGTGGCTTGGTCAGCTACACTTCCTCAAAAGGACATCTTTGCTTACTATTTACCCACTGCTGTCAAGTCAGTTCCAACTTGTAGGGACCCTATAGGACAGAGTAGAACTGCCCCCATAGAGTTTCCAGGTAGCGCCTGGTGGATTTCCACTGCCGAGCTGTTGGTCAGCAGCTACACCTCTTAACTGTCACACTACCAGGGTTTCCTTGCTTACTATCTAGGAAAGTCTGTATGGCAGTGCTACCAAGCACTAGGGAAACCCTGGTGGCGTGGCGGTAGAGGGCTACTCCGCTTGGCAGTTCTCTGACCTATATAGGGTTGCTGTGAGTCGGGGTTGACTCAGTGATATTGGCTGTCTTGGCTTACGGATCCCTGGTGGCGAAGTCGTTGAGGGCTTGACTTCTAATCCAAAGGGCCGGCAGTTGGAATCCACCAGCCATTTCTTGTAAACTCTATGGGGCTGCTCTTCACTGTCCTATAGAGTACCTGGGAGGTGTAAGAGACTTGAGGTAACAGGTTTGGTTTGGTTTTACTGTTCAAGGGCGTCACTATGAATCCGAACCGACTCTAGGGCACCAAAAAGAAAAACCACAGGGTAGGCGGGAAACACTTCAGTGTCCAACACGTGTGACCCACCCAACTCTCCTCTTCTTGTACCTTAGATGAAAATTTACGAAATAAAGCAGCTTCTCGTTAAACAATTACTATGCATGTTATTTTGTGACATTAGTTACAACTCCACGACATATCGACTCTGTCCCTTCTCTATCCTGGGTCTCTTCTTAGCAGCTCCCCTGTCCTCTCCTGCCTCCAAACATTTAAATTGTTTGCAAAGTTAAGGGAAGCAGCTCGGTCTTCGGACCGCAAACACTTTGAAATGGTTCGTAGGAGAATCCAGGTCGGCAGCAGGGACAGAAATCGAACGCTCCGGGGGGCTCAGCTCCTGCCCAGCCGGACCCTCCTACTCCCCGCCCCTCACCGGTCAGGTCCCGGCCCCGCCCTTCAAGCCCCGCCCCTTCGCCGGTGCGTCCCCGCCCCAAACCCCTTGGGGACACGCCTCTTATACGTCATCCCCCTGCACCGTCTGAGGAGCCGCCGCTTCTGCGCATGCGTACGAGTTTTGGTGAGAGACGCCATCCTGGGAGGGTGAGTGTGGTCTTTCTGTTTGAAACCCGCGCTCCGCGGGTTTCTCTAGCCTCGCGTTCTCGGGCTCGGGTTCCGGGGACCCTGCAGAACCCCAGATCGCTGCCCTACTCCGCCGGCGTCCCCACTCCAGGTCCACTTCCGGCCCTCCCCCGCCCCAGCCCGCCCGCCTGTCGCGGGGGTCGTCGCCTGCGCCCCGCTGTCCCCGGGGCTCTCGGGTGGCCCTCCGTGCTTAGAGCGCCGGGCAGTTCTGTGCATTTGGTCGTTTTCAGCGAAATCTGCTGCTGCGTCCTTTCATTCCCGCGGTGATTCTTGCTTTCTTGTTTTCTGTTCCTTGGTTTTTTTAATGTGACATGTGGTTTTCCCTGGGCCCTCTCTTGATGCACAGATTTCAAAATCGGTTTATTGATTTGCAACCCTACTTCCCTGTTTTCATCTTGAATTGACTTTAGATGAAGTTTTTCAGAAGAAACTAGCTTCTTATTAAACAGTTGGTACACGTGTATTGTTTGGTGACATTAGTTACCAACCCTGTGACATGTCAGCGCTCTCCCTTCTCATCCTCGGGGTCCCTGTTCCCATCCCTCCCGCCTTCTACTCCTTGCCCCTGGGCTGTGTGCCCTTTTGGTCTCCTTCTTTACGGGCTTCAGCTGACCCTTAACCCTGGTGGCTGGGGCTCAAGGGCTGAGGCTTCTGACCAAAGGTGGGCATTTAGAGCCTACCAGGACACCTTGGGAATCCAGGAAGTTATTTTATTTTGAATGACACAGTCCTTGTTTATTCTTTAACAACTTAAAGCCAGAAAACACACGCACCGTTTCATAGCAAAATCCTGAAACTTAGTGAGAGGAGAGGTAAACATTCCCTGACCACCCCACAAAAAAACAAACCCAGTGCCATCAAGAACTATTAATATGATGCTGTTGTAATTTCTGAGGCAGTTCTGCTCTAGCCTGTAGGGTTGTTAGGAGTTGGAATCAAAGGGATGGCCAAAGTTTTTTTTAATCTTTAGCTGAAGGGTGAACCTCAGGAGTGACTCTGCCACTGAGATGAAAGGGTGCCTGGGGGCCATACCCTCAGAGTGTCTCTGATCTCCCGTAGGCCAGTTAAGTCTGGTCTTTTTTGTGAGTTAAAATTCTGTTTTCAGTTTCTCTCGAGCTCTGTTCTCCCCTGTGTTGTGGTCTCAGGCAGAGCAGTCAGTAGGGTAGCTGGGCACCATTTAGGTGAGCTGTCCCTGTCTGGGGGAGGTTTGGTAGTTGAAGTCTATTGGTCCTGGTCTGTCCCTGTGTCTTCCGTTTCCTTCCTTCTCTCTTGCTCCCGAAGGAGTGAGACTAGTGGGGTATCTCAAATCGCTGCCCACAAGCTTTTAAGACCCCAGACGCTGCTCACCAAAGTAGGATGTGGAAGGTTTTCTTTATAAACTGTGTCATGCCCGTTGAGCTGGGTGTTCCTGGAGACCGTGGTCGTCACAGCCCCCAGCCGTGGTTCAGTCCCTTGGGGAGTTGGACGTGTCTGTGAAGCTTCCTTGGCCGTGTCTTGTGCCAGTTGTGCTGGCTTTCGCAGGAGTGTGCGCTGTCTTACACTTCATCCAGGTTACCAATTATCTATCATCGGATCCGACTCGACAGCACTTGGCTTGGCATCGTCTATTTACTGTTTTCCCATCCCCCCACCTGCCTCATGACCATCTAAGGTTGTTTCTTTTTGTGTGTAAATCCTCTCGTGAGTTTTTGTAGTGTGGTGTCATGTAATATTCCTCCTTTTGTGATTGAGTTGCTTCACAGATGCATCACTGTTCCTTGTTGTTGTGTGTGTGGACCATAGTTTGTGGACCTGTTCGTCTGCTGAGGGGCACCTAGGTTTCCATCTGTCTGCTATTGTGAAGAGTACCACAGTGAACATGGGTGTGCTTATGTCTACCCATGTGACCCCTTTTATTGCCCTAGAATTTATTCCTAGGAGTGGGATTGATGGATCATACGGTGTTTCTGTTCTAGCTTTGTAAGAAAGAGCTATATCATTTTCCAAAATAGTTGTACCATTTGGCATTCCTACCAGCAGTTCGTGAGAGTGCCAGTCTCCCCCCAGCCATTCCGAGGTTTGTTAGTGTCTTTTCGACTGGTGCCAGGACTGTTGGGGTGAGTTGGTGTCTGATTTTGTTTTGCATTTCTCTAGTGATACTGATTTGATTTGCGATGGAGACTTGGTGATATAGTGGTTAAGACCTTGACTGCTAGCAGAAAGGTTGTCGGTTTGAATCCACCAGTCATTTCTTAGAAACCCTGTGGGGCAGTTTATCTCTGCTCTCTAGGGTCCCTCTGAGTCATACATAATCGACTTGATGGCAGTGGGTTTGGGTTTGGTTTCTTGACTTGCCATGAGTCGGAGTGAACTAAAGGACCATGGGTGTGGTTTGGCTTTTGGTTACCAGCTCGCACTCCAAGTGTTTCTTCAGGCCCTTGAATGTCTACTTTGTTGAAATTTCTTTTGTCCATTTTTAAATTGGATTATTTGTCTCTTTGTTGTAGAGGTGTTGAATTTTCCTGTAGATTTTAGACATTAAACCTTAGATTTGTCAGCACCCCACACCCTCACACACACATCCCCCATTTTTTCAAAGTCTCTAGATTCTGTGTTTACTCTTTTGGTGAAATCTTTTGACGAGCTTAATTGTTTAGTTTTCAGATGATCACAGTTATCTGGCTTATCTTGTGGAGTTTGTATATTGTTATGATTTGTGTTGGTGTATATTAGGGCCCCTAGTGTTGATCGTATTTTTTTTTCTTTTATGATTATAGTTCTGAGTTTTCTGTTTAGGTCTTTCATCTATTCTGAACTAGTTTTTGTGTATGAGGTGAGATGTGGGGCCTGTTCCTTTTTTTTTTTTTAGCAAGTGGGCATCCAGTGTTGCCAGCACCATTTCTTAAAAAGACTGGGTTTTCCACACGTGGACGTGCTCACGATCATTAGCTATTAAAGAAATTCAGATCAAAACTACAATGAGATACCATCTCACCCCAACAAGGTTAGCCATGATCCAAAAAATGCAAAGCAACAAATACTGGAGAGGCTATGGAGAAACTGGAACTCTCCTACACTGATGATGGGATTGCAAAATGGTGCAACCTGTTTGGAAAGCAATCTGGTGCTTCCTTAAAGAGCTGGAAATAGATATACCATTTGACCCGGTAATTCCACTGCTTGGAATATATCCTACAGAATCAAGGCCATTCACACCAACTCATACATGCACATGAGTGTTTATCACAGCACAGTCCACAATAGCAAAAAGATGGAATCAACCCAGATGCCCAACAACAGAGGAATGGATAAGTCAACTATGGTATATATACTCAATGGAACACTATGCAATGATAAAGAACAATGATGATTTTAGGAAGTATCTCATAACCTGGTTTCAGCTGGAGGACATTACACTGAGTGAAAGTAGTCAGCGGCAAAGGGACAAATATTGTGTGAGACAACTACAGTAAAAACTTAAACACAGACTCATGCATAGAAGAAAAGACTCTAACAGCTGCAAAGGTGGGGAGGGAGGGAGAGGGTGGGAAATTGATTAGATAGTTGATAGAAAGTTGGTTGGGTGAAATCAGTGACAGCACACATTAGAAAGAAGATCCATTTTAACTGGACTTCAGCATAACATGATTACTCCTCCCATCTTAACCCAGTATGGCAAAGATGGACTAGCTGGGGTGGGGGTATGGGGACCATCCTTTCAGGGGACATCGAGGCCAATTGGCATAGCTAGCATTTTGCTAAGAGAGTCTTCTGCACCTTAAATTGGTGACTGATGGCTGGGGTCTTAAAAGCTGCCAAGCTGCCATCTGAGGTACACCAAATGGTCCCAACTCAGCAGGAATGGATGATCTCCAAGGACCAAAACGAACGGGGGGGTGGGGGAAGAACCCAGAAGACAGAGAGACCCATGTGAGCAGGTGACTACATCAACATGTAACCGGAAGAACCGGGTGGTGCTCGGTCATCCCCAGTGACAGCCATGGTGGAACTCACAGAGTTGAGTCTCACTGGCAACACAAAAATAAAAAGGAGTACACCCTGAGATCTCCACTGAAAGACTGCAATTGATGGTCCAGGGACCTTGGGGTTCCCCTGGAAGCATGGCCCCTGGCTCTGATGCTGTCCCTGTCCATAAATCATAATGAAATTCAACTCTTCAGACAGGAATGGATGGGACTTTGTAAAACAGAGTGACTGTATCATGTGTGCACTTTATGGTTCTATGAATCTGTAGGATGTCATCTAGCTGACCTCTTACTGGACTCGGGGAAGAGGGAGGAGAGGAGAGAATAGGAGATTGTTGGGAGGATATGACATGTACAGAATGGAGAGGAGGAGTGTGCTGTCACCGGGCAGGGAGAGCAGTGGGAGCCGCTTATTGGTAGATATGCAGATTTACATGGGATTGTATATTTTCACTCAATCATAATAAAAAGAAGGGAAAAAAGGCTTTCCCCCATCTAATGGGCTTTGGCTGTAAAGATCTAGGTGAACAGATTTACATCTGGGTGTCCCATTCTGGTCCTTCGGTCAGTGTGTTTGTCCTTGTACCAGTGCCAGCCTGTTCTGACGCCTGTAGCTGTACAGTAGGTCTTGAGGTCGGGTGGTGCAAGCCCTCCTGTCTGATGCTTCTTTGGCAGTGCTTTCCTCACCCAGGGCCTCTTCCTTTCCATATCAAGTTAATGATTGGTTTTTCCACCTTCTTAAAGAATGCTGTTGGTGTTTGGCTCATCATTGTGTTGTATTTGTAGATCACTTTGGGTAGTATTGATGTTTTCACATTGTTGAGTCTGCCTGTCCATGAGGATGGTATGACTTTTGACTTGTGTAGATCTGTTTTGTTTTCTTGCAGTAACACTCCCCCCCCCTTAAAGTCCCTGAGTGACCCACGTGGTTTGAGCAGGTCTGCTGTCCTAACAAAGGGTGGTGGTCTGAATCCACCTAGGGCCTTGAGGAGGAGAGGCCTGTGCCTCTGGCATGATTCCAGCTGAGAAAGCCTGTGAGGCAGTTCTAGGCTGCAACATGTGGATTGCGGGAAGGAATGGACTCTGGGTCAATGCATTTTTTTTCCTTTCTTCATTTTTTAATGGTATGCTTTTAAAAGTACACTCATTTCAGGATCACTGGTTGGTCAGCATTCCCAGTACTTTGTTTCTGCTTTCTAGTTGTCACGCAGATTTTAGAAAGTTTTCCTGTAATTAGACTGTAAGTATATAAACTGTCTTTTGCTTTTTTGATTTGTTTAGTTTTGCTTTGTCTGTTAGATTTTTGTTTACTTTCACTTTGGTTTTGCCATGCAAGTACCACAACCTACCTCATCTCCTTTTCTTTTCCTTTTTGGAATGGTTTGACGGCTTTGTTTCTGTTTAGAGACCACACACTATCCAGCGATGGGAGAATTGTGAAGGGCTGTGAGAGAGTGTCTTCTTTGACATCAGCTGGGGTTTGCTGTATGACTCAGTACGTGGGCCTGTTTGGTGAATGCTCTGTTGGTGGACCCTTTGATAAAGGTTCGGTCTGGATTCATTAATTTGTTGTCAGATGCCCTGGTGTCGATGCTGACTGAAGATGTGACCGTGGGACAGAGCAGACCTGCCCCGCCGGCTGTCACCCTCAGGGGGCCGATGGCCTGCTCTTGGAGTCCGACCACCAGCCTGCAGTGCGCCGTGCCACCAGGGCTCCTTACCGCGCTGCAGGGCGTCTTGTTCCCTCCCGTGTGTGTGCTGCATCCTCAGCACGCCTGCGTTCAGTTCATGACAGACGTGGGGGTTTCGGTGGGAACTGGGGTTCATTTTTCCTTTCCAGCTTTGTGATTGATCGGTTTGTCTTTGAGCTGGTACGTTTCTGTGTAGTCATAGTCCCCACATACATGTCTGTGTGCACACTTCACACCTGACGGTCTCATCTTCGGGTAGTTTTCTCTGTGGCTGGTTGCCGGTGCCTTGATTCCGTGTCACGGCCCGTGTGTTGTAGCGCGTGAGGGCGCACGAAGGCCCCGCTCGTTTCCTGTGGGGTCTTGTTGCAGGGGGTGCTCCCGTGGGCAGGCGCGTTGGTTTCCTCTGTAATCCACACACGTGTCCCAGGAGCCACTTCAGTCTGTGAGTGTTTTCCGTTTTTTAAGGAAAATCAAGTTAAATGCGACCATAGTTAGCCAAACTCGATTTAAGGACGCTGTCTTCCAGACTGCCACAGCAGTCGGGGACTTCTGACAGCAACTGCAGGTCAGGACCTTAGCAAAACTTCCCTGAGGTTCCATACAGGCGGGGCCTCAGAGCTTCCTGGAGGCCACTGTACTCGTGATCCCGTTGTGACCGAGAAAACAGAAATCAGGACTGGCCAAAGCAGAGACCCGTGCAGCAGAGAATAGGAGGGTTCCAGATGCCAGCTCTCCTGTGGCGTTGGTCGTTCACTGGCCAGGTTTTTAAATTCACGTTTTTTCCCTGCGGCTCTGCCACGTAAGCATGGCTGACGCAGGGTCACTGCCCTGACCTCTCCTCTCCACTCACCTCCCTGTCCCCAGAGTCGCACTGGTATCATGACCCCCGGAGCCCTGTCATAGGAAACCGCCACTCCGTTTTGTAAATGCATCAGTGTGATGGTGACGATTGTGTGTCCACTTGGCTGGGCAGTGCTTGTCAGTGTTTAACATGGCCGTTGTGTAGCGTGGTCACCCTGTGATGGAACCTGCTGAGTGGTGCTGGTGGGCTGCGGCCTGTCGTGGCTCCCCACCCCTCAGCCTCCATCCCTCCGCCTCCGTCTTGCCTGCGGACCTTGCTGAGGTTTTGAGCTTGTTGGGGACCCTGGACTTCTGGCGTCTGGTTCTCAGAACTTGAACTAGCAGCTTAGCTGTCGAGCTTGGGATTTGTGGGTCTTCATAGGTTGCCAGTCAGAGTCCTCTTCCATGACCTGATCATGGGTTCCCAGGCCCTGCAGATACAGGGGTCGGGAGAAGCCTTGTGGTCTTCCCTGCCGTCGCGGGAGTCGTTGGTCCTGAGACGCACAGCGTGCCTGTCTTCTGGCCTCTGCCGAGACCTGACTTGTTTCAGAAGGGCAGGCAGCTCAGCCTCACAGCCACGTGCAGAATCCGGACACCAGCCTGGAGAAGCCTCGCTGGCTCCCCCTTTCCCCACCCACATGTCATATCTGGGAACCCGGATGAGGACCGCGTGCCCTGTTTGCAGATTCACACCCCTAGAGCCCTCTGTCCTCCCAGTTTCTGGCCACTTGTTTTAAATCAGCCAACAGTCCCTGTGCTCGGGAAAAAGAGTCTGTTCCCCTCCTTGGGTCCTGTTGACAGCTGAGCCCAGGTCCCTCTGGACTCTGCTTCTACCCCTTCACCTGTATGAGCTCCACGGGTGGCCCTCGAGTGTGTGCCCCTTCAGGACCTGTGACTAGTAAGTCATTTCTTTGTTTTGGGTGTTGACTGTTAAAGTGCAGCTTTGAGTCCAAAGAAGCCCATACCCCGTTCCCATACAGGTGTTCCATCAGCTGAGCACTCTGGGCGGCTGTGTTTCCCTCCTAGTCTGGGCGCTCTTCCTGTTGGTGTTGGTCTCACTTTAACACAGGCCCCAGCCCTCTAGTCACGTGCCCAGTCTTCCTGGCATGACCAGCTTCCGCTTTCTCAGCTCTTCCTGCCCCAACAGCCTCTCCAACGTTTGTCATTTTGTGTGTTTGGGATTAACGCCAGCCTTATTGCCGTGAGATGGCATGTTGTTTGCATTTCTCTAATGGCTGATGAGGGAACCCTGGTGGTGTGCTGGTTGAGCCCTGCAGCTGTTGAGCCAAGTTTTGGCAGTTCAAATCCATCAGTTGCTCTGTGAAAACTGTGGGGCAGTTCTCTGTCCTGTAGGGTCGCTGTGAGTCAGAGTCACCTCCACAGTGGCAGAGTTTGTTGTTTAATGGTGGGTGAGTGTATTTCCTCTGATACCCATTAGCCATCTGGATGTCATCTTTGGGGAAGTCCCTGTTCATGTCCCTCACTCTTTCCTTGTTGTTGGAAAGAAACTTCTCTTTTATTCATTCATTCATTCATTCTGTCTCTACCAGTTCCCTCCCTGGTAACCAGAACCATCAAGGATGATTCCTGTGTGTAAACCTTGTCGTGAGTTTTCCTAGTACTCGTCTCACCCAACACCTGCCATTCTGTGAGTGACTTGTTTCACACAACATGGTGCCCTCTGGATTGCTTTGTCAGAGGACATCCAGTTTTGCTAGCACCAAATGCTAAAAAGACTGTCCTTGTCCCACCTGATGGACTCGGCTCTGGTCAGTGATCAGGCGCACATGATGGATTTACAGCTGGGCTCTCAGTTTTCATCCATCGGTCAGTGTATCTGTCATACTGGTTTACCAGGTGTCATTTCTGAGGTGTATATACCGCCTGTCACCGGAATCATTGCTGCCATTGTGCAGCGCCTGTTTTTGGTGTGTGTGGTGCTGACACGCTGTTTGTCCCCCTCAGCTCTCCTGTGCCGGGTTCCTTTGGTTTGTGGGTTTCTTTTTCGTTAATTTTATTTTTATGGATTTTGTTTTTATTAAGACTTTATGTTTTCCTTTATTCTGATGATCAGGTTTATTAATTTTCTTTCTGGTTACTGTGGCCTGGTTTCACCCAGTCTGTTGATGGTTGGTGGCTGCCTCCTTCAACTTGACTAGGAAGTTCTGCACCTGCGTTGTTTTCTCCTTCTTGTTTCGTTTTGGTGGTGGTTTTGTTTACAGCTGAGCCTCTAGCTCACTGTTGGAATCCTTTTGGTTTCTGATAGTCCTCAGGAGTTCATTTCCTAGGCTGGTGTCTGGCTGGTACCGTCTTGTGTTGTACATTCCGGCTGAGGTCTGATACTGTCTGTTCCCAAACCAGGTGACTGTCTTTAATCATTTCTGTCAGCTAGGTTTGGTTTTTACATATTCCCTGAATTTCTCTTTATCTGGAAATGTCCTAATTTCACCATCATATTTGAGTAAGAGTTTTGGGGGATGTGTTCTTCTCAGTAATGCACCATCCCATTCTGTGGGCCTAGTCTTGCTGTTTCTCCCCTGTCTATGAGTTTCACTTTTCCCCCAGATACTTTCAGAATTCTTTTCTCTCTTTGGTTTTAGTGAGTGTAATTATGAGATGCCTTGGTGATTTTCTTTCTTTCTTTCTTTCTTTCTTTTTAATTTAATATAACTAAGTGAAAATGTACATTCCTGTATAAATTTACATACCCACCTACATGCAGCTTCCACTGCTCTCCTTGCCCGGTGACAGCACACTATTCCTCTCTGCTCCATACACGTCTCATTCTCCCAACAGTCTCTTTTTTCCCTCCTCTGCACCCACTCTCCTTCCTCCAGCCAGAGGTCAGCAGGATGACATCCTATAGATGTATAGAACCACAGAGTGCATCCAATATATGGTCACTGCATCGCCAAGTCCAATCCATTCCTGTCTGAAGCGTGGGCCTTCGTTATGATTTATGGTCAAGGGCAGCATCAGGGCCAGGGGCCATGCTCCCAGCGGAACCCCAAAACCACTGGACCATCAATTGAGGTCTTTTAGTGGGGATCTCAGGGTGCACCCCTTTTTATTCTTGTGTTGCCAGTGAGACTCAACTTAGTGAGCTCCGTCGCGGCTATCACCGGTGGTGGCCGGGCACCATCCGGTTCTTCCGGTCCCAAGTCGATGTAGGCACCCACTGATGTGGGTCTCTTTGTCTTCTGGGTTGTCTTTCCCCCATGTGATTTTGGTCCTCGGTGAGCATCCGTTCCTGCTGAGTTGGGACCATTTGCTGTGCCCTCGGATGGCAACTGGGCAGCTTTTAAGACCCCAGACGCCACTCACCAACGTGGGGTGCGGAGAGCCCTCCTAGCAAAACGCTAGTTGTGCCAATTGGCCTCGCTTTCGCCTAAGAGCATGGTCCCCCGCCCCCCCGCCCCAGCTACTCTATCCTTGCAATATTGGGTTAAGATGGAAGGAGTACTCATGTTATGTTTAAGTCCACTTAATATTGTTCTTGTTTCTAATGTGTGCTATCACCGATTTCACCCAAACAGATACCTAGCACCTATCTAATCTAAACCCTCCCCCTCCCTCGCTCTCCTCCCTTGCAGCTGTCAAAGAATCTTTTCTCTATTCACAAGTCTGTTTTTGAGATCTCATCGTAGAGGTCTCATACAATATTTGTCCTTTTGTCGCTGACTACTTTCACTCAACATAATGTCTTCCAGTTGAAACCAGGTCATGAGATGTTTCCTGGAATCATCGTTGTTCTTTATCACTGCGTAGTGCTCCATTGAGTATATGTACCATAGTTTACCTATCCATTCTTCTGTTGTTGGGCATCTGGGTTGATTCCATCTTTTTGCTATCGTGGGCTGTGCTGCGATAAACATTCCGGTGCATGTGTCCGTTGGTGTGAAAGGCCTTAATTCCGTAGGATATATTCCAAGTAGTGGAATTACTGGGTCAAACGGTATAGCAATATCTATTTTTTTAAGGAAGCACCAGATTGCTTTCCAGAGAGGCTGGACCATTTTGCAACCCCACCAACAGTGTAGGAGGGTTCCAGTTTCTCCACAGCCTCTCCAGCATTTGTTGTTTTTTGTTTTCTGGATCATGGCCAACCTTGTTGGGGTGAGATGGTATCTCATTGTCGTCTTGATTTGAATTTCTTTAATAACTAAAGACCGTGAACACGTCCGCATGTGTTTTTTGGCTGCCTGGATCTCTTCTTTAGTGAAATGTCTGTCCATCTCCTTTGCCCATCGCTTAATTGGGTGATTTTTGGTGATTTTCTTTTAGAGACTGTCGTATGTAAGGTTTTTTGAGCTTCTTGGGTGATCACTTTGTCATCTTTCGTGATATTAGGACGTCTTCTATGAGCAGTTCTTCAGTGATCCTTGCTGCATTTGCTGCTTTCTCCCCCTGTATGGGATTCTGATCACTTGCAGAGTTTAAGTTTTGTTGCATCCCACATACTCTCAGGGTGTCTTCACTCTTCTTCATTATTTTTTCTGACTTTCACTCAGAGATGTACCCATGTGTTTATGTTCCGTTTCGGGGCTGTGGGGTTCCCTCATGTCAGACCTGCTCCTCACCCCTCTTGTGGCACAGTCCATGTCTGAAATCTTATTTGTCCTTTACATTTCTAATTGTTTTTATGTGATTTGTAGTTGTGAATTTATTTTGCCATTTTGTTTTTGTATTATTTTCTTGAATTCTTCCAGGAATTTGTCATTTTCTTGAATTTGTGTATTTTTTCCTCAGTTTCGTCTACTTTTTGTTTTAACTCCTGAATAGCTCTGAATATTAGAGATCTGAATTCTGTATCAGGTAATTCTAGTGCCTTTTCTACTGGAAAATCATCTGATCTTTTATTTTGGATGCCTGCTGGAACCTTCCTGTCCTGTGTTTTTGTATGTTTTCATGTTGTCTGCTGTCTCTGGGCCATTCAGTAGTTATTTTCGTGACTTATCCGCAGTAGATGTGGTAGTGTCATTCTGATTTTTGTATGTTTGTTTGTTTTGTCCAATAGGCTGAGTCAGTCACTCAGCTGTGCTGCAGCATGGCAGGTCTGGTGAGTGGTCGCTGCCTCGCGGGAAGCTCCTGAGGGTGCTTTGTTGCACGCTGTCGACCTCCTTTCTGGGTAGGGTGGATCCAAGCTATACGGAGGTTGCACGTACTGCCCCCTGCCTGAGGCACCACAGCTAACCAGGAGGCATGGGAGGTAGAGCAGCCTGAAGAAGATGGAAAGTGGGAAAACGTGCCTAACTTGCCACCAGGTACTTTGTCCTCCCTCAGCACCTCTGTGAATCTGTCCTGTGCCACTGTGTGCTGATCTCTGACAGATGACCAAGATGGCAAACCTGTGCTAGGTTAGCTGGCACAGAACTTTCTCTCAATTTCTTCTCACTCTGTTTTCTGTAGGTTTCTTACTCCATTCGGTTTTCGGCACAGATCTTTCTCTCTTCACTGGACACTTCACTTCCCAGAACTGATGTTTTCCTGTGTTTTACTTAGTTTTCCAGGTCTTTCCTGTGAGGGGATGGTGCCATGCTTCTGTCTAGGCGCCATGTTGGCCATAAGTCTCTGCCACCCCTTTAGTGTAAACTATCAAGTGTGGGCAGAGGTGGCCACGATGAATCACGAAGGCAGTCCTGTCAACCTAGAAATTGCAAGAGTTTACAGATTCTGTCCCAGGATCCGGGACAAAGGCCAGAACTCTCTTTGTTTTACTTGTTTGTTGCCACTGAACCCATTCGGATGCATGGTGACACCGTGTGTACAAAGTAGAATGGCTTCAGAGTATTCTCAAGGTTGTGACCACTGACAATTAGATTGCTAAGCCTTTCTAGTGCTTCTAGGTGAACTGAAACCAACAAACTTTTGGCTACAACCAAAGGACAATATTAGCCCAAGAGATGTAAACGGCTGCATAAACCAAAGACTCCGTCAGGCTGAGACCAGAAGAACTAGATGGTGCACAGCTACTACGACTGAATGCCGTGACAGGGAATACAGCAGAGTCCCTGATGGAGCCAGAGAACAGTGAGGTGCAGAACTCTAGTTGTAGTCCAACGATCAGACTTACTGCTCTGACTGACACTGGAGGGACCTTGGAAGACATGCTCCCAGACTGTCTGTCGACCCAGAACTGAAACTAGACCCCTAAAGACCACTCTTCAGGCCAAGATTAGGTCGTGTTGCCAACGTAAAAGGAGACCTGTGAGGAGAGTGCTTCTTAGTACTCATGAACAACTGAGACTGAGTGGGCAGCACCTGTCCAGACCTGTGACTAGGGACCAAAAAGGGCAGGAGCTGAGGGGAATGGACACGGCAGATCCAGAGTAGAGAAGGGGAGTATGTTGTCCCATCCCAGGGAGAGCAGCTGAGGTTGCATAACAATATATGTGTCAACTTCTGTGTGAGAAACTAGAGTGAACTATCAACTTGCACTTAAAGTGCAATTAAACAATAAAGTAAAAAAACAGATTAAATAAATGAAGACAACTGCTTTTGTTTTGATCACATTGTTTTTGAGTATATATCATGGGTTTGCATAAAAGACATTTTATCATTTCATACATAACTTTTACACATTTTTCCCATGGCCTTCAATATCTTGACACTATTGTGCTAATAAGGATCCCTGGTGGTAAGTGGTTAAGGACACAGCTGCTGACTGGAGAACTGCCTGGTGGTTTAACTGACTGAACCTGCTCAGTGGGAGAAGGCCCTTGTGATCTGTTTCCATCCGAAGTACAGCCTAGAAAACCTGAGGGGGTAGTTCTCCTCTGTCGTCTGGGGTCAGCGTGACAGAACCGAACAGTGATAATCATATCATGTGTTTAATGGTAGTAAGAATAGTAATTACTCAATGTGTGCGTGTGTGTGTATGTATCGTCACCTTTTCACTCGTTCTTCCATGTGACACACGCATGCAGAGCGGTGCTTTAGGCGGATGTCTACACCTCAAGTTAATGTCTGCTACAAAAATCCACGTCTGTGTTGTTGGGTGACACTGTCTGCATGCCTGTGGTGTACCAGCACACTCCACCTTTCCGCACTGGGTCTTACACGTCCCTGACCAGCTGGTGTCCCTTGCTGCTTCCTCATGTTGCCTGCAGACGGGAGCTGCCCCTGTGGTCTTGTGTATCTGCATGAACTAAGAAGCCCACCTTTCCCGAGTATAGTTTCATGTTTTATCCTGCAGCCTAATCTTACTCTGGAGAGTGGGCTTCAGGAGTGGTTTCAATTCGGGTGAACAGAGCGTCTGGGGCCATGGCTTCAGAGGTGCCTCTCGTCTGAGTCAAGCCATTCAGTCTGGGCTTCTTACTAGAACTGAAGGTCTCCTCCACACTGTTCTCCTGCTCTGTCAGGGACTCTTGTCTTTCCGTTCTGGGTGGTCACTGGTGGGAGCTGGGCACCGTCTAGTTCTCCAGTGTCAGGCTGATGGAGTCTCCACTTTATATGACCCTTTTCGTCTCCTGGGCTAGTATTTTTCTTCTGTCTTGATGTTCTTCATTCTTCTTTGCTCCAAGTGGATGTGGACAAATTGATGCATCTTACATGGCCTCTGACAAGCTTCTGAGACCCCAGACATCACTTACCAAAGTGAGATGCCGAACATTTTTTTAATAACCTGTGTTGTGTCAGTTGGCCTCCCCTACTTGTCAGTTGCTGCACTGTGGGGGCTCTTGTGTTATTATGATGCTGGAAGCTGTTCCACTGGTATTTTTGGAGACCAGCAAGGTTACCCATGGTGGACAGGTTTCAGCTGAGCCTCCAGACTAAGACAAACTAGGAAGAAGGACCCGAAGTCTACTGCTGAAGACAATTAGCCAGGGAAAACTGTATGAATAGCCTGAGAACATTGTCAGATACAGTGCCAAAAAATAAACCCCCAGGTTGCAAGCACTCAGAAGGTGACTGAGGAAGAGCTAGCACCTCAGGGTAGAGTCGACCTTAATGACGTGGGTGGCGTAAAGCCTTTGGGATCTTCATTTGCTTATGTGGCACAACTCAAAATGAGATGATACAGCTGCAAACATCTGTTAATAATCAGAACATGGAATGTACGAAGTATAAATCTAGGAAAATTGGAAATTGTCAAAAAGGAAATGGAATGCATCAACATCAATATCTTAGGTATTAGGGAGCTGAAGTGTTTTAGCCACTTTGAATCTGACATGTGATCTGCTAGCTGGAAGCAAGAACTTGAAGAGGAATGGTGTTGAGTTCATGATGAAGAAAAAATATTTCAAGATCTGTCCTGGCTTATGATTCTGTCAGTGATAGGATAGTATTCATATGACTACAAGGAAGTCCAGTTAATAGGACTATTATTCAAATTTACACACTAACCTCTAAGGCCAAAGGTGAAGAAACTGAAGATTTTTACCGGCTTCTACAGTCCAAAATTGATCAAACATGCAATCAGGATGCATTGATAATTACTGATGATTACAGTGCCAAAGTTGGGAACCAGAAGTGTTGGCAGTTGGAAAACACAGTCTTGGTGACAGAAGTGGTGCAGGAGGTGCATCACAGAGTTTGACAAGACCAGTGACTTCTTCGTGGTTGACACCTTTGTTAAGTGACATGGATGGTGACTGTACGCATGGACCTCACCAGATGAAACACACAGGAATCGAATCAGTGACTGTCATGGATTGAATTGTGTCCCCTCAAAAATGTGTGTAGCCATGTGGCTAGGCCATGATTCCCAGTATCTTGTGACTCTCCTCCATTTTGTGGTTTGTCTTGTGCTGTATGTTAAAGGATTAGGGTGGGACTGTAAATCCCTTTATAGGATTACCTCCCTGCTCCACTGTAAGGGGAGTTTCCCTGGAGTATGGCTTGCCCCACCTTTAATCCTTACATCCTACAAGAGATAAAAGGAAAGAGAAGCAAGAAGAGATTTGGGAACCTTGTTGCCATTGAGAAAGCAGCACTGGGAGAAGAGCACATCCTTAGACCGGAGGTTCCTGTGCCAAGATGCTTCCTGGACAAAGACTGATGCAATACCTGACTTTCCTCCAGAGCTGACAAGGGAAAAAACCTTCCCCTGCAGCAGACACCCTGAATATGGACTTGCAGCCTACCGGACTGTGTAAGAAGAAACTTTCTTTTGTTGAAGCCATCCACTCTGCGATATTTCTGTTAGAGCAGCCCTAGCTGACTAAAACAGTGACCAAAAAAAAAAAAAAAACAAAAAGGAAAAGCACAATATCAGCAGTGAGAACAAGCCCAGGTGCTGACTGCCGCGCAGACCACAACTGGTCACATGCAAGTTCAAAATGAAACTGAAGAAAATTAAAACAAGTGTGTGAGAGCCAAACTGTGACCTTGGGTTTAGAGACCATCTCAAGAACAGATTTGATGTGTTGGACACTAATGACCGAAGATCAGATGAATTGTGGAATGATCACCCATGAAGAAAGCAAAAAAACCAAACCCACTGCCATCAAATTGATTCTGACTCATAGCAACCCCATAGACAGAGTAGAACTGTCCCATAGAGTTTCCAAGGAGCACCTGATGGAGTTGAACTGCCAGCCTTCTGGTGAGCAGCAGTAGCACTTAACTACTACACTACCAGGGTTTCCGTGAAGAAAGTAAAAGGTTGTTAGAAGAAAAAACAAAATTGGATATCAGAAGACCCTAACACTTGTTCTTGAATGTCATGCAGCTACCGCAAAAGGAAGGAATGAAGTAAAAGAGCTTTACCGAAGATTTCGAAGGGTAGCTCAAGGAGACAATACTGGAATGACACATGCAGTGGAAAGAGCTGGAAATAGAACATGAAAAGGGAAGAACATGTTCTGCATTTCTCAAGCTGAAAGAACTAAAGAAAAATTCCAGCCTTGACTTGTAACAGTGAAGGATTCTACAGGAAAAATAAGAAATGATTCCCAAAGCATCAGAAGATGAAAGGCATACGCAGAGTCATTATACCAAAAAGAACTGGTCGATATTAAGCCATTTCAAGAGGTAGCATGTGATCAGGAACTTACGGTACTGAAGGAAAAAGCCAAAGCTTCATCGAAGGCCGTGGCAAAAAACAAGGCTCCAGGAACTGGAGTATCAATTCAGATATTTCTAAGTATATCATCTTTGATAGAAATACGTTGACTCCTTGCTGTCCTGTTTGTTTTTGTCGTTCTGCTGGTGCTGTTAAATGAGCTCAGACTCAGTGACCTTGTGTACAACAGAACAAACACTGCCTGGGCCTTGCCGTTCTTAACAGTCTTCAAGTGCGTCAGCCCATTGTTGTAGCCCCATATCAGTCTGCCTGAGTGTCTTCCCCTTTTTCACTGACCCTCTATTATTCCAAATACAATGTCCTTTTCCAGAGACGGATGTCTCCTTGTAACATGTGCACATTGCGTGAGATGTAGTCCTGCCATCCTTGCTTCTAAGGAGCGTTCTTGTACTCCTTCTAAGACCTTTCTGTGTGTTGTTTTGGCAGTTAATTGTCATGGTTCAGGTTGTATGTTAACTTGGCTGAGCAGTGATTCTCAGTGTTTGTATGTGATCACCCCAGTGATCCCATATGCTGTGAGTAGCCAGTCGGTTTAAAGAGGGGTTCCTTGGAAGTGTAACCTACATTCGTACATAAGGAGATGTTCTGGCTTTTTGCTTTCCCTGGATCTTCCAGCAACCTCCTATTCGTCTGACCCTGGGCTGTTGGAATTTGAGCTGTCAGCGTGTCTGCAAACCCTATAATTCCTTCTGCACAGCCTGACAGCAGGAACCCCACTCTGACCCACCAATCTTCAGATCCCTAGCCCCTGTGGCTACATGAATCGAGAGGTCTCCACAGGAATCCATAGACTGCAGACATTCCAGCCGCTACAATCGAGTGAGCTGTTTACTTGGCATAAGTCTCTCTCTATTTATAGGAACCGTGGGTGGCTTAGTGGGTTAAGTGCTATGTCTCCTAACTGTAAAGATCAGCAGTTGAAATCTACCAAGTGCACCTTGGAAACTGTATGGGACAGTTCTACTCTGACATGTAGGATCGCTGTGAGTTGGACCTGACTGCGGCAGTGAGTTTGATTTATATATTTATACACTTTACTGGTGTTACTCTCTGGAGAACCTAGCCTGAGACAGTGGTATCGTCAGCATTCTTCACCGACACCATAACACAAAGGCATCAATTCTTCTTTGATCTTCCGTATTCACTGTTCAGCTTTCAGATGCATGTGAGGAGTTACTGAAACCACCATAGCTTGTGTCAGGGATACCTTAGTTCTTAAAGTGACACTCTGAACACTTTGAAGAGGTCCTAGGCAGCAGATTTGCTCAGTGCAGCACTTCTGTGGATTTCTTGAGTGCTACTTCCACGGGTGTTGGTTGCGGATCCAAGTAAAATAAAATTCTTGATAACTTCCATCTTTTCTCAGGCTATCATGATGTTGCTTATTGGTTCAGCTGTGAGGATTTTTATTTTCTTTACATTGAGGTGTGATCTATACTGAAGGCTGTGGTCTTTGATCTTCATCAGTAAATGCTTCAAGTTCCCTTTGCTTTCAGCAGTCAAGGTTGTGTCATCTGCATCACGCAGGTTGTTAATGAGTTGGCCTCCAATCTGGATGCCTCGTTCTTCTTCATATAGTACAGCTTCTCAAATTACTGGGTCAGCACACAGATTCAGTAGGTATGGTCCAAGAATACCACCCTGATGCCCACCTTTTCTGACTTTTAACTGTCCAGCATTCCCTTGTTCTGTTTGAGTGACTGCCTCTATCTGTGTACATTTTTCTCATGAGTGCATAAGCATTCTGGAATTCCGAAACTTTGCAGTGCTTCCCATAATGTTTTATGATGTACACCGTCGAATGCCCTTGCTAAAACATAGGTGTAAACATCTTCCTGGTATTTTCAGCCAGCATCCATCTGACATTACAGTGGTATCCCTGGTTCTATGTCCTCTTCTGAATGTGGCTTGAATTTCTGGCTGCTCTTGTCCGTATACTGCTATAGCTGCTTTTGAATGATCATCAGCAAAATTGTAGTAGCACATGAATAATGATAACGTGTGATAATTTCTGCATTCCTGTGGGTCATACTTCTGGAATAGGTATAAATATGAATCTTTACCAGTCTTCTGGCCAAGAAGCTGTCTTCCAAATTTCTTGGCGAAGATGAGTGAGCGCTTCTAGCACTCCGTCTCGTTCTGGAAGTGTCTCCGTTGACACCTTGTCAGTTCCTGGAGCCTTTTTCACCAGTGCCTTCAGTACAGCTTGGACTTCCTCCTTCACTTCCCTTGGTTCCTCATATGCTGTCTCCTGAATGGCTGAACATCTGCAAATCCTTTTTGATCTAGTGACTGTATTTCTTCCGTCTTCATGTGATGCTTCCTACATTGTTTCATATTCTATCTGTAGAAGTCTTCACTATTGCAAGTCAGGACTGAAGTTCTTAAGTTCTGTCACCTGGAGAAATGCCTGCCCTGTTTTTCCCTTTGGGTTCCTATCTCCAGCTCTTGGAGCGTGTTGCTGTAACGTGTAACTGGTTCTTCCCCAGCCGCGCTGGGAAGTCTTCTATCAGGCTCTCGGGTGTCATCACTTTCGGTCTCCACTTGAGCAACCCTGCTCTCAAGATTCAGTCTCAGTGTGTCTTTTGACTCCAGTTTGGTCTTTCTCTCCTGCCTTCCTAACGACCCCTTGCTTTCTCTGTGTCTGATGTCTTTGATTTCATTCCACAGCTCGTCTGTTCTTTGGTCAGTAGTGTTCAAGACATCAAATCTATTCTTGAGATGGTCTCTAAACTCAGGTGGAGTGTACTCAAGGCCATACTTTGGCTATCACTTGCTTGTTCTAATTTTCTTCAGCTTCAGCTTGTACTTTCATACGACTGACAGACTGGTCTGCAGTCAGCCCCTGGCCTTGTTCTGGCTGATGATGTTGACGTTTTCTATTGTCTCTTTCCACAGTAGTATCCCATTTCATTCCTGTGTGTTCCGTGTGGTGCTGTCCATATTTGTAGTCCCCATCGGGAAACAAAGATAGGTGCAATGAAGTCGCTGGTTTTGCAGAATTCTGTCATTGCATCTCTAGTGTCATTTCTGTCACCGGGGCCACATTTTCCAAACACTGGTCCTTCTTCTTTGTTTCCAGCTTTTGCATTGCAATCACCAGGAATTCTCAGTGCATACTGATTCCATGTTCAGTCAATTTCAGACTGCAGAAGTTGGTAAAAAAATTCCACTTCTTCATCTTTGGCCTTAGTGGAAATCCTGGTGGCGTGGTGGGTTAAGTGCTACTTCTGCTAACCAAAAGGTCGGCAGTTCAAATCTACCATACACGCCTTGCAAATTCTGTTGGGCAGTTCTCTGACCTAAAGGGTCGCTATGAGTTGGACCTGACTTAGCACTGGCAGGGGTGGGGGATTTGGGCCTTAGTGGTTGGTGCATAAATTTGAATAATAGTCATATTAACTGATCTTCCTGGTAGGCGTATGGGTGTGAATGCCTTTTGTCTTTTTTCTTACTCTGCTGCTCTGCCTAGAACTTCAGTATTGAATAGCAGTAGTGAAAGTGGACAGACTGGTCAGCCTTTCTCCATTGAGTGTGACATCAGTGGTAGGTTACATAAATGCTTTCTAGAATATTGAGGAATTTCGTTTGTATGTCTGGTTTATTGAGTATTTTATCATGAAAGGGTCTTTTATTTTGTCAAATGCCTTTCCTTGGTTGATTGAGATAATGTGACTGTTTTCCTGGGTTTCATTAATGTGTTATGTTGCATAATTTTCATATATCAAAGCATTCCTTAATAAAACCCACTGTATCAGGGTGTGTAGTCCTTTTTAAATGCTATCAGACTTAGTTTCCTACTGTTTTGTTCAGGGTTTTTGCATCTAGATTCATAGTGGATAGTGGTCTGTGGTCCTCTCTGACTGTATCTTTCTCTAGCTTTGGTATCACAGGTTGCTGGCCTCAGGGAAGGAGTCCATAAGTGTTCTCGTGCTGGTCTCACTGCTCTGTTTGTACTTACTGAATTGAAAACACTAGGAACAATAAAAATGGATTTATTTCTGTGGCCTAGTTTCTGTAGCTTCTAGCTGCCCTCAACTACAGCTTAAGACAAGCTTACTGTGCCTAGAAGTACCCCCTGAAGTCTTGCTTTGATTCCATCTGTTTCAGGCCACCTGAGTGCCCTGGAACCCCCCCAGCTCCTGAACTTCTGTCCATCAGGTTGGGTCTTGGAGACTGGAGGGCTGGACCCCTAGACCAGACGCCTACCTTGTCTGCTGTCCCCTTCCAGACTGAGAGTCTCTCACTCCCACTCTGAGCTGCTGCCCTCAGACTAGAGCATGACCATAGTAGAGGGTCTACCACATTGCATGCTGGGCAGGCCTTGTGGAATGTTGTCCATCTCCCCTCCAAGAGAGCAGTAGAAATTCAGGAGGAGTTGGATCCGTCAGTGCTGTTGAAGTCCCTTTGTCTGTTCCAAGTTTATAAACAGCACAAGTCATTATTTATTTATTTATCTTTTTTAGTGTGATTGAGTGAAAATGTACAATCTGGTTTCAATTCACATGCCCACCGATGTGCAGCTCCTACTGCTCTCCTTAGCTGGTGACAGCACGCTCCTCCTTTCTGTTTCGTACAAGTCTCATCCTCCTAACAATCCCCTGTCCCCCCCCCACCCTCTCTGCTCCTCTTCAGTAAAAGGCCAGGAGGATGACATCCCATAGATACATAGAACCATAAAGTGCACACGTGATATAGTCACTCAGTGTCTCTGAGTCCAGTCCATTCCTGTCCGAGGAGTTAACCTCAGTAATGATTCATGATCAGGGGCAGCACTAGGTCTAGGTACTATGCTCCCAGGAGAACCCCCAGGCTTCAGACCATCAATTGAGGTCTTTTAGTGGAGTTCTCAGGGTGCACCCCTTTTTACTCTCATATTGCCACTGGGACTCAACTTTGTGAACCCCATCATGGCTATCACTGAAGGTGGCCGGTCACCATCTGGTTCTTCTAGTCATGTACTTATGTAGTCACCCATTCACATGGGTCTTTCTGTCTTCTGGGTTCTCTTTCACCCATGTCGATTTTGTCCATGGTAATCATCTATTCCAAAGGAGGTGGGACCATTTGGTGTACCTCAGATGGCAGCTTGCTAGCTTTTAAGACCCCAGACCCCACTCACCGGTATGGGGTGGAGAAGACTCCCTTAGCAATAGGCTAGTTGTGCCAGTTGGCCATGATGTCCCCTAAAAGCATGGTCTGTGGATCTTCACCCCTGCTACTCTGACCTTGCCATATTGGGTTAAGATTGGAAGAGTTTTCAGGTTATTTTGAAATCCAGGTAAATTGATCTTCTCTCTAATGTGTGCTGTCACTGATTTCACCCAACCAACTTTCTATCAACTATCTAATCTATAACCAACCCTCTCCCTCCCTCCCTCCCCTTCCTTGCAGCTGTCAGAGTCTTTTCTTCTGTACATGAGTTTGTTCTCAAGTTGTTAAAGTAGGGGTATCATACCATATTTGTCCTTCTACCGCTGACTAATTTTGCTCAACATAATGTCTTCCATGAGATGCTTCCCGAAATCATCATTATTCTTTATCATTGCATAGTCTTCCATTGAGTATATGTACCATAGTTTATTTATCCATTCATCTGTTGTTGGGCATCTGAGTTGATTCCATCTTGTTGCTATTGTGGACTGTGCTGCAATAAACATGTGTGTGCATGTACCTGTTGGTGTGAATGCCCTTGATTCCGTTAGATATATTGGAAGCAGTAGAATTACTGGGTCAAATGGTATATCTATTTCTGTCTTTTTAAGGAAGCACCAGATTGCTTTCCAAAGAGGTTGTACCATTTTGCAGTCCCACCAACAGTGTAGGAAAGTTCCAATTTCTCTGTAGCCTCTCCAGCATTTGTTGTTTTGTGTTTTTTTGGATCATGGCCAACCTTGTTGGGGTGAGATGATAACTCATTGTCGTTTTGATTTGAATTTCTTTAATAGCTAATGATCATGAGCATATCCACATGTGTCTTTTGGATGCCTCGATATCCTCTTTAGAGAAGTGTCTGTCCATCTCCTTCACCCATTGCTTAAATGGATTATTTATCCTTGTTGGTATTTTGTAGTACCTTGTAGATTATGGAGATCAGATGTTGGCCTGACATATAGTTGCCAAATATTTTTTCCCATTCTGTAGGTGATCTTTTAATTCTTTTGATAAAGTGTCTGGATGAGCAGAAGTGCTTGATTCTTAGTAGTTCCCATTGATCTATTTTCTCTTCTGTTGATTGTGCTTTGTTTGACAGATTTTGAAGTCTGTCTTTGTTGTGTATTAGAACTTCCATTGTTGATCTTGTTTTTTCTTGGATGAACATTATTGATTTAATTTCGATATTTAGGTCTTCTATCCAGTTTGTGTTGGTTTTTGTATAAGGTGTGTGATATGGGTCTTGTATCATTGTTTTATATGTGGATATCCAGTTTTGCAAGCACCATTTGTTAAAGAGATTGCTTTTACCCCAGTTTAAAGTCTTAGGACCTTTGTCAAATATCAGCTGTTCATAGGAGGATGGTGGCTTCTCTGGGGTCTCAGCTCTGTTCCATTGATCTATATGTCCCTTTTTATATCAGTACCAGGCTGTTTTGACAGCTGTGGCGTGTAATAGGTTCTAAAGTCAGGTAGTGAGATGCCTCCCAGTGTGTTCATCTTCAGTAATGCTTTACTTATCCAGGGCTGCTTCCCTTTCCAAAGTTGATAATTTGTTTCTGTGTCTCATTAAAAAATGACACTGGAATTGGTATTGGAATTGCATTCTACAAGTAGATTGCTTTGGGCAAAATAGACATTTTCACAATGTTAAGTCTTCCTATCCATGAGCAGGGTAGCCTTGCCCGTTTATGTCTGTCTTAGTTTCTTATAGTAAGATCTTGTAGTTCTCTTTGTAAAGGTCTGTTATTTTTCTAGTTAGATTTATTCCTAGGTATTTTATCTTCTTGTGGGCTATAGTAAATGGTACTGATTTGGTGATTTCTTCTTTAATAATCTCCTTGTTGGTATAAAGGAATCCTACTGATTTCCTTATGTTTATCTTGTATCCTGATACTTGCTGAACTGTTCTATCAGTTTGAGTAATTTCCTTATGGATTCTTTCAGATTCTGTGCGTATACAATGATAGCATCTGCAAATAGGGAGATTTTTACTTCTTCTTTGCTGATGCAGATGCCCTTTATTTCTTGGTCTTATCTAATTGCTCTGGCTAGAACCCTAGTAAAGTGTTGGATAGGAGAGATAAAAGTCATCCTTGTCTAGTTCCTGTTCTCAAGGGGAATTGTTTCGGTCTCTCTCCATCTGGAATGATGTAGGCAGTTGGGTTTGTAGTAGGCAGTAGGCAGTTTGTATAAATGGCCCTTATTGCATTGAGAAATTTGCCATCTATTCCTATTTTGCTGAGAGTTTTTAACATGAGTGGCTGTTGGACTTTATCAAATGCCTTTTCTGCATCAATTGACAAAATCAGGTGATTCTTTTCTCGTGTTATTTATGTGGTTGATCACGTTAATTTTTTTCTGATGTTGAACCAGCCTTGCACTCCTGATGTGAATCCAACATGGTTGTGATGAATTACTTTTTTGATTTGTTGTTGAATTCTGTTGGCAAGAATTTTGTTGAAGATTTTTGCATCTAGATTCATGAGTGGTATCGGTCTGTAGTTCTCTTTTTTTTTTTTTTGGATCTTTCCGTGGCTTTGGTATCAGGGTTATGCTGACTTCACAGAAGGAATTTGGGGAGTGTTCCATCCCTTTATATGCTGTGAACTACTCTCAGTAGTATTTGCGTTAATTCTTCTCTAAAAGCTTGGTAGAATTCAGCAGCGAAGCCATCTGGGCCAGGGCTTTTTTTGGTTGCTGGTTTTGGGATGACTTTTTCAATCTCTTCCTTTGTGATGAGTTTGTTAAGTTGTTCTGCTTCACCTTGTGTTAATTTTGGTAGATGATATGAATCTAGGAATTTGTCCGTTTCTCTAGTTGTTCAAATGTGTTAGAGTACAGTCTTTCTTAGTATTCTGTTATGACATTTTTGATTTCTGTTGGATCTGTTGCGACATCACCCCTCTCATACCTTATTTCAGTTGTTTCCTTTCTTGTTTTTCTTTAGTAAGTTTAGCCAATGGTTTATCAATTTTGTTGATCTTTTCAGAAAAAACAGCTTTTGGTCTTTTCAGTTTTTTCAGTTGTTCTTCTGTTTTCTGATTTGTGTAGTTCTTCTCTAATCTTTATGATCTGTTTTCTTCTGGTGCTTGAGGGGTTCCTCTGTTGCTCTCTTTCTACTTGTTCAAGCTGTAGGGTTAGTTCTTTGATTTGGTTTCTTTCTTCCTTCCAGATGTGGGCATTTATAGAGATAAATTGACCCCTGAGCACTGCTTTGGCTGTATTGCATAGGTTCTGGTAGGAAGTATTTTTATTCTCATTGGAATCCACAAATTCCTTTATTTCATCTGTCATGGATTGAATTGTGTCCCCTCAAAAATATGTGTAGTCATGTGACTGGGCCATGATTCCCAGTGTCTCGTGACTGTCCTCCATTTTGTGGTTTTCCTATGTTGTATGTGAAAGGATTAAGGGTGGGGCTGTAAATCACTTCATAGGATCACCTCCCTGCTCCACTGTAAAGGGAGTTTCCTTGTAGTATGGCTTGCCCCACCCTTAATCCTTTCAACCTGCTAGAGATAAAAGGAAAGGGAAGCAGGCAGAGAATTGGGAACCTCATACCATCAAGCAAGCAGCACCGGGAGAAAGGCGTGTCTTTCAGACCTGAGGTTCCTGTGCCAAGAAGCTCCCTGAACAAACACTGATGCAATACCGGACTTTCCTGCAGAGCTGACAAGGGAGAAAGCCTTCCCCTGGAGCAGACACCCTCAATATGGACTTGTAGCCTACCAGACTGTGTAAGAATAAACCTTCCTTTGTTAAAGCCATCCACTCCGTGGTATTTCAGTTAGAGCAGCCCTAGCTGACTAAAACATCATCCTTGATTTCTTCGGTAACCCATGGCTTTTTGAGAAAGATGTTGTTCAGTTTCTGTGAGTTCCAAGCTATCTAAGTTTTATCTGTTACTGAGTTTGGCTTTTATGGCTTTATGGTCTGAGAAGATGCTTTGCAGTAATTCAGTGGTGTGGAATTTGTTGAGATTTGCTTTATGTCCTAACACATGTTCCCGGGGTGCTGGAGAACAAGGTGCCGTTATCTGCTGATGAATAGAAAGTTCTGTGTATGTTGCTGAGGTCTAGTTGGTTAATTGTGACTGTAAGATGTTCTGTGTCTTTATTCGGCTTTTTTCTAGAAGATCTGTCCAACAGTGAGAGAAGAGTGTTTAAGTCTCCCACTATTATTGTCGAATGATCTGTCTCATTCTTGAATGTTGTCAGTGTTTCTTCAGTGTATTTAGATGCTGTAGTATTGGATGCATAAATATTTAGTATTGTAAAGTCCTGCTTGTGTATTGAACCTTTGAGCAGTACATAGTGTCCATCCTTGTCCATTATGGTAGATTTTACATTAAAATCTATTTTATCTGAGATTAGTATTGCCACACCTGCTCTTCTTTGTATATTGTTAGCTTGGTATGTATTCATCCTTACTTTAATTTTCAGTTTGTTCATATCTTTAAGTCTGAGGTGCGTTTCTTGTAAGCAATGTATAGATGGGTCATGTCTTTTGATCCACGATGTCACTTGTTGTCTCTTTACTGGAGCATTCAGTCCATTTACATTCAATGTAATTATCGATAGGTATGTGTTTAGTGCTGTCGTGGTGATGCGTTTATTTTTGTGTTGATGTCTTCTCTGTTGCTCTTAATATTGTGTTCTTGGACATTTTTCTTTATGTGTTGATTTTTACCCCCTTTTCAGTGTTCTGACTCAGTGGCACTTGGCTTGGCTTTCAGTGTTGGTTTTGTGTTTGTTGAGACTCCTGTAGTACGTTTCTTGATTTGACATATTGTGTTTTCATTGTGCTGTACTGCTACCCCTGTGATCCCCCTTAATAATCTGTGTTTAAACCCAATTTTAACTTCTAGATATCTTATTTCCTCTCTATCTGGAAGGACTATAACTACTGTACTACACCCCTCTTTTTAATAAGATGACATCATAGTTTTTATGATGTGATCAGTGGATCACTTTTAATATTATAGCTTTGATTGAGTTTTGTGCCTTCCCTAACTGAGTAGGTTTCTGGATGGTGTATCCTATATTGCTTCGTAAAATATAGAGTTAACAGTTTTGTTGTAAGCCAAGAGCTTCTTTCAGTATTTCTTGCAGCTTTGGTTTGTTTTTTAAAAAGTCTGCATTTCTGTGTATCTGTGAGTGTCTTAATTTCATTTTCATATTTGAGAGATAGTTTTGCAGGATATATAATTCTTGCTTGGAAGTTTTTCTCTGTCAAGGCTTTGAATGTGTCATGCTTCTGTCTCCATGCCAGCATTGTTTCTGCTGAGAAATCCAACAAAAGCCTGCAGGGTTTCCCTCTGAATGTTAACTTTGCTTTGAGTCTTGCTGCCTTTAAGAATTTCTGCTTATGATTTGTTTTGTTAAGCTTGATTGTAATATGTGTTGGAGTCTTTCTTTGGGGATCTATAGTGAGTGGCGTTCAATATGAATCTTAGATGTCTATATTCTCTTCTTTCATAATTTCAGGGCAGTTTTCTATCAGCAGCTCAACAACAATACTCTCTGTGTTCTCAGGTGTTGCTCCCTGTTCAGAACTCCAGTTAATCACCGATTGTTCCTCTTGATAGAGTCCCACATGCTTCTTAGTGCTTCTTCATTTTTCTTGTTTCTTTTCTCTGAGTTCTCCTGATAGATACTGGAGTCAGTAGCTCTGTCTTCCAAGGCAGAAAGTCTGTTTTCCATTTGTTCAATTCGTTTTCTTGGCTTTGAATTGAATTTTCTGTTTCTTTGATTTTGTTCTTGATGTGTTGGATTTTAGAACACTGGTGTTCTGTCAGTTCTAACAGCTTGGTTAATTTTTTCATTTTGCTCTGCTACATTTTATATAATGTGTAGGAGGGCTCTATATGTAATCTTTTAGTACTCAACCTCTGATAGTTTCAGAAAGGCTTCTTCATCTGGGAAGTTCTTTGGCTTTTTCTTTTGGGAGCTTTCTAGAGCTATAGGTGAAGTTTTCTTTGTTTCTGTCCAAAGTTTGTTGTTTTTTGGGCATCTAGAGGTTGGTTAGTTTCTCCAGTGTTGATCTAAAGTACAATCTGATAAGGAAAGTGCTCAGCCATCACCTTTATGTACTGCAGTGACTGGGCCCAGTGGAGTCACTGGGATAGGAGGCTCCAACTCCTGATTGGGAAAGGCACAGCCCTACTTATGGAGGCACTGGGGGGCCACTGGCTGAAACTATGTTGTGAATCAGCAAACCCTGGAAGAGCTGCTATCGAGATACACTGCAGTTATTTCTCTAGGTAGTCTTGTATTGGAAGGCAAAAGCTATCTGACAGCTTCCAAAATCAGTCAGGCTGTCAGGTGTGCAAGCCCCTCTTCCCAGCTGGCAAAGTAAGCACTCCCGTATCCAACCGTAGGTGGTATAAACTAGTTCAAAGTACAGAAAGGCTCCTGCCCTGCTGTCATCTGCTGCTGGGTCCCACACTGTGCCAAACATAGCTTTTCTGTTGGAAAAGTACTCCCGGGGGTGGCACTGCCTCCCAGCCTGGGAATTAGTCTGTGTTCAGGCCTCTGTTTGGGTAACTCCATCTGCCAGTCGAACAATATGGCATCCCACACAGGCTCTCCTGCCCACTGTTGAATAGCTGATTGTGTGGCAGAGGTTTGGAAAGAAAGGGTGGAGGGGCCGAAATGCAGAGCCCAGAGCCGGGCTCTCAGAAGACAGCTGTTCTGCCTGCTGGTCCTGTCAGCAATGTGGCTGAGCTTTGCTGACAGTTAAGCCCAAGCCCCACCTGCTGGCTAAGACAGAGAAAAAAAATGGCAGGCACTGCCTCCCATCCTGGGACTTAGCCCTTGCTGAGGCCTCGGTTTGAGTAACTCTGCCTCCCAGTCAAACAAGATGGTGTCCCTCACAAGCTCTCCTGCTCTCTGTTGGACTCTGTGGTGGAAGTTTGGAAAGAGAGGGTGGGGGGTTGATATTCACAGAGTTCAGAGCTTGGCTCTCAAAATGAGGCTATTCTCCGTGCTGGTCCCTTCAGCAGTGTGGCTGAGTTGTGCTGCCAGTTAAGCCCAAGCTCTGCCTGCCAGCTAAGACAGAAAAAAAAGTTAAAAATTACCTTTAGTCTGTGAGATCTGGGATTCAGCAAGGGCAGGGGGGTGGTGATCAGTGAAAGAGAAGTTCCGTTTGGTGGTGTGTAATCCAAATTGACAACCCTGTGCCATGTCCTAGGGCTCACTGCATATCCAGAAGATTCCGTTTAATTATCAATCCAGGTCTTAGATTTCAGAGGGAGTGGAGGAGACGTGTGTCTAGTCTGCCATCTTGACTCCACCCCCCCAAGTCATTCTTTTTAAAGCCATGCTTACATCCCAGCAGACATCACTGGGGAGGTTTGCCATTTGATACCACTGGGAATCTTTTCTGTAAACACTGCTGACACTTGCATTGTTTGGTCATGTTTTAGGGAATGAGAGGTGGCTTCTGCAGCTGCCATCTTTTTGTTACTTAGTAATTTTCGTTAAGACAGTGCTTTTCTGGATAAACCAAAAACCAAACCCACTGCCATCGAGTAGGGTCTGACTCATAGAAACCCTGGAGGTCAGAGTAGAACTGTCCCATAGAGTTGCCAAGGAGTGCCTGGCAGATTTGAACGACATGAGGAGTTAGAAATGAACCAAGCTTCAGATGGAGGGCTGGCCAATATGGGGCCTAACAGTCTGCTCCCTGTCTGCCTGAGGGCATGGACTGGGCTGCTGGGCAGGCTGGGACTGGCCTCTGTCCTAGAATGTTCCTTCCCTCAGTTACAGGCTGTAGAGCGGTGCGTGTGCCTGGATATGGATACCCAGGGGTCCTGTGAAAACGCAGGTTTTATCTTGGAGGGAACTGAGAATCTCAAGAGACCCCAGTTTATACTGAAAATAGCTATTGCAGAAGTCAGATGTGCAGTAACACTAGAGAGTGCTGTTAGATACGTTAATCAGGAAGGACCATGCTTGAGGAGAAGCTGTTGGTGTACAGCTCAATGAGAGAGAGAAGGCACTGATGCTGAGACCAAAGAGCAGGAGTCAGTGGGTTTGGGTAAGGGGGAGGAAAGGAGCCAAAACAGATGTGGGAGACTCCTTCTTAGAGGAAATGTAAGGATTTCCTGATTTATTCTTTGATCAGTTGTTAGAAGGATGAAAGAGAAGGTGTTCAAAAATTCTCTCAGATTTCTCAAAAGCTTGAGACTGGTGGTATCATTGCTAGAGAGTGAACAAAACTGAAACGGTCAAGGGAACCAAAGGGATGTTAGTTAAAGAAGAGAGGGACTCCACTGTGCACATATATACAATCCAGAACCGAAACCCACCCTCATTTTGTTGAGTTGGTCCTGCCTGTCTCATGACCCGGTAGGGCGGAGAAGAGCTGCCCTGCTGGGTTCCCAAGGGTGCTGTCTTCTCAGATACCCACTGCCACCCCTCTCTCCCTGAGAGCTGCTGCTGAGTGTAAGCGGGACCTTTTCATTAGCCACTGAGTGTTAACTGCACCACCAGGGCTCCTTGTCACACATTATCGGGCTGTAAGTGGAAGGAAAGCTTGTTTAAAATGCACAACGGAAGAGTTTCAGCTGCATATATTTATAAATCAGGGGTGCCTGGTGAGCTCATTGACTTGAACTTGACAAATACCTTCTGCCTAAAAGTCATCCATGCTGATAACACATAAAGGTGTGTGGGTTGTTCCACAAAAGTGAGCCCTTAAACTCCTAGGGGAACCCTCACCCTAAGCTTCAGAACCCTTATACCCTGGAAGAAGCCATGTTCATGTTATCCAGCCTGGGCAGGTCTGGATGCTCGCTCTGTGACTCTCTTCCCAGAGGAAGAAGCCTGTGGAGCTTCGTGAGGAAGGCCAATGTGCACTCAGGAGACTGGAGCAGGATCGGCCCTGATACTGCCGTCCTAGGAGTGGACCGTGGCCTGGAGCCTGGGGGAAGCCCTGCCCGGGAGGGAGCTAAGGGCCAGGAAGCAGTCACTTCTTCCTGAACACTGTCTGCTTCTGTTTTAGGTCTCAGCTGTAACACAGGGAAATTTAGTCCAGGCTAGGCAGCTGTGGACCAAAGACGACCATCTTGCGCATCCACGCAAACACAAGTAAGAATTTCAGCTGCTCTGACCGGCTGTGTGGACCAGACATCACTCGTCTTCCTCCAGACTGCGTCCTGGCTCTGCTTCCACTGCTGCCCCTCTTCTTGAAGTGGCCACTTGGCCTCAGGGAGCACAGTCGTGTAGAGTTCCAGAAGCTGCAGCCAGGAAATGGTGGGTACTACTGAGAACTGGGTTACTGTGACTCTAAGGGGTGAGGCTAGATGTGAATTGTTGGGTACTGTGTGCTCCAGGCCCTGAGGTTCCTCAGGGAGGCAAACAGGTGGCAGAGAACGCCAAGGGACTGAGCCACAAGAGGCCTCCTGAGGTCCTGCTGCGCTGTCACTGGACCGTTCCTGTACATGTAGGTAGATTTTCAAATCTGGGATGCCTGAGGTGACCTTCCTTACATGAATATCAGGGCTGGCATCATGGGATGTCAGCATCCCCATCCTGGGTCTTGGTTCTGTGTGTTGATTGACAGAACCTCCTGAGTAGACTCTGAAGATGAAGCAGCTTTGGCTGAGGAGACTGAGCCCCAGGTCCTCCGGAGCCATCCTTGTCCCATCTGTGCAGTTTTCCTGGCTATCGCCGTGTCTCAGTCATCTAGTGCTGCTATAACAGAAGTACTACCAGTGGAGAGCTTCAACAAAGAAAAATATATTATTCATAATCTGGTAGGCTAGAAGTCCAAATCTAATTTCTGTCTTTGTCGGCTGTCGGGGAGACCCTTCTCATCAGTCTTCCCCTGGCCGAGGAGCTTCTGAGCACAGGGACCCGAGGTCCAGGGGACATGCGCTACTTCTGCTGCTGCTTTCTGAGTCTCCTGCTCTGCTTGATCCCTTTCCTTTAATGTCTTGTAATCTAAAAAGTGCCTCACATCACTCCCCAGGGAAACTCCTTTTACATGGGATGATGGATACGACCATAGGAAGGATGTCACAGTCCCACCCTCATCCTCTTTAACGTAACCTAATCTTGCCCGTTAACCACAGGCAGACTTTACAGTTTCTAACACATAGTAAAATCACAGTCACAGAGTGAAGGACAACCAGAAGATACAGGGAGCCCTGACTCAGCCAAGCTGGGACGTATTCTGGGGGGACACAGTTCAGTCCGTAGCACCCCGACCGAGTCCTAGAGCCTTTTCAGTACAGTTCTAAAACTATGTCTCCACTTCTCATACTGTGTGATGTGGTAGAAAACAGGACTGGGAACCTAAACGAGGGTTCGTTTTTGCTGCATAAGCTCTGCGTATGCGAGGGTGTATTTAACTTCTCAGGCCAGCAGTTTTCCATGGAGAAAATAATTCTAGATCAGTTTGTGTTTCTACTGAGAGTTTCTCAACTTAATGGGTAGAAACTTCTCAAACACGGAAAAATGCCTATTTTACCTGATTAATTAGAGTGAAAATTTCAAAAGTAAAACACAGTATTTCTCTTTTATTTTACAAAAGGTGGCTTGAAATTTACACTTGCTTTGTAACAATTTTCTTGGATTTTTTATAATAATACAGAAAGCTTAAATCTAGCTTCTTAGAAAATTCCATGATATTACCTTTGGTTGATCTTTGTCGTTTGGACCATGTTGCTACAAACGGAAATTGGATTGTGCCCAGTGTTTTGCTCTTTCAAAGCTTAATGTAGTGAATGCGTGTAGATGTAATTTCTAAGGTCCAGGTATCAAAAGGTTAGACATATAAGCCCTTCTGAACTAAGACAAATCCACGTGAATGGATTTTCACAGGACTTGATAAAATTACAATATTAAAATTATGTTTGTGTTTTAAACCATTGCGTTAAGCGTGTCTTTGTGAATGATGTCATAAACCCCCACGCATTTGTCAGTCTCTGGGACTGTGGTGACTTGGATTTTGCTGTGATGCTAGAAGCCATGCCACCAGTATATCAGAGACCAAGAGGGTCCCCATAATAGACAAATTTTGGTGGAACTTACAGATTTCAGCACAACCTGGCAGTGTACTTCGGAAAGAAGTAGCCCATAAGTATATCATGAACAGCAGCAGCAAATTGTCTGACACAGTGCCAGCAGAGAGGCTGCAAAAGAGCCACCCTGTCCTAGCGAGTTGGCATCAGTAATGGGGGTGGAGCCAAGCTTCCCGGACCGCCACGTGGCTGATGTGGCAAGACTCAAACTGAGAGGGAACAGCTGCCAACATCCATAAAGAATGAGAACGTGGCATGTTTGTAGTGGGAATCTGGGAGAGTAGAAAGTTGTCAGAAATGAAATGAAACACATAAAGACTGATGTCCTGGCATCACAGAGCTGAAATGGACTGGCAGTGGTCATTTTGCACCAGGCAGTCACATGGTCTACTATGCCAGGCGTTTTAGTCGGCCAGTGCCACTCTAACAGAAATACCAGAGCGGGTGGCTTTAACAAAGGAAAATTTATCCTCACACAGTCGGGTAGGCTACAAGTCCAAATTCAGGATGTCTGCTCCAGGGGAAGGCTTTCCCCTTTGCCGGCTCTAGAGGCAAGTCCAGTATTGCATCAGTCTTTGTCCAGGGAGCTTATTGGCACAGGAACCTCAGGTCTGAAGGATGCACTCTTCTCCCGGTGCTGTTTTGTTGATGGTGTGAGGTTCCCAATTTTCTGCTTGCTTCTCTTTCTTTTTATTTCTTGTAGGATGAAAAGATTAAGGGTGGGGCAAGCCATACTCCAGGGCGACTCCCTTTACAGTGGAGCAGGGAGGTGATCCTATGAAGGGATTTACAGTCCCACCCCAATCCTTTAACATACAGTACAGGAAAATCACAAAATATTGGGAATCATGGCCCAGCCACATGGCTACACATATTTTAGGGGGGACACAATTCAATCCGTGATACCAGGAATGACAGATTTAAAAGGAATGACATTGCCTTCCTTGTGAAAAAGAATGTTTCCAGATTCCAGATCTATCCTGAAGTACAGTGCTGTCTGTTCTGGCACAGTATCTGTATATCTACAAGAAGGAACAGTTAATATGACTACTACTTAATTTATCCATGAACGACTAAGGTGGCCAATACCAGGTTCTTTCTGGTATTGGCCAGTCAACGAGAGAAGGGGAGACTGAAATGGGAGAGCAGGAACCTCTTTTCCATGTGCCAGGAACAGAGTCCCTCAGAGATGCTGCTGCTGAGACTGCTGACCAAGGAGAGGCTGGCGGGTTCCTTTGGACGGGGTTTGCAGGTGGGAAGTCATAACAGTCGTGTCAGCAGCCCTCAGTCATATGACCCAGGCAGAGCAGGGTTCACAGGCAATCTCCATGCAGAAGCCTGATTCAGGTGCAAAACAGGGAACTTGGGGTTGGGGGGTGAGGACACCCAGTGAAGGAAACAGGGTTTCCCAGTGTGACACTGGGGGGCGAGAGGGAGACGTTTTTTCTGTTGTGATTCAGTTCACGTTTCCAACCCACGTCAGTTCCCACACCGCCTCTGCAGATCTCCCTGTGAGAGCACACTCTTCTGCTTCACCCGTCCAGTGCCCACTCGACCAGTGTTTGTCCCCTCCTTTGCAGAAGACCTGATTTTTGATACAGCCTGTGGGCATCTGTCCCACTCCTGCCATCTTGATTTGGTCCATTGGTGATTCACGACCAGTGTCTGTTTTGAACTACAGCCTGGCCTGGAACTGTTTGGCGTATTTTCAGGGAGAGGCAAATATTGGGCATTTGAAAGATATATGACTGCAAAATTGTCACAGAGCTCTTTCAGGATTTTAGAATTGACAGTGTAAGTTTTATTCCCCTATCATCCATATTTTACTTGTTGATGTTTCCTAGAATAATTATTTGCTTTTACCTGCATGAACTCACTGAAGAGTGACACACTTGTGTTACTGCTTATTCCCGAGTGTGCTGTGCTCTTCATGGAACTCCACCACCGTGGGAGCTTGGAGAGACCCCTGTGTGCATAGGGGTCCATAGGTTCTCACAGCTGTGACCTCTCAGAGCACATGGCCTGGTCTGTCTTCCGAGGAGCCTCTGGATGGTTTTGAATTGCCAGCCCTTTTAGCTGGCTGTCAGAAACCCTAGCTATTCGTGCCACCCGGGGAAATTGCCATTTTTTTATTTGTTTTCTGCCTACAGCTAATGCAGTTACAGTCCACGTGCATCTAGATATCTGTTTTGGTCAGTACTGTGTCTGCATGTGTCAGCATTACCTAAATCGATTTTCTATTGAAAGACCCAGATAGAACGCTGATAGGAAGCTGTCTAACATGAGACCTGGGGCTTTGCAGGAGGAGAAGGGGATCCAGGTTGTCTGAACTGAATAGGGTGTTTCCTTTGTCTCCCGTCCGTACTACCCAGCAGGGCTCAGGCCATCCTTGTCATTGGAGATTAACAGCCGGAACAGCCAACGTATTACACGTATGTGGACAGAAATGTAGTTGTTGGGAATTTTGTCGTAGACTTGTTGACCTGCATTCTGCCCCTGGTGTAGCAGCATGCCACTGGGGCAGTACGGAGCATGTGATGAACTGTGACTTCCCTCAGCTGTCCCCTGAGTGGAGCAGGAGCTGCTCAGGAGCAGCATGAGGGGTACGTGAGCCGGTGTGCCAAAAGCTTTCTACAGATCCCTTCAGATTGCACAGTTGCTAAGGAAATGGAACTTTTTATCATTAATGTATTGTGGGAATGGAGGTTTGGGCATTTTGTAGCTTTAAAATATGTACCATGGTTCACTGCAGCAGTGGAGACTTTTTTAAAAAATAATTTTTCCTTGTGTTTTAGGTGAATGTTTACAATTCCAGTCAGCTTCTCATCTAAAATCTGACACTCACGTTGGCGTGTGACCCTAGGTCCTGTCCCTACACTGTGGCAGTGTACTGCTGCCTTCCACCTCATGTTTCCCGTACCCTGGGAACCAACTCCTGTTCCCCTGAGTTTTCTCTGGCCTCCAGACAGGAGCTGCCCAGTTCGTCTCCTGTGTCTCCATAAGCCAGGAAGCACCCTCCTCACTGGTTACCGTCTTAGGTCTCACGTACGAGTGCAGTCTGTGTCTCAGGAGTTGGCTTCTCTGGATGGTTTCAGTTCTGTTGGAAGAGACTGGTAACTGTGGGGCAGGATCCAGGTTTGCGGTGACCCTTTCGTGCCAGGATGGATCAGCAATGCCCGTGACAGTGTACCTCAGAGCCTGTCTGTTCTGCGGCTGTCGGGCTGTTGAGAGAACTGATAGCGTTGGAAGTGCTGCTGTGCAGCGGCCTTTTGTTTCTCACCCCGAGGGGAGCCGAAAGGTCAGTGCCCTGTCCCAGAGGAGACCTTACCTCAGGGCTGGGCAGTCACGCCGTGTGCCTTCCAGGGGCTGCAGGTGTGAGGTTTTTGAGTGGAGTGTTACTGGGGAAGGCTGTGTTTCCTAGGACGCGTGAACACTCAGCAGCCAAATCCCCTGTCACTCCATGAACTGACTACGAAGTGGAAGTCTTCTCTTGTTCGCAGTCTGAATACGCAAGGACGTGCTGTTTTGGCTCTTCAGAGATTGGGCCCTGCGTCGTCCTGCAGTGTTGAGGTGTGTCAGTGTGCACGCTACTGATGACGGCTGTGTGGTAGTTCTCCATCGCAGCGTCTGAGCGTTGTGAGGACACCGGGACCCTCCTGTCTGCCGTGTCTGACCTGAGCTCTGTGTACGTTGTTAGTGTTCCTGCCTGTCTCCACAAAGGGACAGAAGGCACGGCAGTGCCACTGTAGGGCTGTTGAAAAGTAGGGGACAGACATGTACCAGTTCACAGTTCCTCCAAAACAATGTTCTCTGTCCAGCTGGTGGTCCTGTGAGCTCCTGATAACCTGGAGTCCTTTAAGAAAAGCTCAGGGCCTTCGGTCACCTGTCTGTGCAGACCACTGGGGCTCCCGTGGCTGGTGAGGGCCAGAGGAAAGCCGGAGGTCCTGCAGTGCTGCCCAGGTGTTAGTATCATGGCCTGCTTTCACCCTGTGCTTCGTGTTTTGTTAGATATTTAGGAGGTGCTATGCAAGGGGGTAAACTCCCCACCACCCCGCCGCAGGACGAGGTGATCAGAGTAGGGAACTAGGGCCTTCCTTTGAGAGCATTTCTCCGGTTTCTGCTCAGCCCTCTGACTGTTCTGGACTATAAAGACAGGAATGAGAGTGGAATTCTTCACAGTCAAAGTAGAGAAAGAAGCCCACTGTATCAGAAGTGTTGGTAAGTCTCTGAGGCAGGATACAGTCAGTGAGATTGAGTGGAGACAGTGAGGGGATGGGACTGATGGCCAAACCCCAGAGCAGACACGGGACCCTGGGCCAGAACCGTGAAATCTCATTTCTACGGGACTGTTAGCCTCACCCTGCCTGTTCCACGTGTTGGAATCCTTGGTACCTTGCTGACCCAGAATATTTGGGATGTTCCAGGACTCAGTGGCTGTTGAGGATGTGGCCGTGGACTTCACCCGGGACGAGTGGGCGTTGCTGGATCTTTCTCAGAGGAAGCTCTACAGAGAGGTGATGCTGGAAACCTTCCGGAACCTGGCCTCCATAGGTATGGCTGACTGCGTTTCCTGTAATGTTGATTTTGCAGTAGCCAGTTAGGCTGTGCTCGTCGCTGTGTCCCCATATGTGGACTCTGGACTGGGAATGCATTGTTAATAAGAGAAGGGTGGCTGTTTGTTCTCAGGAGCATGCACATACAAAGCTCTGGGTGTGAAACGGATTTCTTATTTCAATTTTGGTTAAAAGCTCTATGGCCCTTTAAATGTTCCCAGTATGAGTGTTTTGTTTTTCATTTTTTTTGGGGGGGGGGCGGGGATCACAGAGAATGTTTGTGGTCCGGAACCTTGTAAAGATTCTTAATATGTCTTTTACAGGTTTGACATGATTTTGCTACAAATGCATTTACATCTGCCCGTCTCCAGAGACCCTGAAGTCCAGACTTTTGGCTCAGTGTCAGGGAACGGCTCATTGTGCTTCTGTGTCCTCTTCATAATGTTCCTTTCTCCATGATCACTGTGTCAGCTGCACCTGATTGTCCTCCCAGAGTAACAAAAGGAGGACTTGGGGAAAGTGCAGATAGCATCTGTTCTAGTCAGGTAGTGCTGCTGTAACAGAAATATGACAGAGTGGATGGCTTTAACAAAGGAAGGTTTATTCTTACACAGTCCAGTAGGCTGCAAGTCCAAATTTAGGATGTGTGCTCCAGGGGAGGTCTTTCCCCCTTGTCAGCTCTGGAGGAGAGTCTGGTATTACATCAGTCTTTGTCCAGGGAGCATCTTGGTACAGGAACCTGAGGTCTGAAGGGTGTGCTGTTCTCCCGGTGCTGCTTTCTTCATGGTGTGGGGTTCCTAATTCTCTGCTTGCTTTCCTTTTGTTTTATCTTTTCTAGGATGAAAGGAATAAGGGTGGGGCAAGCCACACTCCAGGGAAATTCCCTTTACAGAGGAGCAGGGAGGTGATCCAGTGAAGGGATTTACAGTCCTACCCTAATCCTTTAACATACAGCACAGGGAAATCACAAAATGAAGGACAGTCATAGAATACAGAGGATCCTGGCCCGAGCAAATGGCTACACCTGTTTTTGGGGGGACACAATTCAGTCCATGGCATTCCACCATTTGGCACCCAAAAGTCACACCATTGAAACATGTGACACATTCATCCCGTCACAGCAAAATCATGCCCATTCCATGTGATAGAAGTCGTCATCAGTTCCAAGTCCAAAATTCAAAAATTTCTTTATATTTATGAAACCTAGAACACAAAGCTACAATGAATGGCATAAGTTAGACATTCCACTACAAATGGGAGAAATTACGGGGACACAAGGCACCAACAGACAACAAGCAAGTCAGCAGAGCGCATTAAATTATCAAAGCTGTGAAAATGCTCTTACATTTTCTGAGACAGTCTACCCAATGGCACTGCCCTCCAGACTCTAGGTATTGGCCACATCTCTGGATTCTGAGTGGAGTCCTACAGCCCTGTACTACAACTCTGCCTTCAAGGCCCACTTGGACAGAAACTCTGCCCCATTAGTTTTAGGAGCACCCTAAGCCCAACTGAGTGGCAGTTCCACCCTTACCAACACAGGACACCATGGTTCTATCATTTCAAACCCCTGAGGTCATGGCCATACCTTTTCAGACTGAGGCAGCTCAGCTTCTCATGTTCTTTGTCTGTTCATCTTCTACTTCCTATGGCTGCATGGCCTGGGCCTCAGGCCCACATCTGCCTTGCAGGGGCAAGTGTTCCAAAGCTCTGTAGCCACACTGATTCCAGTGCCTGGAGGCACCCCACTCTTGCTGGAAAGCGTCTTGCACAAAGGCACTCAGCTCTCTCGCTCTGTGGGTCAGCAAGGCCAGCTTCAGCGATTCCAGTGCCCAGAGGCACCCCATTCTGCGAGGAAGAGTCTGTGCACAGGCACTTAGCTCTCTTGTTTCAGGGGTCAGTCCCAGTGCTGCCTCTGGTTTTGTTGCTGATGGTGCCACCAGGCCTGTGTTTCTCACCATCTGTGCCTTCTCTGTTCCTTCTGAATCTTCTGTCCGTTCACAGTTTCAAAATGGCTTCCACATTTTAGGTATTTGCTGGAGTAGCACCCCGCTGTCATGGTAAGAAATTCAGTTTTAGTTGGCCAGTGCTGCTCTAACAGAAATACCATGAGTAGAAAGCTTTAACAAAGGAAAGTTTATTCTTAGTCCAGTCCAGTAGGTTACAAGTCCAATTCAGGATGTTTGCTGTAGGGGAAGCCTTTTCCCCGTCTCGGCTCTGGAGGAAAGTCCGGTATTGCATCAGTGTTTGTCCAGGGAGCATCTTGGCACAGGAACCTCGGGTCTCAAGGCTGTGCTCTTCTCTTGGTGCAGCTTTCTTGATGATGTGAGGTTCCCAATTCTCTGCCTGCTTCCCTATCCTTTTATCTCTTCTAGGATTTAAAAGATTAAGGGTGGGGAAAGCCATACTCCAGGGGAACTCCCTTTGCTGTGGAGCAGAGAGGTGATCTTCTGAAGGGATTTACAGTTACACCCTAATCCTTTAACATACAGCACAGGAAAATCACAAAATGGAGGACAGTCATAGAATACAGCGAATCATGGCCCAAGGAAGTGGCTACACCTATTTTGGTGGGGAGACACAATTCCATCCATGACAGCACCCATCCAGGATGACTGTGTTGGAGGCACCAGGTGACAAGAATCCTCTGAAGGACCATGCCTGTGTTGAAGAAATGAGATTTGAATACCTCAGTTAGAAAAAGGTCTCTTTTGAGTTGAGGAGTGTGTGTTTCACAGACATTTGAACTTGCTTTTCTGACTTGCACCAATCTTTACACACATGTGTTTGTGGAGAAAACCTGGCCCCTATTCCTCGTCAGTGTCCCATGGGCACTGTATCCAGTCCCTCTCTTCTTTGCTCACTTATGTCACTGTCATTCTCTGTTTTCATGAAAGTGTTTACTGGTAAAGTGATTTTTGACCATTGCCAAAGAACTGAAACAGCAAAATGTCCCAGCTGCCTTTTCCTTCTGAGTAATTTTATTCATTTGTGTTTCATATTGTGAACCTCACCTTGAATCATTGAGTCAGTTTCTGGAAACATTAATGATGGAGGAAAGCTATCCACTGAAAATAGAATAGACCAGTTCATGAAAAATGACACCTGCTCCTCCATGGTGGGAGAAATCGGTGACTTGCCTGGCACAGAAGATCAGGATGACAGCCAGGAGACCCATATGAGGTGAGTGTCGTTCACTCTGGAGTCAGCAGCACTTCAGGAGAGAGGCTCAAGGCCCATGGCATTCAAATACTTGTAGGGCACACAGGTGGCACAGAGGATTAAGCATGTAACTGCTAACCAAAAAAGATTGGCAGCTAAAACCCACCCAGTGGCTCTGCAGGAGAAACACCTGGCAATCTGCTTTTGTAATAATCACCACTAAGAAAACCCTGTGAGTACATTTGCATATATGTGTTTGTGTATGTAAACTACGTGTTGTTGACTCGATTCCAACTCGTAACAACCCTAAAGGACAGAATAGAACCACTCCATAGGGTTTCAAAGGTGTATTTAGTGGATTCAGACTGCCGACCTATTAATTAGCAGCTGAGCTCTTAACCTTTGTGACACCAGGACACCAGGTGTCTTGTAAATGTATATAAAACCAGTGTAATAAGAACCAACTCTAATGCTGTGTGGCATAGTGGTTAAGAGCTGTGACTGCTGACCAAACTGTAGTTTGGAGACACCAGACACTCTTTGGAAGCCCTGTGGGTCAGTTCTGCTTTGTCCTATAAGGTTTCCGAGTTGGCATTGACTTACTGGCAATAGGTTTTTTTAAAAAAAATTTATTTAATATTGTGTATTCATAGAACTTTTCCAGTACAGTAGTTTTCATAAATGTGAGGTGTTGAATATTTGAAATGTATTTCACTTATATACAATTATTAGAAAGTCCAATATTTTAGAAGTACAGTGAAAGTAATGTGAGCATCTCTGTCAGGTGGTTTAATCTAGGAAACACAAGGCAATTTAGGGCAAAAAAAATGCAGGATTGCCATGATTACTAATGTGGAATTGCTAACAAATTTGTATCCAACAGCATGCTGCCTATTTCTAGCAGACAGTATATGACAGAGAACTTTTGTATAAATAATGAAGACAATCAGTGTGGACAGAACTTCAGCAAGAATCTCAGTCTGTCTGTGCTCCAGAGAACTCCTATGGAAGCATGTCCTTCTAGATTCTTTGAATGTCGAAAATCCTTGATGGCTCATCCATCCCTTAAGCACCGTATAGGATCTCAGTATGGATGCAGTGCCTCTCGGTGTAAGGAGTGTGGAGAAGCCTGCAGTTGTCCCTGTCACCTCAGCACTCCTGTGAGAACTCTTAGTGGAGAGCTACTTACTTACTGTGAATGTAAGGAGTGTGGGAACGTGTTTTCTAAGAACTCAGACCTCATTATACATATGAAAACTCACAGTGGAGAGAGACTTTATGAACGTAAGGAATGTGGGAAAGCTATTAGCTGCTTTTCAAGCTTCACTAAACACATAAGAATTCACAGTCCTTATGAATGTAATGAAGGTGACATGTCCTTTTGTTCCTCCTTAAGCTTAGCTAAACGTGTGAGAAATCACAGTGGGGAAAGGACTTATAAATGCAAAGAGTGTGGTAAAGCCTTTCGCCGTTCATCACACGTCACTAGACATATGAGTACTCACAGTGGAGAGAGGCCTTATGCGTGTAAAGAATGTAACAAATCCTTCAGTAGCTCCTCAAACTTAACTAAACATATGAGAATTCACAGTGGGGAAAAGCCATATGAATGTGAGGAATGTGGGAAAGCCTTTAGTTGTTCATCAAGCTTCAGTAAACATATGAGAATTCACAGTGGAGAAAAGCCTTACGAATGTAAGGAATGTGGCAAATCCTTCAGTTCCTCCTCAAACTTAACTAAACATATGAGACTTCACAATGAGGAGAGGCCTTATGAATGTAAGGAATGTGGCAGATCCTTTCGTCATTCCTCAGACCTCACTGCACATGTGAGAATTCACAGTGGAGAGAGGCCATATGAATGTAAGGAATGCGGGAAAGCCTTTACTTGGCCGTCACACCTCACTGCACATGTAAGAATTCACAGTGGAGAGAAGCCTTATGAATGTAGAGAATGTGGCAAATCATTTAGTTGTTCCTCAAACTTAACTAAACATTTGAGAATTCACAATGGGGAGAGGCCTTATGAATGTAAGGACTGTAGCAAAGCCTTTTGTCATTTCTCAGACCTCACTACACATATGAGAATCCACAGTGGAGAGAGGCCTTATGAATGTAAGGAATGTGGCAAAGCCTTTAGTTGGCCATCACACCTTGCAAAGCATGAAAGAATTCACAGTGGAGAGAGACCTCATGAATGTAAGGAATGTGGCAAAGCCTGTCGTAATTCCTCACACCTCTTGAGACATATGAGTACTCACAGTGGAGAAAGGCCTTTTAAATGTAAAGAGTGTGGGAAAAGCTTTAGTTGGCCATCAGTTCTCACTACACATACAAGAACTCACAGTGGAGAGAAGCCTTATGAATGTAAGGAGTGTGGGAGAGCCTTTAGTTGCTCATCAAGCTTCACTAAACATATGAGGATTCACAGTGGGGAAAAGCCTTATGAATGTAAGGAGTGTGGCAAATCCTTTAGTTCTTCCTCAAACTTAACTAAACATAGGAGAATTCATAATGGAGAGAGGCCTTATGAATGTAAGGAATGTGGCAAAACCTTTCGTCATTCCTCAGACCTCACTGCACATATGAGAATTCATGGTGGAGAGAGGCCTTATGAATGTAAGGAATGTGGGAAAGCCTTTACTTGGCCATCTCACCTGTCTGCACATATAAGGACTCACAGTGGAGAGAGGCCTTATGAATGTAGAGAATGTGGCAAATCATTTAGTTGCTCCTCAAACTTAACTAAACATATGAGAACTCACAGTGGGGAGAGGCCTTATGAGTGTAAGGACTGTGGCAAAGGCTTTTGTCATTTCTCAGACCTCGCTACACATACGAGAATCCACAGTGGAAAGAAGCCTTATGAATGTGAGGCATGTGGGAAGACCTTTACTTGGCCATCACACCTCACTAAACATCGAAGAATTCACAGTGGAGAGAAGCCTTACGAAGGTAAAGAGTGGCAGATCCTTTAGTTGCTCTTCACACCTCACTACATGTGTGTACTCAGTGAAGGGGGACCTATCACTGTAAAGAGTGTGGCAGATCCTTTAGTTGCTCTTCACTACACATGTGTACTCACAGTGGAGAGAAGCCTTACAAATGTAAGAAATGTGTCTGAACTTTAAATGCTGCTTAGGCTTAACTAGTCATGTGAGTACTGACAGTAGAGAAAGGCCTCATGAATGTAAGGAGTGTGGCAACGCCTTTCATCGTTCCTCACATGTCAGTAGATGTGAGAACTCACAGTGGAGAGAGGCCTTAAGAAAGTCTCTGATTAGAGCACAGTTTCCTGTTGACTAAGAAAACTACTTTGCTTCTTTGGGGGGAAAGAACAGTTTCCCTATGGCTGCCACTGTCTTTATTAGTGTTTTCTCCTCTAGTTCTGTGAACAGCAGGGTAGATACTTTTGTAGTCTATGCTAAATTTTTCCTTCTTACAATTTTTGTGTATTGGAAATAAGGCTACAGGTGAATAGCCTTAAGCATATGTGGTATCGTGATTTTTTTTTTAATGTTTTTAATTGATGTTAATTTGTGACTAATAAAATGCAATGATGTTCTAATTGGATTAATGTTTTCTTTTCATGTATAAGGTACTTTCTTCCAGTTCTACCCACTGTAAAATATTTTTAACATTTGTAATTCATAAACTTGTCATAGAGAAATAATTTCAGACTATGCAAATACTGTTTTTCATCTTGTCTTTGTGTACTAATTTTAGATTTCTTGATAATTATCACTTGCAATCATTATTACTGTTGTGTTAACCAGGTTGTGATTTTCTCTTCCAAGCAGTCATTCTATATTTATTAATTGGAAGTCTGCTGTAAGGAATAATAGCTTTCCCTTTCCCCCAGTTTATTTACTGATTAAATTGTCAATATAGGCGAATGGATATTAGTATATTTTACTTTCTTGTTCAGATTGTCACAGATTTGGTTAGTAGAACCTGCCTTAAGTAGGTTGCTGTGTTTTCTTGTTTGTTCCTTTTAATTATTTTCTGTCAGTGTCCCAGGCACATCTTAGACGTCTTCTGAATCAGCCCAGGGGTAAGTCTCAGAAAAATAAAATTGTTGCAACCTAAGTGTGTGTGCATTCCTGTCCTGCAGGAGCGGCCCTTGGGTGCCCTGTGAGTGGTAGAGCCTTTAGGTGGAGCCAGCACGGTTGTCACCAGCTGTTGTAGTCATCTAGTGCTGCTCTGACAGAAATACCACAAAGTGAATGGCTTTAAAAAAAGGAAAGCTTATTCTTAACACAGTCCAGTAGACTACAATTCCAAATTCAGAATGTCCACTCCAGGGGAAGGCTTTCCCCCTTGTCAGCTCTGGAGGAAAATCCTTGTGTTGCATCAGTCTTCGTTCAGGGAGCATCTTGGCACAGGAACCTCAGGTCAGAAGGACATGCTGTACTCCTGTTGCTGCTTTCTAGATGGTATGAGGTTTCCTGGTCTCTGCTTGCTTCCCTTTCTTTTAATCTCTTGTATGATCAAAGTATAAAGGGTGGTGTAAGCCATACTCCAGGGAAACTCCCTTTACATTGGATCAGGGAGGTAACCTTAGGAAGGGATTTGCAGTCCCACCGTAATCGTCCTTAACGTACAGCATAGAAAATTCACAAAATGAAGGACAATCATAAAACAGTGTGAATCGTGACCCAGCCCAATGGCTGCACACAGTTTTGGGGAGACAGTTGAATCCATGACACCAGCCAAGAACAAAGCAGGTTGTGGTTATGAGGGACATTTCTGGACCCTTTGCCTCTGACTCTGGAACTCACCACTGCCCCCAAAATTACAGGAACCGATTTCATCAGTGAGCTCTTTCTAAGCTTTGTTCCAGTCAGCAAGCTGCCTACCCTTTGCAACTTCTTGTGTGCAGTCTCATCGTTCCCTCTGCAGACAGGAGGCTCAGGGGGAGTCTGTGAACACAGGAGGCCAAGGCAGAGTTTTGGGAATGCATGTACACGTGTGCAGTGGAGCTGTGAAGGGCTGGTGGACATCTGGCTCAAAATGTATATTTCTGGCCAGTCATGGTGTGTAAATCTCCTGACACTTCACCTAGTGTTACCTTGTTGTTCTTAGATTCTGTCACGTTTGTTCTCGCTAACGGCGAGTCAGTGTGCCCAGAGTGAAATGCTCCCGGGTCCCGCGCGTCTTCCCTGGGATTGCTGTCCTTGAGCCTGTTGTTGCAGCTGCTGTGTCACTCGGTCATGTCTTCGTTCTGCTGACCGTCCACCTTACCGAGTCTGGTGTCTTGTTCCCTCTGATGATGTGACCAGTAGATGCCTGTTGGGCTGTGCTTCTCAGCTGGTGAAGAACCAAGCCTCTCTTCAAGTCTGTACTTTTTTTTTTGGCATGTAGATTGAGAAGTTTAGGTTTTAAACACGTAGTTCTGACGTTTGATGTTACCGTCAGTGATACAATCCCTAGCACTTCAAGGCACTTCCCTCTGGGGACAACTGTTCCACTGAGCCTAGTCTCTGCAAGAGCAGCCCTAGTGGTGCAGTGATAAAGTACTTGTCTATTAAACAGAAACTTGTGGTTGGAACCCAAAGCCTGCTAAGTGGGGAAAGGATGTGATCTGCTTCCACAAGTCTTTCCAGCATGGGGAACCCCGTGGGGCAGTTTTCCGGTGTCCTGTAGATCACTGTGAGTCCGCGTTGATGCAGTGGCGGTGGGTCTGATTTCTTGGTGTAGTCTCCGTGAGTATCCACCTGCCTGTCACTGCGTTGTGCTCTGGGAGCTGGCCTGTCGCTGTGACGCTGGCAGCTGTTCTGCCGTGTTTCAGACACTAGCAGTGTTGCTCAGTTAGGGGTCTCACCGGAGCTTCCAGATGAAGACAGACGAGGAACAAAGGCCTGGCTGTCTGCTTCTGAAAACTCCCACACAAACCCTGTGGACCAGAAGGGAACAGCTCTCAAAAATGCCAGGGATTGTGAAGACAGCACAGGGCTAGACAACTTTTCATTCTCTTCCGTGTACAGTAGCCATGGGTCAGTCACCTGGGCAGTTGACAGCAGTTTCTGCAGAGCACAGAGAGACAGAGGGGTTCACAGTTGTCGTAGCCACAGATCTGTGGTTCTGAACAGCTCCATTAGATGATGTTGGTGTTCTCTTAAACATTCTTCAGTCCTGTTTCTACAAAGGTGTTTTGTTCATGGGGATTTCTAAACAGGGCCCAAAGAGGAAGCTGGAGAAATAGGTTAAATTTCTGTTTGAGTATGCCTCAGTGTAGCAAGAACAGTCCCAGAGTGTTCTAAAACGAGTCTTCGCTGCTGCTGCTTTCCATGAAGTCCATTCTTGAGGCTCCAGCTGTCATTTGCGTGTAGAGAAAAGAGGGTCTTCTGGGGGCACCTCTGATGCCTCCCAGCTCCCTCTTGTCCCACCTTTTGTCTCAGGAAGCCGGGCCTCAGATGTCCCTTGGCTCCAGTATTCTCACGTGCTTGGCTTTAGTAGAAAGCAGTAGCCTAGAGGGGGCATGTGGAACTGGAGGCCTGCCCCACCCTCGCCACCTCCACAGGTCTGGCACTAACCTTTTTTCAGTCCCACTTTTTGGTTGTAATGTTGTCTTTTACATACTGACATCTCTGTTTCCCCACTTTCAGTGTTTTGGTTATAATGTACTTGTGTGAGTTCCCTCTGAGGGTTGGTAATCTGTGCTTTCTCTTGCGTTCTAGTCCTGGGTTGTGATCTGTTGTTACTGTTTTTCTAACTGAAGGATTTCCTTTAGTGTTTCTTGTAGTTTTGGTTTGGTTTTTGCAAATTCCCTAACTTTTTGCTTATGTGGAAATGTTCTGATTCCACCATCGTACTTGAGAGGCAGTTTTGCTGGATATGTAATTTGTGAGCAGTGATTTCTGTTGTTGTTGTTAATACTTTGTATATGTCACTCCTTGTCTGTATGGTGTTTGCTGAGTAGTCTGAACTTGGTCTTGTTAAGTGTTCTTTGGAGATTATTATTTGTTTATCCCAAGCCTCTTTTAAAATTCTCTCTGTATCTAGAGTTTTGGCAAGTTTGATTGTAATAGGTCTTCCTTTTGGAATCTGCCTTGTGTGGGATTCAGTTAGCATCTTGGATAGATAATGTCTCGTCTTTCATGATACCAGTGAAGTTTTCTGTCAACAATTCTGTCTGGATTTTTTGGTTGTGTTCCCCATCCACCCACCCCCTCAATTCTGGTACTCTCATCACTCATAGAGTATTCCACTTGAAAGAGTACCACAGAATTCTTAGTCTTTCTTCATTTTTTAAATTCTTTCATCTGAATTTTCCTCAAATATGTTGGTGTCACTTGCTTTATCTTCACTCCCACTAATTCTGCCTTCCACTACATTAATTCTGGTCCTTTGACTTTCTGTCGAGTTTTCTAATTCTGTAACTTGATGCTAACCTTATGAATTTCTGATTGCTGTCTTCCAGGCTTCCTTGCAGCCTGTTCAGTTTGTCCTTATGCTCTGCTGCATTTTACCCAATCTCCATACTGATCTCTTGAAGAGTTGTAAGTATTAATCTTTTGTATTCCACCTCCAGTACATTCAGAAAGTTCTCTTCATCTGGAAGTTTTTTTTCTGTATGTTGGGGGCTTTGTGAAGCCATCATGGTCTGTCCCTCTGAGTTGATGCTGACTGTGGTCTCCGAGCCAGCCATAGGATGTTTATTTGTGTTTGCTTAGTGTGTTCTAGCTTCCTGTTTTGTTTTATTTTAAAATGCCCCAATAGGCTGGTCATGGGAGCTACTTTGATTATTGGTGTCTTTGAGGCACTGACATCCTGTCACCAGGTGGTTAGAGCTGTCTCTAGGCCTGTGAGCCCAGACATAGGTTTACTTTTCTTGTAGTGTTCAGGTCAGGTCCCTGGCTAGTGGGTCACCGAGTGTGGGGTGCAAGCACTCCCCTACAATTCTAGATGGGCAGGGGTGATTGGTTTAGGCCCAGGTATCTGGCTGCACATGTTGTGAAAGGCAGGGGGCTGACAGTCGTCCATGAGTGTCTGTGAGGAAGGCATGTCCTCTTATGCCTAAGCCTGAGCAAAGGAACTGTGTTTACCTGGGGTTCCACCCCTAGGGGAGCTAGCAGATGGTTTTATGTCTCCCTCTCTGTTCAGGTGTTCCTCTCCATGTCGAAGAGAATGTCTCAGTGTGCCTAAGGAATCCTTCCTCTGAGGCAGGTGATGTATCAGTCTTTGTAGGTGGGGGAAGTGCAAGTAAAAGGGAGAGCGGTGTATCCTGAAGGAAGGTATTAGATCCATATATGGTAGATTAGGCAAAAGCTACTTAGCTTTAGCTTTTGACAGCCAGATGCAGTTTTTTGTTATCTAGGGGCATGAGTAGGCTCTCCACCACTCAGTCTCTTCTGTGGAGTCAGAGCTTTGTGAAAGCTACTGCTGTGCTCCCAATGCTTCCTGTTGCCAGTCCTCTTGCAGGACGCTGACCTTCATCATGTTAGGCTGGCCAGTTTTAGGTACTTTTGGACCTATTCTTCCTGTTGCTGAGTCCCATTTCTCAATCTGGCCTTTGACGTTCAAGGCTCCTAGAATGTTGTATGTCATCAATTGATTTTCCAGGTCTTTGTTGTTAGAGGGACCACAGGATGTGTCCAACTACTCTGCCCTGTTAGGCCTACCTCTGATCTTTATGTTGTCTCTCTAGCTTTGTCTTTTCCAGAGTGTTACCATTCACTTTGTAATATGCATTGAAGATTCATTGATATCAGTCCATGATTTGATAGCTCACTTGACTTCTGTTGTTGAATAATAGTCCACTGTGTAGATGTGCCACAGTTGTAAACAGACATCAGCTACCATCACTGTGGTGAAATGAGTCCCTTCAGTCACCATTTGTCATGGTTCATTGGTAGAACAACTTGGAAGGGGCCCTGAGACAGATGCAGCAGTGACAACAGAAACTTGCTGGTAGGAACGCAGTTAAGAGAGTTGAACCAGACTGCTGCACTGGCTGTGAGATGGGTTAGTAGCCATGGAAAGGCCAATAGCAGGCAGGCCACCAGGAGGCCTTTCCTGAGGAGGACGAGAGGAGGCCTGCCCTGAGGAGAATGAGAGGAACTGGTAGTCAGGGCTAAGAGGCAGTCCTGACGGGGATGAGAGGGGGTCCTGAAGGGGATGAGAGGAGGTCTGCGCAGCTGAGTGGGGTGAGCGTTCCAGAGCAAAGGTCCTTGTTTGCAGAGCCAGGGTGAGCTGAGAGCTGTCCTGCACTGAAGAAGGGAAGCAGTCCAGGGCTCCCCACTTTGGGGGGGTGTTGGGATACAGGTGTTCAAGTTCAGGAAGGCAGGTTCCAGATTTGAGCAGACCCAGGAGAGACAGGCTTAGCTGGTGTGATCATGGCAGGTTTACTGGAGCGAAGGCACAGCAAGGCAGCACAGCATTTCAGGCAGAAGCAGACGGCCAAAGGCGGGAGGCAAGAGCCTGCACTGTGTGGTGCAGTGACCTTATATGCCAGCTTTACACAAAGGTGGCTGGCTGCCAGATTTGAGCCCTCAAGGCTAAACTGGGCATAAACAGGGTATGTTATACTGCTGAATCATTGTTATGCAGAAGGCCTATGCCTGACCAAAAGGCCTAAGGAAAGACAGCCTTCCACGTTGTACCCACACTCCACCCTGAAGGGTGTTTTCCTCATCATACAGTCTGTGTTAATTCTTCTGCAAGGATCCCTGGGTGAGGCGTTGGGGCTGTGTTGATCCACGTACCACAACAACAATGTAGACAACAAACAAGCACAAGCCTGCACACGAGTGTGGCCTGCATAGGCCCACAAAAGTCTATCCAACATGTGATCAACCATGTGCCCGAGTCACCTGTTCTATGCACAGGGGTGCTTTGTCCTGCAGTTCCCCTGTGAGGCACCCCAGGCCATGCCAAACAGCATACCTCATCCAAGGTCGGGCCTGGCCCAGTTGTTCTCCCACTAGGAGCTTCACAGGTTCTCATATAGCAGTCCAGAGGGGGTCACCACACCCCCGTTCTTGTAGCACTGAGCAGCATCTCAGTGCAAATCTAACAAGCTGATGGGTTGGAGACCTCTGTCAGGGTGAGCTCAATCAGCCAGTGTTTCCATTGGCTAGCCTCTGACCTCAAAGAGAGGTAGATTAGAAACACCAACAGAGGGAGCTCTTTGCCATCTGGCAAGTTAAAAACCACTTGCCCAGCCCAGGGCAAGAGAGTAGCTGGCAAGGGTAGTCTCCCTGGTCTGCTGGGTGAGGGCCTCCCTTCACCCCCACTTTGACTTGCTTGCAGCAGAATGCTGCTTGGGCTCCAGCTGCTGCCACACCTCCAACAGCAGACTATTGGGCTTCCCATCCACCTTTACCTGGCTGATACCTGCTGCTGCCAGGTGAGCCCACATTTGGGATCAGGTTACCTCGAGGGATCCCTTCCCCCTCTTGGATCTCTTCCCCCATTGAACACCTTCAGGACCCACACCCTGCACTTCTGCTGAATGAGCGGGGGATGGGGGGTGACTGCACTGGTTTGGGGCCAGGGCACCTGCTTGTCAGCTTGCTGCCTCAGGCCCCACCTGCTTCAGGCCCTAGTCTGGGCAGCAAGCTTGTCCTCAGTGCCAAGCCCCCCTCACAAAGTTTCCAGGGGGGCTGGCTGTGTGGGCCTGGCAATGGCAGGGATGGCTTATCAGGGTCACTCAGACAGCACACCGTGAGCCACAACAGCACCTGTCAGGGCTCTCAGAACACACCCCACAACGTGGTTCTGCCACCGGATGCTCTCAGCCTGGAGAAGCCGTGGGGAGCAGCTGTAGCTGCACCCGGAAACACAGACTGCCCACTGCCACCCCACCACCACCACCGCAACTCAGTGGGGCCTGGGGACGTCATTCCCCTGCCGGGATTACCTGTTCCCAGCCCAAGCTGCACCTCCCCCTGGTGGACACTGGGTTCTCACCTCCTCAGGGGCTATTTCCCCTTATCTGAGGAGTCTCCTAGGTTGGGTGGGGAGTCGCTTTCTCGTGGGAAGTACAGGGCTCTGTTTCTTTAGCTGCTTCTGTGACTGCCTTCCACACCATAAGAAAGACCTAGCCCACTGTGCTGGCACCAGTGACAGTTCCTTTTTCTCCAAGGTATCCCCCAAATCATGCAAGGCTTTCTCAGCACTACCCTGCGTCCCATCCACCTCTGACCAGTCCTAGAGCAGGAACCAAGCTACCAGGACTATTGCCCCTGGAAAACTACACATGAAAGAGTGGCCAACCCTCCAGCTCCTCCATTACTCTACTGGTCTGTACTGAATCCTGCCAGCATCACCACGTGTTGGCGCGCAGGTGTTCATGGTCAGGAAGACTGGTCCCAGGTTCGGGCAGACCCAGTAGTGGCAGGCTCCGTTGGTGTGGTCATGGCAAGTTTACTGGAGAGAAGGCACGGCAAAGCAGCATGGCATCTCAGGCAGAAGCAGATGGCCAAAGGTGGGAGGCGAGAGCCTGCACCATGTGGTGCAGTGACCTTATATACCAGCTTTACACAAAGGCAGCTAGCTGCCAGATTTCAGCCCTCAAGACCAAGCTGGGCATAAACAGGTTATGTCACACTGCAGATTCACTTTTCTGCAGAAGGCCTGTGCCTGACCACAGGACCTGAGCAAAGACAGCCTTCCGCACTGGCCCCACAGGGGGAGTCTTTCAAACTTTTCCTACAGGCTTCCTGATCCTGATCCCGAGGAGTTCTACTTCCTTAATAAGCTGACTTCCTTAATGAACTGCTTACCTGTAAGTGGTCTGTGAGTTCTGTGTGGCTGTTGCAACTGATTATCAAACTCAGCAGAGAAGTCAAGTGCTGTGGGAGGATGGCTGGTGTCAGCACTGGTTAAAAGAATAGGAGAGTGCAGGTGTGGGTGCATAGCTTCCCCAGGGGAGGACTTCAAATATGACTGTAGTGATATTCAGCAACGAGGCCTATAGCACTTTTTCGAGAATGAGTTCACAAACCTCAGTGTCAGACCTCATATGAGCCAATCTCTTCTTGCGGAGACTGATGACTGACTTAACAATATACAGGAACACGTGAAGGGTCACAAACACTCAGACAGTACCGCAGGACAGAGCTGGAGGAACCGCACTACCCTCTCTGTCTCTGAGCCGTCCCCCCGTGTCCTCCCTCTCTATTGTTCTAACATTCAATAGCCCTCAACACTGAGCTGAACCCGTGCTTTGTCTCCTGTTTTCCCCAAGGTTCCCATCGAAGTGTGGAATTGTGACCTCACTTCAGTGTCGTTGTCGCCAGGTGTCCTCCAGTCAGTTCTGACTCATAGCGTCCCCGTGTGAAACAGAAGCCAACGTTGCCCAGGCCTGCCCCAGCCTCCCAATCGTTGTCCCGTTTGTGCTTGCTTGAGCCCATGAAGCAAAACTGCCCAACGCAATGTGTGCTTCTGTGTCTTGACTGCGGCTTCCATGGGTGTCAATGGTGAATCCAAGGGAAATGACATCTTTGACAACTTCACTCTTTTCTCTGCTTCTTGTAATGTTGCTTATTGGACCACTTATGAGCATTTTTGGTGTTTGCACGCAGCACAACCTTGCTTGCTGAAAGTCAGGAAGGCTTGAAGCACTTACTAATGAAGATCAAAGACCACAGCCTTCAGTGTGGATTACACCTCAACATGAAGAAAGCAACAATCCTCATAACTGAGCCAGCATGCAGCATCAAGACTGGAAGAAGACTGAGGCTGTCAGGAATTTCATTTCCCTTAGATCTATAATTAATACCCATGAAAGAAGTACTCAAAAAAAAATCAAGAGACAGGTTGTGTTGGGCAAATTTGCTTTGAAAGACCTTTTTAGAGTTGAAAAGTAAAGGCGTTACTATGAGCACTAAGGTGCACCTGACCCAAGCAGTTTTCAGTTGCATCACGTGTTCGTGAAATCTAAACAATGAATAAGGACGATTAAAGAATTCATGCCTTTGAATTACGGTGTTGACAAAGAACACTGAATATGGCTATGGGCTTCCAGGAGAAAGAACAAACCTGTCTTGGAAGAACTGCCGCCAGAATGGTGAGACTACTGTTAACATACTTGGGACATGATATCTGGAGAGACCAGTCCCTGGAGAAGGACCTCATGCCTGGTAAAGGGTCAGCAAAAGGAGGAAGACCCTCAAAGACATGGATTGCCACCGTCGCTACAATGGAGTCAAGCAGAGCAACCGCTGTGAGGACAGCGGGGACCAGGCCGGGCTTCCTTCCCTGGCACGCAGGGTCTCTCTGAGGAGCAGGAGGGAGTGGGTGGCACCTAAGGCCAGTGCGGCGAAGGCCCCGCCCCTGGAGCCCTGGGCCCCGCCCCCGCGCCCTGCGCCACGCCCCCGAGGCACCGTCCCCTGCGCTGCTGCCACTGCGAGTTCTGAGTGCCCGCAAACCCGGGCATCCTCAGGGCAGTCCCTGATCGGCAAGTGGGGCGTCCAGGAAACACTCGGAAACCACCCCTTCACCAGGCACGACCGCGGCAGGCAGCACTGAGAGCTGCCCTGACCACGCAGCCCGCGGAGGGCCCAACAGCTTTCTCGGCGGCCCAGCGACCCCTGGGCCCAGGAACTCAGAGCAGCCAATCACTGTGGGATGGGGCGTGACCAGCCGCAGAGGCGGGAAGATCGGATCCCACGCCCACTGCGCAAGTCTCAACCAGAGCCTCGCTGCTGACTGACAGGCGCGGCTCCGCCCACACGGGCCCCCTCAGACCGCCGATTGGCCGGGCCGTCCCGTTCGCGCGCGGACTGGTGGCTTGGGGCTGACAGAGCTGTCAAGGCAGGCTCCTCACCTGCGGGCGGAGCGCGGAGGCTCTCCGGGTGGCGGCCGGCCGCCAGGGTAGCGCCGGGGAGCTGGGGAGACGCTGACAGAACACGAGGTGCTTCTGCCGTGCCTCAAATCTTTATAAACCCTCATAAACGCACAGGCTGAGGCTTTCAAATGTCAGCCTGGGAGACCCCAGATCTTACCTCAGAAAGGCTCCAAATCACACCAGCCAGAGAGACTTCAGATTCTCTCAGCACGAGAGACCCCAGATACCTTCAGCATCAGAGAAGCCGAATTTCGTTACCCTGAGGAGCCCCAGGTCTCCTCATCCTTAGACCCTGCAGTCTCCGGAGCCTGAAGAAACCAGTTCCCCACATTTCTCAGAGACTATAAATTAACCCAGCGTCAGAGACCGTATGTCCCCCTCAGCCTGGGAACTCATCTTAACAGGCTCAAAGACCTCAAATAACTTCACTCTTAGATACCCTAAATCCGTTTAATGACCCCAAAGCCCCAAGACCCAAAACCAAGCCTGTTACCATGGACAGACCCTAAATGTCCCTGCAATCCTGGATCCCAAATCCTCTCAGCCTGAGCATCCCAAATATCTTCACCTGGAAAACCCCTAAATCTCCATCTTTCGTGAAATTCCAAATCCCCTGACCCTGAGGGAATCCAAATCGCCTCAGCTTCAGAGACCACAAATGCTGTCATCCTCAGGGACCCCCACCCCCTCAGCCTGGATGGCACAAAATCCCGAAGTCCTCTCACCCTGAGAGGCCTCAAAGCCCCTCACCCTGAGACACTCCCAAGTCTCCTCACCCTGACCCAAAGTCCTTTCACCCTGAGACCCCAAATCTCCTCCCTGAGAGACCTCGTCTCCTCGCAGTTAGGCTCCACTTCTGCTCTCACACTGAGAGACTCCAAATACTCTGACCATGAGAGACCTCAAATTTACTCACTCTGAGAGATCTCGGCTTAGACATCTTGCCCGATCGATTCTCAGATTTTCCCAGAATTCCCTCGTGAAGACCCCAGACCCTTCTCTAACAAATGCCATTTCCTGTCTCTGGAGTAGGACCCCCAGGCCCAGTCTGTCCCCAAGGACCCCTTAGGCCAAACTGCACTAACACAGTGTGTTGCGACTGTGGGACCTCTGCCTTGTCAGCACCCGACTGGGCCCCTCCCAGCCAGCAGAGGGGTGGTGGTCCCGGAGGTGGACTTTTCCAGAATTTTCTTTCCACAGGGGCTGTGGCAGTGGGCTGGGACATTCTGGGCCTGGCCTGGGGGCAGTGCCAGTACCATGAGCCCCACCAATGCTGAAGAGTGGTCCCCAGGGGGAGACACAGCTAGCATGGGGACGAAGCCCAAGGTGAGGGAGAGCAGGGGTCTGCTGGGAGGAGAGAGGACAGATCTGAGGAGAGGAGGGACCTACAGGAGTGCCCAGGACGGGCGTCCACGGCAGTGGCAGGGGTGACTATGAGGGCAGGACAGGGTAGTCCATGGAGAGGTCGGTGGTGGGGAAAGGACCACAGGCAGAAAGGTGAGAGTGAGGGCCACGGGGAAGGAGGGGGAAGATGACCAACGGGAGGGAGGCAGGGGAGAGGGCTACAGGAAGGCGGGAGAGGGTCACTGGGAGGGAAGGGGCAGTGGGCTGCCAGGATAGTGGGGAGGTCCCTGGAGAGGGCGGGGATGGATGTGGACGACAGGGAGGGAGGGGTGGGATTGTCCACGTAGAGGCAGAGAGAGTGTCGGTGGGAAATAAGAGGGTGGAGCGATGGGAGACGCTGAAGGAGGCATCCTCACTTGCTCTGGGGAACAGTAGAAGAGCCGAGGGTCCCTTCAGTTCACTATCAGGAGGGAAGGAGGGTCACTGTTCCCCAGCTGTCCCCTACCCAGGCAGAGGGACAGTCTGGTTGGACGTGTGACACTACTAGTGAGGCATTACAGGAATGTGTCGTTTCTGTAGGCCAAGGATGCTTTCAGAGACATTTCCATATACTTCTCCAAGGAAGAATGGGCTGAGATGGGAGAGTGGGAGAAATCGCGCTACAGGAACGTGAAAAGGAACTACGAGGCGCTGGTGGCTATAGGTGACTGGGGCATACTGCATACAAAGAGCTGGGGTCCCCAGTCCTGCACTCTTGTGACCCCCTCCGGCCTGCAGCGGTTGTTGCTGTTGTTAGGCAGCCCTGGAGTAGGTTGGACCTGTCCTGTGTACACAGGGGACCCGGGGGAGGTGACTTGTGTCCACCCGAGACTCTCCCAGCCCATCACCAGCCACTGTTCTTCTTCCTCCCAGCTTGTCCCTCTGAGACAAAAAAGAGCTTTTTGCTTCTTTCCAGGTCTCAGAGCCCCTCGCCCAGCTTTCATGCGTCCCCGCAGGAGGGCCATCAAAGCCCAGGTGGATGACACTGAGGATTCCGATGAGGAATGGACACCCCGGCAGCAAGGTGAGGCTGGCAGGGCTGCCGGGAGTCAGGTGTCAGCCATTTCTTGGAAGTTGAGAAAGGAGTGGGCTTGTTCACATAGAGGCGTAGACATTCAGGAAAAAAAGCAAGATCTAGGGAGTGCGTAGGTTAAGAGGTTACTCATTGAAAGTTTTAAAAAGTGTTAGATGATTTGCAAAAAAAAAAAAAATCCATAGCTGTCAAGGTGATTCCAACTCATAGTGACCCCATAGGACAGAGTGCACCTGCCCCACAGTTTCCAGGGAGCAGATGGTGGATTCAAACCACTAACCTTCTGGTTAGGAGCCGTAGCACTTAACCATTATGCCACCAGGGTTTCTGTTGTGAGATAGTATGTGTTATCTGCAGCTGTATTTATAGATGGTAAATAAATAGAAATCTGAAGGTGAATAAGAAATACCAGATTGACCACCAGAGAAGGAAGGCTCACAGGTGACTTAGCTGTAATTAGTATTTTAGTTTTAAAATAGAAATGAAAATGAAAGATCAGAAGCACTCGTAACAGAGTATTCAGGGCTCCGTGGTCCTGAATTTATAGATTTTTTTTCCTGTACATATCTCTGTACTTTTCTTTATGCTTAAAATGTATTGTCTTTCTTTAAGGAGATTGTGTTTGCTAAAGCTTGATAATGAATTCAAGGACAATTAAGGAACCTTAATTCAACTGTAAAACCACTGTCTAATGTTAACTTTATAGTGGTTCATAGTTCCTGGATTAAATGTCTTAACAAGAAAGCATGATTAACATGTTTGTCAAGATGTGTTATTCATGTACGTTTAATCACTACACATGATCTGTTACCTCGAATGGAGCCCGGATTTTTGGCTTGATCTTGAGGGAGGGCCTGAGCTGTTTGATCTTCCTGAGCTTGCCCAGCTGTTCTGAGCTTAGAGGTCAGGCAGTTACCCAGCTGCCTCAGGCAATCAGGTGACATGGCCTCTTGATAAAGCAGAGGTGAGAAGCACACTCCCGCTCAGACAGGAGAGTTTAAAAGATGACAGGTAGCCCTCCAACGCAGGAGACACCAAGTCAGGTTCAACGTCTGTGGTTCCCTTCTGGTTTAGTCAGTTAGTGTTGCTCTAATAGAAATACCGCAAAGTGAATGGCATTAGCAAAGGAAAGATTGATTCTTACACAGTCTGGTAGGCTACAAGTCAGGGTGTCCGCTCCAGGGGAAGTCTCTCCCTCTGTTGGCTCTGGAGGAAAGTCCGGCAGTTGCATCAGTCTTTGTCCACGGAGTGAGTGTCTTGGCGCAGGAATCTCGGGTCTGAAGGACGCGCTCTACTCCCAGTGTTGCTGTCTTGATGGTGTGAGGTTCCCTGTCCTTTTATCTTACAAGAGGTAAATAAAAGGATAAAAGATAGTGCAAGCCACACTCCAGGGAAACTCCCTTTCCAGTGGAGCAGGGCGGGCACCTTGGGAAGGGATTTCCAGTCCCACCCTAATCCTCTAATATAACGCAGGCAGAGATTAGGATTTACAGCATCAGAAGATCACGAAATGGAAGACAATCACAGAATACAGGGAATCCTGGCCCAGCCGCATTACTACACATATTTTTGGGGGGACGCAGTTCGATCCATGACACCATCCAGGGATTTCAGACATTTTAAGCTTGCCAGAGTAGTGTGAGAAGTGAAACGCAGTGTCTGCTTGTCTGGTTTTCATAGGGAGATAGTCTTCATAGATGACCCTGCCCCTCCTCGTTTATCACACACCTCTGTCTAAATCAACTAGTTGATTAATGTCTTTAAGTAAAAATAAGACATTATATGTATAAGATAAACCAAAGATGAGGTCTAAAACATTTTAAGAAACCAGTGAGGCCTTAGGGACTGACACTGCAGAAGCCCTCTGCGATGACCCTGGGATGACCTTGGGAGTCTCTGTGCTCTGCTCCCTAGTTCTCTGTCCCTCCCTGAGCATTTCCAGAGGTTGACACATTCACCAAGCAAAATGAATTCTGATTTCTCATTATCTTTCAGCCAAACGTCCTTGGGTGACCTCCAGAGGGGAGCAGAGAAAACACCAGAAGGTGAGTATCTGTGAGCCCCACAGGCGAGAGCACTGCCTCGTGAAGCCACACTCAGGACAGACCAGGACTGTGGCCACCTGTCCCGGTCACGCCACCCATAGTGCACACGTCACTGCCTCGATAGTGAAAACAGCAGCAGTGACAGCTGCCGCTTGTTGGATTGCCACAATGCTCCTGACTTTCAGGATTTTACATGTAAAGTACAGATGTAAGCTCACATCTCATCACTTAATAGGTAACTTAAGAGCATAGAATGGAGCAGAGGTTGAATTTTCTTTTTTTAAAACCTTTTAAGATGATGATTAGTTACTCCCAGAAGCATAAAAAGATAAAAAGTTGCCATTGAGTCTGTTCCCACTGGTTGCAACCCCTTCTGTCAAGAGGAGGTTTTCTGAGGCTGTGACCTTTCAGAACAGGTCACCAGGCCTGTCTTTGTGCACCTCTGCTGGATTCCAGCCTCCAACCATTTTCCATGTCGCTCAGAGTTCAGCTGTTTGCCACACAAAGACTTTACATAGAAACATGGTTGCCACCGACCTGGTGTTCCAGGTCTTTGCTGCATCAGAGGAGAGCATCAGAGCGCTCACGATTTGCAGGCTGTGCATTTTAGGAGGGACACCAGGCCTGTCTTCCGCGGTGCCTGTGGGTGGGTTTGAACATCTGACCTTTCAGTGTGGCCAAGTGCCTAACTGTGTGTACTGCCTAGAGCCAAACCACAGCAAACCCACCACCGTGGAGCTGGTTCTGACTCACAGCAACCCCAGTGGACAGAGTGGAACTGCCCCGCAGAGTTCCCAAGGGGCACCTGGTGGATTTGAAGTGCCAGCCTTTTGGTTAGCAGACATAGCACGTAACTGCTGAGCCACTAGGGAATGCACACTAGAAGACTAGGCTTTAATTCACAGTGCTGCAGAAATCATTTTCTAATCACCGTTGGTCCAAACAGCCTGAGGTAGATAGTCTAGTGATCACTATTTTATAGGCGAGGAAACTGAAGAGCAGACACGTTCAATGACATACCTCACATGACAGTGTCAGTGGGAGTAGAATCTAAGGAGAGACTGAGGAGCTCAGGACAATCTGCATGTCCTCATGGAGTTCCTTCAGGCGGTCCCACTGACGAGTCAACCCCAGGCCTCTGTGGTGCTCCAGTGGTGGCTGCTGGTAAAAGGAGGCTTGCTTAGACCTGGCTTCCATATCACTGCATGGCATGCAAACATGAGGATCGTCTGTATAGCGGATGGGCCCAGATGAGAAGGAGATAAGTCCCCACCCTCAGGGGCTCCCACTTAAGAAGAGGAAGCTGCTTTCAGCCCTGAAGATCTTCAGGCTGATGACTGAGAATGAGTCAGATGACTTAGGATTTCTGTCAGAGACACAATTTCACATGCTCGTTTCTGCAGGAGGAGGTCCCAGTGTCCTCTGGGTGCTGACGAGTCATGTCCTGTGTGGTCTGAATCACCTGCTCAGCTGGCAGCTCTGTGTCCCGGCTCATGGGAGCCTGCTCCTTTTCTCGTGGGTCTGGGAAGTCCCGGGTGCAGCTTGGGTTCCTGAGAGACACCTGAAGGTTTCCTGAATGTGTGAGCGCACATTTGGAAATTCACCTGTGTGAGATGGTTACAGGGCCCTGGTGGCGCAGTGCCTGAGAGCTCTGCTGCTCACCAAATACCCCGCAGTGCGAACTCACCGATTGCTCCTGGAAACCCTGTGGGCGGCTCTTCTCTGTCCAGTAAAGTGGCTATTAGTCAGAACCGACTGGATGGCAATGGGTTTGGCATTTGGTTTTCAGGAAGGTTAGGGAATGTTGAAGCCCGTCCCTGTGAGTCAGATTTCAACCGTGGAGATGGTTCAGGATGTAAATTTTACAGCACAACTGGGAAAGGACTCATCTCATGTTCATACTGCATTCAGTAACTCACGCACCATTTGGATGGGCATTATTATGTTATTAATATTCACAGTAACCTTAAGAATTAGGAAGTGTGCCCGTTTATGCATAAAGAAACTAAATGAAAGCTCAAAGGAATTAGCCTGCTGTAAACCCTCATTCAGCAGAACTGGTACAGGAACCAGCTACTTTAATCCCAGGATTTTCTATTTACAAAGTAAGTATTCCTTGCAGGATATGGCAGTTTTCAGCTGTTAACATCACTGTCTCTGTTGTCTTGATGCATTTCTGCAGCTGTGTCTGTCCTCTTCTCAGTCACATTGCTCCAGTGTGCCTTGTCCCCTTTGTGCTTTCCTGCATTTCATCTCCTGTCAGTGTCTGCTGGTTTAGATCAGACTCCCTCTTTCTGTGAGCCCCAGTCCATCTCTCACAGGGTGTGTGGCTTCTCAGCTAGTGTCTCAAGCCTTCTCTCTCCCTCCCTTCTCCACCATGGAGACCTTTGGAGAAAGTGGAAGGGCAACAGCCTGAAGACATAGGTTCCTGGGGAGGCCCTTCCTCTTCCCTTCAGTCCTCTGGCTGCCAGGTGCCTCAGGGCTGTGGGAGCTCTGGCTGAGGTTGTGGGGGGGAGATGCTTGTTTGTCTGTTAATATATGTTTCTCACATTTAAGGGAACACCCAGAGCACCTCTGCTTAATGAATCTGATTTAAGGCAAGAGTCAGACACAGCAATTTTGCTGAGCACAACTGACTCAGAGCAGGCCCAGAAACCAGTGTCGTCTCCTGCAGAAGGTAGTGCCTCTGATCAGCACTCAAGTGAGAAATTGGGTAAGAACATAATTTGGGACCAGTCCCTCTAACTGCTCTAGAAAGGTTCATGAGCTTGGTCTCTGTGCCCAGGTATAAGCTGCAGGCCAGATGGGGGTGACCTATTGAATGTAATTGATTTAAAAGTCACAGACCTCAGTTATTATCACACAGAACTTTGGAGCATAGGCAAAACTTTCAAATTTTCTGAAGTCCAGATTCCTAATCTGTAAAATAAGGATGAAGATACAGAACCCATGTGTTGCCTGATGGAGCTGACACAGGCGGGGTATCCCATGACTCCATCTGTGCTGTCAAGCACCCCAACTTCTTCAGTGTTTTTGGCTGCACTGAATGCCCAACAGAGATTTTCAGGATGAGCCAATGCATGGCCAGCTCTTTCTGCAGTGGGAAGTTTGGGAAGTTCAGCTTGATGATGAAGGAGTGAAGCCTAGAGTCTGGTGAAGTATCTGCTGTCAGTGGGTAGAGTTTGATCTCTAAACCTACAGTGACAGGGAAATCACAGTCGGTAGAAAGACAGTGATGACTGGATGGGATGAGACCTCACGATTCCTGACAAAGCAGAGACTAAAATTGTACTTTGTACCCACTCACCCACCTATGTTCTCCACCTCAGAGCCCAGGAGAAAGCAGGCTGAGGTCAAGAGGTACAGCCTGCGAGAAAGAAAGAGCCCCATGTATCAGGAGGTCGGTGACACCCAGGATGATGACTACCTTTGTGAGTGACCCTTAGATCCTTATCACCCAGTGGTTTCCCTTCCCTAGTGACTTGGAGCCTAGGATTGAGATCTGGGCTTTTTCTGCCCCTGCTCTGTCTGTCCAGGAATGTTGTACCCTGCATCCTAACCCTATTGCTCCCTTCTCCAGACTGCGAGAAGTGTCAAGACTTCTTCATTGACGTCTGTTCAGCTCATGGGGCCCCAACATTTATAAAGGACATCCCTGTAGACAGGGGGCACCCGAATCGTTCAGCCCTCTCTCTACCCCCTGGACTGAGAATTGGACCATCCAGCATCCCAGAGGCTGGGCTCGGAGTGTGGAACGAGGCATCTGAGCTGCCACCGGGCCTGCACTTTGGTCCCTATGAGGGCCAGGTGACAGACGATGAGCAGGCAGCCAGCAGCGGCTACTCCTGGCTGGTGAGAAGCCCCCGTCCCCTGCCCTGTCCTTACCCTCCTTCTCTGTCTGTGCCTTGGTGGGACGTGCTGGGGCCCATGGTGGCAACAGACTGACTGTGTGGACTGCGCAATCTCTGCATGGCACTGGGCCACCCGTTGAAGAGGGACAGTGGGAGAGATCAGGACAGAGATAGGGAAGCTCATGCCTCTGCTCTGACTGGCAGTCCCTGGAAACGTGTAGGCACTGATAGATGGGCACGTGGTATGACAGGGAACTGAGGAGAGCCACGTAACTCCTCTGGTTACTGACCAAAAAATGCCTTATGTTTTGAAAACCAGATCACCAAAGGGAAGAACTGCTCTGAGTACGTGGATGGAAAGGACGAATCTCGGGCCAACTGGATGAGGTAAGGCCAGGAGGTCTCTGCCTTCAGAGAGTCACCAGATCTCGCAGGCACAGACCTGCTTCCTTCTCATCGTGCTCCACTCAGTGGATCGTATACTCTGATCTTTATTCTCTGTACAGCTCTCTGTCATGTCCTGACACACTTAGGAGTGAGGAGGTAAAAACTTGTGTCCTCTGAGTAGAAACGTCTGTGCTAGCCGAGATTGCAGAGACATACAGAGAGGACTCCTGTCTCACAGGCAGTCACTCACACTTCATTTATCTGATGGACACTAATGACATGCTCGCTGTGGCCAGCAGAGACACTGCCATTGAAGGCCAGGCCCTGAAGCCTGAGTCCTCTGGAGGCTGTAGACTCACTGGAGACAGACATCAAACACTTTGGTATAAGAATAACTCAGTGTAAGTTGTGTATTTTTTGAGAACTCTTGGCAACGTAACTCTTGTCAACAAGGGCGCTTTCTTCTGGGAGGTCAGAGCCCATGGAGGCCGGCCCGGGTGAGCGCAGGCTATTCGTGGACAGCAGCTCGTGATCAGCCCTCTCCTTGAGGGCTCTCATTCTGCTGTGGTTCAGAGTGAGAATGAATGGAAAGGAGAGACCTACGTGTGCCTGTGGGAACCTGGGGACAGGTGAAAAGGACTTAGACGAAGTGTGGGGAGATTGGAGACAGGCCTCTTATATGAAGATAGGCTTGGGCTGAGTGCTGAATGACATGTCATTGTTCAGAAACAGAGTGTGTCACCAAGGGCCATGTCTGTGCCGTAAAACACAAATTAGAGTTCAGAGATGCGCCACTCAGCTGTGCTTATGACTCAAGGTCCAGGTGAGTCTGGAAATGAGCTTTGGAACCTGGTTCATTAAGCTTGGGAGGCTGATCCCTACAAGCTGGGCTTGGGGAGAAGACTTCACATGACAACACCAACAAGGCTGAGGGAGGAACAGAAAGTTCTGTGAGGGAGCGGGCAGCGTCAGGGCCTGGAACATCAGGAGGGCAGGAGCAGGACCTGACTCCTGGTCATTCTGTCATGTCCTGCTGACCTCAGGTATGTGAACTGTGCCCGGGACGAGGACGAACAGAACCTGGTGGCCTTTCAGTACCATGGGCAGATCTTCTACCGGACCTGCCGCCCCGTCCAGCCAGGCTGTGAGCTGCTGGTGTGGTACGGGGATGAGTATGGCCAGGAGCTGGGCATCCAGCGGGGCAGCAGGCAGATGAAGGCGCTCTCCTCACAGACAGGTGGGACCCGGGGACCCCTCTCTTTGTAAGTGTTTGTGGTCCAGCCCATCAGTAGACTGGACTCCAGCTAAAGTCAGTGAGATTCAAGCGAGGTGTTCCCAGAATGGAGGATTCATTTTATATGCCTTTTACCATGGAACAATTTGAATAACATTTTAAGTTTTTGTTCCAATTTTATTTTATAATATTCCAGGCACACAATGTACAATAGCTCACAGAGCTAGAGGCCAAAAGACGTTCTCAGCACCAGCCGGCTCCCAAGCAGGTGGCTCTCGTGGCCCTTAGAGCTTCCTTCTTCATCTGCTCCACATTTCTAGAAGACATTCCTGTGCTGTCCATCAGTCACTGTTGAATTCTCCTGTGACCTCCTGCTCCATCTCTGCTAGATGGGGTCCCAGGACCTGGAAACCCAGATTAATCAGGACGTGAGAATAACTGCTCAAGAGCAGTGGGCACAAGGCAAAAGAAACATGAACATATAGAATATATACACACACAATATCACACCAGACAGTGCATGTACACACACCAGACAGCACTCACCCATGTCTCACACCAGTGTGAACATGCACAGATGTCATCAGTGAGCATGCACGTGTGTCCATCTAGGGAGCAATATGCACACGTGTGTGACAAGACAGTGCATTGCACGTGTCACTGTAGATATGAATGTGTAGACGTATCACCCAGTGAGCGTGCACACGTGTGTCACCTGAGGCAGCGTGCTAGTCTGTCACCCCAGTCAGCGTGCACGTGTATATCATGACAGGCAGGGAGCATACACACGTGTGTCACACCAGACTGCAAGTGGGATTTCCAGCCGGGGGTGACATGTCCTCTGTGAGATGCTGCTTTGCTTAGTCATGTACTAAAGGCATGTTGGGGGATCCCCTTGGGGTCTACTTCAGTGTCCAGGTGAGGGGTTGGGGGGCAAAGGTGAGAGGTGGGGGAGTGAGACGTCTGAAACAGGGCTCCTCTCCCATTTCAGCTGGGGCAAGACTGAGTGAGGTAAATCAAGTTCTGGCAGAAAGGTCGTGTTTTCATGGTATAATTTTGGGAAAACTAGAAGATTTGCAAGTCGACAGGACCCAGTGTCCTTCAGTCTGTGGGCCCTGGTGGGTTCTGTGTCCTCCACACCCTAGTCTGACTGCCTGAGAGAGAAGTAGACAGTGTGGTCCTTCGTCAAACACGCCTCATGAACACGTGCTCTGTAACCACTGCTCAACACTGCCTCCCATGTGGGAACCTCCTGGCCGAGGGCTCCTAACTCAATGGACCCATCCCTTGTAGGAAAGGCCACCAGAGAGGTTTCCACCTTGGTCGTCTAGAGCAGCACTTCTCAGGAGGGAGAAATAGCTGCCCACTCCATGTCCAAGTGGTGACAGGGCTTAGGAGACAGAGGCCTGTGGGGGAGTTTCAGCTGGGAGAAGGGTCAGGCTTCCTCTGGTTGCCACTGGAAGGCCCTTGTCTGGCTGAATATGGAGAAGGCCCTGGATATGGGGTCCCAGGTGGCTGAGGAAGGTGTAGTGAATAAAAAGGAGTGAACAGGAGACTTGGAGGAGGATGCAGGGGCAGCCCTGTGCTGAGAGCACGCTGCGAATGGTCACGGGGAGGTCTTTCCATGAGATGACGCAGAGGGCCAGGCAGCCTCGTCTCTCCCACCTCTGACTGAGAATTTTCTCTTCCAGGAGAAGCAAGGCCAGAGATCCATCTGTGTCCCTCCTGCCCTCTGGCCTTCTCCACTCCGAAATTCCTCAGCCATCACGTGAAGCACAGCCACCCCTGTCAACCCTTCCCAGAAACACCTGCAAGAAGACCCCTCCAACCAGAGGACCCCCATCCGGGGGATCAGAGGCAGCGGTATTCTGAGCAACACAACTGGACTGATAAAGCTGAAGGTCCAGAGATAGGACGTGTGTCCAGACCAGTGTTTGAAAAGACAAGGCAGGAGGGGATTTCAGAGGCCGGCTCCAGCCTCCCCAAAGGGCAGATGGGGCGGTCTAGGGAGGGTGAGAGAACCACGGAGACACAGAACAGCCCAGGCCAGAGGGTGAATCCTGAGGACACAGAGACATTGTTCCTGAGGGGAGGAATCTCAGAAATTGCAAAAGTCAGGTGTGGAGAATGTGGACAAGGCTTTAGTTGGAAGTCGCACCTCATCAGACACCAGAGGACACACTCAGGGGAGAAGCCTTATGTCTGCAGGGAGTGTGGGCGAGGCTTTAGTCAGAAGTCATACCTCATCCGACACCAGAGGACACACTCAGGGGAGAAGCCTTATGTCTGCAGGGAGTGTGGGCGAGGCTTTAGTCAGAAGTCATGCCTCATCGGACACCAGAGGACACACTCAGGGGAGAAGCCTTATGTCTGCAGGGAGTGTGGGCGAGGCTTTAGTCGGAAGTCATACCTCATCGGACACCAGAGGACACACTCAGGGGAGAAGCCTTATGTCTGCAGGGAGTGTGGGCGAGGCTTTAGTCAGAAGTCACACCTCATCGGACACCAGAGGACACACTCAGGGGAGAAGCCTTATGTCTGCAGGGAGTGTGGGCGAGGCTTTAGTCAGAAGTCATGCCTCATCGGACACCAGAGGACACACTCAGGGGAGAAGCCTTATGTCTGCAGGGAGTGTGGGCGAGGCTTTAGTCAGAAGTCACACCTCATCGGACACCAGAGGACACACTCAGGGGAGAAGCCTTATGTCTGCAGGGAGTGTGGGCGAGGCTTTAGTCAGAAGTCATGCCTCATCGGACACCAGAGGACACACTCAGGGGAGAAGCCTTATGTCTGCAGGGAGTGTGGGCGAGGCTTTAGTCAGAAGTCACACCTCATCGGACACCAGAGGACACACTCAGGGGAGAAGCCTTATGTCTGCAGGGAGTGTGGGCGAGGCTTTAGTCAGAAGTCATGCCTCATCGGACACCAGAGGACACACTCAGGGGAGAAGCCTTATGTCTGCAGGGAGTGTGGGCGAGGCTTTAGTCGGAAGTCACACCTCATCGGACACCAGAGGACACACTCAGGGGAGAAGCCTTATGTCTGCAGGGAGTGTGGGCGAGGCTTTAGTCAGAAGTCACACCTCATCGGACACCAGAGGACACACTCAGGGGAGAAGCCTTATGTCTGCAGGGAGTGTGGGCGAGGCTTTAGTCGGAAGTCACACCTCATCGGACACCAGAGGACACACTCAGGGGAGAAGCCTCATGTCTGCAGGGAGTATGGGCGAGGCTTTAGACAGCCGTCAAACCTCAGCAGACACAGCCGAAGGAAATGTGGACACCACACTTCTCCACCTCCCCAGCTCTGAATGGCTTTGAAGAAACTCTGCTGAACCCACATTCTCCCTCAAAGTGTCAAGAGAGCAGAAATAACCAAGAAAACAGATTGTTCACTTCTGTGTAAAGTGACGAGGTACAGAAGCTTGGCGAGTCCCTGAAGTTGTCAGGGTGACGTGAACTGTGGTTTTCTTGGTCAAACAATGATTTCCCATGGTGTTTAGGTCTCTTGTTGGAACAAATGTTCCCTCCACAGAGAGTTGTAGCCTCACTGCAGAGCTCGGAGAGCTCACTCACTCTCAGGGTTCACAGCAGTTCAGCTGTTGAAAAGGTGAAGTCTAGAGCCGAACTGACTGATGGAAGAATCTATTTGGGACTCCGGGAGAGAGGTTGGGAAGGCCTGTCAGTAGAGAAGGGAGCCTCCAGTTTTCTGGAAGGTGGGGTCTCATCTCCTGAGGGCCGCTCCCCACTGCCCCACCTGGAAGCATCACTCTCCATCTCTCCTCTGGGCTCACTGTCCCCAGGACCCCAGAACTCGACTTCTCCGAGCACACCAACCCCTGGGCTGTCCCTTTGGCTCTGCTCACCCACCCTCTCCTCAGGACCTCAGAACCCTTGGCCCTGACACCAGGCCATCAGCCCCAGGTCTACAGCCCCTCGCTGTCCCTCCCAGGGCTAAGTCTGCCTGTCAGGGCCACACAGGCCCTGTCCCAGGTCTTCACCACCCAGCCATTTGCAGAAAGGATGTCCAGCCCTCCTGGGCTATGGCTGGCTCTGCCCTGAACTCCTGGGGGCACCACGGGGGCTCAGGGTGACATTTTCAGTTCTCTGACTCTCAGGTCCACATTCCACCCCTGTTACTGGCTCCCTAGGAAGGGAAGAATGGATCAGTGGTTTCCCTCCTCAGCTGACGTGACGCTGACCATGGTCAGTGCAGGGCACTGATGGTGGCCGCAGCAGAGAAACCTTTCCTTCCCTGGGGAGGGCACTGCCCCCACTGCTTGACGACTGCTGCCTTTTTGGCCAGCTGTGCCCTGACCGGGACATCACCCCTTCAGTCTTGTGGGGCCCTGCGGGCTGGCTGGTCAACCCATCTTCCAGCGGCCCTAGGACCTGAGGGTACAGATGGAGGGCAGACTCAGCAGGGTCCTCACAGCCAATACCTTGCTTCCCACCCTCACCCCTCACATGTGCCCTGCTGTGGTGGGCTGAATGTGCCCTGTGCCTGCAGGTGACAGCTTCTTTGGAAAAAGGGTCTTTGCAGCTGTAGTTAATTGTCTAATGATGACATCATTCTGGATGAAGCCAATGACCAGTGTCCTGATAGACAGAGACTCAGAGAGGGGACACAGAGAACACGGAAGAATGCTGGTGGTGTGGTGAAGCAGCCACGCTGTGTCCACCGGAAGCTGGGAGAGATCAGGAGGGACCCTCCAGAGACTCTGGCCCTGCCCACCAAAACCTCATGAGGATAAATTCTTGTTTTAAGCCACCCAGTGTGGTAGTTAGTTTGTTGTAACAGGCCCAGGAGATTAATATGCCTTCCTTTGGGAACTAGATGGAGAATTAGGGGTCCAGTGGTTATATGCTTGGGTGGTTCAAACCCCTCACTGGGCCCACGAGAGAAACACTTGCCACTCTCATCCCATAAAGCCTCAGCCTTGGAAACTCAATGGGGGCTGTTCTTCTCTGTCCTGTCAAGGTGGCTGTAAGCCAACACCACCTCCACGGCAACAGGCTTGGGTTTTTGTCTGGGGGAACTGCAAACCTAGTGTGTGTCTGTATCTGTGTCTATGGGTTTTAGGTGAAGGTTTGCAGGAGCAAATGAATTCCTCATTAAACAATTAATACACATTGTTTTCTGACACTGGTTATCTGCCATGCAGTGTGTCCACACTCCCTTCTCAAGCCTGAGTCCAGCTTTCCTGTCCCCTTCTGCCCTCTTGTCCTGGCACCTGGGCTGGTTTGCCCTCTAAATCTCATGTGCATGGTTGACCTCCACGTGCTCTGTTTTGTTTCCCGGGCCTGTGAATTAATATTTAGCTGAAGGGTGAACCTCAGGAGTGACTTCGCTACATTAAAAGGGTCAGGGGACCTTACACTCAGGGTTCTCCAGCATCTGTCGGGTCAGTAAGTCTGGTCTTTTTTCCGTGTTAGGATTTTGTTCCCCATTTTTCTCCTGTTCTGTCCGGGACCTTCGACAGTGATCCCTGTCCGAGCAGTGGGTGGTGGTTGTCAGGCACCAATTAGGTGTGCTGCACTTGGCCTGGTGGAGGCTGTGGAGGTGTGGGACTCTAGTCCTTTGGACTCTCCTTCCGCTTGTGTCTTCGGTTTGCTTCCTTCTCCCCTGCTCCAGATGGGCTAGGACTGGTAGACATACAAGAACTACCAGTTAAGTTTGCAACCTCATCCTAGAGAAAGTGCTGCATACCTCTGTTGAAATGAGGCATAAGTGACTCCATTTTGAGGAAGGCTCAGTAAAAATTCAAGATGTTAAAGAAAGGCCCAGGAGACAACTTAATAGCAGAAAATACCATACAGTAATCTCACCTTTGTCTTACAAAACATCTGTCACAAGACAAAGCCTGGGGACAGCCTTGCAAGTGACCCCTAGACCTTGACCACATTTTACAACTAACAGGAATTCCAGGTGGCCTTAACTAATCAATGTAAAGGTCAGTTCCCCCTCCCTGCTTTGTAATCTAACAACTTAAATACTGGGTGCTGAGGAAGCTCGGGGTCGCCCCCTGTTTTGTGTAGTTTGGGGTGTGTCCCTGGTGCACCAGTCTGTTTCTTATTGGGCACATTTTTTAAGAAAACGTAACTTTAATAAAAGGAAACTGCATCAGGTCTTCAATCCCGGCCCCTAACACCTCATTCCTGAATATCACCGTGGTCACCTTGGAACTACTCCCCTTGGGAAGCTGTGCACCAATGCCATTACCTAGTCTACCCTTCAAACCAATTCTGAAACTCTTTCTGCAATGGTCCTCAGAGCTGTCATTGTGTGACCCTTCATAAACCCAGTGTCAACACAAGGTCTTCCTTCGACGATTTCCTGTAACATCTGGTAAAGAAAGAAGGCATCAGGGCCAGAGCAGGGGAGTAGGGAGGGTGTTCCAATACAGTTACTTGTTTACTGGCTAAAAACTCCCATATGAAATGTAGCAGGAAAAAGATAAGTTCGGTCCACGGAGCAGAAAACACCTCGAACACCATCTTGTTTGTAGAGGAAGAGGCTGTTTATTAGCTAGCAGTGCGGCAGACAGACTCAAGTCTGAAAAATAACCGTGCACCCCGTTCTGTTATCAAACACATCTATTTATGTGTTTTTTTAAGAAAGCAAAGGAATTTCCATATATTCTCTTAATTGGCAGTTACAAGTGTACAGATTGTCATATTGCATTTCTATTGGTCCAGCATACCTAAAGAGGCACTGGGTAAGCAGTTAGCATTAAGTTACATGGGAAGAAGCTACCCCTGCCTTAGAAACTGCGCTTATCAGGGATTTCTATGGGGGGGGTAGAGGGATCATCTTGGGTTGAGCTGGAGAGAGGCATCTGAACTTTAACCTTCTCCTTAGAAACTGAGTTTATCTCAGGATATCTACGAGGGGGAGGGGAAGCTAGTATCTGACTCAGCCACCCTAATTTAGGCATCAGGCAGAAAGCAGCCATTGATTCGAATAGGGTTTGTGAAGTTCCTCCCGAAGCAAACTGGTGCCTTCTTATCCAAACAGTATAACAAAGGCTACTTGCTCAGGTGAATTCACCTCTCAAGGCCGGAAGTAAGTAGGCCTGGGTGTGGGTGCAGAGGTTACATTCAGCAGGGCAGACCTGTCATGTTCCAGAGTCTGATGTCATGCACTCCAGCCATTTTTGGCTGTTTACAATCACTCATTTACAGGCTCACAAGCCCGGCACCCAGGCCTACTAGAATTGAAGGGTAGCTTCTTAAAATTTTCTTCCTCTCTCCAGACAACTACACAGTTTGCAAACTCACCACCATGCACTATGTCCATTCCAGGAAGAGTTCCAAAATTGCTTTGAACTAGGCACTGGCGTCAGTGCAGAGCTTCCCAAGCGGAATATGTCAAAGGTGACGATAGTGATATTCAGCAGTGAGTTACATAGCACTTGGAACAATTAATTTCATAAACTTAATTACCAGACCTCACAGCTCAGATGGCCACTGGCTTGCATTTCAGACCCCAGGCGCTCCTCACCAAAGCAGAATGTAGAACATCTTTATGGACGACGCTATGCCGACTGAGCTAGATCTCCCCCGGGTTTATGGTCCCCAGCACTCAGTCCAGTTGGAAGACTACTCTTCTGACATGAACATCGAATTCCTAACTGGAAGCCCTGGTGGTGCAGTGGTTAAGTGCTCCCTTTGCTAACTGAAAGGTCTGCAGTTCAGATCTGCCAGTGTTTTAGTTTTCTGGTAGTGCTCTAACACAAACACCACAAATAGATGGTGTTAACAAGAAAAGTTTACCTTTACACAGTCTGGTGGGCTACAAGTCCGCATTCAGGGTGTCCTCTCCAGGGGAAGGCTTTCCTGCTGTCGGTTCTGGAGGAAAGTCCTTGTGTTGTATCAGTCTTTGGTCGGGGAGCATCTTGGCACAGGAACCTCAGGTCTGAAGGACATGCTCTACTCCCAGTGCTGCTTTCCTAATGGTGTGCAGTTCCCAGTTTTCTGCTTGCTTCCCTTTCCTTCTATCTCTTGTAAGATAAAAGGATAGAGGATGGGGCAAGCCATATTCCAGGGCAATTCCCTTTACAGTGAAGCAGGAAGGTGACCTTATGAAGGGATTCACAGTCCCACCCTAATCCTCTTTAGCATACAGCATAGGACAATCGTAAAATACTGGGAATGATAGCCCAGCCAAATGGCTCCACGCATTTTGGGGGGGACACAGTTCAATCCATGTCAGCCAGTCACTCCTTCGGAATTCTGTGGTGCAATTCTACTCTGACCTGCAAATAAGGTCACTATGAGTCAGAGGATATCCTGGTGGTGTAATGGGTTAAGTGCTATGTCTGCTAACCAAAACGTAGGCAGTTCAAAACCTCCATGGGGTTTCCCTCTGGGGTAGTACCACTCTGTCCTGCGGGGTAGCTATGAGTCAAACCCAACTCGACGGCAGTTGGGGTGGCTTAGTTGATGAGCCAGAAGCAGCTGTGGTGCTGGAAGCTGTGCCCCTGGTGTGTAGGCACCAGTAGGGTCACCTGTGGTGGACAGGCATCAGCTGACCTTCCAGACTAAGACTGAGTAGGAAGAAGGACCCGGCAGACTACTTCTAAAGATTATTAGTCAGTGAAAACCTTATGAATAGCAGCGAAACACGGTCAGATGTAGTGCCGGCTTCAAAAGGTGGCTGAGGAAGAGCTGCCCCCTCAACGTAGAGTCTACCTTAATGACGTGGGTGGAGTAAGGCCTTTGGGACCTTCATTTGCTAATGTGGTCTGACTCCAAATGAGAAGAAACAGCTGAACACATCCTTTAACAATCAACACAGAATGTACAAAGTATGAATCTAGGAAAATTGAGACTCGTCAAAAATGAAATGGAATGCATAAACATCAATATCCGAAGGCATTAGTGAGTTGAAATGGACCAGCACTGGCCACTCAGAATCAGACAATCATGTGGTCTACTATGCCAGGAAGGAAAGCTTGGTGAGCAATGGTGACCCACAGAGTTTCCATGAGCACTGGTGGATTTGAACTGCTGACTTTTGAGTTGGCAGATGTGGCACTTAACCCACTACACCACCAGAAAATTGTTTGTTTTCAGCCACCCCATGTGTCGTGATTTGTTGTGACAGGCCCAGGAAATTAATATCCCTTCCTTGGTAACTGGAAGGAGCACTGCGGGTTCAGTGGTTGTATGTGTCGGCAAGGTTTTAGTAAGAAATCACACTTCTTCACCAAAAAGAACATTTCAAGATCTGTCCTGAAGTACAGTGCTGTCAGTGATAGGATAATATCTGTCAAGGATTGAATTATGTCCTCCCAAAAACCTGTGTAGCCACACGGCTGGGCCATGATTCCCAGTATCTTCTGACTGTCCTCCATTTTGTGATTTTGCTGTGCTGTATGTTAGAAGATTAGGGTGGGAGTGTAAATCCCTTTATAAGATCACCTCCCTGCTCCACTGTAAAGGGAGTTTCCCTAGAGTGTGGCCTGCCCCGCCATTAACCCTTTCATCGTACAAGAGTTAAAAGGAAAGAGAAGCAGGCAGAGAATTGGGAACCTCACACCACCAAGCAAGCAGCACTGGGAGAAAATCGCATCCTTCAGAACTGAGGTCCTGCGCCAAGGTGCTCCCTGGACAAAGACTGATACAATACCAGACTTTCTTCCAGAGTCAACAAGGGGAAAATCTTTCCCATGGAGCAGACATCCTGAATTTGAACTAATAGCCTACTGGACTGTGTAAGAACAAACTTTCCTTTGTTGAAAGCATCCACTCTGTGATCTTTCTGTTACGGCAACCCTAGCTGACTAAAACAATATCCATATGCCTACAAAGAAGTCCAGTTAATACGACTATTATTCAAATTTATGCACCAAACACTAAGGCCTAGCTAACTATCAATGCAATCAGAATGCATTGATGGTTACTGGTGATTGGAATGCTGTGAGAAATGTCCTTGGCACCTGGATACCTCTCCAGTCCCTCTTGGCAACTGGCAGGCCAGTATAAACCCATGGCTAGGACTCCACCTCGATGATTGAGGCAGGTCACCTTAAGTCTTACCAGGTCACTGATAGGTAGTTACCAGAGTCTTTTTCTAACGAACGCTCAAGAAATCCAATTCAAATTCACTTAGCAGAGTGAGTTTTTATGGGACGACTTTGCAAAATTGGGTGCCTGAGCCCACAAAAGAAGCTAAAAAGAGGGGTGTGCTACTGTTCCTTACAAGCCATTCTTATATGCAAGTCCGCCCCTCAGTTCCTCATTGGCTGAGTAAAATGAGGTAAACAGTCTCTTTGGGATGCCACCTAAGTCTTAACATTCCATTCCCTTTTAAGGTTAAATCTCCTGCTGTTTGAACCTTTTCTCCCTCCCCTCCCCCTTTCTCAACTTCTTCATTACAAATACCTTTTTTAATCAACACGAACTGTGACTGCACACATGGACCTCACCAAATGGAATACACAGGAATCAAGCAGACTACATCCGTGGACAAACATGATGGAAAAGCTCAATACCAGCAGTCAGAACAAGATAAGGTGCTGACTGTGGCCCAGACCATCAACTGTTCCTATGCAAACTCAAACTGAAACTGAAGAAAAGTGTAGAACAAGTCCATGACAGCCAAAGTACAACTCTGAGTATATCCCACCTGAGGTAAGAGACCATCTCAAGAACAGATTTGATGTGTTGGACACTAATCACCGAAGACCTGAAGAATTGTGGAATGACATCAAAGATGTCATACGTGAAGAAACAAAGAGGTCATTAAAAATAAAGGAAAGAAAGAAAAAACTAAACTGGATGTCAGAAGAGACTCTGAAACTCGCTGCCAAATAATAAGCAGCTAAAGCAAAAGGAAGGAATGAAGAACGAAGTAAAAGAACTAAACAGAAGATTTCTAAGGGCAGCTCAGGAAGACAAAAGAAAGAATTTTAGTAACATGTGCCAAGAGCTAGAAAAAGCAAACCAAAAGAGAAGAACACAGTCTTCATTTCTCAAGCTGAAAGAACTGAAGAAAAACTTCAAGCCTCAAGTTGTAGTAGAGGAGGATTCCACAGGGAAAATAGTAAATGACTCAGACGGCATCAAAAGAAGATGAAAGGAATACACAGAATCATTGTATCAGAATGAACTGGTCAATGTTCAGCTATTTGAAGAGGTAGCAGATGGTCAGGAACTAATGGTACTGAAGGGAAAAAAATCAAAGCTAAGGTGAAGGCACTGGTGACAAACAAGGCTCCGGGAATTGATGGACTATCAACTGAGATACTTCAACAAACAGATGCAGCACTGAAGTGCTCACTCATCTATGCCAAGAAATTTAGAGGCCAGCTGCCTGGCCAACTTACTGGTAGAGATCCATATGCCCATTCCTAAGCAAGGTGACCAACCAAATGTGGAAATTACTAAAGAATATCATTAATATCACACGCAAGTAAGATTTTGTGGAAGATCATCCAAAAGTGACTGCAACAGTGTATTGACAAGGAACTGACAGAAATTCAGGCCAGATTCAGAAAAGGATGTGGAACCAGAGAAATCATTGCTGATGTCAGATGGATCTTGGGTAAAACTAGAGAAGACCAGAAAGACGTTGACCCGTGTTTCATTGACTATACAAAGGCATTTGACTGTGTGGATTATAACAAATTTTGGCTAATATTGTGGAGATTGGGAATAATCAGAACACTTAATTTTGCTCATGAGGAATCTGTACATCGATCAAGAGGCAGTCATGCAAACAGAACAAGGGGACACTGCATGGTTTCAAGTCAGGAAAGGTGTGTGTTGGGGTTGTATCCTTTGGCCATACATTTCAATCTGTAAATCAGGCAAATAATCCAAGAAGCTAGATTATACAAGGTAGAACGAGGCTTCAGGATTGGAGGAAGGTTCATTAGCAACTTGCATTATGCAGATGACACCACCTTACTTGCTGGAAGTAAAGAAGATTTGAAACACTGATGACGCTCAAAGGCCACCGCTTTCAGTGTGGATCACACCTCAACATCAAGAAAACAAAAGTCCTCACAACTGGACCAGTAAGCAACATCGTCATAAATGGAGAAAGGACTGAGGCTGTCAAGGATTTCATTTTACTTAGGTCCACAATCAACACTCTGGAAGCAGCAGTCAAGAAATCAAAAGATGTATCGCATTGGGAAAATCTGCTGCAGAGGACCTCTTTAAAGTATTGAAAAATAAAAAGGTCACTCTGAAGACTAAGGAGTACCTGACCCAAGCCATGGTCTTTTCAGGTGCATGACGTGCACGCAAAAGCTGGACCATGAACAAGGAAGACAGAAGCAGCACTGACAGAAGAAGCCTTTGAATGGTGGTGTTGGAGAATGCTGACTGTCCCACAGACAGCCAAAAGAACCAACATATCTGTTCTAGAAGTACAACCAGAGTGCTCCTTGGAAGGAAAGATGGTGAGACTGTGTCTTACACACCTTGGACTTGTTATCAGGAGGGTTCAGTCCCTGGAGAAGGACATCATGCTTGGTAGAGTGGAGGGTCAACAAAAATGAGGAAGACTCTCGATGAGATGGACTGACAGTGGCTGTGACGATGGGCTTAAACATTCAAAAGATTTCATTCTGTTGTGTAGAGAACACCACAATGCAAACGCAAGGCTGACTTACAGTTCTTGAGAACAACTGTTGCTGTCAGGTGCCACTGAGTTGGTTCAAACTTATTGGGATGCCATGTGCAGCAGAATGAAACATTGTCTGGTACTGTGCCTGCTCACAGTGACTGTTACGCTTAAGGTCATTGGTGCAGCCTCTGTTTCACCCCATCTCATTGAGGGTCTTCATCACTTCTGCTGACCCTCTACCAATCATGACATCTTTCTCCATGGATTGGTCCCTCCTGATAATGTCAAAAGTATGTGAGTTGAAGTCTCTCCATCTTCTAAGGATCCTTTGGACTGTATGTCTTCTAAGACAAAGCTGTGTGTTCTTCTGGAAGTTCATGGTAACTAAGTTCAGAGCAACTAAGAGGACAGAAACCCAGAGAACAGTATAGTAAAAGTGTGAAGAAAATACAACTGTTTTCCTGGAATTACATCATCAGCTAAACTGATATTAAAGAACTAAGAGAGACTAAGACAGAGTGAGACAGTTTCAGGCCCAGCAAACTCTCAGTAACCTGTATCTTTTGCAAGGAAAAAGGGAAATAATCCCAAAAGACAAGAAGGAATAAGCCAGAAAATCTGCTAAATAAATGGTCAATCTAATCAAATGTGGTTTCGTGATGAAAAAACAAGCTAGAAGTCAAAGAATACTGGACACAAAACGTGCTGGTTGGAAGGGGCTTCTGTGTATTTACAGTGTTATAAAGTCCGTGTTTTACTTAGAAAGGGCCTGGAGATTCTGATGAACTTCAGAGCTTGTTAAATCTTTTGCTAAAATAAAACTCTGGAGTAAAATTTCAAGAAGACTGTTTTGTTCTTGGGTGCCATCGTGTCAGTTCTAGCCCCTGTCAACCCCACATACGACGGAGAGTAACTGGCTCTTGTCAACCCCCCATACGACACAGCAAGATCACGCCCAGGCCCACACCGTCCTCAGAGTCGCTGTCACGCTTGTGGCCACTGCTGTACCCACTGCATCGGACCGTCTCACTGAGCGGTCTTCTTTTTCGTCGACCCTGTAACTTCACTGAGGACGATGCCCTTCTCCAGGGACTATTGCCTCCTGATAAGGTGACGTCTCACCACCTTTGCTTCTCAGGAGCATTCTGGAAGACAGATCCATCTGCTCCTCTGTCAGCCCATGGTATGTTCGGTATTCTTTGCCAGCACCATAACTCTCAGGCCTCAGTTCTTCGTTGGTCTTCCTTACCCTGTCTGGCTTTAGCACGCCTACACCAAACCAAACCAAACCAAACCAAACCCACTGCCGTCGGGTCAGATCCGACTCATGGCAACCCTAGAGGTCAGAATAGAACTGCCCCATAGAGTTTCCAAGGAGCACCTGGTGGACTTGAACAGGTGACTTTTCAGTTAGCAGACATAGCACTTAACCCACTATACCACTGCCAAGCCAGCTAAGTGCCGTCGGATCCGACTAGGCCACTGAAAATACCATGGCTTGGATCAGGCACACCTTAGTCCTCAAAGTGACATTTCTGCTTTTCTTAAAAAGAATAGAAACAGAAATTTTAAATCCAAAAGAAGCCATTGAAGGAGAAGAATTCAGGAAAACAGAAATCACCAAAGATGCAGTAATTCCAAACACATCAACAATCCACCATAAAGATGATGGGGAAACCAACAGGCTATGCTACAGAGACTGTTGGAATGAACTCCAAGCAAGTGTAGCCACGCTGTTAACACAAGGCCTGAATCTAAAACACAAACCAAAAACCAAAGAAAGAAACCCACTGCCGCCGAGTGGATTCCTACTCATAGCGACCCTACAGCACAGGGTAGGACTACCCCATGGAATTTCTAAGGGTGCCGCGCCGACTTCAACTGCAGAGCTTCTGGTGAGCAGACATAGCAGTTAGCCACTGTGCCGCCAGGGTTTCTATCTAAAACTCAAGGTTGTATGTAAAGGTTGAAAAACCAAAGGAAAAGTAAAGTTATCAAAAAAAAAAAAAAAGTCATACCAAACACTATTAGCTAATGCAAATTTAGTGCAGCAATCATTATTAAAAATAAACTAATAGTATAATTACTGCAGTTTGCTTCAAAATAATCTGGGAGAGAATGTGAATGAAATAAGATGTTCCATGAGCTGAGGATTTCTGAAGCTGGTTGATGGTTATGAGAGGGATTCTTCCAACATTCTCTCTGCTTTTGTATAAGAAAATGTTTCAGAAAGCATTCTTAGGAGGAAGATAGGCACTACATTATCACCAAAGCTCAGTTTGTCAGGAAGTAATAAAAATTCTCATCCTGTATGAGGCTAGTACCTGTCAAAACATCATGCAAAGCTGACAGAGGTCATGGACCAATTTACTTTAGAACAGAGAATTTTAGTCACCTCTCCAAGCATTTGCAGATAAAAAGAGACCTAGAAAATCTATAAAGACATGTATCACGTGAACAACAAAATCAGTAAGTTGCTCTGATGGGCATATAGCTGAGAAAATATACAAATGCTCGCAAACTACAACATAAAGGAAATCTCAAGCAATATATGTATAGACGGATGGTAAATAGGCTGTTTATTGCTTTTTTCAACAATTACTTAGAAGTCAATAAGCACAATGGTTACAAAAAACCCATACACATAGAAATTTAACAAATGAACCCATCAACAGATCAAATAAAGCCCAGAAGGAAAATCAAAAAATCTTTAAAACTGAGCTGTAGTTAAGTACTACCTAGTCAACTTTGTGGATGCAGCTTACAACGGAAAAAATATCTACAAGGAAATTGTTTAAAGGCAAACTGTATAGCCTAATACAAGGTCTGACAATTAAGTCTGTGAACTTAATTGTTCCAAGTGCGACATACCTCAGTGCTGAACATCACTATGGTCACCTTCAAAGTCCTCCCCTTGGGAAGCTATGCACCAATGCCAGCACCTAGTCCACCCTTCAAAGCTGTTTTGAAACTCTTTCTGGAATGGCCATTGTGTGTGGTGGCAAGATGGCAAGTCCGAGAACTTCATTGTGTGGTTGTCTCTGAGGAAGTTTTTAGCCAGTAAACAAATCACTGTATTAGAACACCTTCCCTACTCACCTGATTTGGCCCCCAGTGATTTTTTTCTTTGCCCAAGGATAAAGAAATATTGAAAGAAAGACACTTTGTTGACATTCAGGATATCAAGGGTAATATGACGACAGCTCTGCCATTCCAGAAAAGCAGTCCCAAAACTGCTTTCAAGGGTGGACCAGGCACTGGTGTTGGTGCATAGCTTCCCAAGGGGAGGACTTCAAAGGCAACCGTAGTGATACTGAGCAATCAGTGATGAGTTAGCAAACTTAATGGTCAGTCCTCGTATGTTTACATGTAAAACCTGGTGGCACAGCAGTTCAGTGCTACGGCCACTAACAGAAAGGTCAGCAGGTCGAATCCCCAGGTGCCCCTTGGGAACTTTATGCGGCAGTCCTGCTCTGTCCTGTAGGGTTATGGTCAGTTGGATCCAACTCAATGGCGGTGGGTTCTCCTGAGAATGTGTTTATATTAGAAAAGAAGACACACTGGAAGTCAACTAACCATCCAACTCAAGGAGGCAGCAAAGGAAAAGCAAGAGCAAAAGGTAAAGAAATGATGACAAACTAAGAGCAGAAATAAATACAAATGCAGAGATCAACAAAGTCAAAGCCTGACTTTCTAAAGGACTCAGAAAAGAAGAGAAAGAAAAATCTTACCTTTGAGAAGGTACTAAAGCAATAAAGGGGCATAAGGTACTGTGGTGTAAATCCGGTAAAGACACAAAGGTTCTCTACGGAGGCAATTATAAAACTTAACAGAAGACATTATCACACTCTTAAATAAAGATATATACCAAGTTAATGGATAGACGACTGGGGTGTGCCTAACTGAAGCCATGGTGTGGTCGGGGGACCCTCCTGCATGTGAATGAAAGCTGGATGGTGAATAAAGAAGGGAGAAGAGGAACCGATAGCTTTGAATTGTGGTGTGGGTTAAGAATAGTGACTGGACCATGGATGGCCAAAAGAATGAACAAATCTGCCTTGGAGAAAGCACAGCCAGAATACTCTTTAACGGCAACGGTGACGAGAATTCATCTCACACACTTTGAGCACATTATCAGGGGAGTGATCTGTCCCTGGAGAAGGACATCGTATTTGGTAAAGTACAGGGTCAGCAAAAAAGAGGAGGACCCTCAAAGAGATGGAATGGTATAGAGGCCGCAGAAGTGGGCTCAAACACAGCGACTGTGAGGACAGCCCTGGACCCACCAGTGTCCCCAGCTGGGGTGCACAAGGTCCTGATAGGTCTGAAGCAACCTCACAGCACCTGACACCAACAACACCACAGTGGAGAGAAAAAGTTAATGTTACACAAGTTTGTTCACTTTTCCTGCTGAAAGTAAAGGGGACTTGATGCCCTTCAAAGACTACAGCCTTCAGTGTGGGGTACGCCTCGACACAGACAAACAAAACCTTCACAAGTGGACCAGTGAGCAGCATCACGATCAGTGGAGAAAAGACCGCAGTTGCCAGAGATTTCGTCTGACTTGGATCCACAACCAACACTGTTGGAAGCAACAGTCATGCAATCCAACGGCCTGGTGCCGGGGGCGACCCTGCCACAAAAGACCACTCTGAAGGGTTCAGAACCAAAGGTGTCACCTTGAAGACTGAGGTGCTCCTGACCCAAGCCGTGGTGTTTCTCAATGACGTATTGTATTTGTGAAAGCTAGACAACGAGTAAGGAAGGCCAAATAAGAACTGATGTATTTGTGTTACAGTGCCAGAGAAAAATAGTGAATGTACCGTGGACAGTCAGAAGGACAAACAAATCTGTCTCGGAACAAGTTCAGCCAGAATGCTTCCTAGAAGGGAGGGTGGTGAGACGTCGCCCATTCTTTGGACATGTCATCAGGAGGGACCAGGCCCTGGAGGAGGGCATCACGCTCAGCAAAGCAGGGGATCCTCCCCAGCCCACAAACAAGACTTTGAGTGAGATGGAGTGACATGGTGAGGCCAGAACAGGCTCAATCACAGCACCAACCGTGTGGACTGGGCACGACCAGCAGAGCTTCATCCTGTTGTACATGGGTCACCGCGAGTTAGGACAGTGTGGGACCGGGCAGGGCTTCATCTTGTCACACGAGGGGTAGCTGTGAGTTACGATGGTGCAGGACCAGCAGGGCTTTATCCTGTCGCACGGGGCATCACTGTGAGTCAGGACGATGCAGGATTGCGCAGGGCTTCGTCCTGTCCCACACAGGGTCACTATGAGTTAGACCTGACACAAAGTCACCTTAAAACAATTACTCCTCCTGAGATACAACTTTATCATTTTTAAAGCAACTATAGCTGGAAGTGTACTCTTTAGGGCTCAGTTCCTTGCAAGTCAGAAGGACACCAACAAAAAAGACAAGGCTCTTTGGGGAACAGCCTCTCAGGTGGGGTCCTGTCTCCTCAAGACTGTGGGCAGCCGTCAGGGTGTCCAGACACCTGGAAACGGCCACCCTGAAGACAGGCTGGGCTGTGGTTGAAGGGCACAGTGGTTATTCACAGGTATCCCGTGACCTGGACTCAGGCTTCTCCGGAGTGGCCATGTGCCTGATGTCTAACAGGGGCCACACTTTATGTCAGATGAATAAAGCAGCATCGGTGAGATCATGGCCCACAGAAGGGGAGAAGGAGAGGCAAGGAACACATGTATGTTTCTGGGAAGATTCTCTTTTATTTTACAATTCATATTGGATTTTATATTTAATTAAATTTCATTGCAAATATTTATTGGAAAGTGTTTTAAAATATACTGCATTTGGTTGTTATTTTATGTTTCATCACCCAAACACCCACTGCTGTCGAGTTGGCCCTGACTCACAGCGACCCCAGAGGTCAGAGTAAAACTGTCCGCTAGAGTTTCTAAGGAGTGCATAGCAGATTGGAACTGCCGACCTTCTGGTGAGCACACGCAGCACTTAACCCACTATGTCACCCGGGTTCCCTTATCTTTCGTGGTTTATTTAATTCTTTTCATGTTATATTTTGTTTATTGTAACTTATTTTGTTTTGTTATTGTTTTATTACATTTTAATTTATAAGTATCATATTGTATTTTGGGGCCTTGGTGGTGAGGTGGTTAAGAGCTCAGCAGACAACTAAAAGGTTGGCAGTTCAATTCCACCAGCCAGTGTGGTCCCCGCACCCCAGGACTCAGGTGAAGTCCCCTCCACCTCAACTGGTACACCTGGACTCGGAGCAGACGTCAGGCGTGCAGAAATGCTGCAGAGCCTTCCTTGGTGTCCCCTTATCCAGCTGCTCCAACAGAAACACCACGACAGGGTGGCTTTAACAAACAGAACGGATTCTCTCACAGCCCAGGAGGCTGGAAGTGTGAATTCAGAACACCAGCTCCAGAGGAAGGCTTTCCCTCTCTCTCGGCTCAGAGGTGGGATGGAATCTTCTTCCTCAGTCTTCCCCTGGCCTAGCAGCTCCTCAGCGCAGGGACCCTGGGTCCAAAGGACACCTACGGCCCCTGGCTCTCCCTGCTTGGAGGCTAAGCGGTCCCTCCGCTCTCCGCCGGATTCTCTTTTACGTCTCAGAAGAGACTGACTAGAGACACCAGCTCATCCTGTAGACTGAGTCCTGCCCACCGGCGTAACTCCTCTGCTCCCGCCACAGTAACTTCCTGTGGCTCCCACGTCGGCTCCAACTCCCAGCAGGCCACACACAGAGGAGGACCCACTGCCGGGTCCTGTGCCCCGCTCACAACGGTTGTCCTGTGCCCACTCGTGCAGCCATGGTGTCAATCCATCCTGTTGGGCTCCTCTTCATTTTCATTTTCCCTCTGCTTTCCTAGGCACTGGTCCATCCTGATACCATGTCCCAAGCACCTGAAGCCAGTGACTAGTGTCCTCTTAAAGGGAGACACACAGAAGGGTGACACATACAGGTCATGCTGTTGTGCTGGGTCCACCAGCAGCTGGAGAGGCCAGGAGGGACCCCCCAGAGAGTTCAGCCCAGCCCACACCTCGGTCACAGTTTTCTTGCCCCAGAAACTCGTGATGACAGATTTTTGTTGTTTAAGCCACCCGGTGTGTGGTGACTTGTGACAATGGCTCAGGAAACAAACACACCTTCCTCTGGGAACTGGAGGGAGCATTGGTGGTTCAGTGGTTAAGTGCTCAGCCAAAGGACTGGTGGCTGGAACCCGTCAGTGGCTCCAGGAGAGACAGACGTGCCAGTCCGCTACCCGAAAGCTCCCCAGCCGTGGACGCTAGGGGGCAGTTTGTCTGTGTCCTCTAGGGTGCCTGTGGGTCAAAATCAGCTTCCTAACAACAGGTTTGGTGTTTGGTCTGGGAGCACTGGAAGGGTGCGTGGGTGTGTGTGTGCTTTACATGAAGGCCTACAGAGCACATTAATTTCCCACTGATGCACTCTGGTCTGCTGTGTCTAGCTTCTTTCCAGTTGTTCTGTCCATCACCGAAAGCGGTATCTGTAAGTCCCCTCCTGTTGTTGTGGAGCTCTCGGCCTCATTGTAGATGATGTTAGAGATGGTGTGATGTATCTGGCAGCTCTGTTGCGTGTGTAAATATTTAATATGGTTATGTCCTGGTGTGCTGGCCCTTTAAGCACTGTACAGTGATCTGCCTTGTCCACTGTTGTTGCTTTTAAAGTCTAGTTCATCAGAAATTAATATTGCCACACCTGCTCTTTTTAGGTAATTATTGGCTTCGTATATATTTTTCCATTCTTTAAGTTTCAGCCTGCTTGTATCTTCAAGTCTAATGTGAGTCTCCTGTAAGTAGCATGTGGATGGTCATGTTTTCTAGCCATTCTGTTGTCTCTGTCCTTTTATTGGTGCATTGAAGCCATTCACATTGATGGAAGCATTGACAAGGATGTCATTCGGATGCCTCTTGTGGTGAGTTGTAGAGACAGTCTTTGTTCCACTTAATTTTATTTGCTGAGTCATTATTCTTGATGAGTTTCATCGTTTTCACTGCTCTTGGTCTTGTATCTGCTGAGACGTACTGATTTTGATGTGTAAGATTGGGTGTACTCCTTGTGGTCACCCTTCTGTTCACCCCTAGGGCTCTGAGTTTAGTCTAGCATCATTGCATCTCTTGAAATTCCTCTCCACCTGAAAGAGACGTGAAGATGTTAATTTACTCCCCTTAAAGCATAATGTTGTCTTCATTGACCTACTGAGATGTGTTTCTCTCTTTCTAGTATTTAAGCTTTGGGTTTATTTTTGTGGATCCCCCAATCATATTGAAATGTGACTGTTTTGTCTTGCTGTGTATTTGTGAATTTATGTCAGATGTTATTAATTTTCTGGTCAAATAACTTCCTTCAGTATTTCCTGTAATTTTGTTTTGGTTTTAGCAAGTTCTCTGAACTTCTGTTTATCTGAGAAGGTCCTAATTTCACTGTCGTATCTAAGAGTCAGTTTTGCTGGATACGTAACTGGCAAATGTTTTCCTTTCTGGCTTTCTACATCATCCCGATGACATTTGATGTCATCCCATCCACATCAGTGCGGCTGAAGAATCGGAGACTGCCAGAGACTGCCTTTGTACATTATGTTTTGTGTACATCTTGAAGCACTTAGAACGTTGTCCTTGTTCCTAATTCAGTTAAATTTGATGATAATACATCCTAGCGTCTTTCTTTTGGGGTCAAACTTGTGTGGAGTTCAGTCAGCATCTTGGATAGAGATTTTCTTGTCTTCCACAGTATTAGGAAAATTTTCAATCAAGATATTCTTCACAGTTCTCTCCGTGTTTTTTGACATCCCATTCTGTTCTGGAACTCCAATCAGTTGTAAACTATTCCTCTTGATAGAGTCCCACATGATGCTCAGAGAATCCCTGTCAATTTTAAATTTTATATGATTTTTCCTCCAGTATGGTAGTATCAGTTGTTTTATCTTCAGTCTCACTAACTCTGCTGTCTGTTGCCTTGATTCTACCCCTTTGGCTTTCTACTGAGTCTTCTAAGCTGATAATTTTATTGTTAATCTGTTGAATTTCAGATCTTTGTTGTTCAAGGGTTTCTTGCAGCATGTTTAATCTTTCTGTGTGCTCTGTTGCAGTTTGCCTAATTTCCTTCCCAATGCATATGAGTGCTTGAACTATAAATTTTCTGTATTCTCCCCCTAAGAGTTGCATTGCCGAGGTCCGTCACCCACAGAAGCCCCTATAGCAAAGCTACACACTGATGTGATGATGAGCAGAGGCATCTCACCCTTGGCATATTTTTGGCTGTATTCTTCCTGATAATGTTTTGCATCATGATTCTTGTAACCCTACCAGGTTGTGTCATTAGGGACACTGAAAAACCTTCCTCAAAAGTACCCTCTCATCGCCTGGCACAAGGATTAAGGAAGATGCCTTCTAAGTGGGGCTTTACAACCCCCTCAGCTTATGAAATAATGTTGAGGAAACCTGAATGGGAGTTCCTAGAGAAAAGAGCTCGGAGGAATGAATCCCGATGCAGCACGCCCAGCCAAAGAGTGCCGAGGCCGGCCAGGCCTCGCTGGCTTCCCCCAACTGCACATCCTCCTCCACATGTGAAATACAAGATTGTAGGAAGGCCCTGGGAAGCTCCCCAGGGATGACCCCCTGCACAGCCCTTAGGTATAGACATCCCACTCCTTGCATCAGGAAGATGGATAGGCTCCCAAGTTTATTATAATTGGTATGGCAAATGGGGAAATACTAAAGAAATGTCCTTCTTAGAACAGCTTAAGAGAGGCATAGGGTGGGGGACAGTAGGTGCTTACTGTCCCCAGAGGAAGAGATAAGAACAAAGAAGGAAGAAACAGAGACAGCCAGAGCATAATCTTTAGATGAGTCTACCCCTCTTCCTGCACCTTTAACCTCGAGGCATAGATAGAGCTGATTGAGCTCAAGGCATAGCTTTGTTCTCGCTGTTGATTATAACCACAATATACTTGTCTCGGGCCGTTACCTAAAAGGTGCTAATGATTAACATGAAAAAAGACCACAAGGTATCAGTTCCTTGCTAGCCAACAGCTTATGTGGTCAAAGAACAGAATGAAATCACGTCACCTGATTGATTGTATAAAAATAATGGAAGACAGGCCTTAACAGGCTGCTGACCTCCAGATTCCTGGTTGTCTGAGTCTCTTTCCTTTGCCAACACCACCCATCCCTTGGTGATCCCAGACCCTGTCGAGGCTGGCCCCCGGCATTGCATGAATTCTTCTTCATCTGGAAAGGTTTTTAATTTTTTGTTCGGGGAGTTTTCCAAAGCTGTGCTGTCTGCTTCTTTAAATGATTTGAAACAGACTGTTGCTTCCGAGCCATGAGGCGATTGTTTCAATGCCACGTATTGGGATCTGAACTCAGTAGGTACAGCTTTATGTATTTTTAGTTTTTTAAGTGTTGAAGTGAAGTAGTTGTGTGTGCTCTTTTGTTGAATGGATCCACAGACATTTTGAAGCCCTGTCACCAGGTGGTCAGTCCTGTAGCCGAGCACAGGTGCCCACCTGTTAGTTTACTTCTCTTGTGTGTGCTCGGCCCAGGCACCCCGTCAGATGACCCCCAGTGTGCAATGTCCATGGGGGAGTAATGCTTAGTGCAGGCTCAGTTAGCAGGTTGTACAAGCTGTGCAAGGTAGTGGTGCCCTCCCCAGACCCAGAAAGGTGAATGTCTGCAGATCTGAGTTAGGGAGACTACCCACTGCCGCCTGCAGATTCCTTCGTTTGGTGTGGGACATCGCTTCAGGCCAAGGGCCGGCACAGCAGGCGAAGGAAAGGGAAGGAGAACACATCTGATGGAGAGAGATTTGCTACCCTGAAGAAAAAAGTTCGGATCCATACGTGAGCACCTGTACTTACCTTTTGGGGTTCAGATTCTGTTGGCACATCTGTCTGAGGCTCAGTTTCTGAGGTGAGAAGAAATGCTTTCCTGAGGGGCTCCGCTGTATTTGCAGGCACTGGCTTTGGGGGGGGCTGGCCCACAGGGGCCCTCTTAAGGAGTGCTGACTCAGCCCATCTGCACCCACACTCCTTTCTCTGTTGCCAGTACATGCCTCCAGCTCCCCTCTGGTGATCAGGGCTCCAAGAAAACCCTTTTAAATTTGGTTACCATGGTTTTTCTGTGTCTTAGTTGACAGAGGGGTGGGAAGACGAGTCTGGTCAGTCACTGGCTTACAACACAGAGGATAGTCACATCAGATCACTAAACGGCGGACAGCCACACAAAACTGGGAGTCATGGCCTAGCAAAGTTGACACAATTTTGGGGGGACACAATTCAATCTATAACACCTGATTACTTCTTTCATTTTATCTCCTCTCAGAAAATCAGTTATTAAAATCGGACGTCCCTGAGTTTCTAGTATACAGTTTTCATTATCTGAGTCCACTTTCAGATAATACTGTCCCAAAGAACACCCTAAGGTGCAGGTCTCTGATAACACTGTATTCTCAGTCTTCTCACCGATCACCCATTTCTCACACCCACAGGCTATAATCACCTACCCGGCTGGGAACATCATGGCTTTACCCAAACTGTTCGATTTCAGATCAAGCAAGTATAAGAGAAATAAAATCTTTTATTTCACCTGTGTTTATTCATATTCTGATGTTGTCCTTTCCTTTACGGAGATGCAAGTTTCTCACCTATATCTCTTCACATCTGCTGAAGAATGTCTTTTTATATTTTTAGGGCACATTTACTGGTAATGGATTCCTGTTTGGGTCTATCGGTTTGCCTAGGAAAGTCTTTGCTTCTTTTTCTTTGTTTCTTTGGCGGGGGGGTGGGGGTAAATGGCAAAGAACCGCGCAGGGCTGCAGCGGTCTCATCAGTCGAGGGGGGCAGGCACAGCCGGGCCAGTCCCCAGGGCGCGCCCCTAGACGGTCCCCTTGCCGCGCCGCTAGCGGGGTCCCCTCGCCCGCCCTTAGAGGGGGCTGTCTCACCCAGGCCCTGCCTCAGGCACCCACAAGTGCGCGGGCGCCCCATCGCCATGTCCAGCCCCCAGGCGCCTCCGCGCGCAGGCGTCCCCTGGACACAGCGCCATGCGCTGCTCTCTGCGCCTTTTGGCCGGGATTGTTTTCTTTGGCACTGGGATAGAGTGGGCCCTGGGGCACTCCCTGCCCCTGCCCCTATCGGGACCTGCGAGCACTGAGGCAGCCCACCTCCCCCTGCACCCTCTTGGCAACCGCAGGCACCAGGGCTCGCCCTCCTCGCGACCCCCCGGCACCCGCACGCACCAGTGCGCTCCCTGCCCCGACCCCTCCTCAGACGCTGGGCGTGCACCTGGCAGACGGGATAGGCACTAGGACCCGGAAGACGCCGCCGTCCTGAGAGCCCTAGGAGTGCCCGGGAACACCCCAGGGGGCCACCCGGTCAGTGTCAGGAGAGCCCCCCGTCCTGGTGAGAGGACCCGTCTCCGGAAAGAACCTCTCCCATCGCGGGACCCTGGTCTGCGAGGCTGAGCCTCTGGCCTCTGCGTCCGTCTGGTACTTGCTTTCCCTTTCGAGGAATAAAATGCATTACTGTGCAGTGATTTCCGTGTCACAGCGACCCCAGGTCCCAGAGGACAGGGTATTCTGGGTGGTCACCTCTGGAGAGACAGATTTTCAGGTCTGTCTTCTGCACAGTGCCGAGCCGGCAGGGACGCCAGCCTGTTCGGCGAGCACAAACGATGTGCGCCACCCAGGTCTCCAGGAGCTGAAATCCGCGGCACGACACTGGATTTCTGGACAACGGACGTTGTCCTTGCTGGGTGCCTTAGTGGGTTCTAATTCCTGGCGACCCTGCGAACAACAGAAGGAAACGCTGCTGGCCCTGCGCCATCCTCCCAGTCCTTGCTGTGTTCCCGCCCCGTGTGGCAGCCGCTGCATCAGTCCATCATGTTGATGGCCTTCCTCTTTGTCGCTGACCCCGTGCTTGACCACGCACGGTGCCCTTCTCCAGGGGCCAGTTCCTCCTGACAACATGTCCGAAGTAGGGGACACAAAGCCTCACCAGCCTAGCTGCCAAGGAACATTCTAGCTGTTACTTCTTTCCAAACTGATGTTTGTCCTTCTCGCGGTCCACGGCACCCCGAGTATTTCTCAATATCAGTGTAGCTGAAAAACATTAATTCTTCGTCAGCGTTCTCTGGTCATTGGCCACTTTTAACAAGTGTCTGAGGAGAAAACCCTGTGACTTGGATCAGGCACAGCTCAGCCCCTCAAGTGACATCATTGCTTTTCCGAACTCTAAAGGGGTCTGCTGTAGCAGATCTGCCCAACACAATGCATCCTTGGATTTCTTGACTGCTGCTTCGGGGGCGTTGATTGTGGAGCTCAGTGGTGAAAGCCTGAAGAACTTCAGTCTTGTGTCCGTTTGTCTTGGCGTTGGTTATTGATTTTGTTGTGAGATTTTTTGTTTGTTTTAATACTGAAGAGTAATTCACACTGAAGGCTGTAGACTTTGCTATTCATCACTGAGTGAAGTCCCTTCATTTTGAGCAAGCAAGATTGTGTTGTCTGTCTGTCACAGGTTGTTAATGAGTCTCCCACTGATCCTGACGCCCGTTGTTCTTCATTTAATCCAGCTTCTTGGATGTTTTCTCAGCACACAGACTGAATAAGCGTGGCCAAAGGATACAAGCCTGACACACACCTTTCCTGACTTTTAAACCGCACACTGTCCTGTTGTTCTGTTCAAGTGAGTGCCTCTTGGTTGATGTGCAGGGCTCCTTGTGAGCACCACTGAGTATTCTGGTCACAGTGTGATCCATAACTGGTTGTGATCAGTCACATGCCTTTCCACAGTCAGTAAAACACAGGCAAACAGCTCTCTGGCATTCTGTGCTTTGGCCAGTATCCGTGTGTCATCAGTAGTGATGTCCCACATTCGATATCCTCTTCTGCACGTGGCTGGCATTTCTGGCAGTTCCCTGCCAATGTACTGCTCCAACCACTTTTAAATGATCTTCAGCAAAATATTACTTGTGTATGACATTAATTACACTGTTTGATAATTTCCCTATTCTGTTGGACCATCCGTGGAATGGGGATCGATATGGATCTCTTCCAGTGGACTGACTGGGTAGCTGTCCTCTGGATGCGTTGGCACAGCTCCCTCAGTCAGCCCCTGCAGCCCTGCATCCATCTGTTGAGACGTCTCAGTGGATGTTCCCTCACATCCTGGAGCCCAGTTTCTCACCGGTGTCCTCAGAGCACCTGCGACTTCCTCCTTCAGTATCCCTGGTCCTTGATGAGACCCACCCCCTGAGATGGCTGAACAGCGACCAGTTCTTTCTGATGCAGTGACGCTGTGGATTCCTTGCATTTTCTTTGGATGCTTTCTGTGTCACTCCATGTTTTCCCAGGCTTGAATTTTTTCTTCAGTTCTTTCAGCTTGCGAAATGCCAAGTGTGTTCTCCCCTTTAGGTTTTCTGTTTCCATGTGTTGGCATGGGTTATTATACTTTGCCTTCTTGAGCTGTCCTGTTCAGGTTTTTTGCTTCATCATTTCCTTTGTTTGCTTTGAAGAGCAAGTTTGAGTCTCTCTTGATATCAGTTTGGTCTTTTCTTTCTTCCCAGTTCTTTTAATGACTTTTTGCTTTCTTCATGTATGGTGTCCTTATGTCACTCCACAACTCATTAGGTCTTCAGTTATTAATGCTTGTCTCAGATTGAATTGTGTGCCCCCCAAAATGTGTGCAGCCATGTGGCTAGGCCATGATTCCTGGTGTTAATGTGACAGTCCTTCCTGTTGTTAATCCTACTTCCGTGATGTTAATGAGGGAGGACAGATATCAGTTGGGTTGGTGGGCTGGACGCGATGTGTATGATTGTGTTGTACCTTGAGGCAATCTCGGGGGCAGGTAAAGGAAAGAGAAGCAAGCAGAGTTGGGAACCTCATACAACCAAGAAGCAGTGCCAGGAGCAGAGTGCATCCTTGAGAAAGGACTCAGGGTCCATGTGCCTCAGAAGCATCTCGTCCAGGAGAGGATGGACAACAAGGACCTTCTTCCAGAGCCTGACCCAACCCCTGGAGCTGATTCCCTGAATTTTGACCTGCAGCCTACGGGAGTGGAGCAGACTGAGTTTCTGTTGGTGAAAGCCAGCCACCTGTGGTATTTTGTTGGAAACAGCGCCAGATGACTAAGACGGTGTTCAGTGTGTCAAATCTATTTCTTGAGATGGTCTCTAAATTTATGTGGGATATTCCCAAGGTCACACTTTGGTTCTTGTGGACTTGTTATTTTCTTCACCTCCATGTGTACTTGCATGTGAGCAATTGTGCTTTCCACCGTTGGCCTCTGGCCATGTACTAACTGACAAGATTGATCTTTTCCTCAGTCTCCTTCTGCAGGTGTATTTGATTTGATTCCTATGTGTTCCATCCACTGAGCTCCACGTGCACAGTCACTATTATGTTGAAGTAAGGCATTTTCAGTGACAAAGTCACTGGTCTTGCAAAATTCTGTCGTGTGATCTCCAGCATATTTTCCAACTACTGATCCTTCTTTGTTTTCAACTTTGGCAGTCCAATTACCAGTAATTGTTAATGCATAATGATAGCATGTTTGATGAACTTCAGAATGCAGAGGTTGGTAAAAATCTTCAGTTGGGTCTTACTGGTTGGTGTATGATTTTACGTAATAGTAACATTCACTGGTTTTCCTTATAGCTGTGTAGATGATACCATATCACTGTCCATGCTGCAGTTCAGGATAGATCTTGAAGAGTTCTTTTAGATGATGAATTCAACGCTCTTTCTTTTTCAGTTTGTCACTCTTGGGCGTGATTTTCATGACATTTTTTGTCGTGCTTCCATGACACGTGATCGTCTGATTTGAAATAGTCATACCAGTGCACTTCATGCACACCAAACACTAAGCCCAAAGATGAAGAAATATTTTTACTAACTTGTACAGCTTGAAATTGATCATATGCAAGTTCAAGTTGAAGCCAAAACATTTAAAACAAATCCAAGAGAGCCCAAGTACGAATTGAGTATCTCCCACCTGAATTTACAGACTTTCTCAAGATTAGATTTGATGCTTTGAACACTAGTGACCGAAGACAAGTTGTGGGATGACAGAAAGGACACTATACATGAAGAAACTGAAAGGTCATTGAAAAGCCAGGAAAGAGAGAAAAGATCAAAATGGATGTCAGACAAGACGCTCAGACTTGCTCCTGAATGCAAGCCAGCTAGCATGACTGGAAGAAATACTGAATTAAAGAAGTGAGGAGAAGATTTCAAAGGTGGCTCAAGAAAAGAAAGTACAAATAATGAAATGCACAAAGGCCTGGAGTTAGAAAACCAAAAGGAAAGAACACACTTGGTGTTTCTAAAGCTGAAAGACATGAAGGAAAAATTGAAACGTCAACTTGAAATTCTGAAGGATTTTAAGGGCAAAATATGGAATGATGCAGGAATCATTAAAAAGAAATTAGAGTGCACACCCACTTACCATAGCAAAAAAGAGTAGGTCGATGTCCACCATTTGAGGAGGTAGCACACAGTCAAGAAAAGATGGTATTGACCAAAGAAGTCCAAGCTGCAGTGAAGCCACGGACAGAAAACAAGGCTCTGGGAATTGACCAAACAGCAAGTGACACGTTTCAGTAAACATCAGAACACTTGGCCAGACCACGGGAAGAGATTTGTATTTGTGTCCATTTCAAAGAAAAGTGATCCAACAGAATGCTGGGAAACCAAAGATTTCACTCTAAGGACTCCTGTGTACCTGACCTAACCCATAATGTTTTCAGTCACCTCACGTGTCTGTGAAATATGTGCGATGCAGCACTGACATACGGTACCACCAGGGTTTCCCTCTAACAACTAAGGCCTTGAAAATCAATTGAATGAAAGAATAAGTACCTTCTAGGTGCCCCAAAGTCAGACGGAAATATGTGAGATTGGACTGGGTGACAAGAAAGGGAACATCCACCTTCATCAGAAGCAAATCAGCAGCCCAGAGGGTCCCTCTTCTGCTGGCATGGGAGCAGAGCAGCAGCACAGGTGTGGAGGCCATCTTTGTTGGCTAGGAGACTAAGCCTGGGACTGGCACACCTGAGAGCGTGGGTGGGGCCAGCTGCTACACTGAGAAGTGGAGTGGAGTGCATCTCTCTCAGCCAAGAGGCTGAGCTTAGCACAGTCACACTTAGAGAACACAGTGGCAGCTGGCAGCCAAGTGCAGCAGTGTCTTTCCCCCTTCTCTCTGTGGGCTACCCCAGAGGCTGCTGCTACCCGGGCCAGAAGTGGGACCTTGTACGTGTGTGTCTTCAGCTTTTCTCCCAGACTCAGGGAAACAACGGGTGGGGTAGAAGAAAAGTTCTGCTGGCTCTCCCTGAGCTGCTGGTGGCTGCACCTGCAATGTCCCAGGTGACTTCCACCAGACCTTCTAAAGCTAAGTGCTCAATAACCCTTGGGGATCAGTCCTTTCCTGTGTGCTGATTTCTCTTGCTACCTCTAGCCTTTTCCACTTGCCTTCTGTGCTCCATACTGGGTGGCTAATTTCTCTTTATCTGGGCCAGAAGTGGCTACTTCCAAGGAATACAGCTTAGACTCAAAGATATGAAAAACTGAAACTCAAAGTATGCAGTAAAACTCAAAGTATGCCAAGGTAATAACATGCAAAGAAAACTAGGGATGGCAGTATTAATTTCAGACTAAATAGACAATCAATCAATTCAACCTCAGAGACATATGTAGCTCTCTCCACTCAACAACAAACCAGTATATCTTCTTTTCCAATCCACATGGAACATGTTCTGGAACAGACTATTCAATAGACCATAACGAAAATCTCAACAAAATCTAAAGCATGGAAATATTGCAGAGCATAAAGAATAAAAGTTGAAATCAACAGCAGAAAAAAACAATATTGTAACGGAATAACACTTTGTTCAAAATTTGCTGGCCTGTAGAAGTAATCAAGGATGCAACAAGGAAATTTATGTAATCAAATGAGAATGAAAACACATCCTGGCAGAATCTATGGGCTACAACAAAAGCAGTGCTCAGAGGTCAATGTATCTCAATAAATGCACACAAACAGAAGGAACAAAGGGCCCAAATCAAAGAATTAACCCTACAACTTGAACAAGTAGAAACAGAACAACAAAAAAAGCCTGGGGCACAAGAAGAAAACAGATAATAAAGACTAGAGCAGAACTAAATTAATTAGAGAATACAAAAACAATGGGAAGAATTAACCAAAAGCTATTTTTTGAAAAGATCAAAGTCCGTAAACTATTGGCCAAACACACAAAAGAAAAACAGAAGAGGAAGCAAATAACCCAAATAAGAAATGAAGGGGATATTTCATAACAAACTCAACTAAGATTGAAAGACTCATAAGAGCATATCACGAAAAATTGTATTCTAATAGACTTGAAAAACTAGAGCAAATGGACAAATTTCTAGAATCACATTACTTACCCAAACTAATACAAACAGAATAATAAAACCATGAGGAAAGAAGAAATTGAAAAAGTAATTTAAAAAATAAAGTACCAACCAAAAAAAGGTCCTGACCCCGATGGCTTCACTGGGGAATTCTACCTAACATTTAAAGAAGAGTAAATGTTAATACTACTAAAGATATTTCACAGCTTAGAAAAGGATGGAATGCTCCTAAATTCATTGCATGTAGCCAGCAAAACCCTGACACCCAAAACTGGGTAAAGATAGCACAAAGAAGGAAAATTACAGACCATTATCTCTCAGGAACATAGATGAAAATATCCTCATCCAAATTCTAGCCAATAGCATTCAACAACACATTTAAAAAATGATTCAAACAGTGTATGAGACCGCTATTACAAGGACTTACGAAAAGGCTGATGCACAGGGAAGAAAACAGTTTTTGGTGGCTACAAGGGCGGAGAGGGAGAAAGGGTTATTCATAGGTTAAATATTCAATGGGATCCAGTTAGGTGAGGGGAGTGACAGCACGCAGCAGAAGGAAGGCCAGCATGACTGGACTACACCATAAGCAGAAAAGTTCTCTAAATATAAGTGAACAGAAATTGTTCTACCTCCCATATCGGTGTGTGGCCCCTGGGGTCCGAAAAGCCAGCAAGCTGGCACCTAACATAAATTGTTCCCAACCCATCTGCAGCAGATGAAAACCAAAAACATCAAAGGCCTGAGGAAAATATGAACTCAGGAGACAGAAGGTTTCATAAGATTGGGAGACTACATCAGCATAAGACCGGAAGAACTAGATGGTACCCGGCCACCCCTAAAGACTGCCCTGACAGGGAGCACAACATAGAGGCGCTAATGTCTTCGTTAGATGCCATCGGGTTACTTCTGACTCCTAGTGACCTTGTGAACAACAGAATGAAACACTTGGTCCTGCGCCACGTCCGCAATTGTTTTGCTGTTTCAGCCCGTTGTTGCAGTCACTGCACTGATCCATCTTATCAAAGGTCTTCCCTGTTTCCCTGACTGCTCGCTCTAACAAGCGTGATGTCCTTCTCCAGGGACTGGTCTTTCCTGACAACAGGTCCAAAGTATGTAACATGGAGTCTTGCCATCTTTGCTTCCAAGGAGCACTCTGGTTGTATCTCTTCCAGAACAGATCTGTTGGTTCTTTTGGCGACCCATCGTACATTCAACATTTTTATCCAACACCACAATGCAAAGGCATGAATTCTTCTTCTGTCCTTTTTGTTCATAGTGCAGATTTCACATGCATATGATGCAACTGAAAATACCACAGCTTGCGTCAGGCACGTCTTAGTCTTCAAGGTGACATACTTTGAAGAGTTCCTTTGGGGAAGATTTCCCCAGTGCAATGCATCTTTTGATTTCTTCACTGCTGCTTCCAAGGGCATTGATTGTGGACCCAAGTAAAATGAAATCTTTGACAACCTTAATCCTTTCTCCATTTGCTGCCCGCCTACCTGATGCCATTACCCTCCCTCAGTAGTGCTGTTACCTTCTTTGCCTGATGGTGTCACCCCCCCTTACCTGATGCCGTCATCTGCCCTACCTGATGCTGTCACCCCCCTTTCTGATGCTGCAGACAGGCAGACACGCAAATTTCATTTATAGGAAAAATATTTTTGAAGACCGGTTTGTTGAAGTTATGAGCAAAGGGAGTAAAGTTCATATTTGGGGGTTCCTGAACACAAGTGTATAATCCCCATTAAAAGTGAAACTCTCTCTCTTCTTCTTAGTACCAGGCACAGTTCTAAAGGAGCTTTATAGCTTATTTAAGGATGATGCAAGTGAGCCAAGGAGCCCTGGTGATACAACAGTGAAGGGTCCCTGATGTGGCAGGAGATAAAGGAGGGGGCACAGAGCTAGACCTCCACTGAAAGACTATCCCTGATGGGCTGACATCTGGAGGGTCCCCTGAGCACATGGCCCTTGGACTTGCTGCCAGCCCGGAGCTGAACCCAGTACCAAAGGGAGCTCTTCAGAGACTGGACTGGACTGGACAAGGGACGTGAGTGATGCAGGTGGTGTGTGTCTTTCCTGGCTTAACGTAAAAATAAGGCTGTCTGACTGGTTTCCTTCTCAGGGGGAGAGAGGAGGGGACAGGTGTTGGTTGGGTGGGTATTGGAAGTACGGGGTAGGAGGGAGAGAGTGTTGTCACAGGGTGAGGGGCACTGGTAGAGTTGCAGAGGTGTGTGTTCGTAGTTTTATATGCAAATCGAATTGTATACTGTCTGCTAGCTTCTTTCCTTTCTAATTCAAGAGACTGCCTCAAAGCACAAAACAATCTTACACCTTGATTACTGCCTCACCAACAAAATCACCCCCCACCCCCAGCCATCGTCCACCCTCATGAACATCCTAGAGGTGGGAATCCCACCGTGGAGGACGTTCACAGAGGACACACAAGAGCAGGAATCATCACATCAAAAATTAAAAAAGGAGGCCACAGATGGTGTCGGTTCCCATATACTCCCTCCAAGAGCAGGTGACTAGGTCCCATGAGGCTGAGAGAGACCAGTGAGGTTCACCAATTACAAATGGGAACCCTGGAAGGTAAGCTTCCAGCTGAGAGTCCACGAGGAACTGGACTTACTTAATGAGGTATCCCCTGACTAGCAGACGTCTTTAAATTTTGCATGACCAAGCATGGCCTGTATAAATGACCCTAGAGATTTTTATGCCACTCTGAAGCCTAATCTGTTCACTTAAATGGACAAGTGAACACTGTGTTGTGCTGTGTGAGTGTGTACGTGTGGCACTGGGGCTGTCTGGGAAGTTGAGGCAACCAAGGTCACCTCTGTCAGCTCTCCGGGAGGCTGAGGCTACCAAGATTATCTCTGTCACTTCAGCTCATGGTCTGGTGTGTGTGTAAGCGTGTGTGTGTGTGTGTGTGTGTGTGTGGTGATGAAAAGAAAAAATCTTTAAGTAAGGTTAGACTGTTGTGTGTACATACACTTTATGACTTTATGACGTGGAAAAAGGAGAAAGCCTCAGTTTTAGCCTGTCGTGTGCAGGAGGTGACAGGGTGAGAGATGAAGCCCTGGAGAATCTTCTTCTCACTCCCCCTTGGCCCCCATTTGGAACCCCCTCCCTGGTAGTTCTGGAAGACAAGGGTGGGAAGACAGAAAAGGAGGACAGAGGAGGTGGGACAGATGCGGTCTCCGCACCCCACACCAGGAGTGGGGGACGATTCGGTCTGGCTCTCTGGGAGGGCTTTACCCTCTCTGGGAGGTGCCAGGCCCCACTGCAGAAGTGCCACCTCACATGACAGGGGACTTTGATCTGTTCCTGGCATCTGGTTTGTACAATTGGAAGAGAAACCTCCTGGGCATCAGGTGGAGCCACATGGCATGACTGAGCATTATCCCCACAGTTTAGCTACCCACGAATTTACGTGGGTGACTGTCAGACCTCATTAGGTGCTCTCCCCCTAGCCAAAGAAAGGAGGGTGGTCTTCATGAAAACCAAAGAGAAAGGAGGTGAAAAACACAGTGAGGAGAGAACTGTAGCTGAAACACTGGCAGATGAAAGAGTGCTGGCTAAGGAGCCAGGGTGGAGCCCTGAGTGCAGCAACTGTAGAGGGACAATGTAGAGAAAGAAAGAGTAAGAAAGTGAGAGAAGAGGGAGAGGAAGTAGACAGAGAGAGACGACGGAGGGCTAGATAGCTGGAGAGAGACGGAGGAGGCAGGGAGAAAAGGCTGAGAAGACAGAGAGAAGGACAGAGCAGCAAGAGAAGGAAAAGAAAAGTCAGAAAGAAGGAGAGAGAGAGAGAGAGACAGAGATCCGAAGAGAGAAGATAATCTGGCCGCTGTTCTGGGATCACCCAGAAGACAATGAGGACACAGACGGGAGGACGGCCCTGGCTAAAGGGACAGCAATGTCCATTGTGCAGAGGAGGGACTCTGGGAAAATGAGTGTCCCCGGAGGAGAACTGGCAAAGGGCCAGACAAGACTGAGAAGGGGAGAAGCTTTTCCAGGGAATTCTGAGCAAGCAGGAGGAGGACTCTGCAGGATGGACAGTGAGGGGGTCCGTTTTTAACTTACCCCTGCCGACCTACCTGGTGAAGTTACAGCAGGAAGACAGGCAGACTTTGTGGTTGACACTGGAGCCGCCTTCTCGGTACTCTCCCCGAAGCCTAGAGGACTCTCCTCATCAGCAGTACTCAGGTTGTTGGGGTGACTGGAAAAGAGGAAACTAGGCCTTTCTTGCAGGCAATGGACTGTGAAGTACGAAAAACTGAGCTGTCTCAGAAGCTTCTGTACAAGCAGAAGGCCTGGTACCTCTCTGGGGCGGAATTTCCTAAGGAAAGTGTGTGCTGGAATCTCCTTGGGTGGGAAAGTCTGGTTTCTGACAGTAGGGCCAGCAAATGCCCACACAGTGGGAGCAGCTCTGTCAGCCCTCACGCTGCAGGTGTTGTCCCCAACATCTGCCTCAGCCCTGGTTCAAAGAGGGGCTAGGGCTCTAGCTCGTGTGGCTTTGGGCCAGTGACAGGCCAGAATGAGGTCAGATTGTCCTCCTGGTGATGAAGACCCTGACCGGTGAATATCAGTTTGTTTAAGGTTTGCAGGCTGTTAATAAAGATATGAAGACTTTTCCACCTTCCTGTGATTATTTTAAGATCTGTTTTGAATTTAAAAGACAGTTTCTTTTGTATCTTGCTGGCCACCGAGAGGTCTGATCTTTACTTTTGAATGTGAAGGGGAAAAGGGAAGAAGCAACTCTGTTGAACTGTCCTGATCCAATGGTTTAGGAGCTCCCGCACTATTTGTGGAACAGCGCCAACCCAAGAACCAGAGCGATTGCCTCCCTTCAACCGAGGAGTGGTCCGACAGTATATGGACTTCCCGACAGAGAGCAGGTCTGAGGAAGAGACTCTGTTACAAATAATGGGACTGTCTCTAACTTTTTGGCCGAAGCTGAAAACTGAGTGTCTAATAAAGTGACAAGCTCACTTTCCTATCAGGCTGCTGAAGGGGGCAGAGACAGAGCCTCTCCAATGGGCCCCAAGACCCAACAAGTCCTCTGTGATGTGAGGTCTCAGCTGAGGAACGCCAGAGCCAGGGTTCTGCCAAACACTCAGCTTTTGGGGAAACCAACTTTGACTTTTGTAAAGTGTTCCAGGCTGAACATGGGATGAAATATTTAGTGGTGTATGTAGATTCTTTTTATTAATGGGTAGAGTCTTATTCCTGTTGGACCGAGACAGCTAGAGAGAATGGTACAGCAGGTTTCAGCTGCCTTGTGAATAAAGTGGGAACTCCACACAGCAGAGAGACCTCAGCTTGGAGAAGGGGGTGAAAGAATGAATCAAACTGTAAACATCATCTTAGTCAATTGTGTCGAGAGACTAAACTACCCTGGGTGAGTTTTCTGCTACGGGCCTCTTCTGTGTCTGTCTGTATTGCACTCTGGGGACAACCTAAAATGAGTCCTTTCAAGATACTTTATGAGAGACCATATTGTCTTAACCAAGTCTCCCCCCTGTCCTCCTGTCAGCCTCCTGATGTAAGGATGCCCGTGTATTTGCTTTCTCTCCCGGTATCTCAGGCAGAGTAGCTGTGACAGAAGTTTGCTCTTGAGACAGCTGCGCATTCTTTGCAGCTGGGAGATCAGGTGCTTCTGCAGACGTGGAAGGGCCTCCCTTTACAGCCCAGGTGGGCTGGCCCCTTCCCTGCACTGCTCAGCCCTCACACGGAGTGAGGCTGGCGGCAGTTAACCTGGGGACCCATCATTCCCCTGTCAAGGCTGCTGGGGCTACAGTGAGGAGGGGTGTGAGCCCAGTCCACGGACATCTTGAAGTTAAGATATTTTAGGGCTAAAAAGTAAAACTGTTTATGATCTTAGTTTGGATGGGATCATTATGAGGAGAAAATTGATCATTTTTAAGCACAGGATGAAAGAATCCTCTGATGTTTACATATCTTGGGCTGCCCGCCTCAAGAGTCACAGAAATGCATCTTCTCCAGGTTTCCTTGACAGCTGCATCTCCAGTCACGTCATGCTCTTAAAGTGCCAGACAAACTGCGTTGGTCTCAGAGACTAGGCTGAAGGTTGGGATAAGTGTTTATGGTCAAGCTTCAAAAGGAGGGAAGAGGCGACCCTAATAACTTGAAGATGTTTTCTCCTTTTCAAAATGGGTAATTGAGAGGTCGACATTAACTAATGTCACAGTGATATTCTAAATAATCTTTTTTTTTTTTTTTATTGCACCAGCTACCCTGGCCTCTTGGCAAAGCGACGCAGAGCCCCTCTGCTCCTGTGACCTTGTCTCCCTCCCCTTCTTCACTCTCCTGAGCGATGGCCTTCAGCCTGGGAGACAGCAGCTAGGATGGCTGGTTGGCATGTTTCCTATCCACAACTTGCTTTCTTGCTCCTTGTCTCGGTCAGAGCAGACTTGGCAGGCTAGTTCCACTAGCCCAGGCACTTTTATACAAGTTTGTCCTTGCCTGTTACAAAGATGCAGATTACAGCCCAGGTGTCTGACCTACATATCTGTGGTTCAATAAGCATTTCTTATGCTTATTTTGAGATGGGTGTAATTATCTGTGGGCCACATACTTAAAAACATGAAGTAATCCTTGCCAGAAATGGTGCATAAATTCTGATGTAAAAATTGTCTTTTCAGACTCCGTGGCGAACAGCCTGCATTGCTGTCGCATCTCTGGAGGTGTCACACCCCCGATCAACCTTCTTCCTTCTCCGACTTGAACTAGGTTTCATCAGCTGGGCTGCTCCAGGGCAGTGACCCAAATTGAGTGACAAGAACTTAGCTGTTTGGGCCTCCCAGGGACTCCAAACAGACAAAGTATTGCCACTGACTCTGTTCCAATTCACACTGTGCAGGACAGAGATGTGCTCACCAGGTTCTCAGTGCCCTGATCTTTCAAAAGCAAACTGCCAGGCCTTTCTTGCGAGGTGCCTGTACGTGGATTTGAACATCCAACCACTTCCCTTGTAGCCAGTGCTCAGCTAGCTGTCTATACCACCTGGGGCTCCACACCAGAAGCACAGACCTTAATTAATGATACTGCAGAAAGCATTTTCCGGTCACCCAATCCAAAGCCCGTCAGCCGGGTCCTTTAGTGGCGCCTGTTTTACAGATGAGGAAACTGAGGTGCAGACATGCCCAGGTACGCACCTGATGTGGCAATCTCAGAGGGAATGGACTCTAATCCAAAACACTTACTTGCTCGTTAAAATGTGCACGCACTTACGACCTTCAGGCTCTCTGCCCCGAGGTCCCCATCTGTCCTCTGCGGTGGTCCAGGGTTGCTGCTCTCGGACCCCGAGTGAGGGGAGCTTGCTGAGACCTGATTTCCTTGTCGTTCCATCCTGTGTAAATGTAAAGACGGTTTGTACAGTGGATGGGCCCCAGGTGAAGGAGAGAGGTCCCCACCCTCAGGGACTCCCAGCCCTGAACATCTCCAGGGTGATGACTGAGAAATGAGGAAGACAGGGACTTAAGGATTTCTGTCGGAGACACACTACTGGTGGAAACTCATTCCTCTGAAAGTGATTTCAAAGGCTCGTTTCTGTAGGAGGATGGCACAGGTGTCCTCTGGGAGATGACGAGATGCATCTTGTGTGGTTTCAGTCACCTGCTTAGCTGGCCCCTCTGCATCCCCAGCTCTTGGGAGCCCACCTGTATCTGATTGTTCTGGGAAGTCCCCGGCCCCTTGAAGAGATGTGCAGGGGCAGCAGTTCACCCCGTGCCAAACTTTGACTAGGTCCAACCAGAGCCACCGCCACTCCAGCCACTCAGGGTGACCTCCAAATACGGAGACCAATGGTAATACAGGAGGCTGGAATGATTCCCAAGAAAATGAGCAAAACAAAGGGGAAGAGAAAGGAATTCATCCCAGTGGGGGAGATTTCACCCCGTCACGAAGAAACGGGATGAAGAGAGTGAGTACTGACAGGGTCAGAGCAGATGTCTTCCACAGTGCAGCACTCTCAGAGGGCGGGTGGTTGGTCCTCAACACTGAAGGACCCTAAAAACTGTCTTATTCACCCCAGTTTGGAGGGACTTATAAAGGAGCAAGACAAAAGTGATGTTGACAAACCTGACCTCCCATCACGGAGGGCACTGGCCCCAAATCTGATCTGTGAATTAATATTACCAGCCACTAGAGCAATCTCAGTGGCATTGGCTCTGAGAGTAGCTGCCTGAGGGTCCGTCTCATGGACTGTGAACCCAGGTGGGTCCTGACGTAGGAATTATTCCAGTGACAGCAAATTGAACCTGTGACTGCCTTTTTTGGGGGGGAGGGCAGGTGTTATGTTTAATAGTATGTTTCATATGCAGTGTTTGGTGCATAATTTCCTGGCCTTTTCATTCTCAAACATTCATTCACAGATATTCAGTTGTTGGTGAAAACACTCTTGTCTAGCAGGTGGTAGCCTGGCCCACCGTGACGTCTCCGTCAGTGTCTTTGAAGGGACTCAGGGAGTCTTAACACACGGAAAGCTGGGCAGTGGGCACCTCTAACAACACATGACGGCTGGACTCCTTAGGTGCCCGCCAGCCACGAGGACCCCAGTGTCACTGTTAGGGCTCCGACCCTGACAGTGAAGGTCCGATTTATAGAGATACTGAGAAAAATAAAAAAAGCAAGAATGAAAACTGACAGAAAAGGATGTATGCAACTTAGGTCAGAACCAGTTTATGACGGAGTCGCTGGAAGGTCACCCTGATGTAGGCAGGTTAGGGAAAACATGTGCCATGGAATGGAGGGACAGGTCTCAGTTGACACGGCATCCAGAACTCACTCTTGAACAATCACATCCCTAAAACAAACGTGTTCTTGTCCAGTTGACTCTGACTCTCAGCAGCTGCCTAGGACAGATAAGAGCTGCCCACGGGGTCGCTGAGGGGCAGCTGGTTTGCAGCCCAGCGCTTCCTCACTGGGCCACTCGGGTTCCTGAACAGTCATGCTGTTTTGTTGGTGCTGGGTGCGGTTCGGTCGGTTCTGACTCAGAGCAATTACAGGCGCAGCAGAACCAGACGCTGGCCAGTCCTGGGACACGGTCACAGTCGTGCTGGAGCCCAGCGTTGCAGCCTCGGGTCAGTCCATCTCATGGAGGGTCTTTCTCGTTTTCACGCACTTACCTCTCTCCAGGGACGGGCCCCTCCCGAGAACTTGTCAAAGCACACGAGATGAAACCTCAGAGTCCTCGCTTCTGAGGAGCAGCGTGCTCGACTTCTTCCCAGACACATTCTCCTGGAAGTCTACGGTGTATTCAGTGCTCCTCACCAACACCATAATTCAAAGGGTTGGGGCTTATTCCTTTTCCTCTTTTTGCAGGCATGGGAGAGACAACTGAAAATACCGTGGCTCGGCGCAGGAAGACTTTGGTCCTGGAAGGGACGTCTTTGCTTACTGTCTACCCGCTGCTGTGGAATTGGTTCCAACCCTATAAGGACGTGGCGGGACTGCCCCGCAGAGTCCCCAAGGACTGCCTGGTGGAGTCCAACGCCAGCCTTTCGGTCAGCAGCTGTAGCTCCTAACCACGACCCCATCGGGGTTTCCTTGCTTACTGTCTGGGAAAGTGGGTACAGCAGCGCCGAGGCGCCCTGGGGACACCCTGGTGGGGTCGTCTTTAACTGATGTGTCAGCTTACCAGAAGGTCAGGAAGTGAAATCCACCGGGCAGTCCTTAGAAACTCTGTGGGGCAATTCTTTTCTGGCCTATAGGGTCGCTGTGAGTAGGAGTCAGGGCAGTGGCTCCTTGCCTGTGGATCTCTTGTGGCGCAGCTGCTGGGAGCGTGACTGCTAAGCCAAAAGGCTGGCAGCTGGAATCCGCTGGCTGTGCTTTGGAAACACGATGGGGCTGTTCTTCGCTGTCCTGTAGGGTCACTGGGAGGTGTCAGAGACTTGAGGCAACAGGTTTGGTTTTGGTTTACTGTCCTATAGGGTCGCTGTGAGTCAGAACTGACTCTAGGGCACGCAAGAAGAAAAACCACAGGGTCGGTGGAAATCGTCTCAGCGTCCAATATGTGTGACCTACACAACTCTTCCTGCACTTAGATGAAGACTTACGGAACATTGCAGCTTCTCCTTCAACAATTAGTACACTTATTGTTTTGTGACACTAGTTATCATTCCACGACAAGTCTACTCGGCCCCTTCCTGACCTGGGTCCCTTGTCACCAGCTCTCCCGTCCCCTCCTGCCTTCTAACACTGGTGTCGTTTGCCGGGTTAAGGGAAGCAGCTCTGGCCTCAGGACCGCTAGCACTCTGAGACGGTGAAGTAGCAGAAGTCTCCGATTCGGGTGAAGGGACAGAAGGTGACGGCTCAGGGCGGGGCCAGCTCCTGCCCAGACGGCCCCGCCCTCTCCCCGCCCCTCGCCGGTCCGGCCCCGCCCCGCCCCGGAGGCCTCGCCCCCTGCGCCCGTAAGGCCACGCCCCCCGTGACGCCATCTCCCCGCGCGGCCTTCCGCGCCTTCTTCCCGCGCAGCCACCCGCACCACCCCTTCTGCGCATGCGGACGAGGCTCGCGGCGCGCCGTCCTCCGCGGCGGGTGAGTGCGGTCTTTCCGGGAGGGGCCTGCGCTCCGCGTCCCCTCCGGGCTCGGGTCCGCCGCCTCGGCGTCTGGGCGCCCTGCGGAGCCCCGGTCCCGGCCCCCGCCCTGCCGGCGTCCCTGCTCCCCGGCCGTCTCCCGCCCCGAGCACCCCGCCGGCGGCCGTCCTCCGCCCCGGCCGCTCCCGCCGCCCGCCCGTGGCCCCGCGCCGCCCGCGCCCCGTCCGGCCCGAGCGCCCGCCGCGGGGCTTGTCGCCTGCGCCCCGCTGTCCCCGGGGCTCTCGGGTCGGCCCTGCCTGCCTCGCGCGCCGCAAGTTCTGTCCGTTCGGTCGTTTGTAGCCGACTCTGCTGTTTCTTCCTTTGATTCCCGCAGTGATTATTTCTTATGGAGTTTTCTTGAGTTTTTAAGGTGACATACGGTTTTCCTCTGCCACTCTCTTGATGTACAGATTCGAAAATCAGCTTATTAATTTCCAACCCCCTTCCTAGTTTTTGTTTTTAACTGACTTTAGATGAAGGTCTCCAAAAGAAACTGGCTTCTGATTGAACAGTTAGTACACGTGTGTTGTTTGTTGACATCAGTTACTAACCCCGTGACATGTCAGCGCTCTCCCTTCTCGTTCTCGGGGTCCCTGTTCCCGCCCTTCCCGTCTTCCAGTCCTTGACCCTGGGTTATGTGCCCCTGTGAGCTTCTTGTTCCTATTTTATTTTTAATGGCACAGTCCCTGTTTATTCTTCTAGAGCTTAAATCCAGAAAACAGGCATATGGTTTCGTAGCAAAATCCTGATACTCAATGAGAGAAGATCCAAACACCCTGACCACCTCACAAAGAAGCTGTTGATATGACACAGCTGGGATTTCTGGAGCAGTTCTGTTCTCTTGTAGGTTTGTTAGGAGTTATAATCCAATGGATCGCAAACTTTTTTTTTCTTGAAGCTTTGGCCGAAGGGTGAACCTCAGGAGTGACTTTGTCACTGAGCTGAAGTGATACTGAGGGGCCACATGCTCAGATTTACTCCGTTCTCTCTCAGGCCAGTTAAGTCGTCTTTTTTGTGAGTTATAGTTTTGTTCTCAATTTCTCTCCAGCTCTGTCCCCGCCTGTGTTGTGGTCCCTGGCAGAGCAGTCTGTGGGGTAGCTGGGCACCATCTGGGTGTGCCGTCCTCCATCTGGTGGAGGTTTGGTAGTTGCAGTCTGTTCATCCTTTGGACTGGCCTTTCCCTTGTGTCTTCAGTTTTCTTTGTTCTCTCTTGCTCCCGAAGGAGTGAGACTAGTGGGGTACCTCAGATGGCTGTTCACCAAAGTAGAATGTGGAACATTTTCCTTATTGCTATTGAGTGAAAGTTTACAGTCCAAATTAAATTTGCATTCCTACCTAGCAGCAGCTTCTACCTTCCTTGCCTAGTGACAGCACACTCCTCCTTTCCGTTCTGTACCTGTCATGTCCCCTTAGCAATCTCCTGTCCCCTTCTTTCCACCCTCTCCTCTCCCTTGTACTAAGAGGCCAGTAGGACAGCATCCTATAGATGTGTGAAACCAGGAAGTGCACACACCATATGGTCACATTATGTCCCCGAGTCCAGTCTATTTCTGTCTGAAGAGTTGACCTCAGTAATGTTTTCTGGCAGGGGCAGCAGCAAGTCTAGGGACCATGTTCCCAGGGGAACCCCCAGGCTGCCTGACCATCAGTTGTGGTGTTTTAGTAGAGTTCTTGAGGTGTACTCCTCTTTTTCCTGTGTTGCCACTGGGACTCACCATTGTGTGCCCCATCATGGCTGTCTTTGGTGGTGTCCAGGCGCCATCTGGTTCTTCTGGTCACATGCTGATTCAGTTACCCATTCACATGGGGCCCCTCTGTCTCCTGGTCTCTTTTTTCCCTCGTGTCTTTGTTGTTCTTGCTGATCATCTGTTCCAGATGAGTTGGGACGGTTGGGTGTACCTCAGATGGCAGCTTGCTAGCTTTGAAGACCCCAGATACAACATTCACCAACATGGGGTACAGAAGACTCTCTTAGCAATAGGCTAGTTATGCTAGTTGGCTTCATTGTCCCTTGAGAGCATGGTCCCCAGGCCCCTGGCCCTGCTACTCTATCCTTGCAATATTGGGTCAACATTAGAAGTTTTCAGTTGATGTTGAAGTCCAGTTAAGCTGATGATCTTTTTTGTACTGTGTGCTGTCCCTGCTTTCACCCAACCAAATTTCTATCCATTATCTAAACTATGACTGGCCCACTGCTTCCCTCCCCTCCTTTCAGCTGTCAAAGTGTCTTTTATTCTGTACTTTAGTCTATTTTAAGTCCTTGCAGCAGGGGTCTCAGACAATATTTGTTCTGACGTCAGTCAGCATGGTGTCTTCCAGCTTAAACCAGGTTATGAGATGCTTCCTAAAATGGTCATTGTTCTTTATCATTGCCTAGGGGTTCCATTGTGTATATGTACCATCGGTTGTTTATCTATTTGTCTGCTGGTGGGCATCTTGACTTAGATTTTTGATGAAGATTCTTGCATCTGGGTTCATGAGTGATGTTGGTCTGTAGTTCTCTTTCTTTGTGCTGTTTCTGCCTGGGTTTGATAGGAGGGTTATGCTGACTTCATAGAATGAATTTGGGAATGTTCCATCCTTTTCTGTGTTGTGGAATGGCTTCACTAGTACTGGAATTAACTCTTCTCTAAAAGCTTGGTAGATTTCTCTGGTGAAGTCATCTTGGCCTGAAGTTTTTTTGCTTGGTAGGTTTTTGATTACTTTTTCAATCTCTTCTTTCGTGATGCATATACGAAGTTATTCTAGTTCTGTTTATGATAATTTTGGTAGGTGATGTGAATCTAGGAATTTGGCCATTTCCTGTAGATAGATGTTCAAATCAGAGTTCAGTTTTTCATAGTATTCTGTTATGATACTTTTAATTTTGGTTGGGTCCATTGTGATGTCTTCCATCTCTTGTCTTATTCAGGGTATTACTTTCCTCTCCTGTTTTTGTTTTGTGAGTTTAGCTAATGCTTTATGATTTTTATTGATCCTGTCAAAACAACCGCTTTTGGTTTTGTTATTTCGATTGTTTTTGTATAATTTGTTTAATTGTCCTCTAATCTTTAATATCTTCTTTTTTCTGGTACTGAGGGGTTCTTTTGTTGTTTCTACTTGTTCAAATTGTAAGGTTAATTGTTTAGTTTAGCGCCTTTCCTTCATTCTAGATGTGTGTATTCACAGAGATAAATTGATCTCTCAGCACTGCTTTTGCTGTATTATACAGGTTCTTGTAGGATGTATTTTCATTCTCATTTGATTCCGTAAAGTTATTTATTGCATCCTTTATTTCTTGTATAACCCAGGACTTTTCTTTGTGTGTGTGTGTGTGATGAAGTGCAAGTATACAATCCAAATAGATTTTGCGTGCCAACTTATTTGCAGGTCCTTCTTGTCTCCCCACCTGGTGATAGCACACGCCTCCTTTTCACTGTGTATGTCTGATATCCTCTTCAGAAGCATCTGTCTCATGCTCTCCATGCTATTCTCTCCCATCTAGGAAGAAACCAGTAGGACAGCCTCCTATAAGTGTGTAGAATGTTAAAGTAGGATCTTTATCTTATTGAGCTTTTTTGGATGATCTGTCCGTTACTGAAAGTGGAGTGGTGAAGTCTTCTAGTGTTACTGTACAGTGAGCAGTCTCCTTTTGCAGTGTCGTGTTTGTTCGATGTATTTTAGAGCATCTGGATTGGGTGTGTGTTTAGTGTTGCTATGTTCTTCTTGTGTGATGAACCTTTAAGCAATAAACAGTTACCATCCTGGTCCACAGTGGTGGATTTTACTTTAAAATGTATTTTATCTGAGGTAAATATTGCCACTCTGGGTCTTCTTTGCATGTTGTTAGCTTGGCATATATTTTTCCATCCTTTGAATTTTCAGTTTGTTGATGTCTTTGAGTCTAAGCTGTGTTTCTTGTAAGCAGCAGATGGACGGGTTGTCTTTTTTGATCCCGCTTGTTAGTCTCTGTGTCTTCACTGGAGCATTCAGTCCATTTCCATTCGGTGTGATTATCAGTAGATAGGATTTTAGTGTTGTCATTTTGGTGCCTTCATTTTTGTGTTGTGGACATTCTGTTTGTTCCACTTAACGTTCTCTTCCGGGTCGTGGTCTGTATGGGTTTGCCTTTCATCTTTTTCAGTGTTGGTTTTGTGTCTGTGGAGACCTCATGGTGTTTCTTGTTTTACGTGTGGCATTGTTAGCGTGCTTGGCTGCTGCCCCTTTGTTTGCCTGTAATGTTCTAGGTGTAGACCAGTCTTTAACTTCTTTGTATCTTCTTGAGTGCCTGTCCATCTGAAAGGGCTGTGAATATTGTAATATATTCCTCCTTAGAGCATAATGTTATCATGGTTTACAGGTTGAACTCTCTGTTTCCCTAATTTTCCTATTGTAGCTTTGGTTGAGCTTCGTGACTTCCTCTGTTAAGTAGGACTGTGGATGCTGTGTCCTGCGTTGCATCTTTGGGTCTACATCTGGTGCTTCTGATTGTCTAATGGAAGAACGTCCATCAGTATTTCTTGTAACTTTGGTTTACTTCAGTTTTTCTGTAAATGAAACTTTAGCGTTTGTTCAAGAGACTGCCTTTTCCTCATTTCAAATATTAGCTGCTTATAGGTGGATGAATTCACATCAACGTTCTCAATTCTGTTCCATTGATCTGTTTCCATTTGTTGTTGTAGTAAACAAACAAACAAACAAAACTAAACCCACTGTTGTTGAGTCGGGTTTGATTCATAGTGACCCTAGAGGTCAGAGTAGAACTGCCCCATAGATTTTCCAAGGAGTACCTGGTGGATTTCAGCTGTTGATCTTTTGGTTAACAGATGTAGCATTTAACCCACTACACCAGCAGGGTATTTTGTCAACTGTAGCAGTGTGATAAGTTCTAAAATCAGGTAATGTGCGGCCTCCGGTCTGGTTTTCCTTCGGTAATACTTAATGAGGGCCTCTTACCTTGCTAAGAAACTTGGTGATTTGACTTTCCATCTTGTTGAAAAGTGTCATTGAACTTTGAATCAAGGTTACATTGTATCTGTAGATCACTTTGGGTTCAGTGGACTTTTTCAGGATGTTGAGTCTTCCTGTCTGTGAGCGTGGTGTGGTTTTCCACGTAGCTGTACCTGTCTTGGTTTCCTGCAGTAGTGCTGTGTAGTCTCCTTTGTATAGGTCTCTTAGATCTCTGGTTAGATTTATTGCTAAGTATCTTATTTTCTTGGGGGCTATTGTAAATGGTGGTGGCTTTCTTTATGAAGTTCCCTTTGAAGGTGTAGAGAAATCGAGCTGACTCTTCTGTGTTTATTCTTGGTAACGTGTTATATTGGTGTAAATATAATGAAAGCTTTTTTAAAAAGCACAACAGAAGAGTTCCAGCTGCACGTAATTACCGATCCAGGATGCATGATAAGTTCATTGACTTGAACTTGACAAATATACTCTCCCTAAAAGTCACCCATTGATACCCAATAAAGGTGTGTGGGTCGTTCCACAAAGGTGAACCCTTAAGCTTGCAGGTGAACCCTCAGCCTTGGAGTGGTCATGCCCTGGAGGAAGCCAGGCCCCCGGCTCTCAGTTGGGGCAGGCCTGAGTGCCTGCTGTGCTCTGGGTGAGGAGGCCCCCCTTTCTCTAACTTTGTTGCCCGAGGGAGAGGCCTGGGGAGCCTTGCGGGGAACGCGGGTATGCGCTCAGGCAGCTGGAACGGGATCTGCCGTGAATGCTGATGTCCTCAGAGTGTAGTATGGCTTTGAGCCTGACGGAAGCCCGTCAGGGAGAGAGCTGAAGGCCAGGAACCAGTCACTCTTTGCTGAACACTGTTTTCCTGCGTTTCAGATTTCAGGTGTCCCAGAGAGAGAGAGTGTCCAGTCCAGGCAACTGGGGACCAAAGGTGACCATCTTTCACAGCCATGCAATCCCAGGTAAGGATGTCAGCTGCCCTGACTGGCTGTGTAGGCCAGACATCACTCGTCTGCCTCCAGATGGCCTTGAGGCTCTGCTTTTACTGCTGTCCCTCTTCCTGAAGTGGCCTGTGGGGCTCAGAGAGCATGTTGGTGTAGAGTTCTAGGAGCTGGATCCAGGAAGTGGTGTGAGAACTGAGGGCTGGTAGATGTGACTGTTGGGGACCATGGGCTCCAGGCCCTGAGGTTTGTCGGTGAGATAGACAGGTGGCAGAGAAGGCCAAGGGACTGAGCCCTAAGAGGCATCCTGAGGCCCTGCTCTGCTGTCCCTGGGCCACTTGTCTACCCACAGGTGGATTTTCAACCCTGTGATGCCCGGGGTCTCCTTCCGTATGTGACTCTCAGGGCTGGATCATGGCATGTCAGCATCCCCATTCTGGGCCTTGGTGTTCTATGTGGAATGACAGAACCTCCTGAGTGGACTCCGAAGATGGAGCAGCTCTGGCTGAGGAGACCGAGTCACAGGTCCTCCAGAGATGTCCTGGTCCCATCTCTGCAGTTTTCTTGACTGCCTCCGTGTCTTTCTCGTCTAGTGCTGCTGGAACGGAAATACTACCAGTGGAGAGCTTCCACAAGGAAAAATGTATTGTCTCGTAGTCTAGTAGGCTGGAAGGCCCAGTCTGAGGGAAGGCTGTCTGTCTTTGTCAGCTCTGGTGGAAGGTCCCTTTCATCAGTCTTCCCCTGGTCCAGGAGCTTCTCGGTACAGGGACCCTGGTTCTGGAGGACATACTCTGCTTCTGGTGCTGCTTACTTGGTGGTAAGAGAGCTCCTCTCTGCTCTATCCCTTGCCTTTAATCTTTTGTATAATATAAAAGGTGTTGGAAACCACTCCCCACGAAAAGTCCGTTTACGTGGGATGATGGATGTGACCTTAGGAATGATGTCACAGTCCCACCCTGATCCTCGTCAACATAATGTAATCTTGGCTGGCAAACCGCGGGCAGAGATTAGGATTCACAACACGTAGACAATCACAAAATGAAGAAAACCCCATGATACTAGGAACGATGGCCTAACCAAACTGATACAAATTTTGGGGGGACACGGTTCAGTCCATAGCACCTGAGGTCCTAGAGCGTTTTCAGTGCAGCTCTAAAACTACAGCTCCGCTTCTCACACTGTGATGTGATAGAAAACGGGAGAGTGTTGGTAGTGGAAGGCCCTGACTGTCAGTGGGGTTCTCTCCTGAGTTCATCCTTGCAGTGGGGCAGGGGACAGTGGGTCCAGCTGGATCGTGGGGGGGAGTGTTCCCCTCCATTCGTTTTGGAGAGATGGTGTTTCCTGAGGCTCTCGGGTGTTTTAGATGCCTGTTTTCCCCAGTCGAGTCTTTGTCTTGCCCCCATCCCTGTTAGAGCTGGTATGAAACGCCTGTAATTTTGAGGTGCTCTGTGGAGTCTTGAATGGGAATCTAAAATAAAAGTGTTCTTTTTTGCTGCAGAAACTCAACATATGAGAGGGTGTATTTAATTTCCAAGGCCAACAGTTTCCATTAGAAAAAAATTCTAGGTGACTTTGTGTTTCTACAGAAGATTTTTCAATTTATTGAATGTAAACTTCTCAAACCTGGAGAAACACCTATTTTACCTGATACAAGAGTGAAAACTGGAAAAGTAACACACATTATTTCTCCTGCTTGGTTATACAAAATGTAGTTTAGAATTTGCACTTGTCTTTTAATTAACAATTTTCCTAGAATTTCTATAATATAGGAACTTTATAGTACAGTTTATAATACAGAAAGCTGAATTATAACTTTTTAGAAAACCCCATAATATTGCACGTGGTTGACCTTTGCTGTTTTGACCATGTTGCTGCCAATGGCAGTTGTATTGTGCCCAGTTTTTTGCTCTTTCTCAAAGCTTAATCTTGTCAGTGAATGTAGGTGTAAATTTCTAAGCCCTCACCTGGGCTTAGTTTAGTTTAGTTTAGAAGGAACATGTCTAGAGTTTAGACATGGCTGTGTAAAATCACTCTATGGAGAAATTACATTTCTTTCATGTTTCAAGCTGTTGCTGTAGCGTTTCTTTGTGACCGATGTCCTGAACCCCCACGCTTATATCCGTTTGTGGGGCTGTAGTGACCTGCATTTCGCTGTGATGTTCGAAGCCGTGTCACCAGCATTTCAGAGACCAAGAGGGTGCCCCATAGGAGACAGCATTTAGCTGCCGACGGATGGTAGCTGCACCTGGCGGTGTACTTTTGAAAGAATTAGCCTGTGAAAACCTTACGAAGTGCAGAAGCAGTTTGTCTGGCAGAGTGCCACAAGGTGAGCCCTCGGGTGGGAAGGTACCCAGAAGACACCCGGGGAAGCGCTGCCCCACGGGAGAGTCTCCCTTGGTGATGAGGACGGCATCTAGCGTTCAGGAGCTTCGTGTGCTAATGCGGCACGACTCAGAATGAGAGGGAACAACTGGAAACACTCATTAATGATCAGAATGTGAGGTGTATAAAGTATGAGTCTGGGAGCATTGGAGATGGTCAGGACTGAAGTGAAACACCTGAAGGACTGGTGTCTCCGGCACCGGTGAGCTGAGCTGGGCCAGGGTCTGTCATTTTGAATCGGACGTGATCTCCTGTGCCAGGAGTGGCACACTGAGAAGGAGTGGCGCTGGCATTGACCGTGAAGTGACCCGTTTCCGGGTCTCTCCTGAAGTGTGATGCTGTCTGTGGTTGGGTGACATCTGAACCCGACAAGGGAGAGCAGTTAATACGGCTGCCTATTACTAAGTTTACCCGTCAGCACTGCAGCACAGGAGGCTTCGGTGGGCACCCAGAGGGGCCCAGTCACCCTGAGGACATGTGCAGAGACCTGGCGGTGGGAAACTGAGAGGAGACAGACCCTCAGTGCTCTGTGGGCGAGACCTGAAGCCGGAGACCCGGCCTCCAGCTGTAGCATGGCAGGGCTTGGTGGGGGGCAGCCACTGGTGTCCCCCTTGTGGAGGAAGAAAAGTCTGAGGTCAAGTTCAGCACAAATGCGGGTGGCTTGTCGGAGCTGCTTCTCAAGGGGCAGCCGTCTGACCTGCAGAATGTCACTCGGAAAATGCTGGAGCGTGTCAGCGTTAGACGGGAAGGGAAGGATGTTGCCCAGCAGCTCTGTCTTCTCTTGGGGCGCCTCGCAGGAGCCTCTAGCTGGGGCTTTAGGGGAAGCGTGTCGCTGTGACCTCAGTACTCTGCACCCAGTGTCTTCAGTTTTTTTTCTTGAGGACGCGAGTGCTGGCGTCCAAGCTGTACAGGTAAGACCGAAACCTAACGGCCTTCACATGTGTTCCCAATGTTGTGTTCTCTTTTACTTTCTTGGCTGTGTCCGTTCATGCTGCTTTGGTTTCTCCAGTGCCCCTGCTTGTGTGCCTGCCCTCCGCTGGTGACCTTTCCATCCTCTGAATGACCAGTGTCTCTTCCCTTTCCCGCCGTGACAGTCTGTGAGGCCCTTTGCCTCCTGTCCCTCCAGGTTGGGAGTTGTCATCGACAGGCATCTGAAATGTTCCTTGTGTGCTTGCAGAATTATCACAGAGCTCTTCCAGGTTGTCAAGAGTTGAAAGTACAGCTTTTATTCCCTTCACATCCCGATCTCACACGCTGGTGTTCCCTCTGATGACTGTTCAGCTTTTCCCGGCACGCCTTCACTGAAGACCAACACGCTGTGTTACTGCTTGTCCCCGGATGTGCTGTGTTCGTCATGGACCTGTCCACTGTGTGATCCTGTGTCCTTGTCGGTTGCTGTGGACGCAGTTCTAGCTCGTGGGGACCCTGCGTGCAGAGTAGGCCTGCTCCACAGGGTCCTCAGGGCTGTGACCTCTCAGTGCATGTGGCCTGGCCTGTCTTCTAAAGAGCCTCTGGGTGGCTTTGAATTGCCCGGCTTTCAGCTGGTTGTCAGAAACCCTAACTATTTATGCTACTCAGGGGACGTGCCATTTATAATTATTTACTGCCTACAGCCAACAAAGTTAGAACCCGTGTGCATCCAGACATTGCTGTTCTGGTCACTGCTGTATCTGCTTGGCCCGGGGCAGTATTATCTACATCAGTTTCTATACTGAAAGAGCAGGATAGAAGGCTGAAAGGAAGCCACCTTACTTGAGACACTGGGTTTACCAGGAGACGGGGATCCAGGTTATCTGAGCTGAGTAGGGCATTTCCTCTGTCTCCTGTCCCTGCTACCCAGCAAGGCTCAGGCCATCCGACTTCTTTAAGATGAACAGCCAGAACAGCCAGCGTGTTACACGTATGTGGACGGAAATGTCGTTGCTGGGAATTTCACCTTAGACACGTTGACCCACCTTCCGCCCCTGGTGTAGCAGTGCACCCTTGGGGCCGTATGGAGCGTGCGATTAGCGGCGACCTCCCTCAGCTATACCCAGTTCACGGCAGGAGCTGCTCGGGAGCGGCCTGAGGGTGCGTGAGTTGGCGTGCCTTCCAATTGCACGGTTACTTGATAAATGCGACATTTTATGACTGTTTATAGGAGTGCGGGTTAGGGTGTTTGATAGCTTTAGGATATGTGATAGGTTTCACTGTGGTGATGGAGACTGTCACCATGGAAACCGTGGTGGCGTGGTGGATAAGTGCTGCGTCCGCCAACCCAAAGGCCAGCGGTTGAAATCTGCCAGGCCCTCCTCGGACTTCTGCCCTCCCCTGTGTGGTTGCTGTGAGACAGAATCGACTCGGCGGCAGTGGGTTTATTCTTCATTGTGTTTTAGGTGAACGTTTCCAGTTCCTGTCAGTTTCTCATACAAGTCCTTCCACCCTTTGCTGTTTGACCCAACTGCTGTCCTCACACTGTGACAGCACCCTTTCCTCCTCTTCCCTGTGTTTCCTGTGCCCATGAAACCAAGTCCTGTTCCCCAGTGGGCATCGGGGATTATCCTCTCACCATAGCTTTTCCATCTGTTTGCTGAACAGATGATTCAAGAAGCTGGACTGTATGGAGACAAATGAGGCCTCAGGGTGGACAGAAGCCTGACTGACGCCTGTGCCTGTGGACGACACAGCTCTGCGTTCTGGCAGGGAAGAGGGTCGAGAACCCTGAGGAAGATCGAAGACCACCGCCTCTAAGGTGGATTGTTCTTCAGCATCGAGAGAACAAAAATCCTCACTACTGGACCAGTAAGCAGTATTGTCAGAGACGGAGGAAGGATTGGGATTTTCAGGGATTTCATTATACTAGGTTCCAGAATAAATGCCCAGGGAAGCAGATGTCAGAAAATCAAAAGATGTATCATACTGGGAAAATCTGCTGCCAAGGACCACTTTAAAGTACTAAAAATCGAGATGTCACTTTGAAAACTAAGCTAGGGTATTTTAATCGCATTGTATGCATGCAGAAGCTGGGTAATGAGTCTGGAAGGCAGAAGAATTGATGCCTTTGAACTGTGGTGTCGGAGAACGTTGAATGTGCCATGGACCACCAAAAGAACCAACATCTCTTCTGGGAGAAGTACCACCAGAGTGCTCCTTGAAAACAAAGTAAGACTGCATCTCATTTACTTTGGACATGTTGTCAGGAGGGAGAAGGACCTGGAGAAGGGCATCATGCTTGGTAGAGCAGAGGGTCAGCGAGAAAGAGGAAGCCCCTCAACGAGGTGGACTGACACGGCAGCTGCAGCGGCGGGCCTGAGCACAGAAACAGCTGTGGGCCTGGCGCAGGGCCGGGCAAGACTCCTTTGCGTCATGCATCGGGTCGCTGTGAGTGGGAACCCACTCGAAGGCACCTGACAACGACATTCCTGTATGTGACCTCCTCCCACCTCCAAACAGGACCTGCCCGGGTAGTCTCCGTTTTCTACTTACAATAAGAAGCACACTCTTGACCTGTATCGCTGGACGTCTTACAAGATCAGACAGTTAAGTTTGCGAACTCATCCTAGGAAAAAGTGCTACATGCCTTTCTGCTTAGTATGGTCATTCTAGAAAAAGAGTTCCAGAATTGCCTTGAAGGGTGGACAGGGCGCTGCTGTCGGTGCACAGCTTCCCAAGGCAGGTATTTTAAAGGTGAGCGTAGTGACGTTCCGCAGTGACATGCGGAGCACTTTTTGTAGGTTGAGTTCATGGAATTAACCGTCAGACCTCATAATGTCCCAGTTTACTCGTTGTCTGAAGAGCTGGCCTCCTTGAATGATTTCTTGAGACCTTTAAGGAAAGCTTAGGGCCACGGTTCACCCATCCGTGCAGGCCACTGGGTCTCCTGTGGCTGGTGAGGGCCAGAGGAAAGCCAACGGCCCCGCAGTGTTTTCCTGTGGTTAGTATCGTGGCCTGCTTTCACCCTGTGCTGAGTGTTTTGTTAGATATTCACACAGGTGCTGTGCAAGGAGGGGAGCCGCTCCCTGCAGGAAGAGGTGATCTCAGGGTGGAACTAGGGCCTTCCTCTGAGAGCATTGCTCCCGTGTCTGCTCTGTGCTCTGACTGTTCTGGACTGTGAAGAGAGGAGTGAGAGTGGAATTGCTCAGGCAAAGCAGAGAAAGAAGTCCACTGTAATGGAACGATTTTTAAGTCTGAGACAGGCTGCAGTCAGTGAGGTTGAATGGAGACAGTGAAGAGATGGGACTGATGGCCAGACCCCAGAGCAGACACAGGACCCTGGGCCGGCACCCCGGGAAATCTTGTGTCCCCAGGACTGTCACCCTCGGCGTTCCTTTCACACACGTTGATGTCGATGGTACCTTGCTGACCAGAATCTCTGGGATGTTGTTCTAGGACTCAGTGGCTGTTGAGGATGTGGCCGTGGACTTCACCCAGGACGAGTGGGCGTTGCTGGATCTTTCTCAGAGGAAGCTCTACAGAGAGGTGATGCTGGAAACCTTCCGGAACCTGGCCTCCGTAGGTATGGCTGACTGCGTTTTCTGTAAGATTTTTTCTTTAGTAACCAAATAGGTCGTAGTCATTGATGTTTCCCCATGTGTGGGCTGAGGAGTGAGACTACGTTGTTAAATAAGACAAGTGGGCTGCTTGCTCGCGGGAGTGTGCGTGTCCTGGCTTCCTCACAGAGCTCTGTCTGAAACGGACTTCTCATTTCGATGCTGGTTAGAGGCTTTAAGGGCCTTTAAGTCTTCCAAGTGTGGATGTTGGCTGTAGGGTTGGTGTTTTTTTTCTTTCTTTCTGATCTGGTATACAGAGAGAATATTTGTGGCCTGGGACCATGTAAAGATTTTTAGTGTCTTTGTTTTAAATTTGCCACGATGAATTTTCTAGAAATAAATTTACACTTGTCCATCTCCCGAGACCCTGAAGACCAGCATTTTGGCTCAGTGTCAGGGAAGTGCTCACTTCTCTCCCCTGTCTTGTTCATGATGTCCCCTTCTCCATGATCACCGTGTCGCCTGCACCTGATTGTCCTCCCAGAGTAAAAGACCTGAGGAGAGTGCAGATAGTGCCTGTCCACGATGACCGGGTTGGGGACAGCAGGTGACAGGGATCCTCTGAAGGACAAGGCCCGCGTGGAGAGAATGAGTTGTGAAGAGACCAGTCAGAAAAAGTCTCCTCTGAGTGGAGGAGTGTGCGTTTCCCAGACCCCTGAGCTTGCCTGTCTCACCGGCAGCAGTCCTCACACATCTGTGTTCGTGGGGAAAACCGGCCCCTTCTCCTCTGTTCAGGGTCCACGAGCTCTGTGTCCAGGACCTCTCTGCTAGGCTAACGTCACCTCACCCATTTGTGTCACACTGTCGCTCTCCGTCTTCAGGGAGGTCTTTCCTAATGACCGCTGACAAAGTACGGACCCAGCGTGGTGGGTTCAGTCCTGTCTTCTCTCCTCGCCGCCTTTGCCTTCACCGTAATTCTGCTCAGTTTGTTTCATACGGTGACCCTCCCCTGGAATCCTTTGTTCCCACAGAAAACGGGGTGGTGTGATTCACGGAAAATCACACGTGCCTCCGTGGTGAAAGAGAGCTGTGAATTCCACAGCTTCAAGATCAGGATAAGAACCAGTGATGCACAGGAGGCGCCTTCATGAACATGTGCTGTCTAGCCACTGCTCCACACTGCCTCCCATGTGGGAACCTCCTGGCCGAGGGCTCCTGACTAAGTGGGCCCATCCCTCATAGGAAAGGCCACCAGAAAGGTTTCCACCTCGGTCATCGAGAGCAACAAATCTCAGGAGAGAGAAATAGCTGCCCACTCCATGTCCAAGTGGTGACAAGGCTTAGGAGACAGGTGCCTGTGGGGGAGTTACAGCGGTGAGTGGCTTCCTCCGGTTGCCACTGGAAGGCCCTTGTCTGGCTGAATGTAGAGAAGACCCTGGATGTGGGGTCCCAGGTGGCTGACGAAGGTGTAGTGAGTAAAAAGGAGTGAACAGTAGACTTGGGGGAGGCCCTGTGCTGAGAGCACGCTGCGAACGGTCACGGGGAGGCCTTTCCACGAGATGACGCAGAGGGCCAGGCAGCCTCGTCTCCCCCACCTCTGACTGAGAACTTTTTCTTTCAGGAGAAGCAAGGCCAGAGATACATCCGTGTCCGCCCTGCCCTCTTGCCTTCTCCACTCCGAAATTCCTCAGCCACCACGTGAAGCACAGCCACCGCCATCAGCCCTTCCCAGGAACACCTACAAGAAGACCCCTCCAACCAGAGGACCCCCATCCAGGGAATCGGAGGCAGCAGCATTCTCAGCAACCCAACTGGAATGACAGAGCTGAAGGTCCAGAGATAGGACGTGTGTCCAGACCAGTGTTTGAAAAGGCAAGACAGGAGGGGATTTCAGAAGCCGGCTCCAGCCTCCCCAAAGGGCAGATGGGGCGGTCTAGGGATGGGGAGAGAACCACGGAGACACAGAGTAGCCCAGGCCTGAAGGTGAATCCTGAGGACACAGAGACATTGTTCCTGAGGGGAGGAATCTCAGAAATTGCACAAGTCAGGTGTGGAGAATGTGGACAGGGCTTTAGTCGGAAATCACACCTCATCAGATACCAGGGGACACACTCAGGGGAGAAGCCCTATGTCTGCAGGGAGTGTGGGCGGAGATTTAGTCAGAAGTCAGGCCTCATAGGACACGAGAGGACACACTCAGGAGAGAAGCCCTATGTGTGCAGGGAGTGTGGGCGAGGGTTTAGTTTAAAGTCACACCTCATCACACACCGGAGGACACACTCAGGGGAGAAGCCCTATGTCTGTAGGGAGTGTGGGCAAGGCTTTAGTCAGAAGTCACACCTCATCGGACACCAGAGGACACACTCAGGGGAGAAGCCTTATGTCTGCAGGGAGTGTGGGCGAGGCTTTAGTGTCAAGTCGCAGCTCATCCAACACCAGAGGTCACACTCAGGGGAGAAGCCGTACGTCTGCAGGGAGTGTGGGGGAGGTTTTAGTGTGAAGTGCCACCTCATCCGACACCAGAGGACACACTCTGGGGAGAAGCCTTATGTCTGCAGGGAGTGTGGGCGAGGCTTTAGTCAAAAGTCAGGCCTCATCCGACACCAGAGGACACACTCAGGGGAGAAGCCGTACATCTGCAGGGAGTGTAGGCGAGGCTTTAGTGTGAAGTGCCATCTCATCCGACACCAGAGGACACACTCTGGGGAGAAGCCTTATGTCTGCATGGAGTGTGGGCGAGGCTTTAGTCAAAAGTCAGACCTCATCACACACCAGAGGACACACTCGGGGGAGAAGCCCTATGTCTGCAGGCAGTGTGGGCGAGGCTTTAGTCAAAAGTCAGGCCTCATCCAACACCAGAGGACACACTCAGGGGAGAAGCCCTATGTCTGTAGGAAGTGTGGGCAATGCTTTAGCGTGAAGGCACAGCTCGTGACACACCAGAGAACACACTCAGGGGAGAAGCCCTATGTCTGCAGGGAGTGTGGACGAGGCTTTAGTCAGAAGTCAGGCCTCATCCAACACCAGAGGACACATTCAGGGGAGAAGCCTTATGTCTGCAGGGAGTGTGGTCGAGGCTTTAGTCAAAAGTCAGGCCTCATCCAACACCAGAGGACACACTCACGGGAGAAGCCGCACGTCTGCCACCGTACGTCTGCAAGGAGTGTGGGTGAGGCTCTCCAACCTCATCAGTCACCAGAGGACACGCTCACTGGTGAAGCCCTATGTTTGCAGGGAATGTGACCAAGGCTTTAGTGTCAAGTACAGCCTCATGAATCACCAGAGGGCACAGTCAGGAGAGAAGCCCTCTGTGGGGAGTGTGGTCAAAGCTTTAGTAAGAAGTCAAACCTCATCACACACAAGAGGACACACTGAGGGTGAAGCCCCATTTCTATGGGGAGTGTGGGCGAGCCTTCAGCATCAAGTCAGGCCTTGTTGGACGCAGCAGAAGGAAATGTGGCCACTACCCACTCCCACCTCCCCAGCTCTGAGGGCCTTCACAGCAACCCTGCTGACCCCTTTTTCTCCTCCCGAGTGCCAATGCAGCAGAAAAAGCCGAGTAAGCACATGCTCCACTTTTGTGTAAAGTAAGGAAGTAGAAAAGCTCAGAGAGTTCCTGAAGTGGTTAGGGTGTTGTCATCTGCGGTTTTGTTGGCCAGACAATCATTTCCCGTGGTGCTTAGGCCTCTTGTAGTAAATGTCCCCTCCACACAGAGCTGTGGTCTCACTGTAGGACACAGAGAGCTCACACTCAGGATTCACAGCAGTTCGTCTGTTAGAAAGGTGAGGTCTAGAGCCTGATGAAATGCTGGGAGACTGTTGTGGGCTGGGGAGAAAAGTGGGGCTGGTTTGTCAGTGAGGTAAGGGAGCACCTGGTTTCCTAGAAGGTGCTGTCTCGTCTCCTAAGAGCCGCTGCCCCCTGTCCCCCGCCCCCCGGAAGCATTGCTCTGCAGCTCTCCTCAGGGCTCACTGTCCCCCCGGACCCTAGAATTTGCAGTTCTCCCAGCACGCCAACCCCAGGCCCATTCCTTTGGCTCTGCCCACCCGCCCTCTCCTCTGGGCCTCAGAACCCTTGGCGTGACACCAGGCCATCAGCCCCAAGTCCACAGGCCCTCGTTGCCTCCCGGGGTTCAGCTTCTGAGGGCAACACAGGCCCTATCCCACCCAGGTCTCCACCACTTAGACGCCTGCCAAATGAATGCCCAGTCCTGGTCTATGGCTGGTTCTGCCCTGAACCCCTAGGGTTGCCAGGAGGCCTCGGGGTGACACTGGAACTCTGACTCAGCTTCCCATTTCTGCCGCTGGCTCCCTGAGAAGGGGAGAATGGACCCAGTGTTTTCCGTCCTGTGCTGTCGGGCACTGCCCTTTGCCAGCACAGTGCACAGATGGGGGCTGCAGGAGAGAAACGGTTTCTCCCCTGGGGCAGTTGCTGCCCTTGGTGGATGGACATCACCACCTTTTTCTTCTACCTGTGCCCAGCCCAGGACACCACCCTGCCTGCTTTACAGCACCCAGTGGCTGGCTGCAGAAGCTGGATTCCACGTGTCCTAGGACCTGAGGGCACAGATACAGAGCACACTCAGCAGGTTCCTAACAGCAATGACATCTGTCCTGCTGTGGGGGGCTGGCCTATGCCCCCCAAACTATGTCCATGTCGTAAACTCAGTGAGAGCTTGTTGGGAAAGGGTCTTTGCAGGTGGAATTCAAGTTGGAACATGACATCATCCAGGATTATCCACGTGGGCCCTGAAGCCACTGACCAGTGTCCTCATAAATGGAGACATGCAGTGGGGACACTGAGAAGGAGGAACATCAACAGTGGAGTGATGCGGCCATGCTGTGCCCAGCAGACGCTGGGAGAGCCAAGGGGACCCTTCAGAGAGTGTGGGCCCACCCTACCACAGTCACAGATTTCTGGCCACCGAGACCTCATGAGGGTAAACTTATTGAAGCCACTCAGTGTGTTAGTTAATTACGACGGGTCTAGGAGGTGCACTCACCTTCCTTTGGGAACTGGAGTGTGCACTGGGGCTGCAGTGGTGGAGGGCTCGGCCAGAAGACAGGTGATTCTAACCCTTCCATTGGCCCCGGGAAGACAGATGGGCCAGTTGGCTTCTGTAAAGCTGCACAGGCCGGGCAACTCAGTGGGGTGGTTCTGCTCTGTCCTGTAGAGTGCCTGGGAGTCATGGTCAACCGCACAGCAGGAGGTTAGGGTTTTGCTTTTGGGTTACTGAAAATTTGTGTGTGGTGCATGTTTGCATTTTAGATGGAGGTTTCATGAGCAAATTACATCCTCATTGAGCAGTTAACACACATGCTGTTTTGTGACCTTCGTTGTCAGCTGTGCGGTGTGTCCACCTGCTCCTCTCTTCCAGCTTGAGTTCCCCATTCCCTGTCATCCAGCTTTCCTGCCTCCATCTGCCTTCCTGTCCTTGAACCTGGGCTCACATGCCCTTTAAATCTCATGTACATGGTTGACCTCCACGTGCTATGATTTGTTTTCTGGGCTTGTTCGTCTTGAGCTGAAGGGTGAACCTCAGGAGTGACTCTACCACTGAGTTAAAAGGGTGTCAGGGGCCCCTACTCTGAGGATTTCTCCAACATCTGTCAAGTCCGTAAGTCTGGTCTCTTCTGTGAGGTAGGATTGTGTCCCACATTTTTCTCCCACTCTGTCTGGGACCCTCAATTGTGATCCCTGTCTGAGCAGTTGGTGGCGGTCGTCAGGCCCCGGTTAGTTGTGCTGGACTCGGTCTGGTGGAGGCTGTGGAGGTGTGGGCTTCTAGTTCTTTGGACTTAGCTTCCCCTTGTGTCTTTGATTTGCTTCCTTCTCCCCTGCTCCAGGTGAGATGGGACTAGTAGACACACGAGGACTGCCAGTTAAGTTCACCACCTCATCCTAGAAGAAGTGCTATACCTCATTGATGAATAGCACTAGGGTTACCTTTGGAGTACTCCCCTTGCGAAGCTGTGCCCTGACGCCGGCACCTAGTCCACCCTTCAAAGAAATTTGGAACTTTTGTTGTCTGGAATGGCCCTCAAAGAGCTGTCACAGTGTTACCTTTGATACCCTCAGTGTCACCAAAATGTCTTTCAGTATTTCCTTTATCTTTGGATGTAGAAAAATGTCATTAGGGGCCAGATCATGTGAATAGGGAGGGTGATCCAATACAGTTATGTTTACTGTCTGAGGACTTGTTCACAGACAGTTACACCATTTGCAGACTTAGTACCATGCCACTGTTGGCACTGTGCATTCCTGAAGAGTTCCAAAATTGCTTTGAAGGATCAACGAGTGTGTAGCTTCCCAAGAGGAGGACTTCGAAGGCGACCGTAGTGATAGTCAGCTGTGAGGTGTGTATCACTTAGAGCAGTTAGGTTTGTTGACTTATTGTGGACCTTATTGGTTAGATGGCCTCTCCCTTGCTTTTAAGACCCCAGCTGCTACTCACCGAATTAGAATGCAGAACATCTTGATAAATTATGTTATGCTGATTGAGCACGATGTCCTCCAAGTTCATGCTTCCTAGCCCTACTCCAGTTGGAAGGCTACTTTTTTGACAGGAAGAAAGCAAGCTTCATCTCATGAACTTTGAATTTTTTGTGGGGGGTCTTTCTCCTAACCAGAAACCCTGGTGGCATTTTAGTAAAGTGCTGCGTCTGCTAACTAAGAGGTCTGCGGCTCAAGTCTCCTCTCTGGAGACTTGGTAGTGAAGTGCTGCATCTGCTAACCAAGAGGTCTGTAGCTCAAGTCTGCCACTCACTCCTTTGAGATTCTCTGGGGCAGTGCTGCTCTGCCCTATAAATAGGTCACCATGAGTCAGAAGAAGCTGTCATGCTGGAAGCTATGTCCGTGCTATATAGGTACCAGCAGAGTCACCCATCGTCGTCAGGACCCAACAGTCTACTTCTGGAAAGAATTGGCCAGTGAAAATGTTAGGAGTAGCAGTGGAACACTGTCAGATGTAGTGGTGGGAAATGAGCCCCTAGGTCGGGAGACCCTCAGAAGATGATGAGGGAAGAGCTGCGTCCTCAAATTACAGTTGGTCTGAATGATATGGATGCAATATAAAGTCTTCGGGACCTTCATCTGCTGATGTGGCATGACTCAAGAGGAGAAGCAGCAGCTGCAAACATCCATTAATAGAATGTGGAATGTACAATGTATGAATGTAGGAAAATTGGAAATCATCAGAAGTGAAGTGGAATGCATAACCATAGATATCCTGAGCATTAGTGAGCTGAAGTGGACTGGTATTGGCCACCTGGAATCATACAGTCCTGTGGTCTACTATGTCGGGAACAGAAACTTGAAGAGGAATGGTGTTGAGTTCATCATCAAAAAGAACATCTCGGAATCTGTCTTGAAGTACAGTGATATCAGTGATAGGATAATATCCATACACCTCCAAGGAAATCCAGTTAGTATGACTATTATTGAAATTTATGCAGCAATCACTAAGGCCAAAAATGAAAACATTGAAGATTTTTACCAGCCTCTGCAGTCTAATATTGACTGAACATGCAGTCAGGATGCCTTGCTAAGTACTGGTGACTGGAATGCAAAAGTTGGAAACAAGAAGGATTGGTAGTTGGAAAATGCGGTGTTGGTGACAGAAATATTGCTGGAGATTGCATGGTAGAATTTTGCAAGACCAATGACTTCCTCATTGCAAAGACCTTTTTAAAAGACACATGGACTGAACCAAATGGAATACACATCCACCGAATCAGCTACATCTGTGGGAAAACATGAGGAGATGCTCCATAGCAGCAGCCAGCTGTGTGCTGACTGTGGCACAGCTCCTCAGTTGCTCGTATGCAATTGCTCATATGCTTATGTGGAAATTGAAACTGAGGAAAACTAGAAGAGAGCTGAAGTGTGACCTTGTGTATATCCCACTCAAGAACAGATTTGATGTGTTGACCCCTAATGACGAACTCTGGAATGACATCAGAGGCATCATCCATGAGGAGAGCAAGAGGTCATTAAAAAGAGAAGACCAAACTGGATGTCAGAAGAGACTCTGAAACTTGCTTTTGAACATCAAGCAGCTAAAGCAAAAGGAAGAAATCACAAAGTAAAATGAACAGCAGATTTCAACTTGAGAAGGCAAAGTGTTATGAAGTGCAAAGACCTGGAAATAAACAAAATGAAATAATATGCTCTGTGTTTCTGAAGCTGAAAGAATTGAAGAAAAAGATTCAAGGCCCGAGTTGCAGTAGTCAAGGATTCAGCAGGGAAAGTATTAAACAACTCAGGGAGCATCAAAAGAAGATGGAAGGAATTCGAGAGTCGTGGTACTACAGAGAACTGTCCACTCTTCAGCCATTTGAAGGGGTGGGTAGCATATGATCGGGAGCCTATGGTACTGAAGGAAGAAGTCAAAGCTGCATTGAAGGCACCGGTAAAAAACAAGGCGTCAGGGATTGACAGAATACCGATTGAGATATTTCAGCAGAGGGATGCAGGGCTGGAAGTGCTCACTTGTCTATTGCAACTGATGTGAAAGACCACTACCTGGCCAAGTGACTAGCAGAAATCCATATTTAAGCACATTCCCAAGGAAGGTGATCCAACCAAATGTGGAAATTACCAAACAATATCACATGCAAATAGAATTTTGCTCAGAATCATCCAAAAGCGACTGGAACAGCATATTGACAAGGGATTGCTGGAAATTCAAGCCAGATTCAGAAAAGAATGTGAAACTAGGGATGTCATTGCTGATGTCAGATGCATCTTGGCTGAAAGCAGAGAATACCAGAAAGATGTTTACCTGTGTTTTATTGACTATACAGAGGCAGTTGACTGGGTAGTAAATTATGGCTAACATTGCAGAGAGCGAGAACTCCAGAACACCTCCTTGTGCTTCTGAGGAATCCTATATGGATCAAGTGGCAGTTGTATGAACAGAAGAAGGGGACAGTGCATGGTTTAAAATCCAGACAGGTGTGCATCAGGGTTGTATCCTTTCACCATACCTTTTCAATCTCTATATCTGGCAGATAATTCGAGAAGCTCTACTATATGAAGAAAGAGGCATCTGGATTAGGCTGACTCATTAACAAACTGCATTATGCAGATCACACCACCTTACTTGCTGGAAGTGAAGATTTTAAATACTAATGAAGATCAAGGGCCACCCTCTTCAATATGGATTGCATGTCAGCATCAAAAAAACTTCAGAAATCTTCATAACTGCATCATTAAGCGACATCGTGACAAATAGAGGAATGATTGAGATTTTCAAGGATTTCATTTTACTTGGGTCCACAGTCAATGCCCATGGAAGCAGCAGTCAAGAAATCAAAAGATGTGTTTCATTGGGAAAATCTGCAATGCCCCTGTTTAAAGTATTGGAAAGTAAAGATGTCATCGTGAAGACTAAGGTGCACCTGACCCAATCCATGATGTTTCCAGCTGCATCATATGCACGTGAAAGCTGGACAATGAACAAAAAAGACAGAAGAAGGATTCACTTCTTAAATTGTGGCACTGGAGAAACATATTGACTATAACATGGACTGTCAAGAGCAAGCAGATCTGTTCTCGTTGGAAGACAACCAGAGTCCTCTTTGGAAGCAGAGACGTGAACAGTGCATCTTACACACTTTGGACATGTCAGAGGGTCAGTCCCTATAGAGGACATGACGTCTGGTAGAGTGGAGAGTCAGCGAAGAAGGGGAAGACCCTCTGTGAGAAGGATTGACACAGTGGTTGCAATGATGAGCATAGGCATAAAAGAGACTGGACATGGCAGAGGACCAGACAGTGGTTAGTTCTGTTGGGCATAGGGTGACTGTGAGTTGGAACTAACTCGACAGCACCTGAGAACAACAGCAACATGAGTCAGAATTTACTTGACGACAGGGGCTTTGCCCTTTATTTTCCTCGTAAATGACTCTCTTATTCTAATAGCTGAGAGAGAGGTGGAATAGGCCCATTCTCTCTCACCAGTCCTGTCAACACTGTTCCTGACAGAGCCTTTTATTTTGAAAGAGGAAAAATAAAACAAATCTCAGAAGCTAAAGAAATTTTGGAATTATGGAGGGTTTGAGGGTTTCCCAGCTTGCTGATATCAGTGGCAGAGTAATAGCACAGAGGGAGTTTGGGAGGTCTGGGATGCAGAGTGACCACGTTTTGTTCAGTTTTTCATCCTTAAAATGAATAGGAAAAAGGTAAGAGTTGAAAATCCTTCTTGGTCTACCACTGTGATGCTACTGTAAGAAGCCCTGGGTGGTAGAGATGGTTAAGGAGTTGACCACCAGCTGGAGGGCAGGTGCTCAGCTAACCTCAGAGGAGCCTCTGAAGAAAGGCCTGGCAACCTGCATCTGAAAGATATCAGCCTGAAACTCTGTTAGCTGTTCTGTCTTGCAGACTTGGGGTCACCAAGAGATAAAACAGACTGGACAGCAGCTGACAACAACTCTGATATGAAGAAGATGACGACAGTTTATCTTTCAGCCATGCTACATATATCAAAAACAAGCATCCAAGAAATTTTAACACATAAACCTATCAATAGATCAAAGAAAAATCAGAAGCAAAATTAGAAAATACTTAAAACTGAGCTGCAGCAAACTATCACCTAGTAAAGTTTGTGGATGCAGCTTAGAAGGGAAAAAATATCTACAGCAAAAATATGTAAAGACAATTTGTATAGCCTAGTACGTTTCCCTGGAAACTGTGGTGAGGTAGTTAAGTGCTACAGCCACTAATAAAAAGGTCCACAGGTCAAATCCAGTGCCCCTTGGAAACTGTTGGACAGTTCTGCTCTGTCCTGTAGTTAGCATGCGGTTGGCAGTTACAGTGCTGCAGTGGGCTTTCTGAGAAGATATTTCCATTAGAAAAGAAGAAAGGTTGGAAATAAAGTAACCATCCAACTCCAGGAGGCAGAGAAGGAAAAGCAACAGCAAAAAAGGAGAGAAAGAAATGAAGAGAAACATAAGAACAGAAATACATGCAGAGATCCACGAAGTCAAAATCTGAGTTTCTAAAGGACTTGGAATGACAAAAAATCTTTCAGAAGGTACCAAAGAGGATAAAGTCCTGTGGTATAAATCAGCCAAAGACATCTCTATGGAGATGATTATAAGACTTATCCATGACACTGTATAGACCATATTAGTGCATAGAAGCCTAGGGTGCACCTGATCCAAACCAGGGTGTTTTCAGTCGACTCATGTATGTGAAAGCTGGGCAGTGAATAAAGAAAGCAAAAACTGATACCTCTGAATTGTGGTACACGTTAAGAATACGAGGACTACCAATAAAGTTGACAAACTCGTAGAAAAAGTGCTGCATACCTCATTGCTGAGTGTCACTGCAGTCACCCTGAATTCCTCCCCTCGGGAAGCTCTGCACCAACACCAGTGCCTAGTCCATCCTTCAAAGCAATTTTGGAACTCCTTTTCTGAATGGTCATCAGAACTGTTGTATTACCTTTCATGTCCTGAATGTTGTCAAAATGTCTCAGTATTTCCTTTGTCTTTGGGTAAAGAAAAAAGTCACTGGGAGCCAGATCAGCTGAGTAGGGAGGATGTTCCAATATAGTTATTTGTTTACTGGCTAAAGACTTCCTCACAGACAACTACACAATTTCACGAGCTTGCCACTTTGCCATTGTGCACAATGGCCATTGCAGAAAGAGTTCCAGAATTGCTTTGAAGGGTGGACTAGGCTCTGCCATGGGTGCATGTTTTCCCAAGGGGAGTCCTTCGAAGGTTACTGTAGTGATACTCAGAAATGAGGTGTGTAGTACTTGGAACTATTAAGTTTGTGGACTTAGTTGTCAGACCCAGTATTGAATATACCATAAATTGGCAAAGGAAGGAACAGGTCTGTCTCGGAGGAAGTACAGCCAGACTGCTCTTTAAAAGCAAGCATGACAAAACTTCATCTCACATGCTTTGGACATATTATCAGCAGGGATCAGTCCCTGGAGAAGTACATCATACTTGGTAAAGGAAAGGGTCAGCAAAGAAGAGGAGGACCCTCAAAGGGTAAATTGTCACAGTGGCTACAGCAGTGGACTCAAACCTAACGGTGGGGAGGGTGCCCTGGACCAAGCAGTGTTTCATTCCGTGAGCACGAGTTCCCTGTCAGTCAGCAGTAACTCGACGGCACCTAAGAACAGCAAAGCAATGATGGGTAGAAAGGCTTCCTGTTATAAACAATATGTCAATTTTGCTTCCTGAAAGTGAAGAGGGCTTGATGTGTTTACTGATGAAGACAGAAGACTACAGCCTTCAGCGTGAATTACGCCTTCACAGAAGGAAAACAAAATCTCCACAGACGGACCAGTGAGCAACATTATGGTAAATGGAGAAAGGATTGAAGTTGTCAGAGATTTCATTTTACTTGGATCCACAAACAACACCCATGGAAGCAGCAGTCAAGAAATCAAATGATACATTGCCTTGGGAAAATCTGCTGCAAAGGACTTCTTAAGTGTTGAAAAGCAGAGATGTCACCTTGAAGACAACAATGCACCTGCCCCAAGTCATGGTGTTTTCAGGCACCTCATATGTTTGTGAAAGCTAGACAATGAATTAGGAAGACCAAAGAAGATTTGACACCTCTGTGTCATGGTGTTGGACTAGAATATTGAATGTTCCATGGACAGCCCAAAGAACAAAATCTGTCTTGGAGCAAGTTCAGCCTGAATGTTTCTTAGAAATAAGGATAGGGAGTCTTCACCCATACTATGGACATGTTACCGGGAGGGATCAGGCTCTAGCAAAGGACATCATGCTTGACAAAGTAGAGGGGTCAAAGAAAAGGAAGACTTTCAAGAAGATGGAGTGACGCAGTATGTCTTTGTCTGGATTTTCTAGGGAAGTAACAACAGTAACATACATATGTACAAGGAAAGATTTATATACAAAGTATGAGGAAAGACATATATAAAGGAAACAGCTCATGCAACTGTAGAAGCTAAACATCCCATGTCTTGGCACAAGCCTCACATGGCCACGGAAGCTGGTGAACCCAAAGTCAGCAGGTCAGAGACCACAGTTCTAGATCACCAGCTGTGTAGGTCGGCGAATCCCAAGATGGCGGCGAGTCTTCGAGGTCTCTGCTGACTCACAGAACGGCAGAGGCTGGCAAACCCATGATCGGCAGATCAGGAAACAGGACTCTCAAGCACTGGCTGTAAGGGTTGATGAATCCAACAGCTGCTGGTTCCAAGTCCAGGAACCAGACACCAGAAGAGAGCAGGAGCTGCTGGCTATGTGCAGACCGGCAGTAGGCGGTGGAAGGCGGAGAAATAAGACCTGAGGGGCAGGAAGCCACCATGGGCGTCACCCTGCCACTTGATACAGCAGCCAAACATGGAGTAGCCAAGTGGACACCATCCTGACCACCACATTGCACCCGTTGTCAACTTGGCATCTGCACACATCCCCTTACCACCCATAGTCTCTGAAGGAATTCACTTACAAAGGAATACACTTACATCTAACATAACTAACACATGTACAACTGAAAAGGAATTAGCCCATTTCCATCTTAGGTTTCATAAATAAACAAAAATATCTGATACACACATACAAAGCAGAAATACTTCTCACAATTATATTCCTTGTTCCTGCAACTGGTCACATGGCCGTAACTGGTATTTAGAACTACCTTCTTCTACACCCATTCTGTATTCCCTTTGCCCTCAGCAAGCACCTCAGCTGGTCATAGTTCCTTGCCTGGTGAGATGACCCAAACCTTCATTCCTGAAGGGTCTGGGCTATTCGCAGTCATTTTGGAATTGGGTTGCTGTAGTTTTCCATTGATCTTAATCACGGGACCTGGTAATACTAGGAGGCATCCTAAGGGATCTCCTGCATTCTAAACATACTCTTGTTTACCTTCTTTATGTAATGTCAACCCAGTTTCATCTTCATAGCTGGAATCAGTCACACCAGCCGACATTGTAACTCCCTTCTTTGCCTGTTGACCCAGAGGCATAAGGAGCCCCAAATGGCCTGGTGGCAATTTTAGCTTCCAGTTCAGTGAAATTATTGATGTGTCTCCAGCTAGCAGCATTCCTCACTTTGGAACTAAGACACTTAGACTTAACACAGCATACGGTCATGGGGACAGGAAGCAAAAATCTTGCAAGTGGGTCACTAATGGTAACAGTGAATGGTGCCACTCCCATTTCCACCCATTGATTCCTGGACCCATGAATCCTGGCTATGGGAGAAAACAGCACCATACACTGGATGCTGGTTTAGAGCACATACAGCCTCCTGGAGAACTTTTCCCCAGCCCTGCGAGGTATTGCCACCTAGCTGGCAGTGTAATTGTGTCTTCTGTCTTTCTGTCAAGCCAGCTGCTTCAGGACGACAGGGAACATGGCAGGACCAGTAAACTCCCTGAGCATGGGCCCACTGCTGCACTTCATTTGCTGTGAAGTGAGTCCCTTGATCAGAGGTAATGCTGTGTGGGATACCATGACAGTGGATAAGGCATTCTGTAAGTCCACAGATGGTAGTTTTGGCAGAAGCATGGTGTGCTGGCAAGGCAAATCCATATTCAGAGTAGTAAGTATCTAACCCAGCCAACCAGCCCAGTAAGGACAAAACACTTTCCTTTCCATGATGGAAGTGATCCAGTGTAGTCAACTTGCCACCAGGTTGCCGGCTGATCACCTTGAGGAATAATGGTGTATTGAGGACTCAGTGTTCGTCTCTGCTGCTAGCAGACTGGGCACTGAGCAGTGGCTGTAGCCGAGTCAGTGCTGGTGAGCAGGAGTCCATGTTGCTAGGCCCATACATAACCGTTGTCCCTGCCACCATGGCCACTTTGTTCATGAGCCCATCGAGCAATGACAGGGGTAGCCGGGGAAAGAGGATAATTGGTTCCCACCGAATGCGTCATCTTATCCACTTGATTGTTAAACTCATCCTCTGCTGAGGTCACTCTGATGAACATTCATATGAGACACAAACATCTTTACTTCTTTGACCCACTCAGAGAGTGGGTCATTCTTTCCCACAAATCCTTGTCTCCCATCTTCCAATCATGTGCCTTCAAAGTCCCTGACCAACTGGCCAAGTTGTTGACCACAGCCTGTGAATCAGTATACAGCTGCACATCTGGCCACTTGCAACCAAAGTGAACAACCAGATGCACTACTTGAAGTTCTGCCCATTAGGAGGATTTGCTTTCACCACTGTCCTTCATGGAGGTCCCAGAATGGGGCTGTAGTGCTGCTGCTGTCCACTTCTGAGAGGTGCCACCATATTGTGCATAGCCATCTGTAAACCAGGTACGAGTTTTCTCTTCCTCAGTCAACTGGTCCTAAGGAACTCCCTGTGAGGCCATAGGTGCAAACGGGGAGATGGAAGGTAATATTACAGGAGTGGAGACCGTGGGCATGTGGGCCACTTCCTCATGCAACTTACTTGTGCCTTCAGGTACCACACGGCCCGATCTCGTATATACCACTTCCATTTAATCATGGAATGCTGCTGTGCTCGTCCAACTTTATGACTCTGTGGGTCAGACAACATGATAGGCAGCTCAGGACGCATGGTGACCTGGTGTCCCATGGTTAAGCATTCAGTTTCTGCTAAGGCCCAGTAAGAAGGCAGAAGCTGTTTTTCAAAAGGGGAGTAGTTACCTGCAGAGGATGGCAGAGCTTTGCTCCAAACTCCTAAAGGTCTGCACTGTGATTCACTAATAGGGGCCTGCCAAAGACCCCAAACAGCATCTCTACCTGCCACTGACACCTCAAGCACCATTGGATCAGCTGGATCGTATGGCCCAAGTGGCAGGGCAGCCTGCACAGCAGCCTGAACCTGCTGCAGAGCCTTCTCTTGTTCTGGGCCCCACTCAAAAGTAGCACACCAGATGAAGAATATGTTGCCTCTAAAATCCAGAGAGACCCACTAGGTGCTGTGCCACTTTTTAGTTGTCAGAGAAGTCAGGTGCAGTAATTTATCCTTCACTTTAGAAGGGATATTGTGACATGCCCCACACCACTGGACCCCTAGGAATTTCACTGAGTTGGAAGGTGCCTGAATTTTTGTGGAATTAATTTACTGCCCTTTAGCATGTAAATACTCAATAAATCCAGAGTCACTGATACTTCTTCCTTACTAGGTCCAGTCAGCATAGTGTCATCTATATAATGGACCAGTGTCACATCTTAAATGGGAGAGAGAAAAACAAACAAGGTCCTTACGGACTAAATTACAACATAGGGCCAGAGAGTTAATGTATCCCTGAGGCAGGCAAGTGAAAGTGTATTGCTGGCCTTGCGAGCTGAATGCAGACGGGTTCTGGTGGTCTTTGGAAACAAGTATGGAGAAGAAAGCATTAGCCAGATCAATAGCTGCATACCAAGTACCAGGAGATGTATTAATTTGCTCAAGCAATGAAAGTACATCTGAAACAGCAGCTGCAATGGGGGTCACCACCTCATTAAGTTTGTGATAATCTATGGTCATTCTCCAAGATCCATCTGGTTTTTGCACATGCCAAACAGACAAGTCGAATGGGGATGTGGTGGGGATCACCACTCTGGCATCCATCAAGTCCTTGATGGTGGCAGTAATTTCCGCAGTCTGTCCAGGAATGCAGTATTGCTTCTGGTTCAGTGTTTTCCTAGGCAGTGACAGTTCTAGTGGCTTCCATTTGACTCTTCCCACCATAATAGCCCTCATTCTGTTTGTCAGGGATCCATTGCAGGAGTTCTGCCAATTGCTGAGTACATCTATTCCAATTGTGCATTCTGGCACTGAGGAAATCACTATAGGATGGGCTCAGGCACCCACTGGACCTGCTGTGAGGCAAACATGAGCCAAGACTCCATTAATAACCTGACTTCCATATGCCCCCACTCTGACTGATGGGCCCCAGTGACGTTTTGGGTCTCTTGGAATTAGTGCAGGTTCAGAGCCAGTGTCCAGTGGTCTCTGAAAAGTCTGATTATTTGCTTTTCCCCAATGAACAGTCACTCTTGTAAAAGGCCATAGATCCCTTTGGGGAAGGGCAGGAGAAAGATTAACAGTATAAATTTTTTGCAGGGTATTTCCTCAAAGGGACCTGGCCTCCCCTTCATTTAAGGGGTTGTGGGTCCTTAAACTCACTCGTCTGCAAATTGATTGAGGGACTGTGACTCTGTTCTGACAATTTGAGTTAGACTGCTGTTCACATGACCTAGAATTCATCCGTTCATACAAATTGTCATGGATTGAATTCCGTGTCCGCCCCCCTCAAAAATAGGTGTAGTCATGTGGCTGGGCCATGATTCCCAGTGTCTTCTGACTGTCCTCCATTTTGTGGTTTTCCTATGCTGTAAAAGGATTAGGGTGGGACTGTAAATCCCTTCAGAAGATCACGTCCCTGCTCCACTGTGAAGGGAGTTTCCCTGGAGTATAGCTTGCCTCACCCTTAATCCTTTCATCCTTCAAGAAATAAAAGGAAAGGGAAGCGGGCTGAGAACTAGGAACCTCACACCATCAAGTAAGCAGCACCAGGGTTCCTGCACCAAGAAGCTCCCTGGACAAAGACTGATGCAATACCGCCTTTCCTCCAGAGCCGACTACGGGGAAAGCTCTCCCCTGGAGCAGACATCCTGCATTTGGACTTGTAGCCTACCGGACTGTGTAAGAATAAACATTCTTTGTTAAAGACATCCACTCTGTGGTATTTCTGTTAGAGCAGCCCTAGCTGACTAAAGCACAGATCAAGTAAATATTTAGTAGGTTTATTATCTATTTCCTAGGGACACCATGACTAAGTAGCCAGTTCCATATGTCCATATGGGTCAGACTATTACGATTACTACTTTACCTCGACTGTCCATTACTGTAAGCACGCACACCTTATCTTGGTCGATTGAGTGAAGCCACTTGACCCCTACCACCATGGGGTCCAGTCAGCCCCATTGTAGTTAGGTGTCTTAATTCAGTCAGGGCAGCTCCCACTGTCATATCTGATTTACATAAAATGGCAATCACAGCAGTCTTCAAGGATCCTGGAGCTCCCTTCACAGATTTGTTTCTCACAGCTGTGGTAAAAGTTGTGTCTGAACATTCTATGTGTGGATTTGAAGGTCTAACGGAATAAATCCACTCTAACATGCAATTTCTGTAAGCCTTTGGATGCCCTCTTCTACAGTACACCAAGGCAAGTCTGGCAATTCAGCTTGATTGAGTGTAGGCCACCACATCATCCGTGCTTCAGCAATCCAGCCAAACGAACTATTATGTCCTTTCCTAACTTCTCGAGCAGAAACACTGAATGAAGAATCTGTGTTCAGTGGACCCATGTCTAGAAATTCAGACTGATCCAACTTTATGTTCCTTGCCCCATTATCCCACACCGTTAGCACCATTCCCATGCATGTTCCCCAGGTTTCTGTTTGTACCTATTAGAGAAGTCAAGTAGTTCCTTTGGAGTATACCATATCTCCTCCTGGGTCACATTTTGCACTTCACCTTACAGGGCTAGCTGGGACTTAAGTCCAGTTACAGGTCTAGAAGCCAAAATGGGTAGTGTAGAAGTGTTTTTAGAACCCTCAGCATGGTCTCTAAAGCATATGCCTCAGGCCATGCCCCTCAGGCAATGACTCGGGCAGGTGCTGTTTAGTAGCAACTGGACTACAGCTAATCTCATTAGATTGGAGTGGAGGGGATAATGCAGGTTGATTTAGCAGACAAACATGAATTAATCTCTTCACATGGGTGTGAGTCTTCTGGCAGGACTGTTTCACTGGACATTGGGGGCTCTGTCTCTCCAGCTTCCTTATCTTCTGCCCATATGTCTCCATTCCAAGTTTCAAGGTCCCATTTTTTTCCCAATCAGTGTCCTCACTTCAGAAACCTCTCGAGACTGGCAATTGAGCTGGCATTGCAATTTCCGCCACTCGAATGATAAGCATCTGGGTTTGGCTTTCAGCAGTATCGGCTCTGCCATTACAGGTAATGAGGTTTTCTTTTAAAGCGCAAGTGTTAAGTTTTGAGATCTCTTACATGGCATGTAAGAGAGCTTTGATTCCAAAACCCTGAGCTCCTCTCTTTCTTTCACCAGTTTGTGTAATACAAGTAGGACCAGCCCACCAACTTCCTTATACTTCTCATCCTCACATAATTTTGAAAAGTTATCACACGTTTTCAGGCTAAGCGTCACCTTTCACCAATATCTGATTGATTGGTGGTGCTATTTTGTGGATCTGTGCCTCCACCTCAGCCCATGGACTAGCATGATATTCTTTACTGGTAGGAGCAGGGTTAGCAACAGTGTGAATATTAGCCAGACTCAAGAACCATTTGAAAAGATTCATTTTTACAGTTTTGTTTCCCTAGAACCACTCCTGGTACCAAATTGTCTTAGGCTGGGTTTTCTAGGGAAGCAAAACCGTAACACATATATGTACAAGGAAAGATTCATATACAAAGCACAAGGAAAGACTTATCTATAAAGGTAAGGGCTCACGCAATTGTAGAAGGTGAACATCCCATGTCCTGGTACAAGCCTCCCGTGGCCATGGGAGCTGGTGAAGATCAGCAGGTCAGAGACCAGAGTTCTAGATCACCAGCTTTGCAGGTTGGCAGATCCCAAGCTGGCAGCAAGACTGTGAGGTCTCTGCTGATTCACAGAGTGGCACGAGCTGGCAAACCCAGGAACAGCAGGTCAGGGAACAGGACTCTCAAGAGCCGCCTGGAAGTCTTGATGAATCCAACAGCTGCTTGTTCAGGTCCAGGAACCAGACTCCAGTGGACAGAGCAAGAGCTGCTGGCTACATGAGCAGACAGGAAGTAGGTGGTGGAGGGCAGAGAAATGAGAGTTGAGGGCAGGAAGCCACCACAGGCCCCACCATGCCACTTCATACAGCAGCCAAACATGCAGTAGCCAAGTAGACACATCCTGACCACTACAGAGTGGCGCAACAGTGGTCTCAAGCATGACACCAACTATGAGGATGGAGCAAAACCGGCAGGGTTTTACCCTGTTGCACATGGGGTTAGACTCGACCCAACAGCACCTTAAAGCAGCACTTTACTCCTCCAGAGATAGCCTTAGGATCTGTTCATGCAAACACAGCCAGAACTGTGCTCTTCAGGACTGAGTCCCCTGCAAGTGTCAGACAGACAGTCCCTTGACAACAGACAGAACCCTTTGGGGGCAGCCTCTGAGCCGGGATACTGTGTCCCCAAGACTGGTACTGTTCCCCCAGACACCTGGTACTGGCTACCCCGAAGACAGGCCAGTCTGTGGTTGAAGCGTACAGTGGTTATTCACATGTACCCCTTGTCCTGGGTTCATGTTTCTCTGGAGTGGACATGTACCTGATGTCTAATGGGCCACACATTATGTCAGATAAATAAAATAGCATCGGTGAGATCATGGCCCACAGAAGGGGAGAATGAGAGGTAACGAAGAGACAGATTTCTGCAAGTGTTTTATTTTACAGTGCATGTTAGATTTATTGTAAGATTTCATTTGATTCAATTTCATCACAAATACTTATTTTAAAATATACTTTATGTTTGGTTATGTTATTTTCGTAGTTTATTTTTATATTTTTTTGTAGCTTATTTAACTTTTTTTTTTACATTTTAATTTATAAATAAACTGTACTTTGGAGGCCTGGGTCCAGTGGCTAACCTCACGGTACAACCAAAACATCAGCAGTTCAAATCCACGACTGTGGTCCTTGCACTTCAGAACTCAGGTAAAGTCCACTCCACCGTAACTGGTACACATGGACTTGGAGCCGACCCCAGGTGTGCAGAAATGCTGCCTAGAATCCTTGCTGTTTTACTTATCCAGTTGCTCTAACAGACTGCCGAGGCCCATCACCCACAGAAGCCCCTGTAAGCAAAGCTACACACCTATGTGATGGTGAGTGGAGGCATCTCACCCTTGGTATATTTTTGGCTGTACTCTCCCTGATAATATTTTGCATCCTAATGAAACCTTCCTCAAAAGTACCCTCTCGTCTCCTGGCACAAGGATGAAGGAAGATGCCTTCTAAGAAGGGCTTTACAACCCCCTCGGCTTAATGAATCCCAACACAGCATGCCCAGCCCGGGAACGCCGAGGCTGGCCCGGCCCCGCTGACTACCCCAACTGCACATCCCCCTCCGCATGTGAAATACAAGATTGCAGGAAGGCCCTGGGAAGCTCCCCAGGGACGACTCCCCCCAACATTCCTTAAATATAGACATCCCACTCCCTGCATCAGGAAGATGGATAGACTCCCAAGTTTATTATAATTGTTATGGCAAATGAGTAAACACTAAAGAAATACCCTTCTTAGAACAGCTTAAGAGAGACATAGGGTTGGGGACGGTAGGCGCTTACTGTCCCCACAGGAAGAGATAAAAAAAGGGCAAAGAAGGAACAAATAGAGATAGCTAGATAATAACCTTTAGATGAGCCTACCCGTCTTCCTGCACCTTTGACCTCAAGGCATAGGTAGAGCTGATTGAGCTCAAGGCATAGCTTTGTTTTCACTGTTAATTATCACCACAATATACTTGTCTCAGGCCATTACCTGGAGGTCCCTAATGATTAACATGAAAAGAGACCACGAGGTATCCATTCCTTACTAGCCAACAGCTTATATGGTCAAAGAGCAGGGTGAAAATCATATCACCTCATTGATTATATTAAAAATAAAGAAAGACAAGCCTTAACAGGCTGCTGACCTCCATATTCCTGGTTGTCCGAGCCTCATTTCTTCGCCGACACCACCCATCCCTTCGTGATCCCTGATCCCGTCGAGGCTGGCCCCCGGCAACAGACATACCACGACGGGGCGGCTTTAACAAATAGAACAGATTCTCTGACAGCCCAGGAGGCTGGAAGTGTGAATTCAGAGCACCAGGCCCCTAGCAAGGCTTTTCCACTGTCAGCTCGGGCAGAAAGTCCTGGTCATCAATCTTCCCTTGGCCCAGTAGCTCCTTAGCACAGGGATCCTGGGTCCAAAGGACACCTACCACTCCTGGCTCTTCCTGCTTTGTGGTTAAGTGGTCTCTTTGCTCCTACTTGATTCTCTGTTTTGTATCTCAAGAGACTGACTCAAGACGCCAGTCCATCCTATAAATTGAGTCCCACCCATTCACATAGCTCCTCTGATCCTGCCTGATTAACATCCTGCTGTTGCTGTGAGCTGCCGTCACATCAGCTCCGACTCACAGCACCCCGCACAGGAAAGAACGACACACTGCCCAGTTTCGTGCCACCCTGATAATCGTTATCTTCAGCCCATTGTTGCAGCAATTATGTCGATCCATGTTTTTGAGGGTCTCCCACGTTTTCATTTACCCTCTGCTTCTCTAGGGACTAGTCCATGCATCTATCTTGGAACTCATACAAGCAAAATGTTTCTTAGAAGCCAGGTTGCCAGAACTATTTCTCACATACTTTGGGCATGTTTTCAGGAGGGATCAGACCCTGGAGAAGGACACCTTGCTTGACAGATGGTCAACAAAAAAGAGGAAAGCCCTCTGAGATGGACTGACACTACATGATGTGGCCACATGATGGGCTGAAGCATAACAACAGTTGTGACCAGGGCGCAGAACAGGTAGTGTTTACTTCTGTTGTACATGGGGTCAGTATGAGTTGGAACCAACTTAGGGCATCTAACTGCAAGAAAAATAGGAGCTAAATTTTATTATGCCTAATCCTGTCAGGATGCAGACTGAGGGCATCATGATCCCTAGCAGCCATGATCTAGTGCTTGTAGCTATTCCTGATGATAACCAACAGAGTAAATCTGATGTTTGTAAGGGTATCACAGTGTGTAACCAAGCAGCTAGCTGTCTGGTTCCTTGCATGTCCTGTTCTTCTCCTGTGTCATTTATCCAAATGCAACAAGATGGGTTTGCACAGACTCGACTTTCATGAGCTAATCAAGAAAAATAAATCTAGAAAAAGTAGGAACAACAATGGAAGTTTTAAACATAACGTACACAGACTTCAAAGTCTGTCAACAAACCACAATCATCAGAAGAGAAAATAGATAAATGGGAACTATTAAGCATCAGACGCTTTTGCTCATCCAAAGATTTTGTTAATAGAATTAAAAGGCCACTGTCATGGGTTGATTTGTGTCCCCCCACAAATGTCTGTGTCGATTTGATTTGGCTGTGAGTCCCAATATGGTGCCCTTCCTCCTATGTGTTGTGAATTCTGCCTCTGTGATATTGATGATGGAGAATGGTTTACAGTTGTGTTAGTGAGGGAGGACCCAAGCTACCAGCTTGTGGAATATGAGGGAGAGAAGACAGCTGAGGAAGCTGAGAACCTCATACCACCAAGGGAGAAGCACCCACAGCAGAGCACGTCCTTTGGCCCCGAGGTTCATGTGTCAAGATGCTCTCACTGGATTTGCATTCAGCCTACAGGACTGCGAGAAATTCTTACTGAGTGGACCTACAATTTATAAATGGATTTGCAGCTTACCAGACTGTGACAATAAAAGCTTCTCCTCATGAAACCGTCCACTTGTGTTATTGTCTGTTGGAGCAGTACCAGGTGACCAAGATAGCCACCTACAGAATGGAAAAAAAATATCTGGCAACTATATGGCAGACTGATGCCTGATCTCCATAATCTATAAGGTGCTACCAAATATCTACAAGAGAAAGATAAATCATCCAATTAAGCGATGGACAAACAATTCTCTAAAGTGAACAGACACTTCTCTAAAGAGGAGATCCAGGCAGCCAAAACACACATGCGGACATGCTCATGATCTTCAGCTATTAAAGAAATTCAAATCAAAACTACAATGAGATACCATCTCACCCCAACAAGGTAGGCCATGATCCAAAAAATGCAAAAAAACAAATACTGGAGAGGCTGTGGAGAAACTGGAACTCTTCCTACACTGATGGTGGGATTTCAAAATGGTGCAATCTCTTTGGAAAGCAATCTGGTGCTTGCTTAGAAAGCTAGAAATAGATATACCATTTGACCCAGTAGTTCCACTGCTTGGAATATATCCTACAGCATCAAGGCCATTCACAGCAACTGATACATGCACACAAATGTTTATCACAGCACAGTCCACAATAGCAAAAAGATAGAATCAACCCAGATGCCCAACAACAGAGGAATGGATGGGTAAAGTATGGTATATATACTCAATGTAACACTATGCAATAATAAAGAACAACGATGATTTCAGGAAACATCTCATAACCTGTTTTCAACTGGAGGACATTATGTTGAAAGTAGTCAGTGACAAAAGGACAAATATGGTATGAGACCCCTAATAAGAACTTAAAAACAGACTCATGCGTAGAAGAAAAGACTCTTTGGCAGCTGCAAGGGTGGGGAAAGAGGGAGGGAGGGAGAGATGGGGAGGGTTTAGACAGTTGATAGAAATTTGCTTGGGTGAAATCGGTGACAGCACACATTAGAAAGAAGATCAATGTTAACTGGACTTCAACACAGCTTGAGTACTCCTCCCATCTTAACCCAATATTGCAAGGACAGAATAGCTGGGGTGGGGGGCTGGGGACCATGCTGTCAGGTGAAATCAAGGCCAATTGGCACAACTAGCATTTTGCTAATGTGGGCTCTCTGCACCCCACGTTGGTGAGTGGTGTCTGTGGTCTTAAAAGCTGCCAAGCTGCCATCTGAGGGTACAGCAAATGGTCCCAACTCAGCAGGAATGGATGATCACCAAGGACCAAAACAAAATGGGGGAACGAGAACCCAGAAGACAGACTCATGTGAGTGGGTCTCTACATCGACTCGTGACTGGAAGAACCGGATGGTGTCCAGCCACCACCGGTGACAACCACGATGGAGCTCACAAAATTGAGTCTCACTGGTAACACAAGAATAAATAGGAGTGCACCCTGAGATCTCCACTAAAAGACCACAGTTGATAGTCCAGGGGCTTTAGGGTTCCACTGGGAGCATGGCCTCTGGCCTTGATGCTGCCCCTGTCCATAAAGCATAATGAAGGTTAACTCCTTGGACAGCAAATTGGACTTGGTGACGCAGAGTGACTGTATTTTGTGGCCAGTTTACGGTTCTGTGCATCTATAGGTTGTCATCCTGCTGACTTCTTACTAGAGGAAGGGGAGTGGGTGGAGAGAAGGGGATGGGAGACTGTTGGGAAGATAGGACATACGGAGTAGAGAGGAAGAGTGTACTGTCACCAGGCAGGGAGAGCAGTCAGAGCTGCATATAGGTGAGCATGAAAATTTATATGGGAGTGTACATTTTCCTTCAACCATAATAAAAAATCAAATAAAATTAAATAAATTTGAAGAGAGAGCCTTTAAAAAAAGGAAATTCAAAAAAATCTAAGGCTATTTGTTATCTCATGTCACCTTGACTTTTGAGGTCAGAGATTATTGTTGTGTTTTTATCTCTCTAGCAACTTTGCTGTTTGTCCAAAAGTGTTTGACAGGTACTTTTTTTACCGATTTCTCCAATTCAACTATACCAACCACAGCCTGAGTGTTGGGCTGATGGATTTCTTTTTGACTCTTCATTTTATAACAGTTTAACATTATCTCTTCAATACTTAACTAGCATTGTTACTATGAATATTTAATGGTAGTGTTAAAATTTTCAAAGTATGTCACCCACGTATTCACTGGAAATCTAAACAAGGGGTTGCCCCTGCAGACTCACTGTCAGCTGGAAAGGAGTCACTGAAAACTGGTTAGTTGGATCCACCACAGAAAAGCGTATCATGAGGAGCACACCACGTGTGCCCATTGGAAACAGAAGGCGTGAGCGATGCACGCTTGACAGCCAGCTTTCTGTTAGAAGGTATGTGAGAATACAGGCTTCACAGGCTCGTGGTGGATATGCTGTCTTGTGGGAGGCTTTCAGTTTCTGAGTGTTCTCCTCAAGGGCAAGCCACCCCTCCTTGCATCACCTGTTAACAGTGACCCAGAAGTGTCATAAAACTCTTTTTACAAGAGAAGAACTTCTAATTCAAGAGTTACAGTATCTAGACCTGTTAGTTAAACAATACAGGAGAAAGAAAAATGGTTTCTGGTACCCAGAAAGTAGGACCTTAAAACACCAGCAGTATTCCTTTATAAAACCCATAATCTTCCTTTGCTCCTCTTAAGTGATTGACTTCTGTTCCATATGATTCTGGATCAGCTGCCATCTGTGAACTCATCACCTTCGGTGTAAGAGTTTTTGGAATGTTTGATTCAGTCTAATCACAGTTCTTTTCTGAAATCTAACCTAGTCCATCTTTGTGTTGACCAGTATTTGTCAAGCATTTTCAGCAAACCAGCAAAGTTTTAAAAACCCACCCACAGACAGTAAATGTTAATATGGTCATGATTAATTTAAAAACAATACTCTGAATTATAAAGAAATTCAGAACTAAGTGGTTTTAAAAAAACCTAGGAAAAACATTTTAAATATGAAGATTAACCCTATTTTTAAAGAGCTCCAAGTACAATATGCTGTGTAATGATTTGGGGGCACCACATCATCTGGTCAGGATATGCCAAGATTGTCAGGTCTTTGTGCAGCTGAATAGCAATAAGAAGACATCATAGATAAAGGCTGTGAATGCCCAGCAAGCTAGGCTGTAATTCTAGATGCAAAAAAGAAAGTCATGGCCAAGTTAGCAATAAAGAAATAGTAAAATTGTGATGTAATTTTATGCATTGGCTGTCTAATATTAAGGAAAAACATAAGAAGAAGTATTAACATATAGATGTGACTGAAAGATAATCAGGTGTTTCTCTTGATTGTAACTACACATTACATGTAATCTTGTAACACTTTTTAGCACCTTTCCTTTATCAAAATTTTTTGTGGCTTTCTGTCACGTGTCAGGGTTGTCAGGAAATTATTATGGGTCACTGTGAAACACATTTCATATAATATCTAGCTTAAGCTACTCAGAAAGGTTTTGTGTTTCAGATTGACTGACACATAAAGTTTTACAGCATAGCTACTGGAAATCTAAATCATAAAGACAGGCACAAAACACATGCAAAATTGACTTGGATTGTATACTTCACTTAATCATAAAAAAAAATTTAAAAATGGACCCAAAACCTAAATATATAAAGCAATCAATATCATGGAAGAAAAAATAGGGACAATGTTAGGATCCTTAATACACAGCAGAAACAGACTACAAAATATTACTAACAATGCACAAACATCAGGAGAGACAATAGATAAGTGGAAACTCCTAAAAATCAAACATGCATACTCACCCAAAGAGTGAAAAGACTACTTACAGACTGGGGAGTGGGGGGTGGGGGGAATGGCCACCACGAATCCAGTCAGCATCTAGTCTACAAAATCAATAAGGTATTACAAAACCTCAACAAGAAAAAGACAACCCAATTTAAAATAGGCAAAGGAAATGACCAGGCACTTCAGCAAAGAAGATACGCAGGCAACTAACAGATGAGGAAATGCTCACGATCATTAACCATTAGACAAATCCAAATCAAAACTAAAGTGAGAGACTGTATCACCCCAATGAGGCTGGCATTAATCAAAAAACATAATAATAAATGTTGAACACACTATGGAAAGACTGGAACTGTTCTACACTGCTGGTTTGAAGGTCAATTGCAGAGGCCCGCCATTCCGCATAAGGTCATTGTAGACAAAGTCACAAACTTCTGTCAATGACAGACCAAAGCATCTCACCTGTAACATGTTTTTTAGCCTATTATCCTTGAGAATATTTTGCTTCTTAATTAAATTCTCCTAAAAAGATATCCCCTCCTGACATGAGAATCAAGGAGGTGCCTTCTGAGAGGGGCTTCTACCCGTCGGTTTATGAGATTATATCGGGGCAATCTGACCAGGAAATTCTGGGGTATAGAGATCAGAGGAATGGATTTCAATGCAGCCTGCCTGATAGCACTGAGGCCTGCCCAGCTTCACTGGCTTCCCCCTAATTGCATTCCCCCCTCCCTTTTCTTCACATACACAGGTTTGCAAGCTAACCCTTGAGAAGCTCTCAAGGACAATTCTCCACATAGCCATTAAAACTACAAAGCATCTTTTCTCTTTGCAACAGGATGAATAAATAAACTTTTAGGTTCATTATAGCTGGTATAGAAAACTGATAAACACTAAAGAAACATCTTTCTTAGTGCAGCTGGCTTAATTGGGGGATGGCATACACTTACTATCTACACAGGAAGATATAAATAAGAACTTAGAAAAACAAATTGAGACGGCCAAATGGTGAGACCTTGAGGAGTCTGCCTTTTGGTACCTTCCACTTTGAGGTACAAATAAAACCATTAATTGTGTTCCTTGACACGCGGACACCTGGCTTAGACAATTATCCAAAAAGGCCTTGACAATTAATTAGAAGTAGAAGACCACGAGGGGTCACTTTCTTGTTAGCCAATGATGTTAGGTTAGTTTCTTGCTAACCAATAGTTTGTATAATAAAGAAAATCGGGTGAACATTACATCACCTCACCTATAAAAAATAAGGACGACAGCTCTCGACACAGATACACAGAACAGATCTTCTGCTGGTCGAGCTGCCTTAAACCAGAAAATTCTTTCCTGTCTCCTTTGTTCATTTCCCGCCGACGTCTTCCCTCCCTCCGTGTGGGACCCTACAAAGGGTTGAGACCGGCTCCCGGCAGTCAATGGTACAAACACTTTGGAATTAATTTGGTGCTTCCCTAAAACGCTAGAAATAGAAATAACATGTGATCCAGCAATCCCACTTCTTGGAATAGACCCTAGAAACATAAGGGTGGTCACGTGAATAGATACATGCATACCACTGTTTTTTTGTAGCACTGTTTGCAATCACAAGAAGATGGAAACTACCTAGGTGCCCATAAAGGGATGAATGGATAACCAAACTGGTATGGTCACACAACAGAATATTAAGCAACGGTAAAGAACGACGATCTTAAGAAATGTAACACGGAGACATCTGGAAGACATGCTGATTGAATTTAGTTGCAAGAGGGCAAAGATTATATGAGATCCATATTATAGGGGACTCAAGAACAGGTTTAAACGCAGATGAAAATAATCTTCAATGTACAAGGGTGAGATGGGGAGAGTGGGGTATTCATAGATTAGATAGTAGACAGGGATTGGGTCAGGTGAAGAAAATGACAGCACGCAGTTGAGTGGGGAGATCTGCACAGCTGGACGATACCAAAAGCTAAGAGATTTCCTAAATGCCACCCAATATTTTAAAAGATTAAGCATAGCAGCAGGGTTCTGGGGTCCACGGTTTTAGGGGACATCTAGATCAATTGGCATAACTTTCTTTCTTGTAATCGAAATGTTCTGCATCCCACGTTGGTGAGTGGCATCTTGGTTCATAAAAGCTATCAAGTAGCCGTCTAAGTAGCATAAATTGGTCCCAATCCAGGCAAAGCAGAGAAGAATGAAGGACACCAAAGACATGAGGAGAACATGAGCACAGGAGACCGAAGGGGCCGCAAGACCAGAAGAAGCAAATGGTGCCCAGCCACCACCAGTGACTGCGCTGACAGGGAACACAACATAGGATCCCTGACATAAACCAAATCCAAACCCACTCCCATCGAGTCAATTCTGACTCACGATACAGAGTAGAACCAGCACATAGAGTTTCCAAGTACTACCTGGCGGATTTGAACTGATGACCTTCTGGATAGCCACTGTAGCACTTAACCTCTATACCACCAGGGTTTCCCAGAGTCTCTGACATAGTGGGAGGAACACGGGTGTGCAGAACTAGAACGCTATGAAATGACCAGACTGAATAATCCGACAGAGTGGAGGGTTCCCTGAGAACATGGTCCCCGAACTGTTAGCTCAGAGCTGAAAGCAGCCCTGAAGCCAGCTCTTCAGACAAAGATTGGGCTGGAGTCTAAGACAGAGTGACGCCAGTGAACATTGTGCTTCTTGGCTTAAATATGTACATGAGGCTATCTGAGCAGCTCCTGTCTGTGGTCAAGATGAGAGGGTGGCGGGTCACTGGAGTTGATTGAATGGATGCGGGAAATACAGGCTGGAAAGAAGTGTGCAGGCACAGGGTGGAGAGAGCAGACAGAATTCTAAAGTGATGTGTGTGTTTGGGGGGAAGTGTTTATATGACAAAATGACTTGGATTATAAACTTGCACTTAAAACACGATAAAATATTTTTTTGAAAAATCAAAAAAGACCCGTATCTGACACCACGCACTAATGCTAACTCAAAGTGGACCAAAGTCCTAAATATCAGGTCTAAAATGACACAGATCAAAGAAGAAGAAATAGGGACAATGCCAGGAGTCTTAACACAAGTCTTAACACCCTAATCCTCTTTAAAATAACCCAATCTTGCTCTGTTCACCACAGGCAGACATGAAGATTGACAGTATGGGAAAATCACAAAACGAAGGGCACCACAGCTTCACTAACAGCAGGAATCAGGGGCCAACTAAACTGATACCTGCATTTTGGGGGGAACACAATGCAATCCTTTATACTCTGCTTTTGTCCAGAATTCGACTGGCATCAGCCGCAATGTCCCTGGCTCCACAGACTCTCTGGCATCTGGCTTGAACTTCTGGCAGTTACCTGTTGATATATTGCTGCAGCTGCTTTGGAATAATCTTTTGCGAAATTTTACTTGCATCTGATACTAATGCTATTATTCGTTAATTTCTGGAATTGGATCAAGTTTCTTGGGAATAGGCACAGATATGGATCTCTTTTGATTTGTGGGCCAGGTGGCTGTCCACCAGATTTCTCGGCCCAGACAGCTGTGCCTTGCAGTGCCGCACCTGTCTGTGAAAGCCGCTCAGCTGACACTTGGATGATTCCAGAAGCTGCCTTCTCCCCCAGCATCTTCAGGGCAGCGTAGACTTGCTCCTTCACTCCATCCATTCTCGGTCACACTCTGCCTCCTGAAATGGTTGAACACTGACCCATTCTTTTTGGTGTTGCCACTCTGTGTACTTCTTCCATCTTTTTTTTTTTTTAAATGCTAAGACAGTGATGTCAGCGAACATTGTGCTTCTTGGCTTAAATATGTACACATTGTTTAATATTTTCTTCATAGAATCCTTCGATATTGCAACTTGAGGCTTGAATATTTTTCTTCAGTCCTTTCAGCTTGGAAAACACTGTGTGATTTTTTTCCCTTTTGGTTTTCTGTCTCCAGGTCCTTGCACATGTCATAATAATACTTCGTGTTCTCGAGCCACCCTTTGAAATCTTGTGATTAGCTTTTGTACTTCATCCTTTCTCCCTTTGGCTTTAGCTACTCAACCTTCAAGAATCTGTTCTGACACCCATTTTGGTCTTTTTTCCTTTTGTCTCTTGTCTTTTTAATGACATTTTGCTTTCTTCATGTATGATGTCGTAGATGTCATCCCACAACTTGTCTGATCTTTGGTTGTTAATGTTCAATGCCTCAAACCTGTTGCTGAGATGGTCTATAAATTCCGGTGGCACATACTCAAGGTCACACTTTGGATCTCATGGATTTGTTCTAAGTTTCTTCAGCATGAGCTTCTATTTGCCTATGAGTGACTGATGTTCTGATCTTCAATTAGCTGCTGGCATTGCCCTGACTGATACTGAGCTTTTCCATCATCTCTTTCCATGCATGTATTCAACTTGATTTGGTGTATTCCATGGCAAGGTCTGAGCCTCCATTTATATCAGTGGAAAAAAGGTGTTTGCAATGAAGAAGTCATTGCCTTCCAAAATTCAATCATGTGATGTCTGGCATTGTTTCTACCTCCAAGGTCATATTTTTCCAAATACTGATCTTCCTTCCTTTGTTTTCAACTTTCCTGTTCAATCTCCAGTAATTATCAATGTGCCTGTTCAATTTCACACTGCAGAAGTTGGTAGAAGTCGTCACTTTCTTCATTTTAGGGCTCAGAAATTTGAATAATAATTGTATTAACTACGAAGAAGGACCTGAAAATCTACTTCTGAAAAGAATTAGCCTGCAACCTCTTTGAAAAGCAATCTGGTGCTTTCTTAGAAAGCTGGATCTAGATATACCATTTGACCCAGTGATTCCACTGCTTGGAATATATCCTACAGAATCAAGGCCATTCACACCAACTGATACATGCACACGAATGTTCACTGCAGCACAGTCCACAATAGCCAAAAGATGGGATCAACCCAGATGCCCAACAACAGAAGAATGGATAGGTCAGCTATGGTATACATACTCAATGGAACACTATGCAATGATAAAGAACAACGATGATTGCAGGAAACATCTCTTAACCTGGCTTCAGCTAGAGGACATTATGCTGAGTGAAAGCAGTCAGCAACAAAAGGACAAATATTGTATGAGACCCCTACGATAAGAACTTAAAAACACAGTCATGCATAGAAGAAAAGACTCTTTGACGGCTGCATGGATGGGGAGAGAGGGAAGGAAGGGGAGGGGGGAGGGTTTAGATTAGATAGTTGATAGAAATTTGGTTGGGTGAAATCGGTGACAGCACACATTACAAAGAAGATCAATAATAACTGGACTTCAACACAATTTGAGTACTCCTCCATCTTAACCCAATATTGCAAGGACAGAGTAACTGGGGTGGGGGGCCGAGGGCCATGCTGTCAGGCAAAATCGAGGCCAATTGGCACAGCTAGCATTTTGCTAATGAGGATTCTCTGCACCCCGCATTGGTGAGTGGCATCTGTGGTCTTAAAAGCTGCCAAGCTGCCATCTGAGGGTACAGCAAATGGTCCCAACTCAGCAGGAAAGGATGATCACCGAGGACAAGAACGACATGGGAAAAAGATAACCCAGAAGACAGAGAGACCCATGTGAATGGGTCTCTACATCGACTCATGACCAGAAGAACCAGATGGTGCCTGGCCACCACCAGTGATAGCCACGATGGAGCTCACAAAGTTGAGTCTCACTGGCAACAAGAGAATAAATAGGGGTGCACCCTGAGATCTGCACTAAAAGATCTCAATTGATGGTCCAGGGGCTTCGGTGTTCCCCTGGGAGCATGGCCCCTGGCCCTGATGCTGCCCCTGTCCATAAATCATGATGAAGGTCAACTTTTTGGACAGCAATGGATTGGACTTGGCGACACAGAGTGACACTATCCTGTGGGAATTTTATGGTTCTATGCATCTATAGGATGTCGTCCTGCTGACCTCTTGTTGGATGAAGGGGAATGGGTGGAGAAGAGGGGATAGGAAACTTGGGAGGATAGGACATGTGTGGAGCAGGGAGGAGGGGTGTGCTTTCACCGGGCAGGGAGAGCAGTGGGAGCTGCATATAGGTGAGCACGTGAATTTATATGGGAATGTACATTTTCACTCAATCACAAAACATTAAAAAAAAGAAGAATTAGCCAGTGAAAACCTTATGAATAGCAGTGGAACGTTGTCAGATACAGTGTGGGAAAATGAGCTACAATGGTTGGAAGGCAAACAAAAGACAAACGAGAAGAGCTGCCTCCTCAAATTAGAGTCCACCTTGATGATGTGGATGGAGTCAAGCTTTCAGGAGCTTCATTTGCTGATACAGCCTGACTGAAAATGACAGGAAACAGCTGTCAATATCCATTAGTAATCAGAATGTGGAATGTATGAAGTATGAATCTAGGAAAATAGTAACTTTTCAAAAATGAAATGCATAAACATCAATATCCTAGGAGTTATGAGCTGAAATGGACTGATATTGACCATTCTGAATTGGACAGTCAGGGAATGAAAACTGAATAGGAATGGTATTGCATTCATCACTGAAAAGAACATTGGAAGATCCTTTCTGAAGTAGACTGCCATCGGTGACAGAATAACATTCACATGTCTACAAGGAAGACCAGTTAATACAACTGTTATTCAGATTTTTGCAGCAACCACTAAGGCCAAAGAAACTGAAGATTTTTACCATCTTGTGCAGTCTGAAATTGACTGAACATACATTCAGGATGCATTAGTAATTACTGGTGATCAGAATGCAAAGGTTGGAAACAAAGAAGAAGGACGTGTAGTGGTCAGGATTATGTCAACTTGGCCACTACATATTTGGCTGCTGTATTAAGTGGCAGGGCGGGGTTTGTGGTGGCTCCCTGCCCCTCGGCTCTCATCTCGCGACTTTTTACTGTGGCTGCTGGTCGTTCAAGCTCCTGCTCTCTTCTTCCAGCGTCTGGTTCCGGGACTTGAACCAGCAGCTGTTGGACTCATCAGTCCTTACAGTTGGCACTTGGGAGTCCTACTCCCTGACCTGCCAATCCTGGGTTCACCAGCCTCTGCCGCTCCTGTTCCCTGACCTGCTGATCCTGGTTTGGCCAGCCTCTGTTGCTTCGTCTCACCACCGGCTTGGTATCCATTGACCTACACAACCGGTGATCTAGAACTCTGGTCTCTGACTTGCTGACTTTGGGTTCCTCAGCTTCTGTGGCCACGTGAGGCTTGTGCCAGAGCTTGGGACATTCAGCTTCTGTGATTATGTGAGCTGTTTCCTATATCTGTATCTATCTATCTATGTATATATTGTAAATCTTTCCTTGTACTACATGTGTTACTGGTTTTGCTTCCCTAGAAAACCTAGCCTAAGACAGACTGGTAGTTAGAAACTATGGTGTTGGTGATAGAAACAATGCCAGAGATCACTTGATAGAATTTTGCAAGACTAACAACTTCTTCATTGCAAGTACCTTTTTCACCAGCAAAAACAAGATCTGGCAAATTAAGCATCTGAACTTCATTGTTCTACGTGCTACATACCTACATACCTCATTGCTGAATATCACTGTGGTTACTTTCAAAGTACTCCCTGAGGGAAGCAATGTGCTGATGTCAGAGCCTAGTCCACCCTTCAAAGTAATCTTGGAACTCTTACTGGAATGGCCATTGAGCATGGTGGCACAGTGGCAAGTTCACAGACTTAACTATATAATTGTCTGTGATGGAGTTTTTCGCCAGTAAACAAATAACTGTATTGGAACACCCTCCCTACTCGCCTGACCTGGCCACCAGTGGCTTTTTCCTTACCCGAAGATAAAGGAAATATTGAAAGGAAGACATTTCGACAGCATTGAGAACATCAAGGGTGATACAATAACCGTTCTGATGGCCATTCCAGAAAAACTGTTCTAAAATTGCTTTAAAGGGTGGACTAGGCACATGTGTCAGTTGATAGCTTCCCAAGGGGAGGACTTCAAAGGTGATTGTAGCGATATTCAGCGGTGAGGTATGCAGCATTTTTTCTAGGATGAGTTTGCGGACTTAATCGGCAGGCCTCGTATACACGTAGATTTCACCTGACGGAGTATACAGGAATTGAAGCGACTACTTCTGTAGAAAGAGATGATAGGGGAGCTTGGTGTTGTCACCCAGAACAAGGCCAGCTGCTTACTGCAGCACAGACCATCAGTTGCTCATTGCTTCGCTGAGAGTGAAGAAAATTGGGACAGTTTTATGAAAGCAGATTGCGACCCTGAGTACATCCCACCTGAGCTTAGAGACCATCTCAAGGATCGATTTGACACATTTAACATTAATGATGGAAGACCAGATGAGTTGTGGAATGGCATGAAAGACATCATCCACGAAGAAAGCCTGACAGATGAAGAATTGATGCCTCTGAATTGTGGTGTTGGAGAAGAATGTTGAATGTATCATGGACCACTGGAAGAACCAACAGATCTGTTCTGGAAGAAGTCCAACCAGAGTGCTCCTTGGAAGCAAAGATGGCAAGACTGCGTGTTACATACTTTGGATCTGTTGTCAGGAAGGATCAGTCCCTGGAGAAGGACATCATGCTTGGTAGAGTGGTGGGTCAGTGAAAAAGAGGAACACCCTTGATGAGGTGGATTGGCACAGTGGCCATAACAATGGGCTTAAGCTAAAAAATGATTGTGGACTTGTCACAAGACTGACAGGACAGTGTTTTGTTCTGTTGTTCACTGGGTCGCTATGAGTTGGAACCAACTTGACGGCACCTACCACCGCCACCACCACCAACAATAACATCAATACCTGGAGACAGAAAACCCAAAGGGAAGAATACACTTGGCATTTCTCAAGCAGAAAGAACTGAAGAAAAAATTCAAGCCTGGGCAAAACATGGAGTGACACAGAAAGCATCCAAAGAAGATGCAAGGAATCCACAGTGTTGCTGCATCAAAGCCGTTCAGCCATCTCAGGGGGTGGCTCTCATCAAGGACCAAGGGCCCTAAAGGAAGAAGTTGCAGGTGCTCTGAGGACACCGGTGAAAAACTGGGCTCCAGGAAGCGAGGGAACATCCACTGAGCTGTTTCAACAGATGGATGCAGGGCTGCAGGGGCTGACTGAGGGAGCCGTGCCAGCACATCCAGAGGACAGTTACCCAGTCAATCGACCAGAAGAGATCCATATTGGTCTCTATTCCACAGGTGGTCCAACAGGATGGAGAAATTGTCAAACAATGTAATTGATATTATATACAAGTAATATTTTGCTGAAGATCATTCAAACAGGGTTGTAGCTCTACATCAGCAGAGAACTGCCAGAAATTCTGGCCAGATGCAGTAGAGGATATCAAATGACAGACATCACTGCTGATGTCAGATGGATCCCGGCCAAAGCAAAGGACACCAGGACATTGTTTACCTGTGTTTTGCTGACTATGCAAAGGCGTTTACTGGCCATAACCAGTTATGGATCACACTGTGACCGGAATACTTAGCGGTGCTCAGGAGGATCCTGCACACCAACCAAGAGGCACTCATTCGAACAGAACAACGGGACAGTCTGGAGAGTCAGGAAAGGTGTGCGTCAGAGTTGTATCCTTTCACCATGCTCCGTGCTTCTTCAGTCTGTGTGCTCAACACGTCATCCGAGAAGCTGGACCAGGTGAAGAAGAGCGGGCGTCAGTCACCACAGACCGCTTGCCTGGTGGGCTGCAGTCTGGGCAGACTCCTGGGGAGGAGTGCTTGGGCTTGGGCTTCTCTTAAGGACAATGAAAAGTTTTCTGGTCTGTGGAAAGGCTGTCATGTTGGTACACTTTGTTTCTTCTTGCTTCTCCAACCCAAACACCACCTTTGGAGCCCACTCCAGATACACTGCGAGTGTTCTTTACAGAACCTGCTTCAAAACTGTTTCAGAGCCATGTCGAGAGTTTCCTCTGGAACCTGATCCAGATCTACACTGAGCATTGCTTTCGGCACCTTCTGCAGATCCACATCGAACCTCACCAGCAGAAGGCACTCCAGGTCCTCGTCACCCACAGAACCCACTCCGATCCACACAGAGCACAGCCTCAGGATGGAGATTCAGCTCCAGAACCTACTGCCCGTCTGCGTACAGCGTTACCTCCGGCTCCCACTTAGATCCACATGAAGATTCACCCCCAGAACCTGTGCCAGGTCCACATCAAATGTCGCTGCCAGCACTCACTCCAGGTCCCCACTGAGTGTGGCCTCCAGAATCTCCCGCAGGTCCACATGAAGATTCCCCTCAGGAACACTCTCTGGGGCCGTATGAGTCATCGCTCCTAGAATCTGCTCCAGACCCATGCCGAGATTCAGCTCTGTACCCATTCCAGGTCCAGAATGAACGTTGTCTCCAGAACCTGCTCCAGATCCATGAGGGGCACGGCCTCCTGAACCCAGTCTAGCAGCAGAGCAAGCCTCAGCCCGGCCTCCAGCGTCAGGCTCTGAGCCAAAGGAGGGATTCGCTCTGCTCTGGAGCCTCCTGCCCCTTACCTAAGAGGGATCTCTTTTATTTGTTGGTAGTTTTTCCTTTGTTCACCAGTTACTTTATCATCTAGTGAAGTTGAAAGTTTCCCGTTTTGATCTTTTTAAAGTGTATAATTCAGTGGCTTTCCCTGATTTCATACTGCTGTGCTCCCTTCACCCCTCTCTGGATCCAGAGCATTTTCACCCCCCCCCAGACGTAACCCCTGTGACCAGGAGGCAGGAGTCTCTTCCTGTGGCCCCGGGAATTCTCATATTTGCTTTTTACATCTATGGATTTGCCTACCCTGGATTTTTCATCTAGTTGGCATCCTACATTTCATGACCTTTCGTTTCTAAGGTTCATCCAGTGTGTACCATGTGCCTTTACATCTGAAAAGAATCCCACATTCATTTACCACATTTTTGTCCCATGAGTCGGATCCGACTCGACGGCACTTGGCTTGGCATGTGTTGATGGGCATTTGGGTTGATTTCACCTTTTGGCTAACATGCTGTTGTGAGCATCTGTGTGCAGGTATGTGCTTGCGTTCCTGACTTCGTGACAAAGGCCTGCGGAGGGTAAAGAGGAGAAGGGCACAGTGAGGGGACAGGCCAGGTGTGAGACAGCGTGAAGAGATCAAGAAGTGTTTAAGTCGTGGGAGAGGAAGATGCGGGGAGGCTCAAAGAGGTCCCAGGGGTGGGTCACCAAGACACTGGAGTGGTCAGGAGGCAGCACGGGTATGGTGACTCAGCTGCTGTGGGGAGTAAGCAGTCAGAGCTTAGAGGAGAACCAAGAAGCATGGGGTCAGAACGCTGCCACCAGGTATGGGTCATGATGAGGTGGGGACAGCCAGGGGACGGTCCGGACGTGACAAGTGAGGGTCATGAAGGGACTGAGGAGGAGGGACAGACCATAGGAAGGTCCAAGTGTGGGCAGAAGGGAGGGGTCAGGGATCGCACCGCTGCAGCCCCAAAGGAGGTGGGAAGGACGAGGAAGCCCCCGCGGCAGCCAGCGCGAGGCCGGAGAAGCCACGGGTGTAGGGAGCGAGGAGGGGGGACGGGTAGGGGCCTGCCCGAGCTTCGGGAGGGTGTCTGGTCCTCCTTACTGGCTCCTGAGATGCTTGTGAGGCCTCCACACACTTGACTGCAGGAATGTCCAAGAGGTTTTCTTGGCCCAGCACCATCAGGCCACGCAGCCATCGCCCTCCAGGGCTCTGGGTTTTGTCCCTGCTCCCACGGAGTGGCTCAAGTCCTCAGGTATCTGTTTCCCCCTCGGACCCACCACGGTGCAGCGCAGACATACAGCTGAGATGCTGCTTGGCCCTGACTGGCCACAAACTCCCCATGCGCCGCGGACACTGGGGTCCTCGTCAGGGACTCCCACACTCGGCAGGGGTCCCTGTTGCAGCAGCTGAACAGTGCCCCTGTGACACTGTCTGCGTTGAGGTGGGGGTTGGAGATGTAGGAGGGTGAGACAGGAGCTCATCGTCTGTCCTTTGCGATGGTTCTGGCCCCTGGAATGAAAGCAGAGGCACCAGTCTCTCCTTGTTTCACAGGGGAGAACAGACCCTGGACAGCACGATGGACTACTCCAGGTCACCCAGCTCATGCACAAGGAGACCCACCCCACGATCCACCACACAGCACATTCAAGACTTCTCCCAGAGCCCATGCCTGTAGGGCTGCAGAATCCACCCTCACTGGGTCCACTCCTGTTCCCAAGACGTTGCCTGCACCTTTGTTGGGATCTCGCTGTGTGTATTTCCTGGTTCTTTGTCTCAGATCACGACCGCAAATGTACCAGGAAGAGGTCTGATGCCGTTAAAGGCTAACGAGAGAGGAGTGGGTCCCTCTGCTTAAGAGAAAAGAGAAATCCTGGGGAGTAGCCTGCTGGGCAGAGGTCCCTGTCTTCAGTCAGTGGTTCGTGTTTGTTTCCTCATAGAATTTGGGTGGGGAAGTCATGTTCAAGGTCTAGAGGAAATGCAGTTTACAGGAGAAAGCTTCTTTAAGTGACCTGACCCAGGAAAGTGTGATGATCAGGAGGAGGAGGAGGAGGAGGAAGACGCTGCGCTTCATTTGAGACTGAGACAGGCCAGCAATGGGGTGGCTTGTGGCCACGGCTGTGAAGCTGGGTCTCAGAGGTCTGTGGTCAGCTATCGGTGAAGCTGAGCGCCCTTTCTTGCTCCTCTGGCCGGTGGTGCGTCTTCTGAGCACTGCCTGTTACAGCTCGGCCCGTCTGTCTCCAGCACTATTTTTCACGTTGATCTATAGCAATCTTCATGATTTCTGGAATCAATTTCTTTGCCACCAGACATGCTGTCTGTATTTTTTTGCCAGTGTGCAGCTGTGTCTGTCAGTCCTTTCCTCTGACCAGTGCTAACCTGAAGGTCAGTGGTTTGAATCCACCAGACACTCCTGGGAAACCCTGTGGGACAGTTCTACCCTGTTCTATAGTCAGAATTGACTCTCCCTCGGTGGCTTTCTTCTCTTTTTTTTTTCTTTTGCCTGTTTGCCCACCCACCTTCTTTCTTTCATTCTTTTTGTTCCTTTGGATACCCTGGTTGAGTCCTACAGCTGCTAACCCAAAGGATGGCAGTTTGAATTCACCAAGCACTCCCTGGAAACTCGATGGGGACAGTTCTACTCTGCCTGTTAGGGTCACTAGGAGTCAAATGTGACTTGACGGCAGTGGGTTTGGTTCAATCTTTGGTTTTATGGAAAGAGTACTTCCTTGCATCTGTTTTTTGTCCATGTAGGTTTTTTAATTTCTGATTTAAAAATCTGATTTTTCATTTCCCAAAGTGTCTGGGAGGAATAGGATTTGGCTGAAAGCACGTGTTACAGTTTTCTGCCTCACAGTTGCAGGTTAGAGAGTTTCTTAGCACTGACCTCCTGCGTGGGTTTTCCTTTCCTGTTCCCTTGCCACAGTCACTTTGCCCCGCTGACAAATTCCATGGACGTTGTTGGCCTTTGGGAGGGCGCCTTTTTATGTTGGGGGAGTGACATGCAGCTTCTTTAACACGTGGTTTTCATGAGTCGGATCCGACTCGACGGCACTTGGCTTGGCTTGGCTTTCATGTCAATATGGGGGAGACACAGTTTCCTTCTGCTGTTCCTCTCCTTCGTCTTGGACTGCCTAGAAATCCCTTTTGTATCTGGTTTAGGAAATCCTTTGCTCTGCTTAGGTCAAAAGACATTCCTTAGGGCTTTCTCTGAAATTTTGTCAACAGCTTGCTTTCTTGCATCTCGGCCTTTTGTGATTCTTGGTGGTGGTGGATTTCTTTTGATTTTTTTCTGAATGGATGGTAGTGTATGCCAGCACCTTTGGTGGGGGACCCTCGTTCCTGGTATTCAGGGCCTGCCATGTCTCTCAGGGGGCCACTCATGGGGATCTCTGTGCTATCTTCTCTCACCACGGTTCACCCCACACCCAAGTCACATTGTCATGACTTCTAGCCAGACAAACCTCAAGTCTTTGTCCTGACTGACTGTCTTACCCTTTGGTACTCAGTCTACATTTTAGACTCTTGGCTAGTTTCTTTTTTAAAAAAAATCTTCGGATTTTAATGGAAACTGCACGGAATTCATATATTGGGGTGAATCAACAAGTTATTGTTGTGAGGGGTCATACAGTAGGTTCCAACTCATAGTGACCCCCCTACAGCAGCAGGCAACATTGCATAGTCCTGCGCCGTCTGTGTAACTGTTGTCAATGTTCAAGCCTGGTGAAGTACCCACGGTGTCAATCCATCTCTTTGAAAGTCTTCCTCTTTTTCATGGATACTGTACTTTACTATCAATGATGTCCTTCTCCAGGTTGGTCCCTCCTGATAATGTGTCCAAAGTATGTGAGAAGTCTCACCATCCTTGTCTCTAAGGAACATTCTGGCTATAATTCTTCCAACATGAATTTCTCTGTTCTTTCTGCAGTCCATGGTATATACAATATTCTTCTCCAACACCGTAACTCAAAGATGTCAATTTTTATTTGGTCTTCCTCATTCATTGTCTAGCTTTTGCATGCATAGGGGGTGACTGAAAGACCATGGGTTGGGTCAGGAGCATCGTCAGTCTTCAAGGTGACATCTTCATTTTCTAACACTTTAAAGAGGTTTTTTTCGTGGCACATTTGCCCAGTGCAGTGTGTCATTTGATTTCTTGGCTTCTGCTTCCATGGACGTTGACTGTGGGCCCAAGTCAAATAAAATCCCTGACAACCTCCATCTTCTCCCTGTTTATCATATCGTTGCCTATTGGTCCAGTTGTGAAGATTTTGTTTTCCTTAAGGCGAGCTGTAATCCACACTGAAAGCTGTAGCCTTTGTTCTTCCTATGTAAGTGCCTCGAGTCCTCTTCACTCTCAGCAAGGAGAAGGAATACAGTTCTAATACAGGCAGTCTATCCGTCCACTGTTGTTGGTGGTGGTGCTGTCAAGCACCTTCAGTCACAGGGACCTTGTGCACAGCAGCAGGGGACGCTGGCTGACCCAGCGCTGTCCTCACAGTTGTCACGTCTGAGCTCATTGCTACAGCTGCTGTGTCACTCCATATCTTTGATGATTTCTCTTCTTTTACGCTCACCCTGTATTTTATTAAGCATGATGTCCTTCTCTAGGGATTTGGCCTTCCTGATAGTATGTCCAAAGTACATGCGAAGTCTTGATGTCCTTGCTTTCAAAGAGGATTTTGGCTGTAGTTCTTTGAAGACTGACTGGTTCATTCTTTCGGCCATGCTCCATGCATGTGGTTTCTTGTTCTGTCCTGCAGCCTCATCTCCGTCGAAGAGTGGGCTTTGTGGATGGTCGTGGTTCTGGGTTAGCAGAGCAACAGGGGCCATTGCTGTGGAGGTTCCTCCATTTGCAGTCAGACAGTCAGTCTGGTCTTGTTCCTGGAATTGCAGTTCTGCTCTGTCCGGGACTCGATTGTCTTTGGGGCAGTCACTGGTGGGGGCTGGGCGGCATCTGGTTCTCGACTGTCAGACTGAAGGAGTCTCTGGTTTGTGTGACCGTTTCGTCTCCTGGGCTAGTATGTTCCTTAGGTCTTTCATGTTCTTCCTTCTCTTTTGTTCCAAGTGGGTTGGGACCAGTGGATGCATCTTAGATGGCCACTGACAAGCTTCTGAGACCCCAGAAATCACTCGTCAGAGTGGGATGTCAAACAGATCGTTACTAAACTGTGCTCTGCCAGTTGACCTAGATGTCCCTGAAAACCATGTTCCCCAGACCCCAGCCCTTGCTGCTCTGTCCCTCAGAGTTTTTGGTTGTGTTCAAGAAACTTCTTAGCTTTCAGTTTAGTGTGGTTGTCCTGACTTCCCTTGTATCGTGTGTGGTCCTTCCTTTCACCTAAGATAATTGTTGCCTACTCTGTATTAATCACTGTCTCCCTCCATCAAAGAATATTTTCTTCTGTGTTTAAACCTTTTCTTGAGTTTTTATAATAGTGGTGTTGGGCAATATTTGTCATTTTTTCACTAATTTCACTCAGCGTAATGCTTTCCAGATTTAACAGTGTTGTGAGATGCCGGGAGCCAACCTCGACAGGGTCTGGGATCACGAAGGGATGGGTGGCATCGGCGAAGAAAAGAGACTCAGACAACCAGGAATCTGGAGGTCAGCATCCCGCTAAGGCCTGTCTTCTTTATTTTTTGTACAACCAATGAGGTGACGTGATTGCTCTTTGACCACATAAGCTGTTGGCTAGTAAGGAACTGATACCTCGTGGTCTCTTTTCATGTTAGTCATTAGGGCCTTCTAGGTAATGGCTCGAGACAAGTATATTGTGGTTATAATCAACAGTGAAGACAAAGCTATGCCTTGAGCTCAATCAGCTCTACCTATGCCTCGAGGTTAAAGATGCAGGAAGAGGGGTAGATTCATCTAAAGGTTATTATCTGGCTGTCTCTATTTGTTCCTTCTTTGCCCTTTTTTTATCTCTTTCTGTGGGGACAGTAAGCGCCTACCGCCTCTCACCCTATGCCTCTCTTAAGCTCTTCTAAGAAGGGTATTTCTTTAGTATTTACTCATTTGCCATACCAATTATAGTAAACTTGGTAGCCTATCCATCTTCCTGATGCAGGGAGTGGGATGTCTATATCTAAGGGCTGTGTGAGGGGTTGTCCCCGGGGAGCATCCCAGGGCCTTCCTGCAACCTTGTATTTCACATGTGGAGGCGGATGTGCAGTTGGGGGAAGTCAGCGGGGCCAGGCTGGCATCGGCGTTCCCGGGCTGGGCATGCTGTGTCGGGATTCATTAAGCCGAGGGCGTTGTAAAGCCCTTCTTAGAAGGCATCTTCCTTCATCCTTGTGCTGGGAGATGAGAGGGTACTTTTCAGGAAGGTTTCATTAGGATGCAAATTATTATCGGGGAGAGTACAGCCAAAAATATACCAAGGGTGAGATCCCTCCGCTCGCCATCACATAGGCGTGTAGCTTTGCTTACAGGGGCTTCTGTGGGTGACGGACCTCAGCAGTGAGATGCTTCAGGGGTTCATCACTCATGCACTCCTCTGTGTGCATGCACCGTGGTCTGTGTATCTGGTTTTTGGCTGATGGACACCTAGATGGTTTCCATCTTTTTACTGTGGTAAACAGTGCTGTGGTGAACATGGATGTGGATGTATCTATCCATTTGAGGGCTCTTATTTTCTAGGACATATTCCTAGGAGTAGAACTGGTGGATTGTATGGTTACTCTAATTCTGGCTTTTTGAGGAAATGCCAAAGTGATTTCTGAAATGATGATACCATTTTTACATTCCCACCAGCAGTAAGTACTCCAGGCTCTGCACAGTCTTTCTAACATGTATTATTTTGGATCAGTGCTGGTCTTGTTGGGAAATGCTGGTGGTACAGTGAGTCCAGTGCTACGTCTGCTAGCCAAAAATCCACCAGGCGCTCCTTGGAAACTCTCTGGGCAGTTCTACTCTGACCCATAGGGTAGTTCTGAGGGACTCTTCACAGGGTGAGGTGATATCTCATTGTAGTTTTGATTTGCATTTCTCTGGTGGCTGGTGGCTGTGAGCCTTTTCTCAGGTACCTGTTGGCCATAGGAGTATCTTCTTGGTGGAGCTAGCTCTTCTTACCTTTGCCCACTTTTTTGCTTCTGATTTTTTTTGGGTGTGTGATTGAGTGAAAGCATATAATCTAAGTTAGATTGGCGTACCCACCTATCTGCAGCTACTTCTGCTCTCCTTGCTCCTCCGTTCCATTCTGTACATGTCATATCCTCTTAACAATCTCCTGTCCCCTCCCCTCCACCCTTTTCTTTGCCCTTGTTTTAATCAGTTCGTTTGTCTTCTTGTTGGTCAGGCTTTACAGTATCTTGTAGATTGTAGAGGTTAGATCCTTATTGGGTATGTCATAGAAAATAGCTTTTTCCCAGTGCATAGGTTGTGTTTTGACTCTTTGGGTGAAATCCTTGGTTGAGTGTAAATGTTTGAGTTTGAGGAGTTCACAGTTATCTAGTACCTTGTCTGGTGTTTGTGCATTTTTGTTAGGGTTTGGATTCTGTTCTTGCCGTGTGTTAAGGCTCTTATCGTTTTCTTTTTTTTTCTTCCCTGGTACCATTTTTGATTTAATAGTAAGGTCTTTGATCCATTTGGATTTATTTTTGGTACATGGTGTGAGATATGTGTGTTGTTCCAGTTTTTTGCAGGGGGAAATTCAGCACCATTTGTTAAAGACACTGTCTTGTCCCGATTTCAAATGATTGCTGCTTCTAGGGGATATGAATTTATATCTGGCTTCTCAGTTCTTTTCTGTTGATCTGGTTCCATTTGTTGTTGAGTTAATACCAGGGTGTTTTGACCCATGGTAGTGTAATAGGTCCTAAAATCAGGTGATATGAGGCCTCCCAGTTTGGTTTTTTTTCTTCAGAGTTACTTATCTTGGGCCTCTCCCTTGCATTGGAGATTGGTAATTTGACCTTTTGTCTTGTTAAAAAATGTCACTGAAATTTGGATCAGGATTTCCTAGTGTCTGTAGGTGACTTTGGGTTGAGTAGATGCTTTCACAATGTTGAATCTTCCTGTCTATGAGCGTGGTGTGGTTTTCCACGTAGGTGTAGGTCTCTTGGTATCTTGCAGTAGTGCCAAGTAGTTTTCTTTGTATGGGTCTGTTATGTGTCTGGTTAGATTTATTCCTAGGTAGCTTATTTTCTTGGGGGTGTTTTATAAATGATATTGATTTGGTGGTTTCCTTTTGGAAGTTCTCTTTGTGTACAGCAATCCAACTGGTTTTTTTTTGTGTTTATCCTTGATCACTTATTACCCTGCTGAAATAGAGTGAAAGCATTTTAAAATTATGCAGCAGAAGAGCTTCAGCTGCACGTAATTAAAAATCAGGGACACACGATGGGTTCATTGACTTAAACTTGACAAATACATTCTCCCTAAAAGTCAGCCATATTGATACCAAATAAAGGTGTGTGGGTTGTTCCACAAAGGTGAACCCTGAAACTCCTAGGTGATCCCTTAACCTCAGCCTCAGATCCCCCATGCCCTAGAGAAAGCCAGGTTCACAGTCTGCAGCCTGGGCAGGCCTGAATGCCTGTCATGCTCTGGGATGAGGTGGCCCCTTGTCCTGTGACTTTGTTAGCAGAGGAAGAGGCCTGTGGAGCATCGTGAAGAATGCAGGTGTGTCTTCTGGAGGCTGGAGCAAGATCAGCCCAGATACTACTGTCCTCAGAATGGAGCCTGGCCTGGAGCTGGGATGGGGGTAGGGGAAAAGCCTTGCATAGGAAGGAGCTGAAGGCCAGCAACCAGTCACTCCTTAACACTTTCTCCTTACTATCCAGGTCTCAGGTGTGACACTCGGGGCCAGAAGTGACCATCTAGCACATCCGTACAGTCACGGGTGAGGATTTCAGCTACTCTGACTGGTTGTGTGAAGCCAACATCACTCGTCTGCTTCTCAGGTGCCTCGAGGCTCTGCTTCCACTGCCGTCCGTCTTTGGGAAGTGGCCTCGTGGGGTTGGAGAACACACTCACTTAGAGTTCTAGAAGCTGGAGCCTGGAAATGGTACGTACCACAGAGAACTGGGTTGCTGTGACTCTGAGGGGTAAGGCTAGGTGTGAGTTGTTGGGGACCATGTGCACCAGGCCCTGAGGTTCCTCAGGGAGGCAGACAGGTGGCAGAGAAGGCCAAGAGACAGAGCCCTAAGATTCCCAAGGCCCTGCTCGGCTGTCTCTGGGCTGCTCGTCTACATGTAGGTAGATTTGAAATCTGGGATGCCTTGTGTCGCCTTCCTTACGTGACTGTCAGGGCTGATCTAATGGGATGCTAACATTTTCATCCTGGGCCTTGGTTATCTATCTTGAATGACAGAACGTCCTGAGCAGACTCTGCAGACGGAGCCTCTCTGGCTGAGGAGGCCGAGCCCCAGGTGGTCCAGAGCCGTCCTTGTCCCATCTCTGCAGTTTTCCTGGTATCCCTGTGTCTTCACCATCTAGTGATACTACAACAGAAATATTACCAATGGAGAGCTTCAACAAGGAAGAATATATTTTCTCGTAGTCTAGTAGGCTGGAAGGCCCAGGGAAGGCTGTCTGTCTTTGTCAGCTCAGGAGGAAGGTCCCTCTCATCAGTCGTCCCCTGGTCAAGGAGCTTCTCAGCACAGGCACTTGGGGTCAAGAGGGTGTGCTCTACTCCTCATGCTGCCTTCTTGATCGTGTGAGGTCTCCTCCTGTCGCTTCTCTCTCCTTTGACCTCTTGTAAGATAGAAAGTGTTGGAAACCACTCCCCAGGGAAACTCCTTTAACATGGAATGATGGACGTGACCTTAGGAAGGCTGTCACGATCCCACCCTAATCCTCTGCGACATGATTTAACCTTGCCTCCTTAACCACAGGCAGAGATTAGAATTTATAGCACACAGGAAACCTAACAATTACAAAAGGAAGGACAACCACGTAATAATGGGAATCATGGCCTAACCAAGCTGATACATATTTTGCGGGGACACAGATCAGTCCATAGCACTCCAGGTTCTAGAGCCTTTGCGCTGCAGCTCTCAAACTGCACTTCCCCTTCTCACACTGTGATGTGGTAGAAAACCGGAGAGCGTCGGTAGTGGAAGGCCCTGACTGGCAGTGGGGTTCTCTCCTGAGTTCATCACTGCAGTCGGGCAGGGGACAGTGGGTCCAGCTGGATCGTGTGTGGGGTGTCCCCCTCCATCCCTTTCGGAGGGGTGGTATTTCTTGAGGCCCTCGGGTGTTTTAGATGCTCGCTTTCCCCAGTCGAGGCTTTGTCTCCCCCATCTCTGTTAGCGCTGCTGCGAAGCCCCTGTAACTGTCACCCTCTCTGTGGGGTCTTGGATGGGAATGCCAAAGAGAAGAGTCTTTTCTGTGGGAGAAGCTGAGCGTGTGAGAGAGAGTCCGCGTTTAATGCCTCAGGCCAGCATTATCCACTGGAAAAAAATCTTGTGCAGCTTGCGTTAATACTGAGAATTTTTGTATTTAATGAACATGAACTTCTCAAACACACAGAAATGCCTATTTTGCCAGATGTGAGAGTAAAAATTTGAAAGTAAAACACATTATTTCTCCTCCTGTGTTTTACAAAACGTGGCTTAGAATTTACACTTGCTTTCTAATTAACAATTTTCATGGCATTTTAATAATAGGGGAAGCCTAAATCTAACTTCTCAGAAAACTCCCTAAAACTGTCTAGGGCTGATCATTGTTGTTTTGACCATATTGCTATAAATGGAAATTGGATTGTGCCCAATATTTTGCTTTTTCAAAGTTTAATCTTGTCAGTTAATATAAGTGTAAATTTCTAAGATCCAGGTGTCCAGAGCTGAGATATAATAGCCCTTCTGAACTAAGAGAAATCCAAAAATGGATTTTCACATGACTTGGTAGAATTATTGTATGAAAATTACATTTCTGTCATGTTTTAAGCCATTTCTTCAGCTTTTATGTGAATGGTCTCATACCTCTGTGCATCTGTGGTGACTTGCATTTTGCTCAGATGCCAGAAGCCATGTCTCATGTATTGCAAAGGCAAACGGGGTCACCCACGGTCCGCAAATTTTAGCTACACTTCCAGACAGATTGCAGCGGAACCTGGCCGTGTACTTTGATAGAGTTAGCCCATGAAGACCTTAAGAAGGGCAGGAGAAGCTTTGGAAGATGAGGCCCTCAGGTGGGAAGGCTCTCAGAAGACAGCTGGGGAAGAGTGGCCACTCCTAGGAGGGTCTCCCTTGGTGATGCGGACAGCGCTGAGCTCTCAGGAGCCTCGCATGCTGATGGGGCGGGATACAAAGTGAGAAGGGACACTGCCGACATCTGCTAGTAATCAGAACGGGGTGTGTGCAAAATGTGAATCTGGAGAGCTGGAAGTTGTCAAGGGTAAGATCAAGCTGCTGTCCCAGGCGTTAGTGAGCTGACCCGGGCTGGCATTGGTCATTTTGAATCTGGCCGTCTTACGGTCCACTGGAGTGACAAGTTGCAGAGCAGTGGCTTCAGCAGTCATCAGGAAGACAGAGATTTCAGGATCTCTGCTGAAGTACAACACTGCCACTGATAGGCTAGCCTCCAGACCCTGCAAGGGAGAGCAGTTAATATGACTGTGGTTTAAACATTCCCACCAACCTGGAAGGCCAAAAGTGAAGAAATGAAGAGTTTTGGTCAACTTCTGTGGTCCGAAATGGATCGGACATGCAGTAAGACGGTTCACAATTTCTTGTGATTGGAATACAACTGTTGGAAAAGAGGAAGGATTGATGGTAGAAAACATGGCCTTCATCCTTGAAGCCACTCGACCAATGACTTTTTCGTTGTAAGGACCTTTTTTCAGCAACATAAGCAAAGAGTTTAGACATGGACCATGCCAGCTGGAACTCACAGGAATCAGATCAGCTGCATCTGAGGAGAGAGACGTCGAAAAGCAGATATTATCAGTCAGAATAAGGCCAGGGGCTGGCTGTTGAACTGACCACAGCTGTTCACACGTAAGTTCAAGGTGAAGCTGAAGAAAATTAAAAGGAACTCACGGCAGTCAGAGGATGTCCACAGGTGCATGCTACCTGAATTTAGAGACCGCCTAAGGCTAGCTCAGGCACACGGAACACTAGTGAGACAGCAGATCTGTTTTTATCATACATGATAAAAACAACTAGCCACTCAAGAGACAGGAGAGACCCTGAGAGATGTAGGGAGGGCCTCTGAAACTGGTTCCTGACCACCGTGCGGCTGGAGCGACAGAGACGGTGACGTAGCTGAACAGGAGACTCCCGAGGGCGCCTAGAGAGGATCGGGTATTAGAATGACGTGTGCAGGGACCTCGAGTTGGAAAACCAGAAGGAAAAGCACACTCAGCACTTCTCGGTCTGAGAGCGCTGGGGGAGGAATTCAGACCTCACGGTGTCGGACTGAAGGACTCTGGGGGGCGTGTATGAGACGGCGAGTTGTTGGCAGGTGCTGCTGAGCTGGTTCAGACTCACCGAGTCCCCGCGCACGGCGGAGCGGAGCCCTGCCTGGTCCCGTGCTGTGCCACGGGCGTTTTGACGCCGAAGTTCCGCAGTGCGGCCACCGTGTCAGTCTATCTTGTTGAGGGTCGTCTTCTTTTTCACTGACCCGCCACTCTACCAAGCGTGATGTCCTTCTCTAGGGATTGATCTCTCCTGACGACATGCAAAATCTGTTGATACGGTCTCTCTGACTTAAGACGTCTGCTGTCATGTCTGATGAACATGTCTTTGCTGTGACCTTGGTGTGTTTCAAAGATGTCATGAGGGGGTGAAAGGATGTACTGTCGTGGGTTGGACTGTGTCCCTGAAAAACTGTGTGTCGCCATTTGGCAGTGCCATCATTTCCAATATCTTATTTTCGTTCTTTTTTAAAAAAATTTTTTGATTATGGTTAAGTGAAAATGTACGATCTCATATAAATTCGCATGCCCGCCTATGTGCAGCTCCCACTGCTCTCCCTGCCCAGTGACAGCACACTCCTGCTCTCTGTTCTGTACCTGTGGTATCCTCCCACCAACCTCCTATCCACTCCTCTCAACCCTCTCCCCCGCCTCCAGTAAGAGGTCAGCAGGGCAACATCCCACAGATGCACAGAACCGCAAAGTGCACACACGATGTAGTCACTCTATTTCACCACATCCAGTCCATTTCTGTCCACAGAGTTGACCTCCATTATGATTTATGGACAGGGGCAGCATCAGGGCCAGGGACCATGTTCCCACGGGATCCCTGAGGCCCCTGGACCATTAATTGCGGTCTTTTAGTGGAGATCTCAGGGTGTACCCCTTTTTATTCTCACGTTGCCAGTGAGTCTCAACTTTGTGAGCCTCAACACGACTATCACTGCTGGTGGCCGGGCACCATCTGGTTCTTCTGGTCATCCCCAGTATTTTCTGATTGCCCTCCATCTAGCACGGTCTTGGGCATATTTAACCCTGAAGCTTCTCCACACCAATCCTCCATCAGTTCCTCAGTTCACTTGATGTTTTCCTTCTCTGGTCCTGACCTAGCAGTGGTTCTGCTCCAGGCCTCCTGCCCTGGAGCGATTCTCTGTATCTGCCCATGCGCCCTTCCTGCTCTGGAGGATCACTGAACACCTTGGACATTCTTGGGCTGTCCTGTTAGCCAGCTGAATAAGATGGGCACCGGTTGCAAGGGGAAAGAGAAAATGACAAGTTTATTATCTGCACAGGTAAGGAGCAGCATGGTGTCTGGCGACCAGAAGACCATGAGCTCCTGACAGTAGGGACGTGGGAATCTTGTGGGGAGACTGGTGCCGGGACTTAGACCTCAGGTTCCCGTGGCCAGCCTGCTCTTGGAATTCCCTCCCCTGTCCAGGTGTGGAAGTTGGGTTGCTGAGTCATGGTGGCCCAGATGTGCTGGTGGGTGGACCTCTCGCTCTAGAATGGATCCACTCCCAGTACAGTGGCGGGCTGGTCACTGTCGTCCCCCTCGTGGAGGAAGAAGGGTCTGAGGTCAGGTTCAGCGCAAATGTGGGTGGCTTGTCCGAGCTGCTTCTCAAGGGGCAGCCGTCTGACCTGCAGAATGTCACTCGGAAGATGCTGGAGCGTGTCAGCGTTAGACGGGAAGGAAAGGATGTTGCCAGCAGCTCTGTCTTCTCTTGGGGCGCCTTGCGGGAGCCTCTAGCCAGGGCTTCAGGAGAGGCATGTCACTGTGACCTCAGTACTCTGCACCCAGTGTATTCAGTTTTTTTTCTTGAGGACGCGAGTGCTGGTGTCCAAGCTGTACAGGTCAGACCGAAACCTGACGGCCTTCACGTGTGTTCGCAGTGTCGTGTGTTCTCTTTTACTTTCTTGTCTGTGTCCGTTCATGCTGCTTTGGCTTCTCGAGTGCCCCTGCTTGTGTGCCTGCCCTCCACCGGTGACCTTTCCATCCTCTGAATGACCAGTGTCTCTTTCCTTTCCCGCCGTGACGGTCTGTGGGGCCCTTTGTCTCCTGTGCCTCCGGGTTGGGAGTTGTCATCGATGGACATCTGAAATGTTCCTTGTGCGTTTGCAGAATTATCACAGAGCTCTTCCAGGTTGTCAGAGTTGAAAGTACAGCTTTTATTCCCTTCACATCCCGATCTCACGTGCTGGTGTCCCCTACAATGACTGTTTAGCTTTTCCCAGCACGCCCTCACTGAAGACCAACACGCTGTGTTACTGCTTGTCCCCGGGTGTGCTGCGTTCATCACGGACCTGTCCACTGTGTGATCCTGTGTCCTTGTCGGTTGCTATGGAGGCAGTTCCAGCTCGTAGGGACCCTGCGTGCAGAGTAGGCCTGCTCCGCAGGGTCCTCAGGGCTGTGACCTCTCAGAGCATGTGCCTTGTCTTCCAAGGAGCCTCTGGGTGGCTTTGAATTGTCCAGCTTTCAGCTGGCTGTCAGAAACCCTAACTATTTGTGCCACCCAGGCGACATGCCACTAGTCGTTATTTGCTGCCTACAGCCAGCGACCTTAGAACCCGTGTGCATCCAGGTGTTTCTGTTTTGGTCACTACTGCGTCTGCTTGTCACATGTCATTATTACCTAAATCATTTTTTTTTTTGGTTATGATTAAGTGAAACTGTACAGTTCAGATGGGTTTCACATGCCTGCTTCCCCCCAGCTCTGTGTGCTCCCCCACCCTGCGACAGCACACCCCTCCTTTTCACTATTTACTGCTGGTGCCCTCCCAGCAAACACCTGGCCACTCCTCTCCACTGTCTCCACTCCCTCTAGCAAGAAACCAGTAGGACAGCCTCCTATAAATGTATAAAATAATGAAGTACACACCCCACATGCTCACACTCTGAGCACGAGTCTGGAGCGTTCTCTGCCCGAGGTATTGAACACAGTATTAGCTTCAACTCTGGGCCAGCAGCAAGTTTAGGGACCATGTTCCCAGAGGAACCACCAGGGTATCGGACCATCAGTTCTGATCTTTTAGTAGGGTTATTGATGTGCACACCTCTCAGTTTTGATATGGAAAGAGGCAGATAGAAGGCCAAAAGACTGCTGTCTAGCCAGAGGGGCTTTGCTAGAAGGGGATCCAGTCTGAACTGTCGTGGGTGTTTCCTCTGTCTCCCGTCTGTACTACCCAGTGGGGCTCAGGCCATCCATGTCATTGGAGATCAATAGCCGCAACAGCCAGCGTATTACACATATGTGGACAGAAATGTAGTTGTAGCGAATTTTGTCGTAGGCTCGTTGACCTGCATTCTGCCCCTGGTGCAGCAGCGTGCCACTGGGGCAGTACGGAGCACATGATCAGCTGTGACTTCCCTCGGCTGTCCCCTGAGTGGGGCAGAAGCTGTTCAGGAGAGACATGAGGGGTGCATGAGCCGGTGTGCCCGAAGCTTTCTGCAGATCCCGTCAAATCGCACAGTTGCTCAAGAAATGGAGCTTTTTATCGTTAATATATTGTAGGAATGGAGGTTAAGATATTTGGTAGTTTTAAGACGTGCAGTGTGGTTCACTGCAGTGGTGGAGACTTTTTTAAAAAGTATTTTTTCATTGTGTTCTAGGGGAATGTTTATAGTTCCAGTCAGACTTTCGTACAGAAATTTACGCCTGCTTGGCTGTTTCGCCCCAGCTGCTGTCCCACTGTGACAAACTGTGACAGCATGCCCCTCCCCGCCACCCTGTGTTTCTCGTGCGCATTTAACCAATTCCTGTTCCCCTGTGGGCATCAGGGTTGTATCTTTTCACCGTAGCTTTCCAATCTATATGTCAAGCAAATAATCCAAGAAGCAGGGCTATGTAAAGACTAATGAGTCATCAGAATTGGAGGAAGACTCGTTAGCAGCCTGCACTGAGGCACTTACTGATGAAGATCACAGACCACAGCCTTCAGTATGTCCTGCACCTCAATGTCAAGAAAAAAAAAAGTCACAATGGGAACAGTAAGCAGCATCAGAAGAAATGGAGAGAGGACTGAGGTTTGCAAGGTTTTCAGTTTACTACATTCCAGAATCAATGCCCATGGAAACAGCAGTGAGGAAATCAAAGGACGTGTTGCACTGGGAAAATCTGCTGCAAAGGACCTCTTTACACTGTTGAAAAGTAAAGATGTCACCTTGAAGACTAAGGTGTGCCTGACTGAGGCCATGGGATTTTCAGTCTCATCGTAAGCATGTGACAGGGGGGCAGTGAACAAGGAAGACAGAAGAAGAATCGATGCCTTCGAGTTTTGGTGTTGGAGAAGAGCGTTGAATGTGCTGCGGCCTGCCAGGAGGACAGACAGGTCTGTCCTGGAGCCGGTGCGGCCAGACTGCTTCCTGAGGCCCACATGCTTCGGATATGTTCTTGGGAGGGGTCCGTCCATGGAGAAGGACATTGCGGTCGGTGGAGTGGAGAGTCGGGGGAACGAGGAAGACCCTCAACAAGGTGGACTGACACGGTGGCTTCAGCGATGGGACTCAGCGTAGAAATAGCTGTGGGCACGCCGCAGGGCTGCACCGGGGCCCTCTGTGTCATGCGCAGGGTTGCTGTGAGTTGAAACTGACCCCCTGGCATGTAACCATAGCAACCCTCCCTGTGCCATCTCTTACCTCTGAACAGAAGTCGCTTCTGAACAGGAGCTGCCCCGTTACTCTCCTCTACTGAAGCCAAAAAGCGCACACTTCACTTTTATCGTTTTAGGTCTTACAAGGCCTGACAAATAAGTTTGCAAAGTCATCCAGAAAAAGTGTTACATAACTCATTGCTGAATATCAGTACAGTCATTCCAGAGGGTTCCAAAACTGCCTTGAAGGGTAGACTGGTCAGTAACTTTGGTGCGTAGCTTTCCAAGCCAGGTGCTTCAAAGGTGACCGTGGTGACACTCAGCAGTGAGGGATGTGGCACTTATTCCAGGGTGAGTTTGAACGCAATTGGCCGCCCTCATATTGCTAGTTCAGTCTGAGAGAAGTTGGCTTCCTTTGATGGTTTCTTGATCACCTGGAGTCCTTTCAGAAAAGCTCAGGGCCTTGGTTCCCTTTGTGCAGACCACTGGGGTCTCCCATGGCCAGTGAGGGTCAAAGAAAAGGTGACGATCCTACAAAGCACCTCCCGAATATTTAACGAGACACTGAGCACAGGGAGACAGCAGGCCGTCATACTAACAACTGGGCAGCACTGCAGTGCAGATAGTGCCTGTCCACGATGACTGGGTCGGGGCCAGCAGGTGACAAGGATCCTCTGAAGGACCAGGCCTGCATGGAGAGAATGAGCTGTGAAGAGATCAGTCAGAAAAGTCTCTCCTGGGTGGAGGAGTGTGCGCTTCCCAGACCCCTGAGCTTGCCTGTCTGACACACAGCAGTCCTGACACATCCGTGTTCATGGGGAAAACCAGCCCCTTCTCCCCTGTTCATGTTCCGTGGGCTGTGTGTCTGGTACCTCTCTGCTGTGCGTAATGTCACCCCACCCCATTTGCGTCACTGTCACTCTCCATCTTAGTGAAAGTATTTCCTGGTAAATTGCTCTGGGACCCTCGGATCAAGTGGCAGTCTTGCAAACAGAAGAAGGGGACATGAGTGGTTTAAAGTCAGGAAAGGTGGGTGTCAGGGTTGTACCCTTTCACCATGCCTTTTCAATCTGTATGTGACCATATAGTCCGAGAAAGCTGGACTGTATGAAGAAGGAGGCACCTGGACTGGAGGACGACTCACTAACAATCTGCATTATGCAGACGACACCACCTTACTTGCTGGAAGTGAAGAACATTGGAAACCCTTGTGGCGAAGATCAAGGACCACACCCTTCTGTCTGGATCGCACCTCAACATCAAGAAAACAAAAATCTTCACAGCTGTTCCAGTAAGCAACATTGTCATAAATGGAGAAAAGATTGAAGTTGTCAAGGATTTCATTTTGCTTGGGTCCACAATCAATGCCCATGGAAGCAGCTGTCAAGAAATCAAAAAATGCACTGCATCAGGCAGCTCTGCTGCAAAGAATCTCTTTAAAGTGTTGCAAAATACAGATGTCCCTTGAAGACTAAAGTGCATCTGTCTAACCCACTCCATGGTGTGTGCAGTCACGCCATGTGCTTGTGAGAGCTGGACAGAGAGTAAAGACAGAAGGATTGACGCCTTCGCACTGTGGTGTTGGAGAAGAATGCTCAATGTAGCATGAACCACCGAAAGAACAAACCGATCTGTTCTAGAAGAAGTGCAATTAAGAGTGGTGCTTGGATGCAAGGATGGCAAGACTGCATCTTCTGGACTCTGGACATGTTAGGAAGGCTTAGTCCCTGGGGAAGGACATCATGCTTGGTAGAGTGCAGGGCTGGTAAAAAGAGGAAGATGCTCGACGAGATGGATTGACACAGTGGCTGCAGCCATGGGTTTAAGCATGAAAATGATTGTGGACGTGGTGCAAGGGCAGACACTGCATCACTCTTCTGTGCCTGGGGTTGCTATGAGTCAGAGCAAACTCAGCAGCCCCTAACAGCAGTGCCAACAACAACAAAGTGCTGAAACACTGCGGTGTGCTCAGCTCTGTCTTTACTCGCAGCTGCGTTTTCCTTCTGAGTAATTTCATTCATTTTTGTTTCATAATGTGATCCTTTCCTTGAGTCACTGGGTCAGTCTGGGGGTGTGTTAATGATGGAGAAAAGCTATTTACTGAAAATAGGGTACGATTCATGAAAGATGCCACTGGGTCCTCCAGAGTGGGAGAAATCTGTGAATTCCACAGGTTGAAGATCAGGAGAACTGAAAGACACCTGTGAGGGGGGGTGGTTCACTCAAGTCAGGAGTGCTTCAGGAGAGAGGCTTGTGTCACATGCCACCAAAATAGTTAGAAAGTGCCCAGGTGGCACAGCCAACCGGAACAGCCAACCAGAAGATTGGGACTTGGAACCTGGTCGGTGGCTCTGCAGGAGAAATACCTGCCAGACTTCTGTAGGAATTGCAGGTCAGAAAACGCAGTGTGCGCTTGTGTGGACGTGTGTGTAAGCACTGTTGACTCATTTCCAGCTCACAGCAACCCCCAGGACAGAGTAGAACTGCTGTGTGTGGCTTCTGAGCCTGTCATCTTCCCGGAAGTAGCCTGTAAAACGTAGCCCGCGGAGCTACCGGTGAGTTACAACGGCCCGTCTGTCAGGTGCCGAGTACCTAAGCTCTGCGCCACCAGGGAGCGTAGGAGCACGCGCACACACGTGCGCACACACGCAAACATACAGGTCTCAAACCCAGTGCCATCGGGTCTGTCCTGACGCCTGGAAGTGCTTCCCGGATGGTGTGAACCACGCGCCTTTAGGTGCTAGTCAGACGCAGTGAGGGGACCTTAAAACCAGAAAGCCAAATCCATGGCTGTGGACCCCATTTAGGCTTGCGGTGAACCTACACGACAGCCTAGAAATGCCCCGTGCGGTTCCCGGGGGGCAGCTGCGGGGTCTGCACTGCTGCCGTGGGCGCCACCAGGGCTCAGGCGCCTTGGGAATGTGTGTAAATGCAGCACGATGGTCACCAGCCCGGACGCTGCGGGGAGATGGCGGGTGCGGTGGTTAGAGACTGGGGCTGCTGACCAAAGGGCCTGTGGTCTGAATCCACCAGGCCGTCCTCTGTGACCTTGTGAGGCAGTTCTGCTCCATCTTGTAGAGTTCCTCAGTTGGAATTAACTGGGTGGCAACAGGTTTAGTTGTGTTGTTTTAGTTACTGTGTTTCATGGAACATTGATAGTGTCTTAGTGAGCTAGTGCTGCTGTAGCAGAAATACCACAGAGGGAATGGCTTCAGCAAAGAAGAGTTGGTTCTTACACAGTCCAGTAGGCTACAGGTCTGAATTCAGGGTTTCCGCTCCAGGGGAGTGCTTTCCTTCTGTTGGTGCTGGAGGAAAGTCCGTGGTATATCTGTCTTTGTTCAGGGAACGTCTGGGTGCAGGAACCTCAGCTCTGAAGGGTGTGCTCTGCTCCCAGTGCTGCTTTCTTGATGGTGTGAGGTTCTCAATTTTCTCCTTTCTATTTCAAGTTACCTCCTCAAGGCCCAGAACAAACTTACACATTGAATCTTGGTCTGCCAACCCAACCGCTGCCCGTCCACCCACATTAACATCATAGAGGCAGGACTTCCAACATGGAGGAACCTCACACAATACCAGGAATCATGGCCCAGCCAAATTGTGCAGACTTTTTAGGGAACACATTGAGTCTCTGACACATAGTATAGTGTTTTTCATAAATGTGAGTGAGATACTGGATGTTTGAAACATATTTCAATCATTTGAAAGCCTCATATTTTAGAAGTACAATGAAAAGGATGGTAGCATCTCTGCCAGATGACTTGATATGTGTGAAAAACAAGACAATTCAGGGAAAAGATAAAATGCATGATTTCTGGGAATGGAAATGGTGAATTGCTAGCAAATTTACATCCAACAGCATTGTTTTTGATTGAATTGTTTTCCCCCCAAAATAGATTTAGTAATTTGGCCGGACTGTGATTCCCTGTATGCTACGATTGTCCTCCCTTTTGTGATTTTCCTATGTTCCAAATCTTAATCTTTTCATGTGGCTAATTGTTGTTAGGTGCCATTGAATTGGTTCTGACGCATGGTGACCCTATGAACAACAGAGCGAAACACTGCCCAATCTTGTGCCATGTCCACAGTCATTTCTATGCCTACGCCCATTTTTGCGGCCACTGTGTCAATGCATCTCTTCGAGAGCCTTTCTCTGATTCACTGAACCTCTACCAAGCATGATGCCCTTCTCCAGGGACTGATCTTTCCTGACAACGTGTCCAAAGTACATAAGATGCAGTCTTGCCATCTTTGCTTCCAAGGAGCATTCTGGTTGTACTTCTTCCAGAACGGATCTGTTGGTTCTTTTGGTACACTCAACGTTCTTCTCCAATGCCACAGTTCAGAGGCATCAATTCTTCTTGTCTTCTTTGCTTGTTGTCCAGCTTTCTCGGGCATCCAATACGATTCAAAATATCATGGCTTGGGTCAAACACATTTTAGCCTTCAAGCTGACATCCTTACCTTTGAGTACTTTAAAGAGGTCCTTCGCAGCAGATTTTTCCAGTGTAATGCTGTTTTAGTCAGCTAGGGCTGCTCTAACAGAAATAGTGCAGAGTGGATGGCTTTAACAAAGGAAGGTTTATTCTTACATCATCCAGTAGGCTGCAAGTCCATATTCAGGCTGTCTGCTCCAGGCGAAGGCTTTCCTGCTTGTCAGTTCTGGAGGAAAGTCCGGTATTGCATCAGTCTTTGTCCAGGGAGCATCTTGGCACAGGAACCTCAGGCCTGAAGGACGTGCTCTTCTCCTGTGCTGCCTTGCTTGGTGGTGTGAGTTTCCCAAATCTCTGCTTGCTTCTCTTTCCTTTTATATCTTGCAGGCTGAAAGGATTAAGAGTGGGGCAAGCCATACTCCAGGGAAACTCCGTTTGTAGTGGAGCAGGGAGGTGATCTTATAAAGGGATTTACAGTCCCACCCTAATCCTTTAACATACAACATAGGAAAACCACAAAATGGAGGACAGTCCCAAGATACTGGGAGTCATGGCCCAGCCACATGGCTACACCTATTCTGGGGGGGACACAATTCAATCCATGACTAATGTGTCTTTTGATTTCTTGACGGCTGCTTCCATGGGCATTGATTGTGGACTCTAGTAAAGTGAAATCCTGGAGGACCTCCTTCTTTCCTCCATTAATGACAGTGTTGCTGTGGCTAGTTGGATTATGTTAGAAGAGGACTAGGATGGGATTTTAAGACTCTTCCTAGGGGAGTTTCCCTGGAATGTATCTTATATCACCTTTTATCCTTTCATCCTACAAGAGATACAAGGAAAGAGAAGAAGTCAGTGGGAACCTCATGCCATCAAGAAAGCAGCAGCAGGAGTTTGGCAAGTCCTTCAGAACTGAGGTTCCTATGCCGAGATCCTCCTCAACCAGAGACTGATGCGACATAAGGAACTTCCTCGAGAGCCAACAGAGGGAAAGCCATTCCCCTGCAGTGGACATCCTGAATTCAGACTTGTAGCCTGCTGAACTGGGTGATAATAAAGTTTCCTGTGCTAAAGCCAGTCACTTGTGATGTCTCTGTTAGAGCAGTACCAGGTGACTGAAACAAGCATGTTGCCTATTTTTAACAGACAGCATATAGTTAGTGAACCTCTGTGTAAAGACAGTCCGTGTGCACAGATCTTCAGCAAGACTCCCTGTCTGTCTGTTCCAGAGAACTCCTGTGGAAGCATATCCTTCTGGATCCCTTGAATGTGGATAATGTCAGTGGGTAATTCATCATTTAAGCACCATGTCAGATCTCCCTCTGGATGCAGAGCCTATCTGTGTAAGGAGTGTGGAGAAGCCTGCAGTTGTCCCTATCACCTCAGGACTCCTGTGAGAACTCATACTGGACAGTTAACTTACTGAGTATGTAAGGAATGTGGTAACCTGTTTCATCAGAACTCAGACCTCAGTATACACAATGAGAACGCACAGTGGAGAGACATTTTATAAGTAAGAAATGTGGCAAAGCCTTTCATTATGTCTCACACTTCACCATGCATATGAGAATTCACAGTGGAGAGGTTCCTTATGAATGTAAGGAATATGGAAAGCCTTTGTCTGGCCATGAAATATCTCTACATGTAACAGAATTTACAGTGGAGAGCAGCTTTGTGAATGTAAAGAATGTGGGAAAGCCCTTATTTGCTCTTCAGACTTTACTAACCATGAGATTTCAGTCCTTCTGAATGTAATGAAGGTGACAAATCCTGTAGTTCCTCTTTACAGTTAACTAAATGTAAGAATTCACAGTCAGGAAAGGACATATAAATGTAAGGAATGTGAAAAGCCTTCCATCATCCCTCACACCTCACTAGATACAGGAGCCCTCACAGAGGAGAGAGGTCTTATCCATGTAAGGAATGTGACAAATCCCTGAGAAGTCCCTTAGAGTTGACTAAACATAGAATTCACAATGGGTAAAAGCCTTATAAAGTGAGGAATATGAGAGAGCATTTAGTTGTTTTTCACGCTTCTCTGGAGGTAGGAGAATTCACAGTGGAGAGAAACCTCACGAATGAAAGGAATGTGTCAAATCCTTTCATTTCTCCTCCAACGTAACATGAGATTTCACAGTGGGGAGACGCCTTATGAATGTAAGTAATATGGCTAATCCTTTTATCATTCCTCAGACCTCACTACACATCTGCAGAATTCTCAGTGTCAGCCTTATGAATGTAAGAAATGCACAGAAGCCTTTACTTGGCCATCACCCATTCTCTGCATTGTTAGCCATAATTCATTATGATCCACATAGTCAGATGCCTTTCCATAGTCAATAAAACACAAGTAAACGTCTTTCTGGTATTCTTTGCGTTCAGCCAAGATCCACGTGACATCAGCAGTGATATCCCTGGTTCCATATCTTCTTAGATGTGCACATATAAGAATTCACAGTGGTGAGAGGCCTTGTGAATGGAAGGAATATGGAAAATAATTTAGGTGCTCCTGAAACTTAGCATTTGAGAATTCGGAATTGGGAGAGGCATTGTGAGGGTAAGGAAGGTGGAGATGCCTTTCTCATCTCTCAGATCTGAGTTCACATACGAGAATTGATAATGGAGAGCCCTGTGAATGTAAGGATTGTGGGAAAGCCTCTGGTTGGCCATCACACCTCGTGAACCGTGTGCCAGTTCACAGTAGAGAGATGCTGTGGCAAAGCCTGTTGTAATGCCTCACACCACACTAGACACATGAGTACTCACAGTTTTTCTTGATAGGTGCCAAAGAATCAGTTCCAGCTTGTATCGACCTTAAGAACAATAGAAGGAAACCCTGCCCAGTCTTGTGCCAAGTCCACAATCGTTCCTATGCTTCAGCCCATTGCTGTAGCCACTGGGTCAGTCCATGTTGTCGGGGGTCTTCCCCTTTTTTGGTGGCCCTCCATTCTACCAAGCAGGATGTTCTTTTCCAGTGACTGATCCCTTTCTGACAACATGTCCAAAACATGTAAGACAGTCTTGCTATCTATGCTTCCAAGGAGCACTGTGGTCGTACTTCTTCTAGAACAGATCTGTTTATTCTTTTGAAGGTCCACGGTACATTCAGAATTGTTCTCCAACACCACAATTCAGAGGCATCAGTTCTTCTTCTGTCTTCTTTGCTCATTGTCCAGTTTTACACGTGTATCATGTGATTGAAAATACTATGGCTTGGGTCAGGTACACTTTAATTTTTAAGGTGACATCTTTACAGTTCAGTACTTTAAAGAGATCCTTCGTAGCAGAGTTTCTCAGTGCGGTGCATCTTTTGATCACTTGACTGCTGCATCCAGAGCATTGATTGTAGACCCAAGTAAAATGAAATCCTCGACAACCTCAGTCCTTTCTCCATTTACGATGATGTTGCTTACTGGGTGAGTTGTGAGGAGTTTTGTTTTTTTGATGTTGAGGTGCAATCCATACTGAAGGCTGTGGTCCTTGATCTTTATCAGTAAGTGTTTCAAGTCTTCACTTTCAACAAGTAAGGTGGTGCCATCTGTGTAACACAGGTTGATGATGAATCGTCCACTGATTGTGATGCCTTGTTCATCATAGAATCTATCTTCTCAGATTATTTTTTCAAAATACAAATTGAAAACGGATGGTGAAAGGATACTGCCGTACACATGCCTTACCTGACTTTGAACCATGTGGTGTCCCTTGTTCTGTTTGCATGGGTGCCTCATGATCCATATACCCATTCCTTTAAGAGTTCAATTAAGTGTTCTGGGGTTCCCATTCTCTGCATTGTTAGCCATAATTCCCTATGATCCACACTGTTGGCTGCCCTTCCATAGTCAATGGAACACAAGTAAACATCCTTCTGGTATTCTTTGCCTTCAACCGAGATCCATGTGACATCAGCAGCGATATCTCGGGTTCCCCATCCTCTTCCAAAAGTAGCTTGAATTTCTGGCAGTTCCTTGGCAATATAGTGCTTTAGTCAGTTTTGAATAATCAAGCAAAGTTTTACTTGTGTGTGATATTAACAGTGTTCTTCAGTCATTTCTGCATTCGATTGGATCACTGTTCTTTTTTTTAAAGTGACTGAGTGAAAATGTAAATTTCTGTATAAATTTACATGCCCACCTATATGCAGCTTCCACTGCTCTCCCTGTCCAGTGACCACACACTTTTCCTCTCTGCTCCATATATGTCTCATCCTCCCAACAGCCTCCCTTCCCCTCCTCTCCACCCACTCTGCTTCCTCCAGCCAGAGGTCACCATGATGATATCCTATAGATGTATAGAACCATAAAGTGCATCCAATATATGGTCACTCTGCATTGCCAAGTCCAATCCATTCCTGTCCAAAGAGTGGACCTTCATTATAATTTATGGGTAAGGGCAGCATCAGGGCCAGGGGCCATGCTCTCAGGGGAACCCCGAAACCACTGGACCTTCAAATGAGGTCTTTTAGTGGAGATCTCAGGATGCACCCGTTTTTATTCTTGTGTTGCCAGTGAAACTCCTCTCTGTGAGCTCCATTGTGGCTATCACTGGTGGTGGCCGGGCACCATCTGGTTCTTGTGGTCCCAAGTTGATTTAGGCACCCACTCTTGTGGGTCTCTCTGTGTTCTAGGTTGTCTTTACCGCATGTCATTTTGGTGTCAGTGAGCATCCATTTCGGCTGATTTTGGACCATTTGCTATGTCCTCGGATGGCAGTTAGGCAGCTTTTAAGACCCCAGATGCCACTCACCAATGTGGGGTGCAGAGAGCTCTCTTAGCAAAACGCTAGTTGTGCCAGTTGGCCTCGATTTCGCCTAAGAGCATGGTCCCCTGCCCCCTGCCCCAAGGTTGCTGTATTTTTTGTTTGTTTTAATTATTTTCTGTCAGTGTCCCAGGCTCAGCTGAGACTTTGTCTGAATCAGCCCTTCCATGAGCCTCATAAAAATAAATTGGTTCAATCCAAACTGTGTGAATCTGTGTCAGGTAGGATTAGCCCTTGGTGGGCTGTGGTCAGAGGAGCTGGAGATAGAGCCCAGCACAGTTAATTGTCTCTGGCCGTGAGCAGAGCAGGTTGTGGTGAGGAGGTGCATACGATTGTGTGCCTTTCTGGGCCTTGTGCCTCTGATCCTGTGGAACTAACCACCCCCCCAGAACTAAACGGAGGGGTCCCATTCATCAGTGAGCACTGTGTTCTCAATTTTCCTTCAGTGAGCAGCCTACACTCGGGCCACAGGTAGTAGTCCCAGTGGAGCACATGTGTGGACTGAGGAGACCAAGGCAGCATTCTGTGCGAAGAGGTCCATGTGTGCTGTGCAGCTGAGGAGGGCTGCTGGGCATTTGACTTCTGGTTCGGAATCTCCTGGGCCAGCCGTGGCGTGTGGCTGCCTTGACGCTTTACCCAGTATTAACCTGTTGTTGGTAGGTGCTGTCAACTCCATTCTCACTGCTTGCCCGTCTGTGCACCCAGAGCTAAGCACTCCTGCACCCCGGGCCTCCCTCAGAGTCACTGCTGTGTGTGAGCCCAGTGTTGCAGCCACTGTGTCTGTCAGTCTTGTTAAGTGTCTTCTTTTTGATGACCCTCCACCTTACCAAACATGGTGTCTTTTCCCAAGAGACTGTTCCTCCCCGATAACATGACCAATAGGTACCTTGTTAGACTGTGTGTATCAGCTGGTGAAGAACCAAGCCTCTTAAAATCTACTTTTTTTCGTGCATGTGGATTGAAAAGTTCGGTGGGTGGGGTGTGGTTTTTTTTCTAATTGTGCTTAAGTGAAAGTTTACAATCCAAGTCAATTGCCATATAAAAACCCCAGAAAGCTGCCTCTCTGAAGCTCTGTCTGCTCTCCACACCCCGTGACAGCACACTCTTCCTTTCTGCTGTTTACTTCTGGTGTCTACTCAGCCAGCACGTACCCTCCCTTGTCACCTCTGAAGAGAATGCAGTTGGACAGCGTCAAGTATGTATTAAACCGTAAATTCCCCATGTCACCTGCATCCCTCTGTGTCTCCGAGTCCAGTCTAGCCTCTGTCTGAAGTGCTGGCTTCAGTACTGGTTCCAGCTCATGCCCAGCACCAAGTCCAGAGGACCCTCTGGGTTTTGGGACCATCAAGTCTGGTCTTGTCATCACTTCTGGATCTGCACATCTCTGTTCTTGTGCTGTGTCAAGGACCCTCACTTGTGCTCGTTGTCAAGTCTGTCTTGGGTGGTACTACCTAGTTCTCCTGGTCCCTGATGATGTTGTCTCCTAATCATGTGAAGCCTTCTGGCTCCTGGTCTCATGTTTTCCTCATCTCTTTGATGTCCTTGATTTTCATCTCCTCCAGGTGGGTTGGGACCAGTTAATATTCCTTAGATGACAGCTTGCTGGCTTTACGATCCCAGGCCTCAGCCACCAATATGGGACACAAAACAGTCTATTAGAAAAGGGCTAGTCACGTCAGTTGACCACGATGTTCCCTGAAAGCATCGTCCCCAGGCACCTGTCCCTGTTATTCTGTCCTTTTAAAATACTGAGTTGTATGTAGAAACCCTTTTAGCGTATGATGTGGTCCAGTTGTGCTGACCTCCTTTCTACTTTATGGGATAAGTCCCTTCACCTGACGGAGTTCCGGTGGACTGTCTAATGCACGAATAACGATCTCCCTCCCCACCCCACCCCATCAGAGAGTATTTTCTTTTGTGTATATGTGCTTTTTCTTTGGTCCTTATAATAGTGGTCTCATACAGTGTTTGTCCTTTTTCCACTGACTGATTTCACCCAGCATAATGACCCCAGTTGCTTCCAGATCATGAGACGTATAAAATCGTCCTTGTTCTTTATCGCCGCAGAGTGTCCGTGTGTGAATACACCATAGTTTGTGTATTCATTCCTCCGTTAATGGGCAGCTAGGTTGCTTTCATCTTTCTGCTGTTGTGGACAGTACAGCACTAAACTGCTATGTGCACATACCTATTTGTGTGACAGCCCTTATTTCTGTAGGGTGTATTTCAAGCAGTCCAATTACTGGCTCATACGGTATTTCTGTTTCTAGGTTTTTAAGAAAGTGCTAAATTGCTTTCCAAAGTGGTTTTTACACTTGTGCCAGCAGTGTAGAAGGGTTCCAGCCTGTGCACAGCCTCCCTAACATGTGTTATTTTGTGTTTTTTGGATTAGTGCCATCTTGTTGGAGTGAGATGGTATGTCATTGTAGTTTGGATTTGGATTCCTCTAATGGCTAATGGTTGTGTGTGAGTGTTTCCTCATGTGTCTTTTGGGTGCCTGGATGTTTAGGGATTGTGTTGTGTGGGCAGATTGCTTTGGGTGAAATGTACATTTTCATAATGTTAAGGCTTCCTCCTATCTGTGAGCAAGGTAGGTTTCTCCACTTAATGTAAATGTGTTTTTTTTTTTAATTGCAGTAGGGTCTTGTCATGAGTCGGATCCGACTCGACGGCACTTGGCTTGGTACAGGGTCTTGTAATTTTGTTTTATATATCTGGTTAGATCTATCCCTAGATATTTTATCTTCTTAGGGGCCATTGTAAATGGTATTGATTTGGTGATTTCCTATTTGCTGGTCCCTGTTGTCGTAAGGGAATCCTACTTATTTTTGTTTTATCTTATACCGTAGGGTCACCATGAGTCGGATCCGACTCGACGGCACTTGGCTTGGCTACATCCTAGTACTTTGCTGAATCCTTGTATTAGTTCAAGTACTTTACTTATGAATTCTTTAGGGTTTTCTGTGTATAAGATCATAGCATCTGTATGTAGGGATGCTTTTGGTTACCCATGCAGATGCCCTCTATTTCTTTATCTTGTCTGATTGCTCTGACTACAACCTCCAGCCCGGTGCTCCAGTAGAAGTGGTGACAGTAGGCATCCTTGTCTAGTTTCCATTCTCAGGGGGAATTCTTTCAGTCTCTTTCCATTCAGGATGATATTCGCTGTTGGCTTTGCGTAGATGCCACTTATTATATTGAGGAATTTTTTTTTTTCTATTCCTGTTTTGCTGAGAGGGTTTAACATAAATGGATGTTGGACTTTGTCAAACACCTTTTCTGTGTCAGTTGATAAAATGATTCATTTGTGTAATTGGCTACATTAATTGTTTTTCTAATGTTGAACCATCCCTGAGTCTCTGGTATGAATCCTAGCTGGACGTGGTTAGTTATTTTATTGTGTTGTTGATTCGACTGGCTAAGATTTTGTTCAGGACTTTCCCATCTAGGTTTGTGAGAAATGCTGGTCTGTAGTTTTCTTTGGATTATCCTTATCTGGGTTGGGTATCAGGATTATGCTGGTTTCAGAGAATGAATTTGGGAGTGTTCCATCCTTTCCTATGCTTTGGAATAGCTTCAGTAGTATTGGTATTAACTCATAAAATATGGTAGAATTCTCCAGTGAAGTTGGCTGGGCCAGGAATTTTTTTGGTTCATAACTTTTTGATTGGTTTTTCAATCTCTTCTTCTGTGATGGGTTTATTGCGTTGTTCTACTTCTGTTTGTGATAGCTTTGGTAGATGATGTGATTCTAGAAATTTGTTCATTTCTTCTAGGTTTCCAAACCTGCTAGAATTCTGCATAGTGTTCTATTATAATTCTTTCCATTTTGGTTGGCCCTGTTTTGGAATCACCTGTCTCAATTCTTATTCGGGTTATTCGTTTCTGTTCTTGTTTCTCTTTTGTGAGTTTGGCTAGTCATTTATGGATTTTGTTGATTTTTTTTTTTTTAAAAAAAAGCTTTTGAATTTATTAATCCTTTTAGTGCTTTTTCTGTTCTGTGATTTAGTTCTTTTCTAATTTTTGTTATCTGCTTTCATGTGGTGCCCAAGGGTTTCTTTTGTTGTTCTTTTTCTACTTGCTCAAGTTGTAGGTTTAATTCTGTGATCTGGGCCCTCTCTTCTCTCTGGATGTGTGCATTTACTGAGCTAAATTGACCTGTAAGCACTGAGAAGTTTGGGTTTTAAATGCATGGTTCTCATGTTTAATTGTAATAGCAGTGACAGAGTGAAGCCCTTCTCTTTATATCCAGGTATTCCATGGAACATGGTCTCTGTGAGAGCATTCCTGGTGCTGCGGTGATAAGGTGCTCCACTGTTAATGAGAAAGTCAGCAATTGAAACCCAGCAGCTCATTAAGCAGGAGAAAGATGTGGCAGTCTCCTTTCATAAACATTTACAGCATGGGAAGTTCTGTGTGGCAGCTCTGCTGTGTCCTGTGAGGTCACTATGAATCTGTATTGACTTGTTGGCAGTTGGTTTGTACTTTGGTTTTAGCCTCTGTGAGCAACCACCTGTTCTTTACTGTGTTGTGTTCTGCTGGCTGGCGTGTTGCTGTCATGCTGAAAGCTCTGCTCCCAGCATTTCAGAGAGCAACAGGCTGACCGAGGAGACGTTTCCGGGTAACTTCCAGCCTGAGGTAGACTAGGAAGAAAGGCCTCTTAGTCTGCTTCTAAAACTCAGCCAGTGAAAGCCCTATGGATCAGAAGAACATATTGTCTGGCAGCACTTAGAATGCCAGGGATTGTGAAGACAGCACAAGACCAGGCGGCAGCTTGTTCTTCTCTTCTTACATGGGGTTGGCATGGATCCGAATCCTCAGGGCAGTTGACAGCAGTGTCTGAGAAGCCCAGCAGAAGGGAGGGGTTGTCTGTTTTCCTAGCCATAGATCTGTGGTCCTGAAAAGCACCCGTAAATGATGTTGGTGATCCTCTTGACTATTCTTAAACCTGCCTCTTTCTACAGAGGTGTTTTTTTTTCATGGAGGTATCTGAAGAGGGCAAAAGAGGGGGGCTGTTGACCTGTGTTGAATTCCTGCTTGGGGATGCTCACATGTAGTAATAGCAACAACCCCAAAGTATTTTACAGTGAGTCTTTTCCTGCTGCTCCTGCTGTCAGGTGCCATCAGGTCGGTTCGCGGGGTTCCATAAATGCAGATTGGGTGTACTCAGGGTGTCATACGTTGGCCCTTTTGGACTGGTTCTAATTTTCTTCAGTTTCTGTGTGAACTTGCATATGAGCAATTGATGGTCTGCTGCACAGTTGGCTTCTGGCGTTCTGACTGATAATATTGAACTTCTCCATCATCACTTTCCACAGATGTCATCGACTGGATTGCTGTGTATTCCATCTGCTGAGGCCCATGTGTTTAGTTGCCGTTTATATTGGCGAAAAAGGTATTTGCAATGAAGGAGTCTTTGAGTTTGCCAAATTCTGTCATGTGATCTCTGTCGTCATTTCTGTGAGCAAGGCCACGCCTCGCTTCCCAATCCCAGTCACTTGTAATAACTGGTGCATCCCGTTTGCATGCTGTATCAGTTTCCGGTTACAGAAGTTGGCCAAAGTATTCAAGTCTACATTACCGGCCTTCTTTGTGGGAGTGTGGATGTTATCCTATCACTGAAAGTGTTGTGGATCAGAAATGTTCTTTTTGAGGCTGAATGCAATGCAATTCCCCTTCAAGTTGTCCTTCTGTTAATAGTGGACCATGTGATTGTCCAACTCAGCATGGCTGGTTCTAGTCTGTGTCAGCTAACCGGTGCCTAGGGTTTCGTTGTTTATATGTTCCATTTCATTTCGGATGATTTCCCAATTTTCTAGGTTTATACTCTGTACGTCCCAGATGTTGGTTCTGAATGGATGTTGGCAGCTGTTTCTTCTCCTTTTGAGTTAGGCCACCTCAGCAAATGACAGTCCCCAAAGCTTGAGTCCATCTGTGTCACTGAAGGCGAGTCTGCTCTGAAGAGACGGCTCTTCTCCAGTCGTTGTCGGAGCGTCTTCCGACCGTGGGCTTGTCTTCCGGTGCCATCGCTGACTGTGCTCCACTGGTATTCTTAAGACTTTTCCGGCGAGTTCTTTTCAGAAATGGACTGCCAGGTTCTTACACGGCTCGCAAGATTTGCGGAGTCCCCTCAGCATGCTGAGTTAGCCTCATGAAAACCCTATCCTACGACCCCCATGATTACTCAGGGCTGTAATTTTGTTGAAAATGAGACTGGTTCATTCCACAGTGATGCAGTGTTTCCAAGCACTGCATGGAATGCCACCACCTCTTACCAGGCTGACAGCAAAGTCCCAGCCCCCAGCATCTATGTCACACTCGCTTCAGTACCATGCAGTGTGCTGGTCTCTGCCTCCCCTTAGAGAGGCCTGTGATTTCACTTTTTTCACCTTTTCATGAGGAAAATGCCTAAGATTCCAATGCATGTGGTAGACGTCCACCAGAAATTATTTGAGACGTTAACTTCGAGTAGGCAGGCAGCGTCCCTGATCCGCAGCACCCTGAAAGTTCCTGTGTATGAGAAGGGTGAAAATGAAGTTCCAGTGGTGTTAAGGACCTATAGACCTGGGAAGTCAGGGACCTGTGTGGGGAGGGGGGCAGGCGATAGGCTAGGTCCCACCTCATACTGGCTGTCCCTCCCATCTGACCCCTACTCCTGCATGGGCCCCACTCAATTCAAGCAGGCTTCCTGCCCTGTCGTGATGACGGTCCACACCCCACTCTTCACTGTGCCACTCGTGTCCCACTGGCAGTTTCCTGCTGACCCAGAAGCCCAGTCCACTGAGCAGAGATCCCAGTGGTGTGCGAGTGTCCGTCTTTCCGGTTCAGACCTGTGCTTTGCGTCCTTTGCAGCCCTCTGCTCCCGCCCGTCCTCCACCGATGGGCGAGGGGATACCCGAACCAGGGGGGTCACTGAAGATACTGAAGTCCTTGCATCACCTTCTCCATGCAGGCCCAGGCCCACCACTCTCGCCTCGCACCTGGCCCAGCTGTCTCAGGTGGAGAACTGACCATTGTTAACCTTCCTTTGTCAGAAGTGCTGGTTCCAAAAGTCAGCCTCATGCGCGGAAAGCATCACTGCTTTAGAAATGAGAAATTGCATGCGTTGTTTGAAAAACTCATCAGGTGTTTTACAGTGGTGTAAAACGGAGTGTTCTTCCCTGGTGTCTTGGTCATAAGCTCTGTGCTTAGTGTGGCTGTTCATGAACTAGGTGTTTTATGTGCACGTCTGTGTGTTTTGTATGTATAGGTTGCTGTCATTGTAAACATCACTCTCCTCTGCACCTGGGGCTCCTCTGCAGCCGTTGGTTGCATGTAGAGAGGGGAGCCTCCCTGGAGCACCGTTCATGCCTCACAGATTCCTCCTGTCTCTCCTTCTGTTCCAGGAAGCTATGCCTCAGACTTCCACCTGTTGTCGCATTCTCACGCACTCAGCTTTAGTGGAAAAGTGGCCCAGTGTGAGGGCATGCGGCACTGGAGGACTTTCCACACCTGCCCAGAGGCCTGGCACTGACCTTGTTTTCAGTCCCTCTTTTTGGGTTGTAATGTTGTCATCTTTTACATATTGCCATCTCTGTTTCCCTGTTTTCAGTTTTGACTTAGTTTTGTAATTTCCCTAACAGGGTTGATACCTGTTTGCTCTGACTGGCATTCTGATCTTGGTTTGTTACCTGATGTTACTAGTTTTCTAACTGAAGGATTATCTGAGGTATTTCTTGTAATCTTGGTTTGGTTTTTGTACATTCCCTAAATTGCTATTTATGTGGAAATGTCTTAATTTCACCATCATATTTGAGAGACGTTTTTCTGGATGTGTAGTTGTTGGCTGGCAGATTTTTTCTTCAGGGCTGTGTATATGTCATCCCACTGCCTTCTTACTATACGGTTTTTGCCAAGTAGGCTCAACTTAGTCTTAATTGACTCTTTTTGGAAGATTATTTTTCGTTTATCCCTAGCCACTGTAGAAATTCTCTCTATCATGATTTTCAGCAGTTTTGATTGTAACGTGACTTTCTTCGGGGATTGACCTTGTGTGGAGCTCAGTGAGCAACTGGGATAGATATCTTATCTTTGACGGTACCAGGGCACTTTTCTGCCAACAGTTCTTCAGCAGTTGTGTCTGCATTCTCTCTCATCCCTGCCCCCTTCTGGTCCTCTCATCACTGGTAGACTATTTCTTTGGATGGGCTGTCACGTCATTCTTACTGTTTATCCATTTTAAAATTTTTCTTCAGCTGATTTTTCCTCAAATGTGTTCATGTCAATTGCTTTATCTTCAGTCTCACTAATTCTGCCTCCTATTGCCTTAATTCTGCTCCTTTGACTTTGTATTGAATTTTCTAATTCTGTCACATTATATTAATCTTCTGGATTTCTGACAGCTGTCACTTTTTGCTGTCTTCAAACCTATTCAGTTTGTTACCACACTGTGCTTCATTTTGCACAATCTCTTAAGGAGTTGTAAATATCAGTGTTTTGTATTTTGACCCTTTATAGTTCCAGAAAGTTTTCTACATGTGGAAAGTTTCTTGGTTCTTTGTTTCAGGAGCTTTCTGAAGCCATCGTGGTCTCCCTCCTTAAGTGGATTAGTATTGACTGTTTCTGAGGCCACAACGCATATTTATTTATGTTTGCTTCTTGTGTTTGAGCTTCCTGTTTCATTTTGAAAATCCAAAATAGGCTGTTTGTGTGAGCTAGTTTGATTATTGGTGGCTCTGAGGCTTTCATATACTGTCACCAGGTGGTTACAGCTGTCACTAGGTGTGCAATCCTGGGGACCCATTTGCTTTTCTAGTAGTATTCAGCTCAAGTACCCAGAATTGGTCACCAAGTGTGTGGTGTGTGCTCTCCCCTACAATCCTAGACGGGCGGGAGTGATTGGTGTAGGCACCGTTATCTGCACACACTGAGAAAGGCAGGGAGCTGACAGCCATCCAGGGGTGTCTCTAAGGAAGGTGTGGCCCCTTGTGCCTGAGACTGGACAAAGGAACTGTTTTTGCCATGAGGTCCTGGCTTAGGGGAGCCAAGAGATTATTTTATGTTCTCCCCAGTTACTTGTTAAGTTGTTCCCTATTCAAATCTCAGAGAGTGGCTCAGAGCATGCGCAGGGAGTCCTACTTCTGACCCGGGTACTGCATCAGTCTCTGTATCTGGGGTAGTGCAATTGTAAGAAAGAGAGGTGTATGCTGAAGGAAAGTTTCAGATCAGCGTGTAGCAGATTAGGTGCAAGCTAGTCACCTTTACAACTGAGTGCTGTTTTTCACTGATTCTGGAGGCCTGAGTAGGCCCTTTTCCACCAGGTCTCTCCCACTGAGTAGGATGCTTGCTGAAAGCTTCTGCTCTGCTCAGCGTGCTTCTTGCTGCCCATCCTTTTTCGGGATGCCAGTTCCCATCACGTCACATCTGGCCAGTTGTAGAGGTACTTCTGGACCTCTGCCTTCCCTGTTTCTTAGTCCAATTTCTCAACTTTCCCTTTGATGCTTAGGGCTATTAGAATGTCATATATTATCAATTGATTTTTCTGGGTCTTTGTTGTGAGAGGGATCACAGGACATGTCCAACTACTCTGACTTCTTAGCTCCATCTCTGGTTTTTATATTGTCTCTTTAGCCTTGTCTTTTCCAGAGGGTCTTCATCCACTTTGTAGTATGAATTTAATATCCCTTCTTACTCCATTGCTTGATAGCTGACTTCATTTTTATTGTTGAATAATATTCCATTGTCTAGATGTACCACAGTTTGTTTTTCCCATCACCTATTACACGACACCTTGATTGTACCCAGTGTCTGGCAGTTTTGAATAAAGCTGCTCAGGTTTTTATGTGGACATATGTTTGTAAATTATGTTTCAGATAAACAGAAATGAAGGAACTATGTAAAAACCAAACCAAACTTAGAATTGTTAGAGGGAGTCATTGAGCCTGAGACCAGACTGCATCAGAACAGTCTCAATGTAGGATGCAAGATTTAACCAGCCAGATACCATTCTAGAAAATAAACTGTGTAAGACCTATCCAAAACCAAAAGACTTACAACAGAAATCCAGAGCAGATCATCTTTAAATGGTAACAACATCAGAATAATGAAAGAGAAAATAAAAGGTATATATAGAACTTTCTAGTAGGGTGGAAGGCAAAGCAATACCTCATAATACTAGACTGATTCAAAACTTGGACGATAAGGATAAATTTTAGGGTAAACAACAACAACAGAAAGTTAACAAAACTACTCATTGAAATAGGGGAGGAAAATGTAAACTGTTAATAAAAACAAAACCTACATAAACAAGAGAAATGATCAAGAAATCCACAAGCTAAAGGAATTCCATACAGGAAAGTAAGAGAGACAAAGAAAACATCAGCACCAGAAAAAAAAGAAGTTCTAAAAAATGAGAGTAATGAACTCACACCTATTAAGAATGACGCTGAACATAAATGGCCTAAATGCCTCCAGAAACAGAGAGTAACAGAATGAATTAAAAGAACAGGATCCATCAGCATACTGTTTACAAGAGACATACCGTAGAAACAAAGATGCCTAGTACTCGTACAACTACTAGTATTGAGACATTGACCAATGGAACACAGTTGGGAAACCAGATGTACAAGGTGTGACAATGAAGTTCACAAACTTGCCACCGTGCACTTACATTGGCAGTGCTGTACAAACAACTCAGTCAGGTTTCATAACCTTAGTGTATCAGTGTCACACAGCTTTGTTCATGTCGATGTGTGGCAGCATCTTCCTGAGTGGCATTCATTGTTGTGTGTTTTTGTGTGCCATTGCAAGAATGTCAGAGCTTGAATTGGAACAAGGAACTAACATTTAATTTCTTGTTAAACTTGGCAAGAGTGGAAGTGAAATCAGAGACATGTTAGGCCAAGTTTATGGCGATAATGTCGTGAAGAAAACAGCAGTGGACAAATGAATTGAATGTTTTTCTGAGGTGAGAGAGACTGTCAGGACTCATGAAGAGCAGTCAGGGTATCCAGAAATGAGGCGAACTGACAAAAACATTGATAAATTGTCTCATGCATCAGAATCGTCAGCTGACTGAGAGAAGCAGACCAAGTAAACACTGATAGAGAAACAGGGAAATCTTAACTGGAAATCTGGCATGAGAAAGGTGTGTGCAAAAATGTTCCCCAAGGAGCTCACTGATGAATGACAGCAGAGAGTTGACATTTGCCAAGCAAGACCTTTTGTAGAGGCACAACCATGTTTTGGGCCACATTAACACCATTGATGAAACGTGAGTGCACCAACAGCACCCTGAAACAAAATATCACAGTGCACAATATAAGTCAGCCAGTTCTCCTCGGCCCCAATTCCATCTGTCCAAATCAGGAATCACAATGATAATTGCTAATGTTTTTGATATCAGAGGGATTGTTCATTATAAGATTCTACTAACTGGCCCAACAGTTAACCAAGTGTGCTTGTCTGTAAGTGCTGAAAAAGCTGCATGAAAAAGTTAGATAAAAATGACCTGAACTTTTCACCAGCAGCTCACAGCTCCTGCATCACAATGATGTACCAGCTCCTGAGGCACTATCTGTGAGGGAGTGTATAGCCAGTAAACAAATAACTGTACTGGAACACCCTACCTGCTCACCTGATCTGGCCCCAATGACTTTTTTACCTTCAGTTATAGGAAACATTGAAAGGAAGACATTTTGATGACATCCAGGACATCAAGAGTAATAAGACAACAATTCTTTAAAGTGTTGAAAAGTAAAGACAGTACCTTGAAAACCAAGGTGCACCTGACTCAAACAATTTTCAATAATATCATATGCATATAAAATCTAGATAGTGGATAAGGAAGAGAAGAAAAGAATTGATGCCTTGAAGTTTTTGGAGAAGAATATTGAACATAGCATAGATTTCCAAAAGAAGAAACAGATTTGGTCTGGAAGAAGTACAACGAGAGTGCTGCTTGGAAGCAAAGATGGCAACACTGTGTCTTCCATACTTTGGATGTATTGTCGGGAGGAATCAGTCCCTGGAGAAGGACATCGTGTTTGATGGGGTAGAGTCAGTGACCAACAGGAAGATACTCAACGAGATGGATTGACACAGTGGCTGCAACAATGGGCTTACGCATAAAAATGATTGTGGGCATGGCGTGGAACCAGGCGGTATTTCCTTCTGTTGTTCACAGACATTTGACAGTACCTCACAACAACAACATGGGTATGCAAGGTCTGAAAATTAAGTTCACAAACTTATCCTAGCAAAAGTGCTACATGCATCATGGCTGACTATCACTACCATCACCTTGGAAGTGCCCCTCTTGGGAAGCTAGGTACTGATGCCAGTACCTAGTCCACCCTTCAAAGCAATTTTGGACGTCTGTCGTATGGCCATCAGAACTGTCATCATGTTACATAGACGTCCTGAATGTCATCAAAGCATCTTCAATATTTCCATTATCTTGAGGTAAAGAAAAAGTCTTCGGGTCCAAGTAAGGTGACTAGGTAGGGCGTTCCAATACGGTTATTCGTTTATTGGCTACAGAGTCCCTCAAGGACAGTGCCATGTGAGCTGGTGCATTGTCATGATGGAAGAGCCATGGATTGTTGGTGAAGGGTTCAGGTCGTTTTCGTCTTAACTTTTTCACACAGTCTTTGCTGCCAAAATAAAGCAAGGTCGTCCTCCCTGTCACTGACAGCTGAAATTCAGAGACAGGGAAAAATTTCCAATGCTTTATTAACGGACGAGCATGCCTGCCTGGGAGACAGTGAGAATAACTTCTCCCAAAACTACCTCTCTTGGGTTACAATTCCAATGGCTTTTATAGCCGGATTACGGAGGGATTTGCATCTGGAAAATGCCAAACCTCCTCACCTGATAGAACAGGAGTCCCAGGATTCATTTATATCTCATTGAGCAATGTAAACTCATTACCTCCCTGAAGGCTGGTTCACTACCCGAGAGACAGGTGAAGGAATGTGAGTCAGTGCGTCTGGTTGGGGCAGGGAATGGAACTTGGTTTAGCAATCTAGATGACCTTGGTCAAGTCACAGCTACTAACAGTCCCCACTCTGAATCATCAATTTGGTATCTATGATGTATGTTTTTAATTGAAAGCAGCTGCTTTGATTGCAGTATTTACTCTAGGATCAAATCTTGAAGTGTGGGCTAGATCCCCACAGCATGTGGTACAGCTAGTCATGAGGCACGGTGCACACTGTATATGGCAACACATCATCCACAGTAATGATTCTGATTATTGTTTAGCGTATGCATACAGCCTAGGATGGGGAGCCTCGAGAATAATTTCTCAAACTCCAACTCAAAGCCTTCCTGCTGTTCGATGTTATTTACAAGATCTTTTACTATTTTTAATTTGTTCTCTACGAATTAGGAGCTATCAGGCAAGTTAAAGCAACAGATCCCCTTAAGATTTTTATATCCATGTTTATGTCTGGGGAGTAAGTAGTCTGTAGCTGCCCAGCTTTCCAGAACTCTGTCTCTGATCAGTCCCAGTTCAGCACCTAACGTCCTTATGGCCTGTGAGGTAGCATCTAAGGCCTTAACCATGGCCCAGGCTAGCCTATTACCTATCGCCGTGACAGAAAGGGCAAAGATACGTATTCAGCTGGACCAAACAGATGTACATCACTGTGGCAGTCTTTGGGAAGGTTAGTCTCTTACAGTTCGGGCATGATTAGGTCAGTTCTTTAATCAGGGCCAGGAGTGAGGTGAGCCTTCCCACGGAGCACAGTCCCACCGTTTTATGGCACGGATGGATGAAAAGGCCCTGTTTCCTCCTGGGAAGAACCACCCTTCCTGAGACTTAGTGTGTCTGTCAGCGTCAGACACTGTTGTACTTCTGTGACATCTGAGGGTCGGGTTATCAAGATTATAACAGAAAGAAGGGCATCCTGAAAGTTGAACACTGTTTTTGCTTGGGGTGACAGTCTCAAGCTGGATCATGAGCATCTCTTTATCCTTGTCTTTCTTAACTGGTCCCCAGCTGTAGATGTCCTTGTAAGTGAAGTCCTTTTGAATACATCTGAGCATGGTATAGTTTGTAACCAATTATAGAGGAGTGCATGCACCAATTAAACATGAGATAAAAGTTTTGCCAATGTAAGTACCTCCTATTCAACAGAAATCAGAGATATTCGTTACATTTCGTGAAGATAAGTTCGTATATTTTCACTTCATCGGAAAGGGATAATGTCTTGTGAAAGTGCTAGAGTTAAGTAGAGTCCCGGGAAGAGAGGGAGTATTGTGTCCCGGTTTCTCTTCCAGAAGTAGCAGTCCACTGCTCATGGTCGGGATTTGTCATGTCGGTGTCTGCCGAGGGGTACACCTTCGGCTGAGTATGATGTTTCCAGGCCTTCAGTCCAGCCAATTTCATGGCAGTGGATTTTCCACAGGCCAGTCCGCTCCTCTACCAGTTGTTCTGTAAGCCCTCTCTCTAAGTTTTTATCTGAGGAAAGACTGAAGCCCCGGGGAGAGAAAACCGGTGAATTCTGAACTTTGAGGTCAATTTCTGCTCGTGGGGAAAGCTGTACTGAGGCAGCCTGGAAGGGTCTGCCATACACAGTTTTATAGGGGCTGAATTTTGAGCCTGCTTCTAGGGGATACCCACATTTTAAACAACGCAGTGGAGAAGACCTGATTCCAGTGTAGATGAGTCTTTTGGAGATCTGTCTCTTTAAAGTATGGTCCATCTTCTCAGCCTTTCTTGATGACTGTGATCTCCAGACCGTGTGTGTGGTCTCCATCTAATGCCCAGGAATCTGCTAGCTTTCTGATCATTGATTTCTGTCGGCCTGTCAGGCTCTACTTCTGGATCCTGAATCAGGAGCTGCCAGGCAATTTCTTGAGCTACTTCTATCTAGAGGCTCTTCTCCTGAGGGGAGAAAGTGATCTGTCCATTAAGCTTAGACAATAACTCTCTTTCATAGCAGGACAGGACAGTCTGGCATATACAGAAACTAGTGAGTCATCTGCTTTTCTTCAGTCTGTGAAGAGGCTTAGGAAAAACTTATGTTCCACTTGTTCTGTTGTTCCTGACATCAAGACTGACTAAGTGGTCATCAGAGGGGGTTATTGAGGACCAAATATGTGACCCTACTGTCCACTAGGAAATTCGCCATTTGCTCTCCCCGCTCTTAATTGTACCCGAGGCTCCTGGAGGGGGCAATTACAGAGCTGGTAGTTGATTCCAGCTGTTGCCTGGGGCATCTTCAGGCATTTTTCATTTGTGACCCCTCAACCATTGGGCAGCCTGTTTTACCGGTGTTGGCAGTCTCTTTCTTAGGACACTCAATTTTTCAGTGCCCATTTTTTTCAGTCCCTGAGGTCCCTGTCGGGCGCCTAGTGGAGGTAAGTTACCTCCATGAATTTGGTGGCAGCTTGGGTATTCCTGAGTTCTCCGTTATTAAAATACTTTGAATATCATTTCCACTAGCTGAGCAGGATTCATTCCCAAAGCTCCGTCCAAATTTTGTAGCTTTCTCCACGTGACTGGTGTCCTTTGGGATATACAGGTCATGTTTATCATTTTCTGATTTTCAGGTGCTCAAGGGTCCGTCAGTCTACTTACAGTAGGCACTGTTGATTCTTTCCAGGAATGTGGATGGATCCTTGGTGCACCTTTGGTGTTTTCCCTGCACCATGTCCAAGCTTCTCTGCTTAGGGACCCCATTTTGGAGACCTCCTAAAATATACCTTTTACAACAGTTTAGGAGAGCCAAGTGCTCGTCACTGGGACCCAATTAGGTTCAGTTGCTGGGATGGTTATTGTCGGGTAGGGAGTGTTGTTCAGGCTTTCAGAGTGAGGCCTCTCAACTTTATTCTTTGCTTTGCCCAGTGCCAGGTGCCTTTCATCACTAGTGACAAGTGTATTTCACAAAACCTGAATATCAGCTGAAGCAGTGTCACGCGTGACAAAGATGGTGGTTATTAAATCTGTTACCTTGTTAGGGTCTGCTGTGTGTGAGGGATTTGAACTCTTCCAGTTTAATTTATTGGAGGTGATCAATGGCATGTGTGCTCAATAGTAGCTAGCCAATTGCTGTAGCTGATTTACTCCAGCTGGGAGTTGTTGAAGAGGGTATTGCCTGGCCTTGTTGTCCCAGATCCCCTGGCCGAATTGGGTTCCATATCAGATACGTCATGGTGAGACCGCATCTAAGATACCTTAAGCAGGATAAGGGGGAGTCATTCCTCAGAAGAGGAGGTGGCAGTTGGTGTTGAAGTTTTAATAGTATTTGTAATCTGATCATCTAACATGTCCTGTTTTCAAAAACGGGTTCATTACAAATGGGAGAGGCCCCAGGGGAAAGGAGGTGTTTCACACTGCACCAAGCAGTTTTACAGAACACATCACATTTTACACAATGGCCGTGTCTTCCAGACTCTAGGGAATGGCTGTCCCAGATTCTGGGTGGAAGCTCCCCCCTTTCCTATACCTCTGCCTTCCAGGCCCACTGGAACAGCACCTACTGTTCCCTGTGCTTCAGGCACACAATTTTTCAAGCCCACAGGAGTGGTGACTCCACAATTAGAAACATCAGGGAGTGTAGCTGCAGTTTTTACACCCTTGAGGTACACCTTTGACGCTGAGGCTGTTCAGCTTCCGATCCCAGCTTTTGTTTTTAAACCAGGTCGAATTGACAGTTCGAAATTAAATCAAGGTCACTGTTGTAGAGCCGGTTTCAGTTCACAGAGGCCCTCTAGGGCAGAATAGAACTGTCCTGCTGCTTGACTGGCAGATTTTCTGATCAGTCAAACATAGCACTCATCATTGTGTAACTGATTTTTTTTTTCCAGTTAACAACTGAGAGATAACAAAAAGTCATAATTTTCATTAGATAATATTAAGGAAAAAAAAACACATTTTTAACCTAATAATAACCAGGTATCCCTTGATTCCAGTCTGTGCTGAAACCTTTTAGCCCTTTTCACTCAGAGAAGGCTCTCTTTAGCTTTCGCTTTCTCTCCATTTCCAAGCCTCGTGGGTTGGTTTTTATGACTTAGGAATCTTACCTGAATGAGAGATCAGATCTTTGCCTTTAAGGGATGAATCTGATAAATCAAACCATTAGACAAATAAAACCCTTGACCATACTAAATAAATATTTCTGAACAACAAAAATAAATTCACTGATTTACACATGTATTCTTTGTTTCCTGAAGAAGCAAAAAAGCATATTTAAATTATAATAGATATCCACTGACTCACTCTAACATCAGTAGGTTACCCAAAATCTTCTGGAAATTATTTTAAGCCTGTAATTTTGAAAGAAAGTTCATTTAAACATTGCAAGTTTATCGTAATTTTCCAATCCAGTTTAACTCACAAAGTTTCCATCAGCTGGCTTTGGAAGTCAGAAAGTCTCTGTTTAACTAACTGTTTACTGATACACACAGAACTTCAAATCTCCATAGGATTAAAACACCCCCTCAGGCTGTTTCAGATGTCTTAAGAGTTGTCATGAAGCATAGAGGACTTCTTTGCATTCTTGGATCCACCCAATTGCTGATAAAGTAGTCATTCTTATCTGCTTTTTGTCTTAAAGATGTCCACCCAACTATAAAGGGTTTTTTTTGAAAGTTTCTGTGGGGTATTACTTGAAGCTGATCCTGCCCTGTTCTTTACTTCTTTCTGGGGGCAAAAGATCATTAATTTCCCTCTTATTGTTGTGGGATTGTTCCTTTATCTTTAAGACAAAACCATCCCTTTAACCAAGGGCTGTAAAGTTAGTTTCTCAGCTCAGTGACAGTATGTCTTGGTCTACTCGAGACTTGGCATTCTTACCCATTTTAGCTCAAGTAAGTCTCTCCCCCCGACCCCAATAAGGAGGATCTGAGCACAAAAGACCTTTTCTGACCTGCCAAGAGAGTTTCTCAAAGAATTAGGACAAGATATATCTTAAAATTAGACCAGGTGAAACCACATTGGTAATAATAAGACATAAGACAGTTACAGTCCAAGACACTTTTATGAATAAGGCAGCCATTGAATAAGACAACACTGTGTGGCTTCAGATCAAATTTATGAAGTTTTGTACAGATATTAAACACTGCATCCACAGGGATCAGACACTTTTCACAGAAACTTACAGATTTGGGGTCCCCACAAACAATTTGTGTCAATACAATGAAGACATTTCAGAAACCTCACAAAGGCAAATACAAAACCACACCATAGTTGTATTTATCTCATCAAACACACAGAGGAGCCCTGATTTCTGTATACACACAACTTCACTTGACAGTGAGCTCGTGAGCTTTTTCCTGATTTTTGACAGTGGAGCTCTAACTGCAGGATGGTAAAATGGATCCGTTCAATCACTGACTTTCACAGGAGTCTAGCTGGTACGTTGACAGCTGGGTAACTATACCAAGACTAGACAGACAGAATTCACCCCACTGGGCTTTACGTAGGAACAGTGGCCTTCTCACATACAGAGTGTGCAGAGAAAGCTTTCTTCACTGATATGGAATTTCAAACCCTGATGAGACCTGAGATCTCTGGGTGCAGCCAGAAGATGTGGGTACCCATCCTGCAGTCAGACAGACTGAATCTACCCTGTCAGGCTTTTCGCAGAAACAGAGGCCTCATTTTCCAATATTAGGGTATACAGATACAAAGAAGGCATTCTTTGTTGGGATAGACATTCCTTTTTAACCATATAGACAGTGCTGAGACAGACAGAAGTTGGAATCCTGATGAGAATCTGAGTTCTCTGTGCACAACCAGAATAAAGCACTTGAACCTTTTTAGATTAGTGAATTGATGCTGGGCACGGATGGATGGCTTTCAAAGTCCCCCTAAGAAAGATCCTTGGCAGCACTGTTCAGAGCGCTCAGTACTGTCTGTCCAGGAAGACATGGGGGCTCCTTGTGACTTCCTGTGTCCTGGGTTGAGCTGAAGAGGAGAGGAGAAAAGAGAGAAGGCTGAGGAATCCTCTTTCTGTCCTACCAGGATAGTGGAAGTCCGGAGAAATGGCGGATACTGTGTCTGGACGAATATGCCCCTCGTGTTGCATAGAGTTTGTTTTTCCGGGGGTTAGATACTTTCCTTGTCTGCTCTGCATGCCGCCTCGTCCTGTCACATGAATCGTCTCACAGCAGACACCATATGGGCTCTTAAATGTCTGAGCTGTGCCTGTAAATATTTTGTGGACCTTATCTTCAGCCCTTGAACTGAACCGATAGGTATCCTTACATGTCCAGGCCAGAGTTACCAGGGCAGTATGAGCAGCTGGGCCTTCAGAACTCATCAGGGAGTACCCAGCTAGCTATCCTCCTGTTCACTGAGGGTTTTTAGAGACGTAGCAGAAAAGTGAAAGAGAAAAAAGTGGACTCTTCACTGGGAAACAACTTACCAGAGTGTCTTAGGCTGGGTTTTCTAGGAAAGCAAAACCAGTAACACGTGTAGGTACCAGGAAAGATTTATAATAGATAGATAGATAGGTATAGATATAGAAAACAGCTCACGTAATCACAGGAGCTGAATGTCCCAAGCTCTGGCACAAGCCTCACGTGGCCACGGAAGCTGAGGAACCCAAAGTCAGCAAGTCAGAGACCAGACTTCTAGATCACCGGTTGTGTAGGTCAGTGGATCCCAAGCTGGTGGCAAGACGAAGCGACAGAGGCTGGCCAAACCAGGATCAGCAGGTCAGGGAACAGGAGCAGCAGAGACTGGCGAACCCAGGATTGGCAGGTCAGGGAGCAGGACTCTCAAGTGCCAACTGTAATGACTGATGAGTCCAACACCTGCTAGTTCAAGTCCCGGAACCAGACTCTGGAAGAAGAGAGCAGGAGCTCCTGGCCACATGAGTGACCAGCAGGCGTAGTAAATGGTCGTGAGATGAGAGCCGAGGGGCAGGAAGCCACCACATACCCCACGCTGCCACTTAATACAGCAGACAAATATGTAGTAGCCAAGTTGACATAATCCTGACCACCACACAGAGGGTTCCCTGAAGTTCTGCTACAGTCGCCAGGAATGTTGCAGAACTAAAGCAAGTTCGTTCCCCCTGTCACTGACAGCCAAAATTCAGAGACGGGGAAAAAGGTTCGATGTTTTATTAGCAGACAAGCATGCAGCCCTGGGAGACAGTGAGAATAACTTCTCCAAAAGCTGTCCCACTTGGGTTACAGTTCCAGCAGCTCCTACAGACAGATTACAAAGGGATTTACATCTGGAAAATGCCAAACCTTGTCACAGGATAGAACAGGAAGTCACAATATTCGTTTACATCTTATCAAACAACATAAATTCGTTATCTCCATGAAGGTTGGTGTACTACCCTGGAGATAAATAAGGGAATTTAACTCTGTAGATCTGGTTGGGACAGGTAATGGAATTTTGCAGTCTAGTTGACCTTGGCGAAGTCCCAGCTACTGACATTTTCAGCACTTCCAAATAGTACAGTTGGTGCTCCCTAAATCGCTCTTGAAAGCGAGATCTGAAATGGTAATTAAACGGAGCCTTCTGGGCACCTAGTGAACCCTGGGATGTGACATAGTGCTGTTACTTTGAACTCCATGCCGCTGAATGCAACACCTTGTCTCTTTCCCTGACCTCGCTATCGGTGAGCATAGGCTTGCACAGACCAAAGGTAGCTCACCACTTTGATTTTTTTCTCTCTGTGTTGGCCAGGGGGCAAAACTGGGACTTGACTAGCCACTAGTCTTGGATACACTGCTGGTGGCACCGGCAAGTGTGATTGCCATGTTCTGAGAGCCTGGCTTTGGGCTCTATGGGTCTCGGCTCCTCTGCCATGTGGTAGCCATACAGATGTGCTTGTGTGGAATGCCATCTTGATCCACTGGGAAACGGAGACACCCAGGTGGAGGACCAGCCAGACTTGGTTCCTAGGCTGGGAGGTGGTGCCTGCTGGGTTGAGAGTGCTTTTCCAGCGAGGGGGCGGGGCAGTGTTTTGCACAGTGTTGCCTGAGGCTGGGGCCCAGTGGTGGAGGCTGTGGACTCTGGACATCTCAGCACTCTGGGCCTGTCTTTCTGCCAGCAGCTTGGTCCTGGCCAGGTGGCAAGCTTGTGCAGGACGCCATCTTGTTTCACTGGGAGGCAGAGTCATCCATACGGAAGCCTCAGCTGGACCTAATTCCTGGGCTGGGAGGCAGTGCCTACCCAAAAGAGATTGATTTTCCACCAGAAAAGCAGAATTCTACACAGTATCACCTATAGCTGGGGCCTGACAGCAGAGGCAAGCAGGCCAGTAGCCTTTCTGTATTTTGAGCTAGGTTATAACACCTGGGGTTCAATATAGAGGTGCTTGCTTTGCCAGCTGGGAGGAGGGACGTATACCCTTGAAAACCTGGCTGACTTTGGAAGTTGTTAAATACTTTTTACTTCTCATTTTAAGACAGCCTAGAGAAACAGCTGTGATTCGTCTTCATAGCATCTCTCCCAGCCTCTGTTGACCCACATGAGGCCCAAAAAGTAACAAACTTTGGAGAAAATGGTAACCTGGAAATCACTCGTGGCATGAGAAGGCCCCCCAAGAAAACCACCTCAGAACTTCCCAGACAAAGAAGCTTTTCTGAAACTATCAGAAGGTGACTACAAAAGGATTATGTAGAGAGCCCTCCTAGACCTTATACAAAATACAGCGGAGCAAAATGAAAAATTAAGCAAGCTGTTTGATCTGATGAAACATCAGTACTTGGAAATCCAACAGATCAAGAACAAAATCAAAGACACAGAAACTTAAATTCAAAGCCAAGAAAACAGAATGGAACTACTGGAAAAGCAACTTTCTGATCTGGAAGACAGAGCTACTGACTCCAGCATCTATGAGGAAAAATCAGAAAAAGAAACAAGAAAAATGAAGAAACACTAAGAAGCACGTGGGACTGTCTTAAGAGGAACAATCTACAAGTAATTGGAGTTCCTGAACAGGGCAGGACACCTGAGAATACAGAAAGTATTGTTGCTGAGCTGCTGACAGAAAACTTCCCAGAAGTTATAAAAGAAGAAAATATAGATACCCAAGATGCATATTGAACACCACTCAATGTAGATTTCAATAGAAAGACTCCAAGATGTGTTATACTCAAGCTTAACAAAATGAAACATAAGCAGAAACTCGTCAAGGCAGCAAGACTCAAAACAAAGCTAACATTGAGAAGGAAACCCTGCAGCCTTTTGTCAGATTTCTCAGCAGAAACAAGGCTGGCATGGAGAAAGTGGCATGACACATTCAAAACCTTGAAGGAGAAGAACTTCCAACCAAGAATTATATATCCTGCAAAACTATCTTTGAAATATGAAAATGAAATGAAAACATTCACAGATAAATAGCAACTCAGAGACTTTGTGAAAACCAAACCAAAGCTACAAGAAATACTGAAAGAATCTCTTGGCTTGGAAGAACAAAACTGCTAACTTTATATTTTAGAAGGACACATTATCCAGCATCCGGCTTAGTTAGTGAAGGCTCCAAACACAATCGAAGCTATAATAGTGAGAGAAACGACCTAGTGATCCTCTCATGTAAACTGTGATATCATCATATTAAAAAGAGGAATGCACTATAGTCGTTATAGTCCTTCCAGATGGAGAAGAAGTTGACAAGACTGGTAGCAATCAAAATTGGGTTTATATATAGTTTATTAAGCGAGATCATAGGGGCAGCCATTAGGCACAATAAAGAAGCAACATACTGTGTCAAGAAATGTAATACGGGAGTCTCAATAACCAGAAAACCAAACCTGAAAAAGGTGAAAAATCAACTCACAAAGAAGAAGATCGCAGAACAGATTAATAAGAACAACAGAGAAAACATCAACACAAAAATAAACATATCACCAAACAATACAGTAAGTTAACTGTTGGTCCGACAGGTACAGATTGTAATGAACAATCCCTCTGATAACCAAAAAAGTTTAGCAACATCGTTATGTCTCTTGATTTGGACTAATGGAACTTTTTTGCTTGTGGAGGACTGCTTGACTTCCATTGTGCACTTTCCCACTTGGTTTCAGGGTCCTGTTGGTACACCCATGTTTCATCACCAGTGATCACATGGCCCAAAACACTGTCTTGCCTCTCCAAAAGGTCTTGGCAAACTTCAGCTCTCCTTTTCTTTTGTCCATGAGTGAGCTCCTTCAGGACCAGTATGTACTTACCTTTCTCATGCCAAGGTTTTCAGTTAAGATTTTCCTGTTATTCTATCAGTGTTGACTTGGTCCGCTGTGCTTCTCACAGCCTGCCAGTGCTTTTGACACACAGCTGGATGAATTTTTGCAATGTTTTCATCAGTTCTGCTCCTGAATGGAAATGCTCTGACCTCATTTCATAAGTGATGCTTTCTGTCACTGTAGAAAAACGTCTAATCCGCTGGTACACTGGCTTGTTTTCATGGCATTATCCTCATCAACTTGGAATAACATGTCCCTGATTGCACTTCCGCTCTTGCCAAGTTTAACAAGAAATTGAACGTTTGTTCATTCCTCTAGTTCAAGCTCCAACATTCTTATGATGGCATGCAAAAACATGCAGAAACAGGAATGAATGCTACTCAGCAAGATGCCACCACATGTTGACTTGAACACCGCTGTGAGACACTGATATAGCAAGGTTATAAAACCTTACCGAGTTGTTTGTACAGAGCCGTCAGCATAAGTACACAGTGGCAGGTTTGGTAACTTAATTGTCAAACCTCGTAGAAGGACTTGGCGGGAAAGTTGCTTTTTTGTGTCCATTCTGAGCTCTCCCCCATCACCCAGCTGCTGTTCCTTTCTGTCCCTAGCTTTTCCCTGTGAGTACAAAGATTTTGCTTTTTTCCAGGTCTCAGAGCCACTCGCCCAGATTTCATGTTTCACCACTGGAAGGCCATCAAAGCCCAAGAGGCTAACAGTGAGGATTCTGATGAGGAATGGACACCTAGGCAGCAAGGTGAGGCCAAGAGGGTTTCCAGGGGCCAGGCCTCAGCCACTCCTCAGAAGTTGATGGGGGAGCGGGCTTGTTCACACTGGAGTACAAAGCGTTCACTAAACAAGCGAGATCCAAAGGGAACATTCACTGAGAGGCTAGACATTGAAAGTCCGCAGATGTGTAAGATGATTTAAAACATCTTTAAGAAACTGTTGCTGTCAAGGTGATTCTGATGGTAGTGACCCTGTAGGACAGAGGAGAACTGCCCGTGGTTTCCAAGGAGAACCTGGTGGAGTCAAACTACTGACCATTTCGTTGGCAGCCACAGGACTTTTTCACTGCACCACCAGGGTTTGTGTTGTGAGATCCTGTAGAGGTCTGCCAATTAAATCTGTGAACTGAATAGTTCTAATGGTTGCTGAACATCACTATGGTGACCTTCAAAGTCCTCCTGTTGCAAAGGTGTGTACTGATACCAGTGCCTCGTCCACCCTTCAGAGCAATGTTGGAACTCTTTCTGGAATGGCCACTGCACATGGTGGCAGAGTGACAAGTCTGCAAACTTAATTGTGTAGTTGTCTGTGAGAGAGTTTTTATCCTGGGAACACACACCTGTATTGAAACACCCTCCCTCCTCACCAGATCTGGAGCCCAGTGACTTTTTTCTGTACTCAGAAATAAAGGAAATATTGAAAGGAAGACATTTAGTGACATGAGGACATCAACAGTCATACAACAGCTCTGAAGGCCATTCCAGAAAACTTCCATACTGGCTTTGAAAGGTGGAATAGGTGCGGACATCATTCAGAAAGTACTTTGAGGATGACCATAGTGACATTCAGCAGTGAGATATGTAGCACTTTTCGTAGGATGAGTTTGCAGAGTTGGTTGGCAGATCTCGTATGTTAGGTGCAGCTACATTAATAGATGGTAACTGACTGGAAATCTGAATATGAGTGAGAAGTAGCAGATTCACTATCAGACAAGGAGGAAGGCTCCCAGGTGACTTAGCTCTGACTAGTTTTAGTTTTAAAATAGAAATTACAAGGTCAGAAGCACTTGTTACAGAGGGTTCAGGGCTCTTGTGGTCGTGGCTTCCTAGGTTTTTCCTGTACAGACCTCTGTATGTTTTAGTTTAACTTATTTTATTGTAATTGTGTAGAAATGTACCGTCCAGTTTAAATTCGCATACCCCCCTATGTTCAGTTCCTGCTGCTGTGCTTGCCTGCTGACAGCACACTCCTCCTTTCTGTTCCATACAAGTCATATCCTCTTAACAATCCCCCGTCCCCCCTCACCCTCTACACTCCCTTCTAGTAAGAGGCCAGTAAGACAACATACTACAGATGCTTAGAACCATAAAGTGCACACACCATGTGGTCACTCTGTGTGTCTGAGTCCAGTCCACTCGTGTCTGAGGAGCTGACCTCAGTGATGTTTTATAGTCAGGGCAGCATCAGATCTAGAGGCCATGCCCCCAGGGGAGCCCCCGGTCCTTGGGACATCAATTGGGAGCTTCTAGTGGAGTTATCAGGGTGCACGCCTTTTTATTCTCACATTGACACTGGGATCCAACTCTGTGAGCGCCACCACAGCTGTCACTGGAGGTGGCCGGGCACCGTCTGGTTCTTCTGGTTGCATGCTGATGTCGTCACTCATTCATGTGGGTCTTTCTATCTTCTGGGTTCTCTTCACCCCATGTTGTTTTTATCCTTGATCATCTGTTCCTGCTCAGTTGGGACCATTTGGTGCACCTCAGATGGCAGCTTGCTAGCTTTGAAGACCCCAGACCCCACTCACCAATATGGGGTGGGGAAGATTCCCTTAGCAATAGGCTAGTTACGCCAGTTGGCAGGATGTCCCCTGAAAGCATGGTTCCTGGACCCCCACCCTTGCTACTCTGACCTTGCCACATTGGGTTAAGATTGGAAGACATCTCAGGTTATGTTGAAGTCCAGTTAAATTGATCTTCTTTCTGATGTGTGCTGTCACTGATTTCACCCAACCAAATTTCTATCAGCTAATCTATAACGAGCCCTCCCTCCCTTCCTCCCTTCCCTCCCCTGCAGCTGTCGAAGCATCTTCTTCTGTACATGAGTCTGTTTTCAAGTCCTTAAAGCGGAGGTCTCATACACTGTTTGTCCTGGTGTCGCTGACTGATTTCACTCAACATGATGTCTTCCAGTAGAAACCAGGTTGTGAGAAGCTTCCTGAAATCATCTTTGTTCTTTATCATTGCACAATGTTCCATTCAGTATGTACACCATAGTTTGTTTACCCATTCGTCTGTCATTGGGCATCTGGGTTGATTCCATCCTTTTGCTCTTGTGGACTGTGTTCTATACTTTTCTTTATGCTTAAAACTTATCGATTTTCTTTCAGTAGATTGTGTTTGCTAAAGCTCGGTGATTAATGAAAGGACAGTTAAGGAACCTTCACTGGACTGTAAAATCATTTTCTAATGTTAATTTTATAGTGGTTCATATTTTATGGACTAAAGGCATTAACTAGAAAACACAACTCATCTGTCAAGGTGCACTATTCTTGTACATTTAAATACAGCGCATGACCTTGTTGCCCCAGATGGAGCCTGGTTTTTTTGGCTTGATATTTATTGGGAGAAGGCTGGAGAGTTGTTTGCTCTTTCTGAGCGTGCCCACCTGCTCTGAGCTCAGTCAGCCTCAGGCAGTCAGGTGACAGGGCCTCTGGATAAAGTAGAGGTGGGAAGCTCACTCCTGCTCAGACAGGAGAGCTTACAGGATGACAGGCAGTCCTCTGACGCAGGAGAGACCAGGTCAGAGGCACATCTGTGATTCCCATCCATGGATTCCAGACATTTTGGGCTCACAAAAGTAGTGTGAGAAGTGAAATGCAGTGTCTGCTTGTCCAGTTTTGACAGAGAGAGTCTTCATAGGTAACCCTATGAAGTGAGCACTACGGACCGGCGTGGTAACCCTGTCCCTCCTGGTTTATCCACATACCTCTGTCTGAATCCAGTTCCAATCCCCAAAGATACTGTGTATCTGTAAGATAAACCAGAGATGAGGTTTAAAACATTTTAAGAAACCAGCGAGGCCTTAAGGGCTGACAGTGCAGAAGCCCTCTGTGGTGATCCTAGGATGACCCTGGGAGTCTCCGTGCTCTGCTCCCTAGTTCTCTGTCCCTCCCTGAGGATTTCCAGAGGTTGGCACATTCACCAAGCAAAATGAATTCTGATTTCTCATTACCTTTCAGCCAAACGTCCTTGGGTGACCTCCAGAGAGGAGCCGAGAAAACACCAGAAGGTGAGTATCTGTGAGTCCCACAGGCGAGAGCACCGCCTCGTGAAGCCACGCTAAGGACAGACCAGGACTGTGGCCACCTGTCCCGGCCATGCCGGCCCATAGTGCACACGTCAAGGCCTCGATAGTGAAAACAGCAACAGTGACAGCTGCCAGTTGGTGACTTGCCACAGTGCTCCTCAGTTTATTTTAAGGACTTTACATGATTCCAACCCACTGCCCTCAAGTCAATTCCAACTCATAGCGACCCTGTAGGACAGGGTAGAACTGCCCTATACAGTTGCCAAGGAGTGCCTGAACCAACTCACTTCAATCTGATCCCTCAATAACTTAAGAGCATAGAATGGAGCAGAGGTTAAAAGTTACCTCTTTTTTTTAGCGTTTTAAGGTGATTACTTGACTATCCAACAGAAACATTTTTTTAAAAAAAACAAAAAACAGTTCTTATTGAGTCTGTTCTAATGCATCTCAACCCTTGTGCTAAGAAGAGCCTTTTGGTGGCTGTGACCTTTCAGAACCCAGTCACCAGGCTTCTCTTCCAGGCACCTCCCACTGGATTCCAAACACAAGCGTCTCATTCACAGCCAAGAGCTTAAATGTCTGTGTCACCCAGGGCCTCCAGCTGGGACAGCTTTTGCCGGCGACTGTATTTGCACTCACGTTGTTTCCAAGGAGAGCTGTGCGCCCGGCCTCCAGGCTGTGACGTCAGAGGCCGGCGACCAGGCCTGTCTTCCCAGGGACCTCTCGGTGGGTTTCAGCCTCCCACCTTTCAGGCTGTAGCCACGCCTTAACCACTTGTGTCCCCGAGGGACTCTGAGCTGGGACTGTAGGCTTTAATTCGGAACACGGCAGAAATTGTTTTCAGACCACCCTTGGTCCAGAAAAGCATGTGAGCTGGGTACCTTAGTGATGAGTGTTCCCAGATGAGGAAATGGAGGTGCTGGCACGTTCGGTGACACACCTGACCTCACAGTGTCAGTCGGGGTGGACTCTCATCGAGAAGACTGACGAGCTCACGGACATCTGTGTGACCTTAGGGAGTTCCTTCGGGCTGTGTCCTCCGGGGTCCCACAGATGAGTCCCCTTGTGCCCACTGTGGTGTTCCCTTGGCAGCTGCTCTCAGACCCCAAGTGCGGGGAGCTTGTCGAGACCTGGTTTCCTTGTCCCTCTGTCCCCTGCCAACAGAATGACGATTTGTGCGTGGATGGTCCAGGTGAAGAAGGAGTTAGGTCCCCACCCTGAGGGGCTCCCCTTTGGGAAGAGGAAGCCACTGACAGCCCTGAAGATCTCCAGGGTGATGACTGAGAAAAGGGGGAAGACAGTGAGTTCAGGATTTCCGTCAGCTACACACTGTTGAGTGGAAGCTCATTCCTCTGGAACTGATTTCAAATCCTCGTTTCCGTGGGAAGAGGGCACAGCTGTCCTCTGGGTGCTGATGAGACACGTCTCCTGTGGTTTCAGTCATCTGCTCAGCTGGACCCTCTGCGTCGCCAGCTCGTTGGAGCCTGCCCTGCATCTGATTGGTGTGGGAAGTCACAGGCCCAGCCTGGGTCCCTGAGAGACACCCGAATACTCTTTGAACGTGTGATTTGCTCATTTGCGAGTCATGCTGTGAGAATTTTGCGTAGCCATGGTGGCACAGTGGTTTAGAGCTCAGCTGCTAACCGAGCGGTTGGCACTCGGAATCCACCAGTTGGTCCTGGACACCCTGTGGGGCAGCTTGTCTCTGTCCTGCAAGGTTGCTGTCAGAGTCGACCCCCAGCAGTGGGTGCGGTTTCTGGTTTCCCAGGTCAGAGAATTCTGAAGATGACGCCTGTGAGTCAGATGTCAGCGGTGGACGTGATTCAGGAAGTGAAGTTTGTAGCCCAGCTGTGAGAGGAGTCATCTCGGATTCCCACTGCGTTCAGGAACTCACTTTGATTTGTGCTATTACGTTGTTAGTATACATTGTAACCTTAGGATTTGGGACCTATGCCTAACTTTATACCCTTATCCAGCAGAATGGGGTAAGGGACCAGCTAATTTAATTCACGTGTTTTCTAATTCCAAAGGAAGTATTCCTTCCAGGATATGGCAGTCTTCAGCCTTTAGTGTCAGTGTCTCTGTCTTCGTACATTTACGCGGCTGTGTCTGTCCTCTTCCGTCTCACACTGCTCCATCCCTCATTCCCACTGTGCCTTCTCCCCTTTGTGCTTTCCTACATTTCATCTCCCATCAGTGTCCTCTGGTTTAGATCAGACTCCCTCTTTCTGTGAGCTCCAGTTCGTCTCTCATAGGGTGTGTGGCTTCTCTGCTCGTGTCTCAGGCCTTCTCCCTCCCTCCCTTCTTCTCCGTGGAGACCTTTGGAGAAAGTGGAAGGACAACAGCCTGAAGACACAGGTTCCCGGGGGGCCCTTCCTCTTCCCTCCAGCCCTCTGGGTGCCAGCTGCCTCAGGGCTGTGGGAGCTCAGGCTGAGGTCTCATCTGGGGGTGCTTGTTATCCTTTAATATTACATCTCTCACATTCAAGGGAATACCGAGGATGCCTCTAAGTGATGAATATGATTTCAAGCAGGTGTTAGAAACAGCACTTTGGCTGAGTACAACTGACTCAGAGCAGGCCCAGAAACCAGTGTCGTCTCCTGGGGAAGGAAGTGCCTCTGATCAGCACTGGAACGAGAAGCTGGGTAAGAACATAGTCTGGGGCCAGTCCCTCCAACTGCTCTACAAAGGTTCGGGAGCCGAGTTATAAGCTGTGGTTCAGAAGTGGGGGTGCTCTATTCAATGTGATTGACCTCAGAGTCACAGACCTGTTACCGTCACATGGAACCACGGAGCATAGGCAGAACTTCCAAATTTTCTGAAGTCCAGATTCCTAGTCTGTAAAATAAGGATGAAGACACTGAACCCATGTGCTGTCTGAAGGCATTAAGTGGGAGGGAGCTGACACAGGCGGGTGTCCCATGACCCCATCTGTGCTGTCAGGCACCCAGACTTCTTCAGTGTTGTTGCCTGTGCTCAGTGCCCAACAGAGATTTTCGGGATGAGCCGGTGCATGGCCAGCCCTTTTTGCAGTGGGAGGTTTGGGAAGTTCAGCCGACGGTGGAGGAGTGGAGCCTAGAGTCTGGTGAAGTATCTGCCGTCAGCGGGTGGAGTTTGGTCTCTAAACCAGCAGTGACGGGAAATCACAGTCGGCAGAAAGACCGTGATGACTGGATGGGATGAGACCTCACGATTTCTGAGAAAGCAGGGACTAAAGGTGTACTCCGCACCACTCATCCACCTACGTTCTCCACCTCAGAGCCCAGGAGAAAGGAGGCTGAGGTCAAGAGGTACAACCTGCGAGAAGGAACAAACCCCGCATGCCAGGAGGTCGGTGACACCCAGGATGACCACTACTTTTACGAGTGACCCTCCTGTCCCCAGCAGAAGGCTTAGATCATGATCCCCTAGCAGTTTCCCTTCCTTTGTAATTGGGACTCCGAGATTGAGATCGGTTATGTTTCTGCTCCTGCTCTCTGCATCTAGGATTGTTTTGCCCCACACCCTAACCCTACTGTTCCCTTCTCCAGACTGTGAGAAGTATCAGAAATTCTGCACTGACGTCTGTCCAGCTCATGGGGCCCTAGCATTTCTAAAAGACGTCTCTGTAGAGAGGGGACACCCTAAACACTCAGCTCTCACTCTGCCCCCTGGACTGAGAATTGCGGCATCCAGCATCCCCGAAGCTGGGCTTGGAGTGTGGAGTGAGGCATCCGAGCTGCCACCGGGCCTGCACTTTGGTCCCTGTGAGTGCCAGGGACAATGAGGCTGCCAACAGTGGCTACTCGTGGCCAGTGAGAAGTCCCTTTCCCTGCCCTCCAGGTGAGTCCGGACTGATTAGGCTAGGGAGGCCGATCCCCACGAGCTGGGTGTGGGGAGAGGACTTCACACGCCAACGCCAGCAAGGCTGGGGTGGTAACAGAAGGTTCCCGTGAGGGAGCGGGCAGCATCAGGGCCTGGAGCACCAGGGGAGCGGGAGCGGGACCTGACGTGTCGTGGGCACCTACTGCCAGCCCTTCTCTCATGTCCTGTTGTCCTCAGGTATGTGAGGCACACCTGGGACAAGCAGGAGCAGAACCTGGTGGCCTTTCAGTACCACGGGCAGATCTTCTACCGGACCTGCCACCCCGTCCAGCCGGGCTGTGAGCTGCTGGTGTGGCCTGGGGCTGAGGACGGCCAGGAGCTGGGCCTCCAGCGGGGCAGCAGGTGGAAGAAGGAGCTCGCCTCGCAGGCAGTTGGGCCCCGGGGACCCCTCTCTGTGTAAATTTTTGTAGTCCAACCCGTGTGTAGAGGGGGATCCATCTGCAGTCAGTGAGATTCAAGTGAGGTGCTCCCAGAGTGGAGGAGTCTTTTCCTACAGCTTTCACATTGGAGCAGTTTGCGCCCCTTTTTAAGTGTTTGTTCTGAGATATTCTCTAATCCTCTAGGCATGTAGCACACAGTAAGAGCTAGAGGCTAAAACACGTTGTCAGCACTGGCCACCTCCCACCCAGGTGGCTCTCGTGGCCCTTAGAGCTTCCTTCTTTGTCGGGGATCTGAGAGTTCTCCGACAAACATGGGTGGAGGAGGCTTGACGCCAAGCACTTTAGGAAAGAATAGACATGAGACAGTTTGGGAGTCAGGGGGCTAACAGCTATCCGAGCCGAGAGCCCAGAGCACAGTTTTATTACAGCATTTATACTCTTTTGGTAACTAGGCATACAAGGAACTATAACATACAGTAACTAAGTCAGTTGGGCACAGTTTCGGTCATACATTGTTTTACATGTTCGGGCCAAAGGCTTGGAAGTATTCCCAGACTGCTTCTAGGTTACAGTACACAAACAGTACAAGAGGTTGTACAGAGTTGAAGTAACGGTTCAGCATCCAAGATGGCTGAACTTATGTCAAGAGAGTTTAACATGATTTCCCATACTTCTTCATCTGCTCCGCATTTCTAGAAGACACTCCTGTGCTGTCCGTCAGTCACTGTTCCGTTGTCCTGGGACCTCCTGCTCCATCTCTGCTAGACGGGGTCCGAGGACCTGGACACGCACACTGACCCGGACGTGAGAATAACCGCTCCGGCACGGGCGCAAGGGAAACAGGACATCGCTGTAGAGTGTGTTTGTATGGCCGTGCATGTCACACCAGTGAGTGTGCACACGACTGCGTCACGCCAGTGAGCGTGCAGAAGTGTCTGACACCAGCGTGTGCAGATGTCAGCAGTGAGTGTGAGCACGCGTCTCACGGCACCTTGAGCACCCGAGTGTCACCCCAGTGACTCTGCATACCTTTCACACTGCACAGGTCACGTGCTCGTGTCCCTCCAGTGTGTTGGCACCACCGTGTCACTCCAGATCATATGTTCTTAGCTGTCAGCCAGCGACTGTGCCCACAGGTCACACCCAGTGGTACGTGTGTGAGGGTTTGTGACACAGTCACGGTGCCCGTGTTTGTCCTGCCAGTGATCACGCACGGGGGTGTGACACCCGTGAGCGTGTAGGTGTGTCTCCCCGGTCAGTGTGCACAGCTGTGTCACCGCAGGTGGTTAGCGTGCACACATGGCACAGCAGAGCGCAGGCGGGATTTCCAGCCGGGGATGACATGTCCTCTGTGAGACGCTGCTTTGGTTAGTCGTGCAATAATGGCATGGTGGGGGATCCCCTCAGGGGCTACTGCAGTGTCCAGGTGAGGGGCTGGGGGCAAAGTTGGGAGCTGAGGGGGTGAGACGTCTGAAACAGGACTTCTGTCCCACTTCAGCTGGGGCAAGACTGAGTGAGGTCAATCAAGTTTGGACAGAAAGGTCATATTTTCATTGTATCATTTTGGGAAAACTAGAAGAGTTGCAAGTCAGCAGGACCTGGTGTCCTCCAGTCAGTGGGCCTGGGCCAGTCTCGTGTCATCCACACCCCGGCCTCACTGCCCAAGAGAGAAGCAGGCAGTGTGGTCCTCGGTCAGACACGCCTCATGAACACTGCTCTGTAACCACTGCTCCACACTGCCTCCCATGTGGGAACCTCCTGGCCAAGGGCTCCTGACTCAGTGGACCCATCCCTCGTAGGAAAGGCCACCAGAGAGGTTTCCACCTCGGTCACCGAGAGCAGCACCTCTCAGGAGAGAGACACAGCTACCCACTCCGCGTCCAAGTGGTGACAGGGCTTAGGAGACAGAGGCCTGTGGGGTAGTTCCAGCTGGGAGAAGGGTCAGGCTTCCTCCGGTTGCCACTGGAAGGCCCTTGTCTGGCTGAATGTAGAGAAGGCCCTGGATGTGGGGTCCCAGGTGGCTGAGGAAGGTGTAGTGTACCCCTGTCAGCCCTTCCCAGGAACACCTGCAAGAAGACCCCTCCAACCAGAGGACCCCCACCCGGGGGATCGGAGGCAGCAGTATTCTGAGCAACACAACTGGAATGACAAAGCTGAAGGTCCAGAGATAGGACGTGTGTCCAGACCAGTGTTTGAAAAGACAAGACAGGAGGTTATATCAGAGGCCGGCTCCAGCCTCCCCAAAGGGCAGATGGGGCGGTCTAGGGAGGGTGAGAGAACCACGGAGACACAGAGCAGCCCAGGCCTGAAGGTGAATCCTGAGGACACAGAGACATTGTTCCTGAGGGGAGGAATGTCATGTGTTGTAAAAGTCAAGTGTGGAATTTATGGAGAAGGCTTTAGACAAACATCACACAACATTACACACCAAAGGACACACTCAAGGGGAAGCCCTGTGTCTGCAGTGAGTGTGGGCAAGGCTTTAGTGTAAAGTCAAAACTCATCACACACCAGAGGACACACTCGGGAGAAGCCCTATGTCTGTGGGGAGTGTGGACAAGGCTTTAGTGTAAAGTGCAGCCTTGTCACACATCAGAGGACACACTCTGGAGAGAAGCCCTATGTCTGCAGGTAATGTGGGCGAGTCTTTAGTCGGAAGTCACACCTCATCACGCACCAGAGGACACACTCCGAGAGAAACTCTATGCCTGCAAGGAGTGTAGATGAGGCTTTAGTGTAAAGTCCAGCCTTGTCACACACCAGAGGACAATGAAGGAGGGAGGCCAGATAGAAACTGACAGCTCTGTGTTATGGTGTTGGAGAAGAACACAACATACCGTGGATGGCCCAAAGGATAAAGCCTGTCTTGGAGCAAGTTCAGCCAGAACGTGTCTTAGAAGTGAGGATGGGGAGTCTTCACACGTACTGTGGACGTGTTATCGGGAGGGACCAGGCTCTGGGGAAGGACATGCTGCTTGGTAAAGTAGAGGATCAAAGAGAACGAAGCCTGTCAACGAGATGGAGTGACACGTAGTGCAGCAGCAGGCTCCAGCAGGACCCCAACTGGGAGGGTGGGGCAGGACCGGCCGTGTCTCACCCTGTCGCACAGCAGGTCACTGTGAGTTAGACCCGACACAACAGCACTGTAAAGCAGCATTCTACTCCTCCAGAGATAAAACCTTAGGATTTTTTAATGCAAACACAGCCAGAACTGTGCTCTTCGGGACTCAGTCCCTTGCAGCTCAGGACGCTGACAATAGACAGGGCCCCTTGGGGAACAACCTCTCAGCTGGGATCCTGTTTCCCCAAGACTGTGGGCAGGTGTCCAGACACCTGGTAATGGCCACCCTGAAGACAGGCCAAGCTGGGAGTGATGGGCACAGTGGTTATTCACATGTGCCCTTGTCCCGGACTCAGGTTCCTCTGGAGTGGGCATGTGCCCGATGTCTAACAGGGGCCACACTTTGTGTCAGGTAAGTAAAACAGCACCGGTGAGACCATGGTCCATAGAAGGAAAGAACGAGGGGCAAAGAAGAGACGTATGTTTCTAGGAAGATTTTCTTTATTTTACAATACGTATTGGATTCATTATACAATTTGTTTCAATTTCATTGCAAATATTTATTTGAGATTATTTTAGAACATCGTATTTGGTTATTGTGTCTCATAGTTTAATTTTTATGTTGTAGTTTTTTTCATCTTTTTTATGTTTTATAAATCTCATATTTTGGAAGCCTGGTGGTGCAATAGTTACGAACTTGGGGTACAACGATAAAGTTAGAAGTTCAAGGCTACCAGCCAGTGTGGTCCCTGGACCTGAGGACACAGGCGAAGCTCACTGCGCCACAACTGGTACACATGGAGGTGGCCTGGACGTCTGGTGTGCAGAAATGTGGCCTGGAATTCCTTGGCATCTCACCCGGCGTCTCTGTGACAGAAATAAAGTCTTTGGATGAGCCTAAGTGTTTGATTTTTAGTAATTACCATTTGTCCATTCTCTTCTGCTGTTTGTGCTTTGTTAGTAATATTTTGTAGTCTCTTAATGCTGTGTATTAGAGCTTCTGGTATTGTCCCTGTTTTTTCTTCTGTAATCTATCATTTTTAGATTTGATAGTTAGGTCTTTGATCCACTTTGAGTGAGTTTTTGTGCAAGGTATGAGATATGAGTCTTGTTTCAGTTTTTTGTGGATGGATATCCAGCTGTACCAACACCATTTGCTAAAGAGGCTGTTTTTTCCCTAGTTCATGGTCTTAGGGCTTTTATGAAATCTCAGCTACTCATTGGTGGTTGTTGTTGTTTCTGGGGTCTCTATTCTATTCCATTGGTCTAGATGACTGTTTTTGAACCAGTACCATGCTGTTTTGACAATCATGGCAGTGTAACAAGTCCTAAGGTCAGGTAGTGTGACACCTCCAACTTTTGTTCTTCTTTAGTAATGCTTTACTTAACTGGGTCTTCTTCCTTTTCCAAATGAAGTTGCTGATTTGTTTCTTTATCTCACTAAAAATGACCTCAGAAGTGGAGTTAAGATGGCACACTAGCCATATCTTTTCTGATCCTTTTAACAACTAAAACCCAATTCAGTGCTAACTCATAGTGATCCTACAGGAAAGAGCAGAACTGCCCCATAGAGTTTCCTAGGAGCACCTGGTGGATTTGAATTGCTTACCTCTTGTTAGTAGATCCAGCACTTAACCGCTGTGCCAGCAGGGTTTCCCTCTAACAGTTAGGGCCTTGAAAAACAATTCAATGGAAAAATGCGTTGCATTCTAGGTACCCCCAAATGAAGCAGGAAGTAGTGAGATTGGGCTGGGTGACAGGAGGGGAACATCTACCTTTGTCAGAAGTGAATACTCAACTCGAAGGGTCCCCTTTCTGCTGGCATGGGAGCACAGCAGTGATGTGTGTAGGCCATCTTTGTTGGCTGGGAGGCGAGGCCTGGGACTGCTGCACCTGAGAGTGTGGCTGTGTCTGGATGCTACTCTGAGAAGTGGCACTTGAGTAGAATGCATCTCTCTCGACCAAGAGGCTGAGCTTTGGATGGCCACACCTGGATAACACAGTAGTGGCTGGCAGCCAAGCACAGCAGTGTCCTTCCTCCGTCCCTTCTGGGGAATACCCAGAGCTTAAATACTGGTATGCTACCTGGGCCAGAAGTGGGACATTGTATGTGTGTCCTCAGATTTCTCCTGGTTTCAGAAAGGGAAACAAAAGGAGGGGTATAAGAAAAGTTCTATTGGCTCTTCATGAGCTACAGATCGCTGCACCAGCAGAGTCCCAAGTGACTTCTGCCAGACAATGTCAAGCTAAGTGCTTGGTAACCCTGGGGGCTCAATCCTTTCCTGTGTACTGATTTATCTCCATATCTCCAGCCATTTCCACCTACCTCTATGCTCCACACCAGATGCTAAATTCAGTTGTGCTATCTGGGCTGGAAGTGGGACATTTTACATGTGTGCCCTGAGCTTTTCGCCTGGTCTTGGAGAGAGAAACAAAGAGGGGTGTAGAAGAGAAGTTCCACTGGCTCCTCTGAGCTTCACCTATAGAGAAAGAGAATAAGTCCACTAGAGCATCACAAGCTAAGTGCTCGCCAACCTTCATGACTCAGACTTTTACTACACAATGACTTGACTCCCTGCACCCAGCCTTTCTCCCTCTTTTCTCTGCTCTACACCAGATTAAATTCTAGTGCACTACCTGGTCCAAAGTGGGGCATTTTAAGAGTGTGCCCTAAGCTATTCTCCCAGAACTGGGAAGGGAAAAAATGAGAAGGTTGGAAGAAGAGTTAGACTCACTCCACTCAGACAACAGTTCTGGCCAACATTCTCTGGGTGGTCATCACTCCAACCACCAGGGGACAAGACATCAGAATTATTAAGGCTCTAATAACTACTCTCCTTAGATGACTACACAATTTGAACCGTCAAAACCAACTTCAAATGCATAAATATATAATGCACACACACGTATGTGGTCTGACAAATCTGTGAACTTAATTGTTCTGAGTGCTACACATCTCATTGCCAAGTATCATTACAGTCACCTTTGAAATATTCCCCTTCGGAAGCTATACACTGATTCTAATACCTAGTGTACCCTTCAGAGAAATTTTGGAACTCTTTCTGGAATGGACATTGTACATGGTGGCAAGTTCATGAACTTAATTGAATAGTCTGTGAGGGAGTTTTAGCCAGTAAACAAATTATTGGAACATTCTCCTTAGTCACCTGATCCAGCTGGCCCCCAATGACCTCTCTTCACCTGAAGATAAAGAAAATATTGAAAGACATTTTCATGACATTCAGGACATCAAGTGTGATACAACAACAGCTCTGATGGCCATTCTAGAAAAAGAGATCCAAAATTGCTTTGAAGGCTGAACTAAGCGCTGGTGTCAGTACATACCTTAACAAGGGGAGGACGTCAAACATGACCACAGTGATATTCAGCAGTGAGGTAAGTAGCACTTTTCTAGGATTAGTTCACAAACTGAATTGGAAGTCCTCATATATAGATATACAGGTATATAGATATATAGATTGCATTGCAACAACCTAACAAATCACAACAGCTTTCTAACTTTCTGATGACTCAGAGACTACAATAGATTTGTATTCATTTAAAGAATGAAATTACCATGGCTCCATAAAACTCCTCCCCCCCAAAAGAATCAGAAAGTCTCCCAGATGAGGTTTTGCTGTAATTATCAGAGGTAGAACACAAAAGTTTTATGTATGGAGGCCTTCAAAAAATCAGGATGGAGATTAGACAAAGTGCAGCAGAGCAAAATGAAAAATTAAACATGCTACAAGAATTGCTAGAGCAACAACAATCTGAAATTCAGCAGATTAACAATAACTTCACAGAGTTACACTATTCAATAGAAAGACAAAGGAGGAGAATCAAGGCTATTGAATACAGAATTGGCAATATTGAAGATAAAGCAACTGATAATAGCATTTATGAGGAAAAATCAGAAGAAAAATGAAGAATCATTAAGAGTTATGTGGGACTCTATCAAGAGCAATAATACATGAATGGTTGGAGTACCAGAACAAGGAGGGATGGCAGAAAATACAGAGATAGTTATTGAAGATTCACTGATATAAAATTCCTCTGACATCAAGAAAGATGAAAATATGTCTATCCAGGATGCTTATCAAGCTCCATAAAAGGTAGATCCCAAAAGAGAGATGCCGAGACATATAACTTAACAAAATGAAAGATCAGGAGATGAACTTCAGGGCAGCTAGGGTCAAACCAAAACTAGCTTACAAAGGAGAGTCATTTAGACTGAGCTCTGACTGCTCAGCAGAAGCCATGTTGGCCAGAAGGCAATGAGATGATATAGACAAAGCTTTGAAGGAAAAAAGCTTCCAACCAAGAATTCTATATTCTGAAAAACTGTCCAATATGATGGTGGAATTAGGACATATTCTGATGAACAGAAGTTTAGGGAATTTGCAAAACCAAGACCAAAATTACAAGAAATATTGAAGGAAATTCTTGGATTCAAAAATCAGTAACATCAGACATACAACCAAGGATACAATTCAGGACACAGCATCCAAAGCAAGACTTGATTGGGAAAGCCAAAAGCTCAGTCAAAGCTAAAATATTAAAATTAGGAAAGCAGATCACAGTATGTGAACTATGAAAACATTATAATAAAAAGAGCAGCAAATTAATGGACTCACAGGCCTTTCAGATGGAGAGGAAGTCAAGGTGATCCAAAGTTAAAGACTGGCTTCAACTTAGCACATTGCAGGGAACAGTAGAGTAGCTGCAAAGCAATGTAACAGTACTACACACCAAAACAAGAGACACAATCTAGAAGACTCGAGATGTAAAACAAACATTGAAAATGATGAAAACCGACAAAAATGACTCAGAACAGTATATTAAGTGGAGCAAAGAAACTGTCGACAACAGACAAAAAAAAATACCAAGGGGACGGAGTCAAGGGGGCGGACTAAGCCCATGTCTCCTTATATCCCTCTGGAAACCAAGACCTGAATTGATAATCAAATGGAGCCTTCTGATCACTTAATCAGCCCCAGGAAACGGCACAAGGCTGTTCCTTTGGACTTCATACCACTGAGCGGAAAACCACCTCTCCCTGACTCCCTCTCCGGCTAGCCCTGGCTCTCATGGACTTAAGGTAAATGCACCATTTTGACTTTTTTTTCCTCTGCCTTGGTCGGCGGGCGGAGCTGTGTCTTGCCTAGCAGTTAGACTCAGATGCTCTGCTGGGGGGATTGGCAGGCAAAATTCCCACGTTTTGAGAGCCAGGCGTGGGACTCTGTTAACCTAGGCCACTTTCAGCCTGTCCTTTTATCTTTGCCACAGCGGGTTTCTACGGAATTTCACAGTCAGGGTGTGGGATGCCATGTTGGTATGGAGATTTTAGCAGGACCTGATTCTTAGCCTGAGAGACAGCATCTACAAGCAGGACAGTGCTTCTCCAACAGAAAAGCAGTAATTTTATACAGTGCTGCCTACGTTGCGGGCCCTGCAACAGAAGCAAAGGAATCACTACCTCTAGGCACCTTTAGCCCTTCTGTCTGCTTCCTGTGTGGAGGACGCCATCTTGGATACGGTGGCCAGAGCTGGACCTAATTCTTAGCTTGGGAGCCAGAGCCTGCCCACAGGAGAGTACTTTTCTACCAAAAAAGCAGTACCCTATGCAGTGTCACCTAAGGCTAGGCCCTGCCAGCAGAAGCCAACAGGGCAGTAGCATTGCTGTATTCTGAGCTAGTTTGTATCATCTGGGTTTGAATATAGTGGTGCTTACTTTGCCAGTTGCGAAGAGGGACCTCCACACCTGAAAATCTGACTGACTTGAGAAGTGGTCAGACACCTTTTGCTTTACATTTTAGGACAGCCTAGAGAAGCATCTGCAGTCCACCCTCACAGTATCTCTTTCAGCCTCTACTTAGTCACATGGGATCCAAAAAGCAACCAAGGAGTTTTCCAGATGAAGACACTTTTATGAAAGCATTGGAAAGTGAATACAAAATGATTATATAGAGAGCCCTTCTAGACCTTGTACAACATGTAGCAGAACAAAATGAAAACTTCAGCAAGCTGTTCGATCTGATGGGACACCAGTACTCTGAAATCCAGCAGATCAAGAACAAAATCAAAGACATAGAAACTTCCATGCAAAGCCAAGAAAACAGAATGGAACAAATAGAAAAAAGAATTTCTGACTTGGAAGACAGAGCTACTGATGCCAGCGTCTATGAGCAGAAATCAGAAAAAAGAAACAAGAAAAATGAAGAGGCGTTAAGAAGCATGTGGGACTCTATTAAGAGGAACAATCTTCAATTAATTGAAGTCTCTGAACAGGGTGAGACGTCTGAGAACACAGAGAGTATCGTTGCTGAGCTGCTGACAGCCAACTTCCCAGAAATCATGAAGGAAAAGAATACAGACATCTCAGATGCATATCATATGCCACCCAATATAGATCCCAAAAGAAAGACTCCAAGACATATTGTAATCAAGCTTAACAAAATGAAACATAAGCAGCAACTCTTAAAGGCAGCAAGACTCAAAGCAAAGCTAACATTCAGGGGGAAACCCTGTAGGCTCTCTTCAGATTTCTCAGCAGAAACCATGCTGGCACAGAGACAACTGCATGACACATTCAAAGCCTTGAAGGAGAAGAACTTCCAACCAAGAATTATATATCCTGCAAAACTATCTTTCAAATACGAAAATGAAATTAAGACATTCCCAGATAAACAGAAACTCAGAGACTTTGTAAAAACCAAACCCAAACTACAAGAAATACTGAAAGAAATTCTTGGCTCTGGCTTAGAAAAACAAAACCACTAACTTTATATTTTAGAACGACACACTACCCAAAACTTTACTCAGGGAAGGTTCCAAAGTCAATCACAGCTTTAACATGGAAAGAAGCAATCCAGTGATCATCATGAAAACTATGATGCCATCATATTAAAAAGAGGAATGTACTGCAGTTGTTATAGTCCTTCCAGATAGAGAGGAAGATGACAAGACTGGTAGTAATTAAAATTGGGTTTATATATAGTTTATTAAGGGGGATCATAGGGGCAGCTGTAAAGCACAACAAAGATGTATCATACCATTTCAAGAAATGTAACACACGAGTCTCAACAACTGCAAAACCAGCTCTGAAAAAGGCGAAAAATCGACTCACCAAAAAGAATGTCCCAGAACAGACTAATAAGAACAACAGAGAAAACATCAACATAAAAATAAACATATCACAATGGCAGCACTGAACACATACCTATCAATAATTACATTGAATGTGAACAGAGTGAATGCTCCAGTAAAGAGACATCAAGTGACATCTTGGATCAAAAGACATGACCCATCCATATGTTGTCTACATGAAACTCACTTGAGACCTAAAGATAGGAACAAACTGAAAATTAAAGGATGGAAGAATATATATCAAGCTAACAATGAACAAAGAAGAACAGGGGTGGCAATTCTAATCTCAGACAAAATCAATTTTAATGTCAAAGCCACCATCGTGGACAAAGATGGACAATATTGCAGAGAGGTTCAGTACACAAGCAAGACTTAACTATATTAAATATTTACGCACCTAATATCACAGCACCTAAATACATCGAAGAAACACTGACTACACTCAAAAGAGAGTTAGATGACTCCACCATAATAGTGGGAGACTTCAACACTGCACTCTTAATACTGGACAGATCATCTAGAAAAAAGCTCAGTAAAGATACAGAAGACCTCACTGAGACAATTAACCAACTAAACCTCATTGATGTATACAGAACTTTCCACCCATCAGCAGACAACTACACGTTCTTCTCCAGTACACATGGAACATTCTCCAGAATTGACCATGTGTTAGGCCATAATGCAGTGCTCAATAAAATCCATACCACTGAATTGCTGCAAAGCATCTTCTCTGATCATAAAGCCATAGCAGTTGAAATCAATAGCAGAAAAAACATACATAGAAAGTGCAACTCTTGGAAACTGAACAACATCTTGCTCAAAAAAAATGGGTTATAGAGGAAATCAAGGAAGAAGTAAAGAAGTTCATGGATTCCAATGAGAATGAAAACACTTCCTACCAGAACCTATGGGATACAGCCAAAGCAGTGCTCAGAGGTCTGTTTATCTCCATAAATGCACACATCTGGAAGGAAGAAAGAAACCAAATCAAGGAACTAACTCTACAGCTTGGACGAGTAGAAAGAGAACATCAGAGGAACCCCTCAGGCACCAGAAGAAATGAGATCATAAAGATTAGAGCAGAGCTAAATGAATTAGAGAATGGAAAAACAATCGAAAAACTTGAAAAGACCAAAAGCTGGTTTTTTGAAAAGATCAACAAAATTGACAAACCACAAACCACTGGCTAAACTTACTAAACAAAAGCAGGAAAGGAAACAAATAACCCAAATTAGAAATGAGAGGGGGGTTGTAATCACAGATGCAACAGAAATAAAAAATATCGTAACAGAATACTATGAAAGACTGTACTATAACAAATTTGAAAACCTAGGGCAAATGGACAAATTCCTTGACTCATACGACCTACCCAAATTATCACAACGTGAAGCAGAACAACTTAATAAACCCATCACAAAGGAAGAGATTGAAAAGGTCATCAAAACACTGCCAACCAAAAAAAAGCCCGGGCCCACATGGCTTCACTGCAGAATTCTACCAAACTTTTAGAGAAGAGTTATCTCCAATACTACTGAGACTATTTCACAGTACAGAAAGGGATGGAGTACTCCCAAACTCATTCTATGAAACCAGCATAACCCTGATTCCAAAGCCAGGGGAAGAGTCAACAAAGAAGGAGAGCTGCAGACCGATATCACTCATGAATCTAGATGCAAAAATCTTCAACAAAATTTTTCCCAGTAGAATACAACAACATATCAAGAAAATAATCCATCATGACCAAGTGGGATTCATACCAGGGATGCAAGGCTGGTTCAACATCAGAAAAATAATTAATGTGATTAACCACATAAGTAACACAAAAGACAAGAATCACCTGATTTTGTCCATTGATGCCGAAAAGGCATTTGATAAAGTCCAACATCCATTCATGCTAAAAACTCTTAGCAAATTGGGCATAGACGGCAAATTCCTCAACACAATAAGGGCCATTTATACAAAGCCAATTGCCCATGTCATCCTGAATGGAGAGAGACTGAAAGACTTTCCCTTGAGATCAGGAACTAGACAAGGATGCTCACTCTCACCTCTTCTATTTAACATTGTACTAGAAGTTTTAGCCAGAGCAATTAGACAAGACCAAGAAATAAAGGGCATCTGCACTGGCAAAGAGGAAGTTAAAATCTCCATGTTTTCAGATGATATGATTGTATATGCAGAGAATCCCAAGGAATCTATAAGTAAACTACTCAAACTGATAGAAGAGTTCAGCAAAGTCTCAGGATACAAGATAAACATAAGTAAATCAGTAGGATTCCTTTATATGAACAACAAGACTGTGAAGGAAGAAATTATCAAATCAATACCATTTATGATAGCCCCTAAGAAGGTAAAGTACCTAGGAATTAACCTAACCAGAGGCATAACAGACTCTTACAAAGAGAACTACAGCCCTTACTACAAGAAACTAAGAGAGACTTAGATAAATGGAAAAACCTGCCCTGCTCATGGATAGGAAGAATTAATATTGTGAAAATGTCTATTTTACCCAAAGCAATCTATTTATATAATGAAATCCCAATACAAGTTCCAGCATCATTTTTTAATGAGATGGAGAAACAAATCACCAATTTTGTTTGGAAAGGGAAGAAGCCTCGGATAAGTAAGGTATTACTAAAAAAGAAGAATACACTGGGAGGCATCTCATTACCCAACCTTAGAAAATACTACACTGCCATAGTGGTCAAAACAGCCTGATAGTGGTACAAGAACAGACAGATGGATCAATGGAACAGAATTGAGACCCCAGAGATGACACCATCTGCCTATGAACAGTTGATATTCAACAAAGGACCTAAGACATTAAACTGGAGTAAAAACAGTATCTTCAACAAACGGTGCTGGCAAAATTGGATATCCACCTGCAATAAACTGAATCAAGATCCGTCTCTTACACCTTATACCAAAACCAACTCCAACTGGATAAAAGACCTAAATATCAAACATAAAATGATAAAGCTTATCCAAGAAAAGGTAGGAACAACAATGGAAGTTTTAATACACAATGTGGACAGACTCCAAAATCTGTCAAACAAACCACATTAACAGAAGAGAAAATAGATACTCCAAGCCAAGCCAAATGGGAACTATTAAGAATCAAACACTTTTGCTCATCCAAAGACTTTATTAATAGAATTAAAAGAACACCCACAGAATGGGAAAAAATGAGCTCCATAATCTATAAGATACTACAAAGTATCAATAAGAAGATGATAAATCATCCAGTCAAGTGGTGGGCAAAGGAGATGGACAGACATTTCACTAAAGAGGAGATCCAGGCAGCCAAAAACACATGTGGACATGTTCACAATCTTTAGTTATTAAAGAAATTCAAATCAAGATGACAGTGAGGTACCATCTCACCCCAACAAGATTGGCCATGATCCAAAAAGCACAAAACAACAAATGCTGGAGAGGCTGTGGAGAAAGTGGAACCCTCCTACACTGTTGGTGGGGTTGCAAAATGGTCCAGCCTCTTTGGAAAGTAATCTGGTGCTTCCTTAAAACAATGGATATTGGTATACCATTGGACCCAGTAGTTCCACTACTTGGAACATATCCTACAGAATCAAGGCCTTTCACACCAGTGGACACGGGCACAAGAATGTTTATCGCAGCACAGTCCACGATAGCAAAAAGATGGAATCAACCCAGATGCCCAACAACAGAAGAATGGGTAGGTAAACTATGGTACATATACTTAATGGAGCACCACACAATGATAAAGAAGAACGATGACTCCAGGAAACATTTCATGATCTGGTTATGTCGAGTGAAAGTATTCAGCAACAAAAGGAGAAATGTTGTATGAGACCTCTACAATAAGATCTCAAAAGCAGACTTGTGTATAGAAGAAACGACTCTTTGAGAGCTGCAAGGGAAGGGAGGGAGGGTGAAGGGGGGAGGATTTAGATAAGATAGTTGTTAGAAATCTGGTTCGGTGAAATCGGTGATAGCACACATAAGAAACAAGAACAATATTAAGTGGACTTCAGCATAACTTGAGTACTCTTTCCATCTTAACCCAATATTGCAAGGATAGAGTAGCTGGGGCAGGGGCAGGGGACCATGCTCTTAGGCAAAATCGAGGACAATTGGCACAACTAGCGTTTTTCCAAGAGGGCTGTCTGCACCCCACATTGGTGAGTGGCGTCTGGGTCTTAAAAGCTGCCAAGCTGCCATCTGAGGACACAGCAAATGGTCCCAACTCAGCAGGAACAGATGCTCACCGAGGACCAAAATGACATGGGGTAAAGACAACCTAGAAGAAAGAGAGACCCACAGGAGTGGGTGCCTACACTGATTTGGGACCGGAAGAACCACATGGTGCCTGGCCACCACCAGTGGTAGTCACGATGGAGCTCACAGAGATGAGTCTCACTGGCAACACAAGAATAAAAACGGGTGCATCCTGGGATCTCCACTAAAAGACCCCAGTTGATGGTCCAGCAGTTTCGGGGTTCCCCTGAGAGCATGGCCTCAGGCCCTGATGCTATCCTTGCCCATAAATCATAATGAAGGTCCACTCTTTGGACACAAATGGATTGGACTTGGCAATGCAGAGTGACCATATATTGGATGCGCTTTATGATTCTATGCATCTGTAGGATATCATCCTGCTGACCTGTGGCTGGAGGAAGGAGAGTGGGTGGAGAGGAGGGGGAGGGAGGCTGTTTAGGACTAGACTTGTATTGAGAAGAGAGGAATAGTGTGCTGTCACCGGACAGGGAGAGCAGTGGAAGCTGCATATAGGTGGGCATGTAAATTTATATGGGAATGTACGTTTTCACTCAGTCATGTTAAATAACAAAAAAAAAGATACCAAAATGACAGTATGAAATGTATACCTATCAATAATTACAATAATGTAAATGGATTAAATGCACCAATAAGAAGACCGAGAGTAACAGGTAAGATAATAAAAAACATGATCCATGTATGTACTGCTTACAGGAAACACACCTTCAATTTAAAAACATGAACAAACTGAAACTAAAAAGGATGGAAAGATACATCAAGGTAACAACATGCAAAGAAGAGCAGGAATGGCAATATTCATTTCTGACAAAATAGACTTTAAAGAAAAAGCCACTTTCATGGACAAGGATGGTGTTCTAGTTATACTATTTCCAGTTCTGTAGTCCCCTGTCCCATCGCTTTCTCCTCTTGGCTTTAGAGAAATTGTTGACCGTTTGGTGTCCTATAGATGACACTTTCTGAAAAAGCTCATTATTCACAAGTGACACTCTTCGATTTGTGAGCCAATCTGTTATTTAGCTAAAAGGAGTACTCCCAGTTTAAAGACGGTTTGCTCCTGTCGCTCACTTGATGTTCTCAGCATCTGGCATCATCAGTGTGCACACAGACTTGATTTCACAGGAATATGGAAAAGACCGTTGACTACTCTGCAGAGCTGCTCCAACTAGGATTTCTCCTTCAGAGCTGGAAGATGCGAAATGAGCCTGGAACATGTCCTCGAGGCTCCCCAACCTTCTTCCTAATTCCCCGATTCTTCCAGCATCTCACCTCGATTACGTGTCTTCAGTGATGTGCTGGTGAATGTTTATCAGGCAGCTCTGGGGGTACGGGGGGTAGAGGTGGGAAATAACCCCTGATGTGTAGGATTCATGGTTCCTGTGGTGCATACACTCTACCCATGGCTGATTTCAAGCTTCCACTGATGATGACGCAGAGTGCGGGGACTCCTGCCACCCACACAGCAGCTCCAGGACCCCTCAGCCTGTGCTTCTGTCCTTGGCTGCTTAGATCCTGAGTCCGATGCCACCATGCTATCCTCTCCAAGGAAAACAGTCCGGTAGGTTGCAAGTCCATATTCAGGGTGTCCGCTCCAGGGAAAGACTTTCCCCTTGTCAGCTCTGGAGGAAAGTCTGATATTGCATCAGTCTTTGTCCAGGGAGCGTCCTAATACGAGAACCTCTGGTCTGAACGACGCACTCTGCTCCCGGTGCTGCTTGCTTGATGGTAGCGAGGTTCTCAAATTGTCCTTGGTTCTTTTTCCTTTTATTCCTTGCAAGCTAAAAGCATTAAGGGTGGGGCAAGACATACTCCAGGGAAACTTCCCCCATAGCAGGAATTCACAGCCCCACCCTAATCCTTTAACATACAGGTTAGCAAAACCACACAATGGAGGACAGTCCCAAGATACTGGGAACCATATCCCAGCCACGTGGCTGCACACATTTTTGGGGGGACACAATTCAAACCATGACAGATGGTCATTATTCATTGCTTAAAATTTTAATACATAAGGAGGCTATAACAATATTAAGTATATATGCACCCAACAACAGAGCTTCTAAACGCCTCAAATGAATGCTGGCATCATTGAAAAGTGAGATAGATTGCTCCTCGATAATAGCAGGAGACTTCAACACACCACTTTCAGTAATAGACACAACATCCAGAAAGAAGCTCAATAGAGACACAAAAGATCTTATTGTGGCAATCAACGAACTCCATGCCATAGATGTATACAAAACTCTCCACCCAACAACAGACAAGTACACCTTCTTTTCCAATGTGCAGGGAACATTCTCCAGAATACACCATGCATTAGACCATAAAACAAGTCTGAACAAAATCCAAAGCATGGAAGTATTGCAAAGCATTTTCTCAGACCATAGAGCCATAAAAGTTGAACTCAATAGCTGAAAAACCGTGGGTAGAAACTCAAACTAACAGAAACCAGTAACACCTTGCTAAAAATTTGCTAGGTATAGAAGCAATCAAAGGTATAATAAAGAAATTTATGAAATCAGATGAGAATGAAAATACATCCTACCAAAAGCTATGGGATACAGCAAAAGCAGTGCTAGGAAGTCAATTTTTCTCAATGCATGCACACAAACACAGTCAATAAAGGGCCCAAATCAAAGAACTGGCCCTACAACTTAGCAAGTAAAAACAGAACATCCGAAAGCTCTTGGGGACGAGGTGAAAATGGCTAATAAAAATTAGAGCAGGAGTAAATGAATTAGAGAACAGAAAAACAATTGAAAGAATTAACGAAGGCAAAATCTGGTTATTTGAAAAGATCAACAAAATTGGTACAAATTCACAAAAGAAAAACAGAAGAAGAAGCAAATAATCCAAATAAGAAATGAAATAGGATATATCACAACAGACCCAGCCAAAATTAAAAGACTCATAAAGGAGTATTATGAAAAACTGTACTTTAATAGATTTGAAAAGCTAGAGCAAATGGACACATTTCTAGAATCACATGGCTTACCAAAACTAACACAAACAGCAGTACAATAATTTAATAAACCCATCAGAAAAGAAGAAATAGAAAAAGTAGTAAAAACCAAAAAACTACCAACCAAAAGAACTCCTCGTCCAGATGGCTTCACTGGAAAATTCTACCAAACTTTTAGAGAAGAGTTAATACTAATACTACTAAGTGTATTTCACAGCATAGAGAAAATGGAACACTCCTAAATTCATTCTATGTAGTCATCAAAACCCTGATACCAAAAACTGGGTAAGGAGAGCAGAAAAAAGGAAATTACAGACCAGTATCTCTCCTAAATTTAGATAGAAAAATCCCAAGCCAAATGCTAGTCAATAGTATTTAAGAACATATCAAAAACATAATTGACCATGACCAAGTAGGATTCCTATCAGGGATGCAGGGATGGTTCAACACTAGAAAAACAACTAATGTAGTCAACCACATAAATAAAACAAAATAATCTCTTGATTTTATCAACTGAGGCTGAAAAAGAATTTGACAAAGTCGAGCCGCCATTCATGTTAAACCCTCTCACAAAATAGGAATAGAAGGGAAATTCCTCACCCTAATAAAGAGCACCTATGTAAAGCCAACTGTCTACATCATTCTAAATGGAGAGAATCTGAAAGAATTTACCTGAGTAGGGGGACCAGAAAAGGCTATCCCTGCAACATTTTTATTCAACCTTGTGCTCGAGGTTCTCGCCAAAGCAATCAGACAAGATAAAGAAATAAAGGGCATCTGCACTGGTCAAGAAGCAGTAAAAATACGCCAATTTGCAGATGACATGATCTTATACACAGAAAACCCTACAGAATCCATAAAAAAGCTACTGGAACTAAGGAGGAGTTGAGCAAAGTATCAGGATACATAATAAACCCTTACACCAACCCAGAGACCATCAAAGAGTAAATCACCAAATCAATACTGTTCACAATAGCCCCAAAGAAGATAAAATACCTAGGAAGAAATCTAACCAGAGATGTAAGACACATATATGAAAAATAAATTACAAGACCTTAATGCCAGAAACCAAAAGAGGCTTATGTAAATGGAGCAACCTACCTTGCTCATGGGTAGGAAGACTTAATATTGTGAACATGTCAATTCTACCCAAAGGAATCTATACATACAGTGCAATCCCAACACAAATTCCAAAGTAATTTTTTAATGAGTTGGAGAGAAAAATCACCAGCTTCATTTAGACAGAGAAGGAATCCAGCCGTAAGCCTCACACTACCAGACCTTAGAACCTATTACACTGCCACAGTAGTCAAAACAATCTGGTACTGCTACAAAAAGTTATATAGAACACCGGAACAGAATAGAGAACCCAGAAATAATACCATCCACCTACGAACAGCTGATATTTGACGAAGGCCCAAAGGCTGTGAACTGGGGAAAAAACAGTCTCTAACAAATGGTGTTTTCAAAACTGGATGTGCAGCTGCAAAAAAAAAGAAAACAAGAAACAAGACCCATACCTCACAGAACTCAATATCAAACCTAAAACAATAAAGCGTATAGAAATAAAAAATAGTGACAACACTGGAAGTTATAATACACTGCTTCAACAGACTACAAGATGTTACAAACAGTGATGAGATAAAAGGAAACTGCTAAAAATCAAACACTTTGCTCACCCAAAGATTTTATTAAAAGAGTAAAAAGGCTGCATACAGACTGGGGAAAAATATTTGGCAATGACCTATCTGATCAACATCTAATTTCCATAGACAAGGTATTGTAAAATATCAACAAGAAAAAGACAAGTAAGCAAATAAACAATAACCAAAGGGATGGACAGACACTTCTCCCAGGAAGACATCCAGGCAACAAAAAGACACATAAGGAAATACTCACAGCCATTAGCCACTAGAGAAATCCAAATCCAAACTACAAGGAGATACCATCTTACTCCAGTAAGATTGGCACTAATTCAAAAACCACAAACCAGCATATATTGAAAGGGCTGTGGAGAGACTGGAACTCTGCTACACTGCTGGTGGGAACGTAAAATGCTACAAGTACATTGGAAAGGAATTTGGCCCTTTCTATAAAAGCTGGAAAAAGAAATACCATATGATCTAGCAACCCAATTCCTTGGAATATACCCTAGAGAAATAAGGGCTGACACACCAACAGATACATGCACACGGATGTTTATTGCACACTGTCCACAACAGCAAAACGATGGAATCTGCCTAGGTGCCTATCGACAGATGAATGGACAAACAAACTATGGTGTATTTACGCAATGGAACACTATGAAATGATTAAGAAGAACGATAATTTTAGGAAACATCCCACAACCTGGAATCATCTGGAAGACATTAGGCTGAAAGGAATCAGTCAGCTATAGAAGGACAAACAGCGTATGGTACCGCTATTACAAGGACTTAAGAAAAGGTTGATGCACAGGGAAGAAAACAGTCTTTGGTGGCTACAGGGGCAGGGAGGGAGAGAGGGTTAATCATAGGTTAAATATTCAACGGGATCCAGTTAGGTGAGGGGAGTGACAGCACGCAGCAGAAGGAAGGCCAGCATGGCTGGACTACACCATAGGCAGAAAGGTTTTCTAAATATAAGTGAACAGAAATTGTTCTACCTCCCTTATCGGTGAGTGGCACCTGCGGTCCAAAAAGCCAGCAAGCTGGCACCTAACAGAAATCGTTCCCAACCTATCTGCAGCAGATGAAACCAAAACCATCAAAGACATGAGGAAAATATGAACCCAGGAGACAGAAGGTTCCATAAGATTGGGAGACTACATCAGCATAAGACCGGAAGAACTAGATGGTGCCCGGCCACCCCTAAAGACTGCCCTGACAGGGAGCACAACATAGAGGCGCTAATGTCTTCGTTAGGTGCCATCGGGTTGCTTCTGACTCCTAGTGACCCTGTGAACAACAGAATGAAACACTTGGTCCTGCGCCATGTCCACAATTGTTTTGATGCTTCAGCCCATTGTTGCAGTCACTGCACTGATCCATCTTATCAAGGGTCTTCCCTTTTTCCCTGACTATCCACTCTACCAAGAGTGATGTCCTTCTCCAGGGACTGATCTTTCCTGACAACAGGTCCAAAGTATGTAAGATGCAGTCTTGCCATCTTTGCTTCCAAGGAGCACTCTGGTTGTATTTCTTCCAGAACAGATCTGTTGGTTCTTTTGGCAGCCCATCGTACATTCAACATTTTTCTCCAGCACCACAATTCAAAGGCATGAATTCTTCTTCTGTCTTTTTTGTTCATAGTACAGATTTGACATGCATATGATGCAACTGAAAATACCATAGCTAGCGTCAGGCATGTCTTAGTCTTCAAGGTGACATACTTTGAAGAGTTCCTTTGGGGAAGATTTCTCCAGTGCAATGCATCTTTTGATTTCTTGACTGCTGCTTCCAAGGGCATTGATTGTGGACCCAAGTAAAATGAAATCTTTGACAACCTTAATCCTTTCTCCATTTGCTACCCGCCTACCTGATGCCATTACCCTCCCTCAGTAGTGCTGTTACCTTCTTTGCCTGATGGTGTCACCCCCCTTACCTGATGCCGTCATCTGCCCTACCTGATGCTGTCACCCTCCTTTCTGATGCTGCAGACAGGCAGACACGCAAATTTCATTTATAGGAAAACTATTTTTGAAGACCGGTTTGTTGAAGTTATGAGCAAAGGGAGCAAAGTTCATATTTGGGGGTTCCTGAACAGAAGTGCATAATCCCCATTAAAAGTGAAACTCTCTCACTTCTTCTTAGTACCAGGCACAGTTCTAAAGGAGCTTTATAGCTTATTTAAGGATGATGCAAGTGAGCCAAGGAGCCCTGGTGATACAACAGTGAAGGGTCCCTGATGTGGCAGGAGATAAAGGAGGGGGCATAGAGCTAGACCTCCACTGAAAGACTATCCCTGATGGGCTGACATCTGGAGGGTGCCTGAGCACATGACCCTTGGACTTGCTGCCAGCCCGGAGCTGAACCCAGTACCAAAGGCAGCTCTTCAGAGACTGGACTGGACTGGACTGGACTAGGGGATGTGAGTGATGCAGGTGGTGTATGTCTTTCTTGGCTTAATGTAAAAATAAGGCTGTCTGACTGGTTTCCTTTTCAGGGGGAGAGAGGAGGGGACAGGTGTTGGTTGGGTGGGTATTGGAAGTACAGGGTAGGAGGGAGAGAGTGTCGTCACAGGGTGGGGGCACTGGTAGAGTTGCAGAGGTGTGTGTTCATAGTTTTATATGCAAATCGAATTGTATACTGTCTGCTAGCTTCTTTCCTTTCTAATTCAAGAGACTGCCTCAAAGCACAAAACAATTTTACACCTTGATTACTGCCTCACTAACAAAGCCACCCCCCACCCCCAGCCATCGCCCACCCTCATGAACATCCTAGAGGCGGGAATCCCACCGTGGAGGACGTTCACAGAGGACACACAAGAGCAGGAATCATCACATCAAAAATTAAAAAAGGAGGCCACAGATGGTGTCGGTTCCCATATACTCCCTCCAAGAGCAGGTGACTAGGTCCCATGAGGCTGAGAGAGACCAGTGAGGTTCACCAATTACAAATGGGAACACTGGAAGGTAAGCTTCCGGCTGAGAGTCCACGAGGAACTGGACTTACTTAATGAGGTATCCCCTGACTAGCAGACATCTTTAAATTTTGCGTGACCAAGCATGGCCTGTATAAATGACCCTAGAGATTTTTATGCCACTCTGAAGCCTAATCTGTTCACTTAAATGGACAAGTGAACACTGTGTTGTGCTGTGTGAGTGTGTACGTGTGGCACTGGGGCTGTCTGGGAAGTTGAAGCTACCAAGGTCACCTCTGTCAGCTGTCTGGGAGGCGGAGGCTACCGAGATTATCTCTGTCACCTCAGCTCATGGTCTGGTGTGTGTGTGTGTGTGTGTGTGTGTGTGTGTGCGCGTGTGTGTGCGCATGTGTGTGTGTGGTTATGAAAAGAAAAAATCTTTAGGTAAGGTTAGACTGTTGTCTGTACATACACTTCACGACTTTATGACACGGGAAAAGGAGAAAGCCTCAGTTTTAGCCTGTCGTGTGCAGGAGGTGACAGGGTGAGAGATGAAGCCCTGGAGAATCTTCTTCTCACTCCCCCTCGACCCCGTTTGGGACCCCCTCCCTGGTGGTTCTGGAAGATGAGGGTGGGAAGACAGAAAAGAAGGACAGAGGCGGTGGGACAAATGTGGTCTCCAGACCCCACACCAGGAGTGGGGGATGATTCGGCCTGACTCTCTAGGAGGGCTTTACCCCCTCTGGGAGGTGCCAGTCTCCGCTGCAGAAGCGCCACCTCAGATGACAGGGGACTTTGATCTGTTCCTGGCATCTGGTTTGTACAACTGAAAGAGAAACCTCCTGAGTATCAGGTGGACCCACATGGCATGACTGAGCATTATCCCCACAGTTTTGCTACCCACGATCCTATGTGGGTGACTGTCAGACCTCATTAGGTGCTCTCCCCCTAGCCGAAGAAACGAGGGTGGTCTTCATGAAAACCAAAGAGAAAGCAGGTGAAAAACACAGTGAGGAGAGAACTGTAGCTGAAACACTGGCAGATGAAAGAGTGCTGGCTAAGGAGCCAGGGTGGAGCCCTGAGTGCAGCAACTGTAGAGGGACAATGTAGAGAAAGAAAGAGTAAGAAAGTGAGAGAAGAGGGAGAGGAAGTAGACAGAGAGAGACGACGGAGGGCTAGATAGCTGGAGAGAGACGGAGGAGGCAGGGAGAAAAGGCTGAGAAGACAGAGAGAAGGATAGACCAGCAAGAGAGGGAAAAGAAAAGCCAGAAAGAAGGAGAGAGAGAGAGAGACAGAGATCCGAAGAGAGAAGATAATCTGGCCGCTGTTCTGGGATCACCCAGAGGACAATGAGGACACAGACAGGAGGATGGCCCGGGTAAAGGGACACCAATGTCCATTGTGCAGAGGAGGGACTCTGGGAAAATGAGTGTCCCCAGAGGAGAACTGGCAAAGGGCCAGACAAGACTGAGAAGGGGAGAAGCTTTTCCAGGGAATTCTGAGCAAGCAGGAGGAGGACTCTGCAGGATGGACAGTGAGGGAGTCCATTTTTAACTTCCCCCTGCCAACCCACCCGGTGAAGTTACAGCATGAAGACAGGCAGACTTTGTGGTTGACACTGGAGCCGCCTTCTCGGTACTCCCCCCGAAGCCTAAAGGACTCTCCTCATCAGCAGTACTCAGGTTGTTGGGGTGACTGGAAAAGAGGCAACTAGGCCTTTCTTGCAGGCAATGGACTGTGAAGTATGAAAAACTGAGCTGTCTCAGCAGCTTCTGTACAAGCAGAAGGCCTGGTACCTCTCTGGGGCGGAATTTCCTAAGGAAAGTGCATGCTGGAATCTCCTTGGGTGGGAAAGTCTGGTTTCTGACGGCAGGGCCAGCAAATGCCCACACAGCAGGAGCAGCTCTGTCAGCCCTCACGCTGTGGGTGTTGTCCCCAACATCTGCCTCAGCCCTGGTTCAAAGAGGGGCCGGTGCTCTAGCTCGGTGGCTTTGGGCCACCGACTGTGACAGGCCAGGATGAGGTCAGACTGTCCTCCTGGTGATGAAGACCCTGACCGGTGAATACCATTTTGTTTAAGGTTTGCAGGCTGTTAATAAAGATATGAAGACTTTTCCACCTTCCTGTGATTATTTTAAGATCTGTTTTGAATTTAAAAGACAGTTTCTTTTGTATCTTGCTGGCCACCGAGAGGTCTGATCTTTACTTTTGAATGTGAAGGGGAAAAGGGAAGAAGCAACTCTGTTGAACTGTCCTGATCCAGTGGTTTAGGAGCTCCCATACTATTTCTGGAACAGCGCCAACCCAAGAACCGGAGGGATTGCCTCCCTTCAACCGAGGAGTGGTCCGGCAGTACATGGACTTCCCGACAGAGAGCAGGTCTGAGGAAGAGACTCTGTTACAAATACTGGGACTGTCTCTAATTTTCTGGCCAAAGCTGAAAACTGAGTGTCTAATAAAGTGACAAGCTCACTTTCCTATCAGGCTGCTGAAGGGGGCAGAGACAGAGCCTCTCGAATGGGCCCCAGGAGCCAGCAAGTTCTCTGTGATGGGAGGTCTCAGCTGAGGAATGCCACAGCCAGGGTTCTGCGAAACACCCAGCTTTTGGGGAAACCAAATTTGACTTTTGTAAAGTGTTCCCGGCTGAACATGGGATGAAATATTTACTTGTGTGTGGATTCCTTTTCTTAATGGGTAGAGACTTATCCCTGTTGGACTAAGACAGCTAGAGAGAATGGTACAGCAGGTTTCAGCTGCCTTGTGAATAAAGTGGGAACTCCACACAACAGAGAGACCTCAGCTTGGAGAAGGGGGTGAAAGAATGAATCAAACTGTAAACATCATCTTAGTCAATTGTGTCAAGAGACTAAACTACGCTGGGTGAGTTTTCTGCTACGGGCCTCTTCTGAGTCTGTCTGCATTGCACTCTGGGGACAACCTAAAATGAGTCCTTTCAAGATACTTTATGAGAGACCATATTGTCTTAACCAAGTCTCCCCACCTTCCTCCCATCAGCCCCCTGATGTAACGATGCCCGTGTATTTGCTTTCTCTCCCGGTTATCTCAGGCAGAGTAGCTGTGACAGAAATTTGCTCTTGAAATAGCTGCGCATTCTTTGCAGCTGGGAGATCAGGTGCTTCTGCAGACATGGAAGGGCCTCCCTTTACAGCCCAGGTGGGCTGGCCCCTTCCCTGCACTGCTCAGCCCTCACATGGCATGCGGCCGGCAGCAGTTAACCTGGGGACCCATCATTCCCGTGTCAAGGCTGCGGGGGCTACAGTGATGAGGGGTGAGAGCCCAGCCCACTGACATCCTGAAGTTAAGATATTTTAGGGCTAAAAAGTAAAAATGTTTATGATCTTAGTTTGGATGGGATCACTGTGAGGAGAAAATTGACCATTTTTAAGCACAGGAGGAAAGAATCCTCTGATGTGTACAGTGGGTGGCCCGCCGCAAGAGTCACAGAAACACATCTTCTCCAGGTTTCCCTGACAACTGCATCTCCAGTCATGTCACGCTGTTAAAGTGCCAGACAAATTGCGTCGGTTTCAGAGACTAGGCTGCAGGATGGGATAAGTGTTTATGGCCAAGCTTCAAAAGGAGGGAAGAGGCGACCCTAATACCTTGAAGATGTTTTCTCCTTTTCAAAATGGGTAATTGAGAGCTCGACATTAACTAATGTCACGGTGATACTCTAAATAATCTTTTTTTTTTCTTTTACTGCCCCAGCTACCCTGGCCTCTTTGCAAAGCGACGCAGAGCCCCTCTGCTCCTGTGACCTTGTCTCCCTCCCCTTCTTCGCTCTCCTGAGGGACGGCCTTCAGCCTGGGAGACAGCAGCTAGGAAGGCTGGTTGGCATGTTTTGTATCCACAACTTGCTTTCTTGCTCCTTGTCTCAGTCAGAGCGGACTTGGCAGGCTAGTTCCAGTAGCCAAGGCACTTTTATACAAGTTTTGTCCTTGCCTGTTACGAAGATGCAGATTACAGCCCAGGTGTCTGACCTACATATCTGTGGTTTAATGAAGCGTTTCTTACTCTTATTTTGAGATGCGTGTAATTATCTGTGGGCCAAATGTTTAAAAACATGAAGTAATCTGTGCCAGAAATGGTCTATAAAACGTGATGTAAAAATTGTCTTTTCAGACTCCGTGGAGAACAGTCTGCCTTGCTGTCACATCTCTGGCGTCTCTGGAGATGTCACACCCCCGATCAACCTTCTTCCCTCTCTGACTTGGACTAGGTTTCATCAGCTGGGCTGCTCCAGGGCAGGGACCCAAACTGAGTGACAAGAACTTAGCTGTTTGGGCCTCCCAGGGCCTCCAAACAGACAAAGTATTGCCACTGACTCTGTTCCAGTTCCCACTGTGTTGGACAGAGATGTGCTCACCAGGTTCTCAGTGCCCTGATCTTTCAGAAGCAGACTGCCAGGACTTTCTAGAGAGGTGCCTGTGCGTGGATTTGAACATCCAACTGCTTCCCTTGTAGCCAGTGCTCAGCTAGCTGTCTATACCACCTGGGGCTCCACACCAGAAGCACAGACCTTAATCGATGATACTGCAGAAAGCATTTTCAAATCACCCAATCCAAAGCCCATCAGCCAGGTCCTGACGTCACAGTCTCAGAGGGAATGGACTGTAATCCAAAACACTTACTTGCTCGTTAAAATGTGCACGCACTTACGACCTTCAGGCTGTCTGCCCCGAGGTCCCCGTCTGTCCTCTGCGGTGGTCCAGGGTTGCTGCTCTCGGACCCCGAGTGAGGGGAGCTTGCTGAGACCTGATTTCCTTGTCGTTCCATCCTGTGCAAATGTAAGGACGGTTTGTACAGTGGATGGGCCTCAGGTGAAGGAGAGAGGTCCTCACCCTCAGGGACTCCCAGCCCTGAACATCTCCAGGGTGATGACTGAGAAATGAGGAAGACAGGGACTTAAGGATTTCTGTCGGAGACACACTACTGGTGGAAACTCATTCCTCTGAAAGTGATTTCAAAGGCTCGTTTCTGTAGGAGGATGGCACAGGTGTCCTCTGGGAGATGACGAGATGCATCTTGTGTGGTTTCAGTCACCTGCTTAGCTCGCCCCTCTGCATCCCCAGCTCTTCGGAGCCCACCTGTATCTGATTGTTCTGGGAAGTCCCCGGCCCCGACGAAGAGATGTGCGGGGGCAGCAGGTCACCCCGTGCCAAGCTTTGACTAGGTCCAACCAGAGCCACCGCCACTCCAGCCACTCAGGGTGACCTCCAAATACGGAGACCAATGGTAATACAGGAGGCTGGAATGATTCCCGAGAAAACAAGCAAAACAAAGGGGAAGAGAAAGGAATTCATCCCAGTGGGGGAGATTTCACTCCGTCACGAAGAAACGGGATGAAGAGATTGAGTACTGACAGGGTCAGAGCAGATGTCTTCCATAGTCCAGCATTCTCAGAGGGCAGGTGGTTGGTCCTCAACTCTGAAGGACCCTAAAAACTGTCTTATTCACCTCAGTTTGGAGGGATTTGTAAAGGAGCAGGAGAAAAGTGATGTTGACAAACCTGACCTCTCATCACGGAAGGCACTGGACCCAAATCTGATCTGTGAATTAATATCACCAGCCCCCCCAGAGGAATCTTAGTGGGACTGGCTCTGAGAGTAGCTGCCTGAGGGTCCGTCTGATGGATTGTGAACCCAGGTGGTCCTGACGTAGGAATTATTCCAGTGACAGCAAACTGAACCTGTGACTGCCTTTTTTGGGGAAGAGGAGGTGTTATCTTTAATAGTATGTTTTACATGCAGTGTTTGGTGCATAATTTCTTGGCCTTTTCATTCTCAAACATTCACTCACAGATGTTCAGTTGTTGGTGAAAACACTCTGGTCTAGCAGGTGGTGGCCTGGCCCACCGTGACGTCTCCGTCAGTGTCTTTGAAGGGACTCAGGGAGTCTTAACACACAGAAAGCTGGGCAGTGGGCACCTCTAACGACACATGACGGCTGGACTCCTTAGGTGCCCGACAGCCACGAGGACCCCAGTGTCACTGTTATGGCACCGACGCTGACAGTGAGGGTCCGATTTATAGCGATACTGATAAAAAAAAAAAAAAGCAAGAATGAAAACTAACAGAAAAGGATGTATGCAACTTAGGTCAGAACCAGTTTATGACAGAGTCGCTGGAAGGTCACCCTGATGTAGGCAGGTTAGGGACAACATCTGCCATTGAATGGAGGGACAGGTCTCAGTTGACAGGGCACCCAGAACTCACTCTTGAACAATCACATCCCTGAAGCAAACGTGTTCTTGTCCAGTTGACTCTGACTCTCAGCAGCTGCCTAGGACAGAGAAGAGCTGCCCACGGGGTAGCTCAGCGGCAGCTGGTTTGCAGCCCAGCGCTTTGTCACTGGGCCTCTCGGGTTCCTGAACAGTCATGCTGTTTTGTTGGTCCTGGGTGCGGGTTCCATCGGTTCTGAATCAGAGCAACTACAGGAGGGACAGAACAAGACGCTGCCCAGTCCTGGGACGCGGTCACAGTCGTGCTGGAGCCCAGCGTTGCAGCCTCGGGTCAGTCCATCTCATAGAGGGTCTTCCTCGTTTTCACGCACTTACCTCTCTCCAGGGACCGGCCCCTTCCGAGAACTTGTCAAAGCACACGAGATGAAACCTCAGCGTCCTCGCTTCTGAGGAGCAGCCGGCTGGACTTCTTCCCAGACACATTCTCCTGGAAGTCCACGGTGTATTCAGTGCTCCTCACCAACACCCTAACTTAAGCTGTTGGGGCTTTCTTATTCATTATCCTATTTTTGCAGGCATGGGAGAGACAACTGAAAATACTGTGGCTCGGCGCAGGAAGACTTTGGTCCTGGAAGGGACCTCTTTGCTTACTGTCTACCCGCTCCTGTGGAATTGGTTCCAACCCTATAAGGACGTGGCGGGACTGCCCCGCAGAGTCCCCAAGGACTGCCTGGTGGAGTCCAACGCCAGCCTTTCGGTCAGCAGCTGTAGCTCCTAACCACGACCCCATAGGGTTTTCCTTGCTTACTGTCTGGGAAAGTCGGTACAGCAGCGCCATGGCGCCCTGGGGACACCCTGGTGGGGTCGTCGTTAACTGCTGTGTCAGCTTACCGGAAGGTCAGGAAGGGAAATCCATCGGGCAGTCCTTCGAAACTCTGTGGGGCAATTCTATTCTAGCCCATAGGGTCGCCGTGAGTAGGAGTCAGGGCAGTGGCTCCTTGCCTGTGGATCTCTTGTGGCGCAGCTGCTGGGACCGTGACTGCTAAGCCAAGAGGCTGGCAGCTGGAATCCGCTAGCTGTTCTTTGGAAACACGATGGGGCTGTTCTTCGCTGTCCTGTAGGGTCACTGGGAGGTGTCAGAGACTTGAGGCAACAGGTTTGGTTTTGGTTTACTGTCCTATAGGGTCGCTGTGAGTCAGAACTGACTCTAGGGCACGCAAGAAGAAAAACCACAGGGTCGGTGGAAACCGTCTCAGCGTCCAATATGTGTGACCTACACAACTCTTCCTGCACTTAGATGAAGACTTACGGAACAATGCAGCTTCTCCATCAAAAATTAGTACACTTATTGTTTTGTGACATTAGTTATCATTCCACGACAAGTCTACTCGGCCCCTTCCTGACCTGGGTCCCTTGTCACCAGCTCTCCCGTCCCCTCCTGCCTTCTAACACTGGTGTCGTTTGCCGGGTTAAGGGAAGCAGCTCTGGCCTCAGGACCGCTAGCACTCTGAGACGGTGAAGTAGCAGAAGTCTCCGATTCGGCTGAAGGGACAGAAGGTGACGGCTCAGGGCGGGGCCAGCTCCTGCCCAGACGGCCCCGCCCTCTCCCCGCCCCTCGCCGGTCCGGCCCCCGCCCCGCCCCGGAGGCCTCGCCCCCTTCGCCCGTAAGGCCACGCCCCCCGTGACGCCATCTCCCCGCGCGGCCACCCGCGCCACCCCTTCTGCGCATGCGGACGAGACTCGCGGCGCGCCGTCCTCCGCGGCGGGTGAGTGCGGTCTTTCCGGGTGGGGCCTGCGCTCCGCGTCCCCTCCGGGCTCGGGTCCGCCGCCTCGGCGTCTGGGCGCCCTGCGGAGCCCCGGTCCCGGCCCCCGCCCTGCCGGCGTCCCTGCTCCCCGGCCGTCTCCCGCCCCGAGCACCCCGCCGGCGGCCGTCCTCCGCCCCGGCCGCTCCCGCCGCCCGCCCGTGGCCCCGCGCCGCCCGCGCCCCGTCCGGCCCGAGCGCCCGCCGCGGGGCTTGTCGCCTGCGCCCCGCTGTCCCCGGGGCTCTCGGGTCGGCCCTGCCTGCCTCGCGCGCCGCAAGTTCTGTCCGGTCAGTCGTTTGTAGCCGAATCTGCTGTGTCTTCCTTTGATTCCCGCAGTGATCATTTCTTTTGGAGTTTTCTTGAGTTTTTAAGGTGACATACGGTTTTCCTTTGCCACTCTCTTGATGTACAGATTTCAAAGTCAGCTTATTAATTTCCAGCCCCCTTCCTAGTTTTTGTTTTTGATTGACTTTAGATGAAAGTCTCCAAAAGAAACTGGCTTCTTAACAGTTAGCACACGTGTATTGTTTGGTGACATCAGTCACCAACCCTGTGACATGTCAGCGCTCTCCCTTCTCGTTCTCGGGGTCCCTGTTCCCGCCCCTCCCGCTTCGAGTCCTTGACCCTGGGCTATGTGCCCCTTTGATCTTCATGTTACTTTTTTAATGGCACAGTCCCTGTTTATTCTTCTAGAGCTTAAATCCAGAAAACAGGCATATGGTTTCGTAGCAAAATCCTGAAACTGAATGAGAGAAGATCCAAACACCCTGACCACCCCACAAAGAAGCTGTTGATATAACACAGCTGGGATTTCTCGAGCAGTTCTGTTCTCTTGTAGGCTTGTTAGGAGTTCTAATCCAATGGATCGCAAACTTTTTTTTTCTCGAAGCTTTGGCCGAAGGATGAACCTCAGGAGTGACTTTGTCATTGAGCTGAAGTGGTGCCCAGGGGCTCAGATTTACTCCACTGTCTTTCAAACCAGGTAAGTCTGGTCTTTTTTGTGAGTTATAGTTTTGTTCTCAGTTTCTCTCCAGCTCTGTCCCCGCCTGTGTTGTGGTCCCTGGCAGAGCAGTCTGTGGGGTAGCTGGGCACCATCTGGGTGTTCCGGCCTCCGTCTGGTGGAGGTTTGGTAGTTGCAGTCTGTTCGTCCTTTGGGCTGGTCTTTGCCTTGTGTCTTCAGTTTTCTTTCTTCTCTCTTGCTCCTGAAGGAGTGAGACTAGTGGGGTACCTCAGATGGCTGCTCACCAAAGTAGAATGTGGAATATTTTCCTTATTTTTATTGAGTAGAAGTTTACAATCCAAATTAAATTTGCATTCCCACCTAGCAGCAGCTTCTACTTTCCTTGCCTGGTGACAGCACACTTCTCCTTTCCGTTCTGTACATGTCATATCCTTTTAGCAATCTCCTGTCCCCTTCTCTCTACCCTCTCCTCTCCCTTCTACTAAGAGGCCAGTAGGACAGCATCCTACAGATGTGTGGAACCAGGAAGTGCACACACCATATGGTCACATTATGTCCCCGAGTCCAGTCCATTTCTGTCCGAAGAGTTGACTTCAGTAATGTTTTCTGGCAGGGGCAGCAGCAGGTCTAGGGACCATGCCCCCGGCAGAATCCCCAGCCTACCTGACCATCAGTTGTGGTGTTTTAGTGGAGTTCTTGAGGTGTACTCCTCTTTTTCCTGTGTTGCCACTGGGACTCAACATTGTGTGCCCCATCATGGCTGTCTTTGGTGGTGTTCAGGCGCCATCTGATTCTTCTGGTCATATGCTGATTCAGTTACCCGTTCACATGGGGCCCCTCTGTCTCCTGGTCTCTTTTTTCCCTCGTGTCTTTGTTGTTCTTGCTGATCATCTGTTCCGGATGAGTTGGGATGGTTGGGTGTACCTCAGATGGCAGCTTGCTAGCTTTGAAGGCCCCAGATGCCACATTCACCAATATGGGGTGCAGAAGACTCTCTTAGCAATAGACTAATTATGCCAGCTGGCTTCGATGTCCCTTGAGAGCATGGTCCCCAGGCCCCTGCCACTGCTACTTTATCCTTGCAGTATTCGGTCAACATTAGAAGTTTTCAGTTGATGTTGAAGTCCAGTTAAGCTGATGATCTTCTTTGTACTGTGTGCTGTCCCTGCTTTTACCCAACCAAATTTCTATCAGTTATCTAAACTATGACTGGCCCACTGCTTCCCACCCCTCCCTTCAGCTGTCAAAGAGTCTTTTATTCTGTACTTGAGTCTATTTTAGGTCCTTGCAGCAGGGGTCTCAGACAATATTTGTTCTGACATCAGTCAGCATGGTGTCTTCCAGCTTAAACCAGGTTATGAGATGCTTCCTAAAATGGTCATTGTTCTTTATCATCGCCTAGGGGTTCCATTGAGTATATGTACCATCGGTTGTTTATCTGTTTGTTTGCTGGTGGGCATCTTGGCTTAGATTTTTGATGAAGATTCTTGCATCTGGGTTTATGAGTGATGTTGGTCTGTAGTTCTCTTTCTTTGTGCTTTTTCTACCAGGGTTTGGTATAAGGGTTATACTGACTTCATAGAATGAGTTTGGGAATGCTCCATCCTTTTCAGTGTTGTGAAATAGCCTCAGTAGTATTGGCATTAACCCCTCTCTAAAAGTTTGCTAGAATTCTCCGGTGAAGCCATTTGGGCAGGATTTTTTTGGCTTGGTAGTGTTTTTGATTATTTTTTCAATCTCTTCTTTTGTAATGTGTATGTGAAGCTGTTCTACTTCTGTTTGTGATCATTTCGGTAGGTGATTTGAATCTAGGAATTTGTCCACTTCCTGTAGGTTTTCAAATCAGTTAAGAGTTCAGTTTTTCATAGTATTCTGTTAGGAAACTTTTAATTTTGGTTGGGTCCGTTGTGATGTCTTCTGTCTCTTTTCTTATTCAGAGTATTTGTTTTCTCTCCTGTTTTTCTTTTATGAGTTTAGCTAATGCTTTATCAATTTTGCTGATCGTATCAGAACAGTGGCTTTTGGTTTTGTTACTTATTTCAATTGTTTTTGTATATTCTGTTTAGTTGTCCTCTAATCTTTAATATCTGTTTTCTTCTGGTACCTGAAGGGTTCTTTTGTTGTTTCTTTATTTTTTTAAATTTTTCTTTTGTTGTTTCTATTTGTTCAAATTGTAGGATTAACTCTTTGGTTTGGGACCTTTCCTTCGTTCTAGGTGTGTGTCTTAACAGAGATAAACTGATCTCTTAGCACTGCTTTGGCTGTATCTCGTAGGTTCTGGTGGAATGTGTTTTCATTTGCATTTGATTCCATCAAGTTTTTTTCTTGCATCCTTCTATAACCTGTGACTGCTTCTTCTTCTTTTTTTAATTGTGGTTAAGTACATGTATACAATCCAAATGGGTTTTGCATTTCCACCCATTTGCAGCTCCGTGTGTTCTCCCTACCCGGTGACAGCGCATTCCTCCTTTTCACTCTGTATGTCTAATATGCTCTTAAGAAGCATGTGCCTCATACTCTTCACCCTATTCTCTCCCATCTAGAAAGAGACCAGTAGGACAGCCTCCTATAAATGTGTGGAATGATAAAGTAGGATCTTCTGTATCTTTATTGAGCTTTTTTGGATGCTCTGTCCCTTACTCAAAGTGGAATGTTGAAGTCTTCTAGTGTTACTGTACAGTGAGCAGTCTCCTTTTTCAGTGTTGTGTTTGTTTGATGTATTTTAGAGCACTTGGCATTGGGTGCATACTTAGTATTGGTATGTTCTCCTTATGTGATGAACCTTTAAGCAATAAACAGTTACCATCCTGGTCCACAGTGGTGGATTTTACTTTAAAATGTATTTTATCTGAGATAAATATTGCCACTCTGGATCTTCTTTGTGTGTCGTTAGCCTGGTATATATTTTTCCATCCTTTGATTTTTCAGTTTGTTGCTATCTTTGAGTCTAAGCTGTGTTTCTTGTAAGCAGCAGATGGACGGGTTGTCTTTTTTGATCCCACTTGTTAGTCTCTGTGTCTTTACTGGAGCATTCAGTCCATTTCCATTCGGTGTGATTATCAGTAGATAGGTTTTTAGTGTTGTCATTTTGGTGCCTTCATTTTTGTGTTGTTGACATTCTGTTTGTTCCACTTAGCGTTCTCTTCCGGGTCGTATTCTTGATGGGTTTGCCTTTCATCTTTTTCAGTGTTGGTTTTGTGTCTGTGGAGACCTCATGGTGTTTCTTGTTTTACATGTGGCATTGTTAGCGTGCTTGGCTGCTGCCCCTTTATTCGCCTGTAATGTTCTGGGTGTAAACCAGTCTTTAACTTCTTTGTGTCTTCTTGAGTGCCTGTCCATCTGAAAGTGCTGTGAATATTGCAGTATATTCCTGCTTAGAGCATAATGTTATCATGGTTTACAGGTTGAACTCTCTGTTTCCCTAATTTTCCTATTGTAGCTTTGGTTGAGCTTTGTGACTTCCCCTGGTAAGTAGGACTGTGAATGCTGTGTCCTGCGTTGTATCTTTGGGTCTACATCTGGTGCTTCTGATTGTCTAATGGAAGAACGCCCATCGGTAGTTCTTGTAACTTTGGTTTACTTCAGTTTCTTTGTAAATAAAACTTTAGCATTTGTTCAAAAGACTGCCTTTTCCTCATTTCAAATATTAGCTGCTTATAGGTGGATGAATTCACATTGAGGTTCTCAATTCTGTTCCATTGATCTGGTTCCATTTATTGTTGTACTAAACAAACAAACAAACAAAACTAAACCCACTGTTGTTGAGTCGGGTTTGATTCATAGCGACCCTAGAGGTCAGAGTAGAACTGCCGCATAGAGTTTCCAAGGAGTAACTGGTGGATTTCAGCTGTTGATCTTTTGGTTAACAAATGTAGCATTTAACCCACTACACCAGCAGGGTATTTTGTTAACTGTAGCAGTGTGATAGGTTCTAAAATCAGGTGATGTACGGCCTCCAGTGTGGTTTTCCTTCAGTAATACTTAACGAGGGCCTCTTACCATGCTAAGGAACTTGGTGATTTGACTTTCCATCTTGTTGAAAGTGTCATTCAAATTTCAATTAAGGTTACATTGTATCTGTAGATCACTTTGGGTTGAGTGGACATTTTCACGATGTTGAGTCTTCCTGTCTGTGAGCGTGGTGTGGTTTTCCACATAGGTATATGTGTCTTGGTTTCTTTCAGTAGTGCTATGTAATTTCCTTTGTAGGGGTCTGTTATGTCTCTGGTTAGAGTTATTGTTAAGTATCTTATCTTCTTGGGGGCTATTATAAATGGTATTGATTTGGTGGCTTCCTCTCGACGGCACTTGGCACTTGGCTTTGAAGGTGTAGAGAAATTGAGCTGACTCTTCTGTGTTTATTCTTGGTCGCGTATTATATTGCTGTAAATATAATGAAAGCTTTTTTAAAAAGCACAACAGAAGAGTTTCAGCTGCACATAATTACCGCTCCAGAATGCATGATAAGTTCATTGACTTGAACTTGACAAATATAATCTCCCTAAAAGTCACCTGTTGATACCCAATAAAGGTGTGTGTGTCGTTCCACAAAGGTGAACCCTTAAGCTCGCAGGTGAACCCTCAGCCTTGGAGCAGTCATGCCCTGGAGGAAGCCAAGCCCCCGGCTCTGAGTTGGGGCGAGCCTGAGTGCCTGCTGTGCTCTGGGGTGAGGAGGCCCCTGTTTTAGTCAGCTAGGCTGCTCTAACAGAAATACTACAGAGTGGATGGCTTTAACAAAGAAAGATTTATTCTTACACAGTCCGGTAGGTTGCAAGTCCATATTCAGGGTGTCCGCTCCAGGGAAAGACTTTCCCCTTGTCGGCTCTGGAGGAAAGTCCAGTATTGCATCAGTCTTTGTCCAGGGAGCGTGCTCACGCAAGAACCTCTGGTCTGAAGGACACGCTCTATTCCCGGTGCTGCTTGCTTGATGGTAGCGAGGTTCTCAATTGTCCTTTGTTTCTTTTTCCTTTTTATCTGAAAGCATTAAGGGTAGGACAAGCCACACTCTGGGGAAACTCCCCCTACAGCAGGACAGGGAAGTAATCCTATGCAGAATTCGTAGCCCCACCCTAATCTTTTAACACACACTTAGCAAAGCCACACAATGGGGGACATTTCCAAGATACTGGGAACCATATCCCAGCCACGTGGCTGCACACATTTTGGGGGGGACACAATTCCAACCATGACAGCCCCCCTTTCTCTGACTTTGTTACCCAAGGGAGAGGCCTGGGGAGCCTTGCAGGGAATGCAAGTGTGCGCTCAGGCGGCTGGAGCGGGATCTGCCGTGAACACTGATGTCCTCGGAGTGGAGCATGGCTTTGAGCCTGACAGAAGCCCGTGAGGGAGAGAGCTGAAGGCCAGAAACCAGTCACTCCTTGCTGAACACTGTCTTCCTGCAATTCAGGTTTCATGTGTCCCAGGGAGAGAGAGTGTCCAGTCTAGGCAACTGGGGACCAAAGGTGACCATCTTTCACAGCCATGCAATCCCAGGTAAGGATGTCAGCTGCCCTGACTGGCTGTGTGGGCCAGACATCACTCATCTGCCTCTAGACGGCCTTGAGGCTCTGCTTTTACTGCTGTCCCTCTTTCTGAAGTGGCCTGTGGGGCTCAGAGAGCACGCTGGTGTAGAGTTCTAGGAGCTGGAGCCAGGAAGTGGTGTGAGAACTGAGGGCTGAGAGTAGATGTGAATTGTTGGGGACCATGGTTTTCAGGCCCTGAGGTTCGTCGCTGAGACAGACAGGTGGCAGAGAAGGCCAAGGGACTGAGCCCTAAGAGGCATCCTGAGGCCCTGCTCTGCTGTCCGTGGGCCACTTGTCTACCCACAGGTGGATTTTCAACCCTGTGATGCCCAGGGTCTCCTTCCTTATGTGACTCTCAGGGCTGGATCGTGGCATGTCAGCATCCCCATTCTGGGCCTTGGTGTTCTATGTGGAATGACAGAACTTCCTGAGTGGACTCTGAAGATGGAGCAGCTCTGGCTGAGGAGACCGAGTTGCAGGTCCTCCAGAGCTGTCCTGGTCCCATCTCTGCAGTTTTCTTGGCTGCCTCTGTGTCTTTCTCATCTAGTCCAGCTGTAACAGAAATACTACCAGTGGAGAGCTTCTACAAGGAAAAATGTATTTTCTCGTAGTCTAGTAGGCTTGAAGGCCCAGTCCGAGGGAAGGCTGTCTGTCTGTGTCAGCTCAGGAGGAAGGTCCGTCTCATCAGTCTTCCGCTGGTCCAGGAGCTTCTCGGCACAGGGACCCTGGTTCTGGAGGACATACTCTGCTTCTGGTGCTGCTTACTTGGTGGTAGGAGAGCTCCTCTCTGCTCTATCCCTTGCCTTTAATCTTTTGTATAATATAAAAGGTGTTGGAGACCACTCCCCAGGGAAAGTCCTTTTACGTGAGATGATGGATGTGACCTTAGGAATGATGTCACAATCCCACCCTGATCCTCATCAAAATAATGTAATCTTGGCTGGCAAACCACAGGCAGAGATTAGGTTTCACAACACGTGGAAAACTTTACAATCACAAAATGAAGAAAACTCCATGATACTAGGAACGATGGCCTAAACAAGCTGATACAAATTTTGGGGGACACAGTTCAGTCCATAGCACCCCAGGCCCTAGAGCGTTTTCAGTGCAGCTCTAAAACTACAGCTCTGCTTCTCACACTGTGATGTGGTAGAAAACGGGAGAGCGTTGGTAGTGGAAGGCCCTGACTGTCAGTGGGGTTCTCTCCTGAGTTCATCCTTGTAGTGGGGCAGGGGACAGCGGGTCCAGCTGGATCGTGGGGGGTGTCCCCCTCCATTCGTTTTGGAGGGATGGTATTTTCTGAGGCTCTCGGGTGTTCTAGGTGCCTGTTTTCCCCAGTCAAGTCTGTGTCTTCCCCCCATCCCTGTTACAGCTGGTATGAAACTCCTGTAATTTTGAGGTGCTCTGTGGAGTCTTGAATGGGAATCTAAAATAAAAGTGTTCTTTTTTACTGGAGAAACTCAACATATGAGAGGGTGTATTTAATTTCCAAGGCCAACGGTTTCCATTAGAAAACAATTCTAGGTGAGTTTGTGTTTCTGCAGAAGATTTTTCAATTTGTTGAATGTAAACTTCTCAAACCTGAAGAAACACCTATTTTACCTGATACAACAGTGAAAACTGGAAAAGTAACACCACGTTATTTCTCCTACTTGGTTATACAAAAGGTAGCTTAGAATTTGCACTTGCCTTTTAATTAACAATTTTCCTGGAATTTCTATAATATAGGAAGTTTATAGTACAGTTTGTAATACAGGAAGCTGAATTATAACTTTTTAGAAAACCCCATAATATTGCATGTGGTTGACCTTTGCTGTTTTGACCATGTTGCTGCAAATGGCAGTTGTATTGTGCCCAATTTTTTGCTCTTTCTCAAAGCTTAATCTTGTCAGTCAATGTAGGTGTGAATTTCTAAGCCCTCATTTGGATGTGTCTTAGTTTCGAAGGGACATGTCCAGAGTTTAGACATTGCTATGTAAAATTACTCTATGGAAATTACGTTTCTTTCATGTTTCAAGCTGTTGCTGTAGTGTTTGTGACCGATGTCCTGAACCCCCACACTTCTGTCCGTTTGTGGGACTATGGTGACCTGTATTTCGCTGTGATGTTTGAAGCTGTGTCACCAGCATTTCAGAGACCAAGAGGGTGCCCCATAGGAGACAGCATTTAGCTGCCAACAGATTGTAGCTGCACCTGATGGTGTACTTTTGAAAGAATTAGCTTGTGAAAACCTTACGAAGTGCAGAAGCAGCTCGTCTGGCAGAGTGCCGCGAGGTGAGCCCTCGGGTGGGAAGGCACCCAGAAGACACCCAGGGAAGCGTTGCCCCACGGGAGAGTCTCCCTCGGTGATGAGGACGGCGTTGAGTGTTCGGGAGCTTCGTTGGCTGATGTGGCACGACTCAGAATGAGAAGGAACAGCTGGTAACACTCATTAATGATCAGAATGTGAGGTGTACGAAGTATGAATCTGGGAGCATTGGAGATGGTCAGGACTGAAGTGAAACCCCTGAAGGACTGATGTCCCTGGCACTGGTGAGCTGAGCTGGGCCAGGATCTGTCGTTTTGAATCGGACGTGATCTCCTGTGCCAGGAGTGGCACATTGAGGAGGAGTGGCGCTGGCATTGACCATGAAGTGACCCGTTTCTGGGTCTCTCCTGAAGTGCGATGCTATTGGTGGTTGGGTGACATCTGTACCCGACAAGGGAGAGCAGTTAATCCAGCCACCTGTTACTAAGTTTACCCGTCAGCACTGCAGCACAGGAGGCTTCAGTGGGCACCCAGAGGGGCCCAGTCACCCTGAGGACGTGTGCGGAGACCTGGCGATGGGAAACCGAGAGGAGACAGACCCTCAGCGCTCTGTGGGCGAGACCTGAAGCCGGAGACCCGGCCTCCGGCTGTAGCGTGGCAGGGCTCGGTGGGGGGCAGCCAGCGAGGTCATTGTTGCTGTCAGGTTGCGCTGAGTTGGTCCTGATGCACAGCAGCCCTGTGTGGAACAGTACAAGAGCCCGCCTGGTCCTGTGGCGTGCTCACGGCTGTCTTCACACTGATGTCTGTCGTTGCAACCGCTGTGTCAAGCCACCTGGTCGAGGGTCTTATCACTGACCCTTTAGTTTGCTGAGGTCTCGGATCCGTCAAGGCTCCCGTCGTGAAAGAGGCGACACGTCCCGGGCCCCCGTATCTGTGTCCGTAAGCATGGACAAGGCACTTGTCGAGTGTCCAGTCTGTGACCAGGCCTCCACACTGACTGTGTCCTCGAGGCCGCCCTCGCACCGCCTGTCCTGTAGACATTCACAGACGAGTCCAAGGCCACCTGCATGGCCTTGCTTCCTTCCGAGGCACGAAAAGTTGTCAGTCCATCTTGTTGCTCGTTGTCTTTTTTGCTGACCCTCTACTTTGCCAAGCGTGATGTCCTTCTCCAGGGACCGATCGGTCCTGAAGATACGTGCAAGATATGCTAGCCGCGCTGTGGCTGTACTTCTTCCGGAATGCATGTTTGTCCTTTTGACGTTTCCAGGTACATTCGTTATTCAGCGATACCCCAGTTCAAAGACATCACTTCTGCCTGTGTATTCACTGTCCAGCTTTGACAGGCGTGTGATGTGACGGAAGATGCCATGGTCTGGGTCCGACGTACTGCCGTGGACTGAACTGCATCCCCCAGAATGGTTGTAGCCATGTGGCTGTGCCGTCATCCCCAGTATTTTGTGATTGTCCTCCACCTTGGGTGGTCTTGGGCATATTTAACCCCGAAGCTTCTCCACGCCAACCCTCCATCAGTTCCTCGGTTCACTTGATGTTTTCCTTCTCTGGTCCTGACCCAGCAGTGGTTCTGCTCCAGGCCCCCTGCCCTGGAGCGATTCTCTGTATCTGCCTGTGCGCCCTTCCTGCTCTGGAGGGTCACTGAACACCTTGGACGTTATTGGCCTGTCCTGTCAGCTGACTGAAGGAGATGGGCACCGGTTGCAAGGGGAAGGAGAAAGTAGCAAGGTTATTATCTGCACAGGTAAGGAGCAGCGTGGTGTCTGGCGACCAGAAGACCACAAACTCCTCAAACCGGGGACTTGGGAGTCTTACGGGGAGACTGGATCCAGGATTTGCTCCTCTGTCTCCGGTGGCCCACCCACCCTTCACATTCCCCTCCCGTTTGGTGGAAGTTGGGTTCCAGAGTCATGATGGCCCAGACGTCCTGGTGGGTGGACCTCTCGCTCTAGAATGGTTCCACTCCAGGTACAGTGGCGGGCTGGTCACTGGTGTCCCCCTCGTGGAGGAAGAAGGGTCTGAGGTCAGGTTCAGTGCAAACGCGGGTGGCTTGTCGGAGCTGCTTCTCAAGGGGCAGCCGTCTGACCTGCAGAATGTCACTCAGAAAATGCTGGAGCGTGTCAGCGTTAGACAGGAAGGGAAGGATGTTGCCCAGCAGCTCTGTCTTCTCTTGGGGCGCCTCGCAGGAGCCTCTAGCCGGGGCTTCAGGGGAGGTGTGTCCCTGTGACCTCAGTACTCTGCACCCAGTGTATTCAGTTGTTTTTCTTGAGGATGAGAGTGCCAACGTCCAAGCTGTACAGGTCAGACCGAAACCTGACGGCCTTCACGTGTGTTCGCAGTGTCGTGTGTTCTCTTTTACTTTCTTGTCTGTGTCTGTTCATGCTGCTTTGGCTTCTCCAGTGCCCCTGCTTGTGTGCCTGCCCTCCGCCGGTGACCTTTCCATCCTCTGAATGACCGGTGTCTCTTCCCTTTCCCGCCGTGACGGTCTGTGGGGCCCTTTGCCTCCTTGTGCCTCCGGGTTGGGAGTTGTCATCGATGGGCATCTGAAGTGTTCCTTGTGCGTTTGCAGAATTATCACAGAGCTCGTCCAGGTTGTCAGAGTTGAAAGTACAGCTTTTATTCCCTTCACATCCAGATCTCACGCGCTGGTGTTCGCTCCGATGACTGTTCAGCTTTTCCCGGCACTCCCTCACTGAAGACCGACATGCTGTGTTACTGCTTGTCCCCGGGTGTGCTGCGTTCATCACGGACCTGTCCACTGTGTGATCCTGTGTCCTTGTCGATTGCTGTGGAGGCAGTTCCAGCTCGTAGGGACCCTGCGTGCAGAGTAGGCCTGCTCCACAAGGTCCTCAGGGCTGTGACCTCTCGGCGCATGTGGCCTGGGCTGTCTTCCAAGGAGCCTCTCGGTGGCTTTGAATTGCCCGGTTTTCAGCTGCCTGTCAGAAACCCTAACTATTTGTGCTACTCAGGGGACGTGCCATTTATAATTATTTACTGCCTACAGCCAACAAAGTTAGAACCCGTGTGCATCCAGACGTTGCTGTTCTGGTCACTGCTGTGTCTGCTTGGCCCGTGGCATTATTATCTAAATCAGTTTCTATACTGAAAGAGCAAGATAGAAGGCTGAAAGGAAGCCACCTTACTTGAGACATTGCGTTTACCAGGAGACAGGGATCCAGGTTATCTGAGCTGAGTAGGGCGTTTCCTCTGTCTCCCATCCCTGCTACCCAGCAGGGCTCAGGCCATCCGACTTCTTGAAGATGCACAGCCAGAACAGCCAGCGTGTTACACATACGTGGACGCAAATGTCGTTGCTGGGAATTGCACCTCAGGCACGTTGACCCGCCTTCCACCCCTGGTGTAGCAGCGCGCCCTTGGGGCCGTATGGAGCATGTGATCAGCGGCGACCTCCCTCAGCTATACCCAGTTCACGGTAGGAGCTGCTCAGGAGCAGCCTGAGGGTACGTGAGCTGGCCTGCCCAACGCTTTCTGCAGATCCCTTCCAATTGCAGTTACTTGATAAATGCAGCATTTTATTAATGTTTATAGGAATGGGGGTTAGGGTGTTTGATAGCTTTAAAATATGTGATAGGGTTCACTGTGGTGATGGAGACTGTCACCATGGAAACCGTGGTGGCATGGTGGATAAGTGCTGCGTCCGCCGACCCAAAGGCCAGCGGTTGAAATCTGCCAGGCCCTCCTCGGACTTCTGCCCTCCCCTGTGTGGTTGCTGTGAGACAGAATCGACTCGGCGGCAGTGGGTTTATTCTTCATTGTGTTTTAGGTGAACGTTTCCAGTTGCTTTCAGTTTCTCATACAAGTCCTTCCACCCTTTGCTGTTTGACCCAACTGCTGTCCTCACACTGTGACAGCGCCCTTTCCTCCTCTTCCCTGCGTTTCCTGTGCCCATGAAACCAAGTCCTGTTCCCCAGTGGGCATCAGGGATTATCCTCTCACCATAGCTTTTCCATCTGTCTGCTGAGCAGATGATTCAAGAAGCTGGACTGTATGGAGACAAATGAGGCCTCAGGGTGGACAGAAGCCTGACTGACGCCTGTGCCTGTGGACGACACAGCTGTGCGTTCTGGCAGGGAAGAGGGTCGGGAACCCTGAGGAAGATCGAAGACCACCGCCTCTAGGGTGGATTGTTCTTCAACATCGAGAGAACAAAAATCCTCACGACTGGGCCACTAAGCAGTATTGTCAGAGACGGAGAAAGGATTCGGATTCTCAGGGATTTCATTATACTAGGTTCCAGAATAAATGCCCAGGAAAGCAGATGTCAGAAAATCAAAAGATGTATCACACTGGGAAAATCTGCAGCCAAGGACCACTTTAAAGTACTAAAAATCAAGGTGTCACTTTGAAAACTAAGTTGGGGTATTTGAATCGCATCGTATGCATGCAGAAGCTGGGTAATGAGTCAGGAAGGCAGAAGAATTGATGCCTCTGAACTGTGATGTTGGAGAACGTTGAATGTGCCATGGACCACCAAAAGAACCAACATCACTTCTGGAAGAACTACCACCAGAGTGCTCCTTGAAAGCAAAGATAGTAAGACTGCATCTCATTTACTTTGGACATGTTGTCAGGAGGGAGAAGGACCTGGAGAAGGGCATCATGCTTGGTAGAGCGGAGGGTCAGCGAGAAAGAGGAAGCCCCTCAACGAGGTGGACTGACACGGCAGCTGCAGCGGCGGGCCTGAGCACAGAAACAGCTGTGGGCCTGGGGCAGGGCCGGGCAAGACTCCTTTGCGTCATGCATCGGGTCGCTGTGAGTGGGAACCCACTCGAAGGCACCTGACAACGACATTCCTGTATGTCACCTCCTCCCCGCTCCAAACAGGACCTGCCCGGGTAATCTCCGTTTTCTACTTAAGCCAGGAAGCACACTCTTGACCTGTATCGCTGGACGTCTTACAAGATTGGACAATTAAGTTTGCGAACTCGTCCTAGAAAAAAGTGCTACATGCCTTTCTGCTTAGTATGGTCATTCTAGAAAAAGAGTTCCAGAATTGCCTTGAAGGGTGGACAGGGCACTGCTGTCGGTGCACAGCTTCCCAAGGCAGGTATTTTAAAGCTGAGCGTAGCGACCTTCCGCAGTGACCTGCAGAGCACTTTCTGTAGGTTGAGTTCATGGAATTAATCGTCAGACCTCATAATGACCCAGTTTACTCATTGTCTGAAGAGCTGGCCTCCTTGAATGATTTCTTGAGACCTTTAAGGAAAGCTTAGGGCCACGGTTCACCCATCCGTGCAGGCCACTGCATCTCCTGTGGCTGGTGAGGGCCGGAGAAAAGCCAACGGCCCTGCAGTGTTTTCCTGTTGTTAGTATCGCGGCCTGCTTTCACCCTGTGCTGAGTGTTTTGTTAGATATTCACACAGGTGCTGTGCAAGGAGGGGAGCCGCTCCCCCCAGGAAGAGGTGATCTCAGGGTGGAACTAGGGCCTTCCTCTGAGAGCATTGCTCCCGTGTCTGCTCTGTGCTCTGACTGTTCTGGACTGTGAAGAGAGGAGTGAGAGTGGAATTGCTGAGGCAAAGCGGAGAAAGAAGTCCACTGTAATGGAACGATTTTTAAGTCTGAGACAGGCTGCAGTCAGTGAGGTTGAGTGGAGACAGTGAAGAGATGGGACTGATGGCCAGACCCCAGAGCAGACACAGGACCCTGGTCCGGCACCCCAGGCAATCTAGTGTCCCCAGGACTGTCAGCCTCACCGTTCTTTTCACCCATGTTGATGTCCATGGTACCTTGCTGAGCCAGAATCTGGGATGTTGTTCTAGGACTCAGTGGCTGTTGAGGATGTGGCCGTGGACTTCACCCAGGACGAGTGGGCGTTGCTGGATCTTTCTCAGAGGAAGCTCTACAGAGAGGTGATGCTGGAAACCTTCCGGAACCTGGCCTCCGTAGGTATGGCTGACTGCGTTTTCTGTAAGATTTTTTCTTTAGTAACCAAATAGGTCGTAGTCATTGATGTTTCCCCATGTGTGGGCTGAGGAGTGAGACTACGTTGTTAAATAAGACAAGTGGGCTGCTTGCTCGCGGGAGTGTGCGTGTCCTGGCTTCCTCACAGAGCTCTGTCTGAAACGGACTTCTCATTTCGATGCTGGTTAGAGGCTTTAAGGGCCTTTAAGTCTTCCAAGTGTGGATGTTGGCTGTAGGGTTGGTGCTTTTTTTCTTTCTTTCTGATCTGGTGCACAGAGAGAATATTTGTGGCCTGGGACCATGTAAAGATTTTTAGTGTCTTTGTTTTAAATTTGCCACGATGAATTTTCTAGAAATAAATTTACACTTGTCCATTTCCCGAGACCCTGAAGACCAGCATTTTGGCTCAGTGTCAGGGAAGTGCTCACTTCTCTCCCCTGTCTTGTTCATGATGTCCCCTTCTCCATGATCACCGTGTCACCTGCACCTGATTGTCCTCCCAGAGTAAAAGACCTGAGGAGAGTGCAGATAGTGCCTGTCCACAATGACTGGGTCGGGGACAGCAGGTGACAGGGATCCTCTGAAGGACCAGGCCTGCGTGGAGAGAAGGAGTTGTGAAGAGATCAGTCAGAAAAGTGTCTTCTGAGTGGAGGAGTGTCCGCTTCCCAGACCCCTGAGCTTGCCTGTCTCACCGGCAGCAGTCCTCACACATCTGTGTTCGTGGGGAAAACCGGCCCCTTCTTCTCTGTTCAGGGTCCATGAGCTCTGTGTCCAGGACCTCTCTGCTGGGCTAACGTCACCCAAGCCATTTGTGTCACACTGTCACTCTCCGTCTTCAGGGAGGTCTTTCCTAGTGACCGCTGACACAGTACGGACCCAGCGTGGTGGGTTCAGTCCTGTCTTCTCTCCTCACCGCCTTTGCCTTCTCCGTAATTCTGCTCAGTTTGTTTCATACGGTGACCCTCCCCTGGAATCCTTTGTTGCTTTCTGATCACATGGCTGATGGAGGAATGCTGTCTACAGAAAACAGGGTGGTGCGATTGACGGAAAATCACACGTGCCTCCATGGTGAAAGAAAGCTGTGAATTCCACGGCTTCAAAATCAGGATAAGAGCCAGTGACGCACGGGAGGCGTCTTCATGCACATGTGCTGTCTAACCACTGCTCCACACTGTCTTCCCATGTGGAAACCTCCTGGCCAAGGGCTCCTGACTCAGTGGACCTATCCCTTGTAGGAAAGGCCACCAGAGAGGGTTCCACCTGGGACATCGAGAGCAGCACTTCTCAGGAGAGAGACATAGCTGCCCACTCCGTGTGTAAGTGGTGACAGGGCTTAGGAGACAGAGGCCTGTGGGGAAGTTTCAGCTGGGAGAAGGGTCAGGCTTCCTCCAGTTGCCACTGGAAGGCCCTTGTCTGGCTGAATGTAGAGAAGGCCCTGGATGTGGGGTCCCAGGTGGCTGAGGAAGGTGCATTGAATAAAAAGGAGTGAACAGGAGACGTGGAGGCGGATGTAGGGGAGGCCTTTCCAGGAGATGATGCAAAGGGCCAGGCAGCCTCGTCTCCCCCACCTCTGACTGAGAACTTTCTCTTCCAGGACAAGCAAGGCCAGAGATCCATCTGTGTCCCTCCTGCCCTCTGGCCTTCTCCACTCCGAAATTCCTCTGCCACCACGTGAAGCACAGCTACCCCTGTCAACCCTTCCCAGGAACACCTGCAAGAAGACCCCTCCAACCAGAGGACCGCCATCCAGGGGATCGGAGGCAGCAGCATTCTGAGCAACCCAACTGGAATGACAAAGCTGAAGGTCCCGAGATCGGACATGTGTCCAGACCAGTGTTTGAAAAGACAAGACAGGAGGGGATTTCAGAGGCCATCTCCAGCCTCCACAAAGGGCAGATGGGGCGTTCTAGGCAGGGTGAGAGAACCACAGAGACACAGAGCAGCCTAGGCCAGAAGGTGAATCCTGAGGACACAGAGACATTGTTCCTGAGGGGAGGAATCTCAGAAATTGCAAAACTCAAGTGTGGAGAATGTGGACAGCGCTTTAGTCGGAAGTCACACCTCACCAGACACCAGAGGCCACGCTCAGGGATGAAGCCCTATGTCTGCAGGGAGTGTGGTCGAGGCTTTAGGTGGAAGTCATATCTCATCAGACACCAGAGGACACACTCAGGGGAGAAGCCCTATGTCTGCAGGGAGTGTGGGCGAGACTTTAGTCACAAGTCAGTCCTCATCACACACCAGAGGACACACTCAGGGGAGAAGCCCTATGTCTGCAGGGAATGTGGGCGAGGCTTTAGTCACAAGTCAGTCCTCATCACACACCAGAGGACGCACTCAGGGGAGAAGCCCTATGTCTGCAGGGAGTGTGGGCGAGGCTTTAGTCAAAATTCAGTCCTCCTCCGACACCAGAGGACACACTCAGGGGAGAAGCCCTATGTCTGCAGGGAGTGTGGGCGAGGCTTTAGTCACAAGTCAGTCCTCCTCCGACACCAGAGGACACACTCAGGGGAAAAGCCCTATGTCTGCAGGGAGTGTGGGCGAGGCTTTAGTCGCAAGTCAGGCCTAATCCAACACCAGAGGACACACTCAGGGGAGAAGCCCTATGTCTGCAGGGAGTGTGGGCGAGGCTTTAGTAGAAAGTCAGTCCTCATCCAACACCGGAGGACACACTCAGGGGAGAAGCCGTATGTCTGCAGGGAGTGTGGGCAAGACTTTAGTCACAAGTCAGTCCTCCTCCGACACCAGAGGACACACTCGGGGGAGAAGCCCTATGTCTGTAGGGAGTGTGGGCGAGGCTTTAGTCAAAAGTCAGGCCTCATCCAACACCAGAGGACACACTCAGGGGAGAAGCCCTATGTCTGCAGGGAGTGTGGGCGAGGCTTTAGTCACAAGTCAGTCCTCCTCCGACACCAGAGGACACACTCAGGGGAGAAGCCCTATGTCTGCACGGATTGTGGCCGGGGATTTAGTGTCAAGTCTCACCTCATCAGACACCAGAGGGTACACTTAGGTGAGAAGCCTTTTATCTGCAGAGAGTGTGGGCGAGGCTTTAGTGAAAAGTCCGGCCTCATCCAACACCAGAGGGCACACTCAGGAGAGAAGCCCTCTGTGGGGAGTGTGGTCGAGGCTTTAGTAAGAAGTCATACCTCATCACACACAAGAGAACACACTGAGGGAGAAGCCCTGTGTCTTCAGGGAGTGTGGGCGAGACTTCAGCTGCAAGTCAGTCCTCATCACACCCCAGAGGATGTAATCAGGAGAAGCCCCATTTCCATGGGGAGTATAGGCGAGCCTTCAGCATCAAGTCAGGCCTCGTTGGACTCAGCAGAAGGAAATGTGGCCACCACCCACTCCCACCTTCCCAGCTCTGAGGGCCTTCACAGCAACCCTGCTGACCCCTTTTTCTCCCCCTGAGTACCAATGCAGCCAAAAAAGCCGAGTAAGCAGATTCTCCACTTTTGTGTAAAGAAGGAGGTAGAAAAGCTCAGAGAGTCCCTAAAGTGGTCAGGGTGTTGTCACCTGTGGTTTTGTTGGTCAAACAATCATCTCCGGTGGTGTTTAGGCCTCTTGTAATAAATGTCCCCTCCACACAGAGCTGTGGTCTCACTGTAGGACACAGAGAGTTCACAATCTCTCAGGATTCACAGCAGTTCGTCTGTTAGAAAGGTGAAGTCTAGATCCTGGTGAAATGCTGGGAGACTGTTGTGGGCTGGGGAGAAAAGTGGGGCTGGTTTGTCAGTGAGGTAAGGGAGCACCTGGTTTCCTGGAAGGTGCTCTCGTCTCCTGAGAGCCGCTGTCCCCAGCCCCCCCCCCCCCCGGAAGCATCGCTCTGCAGCTCTCCTCAGGGCTCATTGTCCCCCAGGACCCTAGAATTTGCAGTTCTCCCAGCACGCCAAGCCAACCCCAGGCCCATTCGTTTGGCACTGCCCATGCGCCCTCTCCTCTGGGCCTCAGAACCCTTGGCCTGACACCAGGCTATCAGCCCCAAGTCCACAGACCCTCGCTGCCTCCCGAGGTTCAGCTTCTCAGGGCCACAGAGGCCCTATCCCACCCAGATCTCCACCACTCAGACGCCTGCCAAATGGATGCCCAGTCCTGGTCTATGGCTGGTTCTGCCCTGAACCCCTGGGGGTGCCAGGAGGCCTCAAGGTGACACTGCAACTCTGACTCAGCTTCCCATTTCTGCCGCTGGCTCCCTGGGAAGGGGAGAATGGACCCAGTGTTTTCCGTCCTCTGCTGTTGGGCACTGCCCTTTGCCAGCGCAGTGCACAGATGGGGGCTTCAGGAGAGAAACGGTTTCTCCCCTGGGGTGGGTGCTGCCCTTGCTGGATGGACAACACCACCTTTTTCTCCTACCTGTGCCCAGCCCAGGACACCACCCTGCCTCCTTTACAGCACCCAGTGGCTGGCTGCTGAAGCTGGACTCCAGGTGTCCTAGGACCTGAGGGCACAGATACAGGGCACACTGAGCAGGTTCTTCACAGCAATGACATCGGTCCTGCTGTGAGGGGCTGGCCTCTGTCCCCCAAACTATGTCCATGTCCTAAACTCAGTGAGAGCTTGTTGGGAAAGGGTGTTTCCAGATGGAATTGAGGTTGGAACATGACATCATCCTGGATTAACCAGGTAGGCCCTGAAGCCAATGACCAGTTTCCTGATAAACAGAGACGTGCAGTGGGGACACTGAGAAGGAGGAACATCGACAGTGGAGTGATGCGGCCATGCTGTGCCCAGCAGATGCTGGGAGAGGCCAGGGGGACCCTCCAGAGAGTGTGGCCCCGCCCATACCACGGTCACAGATTTCTGGCCACCAAGACCTCATGAGGGTAAACTTGTTTAAGCCACTCAGTGTGTTGGTTCATTATGACAGGTCCAGGATGTGCATTCATCTTCCTTTGGGAACTGGAGGGTGCACTGGGGCTGCAGTGGTGGAGGGCTCGGCCAGAAGACAGGTGATTCTAGCCCTTCCATGGACCCAGGGAAGACAGATGGGCCAGTTGGCTTCCGTAAAGCTGCACAGGCCGGGGAACTCAGTGGGGTGGTTCTGCTCTGTCCTGTAGAGTGCCTGCGAGTCACGGTCAACCGCACAGCAGCACGTCAGCATTTTGCTTTTGGGTCACTGAAGATTTGTGTGTGTGGTGCATGTTTGTGTTTTATATGGAGGTTTCAAGAGCAAATTACATCCTCATTGAACAGTTAACACACATGCTGTTTTGTGACCTTTGTTGTCAGCCATGCGGTGTGTCCACCTGCTCCTCTCTTCCAGCTTGGGTTACCCGTTCCCTGCCATCCAGCTTTCCTGCCTCCGTCTGCCTTCCTGTCCTTGAACCTGGGCTCACATGCCCTTTAAATCTCATGTACATGGTTGACCTCCACGTGCTATGAATTGTTTTATGGGCTTGTTCGTCTTGAGCTGAAGGGTGAACCTCAGGAGTGACTGTACCACTGAGTCAAAAGGGTGTCGGGCCCCTACTCAGGATTTCTCCAACATCTGTCAAGTCCGTAAGTCTGGTCTCTTCTGTGAGGTAGGATTGTGTCCCACATTTTTCTCCCACTCTGTCTGGGACCCTCAATTGTGATCCCTGTCTGAGCAGTTGGTGGCGGTCGTCAGGCTCCGGTTAGTTGTGCTGGACTCGGTCTGGTGGAGGCTGTGGAGGTGTGGGCCTCTAGTCCTTTGGACTCACCTTCACCTTGTGTCTTTGGTTTGCTTCCTTCTCCCCTGCCCCAGGTGAGATGGGACTAGTAGACACACGAGGACTGCCAGTTAAGTTCGCGACCTCATCCTAGAAAAAGTGCTATACCTCATTGCTGAATAGCACTAGGGTTACCTTTGGAGTACTCCCCTTGGGAAGCTATGCACTGACGCTGGCACCTAGTCCATCCTTCAAAGCAATTTGGAACTTTTGTTGTCTGAAATGGCCCTCAGAGCTGTCATGGTGTTACCTTTGATACCCTCAGTGTCACCAAAATGTCTTTCAGTATTTCCTTTATCTTTGGATATAGAAAAATATCATTAGGGACCAGATCAGGTGAATAGGAAGGGTGATCCAATACAGTTATGTTTACTGTCTGAGGACTTGTTCACAGACAGTTACACAATTTGCAGACTTAATTACCATGCCACTGTTGGCAATGTCCATTCCTGAAGAGTTCCAAAATTGCTTTGAAGGATCAGCGAGTCTGTAACTTCCCAAGAGGAGGACTTCGAAGTGATAGATAGTGATAGTTAGCTATGAGGTGTGTAGCACTTAGAACAGTTAGGTTTGTGGATTTATTGTGGACCTTATTGGTTAGATGGCCTCTCGTTTGCTTTTAAGACCCCAGCTGCTACTCACCAAATTAGAATGCAGAACATCTTGATAAATTATGTTATGCTGATTGAGCACGATGTCCCCCAAGATCATGCTTCCTAGCCCTAGTCCAGTTGGAAGGCTACTTTTTTGACAGGAAGAAAGCAAGCTTCATCTCATGAACTTTGAATTTTTTGTCGGGGGGTCTTTCTCCTAACCAGAAAGGTGCTGCGTCTGCTAACCAAGAGGTCTGCAGCTCAAGTCTCCTCACTGGAAACCCTGGTGGTGTGGTAGTGAAGTGCTGCATCTGCTAACCAAGAGGTCTATGGCTCAAGTCTGCCACTCACTCCTTTGAGATTCTTTGGGGCAGTGCTGCTCTGCCCTATAAATAGGTCACCATGAGTCAGAAGAAGCTGTCATGCTGGAAGCTATGTCCGTGCTATGTAGGTACCAGCAGAGTCACCCATTGTCGTCAGGACCCAACAGTTTACTTCTGGAAAGAATTGGCTAGTGAAAATGTTAGGAGTAGCAGTGGAACACTGTCAGATGTAGTGCTGGGAAATGAGCCCCCAGGTCAGGAGGCCCTCAGCAGATGACGAGGGAAGAGCTGCTTCCTCAAAGTACAGTTGGTCTGAATGACATGGATGCAATATAAAGTCTTCAGGACCTTCGTCTGCTGATGTGGCATGACTCCAGAAGCAGCAGCTGCGAACATCCATTAATAGAATGTGGAATGTACAATGTAGGAATGTAGGAAAATTGGAAATCATCAGAAGTGAAATATAATATCCATACACCTCCAAGGAAATCCAGTTAGTATGACTATTATTGAAATTTATGCAGCAACCACTAAGGCCAAAAATGAAAAAATTGAAGATTTTTACCAGCCTCTGCAGTCTGAAATTGACTGAACATGCAGTCAAGATGCCTTGATAATTACTGGTGACTGGAATGTAAAAGTTGGAAACAAAGAAGAAGGATTGGTAGTTGGAAAATATGGGGTTGGTGACAGAAATATTGCCAGAGATTGCATGGTAGAATTTTGCAAGACCAATGACTTCCTCATTGCAAAGACCTTTTTAAAAGACAAATGACGACTATACAGATGGACTGCACCAAATGGAATACACAGCCACCGAATCAGCTACATCTGTGGGAAAACATGAGGAGCTGCTCCATAGCAGCAGCCAGCTGTGTGCTGACTGTTGCACAGATCCTCAGTTGCTCGTATGCAATTGCTCATATGCTTATGTGGAAATTGAAACTGAGAAAAATTAGAAGAGCCGAAGTGTGACCTTGTGTATATCCCACTTGAGTTTAGAGACCATCTCAAGAACAGATTTGATGTGTTGACCCCTAATGACGAACTCTGGGATGACATCAAAGGCATCATCCATGAGGAGAGTAAGAGGTCATTGAAAAGAGAGAGAAGACCAAACTGGATGTCAGAAGAGACTCTGAAACTTGCTTTTGAACATCAAGCAGCTAAAGCAAAAGGAAGAAATGACAAAGTAAAAGAACTGAACAGCAGATTTTAACTTGAGAAGACAAAGTGTTATAATGACGTGCAAAGACCTGGAAATAAACAAAATGGAATAATATGCTCTGTGTTTCTGAAGCTGAAAGAACTGAAGAAAAAAAATTCAAGGCCCAAGTTGCAGTAGTCAAGGATTCAGCAGGGAAAGTATTAAACATCTCAGGGAGCATCAAAAGAAGATGGAAGGAACTCAAGAGTCGTGGTACTAGAGAGAACTGTCCACTCTTCAGCCGTTTGAAGGGGTGGGTAGCATATGATCAGGAGCCTATTGTACTGAAGGAAGAAGTCAAAGCTGCATTGGAGTCACCGGTGAGAAGCAAGGCTTCAGAGATTGACAGAATATCAATTGAGATATTTCAACAGAGAGATGCAGGGCTGGAAGTGCTCACTTGTCTATTGCAACCGATGTGAAAGACCGCTACCTGGCCAAGTGACTGGCAGAAATCCATATTTAAGCACATTCCCAAGGAAGGTGATCCAAGCAAATGTGGAAATTACCAAACAATATCACATGCAAATAAAATTTTGCTCAGGATCATCCCAAAGTAACTGGAACAGCATATTGACAAGGGATTGGTGGAAATTCAAGCCAGATTCAGAAGAGGATGTGGAACTAGGGATGTCATTGCTGATGTCAGATGCACCTTGGCTGAAAGCAGAGAATACCAGAAAGATGTTTACCTGTGTTTTATTGACTATACAAAGGCAGTTGACTGGGTAATAAATTATGGCTAACATTTCAGAGAGCGGGAACTCCAGAACACCTCCTTGTGCTTGTGAGGAATCCTGTATGGATCAAGTGGCAGTTGTATGAACAGAAGAAGGGGACAGTGCATGGTTTAAAATCCAGACAGGTGTGCATCAGGGTTGTACCCTTTCACCATACCTTTTCAATCTCTATACCTGGCAGATAATCTGAGAAGCTGGACTATATGAAGAAAGACGCATCAGGATTAGGCTGACTCATTAACAGACTGCATTATGCAGATCACACCACCTTGCTGGAAGTGAAAAAGATTTTAAATACTAATGAAGATCAAGGGCCACCCCCTTCAATATGGATGGCATGTCAGCATCAGCAAAACTTCAGAAATCTTCATAACTGCATCATTAAGCAGCATCGTGATAAACAGGGGAACGATTGAGGTTTTCCAGGATTTTTCATTTTATTGGGTCCACAATCAATGTCCATGGAAGCAGTAGTCAAGAAATCAAAAGATGTGTTGCACTGGGAAAATCTGCTACAATGCCCCTGTTTAAAGTATTGAAAAGTAAAGATGTCATCATGAAGACTAAGGTGCACCTGACCCAAGCCATGATGTTTCCAGTTGCATCATATGCACGTGAAAGCTGGACAGTTAACAAAGAAGACAGAAGAAGAATTGACGTCTTAAATTGTGACATTGGGGAAACATATTGACTGTAACATGGACTGTCAAGAGCAAACAGATCTGTTCTCATAGGAGGACAACCAGAGTGCTCTTTGGAAGCAGAGACGCCAACAGTGCATCTTACACATTTGGGCATGTCAGAGGGTCAGTCCCTATAGAGGACATGACGTCTGGTAGAGTGGAGAGTCAGCGAAGAAGGGGAAGACCCTCCGTGAGAGGGATTGACACGTGGATGCAATGATGAGAATAGGCATAAAAAAGACTGTGGACATGGCAGAGGACCGGGCAGTGGTTAGTTCTGTTGAGCATAGGGTCACTGTGTTGGAACTGACTCGACGGCACCTGAGAACAACAGCAACATGAGTCAGAATTTACTTGACGACAGGGGCTTTGCCCTTTATTTTCCCCGTAAATGACTCTTGTCCTAATAGCTGAGAGAGAGGCGGAACAGGCCTCTTCTCTCTCACCAGTCCTGTCAACACTGTTCTGACAGAGCCTTGCTTTTATTTTGAAAGAGGAAAAATAAAACAGAAATCTCAGAAGCTAAAGAAATTTTGGAATTATGGAGGGTTTGAGGGTTTCCCAGCTTGCTAATATTAGTGGCAGAGTAATAGCAGGTAGGGAGTTTGGGAGGTCTGGGATGCAGAGTGACCACGTTTTGTTCAGTTTTTCATCCTTAAAATGAATAGGAAAAAGGTAAGAGTTGAAAATCCTTCTCAGTCTACCACTGTGACGCTGCCATGAGAAGCCCTGGGTGGTAGAGATGGTTAAGGATTTGACCACCAGCTGGAAGGCAGGTGGTCAGCTCACCCCAGAGGAGCCTCTGAAGAAGGGCCTGGCGACCAGCATCTGAAAAATCTCAGCCTGGAACCCTGTGAGCAGTTCTATCCTACAGACTTGGGGTCACCGAGAGATAGAATAGACTGTACAGCAGCTGACAACAACTCTGATATCAAGAAGACGACAACAGTTTATCTTTCAGCCATGCTAGATATATCAAAAACAAGCATCCAACCCCATGGTGTGTCTGAGAGGCTACAAGTGACTGCTACTTCCATCAACAAAGTATAGTTTCCAAAAAACTCACCCGCTTATTGAATCCTATAAATACCCTGGGAAATGCACAGCTGAGTTTGTAAGAAAATATTCACTTCCCCCAACAACCAAAAGTGAAGGGGGCACTGGAACCAGAGTGCAGAAAAGCCCCAAAGTGATAAAAGTATAACTCCAGTTTCCTGACGTACAGTGAATGCCCGCGAGGATAAAAAGAAATGGAAACCAAGACACGCTTTATTGAAAATGCAAAGTATAGTAGTGAGTTTAAAAGCAGAAAGAAAGCAACAACAAGGCTGACTTCAGACTTCTGTGGATCAACTGTTGTTGTCAGGTGCCACTGAGTTGGTTCCAACTCACTGTGTGCAACAGAGTGAAATACTGTCCAGTCCTGTGCCTGCTCACAATGATGGTTACCCTTGACCCCACTGGTGCAGCCTCTGTCTCACCCCGTCTCGTTGGGGGTCTTCATCATTTTTGCTGACTCTCTACCAGTCATGATGTCCTTCTCCAGGACTGTTCCCTCATGATAATGGCCCATGTATGTGAGACGATGTCTCTTCATCCTTCTAAGGACGGTTGTGACTGTACTGCCATGACAGACCCGTCTGTTCTTCTGGAAGTCCATAGTAACTAAGGCCAGAGCAACTAAGGGGGCTGGAAACAGGAGAACAGCACATTAAACGTGCTAAGAAAACACAGCTGTCTTCCTGGAATTATATCATCAGCTAAACTGATACTAAAGGACCAAGGCAGAGTAAGGCCGTGTTGGGCCCAGCACACCCTCACTAAACTCTGTGTTTTATAAGGTAAAAGGAAAATGATTCTAAAATGACAAGAAATAGTTAAGCCAAAAAAAAAAAAAAACAAAAAGCAAAAACCCTAAGTCAATGGTCAGTTGACTCAAACACAGTTTAGTGATGAAAAAACAAAGCTAGAAGTCAAGGAATGCCGGACGCCAAAACAATGCTGGTGGGAAGGGCTTACGTGCATTTACAGTGTTTTAAAGCCCGTGCTCTGCTTAGAAAAGGCCTGGAGATTCTCATCAACTTCAGAGTTTATTAAACCCTTTGCTAAAGTAAAATTTTGGAGTAAAATTTAAAGCATTGTTTTGTTCCTGGGTGCCACTATGTGAGTTCTGACTCCTGTCAACCCACCATACACCAGAAGACCCTGCCAAGCCCACACGTCCTTCCAGTCGCTGTTAATGCTGGAAGCTGTTTCTGCCCCCGGTGTGTCAGTCCATCTCATGGAAGGTCTTTTTCATTCATCTTCTACTGTACCAAGCACAGTGTTGTTCTCCAGGGACTGGTCCCTCCTGATAATATGTCCAAAATATGTGAAGTGACATCTCACTACCCTTGCTTCTAAGGAGTGTACTGACTGTAGTTGTTTTAAGACATTTATTCTGGCAGTCCGTGGTGTATTCAGTATTATTTGCCAACACCCTAACTCACAGGCATCAATTCTTTGGTCTTCTTTACTGTGGCTTTAGCATGCCTACAGGCAACTGAAAATACCATAGCTTCGGCCAGGTGCACCTTAGTTCTTAAAGTGATATCCTTGCTTTTTTGGAAAAAAATAGAAAGGGAAATTTTATTTTTAAATAAATCAGTCAATCTACATAAGATTAGATAGTTGATAGAAATTTGGTTAGGCAAATGCAGTGACAGCACACAGTAGAAAGTCGGTCAACCTAACTGGACTTCACCATAAACTGAAAACTCTTCTAATCTCCACCCAGTTTTGCAAGGTAGAGTAGCAGGGGCTTAGGGACCATGCTCTCAGGTGACATCAAGGCAAGTTGGCAAAAGTAGCCTATTGCTATGAGAATCTTCTGCAGTCCAAATTGGTGAGTGGCACCCAGGGTCTTAAAAGCTAGCAATCTGCCATCCGAGGTACACAAGTCGTCCCAACTCAACTGGAATAGATGATCACCAAGAAGACATGGGGAAAAAAGAGCCCAGGAGACAGACCCATGTGAATGGGTGACTGTATCAAGATGTGACCGGAAGAACTCAGTCAGATGGTACCTGGCCAGCACCAAAGACAGTTGTGATGGGGCACACAATGTTGAGTCCCTATGGCAACATGAGAAAGGGAGGTACAGCTCAAGAACTCTACTAAAAGACCACAATTGATGGTCTGACATCCTGAGTGTTCCCCTGGGAGCATGGACCCTAGACCTGCTGCTGTCCCTGACCAGAAAACGCTGCTGAGGTCAACTCTTTGGACAAAAATGGACTGGACGTGGGGACACAACTTGATAGTGTGGTGTGTTGTATGTATTTATAGGATGCTGTCCTACTTGTCTGACTAGAGGGGAGAGAAGAGGGTAGAGAGGAGGGGCAGGAGATTGTTAAGAGTGCTCAAGTATAGAATGAAAAGTAGGAGTGTGCTGTCACCAGGCAAGGAGAGCAGAAGGAGCTGCAGATAGGTGGGTGGGTAAGTTTAATTTGGATTTCATTTAATCACAATAAAAATAAATAAATCTGAAAGAAACCATTGAAAGGTAGAAATTCAGGAAAAGAGAAATCAACAAATACCAAGTAATTCCAAATAAGTCACAATCTACCATAAAGATGATGAGTAAAACCAACAGACTAAGACACAGAGACTGAGTGAACTAGAAGCAAGTGTAGGCATGCTCTTAACCAAAGCGCTGCATCTAAAGCACAAGACTGTGTAGAAAGGTTGGAAAACCAAAGGAAAGGTAGTTACCCAAACCAAATATGGCATACCAAAAAAATCAGCTAAAGCAGATTTAGTGCAACAGTCATTAAAATATAAACAGATAATACGATGACTGGAATTTGCTTCGGAATCGTCTGGGAGAGAATGTGAATGAAATAAGATGTCCCTTGAGTGGACTATTTCTGAGGCTGGTTGGTGGCCACACAGGGCTTTCTTCCAGCATTCTCTCTGCTTTTGTATAATAGATCTAGAAAGCATTATTAGGGTGAAAATAGGCTCTCCGTTGTCTCCAGGGTTCAGTTCATCAGGAAGAGATGAAAATTCTCGCCCTGTTGGAGGCTAATATTGGACTTACAACATCATGTCACCTGAAAAGAGAGTCATGGACCAATTTACTTCAAGACAGGGAATTGTAGTTGCCTCTCCAAGCATGTGAAAAGAAGAGCATCATAAAAAGACATATGCGATGTGAACAACACAACAAGTTGCTCTAATGGCCATGTAGCTGAGCACATAAACAAATGCCCACAAACTACAGCATTGAAGAAATTTCAAGTAATCTACATAGAAGGATATTGAATGGACCATTTATTTCTTTTTGAACACAATTATGGTACAGTATGATCAGGAACCCATGGTACCGAAGGAGGAAGTTGAAGTGTATTGAAGGTACTGGCATAAAACAAGGCGCCAGGAATTGGTGGAATATCAATTGAGATATCTCACTTATGTTAGAAATCAATAAAAATGCTATTGAGAAAAAAACCTATGCAGTTAGAAATTTAACACATAAACCTATCAATAGATCAAAGAAAACTCAGAAGCAAAATTAGAAAATACTTAAAACTGAGCTGCAGCAAAGTATTACCTAGTAAAGTTTGTGGATACAGCTTAGAAGGGAAAAAATAGTACCTAGTACATTTTCCTGGAAACCGTGGTGAGGTAGTTAAGTGCTACAGCCACTAATAAAAAGGTCCACAGGTCAAATCCGGTGCCCCTTGGAAAGTCTGTCGGGCAGTTCTGCTCTGTCCTGTAGTTAGCATGCGGTTGGCAGTTACAGTGCTGCAGTGGGCTTTCTGAGAAGATATTTCCATTAGAAAAGAAGAAAGGTTGGAAATAAAGTAACCATCCAACTCCAGGAGGCAGAGAAGGAAAAGCAACAGCAAAAAAGGAGAGAAAGAAATGAAGAGAAACATAAGAACAGAAATAAATGCAGAGATCCACGAAGTCAAAATCTGAGTTTCTAAAGGACTTGGAATGACAAAAAATCTTTCAGAAGGTACCAAAGTAACCAAAGAGCATAAAGTCCTGTGACATAAATCAGCCAAAGACATCTCTATGGAGATGATTATAAGACTTATCCACGACACTGTCAAAAAGTAAAGGTATAGACCATATTAGTGCATAGAAGCCTAGGGTGCACCTGATCCAAGCCAGGGTGTTTTCAGTCGACTCATGTATGTGAAAGCTGGACTGTGAATAAAGAAGCAAAAACTGATGCCTCTGAATTGTGGTACACGTTAAGAATACAAGGACTACCAATAAAGTTGACAAACTCATAGAAAAAGTGCTGCATACCTCATTGCTGAGTGTCACTGCAGTCACCCTGAATTCCTCCCCTCGGGAAGCTCTGCACCGACACCAGTGCCTAGTCCATCCTTCAAAGAAATTTTGGAACTCCTTTTCTGGAATGGTCATCAGAACTGTTGTATTACCTTTCATGTCCTGAATGTTATCAAAATGTCTTCCTTTTAGTATTTCCTTTGTCTTTGGGTAAAGAAAAAAGTCATTGGGAGCCAGATCAGCTGAGTAGGGAGGATGTTCCAATATAGTTATTTGTTTACTGGCTAAAGACTTCCTCACAGACAACTACACAATTTCACGAGCTTGCCACTTTGCCATTGTGCACAATGGCCATTGCAGAAAGAGTTCTGTAATTGCTTTGAAGGGTGGACTAGGCTCTGGCGTGGGTGCATGTTTTCCCAAGGGGAGTACTTCAAAGGTTACCATAGTGATATTCAGAAATGAGGTGTGTAGCACTTGGAACTATTAAGTTTGTGGACTTAGTTGTCAAGCCCTGTATTAAATATACCATGAATTGGCAAAGGAAGGAACAGGTCTGTGTCGGAGGAAGTACAGCCAGACTGCTCTTTAAAAGCAAGCATGACAAAACTTCATCTCACATGCTTTGGACATATTATCAGCAGGGATCAGTCCCTGGAGAAGTACATCATACTTGGTGTTTTAGTCAGCTAGGGCTGCTCTAACAGAAATACCACCGATTGGATGGCTTTAACAAAGAAAGATTTATTCTTACACAGTCTGGTAGGTTGCAAGTCCATATTCAGGGTGTCCGCTCCACGGAAAGGCTTTCCCCTTGTCGGCTCTGGAGGAAAGTCCAGTATTGCATCAGTCTTTGTTCAGGGAGCGTCCTGACACAAGAACCTCTGGTCGGAAGGACACACTGTGCTCCCGGTGCTGCTTGCTTGATGGTAGCGAGGTTCTCAAATTGTCCTTTGTTTCTTTTTCCTTTTATTCCTTGCAAGCTAAAAGCATTAAGGGTGAGGCAAGCCATACTCCAGGGAAACTCCCCCTACAGCAGGCATTTACGGCCCCACCCTAATCCTTTAACATACAGGTTAGCAGAACCACACAATGGAGGACAGTCCCAAGATACTGGGAACCATATCCCAGCTACGTGGCTGTGCACATTTTTGGGGGGACACAATTCCAACCATGACACTTTGTAAAGGAAAGAGTCAGCAAAGAAGAGAAGGACCCTCAAAGGGTGAATTGCCACAGTGGCTACAGCAGTGGACTCAAACCTAACGGTGGGGAGGGTGCACTGGACCAAGCAGTGTTTGATTCCATGAGCACGAGGTCCCTATCAGTCAGCAGTAACTCGACGGCACCTAAGAACAGCAAAGCAATGATGGGTAGAAAGGCGTCCTGTTATAAAAAATATGTCAACTTTGCTTCCTGAAAGTGAAAAGGACTTGATGTGTTTACTGATGAAGACAGAAGACTACAGCCTTCAGCGTGAATTACGCCTTCACAGAAGGAAAACAAAATCTTCACAGACAGACCAGTGAGCAACATTATGGTAAATGGAGAAAGGATTGAAGTTGTCAGAGATTTCATTTTACTTGGATCCACAAACAACACCCATGGAAGCAGCAGTCAAGAAATCAAATGATACATTGCCTTGGGAAAATCTGCTGCAAAGGACTTCTTGAGTGTTGAAAAGCAGAGATGTCACCTTGAAGACAACAATGCACCTGCCCCAAGTCATGGTGTTTTCTGTCACCTCATATGTTTGTGAAAGCTAGACAATGAATTAGGAAGACCAAAGAAGATTTGACACCTCTGTGTCATGGTGTTGGAGAAGAATATTGAATATTCCATGGACAGCCCAAAGAACAAAATCTGTCTTGGAGCAAGTTCAGCCAGGATGTTTCTTAGAAGTGAGGATAGGGAGTCTTGACACGTACTATGGACATGTTACCAGGAGGGACCAGGCTCTGGCCAAGGACATCGTGCTTGACAAAGTAGAGGGGTCAAAGAAAAGGAAGACTTTCAACAAGATGGAGTGACGCAGTATGTCTTCGGCGGGTTTTCTAGGGAAGTAAAAAAAGTAACATATATGTACAAGGAAAGATTTATATACAAAGTATGAGGAAAGACATATAAAGGAAACAGCTCATGGAACTGTAGAAGCTAAACATCCCATGCCCTGGCACAAGCCTCACATGGCCACGGAAGCTGGTGAACCCAAGGTCAGCAGGTCAGAGACCACAGTTCTAGATCACCGGCTGTGTAGGTCGGCGAATCCCAAGATGTGGCTGTAGCTAAGTCAGTGCTGATGAGCAAGAGTCCATGTTGCTAGGCCCATACATAACCGTTGTCCCTGCCACCATGGCCATTTTGTTCATGAGCCCATCGAGCAATGACAGGGGTAGCCGGGGAAAGAGGATGATTGGTTCCCACAGAATGCGTCATCTTATCCACTTGATTGTTAAACTCATCCTCTGCTGAGGTCACTCTTTGATGAGCATTCACATGAGACAAAAACACCTTTACTTTGACCCACTCAGAGAGGTCTATCCATGTACCTCTTTCCCATAAATCCTTGTCTCCAGTCTTCCAATCATGTGCCTTCAAAGTCCCTGACCAACTGGCCAAGCTGTTGACCACAGCCCGTGAATCAGTATACAGCTGCACATCTGGCCACTTACAACCAAAGTGAACAACCAGATGAACTACTTGAAGTTCTGCCCATTGGGAGGATTTGCTTTCACCACTGTCCTCCATAGAGGTCCCAGAACGGGGCTGTAGTGCTGCTGCTGTCCACTTCTGAGAGGTGCCACCATATTGCACAGAACCATCTGTAAACCAGGTACGAGTTTTCTCTTCCTCAGTCAACTGGTCCTAAGGAATCCCTGTGAGGCCATAGATGCAAACTGGGAGATGGAAGGTAATATTACAGGAGTGGAGACCATGGGCATATGGGCCACTTCCTCATGCAACTTGTGCCTTCAGGTCCAGCACAACCCGATCTCGTATATACCACTTCCATTTAATCATGGAGTGCTGCTGTGCTCGTCCAACTTTATGACTCTGTGGGTCAGTCAACATGATAGGCAGCTCAGGACACATGGTGACTTGGTTTCCCTTGGTTAAGCATTCAGTTTCTGCTAAGGCCCAGTAAGAAGGCAGAAGCTGTTTTTCAAAAGGAGAGTAGTTACCTGCAGAGGATGGCAGAGCTTTGCTCCAAACTCCTAAAGGTCTGCACTGTGATTCACTAATAGGGGCCTGCCAAAGACCCCAAACAGCATCTCTACCTGCCACTGACACCTCAAGCACCATTGGATCAGCTGGATCGTATGGCCCAAGTGGCAGGGAAGCCTGCACAGCAGCCTGAACCTGCTGCAGAGCCTTCTCTTGTTCTGGGCCCCACTCAAAAGTAGCAGCCTTTTGAGTTGTTTTATAAATAGGCTGAAGTAGCACACCTAGATGAGGAATATGTTGCCTCTAAAATCCAGAGAGATCCACTAGGTGCTATGCCACTTTTTAGTTGTCAGAGAAGTCAGGTGCAGTAATTTACCCTTCACTTTAGAAGGAATATTGTGACATGCCCCACACCACTGGACCCCTAGGAATTTCACTGAGTTGGAAGGTGCCTGAATTTTTGTGGGATTAATTTACCACCCTCTGGCATGTAAATACTCAATAAATCCAGAGTCACTGATACTTCTTCCTTACTAGGTCCAGTAAGCATAGTGTCATCTATATAATGGACCAGTGTCACATCTTATGGGAGAGAGAAAAACAAACAAGGTCCTTACGGACTAAATTACGACATAGGGCCGGAGAGTTAATGTACCACTGAGGCAGGCCAGTGAAAGTGTATTGCTGGCCTTGCCAGCAGAATGCAAACGGTTTCTGGTGGTCTTTGGAAACAAGTATGGAGAAGAAAGCATTTTCCAGATCAATAGCTGCATACCAAGTACCAGGAGATGTATTAATTTGCTCAAGCAATGAAACTGCATCTGGAACTGCAGCTGCAATGGGGGTCACCACCTCATTAAGTTTGTGATAATCTACGGTCATTCTCTAAGATCCATCTGGTTTTTGCACACGCCAAACAGGCAAGTTGAATGGGGATGTGGTGGGGATCACCACTCTGGTATCCATCAAGTCCTTGATGGTGGCAGTAATTTCCGCAGTCTGTCCAGGAATGCAGTATTGTTTCTGGTTCAGTGTTTTCCTAGGCAGTGACAGTTCTAGTGGCTTCCATTTGACTCTTCCTACCATAATAGCCCTCATTCTGTTTGTCAGCGATCCACTGCGGGAGTTCTGCCAATTGCTGAGTACATCTATTCCAATTATGCATTCTGGCACTGGTGAAATCACTACAGGATGGGCTCAGGGACCCACTGGACCTGCTGTGAGACAAACATGAGCCAAGACTCCATTAATAACCTGACCTCGGTATGCCCCCACTCTGACTGATAGGCCACAGTGACGTTTTGGGTCTCTTGGAATTAGTGCCAGTTCAGAGCCAGTATCCAGTGGTCTCTGAAAATTCTAATTATTTCCTTTTCCCCAGTGAACAGTCACTCTTGTAAAAGACCGTAGATCCCTTTTGGGAAGGGCAGGATAAAGATTAACAGTATAAATTTTTGGCAGGGTATTAGAATTCTTCCTTAAAGGGACCTGGCCTCACCTTCATTAAAGGGGTTGTGGGTCCTTAAACTCGCTCAAGTCTGGAAATTGATTGAAGGACCGTGACTCTGTTCTGACAATTTGAGTTAGACTGCTGTTCACCTGACCTAGAATTCATCCATTGATACAAATTGTCATGGATGGAATTCCATGTCCCCCCCTTTCAAAGATAGGTGTAGCCGTGTGGCTGGGCCATGATTCCCAGTGTCTTCTGACTGTGCTCCATTTTGTGGTTTTCCTATGCTGTAAAAGGATTAGGGTGGGACTGTAAATCCCTTCAGAAGATCACCTCCCTGCTCCACTGTGAAGGGAGGTTCCCTGGAGTATAGCTTGCCTCACCCTTAATCCTTTCATCCTGCAAGAGATAAAAGGAAAGGGAACTGGGTACTTAGTCATGGTGTCCCTAAGAAACAGATAATAAACCTACTAAATATTTACTTGATCTGTGTTTTAGTCAGCTAGGGCTGCTCTAACAGAAATACCACAGTGTGGATGGCCAGATAAAAGGAAAGGCTGAGAACTAGGAACCTCACACCATCAAGCAAGCAGCACCGGGGGAAGAGCTGAGATTCCTGCGCCAAGACGCTCCCTGGACAAAGACTGATGCAATACCGCCTTTCCTCCAGAGCTGACTACAGGAAAAGCTCTCCCCTGGAGCAGACATCCTGAATTTGCACTTGTAGCCTACCAGACTGTGTAAGAATAAACCTTCTTTGTTAAAGCCATCCACTCTGTGATATTTCTGTTAGAGCAGCCCTAGCTGACTAAAACACAGATCAAGTAAATATTTAGTAGGTTTATTATCTATTTCCTAGGGACACCATGACTAAGTAACCAGTTCCATATGTCCATACGGGTTGTACTATTATGATTACTATTTTGTCTCCACTGTCCATTACTGTAAGCACGCCCACCTTATCTTGGTCGATTGAGTGAAGCCACTTGACCCCTACCACCACGGGGTCCAGTCAGCCCCATTGTAGTTAGGTGTCTTAATTCAGTCAGGTCAGCTCCCACTGTCATATCTGATTTACATAAAATGGCAATCACAGCAGTCTTCAAGGATCCTGGAGCTGCCTTCACAGATTTGTTTCTCACAGCTGTGGTAAAAGTTGTGTCTGAACATTCTATGTGTGGATTTGAAGGTCTAATGGAATAAATCCACTCTAACATGCAATTTCTGTAAGCCTTTGGATGCCCTCTTCTACCGTACACCAAGGCAAGTCTGGCAATTCAGCTTGATTGAGTATAGGCCACTGCATCATCCGTGCTTCAGCAATCCAACTAAATGAACTATTACGTCCTTTCCTAACTTCTCGAGCAGAAACACTGAATGAAGAATCTGTGTTCAGTGGACCCATGTCAAGAAATTCAGACTGATCCAACTTTATGTTCCTTGCCCTATTATCCTACACCCTTAGCAGCATTCCCATGCATGTTCCCCAGGTTTCTGTTTGTACCTATTGGAGAAGTCAAGTAGTTCCTTTGGAGTATAGCTTATCACCTCCTGGGTCACATTTTGTACTTCACCTTTCAGGGCTATCTGGGACTTAAGTCCAGTTACAGGTCTAGAAGCCAAAATGGGTAGTGTAGAAGTGTTTTTAGAACCCTCAGCATGGTCTCTAAAGCATATGCCTCAGGCCATGCCCTAGACAATGACTCGGGCAGGTGCTGTTTAGGAGCAACTGCACTACAGCTAATCTCATTAGATTGGAGTGGAGGGGATAATGCAGTTGATTTAGCAGACAAACATGAAGTAATCCCTTCACATGGGTGTGAGTCTGCTGGCAGGACTGTTTCACTGGATGTTAGGGGCTGAGTCTCCCCAGCTTCCTTATCTTCTGTCCATATGTCTCCATTCCAAGTTTCAAAGTCCCATTTTTTTCCCCAATCAATGTCCTCACTTCAGAAACCTCTCGAGACTGGCAATTGAGCTGACATTGCAGTTTCCACCACTCTAATGATAAGCATCTGGGTTTGGCTTTCAGCAGTATCGGCTCTGCCATTACAGGTAATGAGGTTTTCTTTTAAAATGCAAGTGTTAGGTTTTGAGGTCTCTTACATGGCATGAGAGCTTTGATTCCAAAACCCTGAGCTCATCTCTTTCTTTCACCAGTTTGTGTAATACAAGTAGGACCAGCCCACCAACCTCCTTATACTTCTCATCCTCACATAATTTTAAAAAGTTATCACATGTTTTCAGGCTAAGCGTCACTTTTCACCAATATCTGATCGATTGGTGGTGCTATTTTGTGGATCTGTGCCTCCACCTCGGCCCATGGACTAGCATGATATTCTTTACTGGTAGGAGCAGGGTTAGCAACAGTGTGAATATTAGCCAGACTCAAGAACCATTTGAAAAGATTCATTTTTACAGTTTTGTTTCCCTAGAACCACTCCTGGTACCAAATTGTCTTAGGCTGGGTTTTCTAGGGAAGCAAAACCATAACACATATATGTACAAGGAAAGATTGATATACAAAGCACATGGAAAGACTTATCTATAAAGGTAAGGGCTCACGCAATTGTAGAAGGTGAACATCCCATATCCTGATACAAGCCTCCTGTGGCCATGGGAGCTGGTGAAGATCAGCAGGTCAGAGACCAGAGTTCTAGATCACCAGCTGTGCAGGTCAGCAGATCCCAAGCTGGCGGCAAGACTGTAAAGTCTCTGCTGATTCACAGAGTGGAAGGAGCTGGCAAACCCAGGATCGGCAGGTCAGGGAACAGGACTCTCAAGTGCTGCCTGGAAGTCTTGATGAACCCAACAGCTGCTTGTTCAGGTCCAGAAACCAGACTCCAGAGGACAGAGCAGGAGCTGCTGGCTACATGAGCAGACAGGAAGTAGGTGGTGGAGGGCAGAGAAATGAGAGCAGAGGGCAGGAAGCCACCACAGGCCCCACCCTGCCACTTCATACAGCAGCCAAACATGCAGTAGCCAAGTAGACACATCTTGACCACTATGCAGTGGTGCAACAGTGGTCTCCAGCATGACACCAACTATGAGGATAGGGCAAAACCCAGCAGGGTTTTACCCTGTTGGACATGGGGTTAGACCCAACCCAAAAGCACCTTAGAACAGCACTTTATTCCTCCAGAGATAGCCTTAGGATTTGTTCATGCAAACACGGCCAGAACTGCGCTCTTCAGGACTGAGTCCCTTGCAGGTGACAGACAGACAGTCCCTTGACAACAGACAGAAACCTTTGGGGGACAGCCTCTGAGCTGGGATGCTGTGACCCCAAGACTGTGGGCAGCCATCTGGGTGTCCAGACACCTGGTACTGGCCACCCCGAAGACAGGCCAGTCTGTGGTTGAAGCGTACAGTGGTTGTTCATATGTACCCCTTGTCCTGGGTTCATGTTTCTCTGGAGTGGACATGTACCCGATGTCTAATGGGCCACACATTATGTCAGATAAATAAAATAGCATCGGTGAGATCATGGCCCACAGAAGGGGAGAATGAGAGGTGATGAAGAGACAGATTTCTGCAAGTGTTTTATTTTACAGTGCAGGTTAGATTTATTGTAAGATTTCATTTGATTCAATTTCATCACAAATACTTATTTTAAAATATACTTTATGTTTGGTTATGTTATTTTCATAGTTTCTTTTTATATTTTGTTGTAGCTTGTTTAGTGTTTTTTTGCATTTTAATTTATAAATAAATAGTGTTTTGGCAGCCTGGGTACAGTGGCTAAGACCTCAGGGTACAACCAAAACATCGGCAGTTCAAATCCACCGGTGTGGTCCTTGTACCCCAGAACTCAGGTAAAGTCCACTCCACTGTAACTGGTACACATGGACTTGGAGCCAACCCCAGGTGTGCAGAAATGCTGCCTAGAATCCTTGCTGTCTTACTTATCCAGTTGCTCCAACAGACCGCCGAGGCCCGTCACCGACAGAAGCCCCTGTGAGCAAAGCTACACACCTATGTGATGGCGGGCGGAGGCATCTCACCCTTGGTATATTTTTGGCTGTACTCTCCCTGATAATATTTTGCATCCTAATGAAACCTTCCTCAAAAGTACCCTCTCATCTCCTGGCACAAGGATTAAGGAAGGTGCCTTCTAAGAAGGGCTTCACAACCCCCTCAGCCTAATAAATCCCAACACAGCACACCCAGCGCGGGAATGGCAAGGCCGGCCCAGCCCTGCTGGCTTCCCCCAACTGCACATCCCCCTCCACATGTGAAATACAAGATTGCAGGAAGGCCCTGGGAAGCTCCCCGGGGACGACCCCACACACAGCCCTTAGATGTAGACATCCCACTCCCTGCATCAGGAAGATGGATAGACTCCCAAGTTTATTATAATTGGTATGGCAAATGAGTTAACACTAAAGAAATACCCTTCTTAGAACAGCTTAGGAGAGACATAGGGTGGGGGATGGTAGGCGCTTACTGTCCCCACCGGAAGAGATAAAATAAGAGCAAAGAAGGAACAAATAGAGACAGCCAGATAATAACCTTTAGATGAGCCTACCCCTCTTCCTGCACCTTTGACCTCAAGGCATAGGTAGAGCTGATTGAGCTCAAGGCATAGCTTTGTTTTCACTGTTAATTATCACCACAATATACTTGTCTCGGGCCGTTACCTAGAGGGCCCTAATGATTAACATGAAAAGAGACCACTGTCTCGGGCCATTATCTAGAAGGCCCTAATGATTAACATGAAAAGAGACCACAAAGTATCAATTCCTTACAAGCCAACAGCTTACATGGTCAAAGAGCAGGGTGAAAATCGTGTCACCTCATTGATTATATTAAAAATAAAGAAAGACAGGCCTTAACAGGCTGCTGACCTCCAGATTCCTGGTTGTCTGAGTCTCATTTCTTCGCTGATGCCACCCATCCCTTCATGATCCCAGACCCTGTCGAGGCTGGCCCCCGGCAACAGACATACCACGACGGAGCAGCTTTAACAAATAGAATGCATTCTCTGAAAGCCCAGGAGGCTGGAAGTGTGAATTCAGAGCACCAGCCCCCTAGCAAGGCTTTTCCACTGTCAGCTCCGGCAGAAAGTCCTGGTCATCAATCTTCCCTTGGCCTAGCCGCTCCATAGCACTGGGATCCTGGGTCCAAAGGACACCTACCACTCCTGGTTCTTCCTGCTTTGTGGTTAAGTGGTCTCTTTGCTTCTGGTTGATTCTCTGTTTTATATCTCAAGAGACTGACTCAAGACGCCAGTCCATCCTACAAATTGAGTCCCGCCCATTCGCATAGCTCCTCTGATCCTGCCTGATTAACATCCTGCTGTTGCTGTGAGCTGCTGTCACATCAGCTCCGACTCACAGCACAGGAGAGAACAACACACTGACCAGTTTTGTGTCACCCTCACAATTGTTATCTTCAGCCCATTATTGCAGCGATTATGTCAAACCCTATTTTTGAAGGTCTTCCACGTTTTCATTTACCCTCTGCTTCTCTAGGGACTAGTCCATGGATGAGCAAAAGAATGGATCTATCTCGGAAGTCATACAAGCAAAATGTTTCTTAGAAGCCAGGTTGCCAGAACTATGTCTCGCATACTTTGGGCATGTTTTCAGGAGGGATCAGACCCTGGAGAAGGACACCCTGCTTGACAGAAGGTCAACAAAAAAGAGGAAAACCCTTTGAGATGGACTGACACAGTGGCCACATGATGGGCTGAAGCATAACAACAGTTGTGACCAGGGCACAGGACCGGGTAGTGTTTACTTCTGTTGTACATTGGGTCAGTATGAGTTGGAACCAACTTACGGCATCTAACTGCAAGAAAAATAGGAGCTAAATTTTATTATGCCTAATCCTGTCAGGATGCAGACTGAGGGCATCACTATCGCTAGCAGCCATGATCTAGTGCTTGCAGCTATTCCTGATGATAACCAACAGAGTAAATCTGATGTTTGTTAGGGTATCACAGTGTGTAACCAAGCAGCTAGCTGTCTGGTTGCTTGTATGTCCTGTTCTTCTCCTGTGTCATTTATCCAAATGCAACAAGATGGGTTTGCTACAGCACAGACTCAACTTTCATGAGCTAATCAAGAAAAATAAATCTAGAAAAAGCAGGAACAACAATGGAAGTTTTAAACACAACGTACACAGACTTCAAAGTCTGTCAACAAACCACAATCATTGGAAGAGAAAATAGATAAGTGGGAACTATTAAGCATCAGACGCTTTTGCTCATCCAAAGACTTTATTAATAGAATTAAAAGGCCATTGTCATGGGTTGATTTGTGTCCCCCCAGAAATGTCTGTGTTGATTTGATTTGGCTGTGAATCCCAATATGGTACCCTTCCTCCTATGTGTTGTGAATTCTGCCTCTGTGATATTGATGATGGAGAATGGTTTACAGTTGTGTTAGTGAGGCAGAACCTAAGCTACCAGCTTGTGGAATATAAGGGAGAGAAGTCAGCTGAGGAAGCTGGGAATCTCATATCACCAAGAGAGAAGCACCCAGAAGAGAGCACATCCTTTGTACCCGAGGTTCCTGTGTCAAGATGCTCTCACTGGATTTGCATTCAGCCTACTGGGCTGTGATAAACTCTTACTGAGTGGACTTACAATTTATAAATGGATTTGCAGCTTACCAGACTGTGACAATAAAAGCTTCTCCTCATGAAACCTTCCACTTGTGTTATTTTCTGTTGGAGCAGTACCAGGTGACCAAGACAGCCACCTCCAGAATGGAAAAAAAAATATCTGGCAACTATATGGCAGACTGATGCCTGATCTCCATAATCTGTAAGTTACTACAAAATATCTACAAAAGAAAGATAAATCATCCAATTAAGTGATGGACAAAGGAGATGGACAGACACTTCTCTAAAGAGGAGATCCAGGCAGCCAGAAAACACATGTGGACATGCTCATGATCTCCAGCTATTAAAGAAATTCAAATCAAAACTACAATGAGATACTATCTCACCCCAACAAGGTAGGCTATGATTCAAAAAATGCAAAACAACAAATACTGGAGAGGCTGTGGAGAAACTGGAACTCTCCTACACTGATGGTGGGATTCCAAAATGGTGCAACCTCTTTGCAAAGCACTCAGGTGCTTGCTTAGAAAGCTAGAAATAGATATACCATTTGACCCAGTAATTCCACTGCTTGGAATATATCCTACAGCATCAAGGCCATTCACACCAACTGATAACATGCACACAAATGTTTATCATAGCACAGTCCACAACAGCAAAAAGATAGAATCAACCCAGATGCCCAACAACAGAGGAATGGATGGGTAAAGTATGGTATATATACTGAATGGAACACTATGCAATGATAAAGAACAACAATGATTTCAGGAGACATCACATAACCTGTTTTCAACTGGAGGACATTATGTTGAAAGTAGTCAGTGACAAAAGGACAAATATGGCATGAGACCCCTAATAAGAACTTAAAAACAGATTCATGCTTAGAAGAAAAGACCCTTTGAAAGCTACAAGGGTGGGGAGAGAGGGAGAGGGCGAGAGGGGGAGGGTTTAGATAGTTGATAGAAATTTGGTTGGGTGAAATCAGTGACAGCACACATTAGAAAGAAGATCAATATTAACTGGACTTCAACACAGCTTGAGTACTCCTCCATCTTAACCCAATATTGCAAGGACAAAATAGCTGGGGTGGGGGGGCTGGGGACCATGCTGTCAGGCGAAATTGAGGCCAATTGGCACAACCAGCATTTTGCTAATGCAGGCTCTCTGCACCGCACGTTGGTCAGTGGTGTCTGGGGTCTTAAAAGCTGCCAAGCTACCATCTGAGAGTACAGCTAATGGTCCCAACTCAGCAGGAATGGATGATCACCAAGGACCAAAACAAAATGGGGGAACAAGAACCCAGAAGACAGAGAGACTCACGTGAGTGGGTCTCCACATCGACTCTTGACTGGAAGAACTGGATGGTATCTGGCCACTACCAGTGACAGCCACGATGGAGCTCACAAAATTGAGTCTCACTGGCAACACAAGAATAAATAGGGGTGCACCCTGAGATCTCCACTAAAAGACCACAATTGATGGTCCAGGGGCTTTAGGGTTCCACTGGGAGCATGGCCCCTGGCCCTGATGCTGCCCCTGTCCATAAATCATAATAAAGGTTAACTCCTTGGACAGTGGTGGATTGGACTTGGCGACGCAGAGTGACTATATCTTGTAGCCACTTTATGGTTCTGTGCATCTATAGGTTGTCATCCTGCTGACCTCTTACTAGAGGAAGGGGAGTGGGTGGAGAGGAGAGGATGGGAGACTGTTGGGAGGATGGCACATACGGAGTAGAGAGGAAGAATGTGCTGTCACCAGGCAGGGAGAGCAGTCGGAGCTGCATATAGGTGAGCATGAAAATTTATATGGGAGTGTACATTTTCATTCAATCATAATGAAAAATCAAATGAACTAAAAAAAGAAATTTGAAGAGAGAGCCCTTAAAAGAAAGAAGGAAAAAGAAATCTAAGGCTATTTTGTTATCTCATGTCATCTTGGCTTTTGAGGTCAGAGATTATTGTTGTGTTTTTATCTCTCTAGCAACTTTGCTGTTTGTCCAAAAGTGTTTGACAAGGTTTTTTTTTACCGATTTCTCCAATTCAACTATACCAACCACAGCCTGAGTGTTGGGCTGATGGGTTTCTTTTTGACTCTTCATTTTATAACAGTTTAACATTATCTCTTCAATACTTAAATAGCATCGCTACTATGAATATTTAATGGTAGTGTTAAAATTTTCAAAGTTTGTCACCCACGTATTCACTGGAAATCTAAACAAGGGGTTGCCCCTGCAGACTCGCTGTCAGCTGGAAAGGAATCACTGAAAACTGGTATAGTCGGATCCATCACAGAAAAGGTATCATGAGGAACACACCATGTGTGCCCGGGGGAAACAGAAGGCGTGAGCAATGCACGATTGACAGCCAGCTTTCTGTTAGAGGGTATGTGAGAATACAGGCTTCACAGGCTCGTGGTGGATATGCTGTCCTGTGGGAGGCTTTCAGTTTCTGAGTGTTCTCTTCAAGGGCAAGCCACCCCTCCTTGCATCACCTGTTTACAGTGACCCAGAAGTGTCATAAAACTCTTTTTACAAGAGAAGAACTTCTAATTCAAGAGTTACAGTGTCTAGACCTGTTAGTTAAACAATATAAGAGAAAGAAAAATGGTTTCTGGTACCCAGAAGGTAGGACCTTAAAACACCAGCACTATTCCTTTATAAAACCCATAATCTTCCTTTACTCCTCTTAAGTAATTGACTTCTGTTCCTATGATTCTGGATCAGCTGCCGTCTGTGAACTCATCACCTTCTGTAAGAGTTTTTGGAAAGTTTGATTCAGTCTAATCGTAGTTCTTTTCTGAAATCTAACCTAGTCCATCTTTGTGTTGACCAGTATTTGTCAAGCATTTTCAGCAAACCAGCAAAGTTTTAAAAACCCATATTAATATGGTCACGAATAATTTAAAAACAATACTCTGAATTATAAAAAAATTCAGAACTAAGTGGTTTCAAAAAACCCTAGGAAAAACATTTTAAATATGAAGATTAACCTTATTTTTAAAGAGCTCCAAGTACAATATGCTGTGTAATGATTTGGGGGCACCACACCATCTGGTCAGGATGTTACAAGATTGTCGGGTCTTTGTGCAGCTGAATAGCAATAAGAAGACATCATAGGTAAAGGATGTGAATGCCCAGCAAGCTAGACTGTTATTCTAGATGCAACGTGGCCAAATCAGCAATAAACAAATAGTAAAATTATGATATAATTTTATACATTGGCTGTCTAATATTAAGGAAAAAACATAAGAAGTATTAACATATAAATGTGACTGAAAGATAATCAGGTGTTGCTCTTGATTGTAACTACACATTACATGTAATCTAGTAACACTTTTTAGCACCTTTATCAAAAATTTTTGTGGCTTTCTGTGATGTGTTAGGGTTGTCAGGAAATTATTATGGGTCACTGCGAAACACATTTCATGTAATATCTAGCTTAAGCTACTCAGAAAGTTTTTTTGTTTCAGATTGACTTACACATAAAGTTTTCCAGTGTAGCTACTGGAAATCTAAATCATAAAGACAGGCACAAAACACATGCAAAATTGCCTTGGATTGTATACTTCACTAAATCATAAAAAAAAAAAATTAAAAATGGACCCAAAACCTAAATACATAAAGCAATCAATATCATGGAAGAAAAAATAGGGACAATGCTAGGAGCCTTAATACACAGCAGAAACAGACTACAAAATATTACTAACAATGCACAAACATCAGGAGAGTGTGGGAAGCCGAGACTTCCCGAATCAAGGCCAGAATATGGTGAAGTTAACTCTTGTATTAACAAGATCTAAATTAAGCACATTCCAAGTATTGTACATCCAGCATTGTCCCCAGAATAAGCAGAGGTCAGCATGCCCCCGATGTGGTTTCGATATGACTAGCAAAAGAATGGTTGGGAAAAGGGAACAAGGAAGTGTGTGGAATATATAGCCAAGTACGCCAAGTGCCGTTGACTGAAAAATAAAGCTCGAGGTCTCAGCTTGACTGAGTTCCCCGTGATGTGATTGTTTCAGTCTCATTCAGCTCCCGTGCTTTCCCCTCAGCTCTGTTCGTCTGACAGCTAGTACCGTCAGGAGAGACAATAGATAAGTGGGAACTCCTAAAAATCAAACATGTATACTCACCCAAAGAGTGAAAAGACTACTTACAGACCGGGGAGGAAAAATGGCTACCACGAATCCAGTCAGCATCTAGTCTTCAAAATCAACAAGGTATTACAAAACCTAAACAAGAAAAAGACAACCCAATTTAAAATAGGCAAAGGAAATGACCAGGCACTTCAGCAAAGAAGATACACAGGCAACTAACAGATGAGGAAATGCTCACGATCATTAACCATTAGACAAATCCAAATCAAAACTAAGGTGAGAGACTATATCACCCAATGAGGCTGGCATTAATCAAAAAACATAATAATAAATGTGGAACATATTATGGAAAGACTGGAACTATTCTACACTGCTGGTTTGAAGGTCAATGGTACAAACACTTTGGAAATAATTTGGTGCTATCCTAAAACGCTAGAAATAGAAATAACATGTGATCCAACAATCCCACTTCTTGGAATAGACCCTAGAAACATAAGGGTGGTCACATGAATACATACATGCACACCACTGTTTTTTGTAGCACTGTTCGCAATCACAAAAAGATGGAATCTACCTAGGTGCCCATAAAGGGATGAATAGATAACCAAACTGGTATAGTCACATGTTTTAGTCAGCTAGGGCTGCTCTAACAGAAATATCACAGAGTGGACGGCTTTAACAAAGGAAGGTTTATTCTTACACAGTCCGTAGGTTGCAAGTCTATTAAGGGTGTCCGTTCCAGGGAAAGGCTCTGGAGGAAAGTCCAGTACTGCATCAGTCTTTGTCCAGGGAGCGTCTTGGCACAGGAACCTCAGTTCTGAAGGACGCGCTCTTCTCCCGGTGCTGCTTTCTTGATGGTAACGAGATTCCCAATTCTCCTTTTTTCTCTATCCTTTTATCTCTTGCAGGCTGAAAGAATTAAGGGTGGTGCAAGCCATACTCCAGGGAAACTCCCCCTACAGCATAGCAGGGAAGTAATCCTATGCAGGAATTTACAGCCCCACCCTAATCCTTTAACATACAGTTTAGGGAAACCACAGAATGGAGGACAGTCCCAAGATACTGGGAATCATATCCCAGCCACATGCTACACGTATTTTTGGGGGGACACAATTCAACCCATGACATCACACAATAGGATATTAAGCAACGGTAAAGAACGATGATCTTAAGAAATGTAACACGGAGTCATCTGGAAGACATGCTGATTGAATTTAGTTGCAAGAGGGCAAAGATTATATGAGATTCATATTATAAGGGACTCAAGAACAGGTTTAAATGCAGATGAAAATAAGCTTCAATGTACAAGGGTGAGATGGGGAAAGTGGGGTATTCATAGATTAGATAGTAGACGGGGATTGGGTCAGGTGAAGAAAATGACAGCACGCAGTTGAGTAGGGAGATCTGCACAGCCGGATGATACCAAAACCTAAGAGATTTCCTAAATGCCACCCAATATTTTAAAAGATTAAGTATAGCAGCAGGGTTCTGGGGTCCACGGTTTCAGGGGACATCTAGATCAATTGGCATAACTTTTTCTTTTAATCGAAATGTTCTGCATCCCATGTTGGTGAGTGGCATCTTGGGTCATAAAAGCTATCAAGTAGCTGTCTAAGTAGCATAAATTGGTCCCAATCCAGGCAGAACAGAGAAGAATGAAGGACACCAAAGACATGAGGAGAACATGAGCACAGGAGACCGAAGGGGCCGCAAGACCAGAAGAAGCAAATGGTGCCCAGCCACCACCAGTGACTGCGCCGACAGGGAACACAACATAGGATCCCTGACATAAACCAAATCCCAACCCACTCCCATCGAGTCGATTCTGACTCATGATACAAACAGAATAGAACCAGCCCATAGAGTTTCCAAGCAGCACCTGGCGGATTTGAACTGATGATCTTCTAGATAGCCATTTCTAAATGCTAAGACAGTGATGCCAGTGAAAATTGTGCTTCTTGGCTTAAATATGTACACATTGTTTAATATTTTCTTCATGGAATCCTTCGATACTGCAACTTGAGGGTTGAATATCTTTCTTCAGTCCTTTGAGCTTGGAAAATGCTGTGTGTTTCTTTCCCTTTTGGTTTTCTGTCTCCAGGTCCTTGCACATGTCATCATAATACTTCATGTTCTCAAGCCACCCTTTGAAATCTTGTGATTAGCTTTTGCACTTCATCCTTTCTCCCTTTGGCTTTAGCTACTCAACCTTCAAAAATCTTTTCTGACACCCATTTTGGTCTTTTTTCCTTTTGTCTCTTGTCTTCTTAATGACATTTTGCCTTCTTCATGTATGATGTCGTAGATGTCATCCCACAACTTGTCTGATCTTTGGTTGTTAATGTTCAATGCCTCAAACCTATTTCTGAGATGGTCTATAAATTCAGGCGGCACATACTCAAGGTCACACTTTGGATCTCATGGACTTGTTCTAAGTTTCTTTAGCATGAGCTTCTATTTGCCTATGAGTGACTGATGTTCTGATCTTCAATTAGCTGCTAGCATTGCCCTGACTGATAATTTGAGCTTTTCCACCATCTCTTTCCACACATGTATTCAACTTGATTTGGTGTATTCCACGGCGAGGTCCGAGCCACCATTTATGTCAGTGGAAAAAAGGTGTTTGCAATGAAGAAGTCATTGCCTTCCAAAATTCAATCATGTGATGTCTGGCATTGTTTCTACCTCCAAGGTCATATTTTTCCAAATACTGATCTTCCTTCCTTTGTTTTCAACTTTCCTGTTCAATCTCCAGTAATTATCAATGTGCCTGTTCAATTTCACACTGCAGAAGTTGGTAGAAGTCATCACTTTCTTCACTTTAGGGCTCAGAAATTTGAACAATAGTTGTATTAACTATGAAGAAGGACCTGAAAATCTACTTCTGTAAGGAATTAGCCTGCAACCTCTTTGAAAAGCAATCTGGTGCTTTCTTAGAAAGCTCGATCTAGATGTACCATTTGACCCAGTAATTCCACGGCCTGGAATATATCCTACAGAATCAAGGCCATTTACACCAACTGATACGTGCACACGAATGTTCACTGCAGCACAGTCCACAACAGCAAAAAGATGGAATCAACCCAGGTGCCCAACAACAGAGGAATGGATAGGTCAGCTATGGTATATATATGCAATGGAACACTAGGCAATGATGAAGAACAACGATGATTGCAGGAAACATCTCTTAAACTGGCTTCAGCTAGAGGACATTATGCTGAGTGAAAGTAGTCAGCAACAAAAGGACAAATATTGTATGAGACCCCTACGATAAGAACTTAAAAACAGTCATGCATAGAAGAAAAGACTCTTTGACGGCTGCAAGGATGGGGAGAGAGGGAAGGAAGGGGAGGGGGGAGGGCTTAGATTAGATAATTGATAGAAATTTGGTTGGGTGAAATCGGTGACAGCACACATTACAAAGAAGATCAATAATAACTGGACTTCAACACAATTTGAGTACTCCTCCATCTTAACCCAATATTGCAAGGACAGAGTAGCTGGGGTGGGGGGCCGAGAGTCATGCTGTCAGGCAAAATCGAGGCCAATTGGCACAGCTAGCATTTTGCTAATGAGGATTCTCTGCACCCCACATTAGTGAGCAGCATCTGTGGTCTTAAAAGCTACCAAGCTGCCATCTGAGGGTACAGCAAATGGTCCCAACACAGCAGAAATGGATGATTACCGAGGACAAGAACAACATCGGAAAAAGAGAACCCAGAAGACAGAGAGACCCACGTGAGTGGATCTCTACATCGACTCATGACCAGAAGAACCAGATGGTGCCTGGCCACCACCAGTGATAGCCACAATGGAACTCACAAAGTTGAGTCTCACTGGCAACAAGAGAATAAATAGGAGTGCACCCTGAGATCTCCACTAAAAGATCTCAATTGATGGTCCAGGGGCTTCGGTGTTCCCCTGGGAGCATGGCCCCTGGCCCTGATGCTGCCCCTGTCCATAAATCATGATGAAGGTCAACTTTTTGGACAGCAATGGATTGGACTTGGCGACACAGAGTGACACTATCCTGTGGGAATTTTATGGTTTTATGCATCTATAGGATGTCATCCTGCTGACCTCTTGCTGGAGGAAGGGGAGTGGGTGGAGAAGAGGGGATAGGAAACTTGGGAGGATAGGACATGTGTGGAGCAGGTAGGAGGGATGTGCTTTCACCGGGCAGGGAGAGCAGTGGCAGCTGCATATAGGTGAGCATGTGAATTTATATGGGAATGTACATTTTCACTCAATCATAAAACATTAAAAAAAAAGAATTAGCCAGTGAAAACCTTATGAATAGCAGTGGAACGTTTTCAGATAGTGTGAGAAAATGAGCTGCCACGGTTGGAAGGCACTCAGAAGACAAAAAGAGCTGCCTCCTCAAATTAGAGTCCATCTTGATGTGGATGGAGTCAAGCTTTCAGGAGCTTCATTTGCTGATACGGCCTGACTGAAAATGACAGGAAACAGCTGTCAATATCCATTAATAATCAGAATGTGGAATGTATGAAGTATGAATCTAGGAAAATAGGAAATTTTCAAAAATAAAATGCATAAACATCAGTATCCTAGGAGTTATGAGCTGAAATGGACTGATATTGACCATTCTGAATTGGACAGTCAGGAAATGAAAACTCAATAGGAATGGTATTGCATTCATCACTAAAAAGAACATTGGAAGATCCGTTCTGAAGCAGACTGCCATCGGTGACAGAATAATATTCACATGTCTACAAGGAAGACCAGTTAATACAACTGTTATTCAGATTTTTGCAGCAACCACTAAGGCCAAAGAAACTGAAGATTTTTACCATCTTGTGCAGTCTGAAATTGACTGAACATACATTCAGGATGCATTAGTAATTACTAGTGATCAAAATGCAAAGGTTGGAAACAAAGAAGGACTGTGTGGTGGTCAGGATTATGTCAACTTGGCTACTACATATTTGGCTGCTGTATTAAGTGGCAGAGCGGGGTTTGTGGTGGCTCCCTGCCCCTCGGCTCTCATCTCGAGACTTTTTACTACGGCTGCTGGTCGCTCACGTGGCCAGGAGCTCCTGCTCTCTTCTTCCAGTGTCTGGTTCCGGGACTTGAACTAGCAGCTGTTGGACTCATCAGTCCTTACAGTCGGCACTTGAGAGTCCTGCTCCCTGACCTGCCGATCCTGGGTTTGCCAGCCTCTGCCACTCCTGCTCCCTGACCTGCTGATCCTGGTTTGGCCAGCCTCTGTCACTTCGTCTCGCCACCAGCTTGGGATCACTGGCCTACACAACCGGTGATCTAGAACTCTGGTCTCTGACTTGCTGACTTTGGGTTCCTCAGCTTCCGTGGCCATGATAGGCTTGTGCCAGAGCTTGGGACATTCAGCTTCTGTGATTACGTGAGCTACCTATCTATCTATATATTATAAATCTTTCCTTGTACTTACATGTGTTACTGGTTTTGCTTCCCTAGAAAACCCAGCCTAACACAGACTAGTAGTTGGAAAATACGGTGTTGGTGATAGAAACAATGCCAGAGATCACTTGATAAAATTTTGCAAGACTAACAACTTCTTCATTGCAAATACCTTTTTCACCAGCAAAAAACAAGGTCTGGCAATGAAGCATCTAAACTTCATTGTTCTACATGCTACATACCTCATTGCTGAATATCACGGTGGTTACTTTCAAAGTACTCCCCGAGGGAACCAATGTGCTGACGTCAGAGCCTAGTCCACCCTTCAAAGTAGTTTTGGAACTCTTGCTGGAATGGCCATTGAGCATGGTGGCACAGTGGCAAGTGCACAAACTTAACTATATAATTGTCTGTGATGGAGTTTTTAGTCAGTAAACAAATAACTGTATTGGAACACCCTCCCTACTCACCTGACCTGGCCACCGGTGACTTTTTCTTTACCCGAAGATAAAGGAAATATTGAAAGGAAGACATTTGGACAACATTGAGGACATCAAGGGTGATACAATGACAGCTCTGATGGCCATTCCAGAAAAACTGTTCTAAAATTGCTTTAAAGGGTGGACTAGGCACATGTGTCAGTTGATAGCTTCCCAAGGTGTTTTAGTCAGCTGGGGCTGCTCTAACATAAATACCACAGAGTGGATGGCTTTAACAAAGAAAGATTTATTCTTACACAGTCCGGTAGGTTGCAAGTCCATATTCAGGGTGTCCGCTCCAGGGAAAGACTTTCCACTTGTAGGTTCTGGAGGAAAGTCCAGTATGACATCAGTCTTTGTCCAGGGCGCGTCCTCATGCAAAAACCTCTGGTCTGAAGGATGCGCTCTGCTCCCGGTGCTGCTTGCTTGATGGTAGCGAGGTTCTCAAATTGTCCTTTGTTTCTTTTTCCTTTTATTTCCTTTTATTCTTCGCAAGCTAAAAGCATTAAGGGTGGGGCAAGCCATACTCCAGGGAAACTCCCCCTACAGCAGGCATTTACAGCCCCACCCTAATCCTTTAACATACAGGTTAGCAAAACCACACAATAGAGGACAGTCCCAAGATACAGGGAACCATATCCCAGCCACGTGGCTGCACACATTTTTGGGGGGACACAATTCAAACCATGACATCAACACCCTCCCTACTCACCTGACCTGGCCACCGGTGACTTTTTCTTTACCCGAAGATAAAGGAAATGTTGAAAGGAAGACATTTGGACAACATTGAGGACCTCAAGGGTGATACAATGACAGCTCTGATGGCCATTCCAGAAAAGCTGTTCTAAAATTGCTTTAAAGGGTGGACTAGGCACATGTGTCAGTTGATAGCTTCCCAAGGGGAGGACTTCAAAGGTGACTGTAGCAATATTCAGTGGTGAGGTATGCAGCATTTTTTCTAGGATGAGTTTGCGGACTTAATCGGCAGGCCTCACATATACACGTAGATTTCACCTGACGGAGTACACAGGAATTGAAGCGACTACTTCCGTGGAAAGAGATGATACGAAAGCTCGGTGTTGTCACCCAGAACAAGGCCAGCTGCTTACTGCAGCACAGACCATCAGTTGCTCATTGCTTCACTGAGAGTGAAGAAAATTGGGACAGTTTTATGAAAGCAGATTGCGACCCTGAGCACATCCCACCTGAGCTTAGAGACCATCTCAAGGATCGATTTGACACATTTAACATTAATGATGGAAGACCAGATGAGTTGTGGAATGGCATGAAAGACATCATCCACGAAAAAAGCCTGACAGATGAAGAATTGATGCCTCTGAATTGTGGTGTTGGAGAAGAATGTTGAATGTATCATGGACCACTGGAAGAACCAACAGATCTGTTCTGGAAGAAGTCCAACCAGAGTGCTCCTTGGAAGCAAAGATGGCAAGACTGCGTGTTACATACTTTGGATCTGTTGTCAGGAAGGATCAGTCCCTGGAGAAGGACATCATGCTTGGTAGAGTGGTGGGTCAGTGAAAAAGAGGAACACCCTTGATGAGGTGGATTGGCACAGTGGCCATAACAATGGGCTTAAGCTAAAAAATGATTGTGGACTTGTCACAAGACTGACAGGACAGTGTTTTGTTCTGTTGTTCACTGGGTCACTATGAGTTGGAACCAACTTGACGGCACCTACCACCGCCACCACCACCAACAATAACATCAATACCTGGAGACAGAAAACCCAAAGGGAAGAATACACTTGGCATTTCTCAAGCAGAAAGAACTGAAGAAAAAATTCAAGCCTGGGCAAAACATGGAGTGACACAGAAAGCATCCAAAGAAGATGCAAGGAATCCACAGTGTTGCTGCATCAAAGCCGTTCAGCCATCTCAGGGGGTGGCTCTCATCAAGGACCAAGGGCCCTAAAGGAAGAAGTTGCAGGTGCTCTGAGGACACCGGTGAAAAACTGGGCTCCAGGAAGCGAGGGAACATCCACTGAGCTGTTTCAACAGATGGATGCAGGGCTGCAGGGGCTTACTGAGGGAGCCGTGCCAGCACATCCGGAGGACAGTTACCCAGTCAATCGACCAGAAGAGATCCATATTGGTCTCTATTCCACAGGTGGTCCAACAGGATGGAGAAATTGTCAAACAATGTAATTGATATTATATACAAGTAATATTTTGCTGAAGATCATTCAAACAGGGTTGTAGCACTACATCAGCAGAGAACTGCCAGAAATTCTGACCAGATGCAGTAGAGGATATCAAATGACAGACATCACTGCTGATGTCAGATGGATCCCGGCCAAAGCAAAGGACACCAGGACATTGTTTACCTGTGTTTTACTGACTATGCAAAGGCATTTGACTGGCCATAACCAGTTATGGATCACACTGTGACCGGAATACTTAGCGGTGCTCAGGAGGATCCTGCACACCAACCAAGAGGCACTCATTTGAACAGAACAACGGGACAGTCTGGAGAGTCAGGAAAGCTGTGCGTCAGAGTTGTATCCTTTCACCATGCTCCGTGCTTGTTCAGTCTGTGTGCTCAACACGTCATCCGAGAAGCTGGACCAGGTGAAGAAGAGCGGGCGTCAGTCACCACAGACCACTCACCTGGTGGGCTGCAGTCTGGGCAGACTCCTGGGGAGGAGTGCTTGGGCTTGGGCTTCTCTTAATGACAATGAAAAGTTTTCTGGTCTGTGGAAAGGCTGTCATGTTGGTACACTTTGTTTCTTCTTGCTTCTGCAACCCAAACACCACCTTTGGAACCCACTCCAGATACACTGCGAGTGTTCTTTACAGAACCTGCTTCAAAACTGTTTCAGAGTCATGTTGAGAGTTTCCTCTGGAACCTGATCCAGATCTACACTGAGCATTGCTTTCGGCACCTTCTGCAGATCCACATCGCACCTCACCAGCAGAAGGCACTCCAGGTCCTCGTCACCCACAGAACCCACTCCGATCCACACAGAGCACAGCCTCAAGATGGAGATTCAGCTCCAGAACCTGCTGCCCGTCTGCGTACGTTACCTCCAGCTCCCACTTAGATCCACAAGAAGATTCACCACCAGAAACTATGCCAGGTCCACATCGAATGTCCCTGCCAGCACTCACTCCAGGTCCCCACTGAGTGTGGCCTCCAGAATCTGCCGCAGGTCCCCATGAAGATTCCCCTCAGGAACACTCTCTGGGGCCGTATGAGTCATCGCTCCTAGAATCTGCTCCAGACCCATGCCGAGATTCAGCTCTGTACCCATTCCAGGTCCAGAATGAACGTTGTCTCCAGAACCTGCTCCAGATCCATGAGGGGCACGGCCTCCTGAACCCAGTCTAGCAGCAGAGCAAGCCTCAGCCCGGCCTCCAGCGTCAGGCTCTGAGCCAAAGGAGGGATTCGCTCTGCTCTGGAGCCTCCTGCCCCTTACCTAAGAGGGATCTCTTTTATTTGTTGGTAGTTTTTCCTTTGTTCACCAGTTACTTTATCATCTAGTGAAGTTGAAAGTTTCCCGTTTTGATCTTTTTAAAGTGTATAATTCAGTGGCTTTCCCTGATTTCATACTGCTGTGCTCCCTTCACCCCTCTCTGGATCCAGAGCATTTTCACCCCCCCAGATGTAACCCCTGTGACCAGGAGGCAGGAGTCTCTTCCTGTGGCTCCGGGAATTCTCATATTTGCTTTTTACATCTATGGATTTGCCTACCCTGGATTTTTCATCTAGTTGGCATCCTACATTTCATGACCTTTTGTTTCTAAGGTTCATCCAGTGTGTACCATGTACCTTTACATCTGAAAGGAATCCCACATTGATTTACCACATTTTTGTCCCATGTATGTGTTGATGGGCATTTGGGTTGATTTCACCTTTTGGCTAACATGCTGTTGTGAGAATCTGTGTGCAGGTGTGTGCTTGTGTTCCTGACTTCGTGACAAAGGCCTGCAGAGGGTAAAGAGGAGAAGGGTACAGTGAGGGGACAGGCCAGGTGTGAGACAGTGTGAAGAGATCAAGAGGTGTTTAAGTCGTGGGAGAGGAAGATGCGGGGAGGCCCAAAGAGGTCCCAGGGTGGGTCACCAGGACACTGGAGTGGTCAGGAGGTAGCACGGGTATGGTGACTCAGCTGCTGCGGGGAGTAAGCAGTCAGAGCTTAGAGGAGAACCGAGAAGAGTGGGGTCAGAACACTGCCACCAGGTGTGGGTCATGATGAGGTGGGGACAGCCAGGGGGCAGTCCGGATGCGACAAGTGAGGGTCATGAAGGGGCTGAGGAGGAGGGACAGACCATAGGAAGGTCCAAGTGTGGGCAGAAGGGAGGGGCTCAGGGAGCGCACCGCTGCAGCCCCAAAGGGGGTGGGAAGGACGAGGAAGCCCCTGCAGCAGCCAGCGCGAGGCCGGAGAAGCCACAGGTGTAGGGAGCGAGGAGGGGGGATGGGTAGGGGCCCGCCCGAGCTTCGGGAGGGTGTCTGGTCCTCCTTACTGGCTCCTGAGATGCTTGTGAGGCCTCCACACACTTGACTGCAGGAATGTCCAAGAGGTTTTCTGGGCCCAGCACCATCAGGCCACGCAGCCATCACCCTCCAGGGCTCTGGGTTTTGTCCCTGCTCCCACGGAGTGGCTCAAGTCCTCAGGTATCTGTTTCCCCCTCGGATCCACCACGGTGCAGCGCAGACATAGAGCTCAGATGCTGCTTGGCCCTGACTGGCCACAAAATCCCCATGCGCCGGGGACACTGGGGTACTTGTCAGGGACTCCCCCACTCGGCAGGGGTCCCTGTTGCAGCAGCTGAACAGTGCCCCTGTGACACTGTCTGCGTTGAGGTGGGGGTTGGAGATGTAGGAGGGTGAGACAGGAGCTCATCGTCTGTCCTTTGCGATGGTTCTGGCCCCTGGAATGAAAGCAGAGGCACCAGTCTCTCCTTGTTTCACAGGGGAGAACAGACTCTGGACAGCATGATGGACTACTCCAGGTCACCCAGCTCATGCACAAGGAGACCCACTCCACGATCCACCACACAGCACATTCAAGACTTCGCCCAGAGCCCATGCCTGTAGGGCTGCAGAATCCACCCTCACTGGGTCCACTCCCGTTCCCAAGACGTTGCCTGCACCTTTGTTGGGATCTCACTGTGTGTATTTCCTGGTTCTTTGTCTCAGATCATGACCGCAAATGTACCAGGAAGAGGTCTGATGCCGTTAAAGGCTAACGAGAGAGGAGTGGGTCCCTCTGCTTAAGAGAAAAGAGAAATCCTGGGGAGTAGCCCGCTGGGCAGAGGTCCCTGTCTTCAGTCAGTGGCCCGTGTTTGTTTCCTAATAGAATTTGGGTGGGGAAGTCATGTTCAAGGTCTAGAGGAAATGTGGTTTACAGGAGAAAGCTTATTTAAGTGACCTGACCCAGGAAAGTGTGATGATCAGGGGAAGGAGGAGGAGGAGGAAGATGCTGCGCTTCATTTGAGATTGAGACAGGCCAGCAATGGGGTGGCTTGTGGCCACGGCTGTGAAGCTGGGTCTCAGAGGTCTGCGGCCAGCTATCGGTGAAGCTGAGCGCCCTTTCTTGCTCCTCTGGCCGGTGGTGCGTCTTCTGAGCACTACTTGTTACAGCTCGGCCCGTCTGTCTCTGGCGCTATTTTTCACGTTGATCTATAGCAATCTCGATGATTTCTGGAATCAATTTCTTTGCCACCCAGACGTGCTGTCTGTATTTTTTGCCAGTGTGCAGGTGTATCTGTCAGTCCTTTCCTCTGACCAGTGCTAACCTGAAGGTCAGTGGTTTGAATCCGCCATACACTCCTGGGAAACCCTGTGGGACAGTTCTACCCTGTTCTATAGTCAGAATTGTCTCTCCCTCAATGGCTTTCTTCTCCTTTTTTTTGCCTGTTTCCCCACCCACCTTCTTTCATTCTTTTTGTTCCTTTGGATACCCTGATTGAGTCCTACAGCTGCTAATCCAAAGGATGGCAGTTTGAATTCACCAAGCACTCCCTGGAAACTCAATGGGGACAGTTCTACTCTGCCCTGTTAGGGTCACTAGGAGTCAAATGTGACTTGACGGCAGTGGGTTTGGTTCAATCTTTGGTTTTATGGAAAGAGTACTTCCTTGCATCTGTTTTTTGTCCATGTAGTTTTTTAATTTCTGATTTAAAAATATGATTTTTCATTTCCCAAAGTGTCTGGGGGGAATAGGATTTGGCTGAAAGCACGTGTTACAGTTTTCTGCCTCACAGTTGCAGGTTAGAGAGTTTCTTAGCACTGACCTCCTGCGTGGGTTTTCTTTTCCTCTTCCCTTGCTGCAGTCACATTGCCCAGCTGTCAAAAGGCGCCTTTGGGAGGGTGCCTTTTTATGTTGGGGAGTGACATGCAGCATCTTTAACACATGGTTTTCATGTCAGTATGAGGGAGACGCAGTTTTCTTCTGCTGTTCCTCTCCTTCGTCTTGGACTGCCTAGAAGTCCCTTTTGTATCTGGTTTAGGAAATCCTTTGCTCTGCTTAGGTCAAAAGACATTCCTTAGGGCTTTCTCTGAAATTTTGTCAACAGCTTGCTTTCTTGCATCTCGGCCTTTTGTGATTCTTGGTGGTGGTGGATTTCTTTTGATTTTTTTCTGAATGGATGGTAGTGTATGCCAGCACCTTTGGTGGGGGACCCTCGTCCCTGGTATTCAGGGCCTGCCATGTCTCTCAGGGGGCCACGCATGGGGATCTCTGTGCTGTCTTCTCTCACGCCACGGTTCACCCCACACCCAAGTCACATTGTCATGACTTCTAGCCAGACAAACCTCAAGTCTTTGTCCTGACTGACTGTCTTACCCTTTGGTACTCAGTCTACATTTTAGACTCTTGGCTAGTTTCTTTTTTAAAAAAATCTTCGGATTTTAATGGAAACTGCACGGAATTCATATATTTGGGGTGAATCAACAAGTTATTGTTGTGAGGGGTCATACAGTAGGTTCCAACTCATAGTGACCCCCCTACAGCAGCAGGCAACACTGCATAGTCCAGCACCATCTGTGTAACTGTTGTCAATGTTCAAGCCCGGTGAAGTACCCACGGTGTCAATCCATCTCTTTGAAAGTCTTCCTCTTTTTCATGGATACTGTACTTTACTATCAATGATGTCCTTTTCCAGGTTGGTCCCTCCTGATAATGTGTCCAAAGTATGTGAGAAGTCTCACCATCCTTGTCTCTAAGGAATATTCTGGCTATAATTCTTCCAACATGAATTTCTCTGTTCTTTTTGCAGTCCATGGTATATACAATATTCTTCTCCAACACCGTAACGCAAAGATGTCAATTTTTATTTGGTCTTCCTCATTCATTGTCTAGCTTTTGCATGCATAGGGGGTGACTGAAAGCACCATGGCTTGGGTCAGGAGCATCGTCAGTCTTCAAGGTGACATCTTCACTTTCTAACACTTTAAAGAGGTTTTTTTCGTGGCACATTTGCCCAGTGCAGTGTGTCATTTGATTTCTTGGCTTCTGCTTCCATGGACGTTGACTGTGGACCCAATTCAAATAAAATCCCTGACAACCTCCATCTTCTCCTTGTTTATCATATCGTTGCCTATTGGTCCAGTTGTGAAGTTTTTGTTTTCCTTAAGGGGAGCTGTAATCCACACTGAAAGCTGTAGCCTTTGTTCTTCCTATGTAAGTGCCTCGAGTCCTCTTCACTCTCAGCAAGGAGAAGGAATACACTTCTAATATAGGCAGTCTGTCCGTCTGCTGTTGTTGTTGGTGGTGCTTTCAAGCACCTTCAGTCACAGGTACCTTGTGCACAGCAGCAGGGGACGCTGGCTGACCCAGCGCTGTCCTCACAGTTGTCACTTCTGAGCTCATTGCTACAGCTGCTGTGTCACTCCATATCTTTGATGATTTCTCTTCTTTTACGCTGACCCTGTATTTTATTAAGCATGATGTCCTTCTCTAGGGATTTGGTCTTCCTGATACTATGTCGAAAGTACATGCGAAGTCTTGATGTCCTTGCTTTCAAAGAGGATTTTGGCTGTAGTTCTTTGAAGACGGACTGGTTCATTCTTTCAGCAACCTGTGGTGTATTCAATATTCTTGGCCAACACTGTGATTCAAAGGCATCAGTTCTTCTGTCTTCTTTATTGATGGTCCAGGTTCCACCTGCATTAAGAGGTGAGTGAATGCATCATTGCTGGGATCAGGCACATCCTAGTTTTCAAGGTAACATTCGATCCAGATAATATGGTAGATACCTTTTAAGTATTCTATGTCTTTTGTTAATTATCTCCATAGAGGATATTCATGTCTTTTTTTGATTTACATCTGATGACTTTATGCTCTTTTGTTACTTTAATACCTTTTCCTTTCTTTGCTTTTTTTAGCTTGTCTTTCAGAAAATCTCCTTGAATACCCTGGGGGCCAGTTCTACCCTGGTCCCCAGGGTCACCATGAGTCAGATCCGACTCGACGGCACTTGGCTTTCGCTTCAGAAAATCAGGCTTTGCATCTATGAATCTATTTCTGCTGTTATGCTTATCCTCATTTCTTTCTTTACTTTGTTGTTCTCTTCTGCTTTCTTAAGGTAGATTGTCATGGATCAAATTGTGTCCCCCCAAAAATATGTGTAGCCATGTGGCTAGACCATGATTCCCAGTATCTTGTGACTCTCCTTCATTTTGTATTTTCCTATTCTGTATGTTAAAGGATTAGGGTGGGACTGTAAATCCCTTTATAAGATCACCTCCCTGTTCCACTGTAAAGGGAGTTTGCCTGGAGTATGGCTTGCCCCACCCTTCATCCTTTCAGCCTGCAAGAGATGAAAGGAAAGGGAAGCAGGCAGAGAATTGGGAACCACACATCATCAAGAAAACAGCACTAGAAGAGCGTGTCCTTCAGACCTGAGGTTCCTGCACCAAGAGGCTCCCTGGACAAAGACTGATGCAATACCGGACTCTCCTCCAGAGCCGACAAGGGGGCAAACCTTCCCCTGGAGTGGACACCCTGAATATGGACTTGCAGCCTACCAAACTGTGTAAAAATAAACCTTCCTTTGTTAAAGCCATCCACTCCATGGTATTTCTGGTAGAGCAGCCCTAGCTGACTCAAACAGAGATGCTTAATTTACTCACAATCTTTCTTTTCAGATGTAAACACATTAGGCCATACGATTTGCCTTTAAATATTTTCCCAGTAGGTATCTTTTCCCGTGTCAGCTGCCTCCACAAACTTTACTGGGTAATACTGTGTTGCAGCTCAGCTTTAAATAGTTTGTAGTTTTCCTTCTATTTTTCCTGTATTTGTCTGTTGATAGGTTTATTTATTAAATTTCTAAGTGTACTTTTTTCCTAGACACTGTTTTTATTAATTTTTGATGTATGTTACAAAAGGAATAAATGGTCAATTTAATACCCATCTAGGCAAATTACTTGAATTATCTGTCCATAAATTTGAATAAGAGTCATATGAACTGATCTTGTAGGTGTATGGATATTATCCTATCAATGGCAGCACTGTACTTCAAGACAGATCTTGAAATGTGATTTTGATGATGAGTGCTACACCATTCCTTTTCAAGTTTTCGTTCCTGGCATATTAGACCATATGACTGTCTGATTCACAATGGCCGGTACTGGTCCATTTCAGCTGACTAATGCCTAGGATACTGATGTATATATGTTCCATTTCACTTTTGAGATTTCCAGCTTTCCAACATTTGTACTTCATGCATTCCATGTTCTGATTATTACTGAATAACCTGCTACTTCTCATTTTGAGTCATACCACATCAGCAAATGAGGGTCTTGAATGCTTTACTCCACCCATGTCATTAAGGTCAAGTCTGCTTTGAGGAGACAGCTCTTCCCCGGTCGTCTTCTTAGTGCCTTCCAACCTGGGTGGCTCCTTTTCTGGCACTGTATCTGACACTGTTCCACAGCTATTAGTAAGGTTTTCACTAGCTAATTCCTTTCACAAGTAGACTGCTTGGTTCATCTTATTCAAATTTACACAGCAACCCACTAAGAACAAAGATGAACAAATTGAAGATGTTTACCAGCTTCTCCAGTTCGACACTGGCCAGATATGCAAGCAAGATGCACTGATAATTAGTGTTGATTGGAATGCAAAAGTTGGAAACAAAGAAGAATGCTCAGTAGTTGGACAATACAACCTCAGTGACAGAAATGATATTGGAGATTGCATGAAAGAATTTTGAAAGAGCAACAAATTTTTTTACTGCAAACACCTTTTCTTCACCAACATAAAGGGCAGCTGTACACTTGGACCTCACCAGATAGACTATATAAGAATCAGATCAACTACATCTGTGGAATGAGAGGATGGAAAAGCTCAATATCAGCAGTCAGAACAAGATCAGGTGCTGACTACAGCACAAGATAATCAACTGCACATATGCAAGGTTGAATTGAAACCGAAGAAAATTAGAAAAAGTCCATGACGGCCACAGTATGAGTGTGTGTATATCCCACCTGAGTTTAGAGATGATCTCAAGAACAGATTTGATGCATTGAACACTAAGGACCAAAGGCCAGACAAATTGTGGAATGACATCAAAGACATTATCCAAGAGGAAATCAAGAGGTCACTAAAAAGACAGGAAAGAAAGAAAAGACTCAACTCAATGTCAGAAAAGGCTCCAAAACTTGCTACAAAATGTTGAGCAGCTAAAGCAAAAGGAAGGTATGAGGCCTTGAAAGGACAGAACAAAGCGTTTTTAAGGGCAGCTTGAGAAGACCAAGTGTTCTAACAACCTGTGCAAGGACTTGGAAATAGAAAACCAAGAGGGAAGACCATACTCTGCATTTCTCAAGCTGAAAGAACTTAAGAAAAAACTGAAGACTCGAGTGGCAATAGTGAAGGATTCTACAGGGAAAATAGTTAACGACTCAGGAAGCATCAGAAGAACATAGAAGGAGTACAGAGTCATTGTATCTGAAAGAACCGGTCAACATTCAGCCGATTCAAGAGGTAGTGTCTGATCAGGAGTGGATGATACTGAAGGAAGAAAATGAAGCTGCACTGAAGGCATTGGCAGATTAGTCAGCTAGGGCTGCTCTACCAGAAATACCACAGAGCAGATGGCTTTAACAAAGGAAGGTTTATTCTTACATAGCCCGGTAGGCTGCAAGTCCATATTCAGGGTGTCCACTCCAGAGGAAAGCTTTCCCCTTATAGGCTCTGGAGGAAAGTCCGGTATTGCATCAGTCTTTGTCCAGGGAGCATCTTGGCGCAGGAACCTCAGGTCTGAAGGATGCGCTCTTCTCCCGGTGCTGCTTGCTTGACGGTACGAGGTTCCCCATTCTCTGCCAGCTTCTCTGTCCTTTTATCTCTCATAGGATGAAAGGATTAAGGGTGGGGCAAGCCATACCCCAGGGAAACTCCCTTTACAGTGGAGCAGAGACGTGATCCTATGAAGGGATTTACAGCCCCACTCTAATCCTTTAACATACAGCACAGGAAAACCACAAAATGGAGGCGAGTCACAAGATACTGGGAATCATGGCCCAGCCACATGGCTACACATATTTTTGGGAGGATAGAATTCAATCCTTGACAAGTATCAATAGAGATGTTTCAACAAATGGATGCAAAACTAGAAGGGCTCATTCATCTACGTCAAGAAATCTGGAGGACAGCTACTGGGCCAATGGACTCAAACAGATTCTAGTTTGTACTTATTCTTAAGAAAGTTTCCATGAGTTCCAATTTCTGCTATGGATTTTTACTTTTATGGCTTTATGGTCTGAGAAGATGCTTTGCAATAATTCAGTGGTATGGACTTCGTTGAGATTTGCTTTATGTGCTAACACATGGTCTATTCTGGAAAATGTACTGTGTGCATTGGAGGAGAAGGTGTAGTTGTCTGCTGATGGCTAGAAAGTTCTGTACATGTCAGTGAGGTCTAGTTGACTAATTGTGGCAGTAGGACCTTCTATATCTTTATTCAGCCTTTTTTAGAAGATCTGTCCAATATCGAGAGTGGAGTGTTGAAGTCTCTCGCTATTATTGTGGAGTGAGCTATCTCATTTTTTAGTACAGTCAGTGTTTGTTCGATGTATTTAAATGCTCTAGTATTGGGTGCATAAATATTTAATGTTGTGAAGTCCTGCTTGTGTATTGAACCTTTCAGCAATAGTGCCCATCCTTGTCCATGATGGTGGATTTTACATTAAAGTCTATTTTATCTGAGATTAGTACTGCCACACCTGCTCTTCTTTGTGTATTGTTAGCTTGCTATATATTCTTCCATCCTTTCATTTTCAGTTTGTTTGTATCTTTGAGTCTAAAGTGTTTCTTGTAAGCAACATGTAGACAGGTCGTGTTTTTTCATCCAAGATGTCACTTGGTGTCTTTTTACTGGAGCGTTGAGTCCATTTACATTAAACATAATTATCAATAGGTGTGCGTTTAGTGCTGTCATTGTGATGTGTTTATTTTTGTGTTGATGTTTTCTCTGTTCTTACTCTTCTGTTCTGGGACATTCTTTATGAGTTGATTTTTTACCTTTTTTCAGTGTTGGTTTTGTGGTTGTTGGGACTCCTGTACTACATTTCTTGATTTGATATATTGCCTGTTTATTGTGCTTTGCAGCTACCCTTGTGGTCCCCTTTAATAATCTATGTTTAAACTCAATTTTAAGTAACTACAAGTCTTATTAACTTCCTCTCCATCTGGAAGGACAACAACGACTGTAGTACACCCCTTTGTAATATGATGATATCATAGTTTTCATGATATGATCACTGAATCACTTCTTTTAATATTATAGCTTTGAGTTTGGAGCCTTCCCTAACTGAGTAGGTTTCTGGATGATGTGTCCTGTTTAATGGTTTTGTTCTTCTAAGCCAAGAGCTTCTTTCAGTATTTCTTGTAGTTTTGGTTTGGTTTTTACAAAGTCTGAGTTGCTGTTTATCTGTGAATGTCTTAATTTCATTTCCATATTTGAAAAGTAGTTTTTCACTTTATGGTTCTATACATTGATAGGATATCATCCTGCTGACCTCTGGCTGGAGGAAGGACAATGGGTGGAGAGGAGGGGAAAGGAGATTGTTGGGAGGATGAGACATATATGGTGCAGAGAGGAATAGTGTGCTGTCACTGGACAGGGAGAGCACTGGAAGCTGCATATAGGTGGGCATGTAAATTTATATGGGAATGTACATTTTCACTCAGTCATATTAAATAAAAAAATAAGAAAATAGTTTTGCAGGATATATAATTCTTGGTTGGAAGTTTTTCTCCTTCAAGGCTTTGAATGTGTCATCCTATTGCCTCTGTGCCAGCATCGTTTCTGCTGAGAAGTCAGATGAAAGTGCACAGGTTTGCTTTCTGAATGCTAGCTTTGCTTTGTGTCTTGCTGCCCTTAAGAGTTTCTGCTTGTTTCATTTTGTTAAGCTCGATTATGTCTTGGAGTCTTTCTTTTGGGATCTATATTGAGTGGTATTTGATACGCATCTTGGATATCTATATTCTCTTCTTTCTTAATTTCAGGGAAGTTTTCTGTCAGCAGCTCAACAACAATCTTCTCTGTGTTTTCATGTCACTCCCTGTTCAGGAACTCCAGTTAATCGTAGATTGTTCAAGTTTACAGAGTCCCACATGCTTCTTAATTTTTCTTTTTTTTTTTCTTTCCCCTCATAGATACTGGAGTCAGTAGCTCTGTCTTCCAAGTCAGAAGGTCTATTTTCCATTTGTTCAATTCTGTTTTCTTGCCCTTGAATTGAATTTTCTATTTCTTTGATTTTGTTATTGATCTATTGGATTTCTGAATACCAGTTTCCCATCAAACAGCTTGGTTAATTTTTCATTTTGCTCTGCTGCATTTTGCGTAATGTCTAGGAGGTCTCTCTATATACTCCTTTTGTACTTGCCCTCCGCTAGTTTCAGAAAGGCTTCTTCTTTGGTTCTTTCTCTTGGGGGCCTTCTGGAGCCATAGTTGAATTTTCCTTTATGGTTGTGTCCAAAGTTCGTTGCTTTTTGGACATCTGGAGATTGTTTCTCTGGTGTTACCTTAGTGGGAACTAAAGCTCAGTCTGAAAAGGAAAGTGATCACCAGTCACCTCTATGTACTCCAGTGACTGTGCACAGTGGAATCTCTGGAGTAGCAGGCTCCAACTCCTGATTGGCATAGACACAGCACTACTTATAGAGTCACTGGAGGGTCATCAGCTGACCCTATGATGTGAGTCAGTGAAAGCTGGAAGAGATGCTGTTGGGATACACTGCAGTTATTTGTCTAGGCAGTCTTATATTGACAGGTAAAAGGTATCTGACAGCTTCCAAGATCAGTCAGGCTTTCAGGTATGCAAGTCCCTCTTCCTCTTCCCAGCTGGCAAAGTAAGCACCTCTATATCCAACCCCAGATGCTGTAAACTAGTTCAAAATATGGAAAGGCTACTGCCCTGCTGTCATCTGCTTCCAGGCTCCATCTATAAGGCCACACTGTACAAAAAACTGCTTTTCTGCCAGAAAAGTGTTCCCAGTCAGGCACTGCCCCCTGGCCTGGGAATTAGGCCCTGCTGAGGCCTCCATTTGGGTAACTCTGCATCCCGGTTGAACAAGACGATGTCCCACACAAGCTGTCCTGCCTGCTGCAGAATAGGCAATCCAATGGCAGAGGTTTGGAAAGACAGGAAGGAGGGGCCTGTGTGCACAGAGGGCAGAACCGGGCTCTCAGGATGTGGTCATATTGTCTGGTGATCCCATAAGCAGGGCGTCTGAGCCTTGCTGCCAGTTAAGCCCAAGCCCCGCTTGCGGATGTTTGGGTAACTCTGCCTCCCAGTCAAACAAGAAGGCACCCCACACAAGTTCTACTGCCTGCTGTGGAAGAGCCAATTCAATGGTGGAGGTTCGGAGAGGTCAAAGGTGCCAAGGTGTAGAGTCCAGAGCTTGGCTCTCAACATGTGGCCATTTGCCTGCCGATACCACCAGTGGTGCATCTCAGCTTTGCTGCCAGTTAAACGCCAGCCCTGCCTACTGGCTAAGACAGAGGAAAAAAGTTAAAATGGAAAATTACCTTCAGTCCGCGAGAGCTGGCATGGCAGGGGTTGGTGAAAGAGAAGAAGTTTCCTGTTCAGTGACATGTAGTCCAAGTTGGCAGCTCTATGCCATGTCCTAGGGCTAACTAGGCATCCAGAAGGCTCCGTTTAATTATCAATTCAGGCCTTAGTTTCCAGAGGGAATTATGGAGACATGTTTAGTCTGCCATCTTGACTCTGCCTCCACCTCTCCCTACTCTAAACCATGCAGCATCCCCTTGTTCTGTTTGCACAACTGCCTCTTGATCCATATACAGATTTCTCATGAGGACAATTAGGTGTTCTGGAACTCCCATTCTCCACAACATTATAATTCATATTGATCTACACAGTCAAATGCCTTTGTATAGTCAATGCAACACAAGTAAACTTTCTGGTATTTCCTTCTTTCAGCCAAGATTCGTCAGTGTCTTAGGCTGGGTTTTCTAGGGAAGCAAAACCAGTAACACGTGTAGGTACAAGGAAAGATTTATAATATATAGGTACAGATAGATAGATAGATGATAGATAGATGATGATAGATAGATAGATAGATAGATAGATAGATAGATAGATAGATAGATAGATAGATAGATAGATAGATGATAGATAGATAGATGATAGATAGATAGATAGAGAGATAGAGAGATGACAGATAGAGAGATAGACAGACAGACAGACAGAGACAGAGAGACAGAGACAGACAGAGAGACAGACAGACAGAGAGACAGACAGACAGAGAGACAGACAGACAGAGAGACAGACAGACAGAGAGACAGACAGACAGACAGAGACAGACAGACAGACAGACAGATGATAGAGATAGATAGATGATAGATGATAGATAGATAGATGATAGATAGATAGACAGACAGACAGACAGACAGACAGACAGACAGACAGATAGATAGATAGATAAAGATATAGGAAACAGCTCACACAATCACAGAAGCTGAATGTCCCAAGTTCTGGCACAAGCCTCATGTGGTCACAGAAGCTGAGGAACCTAAAGTCAGCAGGTCAGAGACCAGAGTTCTAGATCACTGGTAGTGTAGGTCAGTGGATCCCAAGCTGGTGGTGAGACGGAGCAGCAGAGGCTGGCGAACCCGGGATCGGGAGGTCAGGGAGCAGGACTCTCAAGTGCTGACTGTAAGGATTGATGAATCCAGCAGCTGCTAATTCAAGTCTAGGAACCAGACACCGGAAGAAGAGAGCAAGAGCTCCTGGCTACGTGAGCAGACCAGCACTAGTAGTAGAAGGTCGAGAGATGAGAGTTGAGGGGCAGGGAGCCCCCACAAACCCTGCCCTGCCACTTAATACAGCAGCCAAATATGGAGTAGCCAAGTTGACATAATCCTGCCACCACAATCAGACATCAGCAATGACATCCCTGGTTCCACATCTCCCTCTGAATCTGGCTTGAATTTATGGCAGTTCTCTGTCAATACAGTGTTGCAGTTGCTAACAGATTTTTTTTTTTTTTAATTTAAATTGCGATTGATTGAAAATAGTATACAATCTAAATTTGTGTGCCCACCTTTCTGCAGTTCTTTCTGGTCTACTTACCTGGTGACAGTACACTCTTCCTTTCCATTCTATACAAGTCATGTACTGCTAACAATCCCCTATCCCATCCTCTCCACTCTCTCTTCTGCCTCTGGTAAGAGGCCAGTAGGACAGCATCCTGTAGACACATGGAACCATACAGTGGACACACCATATGGTCACCGTATGTCGCCGAGTCTAATCCATTCCTGTCTGAAGAGTTGATCTCAGTAATGAATAATGATCAGGGACACAGCCAGTCTGGAGGCCATGTCCCGCTAACACAGCCCTCTTACATCTGGTGTGGTTACTCTCAGTAATGAGTAACGATGAGGGGCAGAGTGGGCCCAGGGGCCATGCCCTGCTAACAGAACCCTCTTACCCACAGTGCTGTTTAAGAGCTACATCGTCTTTCCCTCTTTGAGATCAGAGTTGTTAGTTCTGTCCAGTCCATTCCCTCCCATAGTGACACCACGTGTGCAGGGCAGAACTGCTCCATGGGGTTTCCCAAGCCGAGACCTTTCAGATGCAGACCATCAGGCCTTTCTTCTGGGGCACCTCGAGGAGGATCAAGCGACAGGTCTTCCGGCTGGTAGTGAAGCCCTCAGCTGTTTTTACCAGCCAGGGCTTCTCATCCCAGAGGAGAGTGGTAGACTTAGAAGAGTTTTAGCCTGTTACTTCATTCATTGAAGAATTAAAAACAAAGCAATAAAATCGTTGTTACACCCAGTCTCTCAGACTTTCCAACTCCCCCACCTCCTGTGCCTGTCTCTCCACCACCCCTCAAATCCTCCAGTTAGAAAACTTGTAAACTGCTATGATTCCAGGTTTTCTCTTCCAAAATAAAAGAACAGCTCTGTTAGGACAGTGTTGACAGAATTGGTGAGAAAGAGTGGGACTTCGAGTCAGCCCGGAGAAAGACAAGAAAAAACGCACCAAGTTCATCAAAGGAGGTTTTCTTTCTTCCAGTCAGAAAGGTAACCTGACTGAGTGCTGGGGACCATGATCTCAGGGGACATCTAGCCCGACCAGCATGACACACTTGATCGAGATGTTCTCACAGTATGATTTGCTGACTAGCACCAACAGTCTTTTTTGTAAAAAAAAAAAAATTTTCTTGTGCTTCAAGTGATGGTCTGCCACCCCACTGCCACACCCGATACCGCACCCCACTAATGCACCACCCTGACCGCACCCCCACACTCCCGGGACGGCCCACTCCTTCCCACACCGCACCCCACTAACACGCCACCCTGACCGCACCCCCACACTCCTGGGACGGCCCACTTCTTCCCACCCAACCAACCCGTCCCCTGAAAGCCTCGTGTAGAGACTGAAGCCGAGAACACACTCGTCATCACCATCACTCTGTCCTCTAGTTCAGTCCGATTTTTGTCTCAATAGTGGCATCAATACTGGTTTCAGCTCTGCACTCACAGTCTGGGGGCCACATCCCCAGGGGACCCTCCAGTCTGATGGCCCATCAAGTATGGTCTTTTCATGGAGTTCTAGCTCTGCGTGCCCCGTTTTTGCATGCTACCTCAGAGACCTCACTTTGCAGTCTTCATTAGGGTGACGACTGGCGAGGCCTGGGCCCTGGTTAGTTCTGGCCCCAGCTGACACGTTCATGGACCACATGGGCTGTCTCCTGGGCTCCTGTTTCCCTCACATCTCTGATGTTCTTCATTCTCTTCTGCTCAGGCACCTGGGGTCTTTAAAGCATGGAAGTGCTCACATATGTCTGCTGGTCCCATTCCACCAGGAGCAGCGAGGAAGGAAGAAAACCAGAGACTCAAGGGCAGGGAGCCCGAAGGACTAGAGGCCCACACCTCCGCAGCCCCCACCAGACCGAGCCTGGCACTCGACGCTGCCTGACGACCACCACCTGCTCTGATGGTGATCACAGTCGAGGGTCCCAGACAGAGTGGGAGAAAAAGGTAGGACGAAACCCTAACTTTGAGAAGGGACACCAGTGTACTGGTGTGACAGATATGGGAAAAATCTGGAGGAGGGTCCCCAGACAGCCTTTTAACTCAGTAGTGCCGTCACTCCTGAGGTTCGCCCTTCTGCCAAAGACAAACAGGCCCAGAAAACACATCACAGCCCATGGAGGCCACCCACACTGCTGAGATTTAAAGGACACGCCAGCCCAGGTTCAGGAAGGCTGGCGGGGAGAGCTGGACAAACGGAAATGGGAGAGAAAGGAAGAGGGCAGACAGACCACACATCTGACAATCAAGGTCATCAGGCAATACATATTAACTGTTTAATGATGAACTGATTTCTCTGTGAACTTTTATACACACACACATGACCTTTACAGTCCCCCAAACCTGTTGCTGTGGATTTGGTCATGACCCACAGGCACCCCGCAGGACACAGCAGCAGAGTTCCCCAGGCTGGGCAGCTTTATGGACACACATCTTTCCCCCCAGAGCCCACGGAAAGGTCTGAAACACCAGCCTAAGGCTGAGTGCTTAACCACTGCACCACTAACCCTCCAGTCTCCAAAGGAATGTGCATCCCCTTCCTGGGCTTCGGGTAACAGGTCAACACATGGAGTGGCTCAAACAAGAACTGACCCTCACCAGGTTTGGTGGCCAGAAGTCTGTGACCATAGCGTGGGCAGGGCTGCACTCTGTGGAGGGGATGTCCCTCACGGCCTCTCCCAGCGTCGGGTGGGCCCAACGTGCTGGCATCACCCGTCAGCATGCCCCCTTAATCTCGGTGTCTCCCCTCTGCACATCTCTGCTCATGAAGGCACGGGTGACTGGCTTCAGGGCTCACCTGGTTAATCCGGGCAACGTCAGGTTCAGACCTGAAGTCAATTACGTTGGCAAAGATCCTTCTCCAAGCAAGCTCCCCTTTGCAAGCATGGGGTTCAGGCCACTGCCATCATCTGGGGGGGCCACAGGCTAGCCCACCACAGCAGAGAAGATGTGCGCGGGGTGGGGGTGGTAGGCAGTCATGGTAGTGAGGACCCTGCTGCGTCTGCCCTCTATCTGTGCCCTCGGGTGCCAGAGCACCCAGCCATCAGCCACGTGAGAGGGGTCAGTGTCCTGGGCTAGGTGCACAGAGGGGGTAAAGGTGGTGGTAGCTACACAGTCAGGGAGCACCCTCTCTGGGGAGGCATGTGTCTCCTGCGGCTGCCGTCAGTGCCCTGCACTGACAAAGCTCAGCGTCACATCAGCTGAGGGAAACCACTGATCCATTCTTCCCTTCCTAGGGAGCCAGCAACAGGGGTGGAATGTAGCGCTGAGAGACAGAGAATGGAAAATGTCACCCTGAGCCCCCGTGGTCCCCCCAGGAATTCAGGGCAGAGCCAGCCATAGCCCAGGAGGGCTGGACATCCTTTCTGCAAGTGGCTGGGTGGTGAAGACCTTGGATAGGGCCTGTGTGACCCTGACAGGCAAACTTAGCCCTGGGACAGACAGCGAGGGGCTGCAGACCTGGGGCTGATGGCCTGGTGTCAGGGCCGAGGGTTCTGAGGCCCTTAGGGTGGGTGGGCAGAGCCAAAAGCACAGGCATGGAGTTGTGTGCTGGGAGAAATGGTTCTGGGGTCCTGGGGACAGTGAACTCTGAGGAGAGCCGGAGACCGATGCTTCCAGGTGGTCCGGAGGGAGCAGACATTAGGAGACCCAACATTCCAGGAAATGGGGGGCTCCTTTCCCTGACACACAACCAACCTCCCTCCCCAGCCGAGAATAGATTCTCCCATTATCTAACCAGGCTCCAGACTTCACCTGTTGAACAGCCGTGCTGCTGTGGAATCCTAAGCATGAGCTTTCTGGGCACTGTACTGAGGGGACAGCTCCATGTGGAGAGGATGTCACAAGAGGCGTCAACACCCCGGGAGCAACTGGCTGGCAAAGAAAATCACAGGTGACAGCACCCGGAACACTGCAGGTGGCTGTGGAGCTTTCCACCTCCTCCCTTTGAAGGATACAGGGCAGTGGTTTCCTCAGTTATTTCGGCCCTCAAGACTCTGAGGGGGCGTGGCGGTTCAGCAGAGTCACTTCATAGCCACTCAGACTTCAGCCCACAGCGTGTTGCAGCCACGCTTCCTTCTCCAGTGCTGAATGAAGCTTAGCTTTCTGCTCAAGTCTCACCCACACTCACGGTGGACATACAGCTTCTGCTGGGTGTGTCCTGTGGTGGCTGATGAGGCTGGACTTCTTACTAAAGGCTCGCCCACATTCTCTGCAGACATAGGGCTTCTCCCCTGTGTGCGTCCTCTGGTGTGTGATGAGGCTTGACTTCACACTAAAACCTCGCCCACACTCCTTGCAGATGTATGGCTTCTCCCCTGAGTGTGTCCTCTGGTGTGTGATGAGGTATGACTTTAAACCAAACCCTCGCCCACACTCCCTGCAGACATAGGGCTTCTCCCCAGAGTGTGTCCTCTGGTGTGTGATGAGGCTTGATTTTTGGCTAAAGCCTCGCCCACACTCCTTGCAGACATAGGGCTTCTCCCCTGAGTGTGTCCTCTGGTGTGTGATGAGGCTTGATTTCTGGCTAAAGCCTCGCCCACACTCCTTGCAGACATAGGGCTTCTCCCCTGAGTGTGTCCTCTGGTGTTTGATGAGGCTTGACTTCACACTAAAGCCTCGCCCGCACTCCCTGCAGACAAAGGGTTTCTCCCCTGAGTGTGTCCTCTGGTGTGTGATGAGGTGTGACTTTACACTAAAGCCCCGCCCACATTCCATGCAGGCAAAGGGCTTCTCCCTTGAGTGTGTCCTCTGGTGTGAGATGAGGCTTGACTTCACACTAAAGCCTCGTCCACACTCCCTGCAGACAAAGGGCTTCTCACCTGAGTGTGTCCTCTTGTGACTGACGAGTTGTGACTTCACACTAAAGCCTCGCCCACAGTCGCTGCAGACATAGGGCTTTTCTCCCAAATGTGTCTTCTGATGACTGATCAGATATGACTTACAGCTAAAGCCTCGCCCACACTCCCTGCAGACATAGGGCTTTTCACCAGAGTGTGTCCTCTGGTGTCTGATGAGGAGTGACTTTCGGGTAAAACCTCGCCCACAATCCCTGCAGACATAGGGCTTCTCCCCGGAGTGTGTCCTCTGGTGTCTGATGAGGCTTGACTTCTCACTAAAGCCTCGCCCACACTCCCTGCAGATGTATGGCTTATCCCCCGAGTGTGTCCTCTGGTGTATGATGAGATGTGACTGTACACTAAAGCCTCGCCCACATTCTCTGCAGACATAGGGTTTTTCCCCTGAGTGTGTCCTCTGGTGTGTGATGAGGTGTGACTTCCAGCTAAAGCCTCGCCCACACTCCTTGCAGACATAGGGCTTCTCCCCAGAGTGTGTCCTCTGGTGTGTGATAAGGCTTGACTTCACACTAAAGCCTCGCCCACACTCTCTGCAGACATAGAGTTTTCCCCCTGAGTGTGTACCCTGGTGTATGACGAGGTTTGACTTCCAGCTAAAGCCTCGCCCACACTCCTTGCAGATATAAGGCTTCTCCCCAGTGTGAGTTCTCTGGTGTGTGGTAAGGTATGATTTTACACTAAAGCCTCGCCCACACTCCTTGCAAACATAGGGCTTCTCCCCGGAGTGTGTTCTCTGGTGTGTGAAGAGGTGTGACCTTACACTAAACCCTCGCCCACACTCCCTGCAGACAAAGGGCTTCTCCCCGGAGTGTGTCCTCTGATGTCTGATGAGGCTTGAAGTCACACTAAAGCCTCGTCCACACTCGCTGCAGACAAAGGGCTTCTCTCCTGAGTGTGTCCTCTGGTGTCTGATGAGATATGACTTCCACCTAAAGCCTCGACCACACTCCCTGCAGACACAGGGCTTCATCCCTGAGCGTGTCCTCTGGTGTCTGGTGAGGAGTGACTTAACACTAAAGCCTCGCCTACACTTTCTGCAGACATCGGGCTTCTCCCCTGAGTGTGTCCTCTTGTGTCTGATGAGGTGTGACTTCCGACTAAAGCCTTGTCCACATTCTCCACACTTGACTTGTGCAGTTTCTGAGATTCCTCCCCTCAGGAACAATATCTCTGTGTCCTCAGGATTCACCTTCTGGCCTGGGCTGCTCTGTGTCTCCGTGGTTCTCTCACCCTCCCTAGACCGCCCCATCTGCCCTTTGGGGAGGTTGGAGCTGGCCTCTGAAATCCCCTCCTGTCTTGTTTTTTCAAACACTGGCCTGGACACATGTCCTATCTCTGGACCTTCAGCTTTGTCATTCCAGTTGGGTTGCTCAGAATGCTGCTGCCTCCGATCCCCTGGATGGCGGTCCTCTGGTTGGAGGGGTCTTCTTGCAGGTGTTCCTGGGAAGGGTTGACAGGGGTGGCTGTGCTTCACGTGGTGGCTGAGGAATTTCGGAGTGGAGAAGGCAAGAGGGCAGGAGGGACACGGATGGATCTCTGGCCTTGCTTCTCCTGGAAGAGAAAGTTCTCAGTCAGAGGTGGGGGAGACGAGGCTGCCTGGCCCTCTGCGTCATCTCGTGGAAAGGCCTCCCCGTGACCGTTCGCAGCGTGCTCTCAGCACAGGGCCTCCACTGCATCCTCCTCCAAGTCTCCTGTTCACTCCTTTTTATTCAAAACACCTTCCTCAGCCACCTGGGACCCCACATCCAGGGCCTTCTCCATATTCAGCCAGACAAGGGCCTTCCAGTGGCAACCGGAGGAAGCCTGACCCTTCTCCCAGCTGGAACTCCCCCACAGGCCTCTGTCTCCTAAGCCCTGTCACCACTTGGACGCGGAGTGGGTAGCTGTGTCTCTCTCCTGAGAGGTGCTGCTCTTGGTGACCGAGGTGGAAACCTCTCTGGTGGCCTTTCCTACGAGGGATGGGTCCACTGAGTTAGGAGCCCTCGGCCAGGAGGTTCCCACATGGGAGGCAGTGTGGAGAAGTGGTTAGAGAGCATGTGTTCATGAGGTGTGTCTGACCGAGAACCACACTGCCTGCTCTCGGGCAGTGAGACTGGGGTGTGGACGACACGAGATCTGACCAGGCCCACTGACTGAAGAACACCAGGTCCTGCTGACTTGCAACTCTTCTAGTTTTCCCAAAATTATACAATGAAAACATGACCTTTCTGTCCAAACTTCATTGACCTCACTCAGTCTTGCCCCAGCTGAAGTGGGACAGAAGTCCTGTTTCAGACATCTCACTCCCTCAGGTCCCACTTTTGACCCCGGCCCCTCACCTGGACACTGACGTAGCCCCTGAGGGGATCCCCCACCGTGCCGTTACTGCACCACTAACCAATGCAGCGTCTCACAGAGGACATGTCACCCCGGCTGGAAATCCCGCCTGTGCTGTGCTGTGCCATGTGTGCACGCTAACCACCTGTGGTGACACAGCTGTGCACGCTGACCAGGGAGACACACCTACACGCTCACGGGTGTCACACCCCCGTGCGTGATCATTGGCAGGACAAACACAGGCACCATGACTGTGTCACAGACCCTCACACACACACCACCGGGTGTGACCTGTGGGCACAGTCGCTGGCTGACAGGTAAGAACACATGATCTGGAGTGACACAGTGGTGCCAGCACACTGGAGGGACACAAGCACGTGACCTGTGCAGTGTGAAAGGAGTGCAGAGTCACTGGGGTGACACTCGGGTGCGTGCTCAAAGTGCCGTGTGAGACGCGTGCTCACACTCACTGCCGACATCTGCACACGCTGCTGTCAGACACTTCTGCACGCTCACTGGCATGATGCAGTCGTGTGCATACTCACTGGTGTGCTATGCACGGCCATACACACACACATGCTCTACAGAGCTGTCATGTTTCCCTCATGCCCGTGCCAGAGCAATTATTCTCACGTCTGGGTCAGTGTGGGTGTCCAGGTGCTCGGACCCCACCTAGCAGAGACGGAGCAGGAGGTCCCAGGACAACGGAACAGTGACTGACGGACAGCACAGGAGTGTCTTGTAGAAATGAGGAGCAGATGAAGAAGGAGGCCCGAAGGGCCACGAGAACCACTTGGGTGGGAGGTGGCCGGTGCTGACAACGTGCTTTAGCCTCTAGCTCTTACTGTGTGCTACACGCCTGGAGGATTAGAGAATACCTCAGAACAAACACTTAAAAAGGGGCGCAAACTGTTCCAACGTGAAAGCTGTAGGGAAAGACTCCTCCACTCTGGGAGCACCTCACTTGAATCTCACAGACTGCAGATAGATGCCCCTCTACACATGGGTTGGACCACAATAAGTTACACAGAGAGGGGTCCCCGGGGCCCACCTGTCTGCGAGGCGAGCTCCTGCGTCCACCTGCTGCCCCGCTGGAGGCCCAGCTCCTGGCCGTCCTCAGCCCCAGGCCACACCAGCAGCTCACAGCCCGGCTGGACGGGGCGGCAGGTTCGGTAGAAGATCTGCCCGTGGTACTGAAAGGCCACCAGGTTCTGCTCCTCCTTGTCCCCAGCGTGCCTCACATACCTGAGGACGACAGGACATGAGAGAAGGGCTGGCAGTAGGTGCCCACGACACGTCAGGTCCCGCTCCCGCTCCCCTGGTGCTCCAGGCCCTGATGTCGCCCGCTCCCTCACGGGAACCCTCTGTTCCCACCCCAGCCTTGTTGGCGTTGGCGTGTGAAGTCCTCTCCTCTCACCCAGCTCGTTGGGATCGGCCTCCCTAGCCTAATCAGTCCAGACTCACCTGGACCTCGACTGGTCGTAGGCACAGCTGAGTGGGGCATCTCTGAACTCTCATTTGTGTTTTATGGCACTGACGTGGTCCTCGGTGACACACTCTGCTTCTGAACGACGACATGTCACTCAGCACTCAGCCCAAGTCTATCTTCCTGTGACAGGCCTGTCTCCAATCTGCCCACACTTCGCTTAAGTCCTGTTCAGCTGCCCCCAGGTTCCCACAGTCACATGGAAGTCTCTCCTCTTCATTCATTCCCACTCTGAACCCCAACAGAACGAGAGCCCTCAAGGAGAGGGCTGATCACGAGCTGCTGTTGTCCAGTCCACGAACAGCCTGTGCTCACCCGGGCCGGCCTCCACGGGCTCTGACCTCCCAGATGTGAGAGGCCCTGTTTTCAGTAACCTTGGCACTACTGAGATATTCCTATAACAAAGTGTTTGATGTCTGTCTCCAGTGAGTCCACGAGGACACGGGCTTCAGGGCCCGGCCTTCAATGGCAGTGTCTCCGCTAGACACAGTGACAGTGTCATCAGTGTGTGCTTGGGAGACAGGAGTCCTCTCTGTGTGTCCCTACAATCTCGAGGAGCACAGATGTTTCTGCTCAGAGGACATGTGTTTTTACCTCCTCACTGCTAAGTGTGTCAGGACGCGACAGAGAGCTCTACGGAGAATAAAGGTTAGAATGTACGAGTCACTGAGCAAAGCTTGACGAGAAGGAAGCAGGTCTGTGCCTGTGAGAGCTGTTGCCTCTCTGACGGCGGAGACCTCCTGGCCTTACCTCATCCAGTTGGCCCGAGATTCGTCCTTTCTGTCCATGTACAAAGAGCAGCTCCTCCCTTTGGTGATCTGGGTTTCCAAAACATAAGGCACTTACTGGTTAGTAAACAGAGTAAACATGCCACTGACATGTCACCTTCCTGAGTCCCCTGTGACACCGTATGCCTCTCTGTCAGTGCCTACAGTCAGAGCAGAGAGGCAGGAGCTTTCCTATCTCTCTCCCACTGTCTCCCCCTCTATCCCGCTGTCCCTCTTCAACAGGAGCCCCAGGGCCAGGCCGAGACCACACAGTCCACAGAGTCAGCCGGTCACCACCAAGGGCCCCAGCATGTCCCAACAAGCAGAAGACGGGATGAGGAGAGGGCAGGGGACGGGACTTCTCACCGGCCACAAGTAGCCGCTGTTGGCAGCCTCATTGTCTTTTGTCACCTGGCGCTCAGAGGGACCAAAATGCAGGCCCGGTGGCAGCTCGGATGCCTCACTCCACACTCCGAGCCCAGCTTCGGGGATGCCGGATGCCGCAATTCTCAGTCCAGGGGGCAGAGTGAGAGCTGAGTGTTTAGGGTGTCCCCTCTCTACAGAGACGTCTTTTAGAAATGCTAGGGCCCCATGAGCTGGACAGACGTCAGTGCAGAATTTCTGATACTTCTCACAGTCTGGAGAAGGGAGCAGTAGGGTTAGGGTGTGGGGTAAAACAATCCTAGATGCAGAGAGCAGGAGCAGAAAGATAACCGATCTCAATCTCGGAGTCCCAGTTACAAAGGAAGGGAAACTGCTAGGGGATCATGATCTAAGCCTTCTGCTGGGGACAGGAGGATCACTCACAAAGGTAGTCGTCATCCTGGGTGTCACCGACCTCCTGGCATGCGGGGTTTGTTCCTTCTCGCAGGTTGTACCTCTTGACCTCAGCCTCCTTTCTCCTGGGCTCTGAGGTGGAGAACGTAGGTGGATGAGTGGTGCGGAGTACACCTTTAGTCCCTGCTTTCTCAGATATCGTGAGGTCTCATCCCATCCAGTCATCACGGTCTTTCTACCGACTGTGATTTCCCGTCACTGCTGGTTTAGAGACCAAACTCCACCCGCTGACGGCAGATACTTCACCAGACTCTAGGCTCCACTCTTCTACCGTCGGCTGAACTTCCCAAACCTCCCACTGCAAAATGGGCTGGCCATGCACCGGCTCATCCCGAAAATCTCTGTTGGGGATCAAGCACAGGCAGCAACACTGAGGAAGTCTGGGTGCCTGACAGCACAGATGGGGTCATGGGACACCCACCTGTGTCAGCTCCCTCCCACTTAATGCCTTCAGACAGCACATGGGTTCTGTGTCTTCATCCTTATTTTACAGACTAGGAATCTGGACTTCAGAAAATTTGGAAGTTCTGCCTATGCTCCGTGGTTCCATGTGACGGTAACAGGTCTGTGACTCTGAGGTCAATCACATTGAATAGAGCACCCTCACTTCTGAACCGCAGCTTATAACTCGGCTCCCGAACCTTTGTAGAGCAGTTGGAGGGACTGGCCCCAGACTATGTTCTTACCCAGCTTCTCGTTCCAGTGCTGATCAGAGGCACTTCCTTCCCCAGGAGACGACACTGGTTTCTGGGCCTGCTCTGAGTCAGTTGTACTCAGCCAAAGTGCTGTTTCTAACACCTGCTTGAAATCATATTCATCACTTAGAGGCATCCTCGGTGTTCCCTTGAATGTGAGAGATGTAATATTAAAGGATAACAAGCACCCCCAGATGAGACCTCAGCCTGAGGTCCCACAGCCCTGAGGCAGCTGGCAGCCAGAGGGCTGGAGGGAAGAGGAAGGGCCCCCCGGGAACCTGTGTCTTCAGGCTGTTGTCCTTCCACTTTCTCCAAAGGTCTCCACGGAGGAGAAGGGAGGGAGGGAGAAGGCCTGAGACACTAGCGGAGAAGCCACACAACCTGTGAGAGACGGACTGGGGCTCACAGAAAGACGGGGTCTGATCCAAACCAGCAGACACTGACAGGAGATGAAATGTAGGAAAGCACAAAGGGGACAAGGAACACTGGGGAACGAGGGATGGAGCAGTGTGAGAGGGAAGAGGAGAGACACAGCCGCGTAAACCTACGAAGGCAGAGACACTGACGCTAAAGGCTGAAGACTGCCGTATCCTGGAAGGAATTCTTTGGAATTAGAAAACACGTGAATTAAATTAGCTGGTCCCTTACCCGTTCTGCTGGATAAGGGTATAAAGTTAGGCATAGGTCCCAAATCCTAAGGTTACAATGTATACTAACAACGTAATAGCACAAATCAAAGTGAGTTCCTGAACGCAGTGGGAATCCGAGATGACTCCTCTCACAGCTGGGCTACAAACTTCACCTCCTGAACCACGTCCACCACTGACATCTGACTCACAGGCGTCATCTTCAGAATTCTCTGACCTGGGAAACCAGAAACCGCACCCACTGCTGGGGGTCGACTCTGACAGCAACCTTGCAGGACAGAGATGAGCTGCCACCCAGGGTCTCCAGGACCAACTGGTGGATTCCGAGTGCCAACCGCTCGGTTAGCAGCTGCGCTCTTAACCACTGTGCCACCAGGGCTCCGCAAACTTCTCACAGCGTGACTCGCAAACGAGCAAATCACACGTTCAAAGAGTATTCGGGTGTCTCTCAGGGACCCAGGCTGGGCCTGTGACTTCCCACACCAATCAGATGCAGGGCAGGCTCCAACGAGCTGGCGACGCAGAGGGTCCAGCTGAGCAGATGACTGAAACCACAGGAGATGTGTCTCATCAGCACCCAGAGGACAGCTGTGTCCTCTTCCCACGGAAACGAGGATTTGAAATCAGTTCCAGAGGAATGAGCTTCCACTCAACAGTGTGTAGCTGACGGAAATCCTGAACTCACTGTCTTCCCCCTTTTCTCAGTCATCACCCTGGAGATCTTCAGGGCTGTCAGTGGCTTCCTCTTCCCAAAGGGGAGCCCCTCAGGGTGGGGACCTAACTCCTTCTTCACCTGGACCATCCACGCACAAACCGTCATTCTGTTGGCAGGGGACAGAGGGACAAGGAAACCAGGTCTCGACAAGCTCCCCGCACTTGGGGTCTGAGAGCAGCTGCCAAGGGAACACCACAGTGGGCACAAGGGGACTCATCTGTGGGACCCCGGAGGACACAGCCCGAAGGAACTCCCTAAGGACACACAGATGTCCGTGAGCTCGTCAGTCTTCTCGATGAGAGTCCACCCCGACTGACACTGTGAGGTCAGGTGTGTCACTGAACATGCCAGCACCTCCGTTTCCTCATCTGTGAACACTCATCACTAAGGTACCCAGCTCACACGCTTTTCTGGACCAAGGGTGGTCTGAAAACAATTTCTGCCGTGTTCCGAATTAAAGCCTAGGGTCCCAGCTCAGAGTCCCTCGGGGATACAAGTGGTTAAGGCGTGGCTACAGCCTGAAAGGTGGGAGGCTGAAACCCACCGAGAGGCCCCTGGGAGTACAGTCCTGGCTGTCTGCCTCCGATGTCACAGCCTGGAGGCCGGGCGCACAGCTCTCTGTGGATATAGCATAAGTGGGAACACTGTCACTCGCAAGAGCTGTCCCATTTGGAGTCCCTGGGTGGCACAGACAGTTAAGCTCTCGCTAGTGTTTGCAATCCAGTGGGAGGTGCCTGGGAGAAGACCCCCGGTGACCGGGTCCTGAAACGTTACAGCCACTGGAAGGCCCCTCTCGGCACAAGGGTTGAGATGCATTAGAACCGTCTCAACACCAAGTGTTTTTTTTTTTTTAATGCTTCTGTTGGGTAGTCAACTAATCATCTTCTTAAAACGTTAAAAAAAAAAAAACAGGAAACAACTAACCTCTGCTGTATTCTATGTTCTTATCCATTAAGTGATAAGACTTAAGCAAGTTTATTCATGTTGTGTTAGTTGCTGTTGAGTTGGTTCCAACGCATAGCGACCCAATGAACAACAGAACGGAACCCTGCCTGGTCTTGCACCAGGTCCACAATCATTTATGCTGACACCCACTGTTGTGGCCACTGTACCAACCCACCTGGTCAAAGGTCTTCTTCTTTTACGCTGACCTTCCACTCCACCGAGCATGATGTCCAGGGACTGATCTTTCCTGACAACACGTCCCAAGTATGTCAGATGGAGTTCTGCCATCTTGGCTTCCAAGGAGCACTCTGGTTGGACTTCTTCCAGAGCCACAGTTCAGAGGCGTCAGTCCTTCTGTCTGCTTGGTTCACGGTCCAGCTGTGACATGCATGTGATGCAACTAAAAATCACCATGGCTTTGGTCAGGGGCACCTTACTCGTCAAGGTGACCTCTTTAGTTTCCAGTACTTCACAGAGGTCCTTTGCAGCAGATGTCCCAATGCAATGCGTCTTTTAATTTCTTGACTGCTGCTTCCATGGGTGTTGACTGTGAGCCCAAGAACAATGAAATCCTAGACAAACTCCATCCTTTCTCCATTTATCAAGATGCTGCTTACTAGTCTAGCTGTGAAGATTTTTCTTTTCTTGATGTTGAGGAGCAATTTATACTGAAGGCTGTGGTCCTTCGTCTTCATCAGTAAGTGTCTCAAATCTTCTTCACTTCCAGCAAGTAAGGTGGTGTCATCTGCATAATGTAGATTGTTAGTGAGACATCCTCTAGTCCTGATGCCTCATTCTTACTCATGTAATACGGCTTCAAAGATCATTCGCTCGGCATGCAGATTGAAAAGATCTGGTGAAAGGATGCAACCCTGACACATACCTTCCCTGACTTTAAACTGTGAAGTGTCCCCTTGTTCTGTTTGTATGACTGCCTCTTGATTCATATATAGATCCCTTAAGAGCTGAATTACATGTTCTGGAATTCCCATTCTCCACAATGTTAGCCACAAGTTATTATGATCCACACAGCTGAATGCCTCTGCATAGTAAATGAAACACAGGTAAAACATCTTTCTGGTATTCTCTGCTTTCAGCCAAGATCCACTTGACATTGGTGGTGATATCCCTGGTTCCATTAATACAGCTTGAATTTCTGGCAATTCTTTGCCAAAATTCTGTTGCAGTCACTTTTCAATAATCTTCAGTGATCTTGGCACGACTCAAAGTAAGAAGAAACAGTTGCAAACGTCCATTAATAATCAGGACATGGGATGGACGAAGTATGAACCCAACAAAGCTGGAAATCATCAAAAATGAAATGCAATGCATAAACATCGATATCTCTGGTATCACTGAGCTGAAATGGACTGGTTTGGGCCATTCTGAATCCGACAATCACATGGTCTATTATGCTGGGACTGAAAACTTGAAGAGAAATAGTGTTGCATTCATCATTAAAAAGGACATTTCAAGATCTGCCCTGAAGTACGATGCTGTTAGTGACAGGATAATAGCCATACACCTACAAGGAAGACCAGTGAAAATCACTATTCAAGTTTACACACAGAACTCTAAAGAAAAAGATGAAGAGAGAGAAGATTTTTGCCAGCTTCTGCAGTCTCAAATTTATCAGACATGCTATCAGGATGCACTGATAATTACTAGTGACTGGAATGCAAAAGTTGCAAACAAACAAGCAGCAATAATAGTTGGAAAATACAGCCTTGATGATAGAAATAATGACAGAGACAGCATGACAGTATTTTGCAAGAGTAATGGCTTCTTCACTGTACACACCTTTTTTAACCAACACAAATGGAGGCTGTACACAAGGACCTAACCAGATGAAATACACAGGAACCAAACTGACTACATCTGTCGGAAAAAAATGATGGGGGAAACCTCCATGTCAGTAGAACAAGACCAGGTGCTGACTGTGGAACACGTACATCATCAACTGCTCATGTGCAAATTCAAACTGAAATGGAAGAAAATTAGGACAAGTCTATGACAGCCATAGTATGACCTTGAGTATATCCTTCCTGAGTTTAAAGACCATCTCAAGAACAGATCTGATGTGTTGATCACTATCACTGAAGACCAGACAAATTGTGGAATGACATCAAAGACACAGTCCATGAACAGAGCAAGAGGTCGTTAAAAAGACCAAACTGGGTAACAGGAGAGAGTCTAAAACTTGTTTTGGAACGTTCAGCAGCTAAAGCAAAAGGAAGGAATGGCAAAGTAAAAGACCTAAACAGAAGATTTTAAAGAGCCGTCGGAGAAGACAAAAGAAAAGTATTATAAAGTATTATAATGACATGTGCAAAGAGCTGGAAATGTAAAACCAGAAAGGAAGAACATGTTTAGCACTTCTCAAGCTGAAAGAACTGAAGAAAAAAAATCAAGACTTGAGTTGCAATAGTGAAGGATTCTACAGGGAAACTATTAAATGACTTAGAGAGCATCAAGAAAAGATGGAAGGAATACACAGAGTCCTTACACCAGAGGTAGTGTGTAATCAGAAACCAATGGTCCTGAAGGAAGAAGGTGAAGCTGCACTGAAGGCACCGACGAAAAACAAGGCTCCTGGTATTGACGGAATATTAACAGAGACATTTGAACAAACAGATACAGCGCTGGAAGTACTCACTTGTCAATACCAAGAGATTTGGAGGACTGCTACCTGGCCAACTGACTGAAAGTGATCCATAGTTATGTCCATTCCAAAGAAAGGTGATCCAACCAAATGCAGACATTACCAAACAATATCATTACCATCACAAGCTAGTAAAATTTTGCTCAAGATCATTCATCATTCACGTAAAGTCCTTAAAATAAAGTCAGGAATACTGTGGAAGTTCAACCAGTGACAGCTATTTCTGCTGCTGTTTTCACTATTAAGGCCTTAACGTGTGAGACTGTGTTCAGGTGTGGTCACAAGAGGCAGGACTTTCCTGAGTGTGGCTTCACGAGGAGGGTGTTCTTGTCTGTCGGACTGACAGATACTCACCTTCTGGTGTTTTCTCTGCTCCCCTCTGGAGTCCACCCAAGGGGGTTTGACTGAAAGGCAATGAGAAATCAGAATTCATTTTGCTTGGTGAATGTTCCCACCTCTGGAAATGCTCAGGGAGGGACAGAGAATTAGGAAACAGAGCATGGAGACGTGCCAGGATTATCCAAGGAGACTTCAGCGGGTTTCTGTGGCATCATTCCTTAATGTCTCACTGGTTTCTCAAAATGTTTTAAACCTCATCTGTGGTTTATCTTATATACACAAAGTATGTCTTATATTTATTTAAAGACATTAATTGCCTAGTTTGGGGGTGTGAACTGGGTTCAGACAGACATGTGTAATACACCAGGAGGGACAGGGTTATCCACGAAGACTGTCTCCGAGTCAAAAACGGACAAGCAAACACTGTGTTTCACTTCTCGCACTTCTTTTGTGAGCCCCAAATGTCTGAAATCCATGGATGGGAATCACAGATGGTGAACCAACTTGATCTCTCCTGCATCAGAGGACTGACTGTCACCTTATAAACTCTCCTGTCTGAGCAGGAGTGAGCGTCTCACCTCTACTTTATCAAGAGGCCATGTCACCTGACTGCCTGACACAGTCTGAACTCAGAGCAGTTGGGCAAGCTCAGGAAGATGAAACAACTCTCAAGCCCTCTCCAAACATCAAGCCAAAAAACTAGGCTCCATTTGCGTTAAACGATCATATGTTGTGATTACACATACATGAATAATACATCTTGACAAACACGCTACTCATATTTTCGTGTTAATACATTTAATCCACAAACCATGAACCACTAAAAAATTAACATTAAAAAGTAATTTTACAGTTCAGTTAATGTTCCTTAATTGTCCTTAATCATTAAACTGTAGCAAACACAATCTCCTTAGAGAAAGGCAATAAATTTTTAGTATTAAAAAATGCATAGAGAATTGCACAGGAAAAATATATAAACCCACGACCATGAAGCTCCAGACATTTACCTACAACTGTTTCTGATCTTTTAATTTCTATTTTAAAACAAAAAAAAAGTCATCACAGCTAAGTCACCTGTGAGCCTTTCTTCCTTCTCTGATGGTGAATCTGGTGGCTCCTACTCACATTCAGATTTCCATTCACTTATCATCTATTAATGGAGCTGTACATAACATATGAGGTCTGCCAGTTAAGTTTGCAAATTCATCCTAGAAAAACTGTTATATACTTGACTACTGAATATCACTATGTTTACCTCTGAAGTACTCCCCTTGGGAAGCTATGTAATGATGCTAGTGCCTAGTCCATCCTTCACAGCAATTCTGAAGCTCTTCTTCTGGAATGGCCTTCAGAGCCGTTGTTGTATGACTTCTGACATCTTGAACATCATCAAAATGTCCTCCTTTCAGTATTTCCTTTACCTTTGTGTACAGAAAAAAGTCACTGGGTGCTAGATCTGGTGAGGAAGGACGGTGTTCTGATAGTTATTCATTTAACTGAATAAAAAATCCCTCAACGGACAACTGTATGATTAAGTTTGCAAATTTGCTACTCTGCCACTATGTGCAATGGCCATTCCAGAAAGAGTTCCAAAATTGCTTTGAAGGATGGACTAGGTGCTGGTGTCAGTACATAGCTTTCCAACAGGAGGACTTTGAAGGTGACTGTAGCAATATTCAGCAATGAGGTCTACAACACTTAGAATTATTAAGTTCATGGATTTAACTCTCAGACCTCCATACTATGTCACAACAGAAACCCTGGTGGCGTGGTGGTGAAGAGCTATGGCTGCTAACCAAATGGTCAGTAGTCTGATTCTACCAGATGCTCCTGGGAAAATATGGGGCAACTCTACTCTGTCCCATAGGGTCACTACGAGTGAGAATCATTTCAACAGCAATGTCCTCTTAAAAATTTTTTAAATCATCTTACACATGTTCACACTCACAATGACTAGCCTCTCAGTAAATGTTCCCTTTGGATCTTGCTTGTTTATTGAACATTTACACTTTGGTGTGAACAAGCTCTCCACCTTGTCAACTGAGGAGTGGCTGAGGCCTGGCCCCTGGAAATCCTCCTGGCCTCACCTTGCTGCCTAGGTGTCCATTCCTCATCGGAATCCTCACTGCTATCCTCTTGGGTTTTGATGGTCTTCCTGTGATGAAACATGAAATCTGGGCGAGCAGCTCTGAGACCTGGAAAGAAGCAAAATCTTTGTACTCACAGGGAAAAGCTGGCAGCAGATAGGAACAGCAGCTGGGTGATGGGCTGGAAGAGCTTAGAATGGACACAGAAAGGCGACTTTGACTCCAGGTCCTTCTATGAGGTCTGTCAATGAAGTTAGCAAACCTGCCACAGTGCACTTACGCTGACGGCACTGTACAAGCAACTCAGTAAGGTTTCATAACCTTTGTGTATCAGTGTCTAACAGCTGTATTTCAGTCAACATGTGGTGCAGTCTTGCTGAGTGGCATTCATTATTGTTTTTGTGTGTTTTTGTGTGCTGTCATGAGAATTTCAGAGCTTGAATTAGAACAACAGACAAATGTTCAATTTCTTGTTAAACTCAGCAAGAGGGGAAGTGAAATCAGGGACATGTTAGTCCAAGTTAATGAGGATAACGCCATGAAAAAAATGCCAGTGTACAAACGGATTAAATGTTTTTCTGAGGTGAGAGAAAGCATCACTGATGAACGTCAGGGTGTTTCCATTAAAGAGCAGAACCGACGAAAACATTGCAAACATTTGTCAAATTGTGTGTCAAAATCATTAGCCGACTGGGAGAAGCACAGCAGACCAACATCGACAGAGAAACAAGGAACTCTTAACTAAAAATTGTGGCATGAGAAAGGTGAGTACATGATGGTCTTGAAGGAGCTCACTGATAAACAAAAGAAAAGAGTTGAAGTTGGCCAAGACCTTTTGGAGAGATGAGAATGTTCTGGGACAGTGGCGATGAAACATGGGTGTACCAACAGGACCCTGAAACAAAGTGTGAAAGTGTACAATGGAAGTCAACCAGTTCTCCATGACCAAAAAGTTCTGTCAGTCCAAATCAAGAGCCACAATGATGTTGCTAAACATTTTTGATGTTAGAGGAATTTTTCAGTATAAATCTGTACTAAATGGACCCACAGTTAGCCAAGTTTACTATTTGAAAGTGCTGAAAATGTTAGCAGCTGGTACTTGACCAAGACGGCTAAACTAAATTCTATTCCCTGTCCCAAGCAGATCTACAAATTCACATTCCTTTACCTGTCTCTGGGGTAGTAAATCAACCTTCATGGAGGTAATAAATTTATACTGTTCAATAAGATGTAAAGGAATCTTGTGACCACCTGTTCTATCCTGTGACAAGGTTTGGCATTTTCCAGATGCAAATCTCTTTGTAATCTGGCTATAAAAGCTGCTGGAATTATCACCCGAGGGAGACAGCTTTTGGAGAAGTGATTCTCACTGTCCCCCAGGCCGGCATGCTTGTCTGCTAATAAAGAATTGAACCTCCCCCCCTATCCCTCAATCTAGGCTGTCAGTGACAGACAGAACAAACTTGCTTCCAGCAGGCTTCTTAGCAACTACAGCAGGACTTTGGGGACCCTCCGGTTAAGTTCTTTTCCAAGGAAGAGCAAACTTTTCTCTCCTTCACTTTTCTGCTATATCTCTAAAAACTGTCAGTGAACAGGCAGGTAGCTGGTGTGGCAATCCAAGAATTCTGATCAAGGCACTCCCTGATGAGTTCTAAAGGCCCAGCTGCTCATATCGCCCCAGTAGCTCTGGCCCGGATGGTGAGGGTACCTATCTGGTCCATTCAAAGGCTGAAGATAAGGTCTATAAAATATCTGTGGGCACAGGTCAGACATTTAAGAACCAATATGGTGTCTGCTGCTGGAAGACTCCTGTGACAAGATAAGGGGGTATGCAGAGCAGATGAGAAGAGTGTCCGCCCCTTGCAAGACAAACTCTAAGCAACGTGAGGAAGATATTGGTCCAAACATAACACTTCCCATTTCCCTGTATTTCTGCTACTCTGTTAGGACAGAAAGTGGATTCTTCAGCTTCCTATCCTCTTCAGCTCAACCCAGCACAGAGGGAATTTGGAAGAGTAACCCCTGTCCACTTGGACCTACAGGTCCTGAGGTGCAGCTTCTGAACACTCTGAGCTGTGCTAGTGAGAATCTTTTCCTTGGGAGCTTCTGCAAGCCACCCATCCATGCCCGGCATCAGTTCACTAAAAAGTTTCAAGCCCTTTACTCTGGTTGCACAGAGAACTCAGGTTCTCATCAGAGTTCAAACTTTTCTCTGTCTCAGTACTATCTGTCTGGTAAAAAAGGAACGTCTGTTCCAACTCAAAAAGTTTTATCTATATCTGTATCTGTATACTCTAATGTCGGAAAATAAGGCCTCTGTTCCTAAGAAAAGCCCTGTAGGGCAGATTCGGTCTATCTGGTTTCAGTATGGGTACCCACATCTTCTGGCTGCACGCAGTGAACTTCGGTTCTCATCAGGGTTTGAACTTCTATATCCATTAAGAAAGTTTTCTCTGTATACACTGTAAGATGAGAAGGCCCATTTAGGTAGATTCTGTCAGCCTGGTCTCAGCATGGGTACCCACCTGTCTGTAACAAAGCCTGGCCAATGTACCAGCTAGACTCCACAGAAAGTTAATGACTGAATGGATCCATTATACCATCCTGCAATTAGAGCTCTATTGTCAAAAATCAGGGAAAAACTCGCTAAGTTCACTTTAAAATGAAGCTGTGTGCATGCTGAAGTGGGGCCTACTCTGCGTGTTTGTTTTAAGTGTGGTTTTGAACTTGCTTTTGTGAGGTTTCAGAAATGTCTTATTTGTAGTTGTACAAGCTGCTCAAGGAGACCTGAAATCTATAAGCTTCTGTACAAAAAGTGCCTGATGTCTGTCGACATAGTGTTTAATATCTCTACAAGACTTCAAAAATTTAATCTTGAGCCACATGGTACTGCTTTATTCAACTTCTGTCTTAGTCATGAAAATAGTCTTTGCCTGTTAAGTGTCTTATGTTTTGTTATTTCCAATGTAGGTTTCATCTGGTCTAATTTTAAAACAGTTCTTGTTTTAATTTTTTGAGAAACTCGCCTGGCAGGTCAGAAAGGTCATTCATGCTCGGATCCTCCTTATCAGGGGTGGGGGAGAGTCTCACTTGAGCTAAAATGGGTAAGAAAACTGAATCTCAAGTAGATCCAGACATACTGTCACTGAGCTGAAAAACTAACTTTACAGCTCTTAGAGGGATAGTTCTGTCTTAAAGAGAAAGTAACACTTCCAGAACAATAAAAGGGAAACTAATGACCTTCTTCCCTCCAGAAGAAGTAGACGGAAGGGCATGATGAGCTTCCAGTTACACCCCACAGAAGCTTTTGAAAAATCCTTTATAATTGGATGGAGAACCTTTCAGACAAAAAGCAGGTAAGAATTATCAGAAACTGGATGGACTCGAGAATGCAAACTAGTTCTCTCTGCTGCAGAACAACTCTGAGACATCTGAGATAGCCTGGAGTGGTATTTTAACCCTATCGAGATTTAAAGTTCTGTGTGCATCAGTAATTGGTTAGTTCAATATAGAGACTATGATTTTGGAAGCCTGTTGACAGAAACTTTGTCAGTTAAACGGCACTGGAAAAACATGATAAACTTAAAAATGTTTAAACGAACTTTATTTCAAACTTACACACTTAAAATAATTTCCAGAAGCTTTCAGGTAACTTATTAATGTTAAGAGCGAATTAGTGGATACCTATTATAATTTAAATATGCTTTTTGCTTTTTCTACGAAACAAAGAATATATGTGTTTTATGTTTTAAGCAGTGAATTTAGTTTTGCTGTTCATAAATACTACTATGATCAAAGGTTTTGTTTTGTTGTCTAATGGTTTGAATAATGAAATTTCTAAAAACATTAACATTAGAAATCTTTTTTTTAATGCTAAGTAACAGAACTTTCTGACTTCTGAGTGAAACGGATAATTTATCCCTTATAGGCAAAGATTTGATCTCTCATTAGGATATAGTTTCTGAGTTACAAAAACCAAGCTACAATGCTTAGAAACAGAGAGAAAGCAAAAGCCAGAGATACCCTTTTCTGAGAGAAAAGGGCTTAAAAGATTCTGGCACAGACTGCAATCAAAAGAAGCCCCGTTCTTACTGGGTTAAAATATGCTTTTTTTCTTCTTAACATTACCTAACAAAAATAAAGTTATGATTTATTGTTCTCTCTCAAGTGTTAACTGGAAAAACCCTGGTTACATAGTGATGAGTGCTGTTTTACTGATCAGAAAATCTGTGGGTTAAATCTGCCAGCCGCGCAGCGGGGCAGTTCTATTTTTCCCTATAGGGCCTCTGTGAATTAAAATATGGTCCACAACAGTGTGTTTGATTTGGTTTTAAATTGTTAATTTGAAAGGTAGAGATTCAAGATGGAGAACTAGACACACATCTCCTCACCTCACTCTGAAAACTAAGGCCAGGATTGATAATTAAATAGAGCCTTCTGGACACCCAGTGAGCCCCAGGACATGGCATAGGGTTGTCATTTGGGACTACATGCCACTGATCGGGAAACTTCTTCTCTTTTGCTCATCCCTGCCCTTGTTGAACGGCTGGCTCTCGTGGACTAAAGGTAACTACTGGCTTTAACTTTTTACCATTTTGTTAGCCTGTGGCAGCGACTGGGCTAAATAGCAGCAAAGTTCTGCCACAGTGCTGATGTGAGCAGTGGGAGGAACAGCCACACTTTGAGAGCCTAGCTCTGGACTCTGAGTACCATGGTCCCTCCACCCCTCTTTTCGAACCTCCACCATTGATTCAGCTACTTCACAGCAGGCAGGAGAACCTCTGTAGGATGCCTTCTTGTCTAACTAGGAGGCGGAGCTACCCAAATGGAGTCCTCAGTGGGGGCTAATTCCCAGGCTGGGAGGCAGTGCCAGCCTGGGGAGCACTTCCCCAGAAGAAAAGCCGTGTTAAGCACAGTTTACCCTTTGGGTAGGGACCGGCACCTGACGACAGCAGGGCAGTAGCCCCTTCATAATTTGAACCAGATCACAGCATCTAGGGATGGATATACAGGTGCCTCCACTGCCTGCTGGAAAGTGGGGCTTGCACACCTGACAGCTTGACTAATTTTGGAAGCTGTCAGATAGCTTTTAACTTTCAAAATAAGACTACCTAGAGAAATAACTGTGGCACAGCCTGATGGCATCTCTTCCAATCTTGAATGAGCCACAACGCAGGGTCAGTTGACAGCCCTCAAGTGATTCCATAACTAGGGCTGTGTCTTTGTCAGCCAGGAGGTGGAACCTGCTATCACAGAGATTCCACCAGGCTCAGTCACTGGAGTACAGAGAGGTAACTGGTGATCAACTTCTACATCAGCTCCTATTAAAGCAACACCAGAGAAACTAAACCACTTCTGGAAGCCCCCAAAGCAACAAACTTTGGCCTCACACTTAAGACAAAATCCAACCATGACTCCAGAAAGCTCCAAAAAGAAAGAACCAAAGAACTTCCCAGATGAAGAAGCCTTGCTGAAACTTTCAGAGTCAAGTACAAAAGAGCCCTCCTAGACATCAGACAAAATTTAGCAGACCAAAATGAAAAACTAAGCAAGCTGTTCGAACTGATGGAACTCCAGCATTCTGAAATCCAACAGATCAATAACCAAATTAATGACTCAGAAAAGTCAATTCAAAGCCAAAGGAACACAACTGAACAAATGGAAAAGACTTCCTGAGTTGGAAGACAGAACTACTGACACCAGCATTTAAGAGGAGAAATCACAGAACAGACACAAGAAAAACGAAAAAGCATTAAGAAACATGTGGGACTCTATCAAAAGGAACAATTTATGATTAACTGGAGTTCCTGAACAGGAAGGGACACCTGAAAACACAGAGAGGATTGTTGTTCACTTGCTGACAGAAAACTTCCCTGAAATTTTGAAAGAAGAGAACACAGACATATCCAAGATGCACACTGACTGCTATATAATACAGACCCCAAAAGAAAGACTCCAAGATAAATTATAATCAAGCTCAACAAAATGAAACATAAGCAGAGACTCAAAGCAAAGCTAACATTTAGAGAGAAGCTCTGCAGGCTTCTGTCTGATTTCTCAGCAGAAACCATGTTGGCACCGAGGCAGTGTGATGGCACATTCAAAGCCTTGAAGGAGAAAAACTGTCAACTAAGAATGACATATCCTGCAAAACTGTCTTTCAAATATGAAAATAAAACTAAGACCTTCGCAGATAAACAGAAACTCAAGAGACTTTGTAAAAACCAAACCAAAGCTACAAGAAATACTGAAAGAAGCTCTCAGCTTAGAAGAACAAAACCACTATCTCTATATTTTAGGAGACAACACAGAACATATCATCCAGAAACCTACCCAGTTCAAGAAGGCACAAAATCCAACCAAACCTATAATACGAAAAGAAGTGATTCAGTGATCATATCATGAAAACTACAATACCATCACATTGAAAAGCGGGATATACTACAGTAGTTACAGTCCATCCAGATGGACAGGAAGTTAATAAGATATTTAGAAGTAAAAATTGGGTTTAACATACATTATTAAGGGGGATCATAGGTTAGCCACAAGGCACAACAAAGCAGCGACATGTCAAAACAAGAAATGCAATACAAGAGTCTCAACAAACAAAAAACCAACACTGAAAAGAGTGAAAAATCAACCCACAAAGAATGTCCCAGAACAGAATAGTAAGAACAGGAAAAACATCAACACAGAAATGAACACATCAAAATGACAGCACTGAACACATACCTATCAGTATTTACACTGAATGTAAATAGACTGAATGTTCCAGCACACAGACAATAAGTGACATCTTGCATCAAAAGACATGACCTGTCTATATGTTGCTTACAAGAAATTTACCTTAGACTTAAAGATATGAACAAACTGAAAATTAAAGGATGGAATAATATGTACTAAGCTAACAATATACAAAGAAGAGCAGTTGTGGCAATACTAATCTCGAAGGGAAAAAAAATTCCATAAATACACAGAAGACCTTATTGCGACAATTAACCAACCCAACTAGACCTCGTCAATATACAGAGAACTTTCTATCCATCATATTGAGAGAAATTAGTCAGTGGCACAAGAACAAATACTGTATGAGACTCCTGCTTTGAGGGCTTGAAAACAGGCTCATATACAGAAGAAAAGGCTCTTTGATGGCTGCAAGGGAGGGAGGGAGAAAGGGAGAGGGCCGGTTATAGATTGGATAGTTGATAGAAATTTGGTTGGGTGAAATCAGTGACAGCACACATTAGAAATACCAGTTTAACTGGACTTCAACATAACCTGAAAACTCTTCCAACCTTAACCCAACAGGTAAGGACAGAGCAGCAGGGGCGGGGATCCAGGGATCATGCTCTCAGAGGACCTCAAGGACAACTGGCGTAACTAGCCTATTACTAGGAGAGTCTTCTGCACCCCATATTGGTGAGTGGGATCTGGGGTCTTAAAAGGTAGCAAGCTGCCATCTGAGGTACACCAAATGGTCACAACTCATCTGGAACAGACAATCACCAAGAATAACAAAGAAACCAGTGGAAAAGAGCCCCGGAGACAGAAGGAACCATATGAATGGGTGACTGTATTAGCATGCGACCAGAAGAACCAGATGGTGCCCACCTACCACCAAAGACAGCTGTGATGGGGCACACAATGTTGAGTTCCAGTGGCAACACAAGAAAAAGAGGGGTACATCTCAAGAACTCCACTAAAAGTCCACAACTGATGGTCTGCAGGCCTCAGGGTTCCCTTGGGAGCATGGGCCCTAGACCTGCTGCTAAACCACACCACAAAACATTACTGAGGTCAACTCTTTGGACAGGAATGGACTGGACTTGGGGTCACAATGTGACCATCTGGTGCGTATACTTTATGGCTGTATGAATTTACAGGATCCTACTGGCCTCTTACTAGAAGGGAGTGGAGAGAGTGGAAAGAAGGGGACAGCAGATTGTTAAGAGGGTATGACAAATACAGAACAAAAAGGAGTGTGCTGTCACTGGGCAAGGAGAGCAGAAGGAGCTGCAGACAGGTGGGCACGCAAAGTTAATTTGGATTCTACAGTCTCACTTAATCATAATTAAAAAAAAAAAAAATGTGCCTGAAGTCCAGGAAACGGAAGGTGCTGTTCCAGAGGGCCTGTATGGCACAGCTATAGGACAGGGCTGGGGGAGAGGGGCTTCCATTTACAATCTGCCTAGAGTCTGGAGAACAGGGCCGTTGCGTAAAACATGATGTGTTCTTTAAAACTGCTTGGCGCACTGTGAAACACTTTCTTTTCCCTGTGGCCTCTCCCATCTGTAATGAAACTGGTTTTGAAAACAGGTGTTATATAATCAAATTACTATTAATACTGTTAAAATTTCCACACCAACTGCCCACTCCTCTCCTGAGGAACAGCTTCCCCTTATCTTGCTGAAAGCAGTTTAGATGCGATCTTGCCATGACACATGTGGCAAAGAACCCAATTCAGTCTGAGGATTTGGGACACAAGGCCAGGTGATACCCTCTGACAACTTCTGATTGAAATAAATCAACTAGTGCAACTAGCTAGTATTGGGCACACATGCCATTTGGTTGCCTCTGATTTATTAAACTGGAAGAGTTCAAATCCCTTATACAGAGCAGACCATAGCAAGGTAACAGAATTAATTACCACAATCTTTGTCACTCTTAACCCTGATTTGGCTGATATTTACGTTTTGTGAAATATATTTCTCATTAGTAATGAAGGGTGCCTGACCCTGGGCAAAGCAAAGAAAGAAGCTGAGAGACTTCACTCTGAAAGCCTGAATGACACTCCCAACCCAACAATAACCATCCCAGCCACTGAACACAACTGGGGACTCAATGATAACGGGCCCCAAATGACTCGCTTAAACTGTTACAAAAGGTATATTTTAGCAAGTCTCCAAAATGGGGTCCCTAAACAGAGAAGTTTGGACACGGTGCAGGAAATACAGCAAAAGGGCACCGAGGGTCCATCTGAGTTCCTGGGAAGACTCTACAGCACCTACTGTAAGCACACGGATGGACCCTCAAGGGCCGGAAAATCAGAAAATGATACACATAACTCGATTTTCCCAAGGGACACCAGACATCTGGAGAAAGCTACAAAAGTTGGATGGAGCTTTGGGAACAAACCCTGCCTAGCTGGTAGAAATTACATTCCAGGTACTTTCAGGAAGACACAAGGTGCCACCATACTCATGGAGGCAATGTACGGCGAGGGACACAAAGGTGCCTAACAGAAACCTCTTGCACTAAAAAACAGGCACACTGAAGAAATGAGTGTCCTAAGAAAGAGGCTGCCAACACTGGCACAGCAGGCCACCCGATGTTTGAGCTGCCAGAACTGAAAAACGGCTCCAGAGGCCTCAGCCAGCCACTGGAATTAACTACCGGCATTGTAGCCGCCCCCTCCGGGAGCCTCAGGTCGGATTAAGAGTGGGGAGGACACACGGTGGCTCTCCTAGTGGACAGCAGGGCCACATATCTGGTCCTCGAGTCAGATCCGACTCGACAGCACTGGGCTTCATGACCAACTACTCAGTCAGTCTTCCTGTCAGGAATAATGGGACAATTGGAACGTTAAGTTTTTCCTACAGCCTCTTCACTGTCAGATTGGAGAAAAGCAGATGACTCACTGGTTTCTGTATATGTCAGACTGTCCTGTTCTGCTACGAAACAGAGTTATTGTCTAAGCTTAATGACCAGATCACCTTCTCCCCTGAGAAGCAGAGCCTCTAGACAGAAGTAGCTCAAGAAATTGCCTGGCAGCTCCTCATTCAGCATCCAGAAGTAGAGCCTCACAGGCCAAGGGAAATCAATGATCAGAAAGCAAGTCGATTCCTGGGCATTAGATGGAGACCACACACACAGTCTGGAGATCACAGTCATCAGGAAAGGCTGAGAAGATGAACCATACTTTAAAGAGACAGATCTCCAAAAGACTCACCTACACTGGAATCAGGTCTTCTCCACTGCCTTGTTTAAAATGCGGGGAGTCCCTAGAAGCAGGGATAAAATTGAGCCCCTGTAAAACTGTGTATGGCAGACCCTTCCAGGCTGCCTCAGTACAGCTTTCCCCACAAGCAGAAAATGGCCTCAAAGTTCAGAATTCACCACTTTTCTCTCCCCAGGTCTTCATTCGTTCCTCAGATAAAAACTTAAGAGAAAGGGGGCTTGAGAATAGCCGGTAGAGGAGTGGACTGGCCCGTGGAAAATCCACTGCCCTGAGGTTGGCTGGACTGAAGGCCTGGACTCAGGCGAAGGTGTAAGCCCGCGGCAGACACAGACACGACAGATCCTGACCACAAGCGGCGGACCGCTACTCCTGGAAGGGAAACTGGGCCAGAACCCTCCCTCTCTTCCTAGGACTCTACGTAACTCTAGGACTTTCACAGACATCTCTTTCTGACAAAGTCAAAATGTATGGACTTATCTTGCACAAAATGTAATGAATATCTCTGATTTCTGTCTAGCGGGAGGTACTTATGTTGAAAAAATTTTTTACCTCATGTTTAACTGGTGTATGCACCCCACTAGAATGGATCAGAAATTGTGTTATACTCAGTTGTGTTCAAAAGGACATCACTTACAGGGATATCTATAACCGGGGAGAAGGGTGGAGAGACGTTCACAGTCCAGCTTGAGACTGTCACGCCGAGCGAAAACAGTATCAAATTTTCCGGGTGGCCTTCCTTCTGTCATGATCTTAACAACCCATCCTCAGACGTAACAGAAGCATAACAGTGCCCTATGCTAACAGACACACTAAGTCACCTAAAGGACGGTTCTCATTATGAGGAAACAGGGCCTTTTCGTACGTCCCTGCCAATACTACAGGGGGCCGTGCTCCGTGGGAAGGCTCATCCTGCTCCTGCCCCAGATTAAAGGCCCGACCTAATCATGTCCAAACTATAACAGATTAGCCTTCCCGAAGACTGCCATAGTGATGTACAATCCGTTCGGTCCGGCTGAATGCATGCATCCTTGTCCTTTTTGTCATGGTGATAGGTCTAACAGGCTACCCTGTGCCATAGCCTTAAATGTGACCTCACAGACCGCAAGCACCTCAGGCCTTGGACTGGGACAAGTCAGAGACACAGTTCTGGAAAGGCGGGCAGCTACAGACTACTTACTTTCCAGACACAATCATGGATACAAACTTCTTAAGGGGATGTGTTGTTTTAACTTGTCTGACAGCTCCCAACTGATAGAGAACAAACTAAAAACGGTAAAAAGTCATGTAAATAAATCAAACAAGAAGGCTTCTTCAAGCCAGAGTTTGAGAAATCATTCTTATGGTTCCCCAATCTAGGCTGGCTGCACATGCTAAACAATACTTCGAATCATTATTAATGTGGACGATGTTTTGCCACCATATACAATGTGCACCCTGCCTCACGACTAACTGTACCACATGCTGTAGAGAACTACCCCACAGTCCAAGATTTGATCCTGGAGTAAATGCTATAAATCAAAGCAGCTACTTTTTAAAAACATATTTCACAGACATGAAAGTGATGATTAACATTGGCAACATCAGTAGCTGCGACTTGACCAAGGTCATCGAGATTGTTAAACTACATTCCATTCCCTGTCCCAGCTGGATGTACAGACATACATCCCTTCCCCTGTCTCTGGGGTAGTGAACCAACTTTCAGGGAGGTAATCAATTTATGCTGCTCAGTAAGATGTACAGGAATCTTGGGACTCCCTGTTCTACCCTGGGACAAGGTTTGGCATTTTTCAGATGCAAATTAGTTTGTAATCTGGCTGTGAGAGCTGCTGGAATTGTAACCCAAGGGGGACAGGTTTTGGAGAAGTTATTCTCACTGTCTCTCAGACTGTCTCCCAGGTCGGCATGCTCGTCTGCTAATGAAGCACTGAATCTTTTTCACCCGTCTCTGAATTGTGGCTGTCAGTGACAGGCAGGACAAACTTGCTTTAGTTCGGCAGCAAAAAGACTGCATGAAAGAAACAACGATGACCTGAAAGTGTCACTGTGGCTCCTGCACCGTGACAATGCTCCAGGTCACACGGCACTGTCCTTGAGGGACTTTTTAGCCATTAACCAAAGAACTACCTTGAAACACCAGACTGAGTTACCTGATCTGTCCCCTAATGACTTTTCTCTTTACCTGACAATAAAGGAAATACTGAAGCCACTCTGATGACATTCAGGACGTCAAGGGTAATATGATGACAGTTCTGATGGCCATTCCACAGAGTTCCAAAACTGCTTTGAAGGGCGGACTAGGTACTGGCATCAGTACACAGCTTCCCAAGGGGAGCACTTCGAAGGTGACCGTAGTGATACTCCGCCAAGAGGCATGCAGCACTTTTTCTAGAAGTTTGAGAACTTAACTTTCCGACCCTGTATGTGCACGTTGTTGTTGGGAGGTACCGTCAGAGCGGCTGTCGCTCAAAGCCACAACCCTAGGAACAACAGAAGGAAATACTGCCTGGTCCTGCGCCGTGCCCACAACCCTTTTTCTGCATAAGCCCACTGTTGGGGCCACTGTGCCAACATGTCTTGTTGAGGGTCTTCCTCTTCTGTACTTACTCTCCACTCTGGCAAACATGATGTCCTTCTCCAGGGACTGATTCCTCCTGACAGCACGGTGGAAGGACGTAAGACACAGCCCTTCCACCCTTGCTGCCAAGGAGCCCTCTGGTTGTACTTCTTCCAGAACAGATCTGTTTCTTCCTTTGGCAATCTGCGCTATGTTCAGTGTTCTTCTCCCACAAAATTTAAAGGCATCAGTTCTTTTCTTAGCTTCCTTATTCACACTGTCCAGCTTTTCCATGCACATGATACGACGAAAACTGCTTGAGTCAGGAGCACCTTGGTTTTGAAGGCAGTACCTTTACTTTTCCACACTTGAAAGAGCTGTCACCGTATGACCCTCAATGTCCTGGATGTCATCAAAACATCTTCCTTTCACTATTTCCTATAACTTCAGGTAATGAAAAAAAGTCACTGGGGGCCAGATCAGGTGAGCAGGTAGGGTGTTCTGACACAGTGATTTGTTTGCTGGCTATACACTCCCTCACAGACAGTGCCTCGGGAGCTGGTGCATCGCTGTGATGCAAGAATCGTGAGCTGCTGGTGAAAAGTTCAGGTCATTTTTATCTAACTTTTTCATGTAGTCTTTTCAGCACTTACAAACAGTACACTCGGTTAACTGTTGGTCCAGTTAGTAGAATCTCATAATGAACAATCCCTCTGACATCAAAATACGTCAGCAACATCATTTTGATTCTTGATGTGGACTGACAGAATTTTGGTTGTGGAGAATTGGCTGACTTCCATTGTGCACTGCGATATTTTGTTTCAGGGTCCTGTTGGTACACCCATGTTTCATCAACAGTGATAATGTGGGCTCAAAACATCGTCAAGCCTCTACAAAATATCTTGCTTGGCAAATATCAACTCTCCTTTGCTGTTGTTCATCCCTGAGCTCCTTTGGGACCACTTTTGCACACACCCTTCTCATGCCTTGATTTTCAGTTAAGATTTCCCTGTTTCTCTATCAACGTTTCCTTGGTCTGCTATGCTTCTCTCCGTCAGCTGATGATTTTGATGCACAAGACGATAAATTCTCTCAGTGTTTTTATCAGTTCTACTCCTTTCTGGCCATCCTGACGGCTTTTCATGAATCCTGACACTTTCGTCTCAGAAAAACATTTAATGCATTTGTGCACTGCTGTTTTCCTCATGGCATTCTCCCCATAAACTTGGACTAACATGTCCCTGATATCACTTCCACTCTTGCCAAGTTTAACAAGAAACTGAATGTTTGTTCATTGCTCTAATTCAAGCTCTGACATTCCTGTAATGGCACACAAAAACATGCAACAATAACGCCACTCAGTAAGACACTGCTACACGACATGAACAAAGCTGTGAGACACTGATACACTAAGACAGGGATATACTGAGACTTTACCAAGTTGTTTGTACATTCCTGCCAATGTAAGCAGATGGTGGCAAGTTTGTGAACTTAATTGTCAGACTTTGTGTATCTGGTTTCTCAATTGTGTTCCACTGCTTAATGTATCAGTACAGCAGTTGTACCAGTACCAGGAGTCTGTGTTTCTACGGTGTGTTTCTTGTCAACAGTAAACTGATGGATCCTGTTCTTTAAATGCCTTCTGTTATGCTGTCTTTTTCTGGGTGCATGTATGCAATTTACATTCAGTGTAATTCTTGACAGGTGTGAATTTATTACTCTCATTTTGTAGTACCTATTTCTTCTGGAGCTAATATTTTCTTTGTCTCTCTTACTCTACTGTGCTAAATTCCTTTAGCTTGCAGATTTCTTGATGACTTCTCTTGTTTCTGTACGTTTTGGTTTTATTAACATTTTACGTTTTCTTTCTGTATTACGATGAGTAGGTTTGTTAACTTTCTTTGTGGTTACCTTAAAATTTATCCTTCTCCCCCAGGTTTTTAACCAGTCTAGTATTACGGGGTATTGCTTTGCCTTCTTCTCTGTAAGAAAGGTCTATATGTACACCTTTTATTTTCCCTTTTGTTATTCTGATGTCATTACCATTTACAGATGAACTGCTCTGGATCCCTGTTGCAAGTCTTTTGGCTTTGGATACTCCTCAAGGATTCACTTCTTAGGTTTGTATCTGGCTGCTTAAATCTTGTGTCCTACATTGAAAGTGTGGTCTGATGTAGTCTGTTCTCAGACTGACGGACTTGCTCTAATAATTCTTCTAAGTTTGGGTTGGTTTTTACATAGTCCCTTCATTTCTGTTTCACTGAAAGATAATTTATAAACATCTGTCCACATGAAAACCTGCACAAATACATATACCAGCTTTATTCACAACTGTCAAGGACCGGGTACAACCAAGGTGTCCTCTAATAGGTGATAGGAAAACCAAACAGTGGTACATCTACACAACAGAATATTATTCAACAATAAAAATGAAGTCAGCTATCAAGACATGGAATGATAAGAATGGATCTTAAATTCATATTGCAAAGTGAATGAAGACACTCAGAAAAAGACAAAGCTAAAGAGACAATATAAAGAAAGACCAGAGGCAGGCTAAAAAGGCAAAGTAGCTGGACACGTCCTGTAATCAATCCCTCACACAACAAAGACCCAGAAAATCGACAGATTATATATGACATTCTAGGAGCCCTAAGCATCAAAGTGAAAGTTGAGAAATTGGACTAAGCAACAGGGAAGGGAGAGTAGGTCCAGAAGTACCTCTACAGCTGGCCAGATGTGACCTGATGGGAACTGGCATCCAGGCAGGAGTAAGCACGCTGAGCGGAGCAGCAGCTTTCAGAAAGCATCTTACTCAGTGGGAGAGACCCTGTGGAAAACAGCCTACTCAGGCCTCCAGTATCAGTGAAAAACAGCACTCAGTTGTAAAGGTAAGAGGCGTGTGCCTCATCTGCCACACGCAGATCTGAAACTTTCCTTCAGGATAACCCTCTCTCTCTTACATCTGCTCTTCCCCCTCCCTTCTCTGCACCACCCCCAGATACAGAGACTGATGCATTACCTGGGTCGGCAGTAGCATGCTTTGCATATACTCTGAGCCATTCTCTTAGACTTGAAGAGGGGACAACTTAACACATGGTGGTGGGGGATTGGACATAAAACAACCTGTCAACTCCCCTAAGCCAGGAACTCATGGCAAAAACAGTTTCCTTGCCCAGGCTCAGGCATGAGGGGCCATGCCTTCCTCATAGACACTCAGCGTGCGCAGATAACAGTGCCTACACCAATCACTCCTGCCCATCTAGGACTGTCAAGGAGAGCCTACACCACACACTTGATGACCAACTTTCCGGCTACTTCAGCTGAATACTACTAGAAAAGCAAATTGGATGCCTAGGGTCACACATCTAGTGACAGCTGTAACCACCTGGTGATGGTACATGAAAGCCTCAGAGCCACCAATAATCAAACTAGCTCACACAAACAGCCTATTTTGGATTTTCAAAACAAAATAAAACAGACTCTACACCACAGTAAGCAAACATGAATAAATACAACTTGTGGATTCTTCAGAGACAACAGGGAACACCAGTTCCCTTACGAAGACAGACCACAATGGCTTTGGAAAGCTCTGGAAACAAAGAATCAAGAAATTTTCCAGGTGTAGAAAAATTTCTGGAATTATAAGGGGTCAGAATACAAAACACTAATATTTACAACTCCTCAAGAGATCAGAAGAGACTGGGCAAAATGAAGCACTGCATGACGACAAACTGAACAGGCTGTAACATAGCATAAAGGGACAGCCATCAGAAACCCAGAAGTCGGATATAAAGTTACAGAATTAGAAAACTGAATACAAACTCAAAGGAGTAAAATTAAGGCAATGGAAGGCTGAATTACTGAGACCGAAGATAAAGCAATTGACACCAACATATCTGAGGAAAAATCAGCTGAAAAAATTGTCTAAAATGAAGACCTACTAAGAATGACATAAGACTCCATGAAGAGGAATAGTCTGCCAGCGATCTGATTACCAGAACACAGTGAGAGAATAGTAAACACAGACAGAACTGCTGAGGAATTGTTGACAGGCAAGCTCCCCTCCTATCATGAAAGACGAGACGATATCTATCCAAGATGCTCATTGAACTCCACACAAGGTCAATCGGAAAACAAAATCATGTTACTATCGAAGTTGCCAGAAAGAATGATACGAAGAGAACTTTAAAAGTGGCTAGGGGTAAATGAAAAATAATCTTCAAAGAAGAGTCAGTAAGTTCAGACTACTCGCCAGAAACCATACAGGCAAGCAGGCAATGGGATGACACATACAAAGCCTTGAAGAACAAAACTGTCGGCCAAGAATTACATATCCAGCAGAACTGCCTCTCAAATACGAAGTGGAAATTAGGACATTTCCATATAAGCAGAAATTTATGGAATTTGAAAAAACCAAACCAAAAGAACAAAAAATACTAAAGGGAGACTTTCGGTTAGAAAAGCAGTAACATCAGACAACAAATCAAGACCAGAACACAGGACACAGCAAACATACATCAACTCTGACAGGGAGAGCACCAAGGTAAACTAAAACTAAAACACTGAAAACAGGGCAACAGAGATATCAACATGTAAAACACGACAACATTACAACTAAAAAGAGGGATCGAAAACAAGGTCAGTGCCAGGTCTTTGGCGGCCGAGGCAGGAAGGCCTCCAATGCTGTTCAGCCGCCCAGGTTGGGCTACCTTCTTGCACAACAGCTGAGCACGTGAGGATGCGGGAGCAGGGGGGTGTCTGAGGCAGATTCCTGGGACAGAGGAGGGACAGGAGGGACCTGCAAGGCATGAAAGGGGCTCCACGGAGGCTCTCCTCTCTGCATGCAACTAACGGCTGCACAAGGGCCCCGGTGCTCCGCAGTAGACGGAGAAGACGCGCAGACCCTACCGGTAATGCTTCAAATGACAGCAACCTGAACATACAAAGCACACAGACGTGCACATAAAACACCCAGTTCATGAACAGCCACACTAAGCACAGAGCTTATGACCAAGACTCTGGGGAAGAACACTCTGTTTTACACCTCTGTAAAACACCTGATGAGTTTTTCATACGGCGCATGCAATTTTTCATTTCTAAAGCAGTGATGCTTTCTGCGCATGAGGCTGACTTTTGGAACCAGCACTTCTGACAAAGGAAGGTTAACAATGGTCAGTTCTCCACCTGAGACAGCTGGGCCAGGTGTTAGGCGAGAGTGGTGGGCCTAGGCCTGTGTGGAGAAGGTGGTGCCAGGACTTCAATATCTTCAGTGACCCCCCTGGTTCAGGTATCCCCTCGCCCATGGGTGGAGGACGGGCTGGAACAGAGGGCTACAAAGGACGCAAAGCACAGGTCTGAACCGGAAAGATGGACACTCTCACACCACCGGGATCTCTGCTCGGTGCACTGGGTTTCTGGGTCAGCAGGAAACTGCTAGTGGGACACGACCGGGACAGTGAACAGTGGGGTGTGGACCGTTATCACAACAGGGCAGGAAACCTGCTTGAATTGAGTGGGGCCCATACAGGAGTAGGGGTCAGATGGGAGGGACAGCCAGTATGAGGTGGGACCTAGCCTTTCTCCTGCCCCCGTCCCCATGTAGGTCCTCTGACTTTCCAGGTCTAAAGGTCCTTAATACCAACAGAACTTGACTCTAACCTTTCTCCTTCACAGGAATCTTTGGTGTGCTGGGGATCAGGCATGCTGTCTGCCTATTTTAAGTTAACGTCTCAAACACGTAGGGTCAAAGTCTAGTGGTGTGTGGACCACATACACTGGAATCTTAGACATTTTCCTCATAAGAGAGGGAAAAAAGTTAAATCCCAAGGCCTCTCTGAGGGAAGGGGGTAACCAGCACCCGGCATGAGTGTGAGGTGGGTGCAATACAGACGCTGGGTGCTGGTACTTTGATGGTAGCAAGATAAGAGGTGGTGGGATTCCAGGCAGTGCTAGGAGGAACTGTGCCACCACGGAACCAGTCTCATTGTCAGGGAAATTATAGCCCTAAGTAAATATGGTGGTTGTAGATGGTGTTTTCATGAGGTTAAATCAGCCTGCTGAGGTAGCCCCTCTAATCTACAGAGCAGTATGAGGGCTTGGCAGTCTAGTTCTTAAAAGAACTGCCTAGCCAAATCTTACAAATACCAGTGGAATATACCCAGGTTGGAAGACACTCTCTCCAAAGACAACTGGAGAAGAGCTGCCTCCTCAAACAGACTCAGCCTTGGGACCGTCACTTGCTGATGTGCTCCGACTCAAAAAGAGAGGGAACAGCTGCAAACACCCGTTAATAACTGGAAAGCAGAATGCACAAACTATAAATCTAGGAAAGTTAGAAATCGTCCAAAATGAAACGGAACTCACAAATAGTCATGTCCTAGGCATTAGTCACCTGAAACGGACTGGTATTAGCCATTCTGAATCAGGAAATCATACGATCTACTACGCCACGAACGATGACGTGAATAGGAATCACACTGCCTTCATCCAGAAAAAGAACATTTCAAGATCTGACCTGAAGTACAACACTCTCAGTGACAGGACAACATCCACACTCCCACACGGAAGTCCAGGTAATGCGAAAGTGAAGATTTTTAACAACTTCTGCAGCCTGAAATTGATCCAGCACACAAGCAGGACACATTGATCATTACTAGTGACTGGAATTGGAAAGAGAAAAAGAGAAGAATTGGCAGTGGGGAACCCATGGCCCCGCTCACAGAAATGATGACGGAGATCATACGACAGCACTTCGCAAAACCAACGACTCCTTCACAGCAAATATCTCTTTCCATCAACATAAATGGCAACTACACACATGGACCTTGCCACACGGAACACACAGGAATCACGTCAACTACACCTGTGGAAAGGCTTGACGCAAAAGTTCAATATCATCAGTCAGAACAACGGCAGGGGTCAACTGCAGAACAGACCATCAACTGCTCAAGTGGAAATTGAACACTGAAACTGCAGAAAATTAGAATGAGTCCACAAGAGCCAAAGTACAACCTTGAGTGTACATAACCTCAGTTTAGGAAACCTCAAAAACCGACTTGATGGAACCTCACAACGGCAGCAGCAGCAGTAGCAAAGAAGAGTCATTTTTAAATACTTAGAGATTGTTATTATTACTACACTTGAGCATCCCTAAAAAAGGAATTTAATGTATTTCAATAGCTCCCCTCCTTGTGCCCTCTCCAGATAACCCCATGAACGACACCTTTCCAGAAACAGAAAGAAAAACACTCAAGTAGATCATCAAAGTCACTTGCCGGAGCTGCTCAGACGCACAGATCTGTGGCTATGAAAACTGTCAACTCCTCACTAACTGTGTCTCTCAGAGACTGTTGTCAATGGCCTGGGTGATTCTCACCCACGGCCACCGTATGCAGAAGAGAAGGAGAAGTTGCCTAGCCCCGTGCTGTCTTCACAATCTCTGAACTTTTTGAGTGCTGTTGGAAAATACATCCTCTGATCCAGAGGGTTTTCACTGGATAATTTTCAAAAGTAGACCGGACAGGTCTTTCTTCCTAGTCTACCTTGTTCTGGAAGTTCCCATGAAACCTCCCCTGGATACCCCTGCTGCTGTCAAAAATACTGGCAGCACAGCTTCCACCATCAGAGCGACACGCCAGCTACCAGAGCACAACGCAGTCACAAGCGGGTGGTTGCACTGGAAAAGATTAACAAAACCAGAAGCTGGGTTTTTAAACGATCAACAAAATCGAGTGGTCAAACTCACAAAAGAGAAACCAGAGAGGAAACACATAACCTCAGCAAGAAATCAGACAGGCGACTCCATCGCAGGCCCGCCCCGAAAGAGCCCTGACAGAGCGCTATGAAGGACTTTACTTGAGCAGGTCTGGAAACCTAGAAATAGAGAGATTTCTAGAATCACATTATCTATCAAAACTCTCAGAAACAGAAGTAGAACCACTCAATAAATCCATCAAAAAAGACGAGACTGGAAAACTAATCAAACAACTACCAACCAGAAAAATTCCTGCCCCCAAAACAGATTCTCTGGACAAGTCTACCACACTTCAACAAAGGAGTTAATATCCATAGCACTGAACCTACTTCACAACACAGAAAAGGATGGAACACCCCCAACTGAACTCTATGAAGCCAGCATAGCCCTGAAACCAAAGCTGGGTAAGGACAACACAAAAAACAAAATCACAAACCAGTATCTCTTATGAACCTAGATGCAAAAACCTTCAACAAAATCTTAACCAACAGAATTAACAATGTAACAAAACAAATAAATAAAAATTAACCACGACCAAGAAAGAGTCACACTAGGAACGCGAGGACAGACAACAGTAGAAAAACAATTAATGTAGTCAACCATACAAATAAAAGATTAGAGTCACAGAACAGGCATTTTACAAACTCCAACATCCATTCATGTTAAACACTCCTAACAAAACAGGAATAGAAGGAAACTTCCTCAGCATAATACAGGGCATCTGTGCAATGCCAACAGCCAACATCATCCTGAATCGTGAGGGACTGAAACAATTCTCCCTGAGAACAGGAACTAGACAAGGATGCCCACTATCATCACTTTTGTTCAACACTGTGTTGGACATTCTTGCCAGAGCAATAGGAGAAGACAAAGAAACAACGGACATGCGCATCAGTAAAGAAGTAAAAGCATCCCTATTTGCTGATGATAGAATGTTATACACAGAAAACCCTGAAGAATCCATAAATAAAGTACATGAACTAATACAAGAGTTCAGCAAAGTATCTGGATTTAAGAAAAACATAAAGAAATCCATAGAATTCCTTTACACCAACAGAGATCATGAAAGAAGAAATCACCCAATCCATATCATTTACAACAGCCCCCAAGAAGACAAAATACCTAGGAATAAATATAAGCAGAGATGCAAGAGACCTATACAGAGAAAATTTCAAGACCCTACTGCAATAAACTACAAGAGACTTACATAAGTGGAGAAAACTACCCTGCTCATAGATAGGAAGACTTGACACTGTGAAAATATCTATTCCACCCAAAGCGATCTACACATACAGTGCAATCTCAGTACAAATTTCAGTATCATCTTTTAATGACATGGAGAAACAAATCACCAAGTGCATTCAGAAAGAAACCCCAGATGAGTAAAACACCAGTGAAGAAGAGGAACAGAGAGGGAGGTACCAACCTTGTAACCTATTACACTGCCACAGTACTCAAAACAACCTGGAAGTGGTACAGAAACAGATTTATAAAACAATGGAACAGAACAGAGAAACAAGAAAAAATATCGTCCACCTGTGAACAGCTGATATTTGAAAAAGAACTGAAGGCCGTGAACTGGGGGATAAACAGTCTCTTTAACAAATAGTGTTAGCTACACTGGATACCCATCTACAAAAAAACTGATACAAGACCTGTATCTCAGACCTTACAAAGAAACTAACTCAAAATGGATCAAAAACCTACACAGCAAATCTAAATTGATAAAGATTATGGAAGAAAAACCAGGGACAACATTGAAGTTCTAATACATGGTTGAAACAGACTATGAAATGTTACTACCAATGCACAAACAGTAGCAGAAAAAACAGATAAATGGCATCTCATAAAATTCTAACACTTATGCTCTCCAGTGACTTGTCACGACCGTGAAAAGCCCTCTGACACAACGGGGAAGCATCAGGCAACCACGTATCGGATACACGTCTAATCTCCATAATCTACAAAGTATTGTACGACATCAAAAAAAAGGACAAATAACCCAATTAAACAGTGGGCAAAGGATCCGGACAGACACTTCTCCAAAGAAGACATCCACGCGGCCAAAATACATGAGGAAATGCTCACGATCATCAGCTGTTAGAGAAATCCAAATCAAAACTACAAGGAGATGTCATCTTATCCCAACAAGGGTGGCCCTAATCCAATAAGTAGCACATGTTGGAAAGGCTGTGGAGGGACTGGAACTCTTCTACAGTGCTAGTGCAAATGTAAAACGTCACAAACTCTTTGGAAAGCAATTTAGTGCCTTCTTAAAGAGCTACAAACAGAAATACTATATGATCCAGCAATCTCAGTGCTTGAAATATGTTGCTGTTAGGTGCCACTAAGTCGGTTCTGACTCACAGTGACCCTATCACCAACACAACGAAACACCACCTGGTCTTGTGCTACGTCCACCATCATTTTTATGCTTAAGCCCATTATTGCAGCCACTGTGTCAATCCATCTCGTCAAGGGTCTTCCTCTTTTCACTGACCTTCCACTCTACCAAGCATGATGTCCTTCTCCAGGGACTGATCCTCCCTGACAACATGTCCAAAGCATGTAGCATGTAGTCTTGCCATCTCTGCATCTAAGGAGCACTCTTGTACTTCTTTCAGAACAGATCTGTTTGTTCTTTCGACAGTCCATGGTACATTCAACTGTCTTCTTGAAATACATCCTACAGAAATTAAGGCTGTCACACAAACAGATACGTGCACATGAATGCTTACTGCAGCACTGTCCACGCTGTCAGCAAAAAGACAGAACCAACCTCGGTGCAATGGATAAACAAACTATGCTGTGTTTCTACACTAACACTCTGCAATGATAAAGAACAATGATTTTATGCAACATTTCATAACCTGGAATCACCTGGAGGATGGTATGCTAAGTGAAATCAGTCAGGTGCAAAGGACAAACATTGTACGAGATCTGTATTATAGAGACCTAAGAAAAAACATATACTCAGAAGAAAATACTCTTTGACAGCTACAAAGGGTGGGGATAGAGGAAAACATTTACTCCCAGATACGACGGTAGACCGGAATGTGGTTGGGTGAAGGAAGTGACAGCACACGAGAGGGCGCGTCAGCACAACCGGATACACTGCACGTTAAATGGCTTTCTAAATACAGACCAACACTTTCAAAGACAGAGTGTCAGGGACAGGGGTCTACAGACCATGGTTTCAGGGGACACAGAGGCCAACTGGCAGGACTAGTGTTTTCCTAAGAGACTGTTCTTCATCCCATCCTGGTGAGTGGAGCCTGGGGTCTTAAAAGTCAGCAAGTGCCATTTAAGGGACATCGACTGGTCCCAACCCACCTAGAATACATGAAAACCAGAAACATCAAAGACATGAGAAAAACATTAGCCCAGGAGCCACAAGGATCCATATGATTGGGAGACAACATCAGGGACCAGAAGAACTAGATCGTTCCACCCAAGACAGCCCTGACAGGGAGCACAGTGTCCAATCCCAGACGCAGCATGAGAAAAAGAAGTGGGCAGACCCAGAATTCTACTGAAAACCTAGACCTGATGGTCTGAAAACCTGGATGGTCCCCTGAGAACACGGCCCCTGGACTTGACACTGGCCCAGGGCGGACACCAGCACTAAAGTGAGCACTTCAGACAAAGAATGGAGACGACTATGGAAGACAGAGAGATGGAGGTGGGACGTGTGTTCCATGGTTCCATATAGGTATATAGTTTCTGCTTAGAGGGGAGGGGAGAGGGTAGAAAGGTGGGGACAAGTGGTGGTAGAGTAGATACTGAAAGCACAGAGTGGAAAGGAACAGTGTGCTGTCACAAGGTGAGAAGAGCAGACACAGCAGGAGAGAGGCAGGTGCTCAGGTTTTCATATGGCAAACAGACTTGGATTGTAAACCTCCACTTAATCACAATAAAAACAAACAACCCCCAACCCCAAACTTTTCAACCTAAAAGTATGAAGAAAAAGTACAGACTTAAGAGGCTTGGTTCTTCACCAGCTGATACGCACAGCCTAACAAGGTACCTACTGGTCATGTTATCGGAGTGAACAGTCCCTGGGGAAAGACACCACGTTTAGTATGGTGGGGGGGTCAGCAAAAAGATGACACTCAACAAGACTGATGGGCGCAGTAGCTGCCACCCTGGGCTCACACACAGCAGTGACTGTGAGGGCAGCTCGGGGTGCAGGAGGGCTTCTCTTCAGGGTGCAGGAGTGCTATCCTTCGAGGTGCAGGAAGGCTTCCCTTCGGGGTGCAAGACGGCTACCCTTCGGAGTGCAAGAGGGCTACCCTTCAGGGTGCAGGAGTGCTTCCCTTTGGGGTGCAAGAGTGCTACCCTTCGGGGTCCAGCAGTGCTACCCTTCACAGTGCAGGAGTGCTTCCCTTCGGGGTGCAGGAGTGCTACCCTTTGGGGTGCAGCAGTGCTACCCTTCGGGGTGCAGGAGGGCTTCCCTTCGGGTGCACAGATTTGCCGTCAGTGAGAACAGACCTGACAGCATCTAACAACTTCAACAAGGTAACACTAGGTGAGGCGTTGAAGATCTACGCGCCATGACTCAGTCGGAAGTAAAACGCCCAGCAGCCCTCCTCAGCTCTACTGCGCACATGCACCTCTATTCCCAGGACTCTCCTTGGCCTCCACTGTTCATACATGTGCTAGAACCCTAGAGCCTCCTGTTTGCAGAGGAAATCCTGAGACTGCACCCAGGTGCCCACAGGGGGTAGGCTCCTTCCCTACTGGAGTAAAGGCCAGAAAAGAGTGCTTACTGATGAATTCAATCCCTGTGTTTTAAGTTTTGGGGGTTTGTTACTTCCACAGACTCAGAAGCAAAAGGCACAGAAACTCAGACAGTGGAATGGGCCTCCTTACCACAACCTGCTCTGCTCCCAGACGGTGACAATTAACTGCACTGGGCCCCACCTCAATGCTCTAACCCTCACAGGACCACTGAGGGCCACTCCTACATTACATGGATGCACACACACTGAGGCTGCAACAAATTTATTTTTATGAGGCTCATTCAAGCGCTCATTCAGAAGAAGTCTCAGATGAGCCTGGGACATTGACAAAGTAATTAAAACAAACAACAAATACATGAACCTACTTAAGGCAGCCTTCTCATCATCAAATCTGTGACAATTTGAACAAGAAAATAAGAAATACTAGTATCTAGTAGTCTATACTGATAATAACTAAAGTGGGAGGAAAGGAAAGCTATCCTGTACACTAGAATTCCAATGGATATATACACAACAAATGCTGGGAATAGAAAATCACCATTTGGTAAACAGCACAGTAAGAATGGCTACAGGTAAGACTTATGAGATCTAAAAACAGTATACAAATATAAGACAAAAAACAATATTTGTGTGCTCTCAAATTATCTCCCTATGAGAAATTCATTAATTACAAATGGTAAAAATACTTGACTTTCAGAGTTGGAAAAGCTGGAAGAAAGTACCTTATACATGAAAACAAAATAAAACCTTAGTCCAAATATAACATCATGAGTGCATTTTATTGTATGAAAATTAACACTGATTAAAAACTTAAAAAACAAAACAAAGACACGAGGGAAGAAAAGTCCAGAAGACAGAAGGACCCATGTCAATGGGTGACTCTATTAACATGTGACGAGAAGAATGAGACGGTGCCCGGCCACCACCAAAGGCAGCTGTGATGGGGCACACAATGTCGAGTCCCAGGCAGCACAAGAAAAAGAGAGGTGCACCTCAAGAACTCCACTAAGAGACCGCAACTGATGGTCCGAAGGCCTGGTGGTTCCCCCGGGAACATGGCCCCCAGATCTGCTGCTGCTCCTGACCAGAAAACACTACTGAGGTCACCTCTTCAGAGAGGAATGGACTGGACTCGGGACACAATGTGACCGTGTGGTGTGTGCACTTTATGGTTCTACGCATCTACAGGATGCTGTCCTACTGGCCTCTTACTAGAAGGGAGAGGGGAGACTGGAGGTGGGGGGGACAAGGGACTGTTAAGAGGGTACGACAGGTATAGAATGGCAAGGAGTGTGCTGTCACTGGGCAAGGAGAGCAGAAGAAGCTGTAGACAGGCGGGCATGCCAATTTAATTTGGATTGTATACTTTCATGCAATCACAATAAACAAACAAAAAAATGTGATAACACATATGCTCAAGACCTTATTTCTAACACCCAAACATTATGAGAAAGGAAAAATCTAGCCGGAACCGCATAAGGACATATTGGCTCCTGGCAGATCCCAGAACTAGAGAGATAAACACTGACAAAGATAGCTGGCACTACCAGGAAACTGCTGTTTTCCCCTGAAGAAGTAAAGCACCTCTACTTACACTTTCTTTCAGTTTCTGTTATTTCCCTAGTCAATGAGCAACTTGGTCCTCCAATCACAGACTTTCCAAACTTTGCAATGACAGCCCTAAAAATGAAGAGGCCTCGCTTCACTGTGAGTTCTCACATGCCTAGCGAGGTCTAAGGAACTACAAAAGGCCTTTCCAAAGTCCTTACATTCATGAGTCTTTTCTCCAGGGTGGATTCTCACGTGTGATGACATCTGAGAAATGACAAAAGGCTCTGCAATACTCATAAGGCCTCTCTCCCCACTGTGAATTCTCATATGTTCAGGTTAAGTCCGAGGAGTAGCTAAATAATTTACCACAGTCTCTTGATCCACAAGGCCTCTCTCCACTGTGAATTCTTAGATGTATGGCGAGATGTGATGGCCTGGTAAAGGCTATCCCACATTCCTCACATGATCTCCACCACGAATTCTCATATGGGCAGTGAGGTCTGAGGAATGACAAGAGGCTCTGCTGCATTCCTGAACATTCAGAAGGCCTCTCCTCATTGTGAATTCTCATACATCATACACAGACACACACACACACGCAGTTAAGTCTGGGATGGAACTAAAGGATCTACCACATTCCTTACCTTTCTAAGGCCTCTCTCCATGTAAGTACCCATATGTCTAGCGAGGGGTGAGGCATTACGACCGGCTTTCCCACAATCTTCACATTCCTCACACCTCTCTCCACTGTGAATTTACACGTTTGATGAGATACGATAGCCAACTAAAGGCTTACCCACATTCCTTACAATGACAGGGCCTCTCTCCACTGTAAATTCTCATATGTGTAGTGAGCTCTGAGAAACGACAACAGGCTTTCCGACGCTCCTTGCATTCACAATCTCTCTCCCCACTGTGAATTTCCAGATGTTAAGTCTGAGGAATAACTCAATGATTTTCTAGATTCCTTACATTCAGAAGGCCTCTTGCCACTGTAAATTCTTGTATGTGCAATGAGGTGTAACGGCCAAGTAAAGGCCTTTTCCCGTTCCTTACAGCCATAAGGCCTACATCCACTTTGAGTTCTTACATGTAGTGAGGTCTGAGGAAGGACAAAAGGCTTTGCCACATTCCTTACATTCGTAAGGCCTCACCCCACGGCGAAGTCTCATGTTCAGTTTGAGGAGGAACTAAATTATTTGCCACATTCCTTACATTCATAAGGCTTGTCTCCACAGCGAATTCCTGTGTCTTTAGTGAAGCTTGAGAACAACTGAAGGCTCTTCCACATTCCTCACATTCATAAGGAATCTCTCGACTGTGAGTTCTCACATGTGTGGTGATGTGTGAGACACAGTGACAGGCTTTGGCACACCCGCTACATGTACAGAGTCTCTCTCAAGTGTGAGTTCTCATTATGCGTAATGAGACCTGACGAAACACCTTCTCACACTCCTCACACTCAGGGAGGAACTCTCCAGCAAATGTTCTCACAGGTGTGCTGCCGTGACAGACGACACAGGCTTCTCCGCACCCCTCACACCGAGAGGCACTGCAGCCAGTGAGATCTGGCACAGCGTTTCCGGGACGAATGACCCGCTGAAGTTCTCCACATTCAAGGGACCCAAAGAAAACGCTTCCACAGGAGTTCTTCGGAGCAGAGACAGACCGGGAGTCCTGCTGAAGTTCCGGCCATGCTGACCATCTTCACCGCGTCCACAGAGGTTTGCCACCAGACACGGTCTGTTACACACAGGCGGCAGGTTCGTCTCAGTCACCTGGTACTGCTCCAACAGAGATGTCACAAGGGAATGGCTTTAGCACAGGGGAGTTTATTATGACACAGTCCAGCAGGCTAGGAGAATGCATTTCTTCCTGTTGGTTCTGGAGGAAGCGCCTGGTGTGGTATCGGTCTCTGGTCGGGGTACATTTCGGAGCAGGAACCTCAGGTCTGAAGGACACCTCCACTCCCAGTGCTGTTTTCTCCACGGTATGAGGTTCCCAACTCTCTGCTTGCTTCCCTTTCCTTCTATCTCTTGTAGGACGAAAGGATAAAATGTGACACAGGCCACATTTCAGGGAGACTTCCTCAGGAAGGGGGCTGAAGTCCCACGCTAATCTTTTAACATCATCTGCCAGCATGAAAACTCTGGCGGCGCGGTGCTCAAGTGCTCCGTCTGGTCACCAAGAAGGTCCGCAGTCTGAACCCACCTGGCGCCCTTGGAAACTCTCTGGACAGTCCCACTCCGCCCTATGGGGTCACTGTACGTCCAAGTTGACTAGACCGCACTTGCTTTATTAGCTGCAGGCACAGAAGGATTTACAGCACAGGAAAATCACAAAATGGATGAGAATCACAGAATACAGGGACTCACAGACCAGTCAAATCACTAAAAGATAGGTTTTGGGGACATAACCGTTTTGCTGGACATCGATTTCTTAGCAATTCACCATTCCCACTCACACTGAGCATGCACTGTCACCTTTGCCCCGAATTGTCTTGTGTTCACACATTAAATCACCTGGCAGAGATGCTACCACCACTTTCACTGGACTTCTGAAATAGCAGGTTTTCAAATAACTGTACATAACTGAAATATATTTGAAATATTCAGTATTTCACTCACATATGCGAAAACCACCACACTGTGAAAGTTCTGTGAAACACAATGTTAAAAAAACCAGACCTGCTGCTATCGAGTTGATTCCAACAGTGACACTAGAGGACAGAACTGCCCCTCAGGGTACTTGAGGCGCCTAGTGGGTACGAGCTATGGACCCTCCGGTCAGCAGCTGTAGCTCTTAACCCGTCAGGGTGTCCCCACAGTGTTAGAGCTAGTTATTGCCACGCTGGTTTATATACATTTGTAAGTCACCTGGAGCCCTGGGGACACAAAGCTTAACAGCTGGGCTGCTAGCCAACAGGTCAGCAGCTCAGGCCCACCAACCACTGCCGGGAACCCTATGGGGCAGTTCTATGCTGTCTTGTAGGGTCGCTGTGGAACAGGGTCGGCAGCTCAGCAGCTCAGCGTTGAGCCTCCCACGCCTCCCCGGCACCGTGTGACTACCGGCATGCCACGCGCCATCAGGCTCCCTCCTGAGCACTGCTGACTCCCAAGCAGGCGACCCCACCTCACGTGTGCTTCCTGGTCATCACCCTGACCTTCGCTCCAGGGAATGCACCGATTTCTCTCACCACGGAGGACCAGATGACACTGTCATGAACTGGACTAGTCTACGTTCGGTGGGTACCTTTCCTCCATTGTTGTTTCCAGAAACTGACTAATGATTCAAAGTGAGGTTCACATGATGAAATGAGAACGGACGAAACCACTCAGAAGTAAAAGGCAGCCGGGAAAAAAGACAGCACTGAACACTTCACGCGGTCAAAGAGCAACTCCTGAGGAAAGACGTCCATGGAGATGGAGAGTGACGGTGACACCAACGGGTGGGGTGACATGAGCACAGCTGAGAGGTCCCGGGTACAGAGCCCATGGGACACGAACAGGAGAAGGGGCCGGTTTTCCCCCACGAATGCCTGCGGGTGAGGACTGATGCAGGTCAGAAATCAAGCTCAGGGGTCTGGGAAGCACACACTCCTCAACTCAGCAGAGACTTTTTCTGACTGATTTATTCAAAGCTCATTCCCTCCCCGCAGGCCTGGTCCTTGTCACCTGCTGCCCCAACACAGCCACCCTGGGATGAGTGCCATCTGCACTCTCCTCACGTCTTCCTTTGGCTTCTCTGGGAAGACAGCTGGGTGTAGCTGACCTGGTGATCACGGAGGAAAGGACTCCATGAAGAAGACAGGGAAGAGCAACGAACACTTCCCTGACACTCAGCCCAAACTATGGCCTTCGGGGGTCTCTGGAGATGGTAGATGAGAACTGACTTCCAGCAAAATCATCAAGGCAACTGGTAACAGACACAGGAAAAATCTTTACCAGGTCTCAGACCACAGATGTTCTTTCTGTGCACCAAAACAACAGAGATGGAAAAAAATCCTGAAGTCAACACCCACACCTGGAAGACTTAAAGGCCCTTAAAGCCTCTAACCAGCATCGAAATGAGAAGTCCGTTTCAGACAGAGCTCTGTGAGGAAGCCAGGACACGCACACTCCCGCGAGCAAGCAGCCCACTTGTCTTACTTAACAACGTATTCCCATTCCTCAGCCCACACATGGGGAAACATCAACTACGACCTATTTGGTTACTAAAGAAAAAAATCTTACAGAAAATGCAGTCAGCCATACCTACGGAGGCCAGGTTCCGGAAGGTTTCCAGCATCACCTCTCTGTAGAGCTTCCTCTGAGAAAGATCCAGCAAAGCCCACTCGTCCCAGGTGAAGTCCACGGCCACATCCTCAACAGCCACTGAGTCCTAGAACAACATCCCAGAGATTCTGGCTCAGCAAGGTACCATGGACATCAACGTGGGTGAAAGGAACGGCGAGGGTGACAGTCCTGGGGACACGAGATTTCCCAGGGTGCCGGCCCAGGGTCCTGTGTCTGCTCTGGGGTCTGGCCGTCAGTCCCATCTCTTCACTGTCTCCATTCAACCTCACTGACTGCTGCCTGTCTCAGAGACTTAAAAATCATTCCATTACAGTGGACTTCTTTCTCTGCTTTGCCTGAGCAAGTCCACTCTCACTCCACTCTTCACAGTCCAGAACAGTCAGAGCACAGAGCAGACACGGGAGCAATGCTCTCAGAGGAAGGCCCTAGTTCCACCCTGAGATCACCTCTTCCTGCAGGGAGCGGCTCCCCTCCTTGCACAGCACCTGTGTGAATATCTAACAAAACACAGAGCACAGGGTGAAAGCAGGCCGTGATACTAACCACAGGAAAACACTGCGGGGCTGCCGGCTTTTCTCCGGCCCTCACCAGCCACGGGAGACGCAGTGGCCTGCACGGATGGGTCAACCAAGGCCCTCAGCTTTTCTTAAAGGACTCAGGTCATTAAGAAACCATTCCAGGAAGCCAACTCCTCAAACAAAGACTGAACTCCCGTACACAGATCTGACAATTAATTGTGTGAACTCCTCCTAGAAGCAGCTCTACACACGTCACTGCTGACAATCACTACCGTCCCCTTGAAAAGACTCCCCTTTGGAAGCCATGCACCAGCGCCAGAGCCTTGTCCATCCTTCCAACCAATCCTCGAACCCTTTTCCTGGAACAAACATACTGACATTCAGTAGTGACGCATGTAGCACTTCTTCAAGGGTGAGTTGATAACCCTAACAGTCAGACCTTGTAAGACACACACTGACATGGTGATGGGTGTGCTTCTGCCTTAAGGAGACAGAAGAGACCAGGCAGCCTCTGTCTGGAGGGGGGAGGAGATGACATACAGGAACACTGTTGTCAGGTGCCTTCAAGTGGGTTCCAACTCACAGCAACCCAATGCGTGACACAAGGCAACATGGCCTGGACTTGCAACAAGCCCACAGCTGTTCCTACGGTTCGGCCTATCATTGCAGCCACTGTGTCAAACAATCTCATCGAGGGTCTTCCTCTTTTTCACTGACCCTCCACTCTACCAAGCATCATGTCCTTCTCCAGGGACTGATTCCTCCTGACAACATGTCCAAAGTCTGTGAGACGCAGTGTTGCCTTCTCTGCGTCTAAGGACCACTCTCGTTGTATTTCTCTCAGAACAGATCTGTTGGTCCTGTCGGCAGCCCACGGTACATACAATATTCTTCTCCAACACCGTAATTCAAAGTCATCCATTTTTCTTCTGTCTTCCTTATTCACGGTCCTGGTTTTGCACACATATGACATGAATGAAAATACCATGGCTTGGGCCAGGTGCACTTTAAGTCTTTAAGGTGACATCGTGACTTTCAATACTATAAAGCGATCCTTTGCAGTACATTTTCCCCGTGTGACCCATCTTTTGATTTCTCCACTGCTGCTTCCATGGGTATTAATTCTGGAACCTAGTAAAATGAAATCTTTGATAACCTCACTGCTTTCCCCATGTATCACGATGTTGCTCATGGGTCCAGTTGTGAGGAATTTTGTTTTCTTGATGTTGAGGTGCAATTCATACCGAAAGCTGTAGTCTTTGCCTTTCATCAGTTAAGTATTTCCAATCCTCTTCCCTTTCAGCAAGCAGGGTTGTGTCATCTGCACGTGCAGGCTCTTAATGAGTCTTCCTCCCATCCTAGTGCCTCCTTCGTCTTCACATAGTCCAGCTTCTCAAATTATTTGCTTGGCATGCAGATTGAAAAGGTGTGGTGACAGGACAAACCCTGATGCACACAGGGGACTTTGTTTCACGGCCATGGGACACACAGGGTGCAGGGGAAGAGTGTGCTGTCACAGTGTGGGGACAGCAGCTAGGGTGAAATGGCAAAGTGGGTGTAATGATTTGCATGAAAAACTGACTGGAATTATAAATGTTCACCTAAAACACAATGAACAATACTCTGAATAAAGCCTCCACCACTGCAATGAACCACGTTACATATTTCGAAGCTACCAAGTCCCCTAACCTCCATTCCCACAATACAGTAACAATAAAATGATCCATTTCTTGAGCAACTATGTGACTTGAAGGGATCTGCAGAGAGTTTTGGCACACTAGCTCATTTACTCTTCATGCCTCTCCTAAGCAGCTATTGCTGAAAACAGGATAAAGCTGAGGACAGTTACAATCTATCACATGCTCCATATTGCCCAGATGCTATGTTTCTACACCAGGGGCAGAACCCGAGTCCACGTGGGTCAGCTCCAGCACTAGCTTGTATCAATATGGTTCTGCTGCTGTCGCTGCCGCTGGTCCTCTGCTGTCTTCTCTCACCATCTGGGCCTGCGAGGTGTTAACAGTTCTCCTTGGTTGCTTCTGAGTCTTCAATCCACTCATAGGTTCAAAACTGCTTCCACATTTTAGGTATCTGTTAGACCAGCACCCCACTCTTGGTATCAAATTCTGTCTTAGTCAGCTGGTTCTGCTCTAACAGGGATAGCACAAGTGGACGACTTTAGCAAAGAAAAGTTCATTACTCCATAGCCCAGTAGGCTACAAATCCAAGTTCAGGGTGTCCACTCTCAGGAAGGGCAATCCCTCTGTCAGCTCTGGAAGAAGGTACTTGTGCTGTATCTGCATCTCATCAGGGAGCATCTTGGCACAAGGATGTCAGGTCTACGGGATGTGCCCTGCTCCCAGGGCTGTCTTCCTGTTGGTGGGAGGTGTCAGGTGTACAGGACATGTCCTACTCCCAGGGCCGCTTTCCTCATGGTGTGGGACATGCCACGTCTGTAGAACATGCCCTATTCCTGGTACTGCTTTCCTGATGGTGTGGGGTGTGTCGGGTCTACAGGACGTGTCCTACCCCCAGGGCTGCTTTCCTCACGGTGTGAGGTGTGTCCGGTCTACAGGACACGCCACACACTCTGATGCTGCTTTCCTGATCATCCGGGGTGACTGATTCTCTGCCAGCTCCCCTTTCCTTCATCTCTCACAGGATAAAAGACTGAAAGATAGTGCATGCCACATGCCAGAAAGATGTTTGCTTGAGTTTCAGTGACTATGCAAAGGCATTTGACTGTGTGGGTCATACTCAATTATGGCTACTATTGTGGAGAATGGGAATTCCAGAACACCTAACTGTGCTCTTAAGGAATCTGTATATAGATCAAGAGGCAGTCATGTGAACAAAACAAGGGAACACTGCGTGGTTTCAAGGCAGGAAAGGTGAGCATCAGAGTTGTCCCCTTTTTCCGTACCTTTTTAATCTGTATGCTGAGCAGATAATCCAAGAAGCTCGATTCCACAAAGAAGAACAAGGCATCAGGATTGGAGGAGAACTCATCAACAACCTGCATTACGCAGACACCCCACCTCACTTGCTGAAGGTGAATGAGATCTGAGACACTTACTGATGAAGATATGAAGGGCCACAGCCTTCAGTACGGACTGCACCTTAACATTAGGAAAACAAAAATCCTCACAAGTGGACCAGTAAGCAACACTGTCATAAATGGAGAAAAGATTGCAGTTGTCAAGAATTTCATTTCACCTGGGTCCACAATCAACACCCACGGAAGCAGCAGTCAAAAGATGCACTGCACTCGGAAAATCTGCTGCACAGGACCCCTTTATTCAAAAGTAAGGATGTGTCACCTTGAAGACTACGGTGCACCTGACCAAAGCCATGGTATTTTCAATCACATCATAGGCATGCAAAAGCTGGACAACGAACAAAGAAGACAGAAGAACTGACGCCTTCGAATTGTGGTGCTAAAGAAGAATGCTGAGTGCACCACGGACCGTCAAAAGAAAACATACATCTGTTCTGGAAGAAGTCCAACAGAGTGCTCCTTAGAAGCCAAGATGGCAAGACTGTGACTTACATACTTTGGACATGTCGTCAGGAAGGATCAGTCCCTGGAGCAGCACATCATGCTTTGTAGAGCACAAGGTCAACAATAAAGAGGAAGACCCTCAACGAGATGGACTGGCACAGTGGTCACACAATGGACTTACGTATGAAACGATGGTGGACATGGCACAAGACCAGGCAGTGTTTCGTTCTGCTGTTCAGTGGGTCAGTATTAGTTGGAACTGACTCAACGGCAAACAACCACCACCTAAGCCACACTCCAGGGAAAGTCTTCACCCTGCAGCAGGCAGGTGATCTTAGGAAGGGTTTCACAGTCCCATCCTAATATTCTTTAACATAAATCCAGTCTATTAACCACAGGCAGAGATTAGGATTTACAGCATCAGAAAATCACAAAATAGAGGACAATCACAAAATATTGGGAATGACGGTGCAGCTAATAGCTACCCACATTTTGGGAGAACACAGTTCCATCCGTGACAGCAGGCCCGGCCTGTCAGTTGCGTCAGATGCATGCAAAAGCTGGACAATGAACAGCAAAGACAGAAAAACTGATGGCGCTGAACTGTGGTACTGAATAAGGACTGTATCTACTCTGGAAGAAGTACAGTGCTCCTTGGAAGCACACACTGAGACTGCATCTAACATATTCTGCACGTGTTGTCAGGAGAGATCAGTCCCTGGAGAAGGACTCCATGCTGGGTAGACTGGAGGATCGGCGAAAAATAGGAAGACCCTCAGCAAGACGGATGGACACAACGGCTGCAAAGACGGGCTTCAGTGTGAGAACAATTGTGGCACCCCACAGGACCAGACGGGGTCTGTTCTGCTGTGCAAACGGTCGCTATGGGTCAAAACCGGCACAACAGCACCTGACGACAACAACACATATTTTCCCCATAGAGTTCTTCAGGATTACAACTTGAGGTAGTGATTCTTTCTTCAGAGCTTTCAGACTGAGAAATGTTGCATCTGTTCTTCCTTTTGGTTTTCCAGCTCTAGGTCTTTCAATGTCATTAGACTATCCGAACTTCTCTAAGTGCCCTCTGAAATGCACTGTCAGCTCCTTTACTTTGTCATTTCCTTCACTTTAGCTACTCTATGTTCATGAAGCAGTTTCAGAGTCTCCTCTGACATCTCTCAGGGTCTTTGCTTCCCGTCTCTTGAATGACCTCTCGCTTTCATCACGTACGATGACCTTCTTGTTCTTCTACAGCTCATCTGGTGTTACCTCATTAGTGTTCAATGTGTCAAATCTAGTTTTAGGTGGTCTCTAAAGTCAGGTGGGAGACACTCACGGACATCCTTTGGCTGTTGTGGACTCCCTTTAAGTTTTTTCAGCTTCAACTTGAACTTACATGTGAGAAACTGATAGTCTGTTCAAAAGTCGGCCCCTGGCCTTATTCTGACTGATGATATTCAGCTTTTCCGCTCTTTCCTCAGATGTAGTCTGTTTGATATTTGTGTGTTCCATCTGGCAAGGTCCATGTGTAAACTCTGTTTATGTTGCTGAAAAGAGGCCTTTTCAGTGAAGAAGTCACTGGTCAAGTTGTTTCAATGACCAAGGCCATATTTGGCTACGACCAATCCGTCTTTGTTTCCAACTTTTGCATCCCAAGAACCAGTAATTATCAATGCATCTTAACTGCATCTTTGATCAATTCAAAATGCAGAAGTTGACCAAAAAAAAAAAAACCTTCAATTTCTGTCTATTGCTAAGAGTCTTCTGCACCCCATGTTGGTGAGTAGCATGTGAGGTCTTAAAAGCTAGCAAGACGCCATCTAAGGTGCACCAAGTGGTCCTAACTCACCCAGATGATCACCGAGAATAACAAAGATACAAGGAAAAAAAGAGTCCAGGAGACAGGAGGACCCATATCAACGGGAGACTGGATCAACATGAGACCAGAAGAACCAGACGGTGCCTGGCCACCACCAAAAACAGCCATAACAGGGGACACAATGCAGAGTCCCTGAGGCAACATGAGAAAAAGACATGTGCAGCCCAAGAACTCTACTAAAAGACCTGAATTAATGGTCTGACAGCCCGGAGGGTCCCCTGGAAACACAGTTCCCAGACCCGCTGCTATGACTGACTGGAAACCAGTGACGAGTCCACTCTTCAGACAAGAATGGACTGGACTCAGACCACAGTGTGATCAGACCGTGTATGCACTTTACGGTTCCATGCATGTACAGGCTGTCCTACTGGTCTCTTTTCACATGAAAGAGAAGAGGATGGAGGTGGGGAAAGATGCTTGTCAAGAGGGTACTAGATACATAGAGTGAAAAAGAGGAGTGTACTGTCACCGGGTGGGGAGAGCACAGGGAGCTGCAGGCAGGTGGGTGTGCAAAACTGATTTGAATTGTATACTTTCACTTAATCACAATAAAAAACAAAAACTTTCAATTCTTTATCTTTGGCCTTGGTGTTTGATAGGTAAATTTAAATAACAGGCAGTCATATCAACTGCTGTCCCGTGTAGGGGTATGGATGTTACCCTATCACTGACAGTGCTGCAGTTCAGGAGAGATCTTAAAATGTTTTCTTCCACAGTGAATGCCAACACCACTCCTGTTGCACTGGTCAGTCCCGGCACAGCAGACCACGCTACTGCCCGATTCCAAACGGTCAGTACTAGTCCATTTCAGCTCACTAGTGCCTGGGACATCGTCCCTTACGTGTTTCATTTCAGGCTTCACGATCTCCAAGTTTTCCAGATTCACACTTCATACATTCCATGTTCTGATTATTAATGGATGTTTGCCATGTTCCTTCTCATTTTACGTTTTACCATGCCAGCAAACGAGGCTCCAGAAAGCTTGACGCCGTCCCCATCATTAAGGCAGACCCCCCGCGGGGCAGCGCTTCCCCAGGTGTCTCCAGGGTGCCTCTCCACCCGAGGGCTCATCTCCCGGCACTCTGCCAGACAAGCTTCTCCTGCACTTCATAAGGATTTCATGGGCTTATTTTTTCAGAAGTACACCACCAGGTGCAGCTAAAACCTCAGAAGGCAGCTTGGCAGCTTTTAAGACTCCGGATGCCACTCACCGATGTGGGGTACAGAAAACTTTCTTAGCAAAATACTAGTTACACCAATTGGCCTTGATGTCCCCTGCGTGCATGGTCCCTGAACCCCTACCCCAGCTATTCTGTCCTTGCAATACTGGGCTAAGATGGGAGGAGTGTTCATGTTATTCTCAAGTCCAGTTAAAATGGATCTGCTTTCTAATGTGTGCCGTCACTGAGTTACCCCAACCAAATTTCTACCAGCAATCTGTACCAAATCCTTGCCCTTCCTCCCTCCCTCCCCATCCTTGCAGCCATCAGAGTCTTTTCTTCTACATATGGTCTGCTTTTAAGTTCTTATCATAGGGGTCTCATACAATATTTGTCTTTTTGCCACTGATACTTTCACTCAACATAATGTCCTCCAATTGAAACCAGGTTACGAGATGCTTCCTAAAATCATCATTGTTCTACATCATTACACGGTGTTCCACTGAGTCTACATACCACAGTTTACCTATCCATTCCTCTGTTGTTAGGCATCTGGTTTGATTTCATCTTTTTGCTATTGTGGACTGTGCTGCCATAAACGTTAATCAATTTTCAATCTTATATCAGGTAACATAGACATTTCTCTGGATTTGAAAAGTTTATATCCATTAAATTGAAAAACGCTCAGTAGAAACACAAACTGATCTAGAATTTTCTTCCAATGAAAACTGTTGGCCTGAGAAGTTAAATACACCATTTCACATGCGAAGCTTGTCCAGCAAAAAAGAACACTTTTACTTTGGATTACTGTTCAAGACTCTACAGAGCAGTTAAAAACTACAGGGGCTTCATACTAGCTGTAGCTGAGATGGAGGGAAGAGAAAGGCTCGACCGGGGGAAATGTGCCTAATATACCGGAAAGCCTCAAGAAAACACCATTCCTCCAAAAAGGATGCAGGGGCACACCCTACACATGATCCAGCTGGACCCGCTGTCCCCTGCCCCACTGCAAGGATGAACTCAGGAGAGAACCCCACTGACAGTCAGGGCCTTCCACTACTGACGCTCTTCTGTTTTCTACCACATCACAGTGTGAAAAGGGGAGCTGTAGTTTTAGAGCTGCACTGAAAACGCTCTAGGGCCTGGGCTGCTATGGACTGAACCGTGTCCCCCCAAAATTTGTATCAGCTTGGTTAGGCCATCATTCCTAGTATCATGCGGTTTTCTTCATTTTGTGATTGTAAGTTTTCTACGTGTTGTGAATCCTAATCTCTCCCTGTGGTTTGCAAGCCAAGATTACATTATGTTGACGAGGATCAGGGTGGGATTGAGACACCATTCCTAAGGTCACATCCATCATCCCACGTAAAAGGAGTTCCCCTGGGGAGTGGTCTCCAACACTTTTTGTATTATACAGAAGATTACAGGCAAGGGATAGAGCAGAGAGGAGCTCTCCTACCACCCAGTAAGCAGCACCAGAAGCAGAGTATTTCCTCCAGAACCAGGGTCCCTGTGCCAAGAAGCTCCTGGACCAGGGGAAGACTGATGAGAGGACCTTCCTCCAGAGCCGACACAGACAGACACCCTTCCCTCGGACTGGGCCTTCGAGCCTACCAGACTACGAGAAACTACATTTTTGCTTGTGGAAGCTCTCCACTGGTAGTATTTCCATTCTAGCAGCATTAGACGAGAAAGACACGGAGGCAGCCAAGAAAACTGCAGAGATTGGACCAGGACAGCTCTTTCTCTGTCACCTGTCTGTCTCACCAACAAACCTCAGGGCCTGGAGCCCATGGTCCCCAACAGTTCACATCTACTCTCAGCCCTCAGTCCTCACACCACTTCCTGGCTCCAGCTCCTAGAACTCTACACCAGCGTGCTCTCTGAGCCCCACAGGCCACTTCAGGAAGAGGGACAGCAGTAAAAGCAGAGCCTCAAGGCCGTCTGGAGGCAGACGAGTGATGTCTGGCCCACACAGCTAGCCAGGGCAGCTGACATCCTTACCTGGGATTGCATGGCTATGAAAGATGGTCACCTCTGTTCCCCAGTTGCCTAGACTGGACACTCTCTCTCTCTGGGAAACCTGAAACACAGGAAGATAGTGTTCAGCAAGGAGTGACTGGTTCCTGGCCTTCAGCTCTCTCCCTGATGGGCTTCCCTCAGGCTCAAAGCCATGCTCCACTCCGAGGACATCAGTATTCATGGTAGATCCCACTCCAGCCGCCTGAGCTCACACCCACGTTTCCTGCAAGGCTCCCCAGGCCTCTCCCTCGGGCAACAAAGTCAGAGAAAGGGGGGACTCCTCACCCCAGAGCACAGCAGGCACTCAGGCCCGCCCCAACTGAGAGCTGGGGGCCTGGCTTCCTCCAGGGCACGGGCACTCCGAGGTCGAAGGTTCAGCTGTGAGCTTAAGGGTTCACCTTTGTGGAAAGACACACACACCTTTATTGGGTATCAACAGGGGTGACATTTAGGGAGAGTATATTAGTCAAGTTCAAGTCAATGAACTTATCATGCATCCTGGATCGGCAATTACGTGTAGCTGGAACTCTTCTGTTGTGCTTTTTAAAAAAAGCTTTCATTGTATTTCCAGCAACATAACACATGACCAAGAATAAACACAGAAGAATCAACTGGATTTCTCTACAGCTTCACAGGGAACTTCAAAAAGGAAGCCACCAAATCAATACCACTTACAATAGCCCCCAAGAATATAAGATACTTAGCAATAAATCTAACCAGAGACATAACAGACCTATACAAAGGAAACTACACAGCACTACTGCAAGAAACCACGACACGTACACCTACATGGAAAACCACACCACGCTCACCCACAGTAAGACTCAACATCTTGAAAATGTCCACTCAATCCAAAGTGATCTGCAGATACAGTGTAACCTTGACTCAAACTTCAATGACACTTTTCAACAAGATGGAAAGTCAAGTCACCAAGTTCCTTAGCACAGTAAGAGGCCCTCATTAAGTATTACTGAAGGAAAACCAGACTGGAGGCTGCACATTACCCGATTTTAGAAGCTATCACATTGCTACAGTTGACAAAATACCCTGCTGGTGTAGTGGGTTAAGTGCTACATCTGCTAACCAAAAGATCAACAGCTGAAATCCACCAGGTACTCCTTGGAAACTCTATGGGGCAGTTCTACTCTCACCTCTGGGGTCACTATGAATGAACCCGACTCAACAACAGTGGGTTTAGTTTTGTTTGTTTGTTTGTTTAGTACAACAAAAATGGAACCAGATAAATGGAACAGAATTGAGGACCTCGATGTGAATTCATCCACCTATAAGCAGCTAATACTTAAAATGAGGAAAAGGCAGTCTCTTGAACAAATGCTAGAGTTTCATTTACAAAGAAACTGAAGTAAACCAAAGTTACAAGAAATACTGATGGAGGTTCTTCCATTACACAATCAGAAGCACCAGATGTAGACCCAACAGTGCAACGCAGGACACAGCATCCACAGTCCTACTTACCAGGGGAAGTCACAAAGCTCAACCAAAGCTACAACAGGCAAATTAGGGAAACAGAGAGTTCAATCTCTAAACCATGGTAACATTATGCTCTAAGGAGGAATATATTACAATATTCACAGCTCTTTCAGATGGACAGGCACTCAAGAAGATACAAAGAAGTTAAACACTTGTTTACACCCAGAACATTACAGGCAAACAAAGGGGCAGCAGCCAAGCACACTAATAATGCCACATATAAAACAAGAAACACCATTAGGTCTCCACAGACACAAAACCAACACTGAAAAAGATGAAAGGCAAACCCATCAACAATACGACCCGGAAGAGAACGTTAAGTGGAACAAACAGAATGTCAACAACACAAAAATGAAGGCACCAAAATGACAACACTAAAAACCTATCTACTGATAATCACACTGAATGGAAATGGACTGAATGCTCCAGTGAAGACACAGAGACTAACAAGCGGGATCAAAAAAGACAACCCGTCCATCTGCTGCTTACAAGAAACACAGCTTAGACTCAAAGATATCAACAAACTGAAAAGTCAAAGGATGGAAAAATATATATCAGGCTAACAACATGCAAAGACGACCCAGAGAGGCAATATTTATCTCAGATAAAATATATTTTAAAGTAAAATCCACCACTGTGGACCAGGATGGTAGCTGTTTATTGCTTAAAGGTTCATCACATAAGGAGAACATACCAACACTAAATAGGCACCCAATGCCAGATGCTCTAAAATACATCGAACAAACACAACACTGAAAAAGGAGACTGCTCACTGTACAGTAACACTAGAAGACTTCACCACTCCACTTTCAGTAAGGGACAGAGCTTCCAAAAAAGATCAATAAAGATACAGAAAATCCTACTTTATCATTCTACACATTTATAGGAGGCTGTCCTACTGGTCTCTTTCTAGATGGGAGAGAATAGGGTGGAGAGCATGAGACAGATTCTTCTTAAGAGGATATTAGACATACAGAATGAAAAGGAGGAATGTGCTGTCACCAGGTAGGGAGAACAGACAGAGCTGCAGATGGGTGGAAATGCAAAACCCATTTGGATTGTATACATGTACTTAATCACAATTGAAAAAAGAAGAAGTAGTCGTCACAGGTTATAGAAGAAATCAATGATGCAAGAAAAAAACTTGATGGAATCAAATGCAAACGAAAACACATCCCACCAGAACCTATGAGATACAACCAAAGCAGTGCTTAGAGATCAGTTTATCTCTGTTAAGACACACACCTAGAACGAAGGAAAGGTCCCAAACCAAAGAGTTAATCCTACAATTTGAACAAATAGAAACAACAAAAGAAAAATTAAAAAAAAAAATAAACAAACAACAAAAGAACCCTTCAGGTACCAGAAGAAAACAGATATTAAAGATGAGAGGAGAACTAAACAGAATATACAAAAACAACTGAAATGAGTAACAAAACCAAAAGCCACTGTTCTGATACGATCAGCAAAATTGATAAAGCATTAGCTAAACTCACAAAAGAAAAACAGGAGAGAAAACAAATACCCTGAATAAGAAAAGAGACAGAAGACATCACAACAGACCCAACCAAAATTAAAAGTTTCGTAACAGAATACTATGAAAAACTGAACTCTTAACCGATCTGAAAACCTACAGGAAGTGGACAAATTCCTAGATTCAAATCACCTACCGAAATGATCACAAACAGAAGTAGAACAGTTTCATATACACATTATGAAAGAAGAGATTGAAAAAGTAATCAAAAAACTACCAAGCAAAAAAAACCCTGGCCCAGATGGCTTCACCAGAGAATTCTAGCAAACTTTTAGAGAGGGGTTAATGCCAATACTACTGAAGCTATTTCACAACAGAACATTCCCAAACTCATTCTTTGAAGTCAGCATAACCCTCATACCAAACCCAGGTAGAAACAGCACAAAGAAAGAGAACTACAGACCAACATCACTCATGAACCCAGAAGCACGAATCTTCATCAAAAATCTAAGCCAAGATGCCCACCAGCAGACAAACAGATAAACAACCGATGGTACATATACTCAATGGAACCCCTAGGCAATGATAAAGAACAAGGACCATTTTAGGAAGCATCTCATAACCTGGTTTCAGCAGGAAGACACCATGCTGACTGACGTCAGAACAAATATTGTCTGCGACCCCTGTTGCAAGGAATTAAGATAGACTCCAGTACAGAATAAAAGACTCTTTGACAGCTGAAGGGAGGGGAGGGAAGCAGTGGGCCAGTCATAGATTCCATAATTGACAGAAATTCGGTTGGGTGAAAGCAGGGACAGCACACAGTACAAAGAAGATCATCAGCTTAACTGGACTTCAACATCAATTGAAAACTTCTAATCTTGACCCAATATTGCAAGGATAAAGTAGCAGGGGCAGGAGCCTGGGGACCATGCTCTCAAGGGACATCGAAGCCAGCTGGCATAACTAGCCTATTGCTAAGAGAGTCTTCTGCACCCCATATTCGTGAATGTGGCATCTGGGGCCTTCAAAACTAGCAAGCTGCCATCTGAGGTACACCCAACCGTCCCAACTCATCTGGAACAGATGATCAGCAAGAACAAAGACACGAGGGAAAAAAAGACAGCAGGAGACAAAGGGGCCCCATGTGAATGGGTAACTGTATCAACATGTGACCAGAACAACCAGATGGCACCTAGACACCACCAAAGACAGCCATGATGGGGCACACAATGTTGAGTCCCAGTGGCAACACAGGAAAAAGAGGAGTACACCTCAAGAACTCCACTAAAACACCACAACTGATGGTCAGGCAGCCTGGGGATTCCGCCGGGGGCATGGTCCCTAGATCTGCTGCTGCCCCTGCCAGAAAACATTACTGAAGTCAACTCTTCGGACAGAAATGGACTGGACTCGGGGACATAATGTGACCATATGGTGTGTGCACTTTCTGGTTCCACACATCTATAGGATGCTGTCCTACTGGCCTCTTAGTAGAAGGGAGAGGAGAGGGTGGAGAGAAGGGGACAGGAGATTGTTAAAGAGGATATGACACGCACAGAATGGAAAGGAGGAGTGTGCTGTCACCAAGCAAGAAAAGCAGGAGCTGCTGCTAGGTGGGAATGCAAATTTAATTTGGATTGTAAACTTTCACTCAATAACAATAAGGAAAATGGTCCTCAGTCTACTTTGGTGAGCAGCCATCTGAGGTACCCCACTAGTCTCACTCCTTCGGGAGCAAGAGAGAAGAAAGAAAACTGAAGACACAAGGGAAAGACCAGCCCAAAGGACGAACAGACTGCAACTACCAAACCTCCACAAGACGGAGGCCAGCACACCCAGATGGTGCTCAGCTACCCCACAGACTGCTCTGCCAGAGACCACAACACAGGCGGGGGACAGAGCTGGAGAGAAACTGAGAACAAAACTGTAACTCACAAAAAAGACCAGACTTACCTGGTCTGAAAGAGAGTGGAGTAAATCTGAGCATGTGGCCCCTGGGCACCACTTCAGCTCAATGACAAAGTCACTCCTAACGTTCACCCTTCGGCCAAAGCTTCGAGAAAAAAAAAGTTTGCCATCCATTGGATTATAACTCCTAACAATCCTACAAGACAACAGAACTGCTCCAGAAATCCCAGCTGTGTCATATCAGCTTCTTTGTGGGGTGGTCAGAGTGTGTTTGGATCTTCTTTCATTGAGTATCAGGATTTTGCTAAGAAACCATATGCCTGTTTTCTCGATTTAAGCTCTTGAAGAATAAACAGGGACTGTGCCATTAAAAATAAAATAGTAACAAGAAGCTCACAGGGGCACATAACCCAGGGTCAAGGACTGGAAGGCGGGAAGGGCGGGAACAGGGACCCCGAGAACGAGAAGGGAGAGCGCTGACATGTCACAGGGTTGGTAACTGATGTCACCAAACAACACACGTGTACTAACTGTTCAATCAGAAGCCAGTTTCTTTTGGAGACCTTCATCTAAAGTCAGTTAAAAACAAAAACTAGGAAGGGGGTTGGAAATTAATAAGCTGATTTTCGAATCTGTACATCAAGAGAGTGGCAAAGGAAAACCGTATGTCACCTTAAAAACTCAAAACTCCAAAAGAAATAATCACTGCGGGAATCAAAGGAAGAAACAGCAGATTCGGCTACAAACGACCGAACGGACAGAACTTGCGGCGCGCGAGGCAGGCAGGGCCGACCCGAGAGCCCCGGGGACAGCGGGGCGCAGGCGACAAGCCCCGCGGCGGGCGCTCGGGCCGGACGGGGCGCGGGCGGCGCGGGGCCACGGGCGGGCGGCGGGAGCGGCCGGGGCGGAGGACGGCCGCCGGCGGGGTGCTCGGGGCGGGAGACGGCCGGGGAGCAGGGACGCCGGCAGGGCGGGGGCCGGGACTGGGGCTCCGCAGGGCGCCCAGACGCCGAGGCGGCGGACCCGAGCCCGGAGGGGACGCGGAGCGCAGGCCCCACCCGGAAAGACCGCACTCACCCGCCGCGGAGGACGCCGCGCCGCGAGCCTCGTCCGCATGCGCAGAAGGGGTGGCGCGGGTGGCCGCGCGGGGAGATGGCGTCACGGGGGGCGTGGCCTTACGGGCGAAGGGGGCGAGGCCTCCCGGGAGGGGCGGGGCCGGACCGGCGAGGGGCGGGGAGAGGGCGGGGCCGTCTGGGCAGGAGCTGGCCCCGCCCTGAGCCGTCACCTTCTGTCCCTTCAGCCGAATCGGAGACTTCTGCTACTTCACCGTCTCAGAGTGCTAGCGGTCCTGAGGCCAGAGCTGCTTCCCTTAACCCGGCAAACGACACCAGTGTTAGAAGGCAGGAGGGGACGGGAGAGCTGGTGACAAGGGACCCAGGTCAGGAAGGGGCCGAGTAGACTTGTCGTGGAATGATAACTAATGTCACAAAATAATAAGTGTACTAATTGTTGAAGGAGAAGCTGCAATGTTCCGTAAGTCTTCATCTAAGTCCAGGAAGAGTAGAGTTGTGTAGGTCACACATATTGGACGCTGAGACGGTTTCCACCGACCCTGTGGTTTTTCTTCTTGCGTGCCCTAGAGTCAGTTCTCACTCACGGCGACCCTATAGAACAGTAAACCAAAACCAAACCTGTTGCCTCAAGTCTCTGACACCTCCCAGTGACCCTACAGGACAGCGAAGAACAGCCCCATCGTGTTTCCAAAGCACAGCCAGCGGATTCCAGCTGCCAGCCTTTTGGCTTAGCAGTCACGCTCCCAGCGGCTGCGCCACAAGAGATCCACAGGGAAGGAGCCACTGCCCTGACTCCTACTCACAGCGACCCTATGGGCCAGAATAAAATTGCCCCACAGAGTTTCGAAGGACTGCCCGGTGGATTTCCCTTCCTGACCTTCTGGTAAGCTGACACAGCAGTTAACGACGACCCCACCAGGGTGTCCCCAGGGCGCCATGGCGCTGCTGTACCGACTTTCCAAGACAGTAAGCAAGGAAACCCCGATGGGGTCGTGGTTAGGAGCTACAGCTGCTGACCGAAAGGCTGGCGTTGGACTCCACCAGGCAGTCCTTGGGGACTCTGCGGGGCAGTCCCGCCACGTCCTTATAGGGTTGGAACCAATTCCACAGCAGCGGGTAGACAGTAAGCAAAGACGTCCTTCCAGGACCAGAGTCTTCCTGCGCCGAGCCACGGTATTTTCGGTTGTCTCTCCCATGCCTGCAAAAATAGGATAATGAATAAGAAAGCCCCAACAGCTTAAGTTAGGGTGTTGGTGAAGAACACTGAATACACCGTGAACTTCCAGGAGAATGTGTCTGGGAAGAAGTCCAGCCGGCTGCTCCTCAGAAGCGAGGACGCTGAGGTTTCATCTCGTGTGCTTTGACAAGTTCTCGGGAGGGGCCCGTCCCTGGAGAGAGGTAAGTGCGTGAAAACGAGAAAGACCCTCTGTGAGATGGACTGACCCCAGGCTGCAACGCTGGGCTCCAGCACGACTGTGACCGTGTCCCAGGACTGGCCAGCCTCTTGTTCTGTCCCGCCTGTAGTTGCTCTGAGTCAGAACCATCCGAACCGCACCCAGCACCAACAAAACAGCATGACTGTTCAGGAACCCGAGTGGCCCAGTGACGAAGCGCTGGGCTGCAAGCCAGCTGCCCCTCAGCGACCCCATGGGCAGCTCTTACGTGGCCTAGGCAGCTGCTGAGAGTCAGAGTCAACTGGACAAGAACACGTTTGCTTTAGGGATGTGATTGTTCAAGAGTGAGTTCTGGATACTGTGTAAACTGAGACCTGTCCCTCCATTCCATGGCACATGTTGTCCCTACCCTGCCTACATCAGGGTGACCTTCCAGTGACTCCGTCATAAACTGGTTCTGATCTAAGTTGCATACATCCTTTTCTGTTAGTTTTCATTCTTGCTTTTTTTTTTATTAATCAGTATCCCTATAAATTGGACCATCACTGTCAGCGTCGGTGCTGTAACAGTGACACTGGGGTCCTTGTGGCTGTTGGGCACCTAAGGAGTCTAGCTGTCATGTGTCGTTAGAGGTGCCCACTGCCCAGCTTTCTGTGTGTTAAGACTCCCTGAGTCCCTTCAAAGACACTGACGGAGACGTCACGGTGGGCCAGGTCACCACCTGCTAGACCAGAGTGTTTTCACCAGCAACTGAACATCTGTGAATGAATGTCTGAGAATGAAAAGGCCAGGAAATTATGCACCAAACACTGCATGTAAAACATACTATTAAAGATAACACCTGCTCCCCCCCCAAAAAAAGGCAGTTACAGGTTCAGTTTGCTGTCACTGGAATAATTCCTATGTCAGGACCCACCTGGGTTCACAGTCGATGAGACGGACCCTCAGGCAGCTACTCTCAGAGCCAATTCCACTGAGATTGCTCTGGGACCTGGTGATATTAATTCAGAGATCAGATTTGGGGCCAGTGCCCTCCGTGATGGGAGGTCAGGTTTGTCAACATCACTTTTGTCTTGCTCCTTTACAAATGCCTCCAAACTGGGGTGAATAAGACAGTTTTTAGGGTCCTTCAGTGTTGAGGACCAACCACCCGCCCTCTGAGAGTGCTGCACTGTGGAAGACATCTGCTCTGACCCTGTCAGTACTCACTCTCTTCATCCCATTTCTTTCTGACGGGGTGAAATCTCCCCCACTGGGATGAATTCTTTCTCTTTCCCTTTGTTTTGCTCGTTTTCGTGGGAATCATTCCAGCCTCCTGTATTACCATTGGTCTCCATATTTGGAGGTCACCCTGAGTGGCTGGAGTGGCGGTGGCTCTGGTTGGACCTAGTCAAAGCTTGGCACGGGGTGACCTGCTGCCCCCGCACATCTCTTCGTCGGGGCCGGGGACTTCCCAGAACAATCAGATACAGGTGGGCTCCGGAGAGCTGGGGATGCAGAGGGGCGAGCTAAGCAGGTGACTGAAACCACACAAGATGCATCTCGTCATCTCCCAGAGGACACCTGTGCCATCCTCCTACAGAAACGAGCCTTTGAAATCACTTTCAGAGGAATGAGTTTCCACCAGTAGTGTGTCTCCGACAGAAATCCTTAAGTCCCTGTCTTCCTCATTTCTCAGTCATCACCCTGGAGATGTTCAGGGCTGGGAGCCCCTGAGGGTGGGGACCTCTTTCCTTCACCTGGGGCCCATCCACTGTACAAACCATCCTTACATTTGCACAGGATGGAACGACAAGGAAATCAGGTCTCAGCAAGCTCCCCTCACTCGGGGTCCAAGAGCAGCAACCCTGGACCACCGCAGAGGACAGACGGGGACCTCGGGGCAGACAGCCTGAAGGTCGTAAGTGCGTGCACATTTTAACGAGCAAGTAAGTGTTTTGGATTAGAGTCCATTCCCTCTGAGACTGCGATGTCAGGTGCGTACCTGGGCATGTCCTCATCTGTAAAACAGGCGCCACTAAAGGACCCGGCTGATGGGCTTTGGATTGGGTGACTAGAAAATGCTTTCTGCAGTATCATCAATTAGGGTCTGTGCTTCTGGTGTGAAGCCCCAGGGGGTATAGACAGCTAGCTGAGCACTGGCTACAAGGAAGCTGTTGGATGTTCAAATCCACGCACAGGCACCTCGCAAGAAAGGCCTGGCTTCTGAAAGGTTGGGACACTGAGAACCTGGTGAGCACATCTCTGTGCGACACAGTGTGAACTGAAACAGTCAGTGGCAACAGTTTGTCTGTTTGGAGTCCCTGGGAGGCCCAAACAGCTAAGTTCTTGTCACTCAGTTTGGGTCCCTGCCCTGGAGCAGCCCAGCTGATGGAACCTAGTCCAAGTCAGAGAGGGAAGAAGGTTGATCGGGGGTGTGACACCTCCAGAGACGCCAGAGACGTGACAGCAAGGCAGACTGTTCTCCACGGAGTCTGAAAAGACAATTTTTACATCACGTTTTATAGACCATTTCTGGCACAGATTACTTCATGTTTTTAAACATTTGGCCCACAGATAATTACACGCATCTCAAAATAAGAGTAAGAAACGCTTCATTAAACCACAGATATGTAGGTCAGACACCTGGGCTGTAATCGGCATCTTCGTAACAGGCAAGGACAAAACTTGTATAAAAGTGCCTGGGCTAGTGGAACTAGCCTGCCAAGTCCACTCTGAACGAGACAAGGATCAAGAAAGCAAGTTGTGGATACGAAACATGCCAACCAGCCGTCCTAGCTGCTGTCTCCCAGGCTGAAGGCCGTCGCTCAGGAGAGCGCAGAAGGGGAGAGACAAGGTCACAGGAGCAGAGGGGCTCTGCGTCGCTTTGCAAAGAGGCCAGGGTAGCTGGGGCAGTAAAAGAAGAAATAAAAGATTATTTAGAGTATCACCGTGGCATCAGTTAATGTCGAGCTCTCGATTACCCATTTTGAAAAGGACAAAACATCTTCAAGGTATTAGGGTCGCCTCTTCCCTCCTTCTGAAGCTTGGCCATAAACACTTATCCCATCCTGCAGCCTAGTCTCTGAGACAACGCAGTTTATCTGGCACTGTAAGAGCGTGACGTGACTGGAGATGCAGTTGTCAAGGAAACCTGGAGAAGATGTGTTTCTGTGACTCTTGCGTCGGGCTGCCCACTGTACACATCAGAGGATCCTTTCCTCCTGTGCTTAAAAATGGTCAACTTTCTCCTCACAATGATCCCATCCAAACTAAGATCATAAACATTTTTACTTTTTAGCCCTAAAATATCTTAACTTCCAGATGTCCGTGGGCTGGGCTCTCACCCCTCGACACTGTAGCCCCGGCAGCCTTGACACGGGAATGAAGGGTCCCCAGGTTAACTGCCGCCAGCCTCACTCCCTGTGAGCGCTGAGCAGTGCAGGGAAGGGGCCAGCCCACCTGGGCTGTAAACGGAGGCCCTTCCACATCTGCAGAAGCACCTGATCTCCCAGCTGCAAAGAATGAACAGCTATCTCAAGAGCAAACTTCTGTCACAGCTACTCTGCCTGAGATAACCGGGAGAGAAAGCAAATACATGGGCATCCTTACATCAGGGGGCTGACGGGAGGAAGGTGGGGAGACTTGGTTAAGACAATATGGTCTCTCATAAAGTATCTCGGAAGGACTCATTTTAGGTTGTCCCCAGAGTGCAATGCAGACAGACTCAGAAGAGGCCCGTAGCAGAAAACTCACCCAGCGTAGTTTAGTCTCTTGACACAATTGACTAAGATGATGTTTACAGTTTGATTCAATCTTTCACCCCCTTCTCCAAGTTGAGGTCTCTCTGCTGTGTGGAGTTCCCACTTTGTTCCCAAGGCAGCCAAAACCTGCTATACCATTCTCTCTAGCTGTCTCGGTCCAATAGGGATAAGTCTCTACCCATTAAGAAAAAGAATCTACACACACCAGTAAATATTTCATCCCATGTTCAGCCTGGAACACTTTACAAAAGTCAAATTTCGTTTCCCCAAAAGCTGGGTGTTTCGCAGAACCCTGGCTGTGGCGTTCCTCAGCTGAGACCTCCCATCACAGAGGACTTGTTGGCTCTTGGGGCGCATTCGAGAGGCTCTGTCTCTGCCCCCATCAGCAGCCTGAAAGGAAAGTGAGCTTGTCACTTTATTAGACACTCAGTTTTCAGCTTTGGCCAGAAAATTAGAGACAGTCCCAGTATTTGTAACAGAGTCTCTTCCTCCGACCTGTTCTCTGTCAGGAAGTCCATATACAGCCTCACCACTCCTTGATTGAACGGAGGCATCGCCCTGGTTCTTGGGTCAGCGCTGTTCCAGAAATAGTACGAGAGCTCCTCGACCATTGGATCAGCACAGTTCAACAGAGTTGTTTCTCCCCTTTTCCCCTTCACGTTCAAAAGTAAAGATCAGACCTCTCAGTGGCCAGCAAGATACAAAAGAAGCTGTCTTTGAAATTCAAAACAGATCTTATAATGATCATAGGAAGGTGGAAAAGTCTTCATACCTTTATTAACAGCATGCAAACCTTAAACAAAATGGTATTCACCGGTCAGGGTCTTCATCATCAGGAGGACAGTCTGACCTCATGCTGCCTGTCACTGGCCCAAAGCCACCGAGCTAGAGCATTGGCCCCTCTTTGAACCACAGCTGAGGCAGATGTTGGGGACAATACCCGCAGCATGAGGGCTGACAGAGCTGCTCCCACTGTGTGGGCATTTGCTGGCCCTGCTGTCAGAAACCAGACTTTCCCACCCAAGGAGATTCCAGCACGCACTTTCCTTAGGAATTCCGTCCCAGAGAGGTACCAGGCCTTCTGCTTGTACAGAAGCTGCTGAGACAGCTCAGTTTTTCGTACTTCACAGTCCATTGCCTGCAAGAAAGGCCTAGTTTCCTCTTTTCCAGTCACCCCAACAACCTGAGTACTGCTGATGAGGAGAGTCCTCTAGGCTTCGGGGGGAGTACCGAGAAGGCGGCTCCAGTGTCAACCACAAAGTCTGCCTGTCTTCCTGCTGTAACTTCACCGGGTGGGTCGGCAGGGGAAAGTTAAAAACGGACCCCCTCACTGTCCATCCTGCAGAGTCCTTCTCCTGCTTGCTCAGAATTCCCTGGAAAAGCTTCTCCCCTTCTCAGTCTTGTCTGGCCCTTTGCCAGTTCTCCTCCGGGGACACTCATTTTCCCAGAGTCCCTCCTCTGCACAATGGACATTGCTGTCCCTTTAGCCAGGGCTGTCCTCCCGTCTGTGTCCTCATTGTCCTCTGGGTGATCCCAGAACAGCGGCCAGATTATCTTCTCTCTTCAGATCCATCTCTCTCTCTCTCCTTCTTTCTGGCTTTTCTTTTCCCTCTCTTGCTGCTCTATCCTTCTCTCTGTCTTCTCAGCCTTTTCTCCCTGCCTCCTCCGTCTCTCTCCAGCTATCTAGCCCTCCGTCGTCTCTCTCTGTCTACTTCGTCTCCCTCTTCTCTCACTTTCTTACTCTACATTCTCTCTCTACAGTTGCTGCACTCAGGGCTCCACCCCGGCCTCTTAGCCAGCACTCTTTCATCTGCCAGTGTTTCAGCTACAGTTCTCTCCTCATTGTGTTTTTTACCTGCTTTCTCTTCAGTTTTCATGAAGACCACCCTCCCTTCTTCGGCTGGGGAAGAGCACCTAATGAGGTCTGACAGTCACCCACGTAAAATCGTGGGTAGCAAAAATGTGGGGACAATGCTCAGTCATGCCATGTGGGTCTACCTGATACTCAGGAGGTTTCTCTTCCAATTGTACAAACGAGATCCCAGGAACAGATCAAAGTCCCCTGTCATCTGAGGTGGCGCTTCTGCAGTGGGGACTGGCACCTCCCATAGGGGGTAAATCCCTCCCGGAGAGCCAGACTGAATTGTCCTCCACTCCTGGTGTGGGGTGCGGAGACCGCATCTGTCCCACCGCCTCTGTCCTCCTTTTCTGTCTTCCCACCCTCGTCTTCCAGAACCACCAGGGAGGGGGTCCCAAACGGGGGCCAAGGGGAAGTGAGAAGAAGATTCTCCAGGGCTTCATCTCTCACCCTATCACCTCCTGCACACGACAGGCTAAAACTGAGGCTTTCTCCTTTTTCCACGTCATAAAGTCATAAAGCGTATGTACACACAACAGTCTAACCTTACTTAAAGATTTTTTCTTTTCAGCACCACACACACACATGCACACACACACACACCAGACCATGAGCTGAGGAGACAGAGATAATCTTGGTAGCCTCAGCCTCCCAGACACCTGACAGAGGTGACCTTGGTTACCTCAACTTCCCAGACAGCCCTAGTGCCACACGTACACACTCACACAGCACAACACAGTGTCCACTTGTCCATTTAAGTGAACAGATTAAGCTTCAGAGTGGCATAAAAATCTCTAGTGTCATTTATACAGGCCATGCTTGGTTACGCAATATTTAAAGACGTCTCCTAGTCAGGGAATACCTCATTAAGTAAGTCCAGTTCCTCGTGGACTCTCAGCCGGAATCTTACCTTCCAGGGTTCCCATTTGTAATTGGTGAACCTCACTGGTCTCTCTCAGCCTCATGGGACCTAGTCACCTGCTCTTGGAGGGAGTATATGAGAACCGACACCATCTGTGGCCTCCTTTTTTAATTTTTGATGTGATGATTCCTGCTCTTGTTTGTCCTCTGTGAATGTCCTCCACGGTGGGATTCCCGCCTCTAGGATGTTCATGAGGGTGGACGATGGCTGGGGGTGGGGGGTGATTTTGTTGGTGAGGCAGTAATCAAGGTGTAAGATTGTTTTGTGCTTTGAGGCAGTCTCTTGAATTAGAAAGGAAAGAAGCTAGCAGACAGTATACAATTCGATTTGCATATAAAACTATGAATACACACCTCTGCAACTCTACCAGTGCCCCTCACCCTGTGACGACCCTCTTTCCCTCCTACCCCGTACTTCCAATACCCACCCAACCAACACCTGTCCCCTCCTCTCTCCCCAAGAAGGAAACCAGTCAGACAGCCTTATTTTTACGTTAAACCAGGAAAGACACACACCACCTGCATCACTCATGTCCCCTGGTCCAGTCCAGTCCAGTCTCTGAAGAGCTGCCTTTGGTACTGGGTTCAGCTCCGGGCTGGCAGCAAGTCCAAGGGCCATGTGCTCAGGGGACCCTCCAGATGTCAGCCCATCAGGGATAGTCTTTCAGTGGAGGTCTAGCTCTGTGCCCCCTCCTTTATCTCCTGCCACATCAGGGACCCTTCCCTGTTGTGTCACCAGGGCTCCTTGGCTCACTTGCATCATCCATAAATAAGCTATAAAGCTTCTTTAGAACTGTGCCTGGTACTAAGTGAGAGAATTTCACTTTTAATGGGGATTATACGCTTGTGTTCAGGAACCCCCAAATATGAACTTTACTCCCTTTGCTCATAATTTCAACAAACCGGTCTTCAAAAATAGTTTTCCTATAAATGAAATTTGCGTGTCTGCCTGTCTGCAGCATCAGAAAGGGGGGTGACAGCATCAGGTAGGGCAGATAATGGCATCAGGTAACGGGGGTGACACCATCAGGCAAAGAAGGTAACAGCACTAGTTAGGGAGGGTAATGGCATCAGGTAGGCGGGTAGCAAATGGAGAAAGGATTAAGGTTGTCAAAGACTTCATTTTACTTGGGACCACAATCAATGCCCTTGGAAGCAGCAGTCAAGAAATCAAAAGATACATTGCACTGGGGAAATCTTCCCCAGAGGAACTCTTCAAAGTATGTCACCTTGAAGACTAGGATGTGCCTGATACAAGCTATGGTGTTTTCAGTTGCATCATATGCATGTCAAATCTGCACTATGAACAAAAAAGACAGAAGAATTCATGCCTTTGAATTGTGGTGTTGGAGAAAAATGTTGAATGTACGATGGGCCACCAAAAGAACCAACAGATCTGTTCTGGAAGAAATACAACCAGAGTGCTCCTTGGAAGCAAAGATGGCAAGACTGCATCTTACGTACTTTGGACCTGTTGTCAGGAAAGACCAGTCCCTGGAGAAGGACATCACGCTTGGTAGAGTGGACAGTCAGGGAAGAAGGGAAGACCCTTGATGAGATGGATCAGTGCAGTGATTGCAAGAATGCGCTGAAGCATCAAAACAATTGCGGACGTGAGACAGAACCAGGTGTTTCATTCTGTTCTTCACAGGGTCACTAGGAGTCAGAAGCAACCCGATGGCACCTAACAAAAACATCAGGGACTCTATGTTGTGCTCCCTGTCAGGGCAGTCTTTAGTGGTGGCCGGGCACCATCTAGTTCTTCTGGTCTTATGCTGATGTAGTCTCCCAATCTTATGGAGCTTTCTGTCTCCTGGGTTCATATTTTCCTCATGTCTTTGATGGTTTTGGTTTTCATCTGCTGCAGATGGGTTGTGAAGAATTTATGTTAGGTGACAGCTTGCAGGCTTTTTGGACCCCAGGTGCCACTCACCGATATGGGAGGTAGAACAATTTCTGTTGGCTTACATTTAAAAAACCTTTCTGCTTATGGTGTAGTCCAGTCATGCTGGCCTTCCTTCTGCTGCATGCTGTCACTCCCTTCACCTAACCAAATTCCCATCAACTGTCTAGTGCATGAATAACCATCTGCCTCCCCCCCAATCTTGTAGCGATCAAAGACTATTTTCTTCTGTATATAAGCCTTTTCTTAAGACCTTGTAATAGTAGTCTCACACCATATTTGTCCTTTTGCAGCTGACTGATTCCACTCAGGCTAATGCCTTCCAGATGATTCCAGGTTGTGGGATGTTTCCTAAAATCGTCATTGTTCTTGATCACTGCACAGTGTTCCCTTGTGTAAATACACTATAGTTTGTTTATCCATTTGCGGGGAGCCAGCCCCGACAAATTTTTCGGGCCCACGGAGGGATGAACGGCATCAGCGGGAAAATGAGACAGAGACAGAAAAGAGTTTTGGAGAATGGCAGCCCGAAAAGTTCTGTCTTTCTTTATTTTTCATAGTTGAGGTGACGTGATTTTCACCCTAATTTTTTCATCATGTAAGGTATTGGCTAGCAAGAAACTGACCCCTCGTGGTCTTTTTCTCATGTTAATTGTCGAGGCCTTCTAGATAATGGCCCGTGGCACGTGCATTTAACAGTAAAAACAAAGTTTAACAGTGAAAACAAAGTTTAGCAGTGAATACAAAGTTATGCTATGAGCTTAATGGCTCTATTCATGCCTCAAAGGCAGGGGCACAGAAAGAAGGGTAGATTCCTCAAAGCTTCATTATTTAGCTGTCTCTATTTGTTCCTCCTATGTTCTTATTTTATCTCTCTGTGTGAGGACAGTCAGTGCCCACCGTCCCCCAACCATAAGCTGTTCTAAGAAGGATATTTCTTTAGTGTTTACTCATTTGTCATGCCAATTATAATAAACTTGGGAGTCTGTTCTGATTCCTGATGTAGGGAGTGGGATGTCTGTATAGTTTTAAGGGCTGTGTGGAGAATCGTCCTTGGGAAGCCTTCCAGGGGCTCTTCTGGAATCTGGTGTTTCACACGTGGAGGGGGGGAAATGTAGTTGGGGGAAGCCAGCGGAGCTGGGCCGGCCTTAGTGTTCCCGGGCTGAACATGCTGTGTTAGAACTCATTAAGCCGAGGGGGTTGTAAAACCCTTCTCAGAAAGCGTCTTCTTTGGTCCTAGTGCTGGCAGATAACAGGGTATTTTTGAGGAAGATTTATTTAGGGTGCATAATATCATTAGTGAGAATTCAGCCAAAAAAAATGTCAAGGGTGAAATGCATCTGCTCGTCATCACACAGGCATATAACTTTGCTGATAGAAGACTTTGTGCGTAACGGGCCTCAGCATCCATTCATCTGTTCGTGGGCACCTACGTTGATTCCACCTTTTTCCTGTTTTGCACTGTGCTACAATAAACATTCATGTGCATGTATCTGTTCATGTGACAGCCCTTATTCCTGTAGGATACATTCCAAGCAGTGAGATTGCTGGGTCATATGGTATTTCTATTTCTAGCTTTTTAAGAATGCACCAAATTGCTCTCCAAAGAGGTTGTGTCATTTTGCATTCCCGGTAGCAGCACAGGAGAGTTTCAGTCTCAGAGCCTCTCCAGCGTTTTTTTTTTTTTTTTTTTGTATTATTGCAAAGCTCCCACGGATGAGATGGTATCTCATTGTCGTTTTGATTTCTCTAATAGCCAATGATCACAAGCATTTCCTTGTGAGTCTTTTGGCAGCCTGGATGTCCTCTGGCTGGTAGTTTTTTTCATTACTTTTTCAATTTCTTCTTTTGTGATGGGTTTATTAAGTTATTCTACTTTGGTTTGTGTTAGTTTTGGTAGGCAACATGATTCTAGAAATCTGTCCATTTGTTCTACATTTTGAAATCTATTACAGTACAATTTTACATGATATTCTGTTATGATTCTTTTCATTTGGATCTGTTGTGAAATTGCTCATCTCATTTTTTCTTCCAGTTATTTGTTTCTTCTATTTTTTTTTCTTTTGTGAGTTTGGCCAATGGTTTATCAATTTTCTCCATCTTTTGAAAAAAAACAGCTATTTTTCTTAATTCTTCCAGTTGTTTTTTCTATTCTCTAATTCATTCATTTCTTTTCTAATTTTTTATTATCTGTTTTATTCTCATGCTTGAGGTTTTTTGTTTTTTTAAGTTGTTCTCTTTGTACTTGTTCAAGTTGAAGGGTTAATTCTCATATTTGGGCCCTTTGTTCATTGTGGTTGTGTGCATTTGTTGAGATCAACTGACCTCTGAGCATTGCTTTCACTGTATCCCCTAGAATGTTTTGCATGCTCATTTGATTCCATGAATTTCTTTATTGCATTCTTGATTGCTTCTATAACCCATAAAATTTTGAGCAAGATGTTATTTAGGTCCCATGAGTGTAAGTTTCTACCCGTGTTTTGTTCTCCTATTCATTTCAACTTTTATGGCTTTATGATCTGAGAGAATGCTTTGCAGTATTTCCATGCTTTGGATTTTGTTGAAACTGGCTGTATGGCTTAATGCATGGTCTATTCTGGAGAATGTTCCATGTGCACTGGTAAAGAAGGTATACTTGTCTGTTGTTCGGTGGAGAGTTCTGTATATGTCTATGAGTCTGAGTTGGTTGATTGTCACAATAAGATCTTCTGTATCTTTATCGAGCTTTTTCTTGCTGTTCTGTCCATTACTGAAAGTGTTGTGTTGAAGTCTCTTACTGTTATCGTGGAGCGATCTATCTCACTTTCCAGTGTTGTCAGCATTTGTTCAGTATCTCTAGAAGCTCTGTTACTGGTTGCATAAATACTCAATATTGTCACAGGTACTGAATCTTTAAGCAATAACTAATGACCATCCTTCTTCACAGTGGTGGATTTTAGTCTAACATCTATTTTGTCTGAAATTAATATTGCCACTCCTGTTCTTTGCATGTTGTTGGTTTGGTATATATTTTCCATCCTTTGAGTTTCAGTTTGTTCATATTTTGAGTCTGTATTTCTTGTATACAGCATATAGATGGATTGTGTTTTTCTAGGAAATCTATCACTGTTTATGTATTTAAACCATTTATATTACTGTAATTATTGATAGGTATGTATTTAGTGCCGTCATTTTGGTGCCTTTTCTGTCTGCTGTTGACAGTTTCATTGTTCCACTTAATATTCTGTTCTGAGTTATTTTTCCCTATGGGTTTTCTTTTCATCCTTTTCAATGTTGGTTTTATATATATTGAGACTTCTAGATTGTGTTTCTTGTTTTAGTGTGTACTATTGTTACTTTACTTTGCAGCTATCCCGCTGTTCATCCATAATGTTCTAAGTTTAAGCCAGTCTTTAACTTCTATCACCTTGATTTCCTCTCCATCTGAAAGGCCTGTGAATCCATTAATTTGTTGCTCTTTTTAGTACAGGACTGTAATAACTTACATAGTGAGATTTGTGTTTCACTTATTTCATATTTTACCTGTGTGGCTTCCCTAACCAAGTTGGAATTTGGATGTTGTGTCCTGAATTGTATCCTTGAGTACATGTCAGATGTTATTGATTTTCTAATGGAAGGACTTTCTTCCATCTCTTATAATTTTGGTTTGGTTTTTGCAAATTCTCTAATCTTCCATTTATCTAGGAGTGTACTAATTTCACCATCATATTTGATAGACAATTTTGCAGGATATGTAACTCTTGGTGAGAATTTTTCCTCCTTCATGGCTTTCTATATGTCATCCCATTGCCTTCTAACCAACACGGTTTCTACTGAATAATCAGAGCTTAGTTTAAATGATTCTCCTTTGTAACTTAGTTTTGCTTTGAGCCTATTTGCCCTTAAGAGTATCTATGTTTGATTATAATATGTCTTGGTGTCTTTCTTTTGGGATGTGCCTTTTGTGGAGCCTGATGAACATCTTGGATAGATACTGCCTTGTCTTTCATGAAGTCAGGGAAGTTTTCTGTCAGTGAATCTTCAACCATTCTCTCTGTATCTTCTGCTATCCCTCCCCGTTCTGGTACTCCAATCACTGGTGTATTATTCCTCTTGATTGGGTCCCATGTAGTCTTAATGAGTGTTCATTTTTCTTAGTTCTTTTACCTGATTTTTCCTCATAAATGCTGAGGTCAGTTGCTTTATCTTCAATCTCCTTAATTCTGCATTCCATTGCCTCAGTCCCACTCCATCTTGCTATTGAATTGTCTAGCTCTGTGATATTATTGTTAGTCTGTTGAATGTGATATCATTGTTGCTGTAGCAATTCTTGCAGCTTGTTTAATTTTTCATTTTGTTCTGCTGCACTTTGCCTACTCTCCATCCTGATTGATTGAAGGGCTCCACACATAAATCTTTTGTGTTTTACCTTTCATAATTGCAGGAAGACTTCTTCATCTGGGCAACTGTGATACTTTTAGGTGGAGTTTTCTGGAGCCATGGTGATCTGCTTCTTTAAATGATTAAAAATTGATTGTTGTCTCTGAGGCATCAGAAAACTGTTCTGACTTATTTGTTAGGTTATTGTAATCCGACACATATATATACTGAATAATCTGAATAATCTGCTGAATAATCAGACTTCTAGTTGAATTCGTGAACTCATCCTAGAAAAAGTGCTACATACATCGTTCCTGAATATCACTATGGTCACCTTCAAAGTACTCCCCATGGGAAGATATGCACTGACACCAGCACCTAGTTGACCCTTCAAAGCAATTTTGGCACTGTTTTTCTGAAATAGCCATCAGAGCTGAGGTCATGTTACCCTTGACGTCCTCAGTGTAATCAAAACATCTTCCTTTCAATATGTGCCTTACCTTCAGGTAGAGAAAAAAGTCACTGGGGGCCAGATCAGGTGAGTAGGGAAGGTGTTCCAATACAGATATTTTTTTATTGGTTAAAAACTCCTTCATATACAACTATACAATGAAGCTCACAAACTTGCCACTCTGCTACTGTATGCCACAGCCATTCCAGAAAGAGTTCCATAACTGGAAAAAAAAAGAAGCCCTGGATAAGTAAAGCATTAGCTGATGAAGAAGAATAAAGTGGGAAGCCCCACAATACCTGACTTTAGTAGCAGTAGTCGAAACAGCCTGGCACTGGTGAAAAAACAAATATATAGGCCAATGGAATAAAATAGAGAATCCAGAAACAGTACCATCCACCTATGAACAGTTGATATTTGACAAAGGCCCAAAGACCGTGAACCGGGGAAAAAACAGTCTCTTTGACAAATGATGTTGGCACAACTGGATATCCATCTGCAAAAAACTGAAACAAGAGCCATATGTCACACTTTGCACAAAAACTAATTCAAATGGATCTGAGACTTAAGTATCAAATCTAAAACAATAAAGATTATGGAATAAGAAATACAGACAATACTGGAAGCTCTGATACACGGCATTAACAGACTACAGAACATTGCCAACAATACACAAACAGCAAAAGAGAAAATAGAGAAATAAAAATTGCTCAAAATTAAACACTCTCATCAAAAGACTTTATCAAAAGATTAAAAAGACTACCTATGGACCAGGAAAAACTATTTGGCAGCCATGAATCAGATCAATGTCTGGTCTCTGTCATCTACAAGGTACTGCAGAATATCAACAAGAAAAAGACACGTAACCCAAATGCACAATGGGCAAAGGTGATGGGCAGACACTTCACAGAAGACATCAGGAAGCCAAAACACACATGAGGAACTGATCACAACCATTAGCCATTGGAGACATCCAAATCAATACTGCAATAAGGTACTATCTCACCCAAACAAGTCTGGCAGTAATTAGAAAAAAAAAAACACAAAATAACAAATGTTGGAGAGGTTGTGGAGAGGTTAGAACTCTTTTGCACTGCTGGGGAGAATGTAAAATGTACAACCTCTTTGTAAAGCAATTTGGCACTTTCTGAAAAAGCTAGAAGTGGAAATACCATATGATCTGCAATTCCACTGCTTTTAATACAGAGTCTGACAATTAAGTCTTCAAACTTAATTGCTCTAAGCGCTGCATACCTGATTCATGAATATCACCACAGTGATCTTGAGAGTACTCTCCTTGGAAAGTTATGCACTGATGCCAGTGCCTAGTCCACCTATCAAAACAAGTTTGGAACTCTTTCTGGAGTGGTCACTGTGCACAGTAGCAAAGTGGCAAGTTTGTGAAATTAACTGAATAGTTATCTGTAAGGGAGTTTTCAGCCAGTAAACAAAATAAATGTATTGGAACACACTCCTTACTCACATGATCTGACCCCCAGTGACTTTTTTCTTTACCCAAAGACAAAGGAAGACACTTCGATAACAGTCAGGACCTCAAGAGTAATATGATGACAGGTCTCATGGCCATTCCAAAGTTGTTTTGAAGGGTGAACTAGGTAGTTGTGTCGGTGCACCGACCACAGTGACATTTAGTAACGAGGTGTGTACTACCTAGAACCATTATGTTCACGGACTTCACTGTTCAACCTCGTGGAGAGTTATGTCAAGGAAATGGATCCTGAGGTTGTACAGTCTGGAAAGTCCCCAGTCTGTGGATCCGAGTTGAGGCTTTTTCTGATTCACACAGCTGAGGAGCTGGTGAACATGAGGCCAGCAGAGCAGACTCTCAGGCTGTGAAGCTCGACAAACGCGAAGGTCAGCGTGCAAGGCCACAGGGCTCCTCCTGATTCATGCAGCAGCAGGGGCAGGCAGACCCTGGATCAGCAGGAAAGCTGCCAGCTCAAGTTCTGGCAAACAGGAGCCCCGCACAGGGTCCACAGCAGGTAAAAGACAGAACATCCACTTAGATTCTGGTACAGGTTGCCTGCTCCAGGAAACTCCCCTTCAAACAGTTGCAGCTAACAGCAGATCCAATCGTGGGAATGATCACATATCAAATCTCAGCAGGAACGTGTGACTGTCAGGACACGGAGAATCATGGCCCAGCCAAGGTGACACACAATTCTAACCATCATGAGACTATAACTAGACCTAAGTCCCAACGAGCTTCATACACACATGAGATCTAGATAGGGGATAAGAAGGCTGAGGAGGACACGATGCCTAGGAAGCACGGTGCTGGTGAGAAACACTGGGCACACCAGGGACAGCCAGAAGAAGCAACAGACCCAAGGTGCCTTTCCTGGGGCAGGACAAAGGCCACAAGTTTTCCCGGGACAGTGCAGAAACTAGTCTCCATTCCAGCACCTTTATTTAGCTGCCTCCATCCTCACCTGGGTCCCGAGTGTTCACTGCAGCTCAGGGGATGGATTGGTCAGTCAGCCTGATGGTGGAGGAGACCCCTGGTGAGATGGGCCAGGATACAATAAGGGACACAAGACAGCCTGGGGCATCAGACCATGGACATCGCTGTTGTTTATTTAAACATTTATGCAGCACTTACTGTTTCCTGCAGCCCTGGTGGCGCAGGGGTTAAGAGTTCTGGCTGGTAACCAAAATGTCAGCAGTTTGGCTCCACTTGTCACTCCTGAAAACTCTATGGGACCCTTCTTCTCTGTCGTACACGGTCACCATGAGTTGCAGTTGCCTCAGTGACAGCGTGTTTGGCTTTGGGTTTGTACTGTTTGCCAGGAAGCATGAATCAGACACAAGTAACGTAACAATTTACTCCCAACAGCCTGTGTGTGTGCTGCCTTGTTGCCCTCTGTGTGCCAGGCCTGCTGCACTCAGCTGTTTCCTGGGAGAGGAGGCAACGCCACACACACAACCAGCCCTAGGAGTTTCTAGATGGCTTAGGGTTGGAATTTAGTTGAGGGCTGTAGAGCTTTAGTCAGGGTCATAGACTAGGTTCTGGGATCAAGTCCATGGTTAGAAGCCAAGGGTCAGGGGTTAAGGGTCAAATGTTAGGGGCCAAGGTCCAGAGTTTTAAGTGTAGAGCTCAGTGTTAAGTGGTTAGGTTTTGGGTTTAAAGTTTAAAGGATAGGATTAAAGTTTAAAGATTAGCATTTTGGGGTTTGGGGGTGAGAGTTTCAAGATTAGGCTATAGGTTAGGCATTAGTGTGAGGGTTACCAGGGTGAGAGAGGCAGTAGGAGTAACGGCTTGGGTTTACGAAGTTATGGTGTCACTGCTGTCAGGTGCCATTGACTCATTTCCGACTCACAGCAACCCCATGTACAACAGAACGAAACACTGCCCTGTCCGCGCCAGGCCCACAGTCACTTTTATGCTCAAGCCCATTGCTGTAGCCATTGTGTCACTCCACCTTGTGAAGGGTCTTCCTCTTTCTCATTTATCCTGTCCTTTGATGAGCATGATGGCCTTCTTCAGAGACTGATCCTCCCTGACAACGTGTCCAAGGCATGGATGACATAGTCTTGCCATCCTTGCTCCTAAGAAGCACTCTGTTCTTACAGAACAGATCTGCTTATTTTTCTGGTAGTCCACACCGTGTTCAACATTCTTCTCCAGCACTGCCATTCAAAGGCATCGTTCTGTCTTCCTTCTTCATTACCAGCTTTTGTATGCACATGACACAACTGAAAGTATCATGGCTTGGATCAGGCACACCTTAGTCTTCAAGGTGATACCTTTACTTTTCCACACTTCAAAGAGGTCTTTTACAGTGAATTTTCCCAATGCAATGCATCTTTTGATTTCTTGACTGCTGCTTCCATAGGTATTGACTGTAGAACCAGGTAAAACAAAGTCCTTGACAACCTCAATCTTTTCTCTGTTTGCCATGATGTTGCTGACTGATGTCAGGGTTTGGGTCGCCTTAATGCCGAGCTGTGGTCCATTCTGAAGGCTGTGGCCTCTGACCTTCATCAGCGCTGCGAGTCCCCTTCATTCCCAGCCGGTGGGGTCGTGTCGTCTGCATGAGGCTGGTTGTTGACGAGTCTTCCTCCCACCCTCGTGCCCCATTCTTCTTCACACAGTCCAGCTGAGCAGATTATTTGCTTTGCATATGGATTGAAAAGGGATAGCAAGAGGATAGAGCCCTGACACACACCTTTCCAGACTTTCAACCATGCAGGGCCTCATTTTGCTGTTCCCATGACTGCCTCTTGATCCCTGTATAGAATCCTCATAGGAACAATGAAGTATTCTGGAATTCCCATTCTCTGAAACGTTATCTATAATTTCTTACGAGTCACACAGTCGGATGTTAATGCATAGTCAATAAAACACAGGTCAACACTTTCTGCTATTCTCTGCTTTCAGGCAAGATCCACCTGGCATCAGCAATGACATCCCCAGTCCCACGTCCTCTTCTGAGTGTGACTTGAATTTCCAGCAGTTCCTCATCAATATTTGGCTGCAGACACTTTTGAATGATCTTCAGCCACATTTTATTTGCATGTGATATTAATGACATTGTTTGATAATTTCTGCATTCATTTGGATCAATGTTTTTGGTTACAGCCATAAATATGGATCTTTTCCTGTCAGTTTGTCAAGTAGCTGTCCTCCAAATTTCTTGGCATAGATGAATGTGGACTTCCAGCGCTGCATCTGTTTGTTGAAACATTTTGTGTGATACTCCACCTACTCCTGGAGGCTTGAGTTTCCACCAGTGCGTTCAATGCAGCTTCAACTTCTTTCTTGAAAACCACTGGCCCCTGGTCACATGCTGTCTCTTGAAGAAGATGGTCAGCCAACTCTTTTTGGTATAATAACTCTGTGTATCCCTTCCACCTTTGTAAGGTGCTTCCTGCACTGTCGAATATTTTTCCTGTAAAATCCTTCCATATTGCAACTTCAGGCTTGAATTTAATTTTTTTATCATTGTTAAGTGAAAGTTTACAATCCAAGTCAATTTTCCATATAAAATCTTCAGCACCTTGCCTCTAAGGAACTCTGTCTGCTCTCCTCACCCTGTGACAGCATACTCTTCTCTCTCACTGTTTACTTCCGGCATGCATGCAACAGATACTTACCAGCTCCTTTCCACCATATCCTCTCCGCTTGTCATGGTTTGAATTGTGTCCCCCCAAAAATGTATGCAGCCACGTGGCTGGGATATGGTTCCCAGTATCTTGGGACTGTCTTCCATTATCTGGTTTTTCTAACCTGTATGTTAAAGAATTAGGGTGGGGCTGTGAATTCCTGCTGTAGGGGGAGTTTCCCTGGAGTATGGCTTGCCCCACCCTTAATGCTTTTAGCTTGCAAGGAATAAAAGGAAGAAGAAACAAAGGACAATTTGAGAACCTCGCTACCATCAAGCAAGCAGCACCGGGAGCAGAGCGTGTCCTTCAGACCAGAGGTTCTTGCGTGAGGACGCTCCCTGGACAAAGACTGATGCAATACTGGACTTTCCTCCAGAGCCGACAAGGGGAAAGTCTTTCCCTGGAGCAGACACCCTGAGTATGGACTTGCAACCTACCGGACTGTGTAAGAATAAATCTTTCTTTGTCAAAGCCATCCACTCTGTGGTATTTCTGTTAGAGCAGCCCTAGCTGACTAAAACACCCCTCTAAAAAGAAATCAGTGGGACAGCTTGAGGCCTGAATTTTTAAGTCTGTTCTTTCACCTTGAGAAACACAGAGTGTGTTTTTCCCTTTTGGTTTTCTATCTCCAGCTCTTTGCACAGCATTATAACACTTTACTGTTGTCTTCTCGGGCCACCCTTTGAAACCCTCTGTTCAGTTCTTTTACTTCATCATTTCTTTCTTTTCCTTACCTACATGATGCTCAAGAGCAAGTTTCAGAGTTTCTTCTGGCATCCAATTTGGTATTTTCGTTCTTTTTAAAGACCTCTTGTTTTCTTTATGTATGATGTCTTTTATTTCTTTCCACAAAAACATCTGGTCTTCAGTCATTAGTGTTCAATGCACCAAGTCTGTTCTCGAGACGGTCTCTGAATTCAAGTGGGATCCACTCAAGGTCATACTTTGGGCAGTGTATGGTTGCTTTGTGCATAAGGTCGCTTTGAGTCAGGCATGACTCGATGATGCATGACAACAGCCACCGTTTACTGTAAGGAGTCCTGGTGGAGCAGTGGTTAGAGAGCTTGGCTGCTAACCAAAAGGTTGCATAGAATGGTGACAAAACAGCTTTTCAGGCCCTGTAGCCTGGGAGAACCAGCAGTGAAGGCTTGGAAGATCCTGGGCAGAGCTCTTCCCAAAGGGAAAGCCAGGCCCAGGGAGGCCTCGCAGTGGAGCAGCAGCCTCGGGTGGGGAGGTAGTAGCCAGACGCAATGGTGACATCAGTGCAGCGTCTGACCTCAACCTGGACACGCCGGCCCAGCAACGTAAGAAGAGACAGGTGACCTGGGGCAGTGCAAGACGTTCCCCTTTGAGAACCTGTTACTGTTTTCTGTTAGCTCTCTGTAAGTAACGTCCTTCACTTTGCCAACACTGTGTGGACATCTCGCACGCAGGGCTGGACCCTGGCATCCGTGTTGTTGCTGTTATTGTTAGGAGCCAGCAAATAGGCTCTGACCCCAGTGAGTCACCCGCGTAAAACAGAAGGACACCCTGCCTGTCCCTGCTCCAGTCTCACAATCCTTGTCATGCTGGAGCCCATTGTTGTTGTCACTACGTCAATCCGTATTGCTGAGGCTCTTCCTATTTTTTGCTGTCCATCTGTGTTACCCAGCATAATATCCTTCTCCAGGGATTGATCCCTCCTGATAACTAGTCTACAGTATGTGAGATGTAGTCTCCTCATCCTTACTTCTCAGAAACACTCTAGTTGTACTTCTTCTAAGACAGTATTGTTCATTCTTTGGGCAGTCCATGGTATAGTCCATATTCCTTGACAACACAATTCAAAGGCATCAAGTCTTCTTCAGTCTTCTTTGTTCATTGCACCGCTTACAGAGCCGTGTGAGGTGACTGAAAACCTCACGGGTTGGGTCAGGTATGCCTTAGTTCTTAAAGTGACCTCTGTGTGTTCCCAACATTCTGTTGGATCACCTTTCTTCGGACTGGGCACACATAGGATCTCTTCCAGTTGGTTGGCCAGGTAGCTGGCTTCTGAATTTCTTGGCATGGACAAGTGAGTGCCTCCGTTTACTGAAACATCTCACTTGGTATTTGGTCAATTCCTGGAGCCTTGTTTTTCATCAGTGGCTTCCATGCAGCTCGGATGTCTTCAGTCAGTATGATCTTTTCTTGACTGCGTATTACCTCCGTAAAGGGTAAATGTCAACTCTTTGTGGTACAGGGAGTATGAGTATGTCTTAATCTTCTTCAAATGAATCCTGCATCATTCAATATCTTGCACTTAGAATCCTTCAAAATTGCAACTCGAGGCTTGAGTTTTTCCTTGAGTTCTTTCAGCTGGAGAAATGCCAAGTGTGTTCTTTCCTTTTGATTTTCTAACTCCAAAGCTTTGTTCATTTCATTAGACTACTGTCTTGAGCCACTCTTTGAAATCTTCCATTCACGTCTTTAACTCAGTATTTCTTCCACATGCTTTAGGTGCTCTGCGTTTCGCAGCAACTTCTGGAATCTCTTCCAACATCCATTTTGATCTCTCTGGAGGTACAGCCAAGATGGCAGTCTAGACACACGTCTCCTCCATTCCCTTTGAGGACTAAGCCTGAGAATAATAAGCTAACAGAGCAGTGCGGAGATTTTAGGAGCCCCAGGATCTGGTGTAGGGTTGTGAGATTGGAAAGAGCAATACGAAGGGGAAACTACCTCTGTCAGAGGTGAGGCAGCCACACACTGAGTCCTGCTTCTGCTGACATAACGTTTGAGGGTATTGCCGGTATGGATGCCTTCTTTGTCCAGAAAGCTGAAGGCTCCCTTCTCTACTGACAGACCTTCCCAACTGCTCTCCCGGAGTCCTGAATAGATTCTCCCATCAGTCAACTAGGCTCTAGACTTCACCTTTGCAACAGCTGAACTGCTGTGAACCCTGAGAGTGAGTGAGCTCTCCGAGCCCTGCGGTGAGGCTACAGCTCTCTGTGGAGGGAACGTTTGTTCCAACAAGAGACCTAAACACCATGGGAAATCATTGTTTGACCAAGAAAACCACAGTTCACGTCACCCTGACAACTTGAGGGACTCTACCTCGTCACTTTACACAGAAATGGACAATCTGTTTACGTGGTTATTTCTGCTCTCTTGACTCTTCAAGGGAGAATACGGGTTCAGCAGGGTTTCTTCAAAGCCACGCAGAGCTGGGGAGGTGGAGAAGTGTGGTACCCACATTTCCTTCTTCTGTGTCTGCTGAGGTTTGACGGCTGTCTAAAGCCTTGCCCACACTCCCTGCAGACACAGGGCTTCTCCCCCGAGTGTGTCCTCTAGTGTGTGATGAGGTTTGACTTCCGACTAAAGCCTCGCCCACACTCCCTGCACACATAGGGCTTCTCGCCCGAGTGTGTCCTCTGGTGTCCGATGAGGTGTGACTTCCGACTAAAGCCCCGCCCACACTCCGTGCAGACATAGTGCTTCTCCCCCGAGTGTGTCCTCTGGTGTCGGGTGAGGACTGACTTGTTACTAAAGCCTCGCCCACACTCCCTGCAGACATAGGGCTTCTCCCCTGAGTCTGTCCTCTGGTGTATGATGAGGACTGACTTGTGACTGAAGCCTCGCCCACACTCCCTGCAGACATATGGCTTCTCCCCTGAGTGTGTCCTCTGGTGTCGGGTGAGGACTGACTTGCGACTAAAGCCTCAGCCACACTCCCTGCAGACATAGGGCTTCTCCCCTGAGTGTGTCCTCTGCTGTTGGATGAGGCCTAACTTGTGACAAAAGCCTTGCCCACACTCCCTGCAGACATAGGGCTTCTCCCCTGAGTGTGTCCTCTGCTGTTGGATGAGGCCTAACTTGTGACAAAAGCCTTGCCCACACTCCCTGCAGACATAGGGCTTCTCCCCTGAGTGTGTCCTCTGGTGTCCGATGAGGTGTGACTTCCGACTAAAGCCTTGTCCACATTCTCCACACTTGACTTTTGGAATTTCTGAGATTCCTCCCCTGAGGAACAATGTATCTTCAGGATTCACCTTCAGGCCTGGGCTGCTCTCTGTCTCCATGGTTCTCTCACCCTCTCTAGACCGCCACATCTGCCCTTTGGGGAGGCTGGAGCTGGCCTCTGAAATCCCCTCCTGCCTTGTCTTTTGAAACACTGGTCTGGACACATGTCCTATCTCTGGACCTTCAGCTTTGTCATTCCAGTTCGGTTGCTCAGAATGCTGCTGCCTCTGATCCCCTGGATGGCGGTCCTCTGGTTGGAGGGGTCTTCTTGCAGGTGATCCTGGGAAGGGCTGACGGGAGTGGCTGTGCTTCATGTGGTGGCTGAGGAATTTCTGAGTGGAGAAGGCCAGAGGGCAGGAGGGACACAGATGGATCTCTGGCCTTGATTCTCCTGGAAGAGAAAGTTCTCAGTCAGCAGTGGGGGAGATGAGGCTGCCTGGCCCTCTGCGTCATCTCGTGGAAAGGCCTCCCCGTGACCGTTTGCAGCGTGCTCTCAGCACAGGGCCTCCACTGCATCCTCCTCCAAGTCTCCTGTTCACTCCTTTTCATTCAATACACCTTCCTCAGCCACCTGGGACGCCACATCCAGGGACTTCTCTACATTCGGCCAGACAAGGGCCTTCCAGTGGCAACCGGAGGAAGCCTGACCCTTCTCCCAGCTGGAACTCCCTCACAGGCCTCTGTCTCCTAAGCCCTGTCACCACTTGGATGCAGAGTGGGCAGCTGTGTCTCTCTCCTGAGAGGTGTTGCTCTTGATGACCGAGGTGGAAATCTCTCTGGTGGCCTTTCCTACAAGGGATGGGACCATTGAGTCAGGTCCCCTCGGCCAGGAGGTTCCCACATGGGAGGCAGTGTGGAGAAGTGGTTAGAGAGCATGTGTTCATGAGGTGTGTCTGACCGAGGACCACACTGCCTGCTTCTCTCGGGGAGTGAGACTGGGGTGTGGATGACACGAGATCCGCCCAGGCCCACTGACTGAAGGACACCGGGTCCTGCCAACTTGCAACTCTTCTAGTTTTCCGAAAATTATACAATGAAAACATGATCTTTCTGTCCAAACTTCATTGACTTCACTCAGTCTTGCCCCAGCTGAAGTGGGACAGAAGTCCTGTTTCAGACATCTCACCCCCTCAGCTCCCGCCTTTACCCCCAGCCCCTCACCTGGACACTGACGTAACCCCTGAGGGGATTCCCCACCGTGCCATTATTGCACGACTAACCAAAGCAGCGTCTCACAGAGGACATGTCACCCCCGGCTGGAAATCCCGCCTGCGTTCTGTTGTGCCATGTGTGCACGCTAACCACATGCGGTGACACAGCTACTCACGCAGACTGACGGACAGCACAGGAGTGTCTTGTAGAAATGCGGAGCAGATGAAGAAGGAGGCCCGAAGGGCCACGAGAGCCACCTGGGTGGGAGGTGGCCGGTGCTGACAACATGTTTTAGCCTCTAGCTCTTACTGTGTGCTACACGCCTGGAGGATTAGAGAATACCTCAGAACAAACACTTAAAAAGGGGCGCAAACTGTTCCAACATGAAAGCTGTAGGGAAAGACTCCTCCACTCTGGGAGCACCTCACTTGAATCTCACAGACTGCAGATGGATCCTGTTCTACACACAGGTTGGACCACAAAAATTTACACAGAGAGGGGTCCCCGGGGCCCACCTGTCTGTGAGGTGAGTTCCTGCGTCCACCTGCTGCCCAGCTGGAGGCCCAGCTCCTGGCCGTCCTCAGCCCCAGGCCACACCAGCAGCTCACAGTCCGGCTGGACGGGGCGGCAGGTCCGGTAGAAGATCTGCCTATGGTGCTGAAAGGCCACCAGGTTCTGCTCCTCCTTGTCCCGGGCGTACCTCACATACCTGAGGACGACAGGACATGAGAGAAGGGCTGGCAGTAGGTGCCCACAACACGTCGGGTCCCGCTCCCGCTCCCGCTCCCCTGATGCTCCAGGCCCTGACGCTGCCCACTCCCTCACGGGAACCCTCTGTTCCCACCCCAGCCTTGTTGGCGTTGGCGTGTGAAGTCCTCTCCTCTCACCCAGCTCGTGGGGATCGGCCTCCCTAGCCTAATCAGTCCGGACTCACCTGGATCTCGACTGGTCGTAGGCACAGCTGAGTGTGGCATCTCTGAACTCTCATTTGTGTTTTATGGCACAGACGTGGTCCTCGGTGACACACTCTGCTTCTGAACGACGACATGTCACTCAGCACTCAGCCCAAGCCTATCTTCCTGTAAGAGGCCTGTCTCCAATCTGCCCACACTTCACCTAAGTCCTGTTCAGCTGCCCCCAGGTTCCCACAGTCACATGGAGGTCTCTCCTCTTCTTTCATTCCCACTCTGAACCCCAACAGAATGAGAGCCCACAAGGAGAGGGCTGATCACGAGCTGCTGTCCACCAACAACCTGCGCTCACCCGGGCCAGCCTCCACGGGCTCTGACCTCCCAGATGAGAAAGGCCTTGTTTTCAGTAACCTCGGCACCACTGAGATATTCCTATAACAAAGTGTCTGATGTCTGTCTCCAGTGAGTCCACGAGGACACAGGCTTCGGGGCCTGGCCTTCAATGGCAGTATCTCTGCTGGCCACAGCGAGCATGTCCATCAGATAAACCAACTGTGAATGACTTCCCGCGAGACAGGAGTCCTCTCCGTATGTCTCTGCAATCTCGGCTAGCAGAGATGTTTCTACCCAGAGGACATGTTTTTACCTCCTCACTCCTAAGTGTCTCAGGACATGACAGAGAGCTGTACAGAGGATAAAGGTCAGAGTGTACGATCCGCTGAGCGGATCAAGAAGAGAAGGAAACAGGTCTGTGCCTGCGAGATCTGGTGACTCTCTGAAGGCAGAGACCTCCTGGCCTTACCTCATCCAGTTGGCCCGAGATTCGTCCTTTCCATCCACGTACTCAGAGCAGTTCTTCCCTTTGGTGATCTGGTTTTCAAAACACAAGGCACTTTTTGGTTAGTAACCAGAGGAGTTACTTGGCTCTCCTCAGTCCCGTGACACCACATGCTCGTCTGTCAGCACCTACACGTCTCTGGGCACGGCCAGTCAGAGCAGAGGTAGGAGCTTCCCTATCTCTATCCTGATCTCTCCCACTGTCCCTCTTCAATGGGTGGCCCAGTGCCATGCAGAGATTGCGCAGTCCATACAGTCAGCCTGTTGCTACCATGGGCCCCAGCACGTCCCACCAAGGCACAGAGGGGGAGGGTAAGGACAGGGCGGGGGACGGGGGCTTCTCACCAGCCAGGAGTAGCCGCTGCTGGCTGCCTGCTCATCGTCTGTCACCTGGCCCTCATAGGGACCAAAGTGCAGGCCCGGTGGCAGCTTGGATGCCTCGTTCCACAGTCTGAGCCCAGCATCCGGGATGCTCGATGGTCCAATTCTCAGTCCAGGGGGCAGAGTGAGGACTGAATGATTCGGGTTTCCCCTGTCTACAGGGGTGTCCTTCATAAATGTTGGGGCCCCATGAGTAGCACAGACATCACTGAAGAAGTCTTGACACTTCTCACAGTCTGGAGAAGGGAGCAGTAGAGTTAGGATGCCGGGTACAACATTCCCAGACACAGAGAGCAGGTGCAGAAACAGTTCAGATCTCAATCCCAGACTCTAAGTCATGAAGGAAGGGAAACTTTTTTGGGACCAAAACCTAAGCCTTCTGCTGGGGACAGGAGGGTCACTCACAAAGGTAGTCATCATCCTGGGTGTCAGCAACTTCCTAGTATGCGTGGCCCTTTCTTTCTCGCAGGCTGTATCTCTTGACCTCAGCCTCCTTTCTCCTGGGCTCTGAGGTGGAGAACGTAGGTGGATGAGTGGTGCGGAGTACACCTTTAGTCCCTGCTTTCTCAGAAATAGTGAGGTCTCATCCCATCCAGTCATCACGGTCTTTCTACCGACTGTGATTTCCCATCACTGCTGGTTTAGAGACCAAACTCCACCCACTGACGGCAGATACTTCACCAGAATTTAGGCTCCACTCCTCCACCGTCAGCTGAACTTCCCAAACCTCCCACTGCAAAAAGGGCTGGCCATGCACCGGCTCATCCCGAAAATCTCTGTTGGGCACCAAGCACAGGCAACAACACTGAGGAAGTCTGGGTGCCTGACAGCACAGATGGAGTCATGGGACACCTGCCTGTGTCAGCTCCCTCCCACTTAATGCCTTCAGACAGCACATGGGTTCTGTGTCTTCATCCTTATTTTACAGACTAGGAATCTGGACTTCAGAAAATTTGGAAGTTCTGCCTATGCTCTGTGGTTCCATGTGATAGTAACAGGTCTGTGACTCTGAGGTCAATCACATTGAAGAGAGCACCCCCACTTCTGAACCGCAGCTTATAACTCGGCTCCCGAACTTTTGTAAAGCAGTTGCAGGGACTGGCCCCAGACTATGTTCTTACCCAGCTTCTCGCTCCAGTGCTGATCAGAGGCACTTCCTTCCCCAGGAGACGACACTGGTTTCTGGGCCTGCTCTGAGTCAGTTGTACTCAGCCAAAGTGCTGTTTCTAACACCTGCTTGAAATCATATTCATCACTTAGAGGCATCCTTGGTGTTCCCTTGAATGTGAGAGATGTAATATTAAAGGGTAACAAGCACCCCCAAATGAGACCTCAGCCAGAGCTCCCACAGCCCTGAGTCACCTGGCAGCCAGAGGGCTGGAGGGAAGAGGAAGGGCCCCCCAGGAACCTGTATCTTCAGGTTGTTGTCCTTCCACTTTCTCCAAAGGTCTCCATGGAGGAGAAGGGAGGGAGGGAGAAGGCCTGAGACACTAGCGGAGAAGCCACACAACCTGTGAGAGACGGACTGGGGCTCACAGAAAGAGGGAGTCTGATCTAAACCAGCAGACACTGACGGGAGAGGAAATGTAGGAAAGCACAAGGGGGACAAGGAACACTGGGGAACGAGGGATGGAGCAGTGTGAGAGGGAAGAGGACAGACACAGCTGCGTGAATGTAGGAAGACAGAGACACTGACGCTAAAGGCTGAAGACTGCCATATCCTGGAAGGAATACTTCCTTTGAAATTAGAAAACATGTGAATTAAATTAGCTGGTCCCTTACCCGTTCTGCTGGATAAGGGTATAAAGTTAGGCATAGGTCCCAAATTCTAAGGTTACAATGAATACTAACAATGTAATAGCACAAATCAAAGTGAGTTCCTGAACGCAGTGGGAATCCGAGACGACTCCTCTCACATTTGGGCTACAAACTTCACCTCCTGAATCATGTCCACCGCTGACATCTGACTCACAGGCGTCATCTTCAGAATTCTCTCACCTGGGAAACCAGAAACCACACCCACTGCTGGGGGTCGACTCTGACAGCGACCTTGCAGGACAGAGATGAGCTGCCCCGCAGGGTCTCCAGGACCAACTGGTGGATTCCGAGAGCCAACCGCTCGGTTAGCAGCTGCGCTCTTAACCACTGTGCCACCAGGGCTCCGCAAACTTCTCACAGCGTGACTCGCAAACGAGCAAATCACACGTTCAAAGAGTATTCGGGTGTCTCTCAGGGACCCAGGCTGGGCCTGTGACTTCCCACACCAATCAGATGCAGGGCAGGCTCCAACGAGCTGGCGACACAGAGGGTCCAGCTGAGCAGATGACTGAAACCACACAAGACGTGTCTCATCAGCACCCAGAGGACAGCTGTGCCCTCCTCCCACGGAAACCAGGATTTGAAATCAGATCCAGAAGAATGAGCTTCCACTCAACAGTGTGTAGCTGACGGAAATCCTGAACTCACTGTCTTCCTCTTTTTCTCAGACATCACCCTGGAGATCTTCAGGGCTGTTAGCGGCTTCCTCTTCCCAAAGGGGAGCCCCTCAGGGTGGGGACCTAACTCCTTCTTCACCTGGGCCATCCACGCACAAACCGTCATTCTGTTGGCAGGGGACAGAGGGACAAAGAAATCAGGTCCCAGCAAGCTCCCCGCACTTGCGGTCTGAGAGCAGCAGCCAAGGGAACACCACAGTGGGCAGAAGGGGACTCATCCGCGGGACCCCGGAGGACACAGCCCGAAGGAACTCCCTAAGGACACACAGATGTCCATGAGCTCGTCACTCTTCTCGATGAGAGTCCGCCCCGTCTGACGCTGTGAGGTCAGGTTTGTCACCGAACGTGCCAGCACCTCCGTTTCCTCATCTGGGAACACTCATCACTAAGGTACCCAGCTCACACGCTTTTCTGGACCAAGGGTGGTCTGAGAACAATTTCTGCCGTGTTCCGAATTAAAGCCTACGGTCCCAGCTCAGAGTCCCTCGGGGACACAAGTGGTTAAGGCGTGGCTACAGCCTGAAAGGTGGGAGGCTGAAACCCACCGAGAGGCCCCTGGGAGGACAGGCCTGGTCGTCGGCCTCCAACGTCACAGCCTGGAGGCCGGGCGCACAGCTCTCCTCAGAAACAGCGTGAGTGCAAATACAGTCGCCGGCAAAAGCTGTCCCACCTGGAGGCCCTGGGTGACACAGACACTTAAGCTCTTGGCTGTGAATGAGAGGCTTGTGTTTGGAATCCAGTGGCAGGTGCCTGGAAGAGAGGCCTGGTGACCAGGTCCTGAAAGGTCACAGCCACCAAAAGGCTCTTCTTAGCACAAGGGTTGAGATGCATTAGAACAGACTCAATAGGACTGTTTTTTTTTTTTTTTTTTTTAAATAAAGCTTCTGTTGGGTAGTCAAGTAATCATCTTAAAACACTACAAAAAAGAGGTAACTGTTAACCTCTGCTCCATTCTATGCTCTTAAGTTACTGAGGGATCAGATTGAAGTGAGTTGGTTCAGACGCTCCTTGGCAACTCTATGGGGCAGTTCTACCCTGTCCTACAGGGTCCCTACGAGTTGGAATCGACTCGACAGCAGTCAGTTGGAATCATGTAAAGTCCTTAAAATAAACTGAGGAGCACTGTGGCAAGTCACCAACTGGCAGCTGTCACTGTTGCTGTTTTCACTATCGAGGCAGTGACATGTGCACTATGAGCCGGCGTGGCCGGGACAGGTGGCCACAGTCCTGGTGTCCTGAGTGTGGCTTCACGAGGCGGTGCTCTCGCCTGTGGGACTCACAGATACTCACCTTCTGGTGTTTTCTCAGCTCCCCTCTGGAGGTCACCCAAGGATGTTTTCCTGAAAGGCAATGAGAAATCAGAATTCATTTTGCTTGGTGAATGTGCCAACCTCTGGAAATGCTCAGGGAGGGACAGAGAACTAGGGAGCAGAGCATGGAGACTCCCAGGGTCATCCCAGGGTCACCACAGAGGGCTTCTGCACTGTCAGCCATTAAGGCCTTACTGGTTTCTTAAAATGTTTTAAACCTCATCTCTGGTTTATCTTACAGATACACAGTATCTTTGGGGATTGGAACTGGATTCAGACAGAGGTATGTGGATAAACCAGGAGGGACAGGATTACCATGCCGGCCCATAGTGTACACTTCACAGGGTTACCTATGAAGACTCTCTCTGTCAAAACTGGACAAGCAGACACTGCATTTCACTTCTCACACTACTTTTGTGAGCCCAAAATGTCTGAAATCCATGGATGGGAATCACAGATGTTGCCTCCTACCTGGTCTCTCCTGCGTCAGAGGACTGCCTGTCATCCTGTAAACTCTCCTGTCTGAGCAGGAGTGAGCTTCCCACCTCTACTTTATCCAGAGGCCCTGTCACCTGACTGCCTGAGGCTGACTGAGCTCAGAGCAGGTGGGCACGCTCAGAAAGAGCAAACAACTCTCCAGCCTTCTCCCAATATCAAGCCAAAAAAAACCAGGCTCCATCTGGGGCAACCAGGTCATGCGCTGTATTTAAATGTACAAGAATAATGCAGCTTGACAGATGTGTTGTGTTTTCTAGTTAATGCCTTTAGTCCATAAAATATGAACCACCATAAAATTAACATTAGAAAATGATTTTACAGTCCAATGAAGGTTCCTTAACTGTCCTTTCATTAATCATCAAGCTTTAGCAAACACAATCTCCTGAAAGAAAATCGATAAATTTTAAGCATAAAGAAAAGTATAGAGCACAGTCCACAACAGCAAAAGGATGGAATCAACCCAGATGCCCAACGACAGATGAATGGATAAACAAACTATGGTGTACATACTGAATGGAACATTGTGCAATGATAAAGAACAAGGATGATTTCAGGAAGCTTCTCCCAACCTGGTTTCTACTGGAAGACATCATGTTGAGTGAAATCAGTCAGTGACACCAGGACAAACCGTGTATGAGACCCCCGCTTTAAGGACTTGAAAACAGACTCATGTACAGAAGAAGACGCTTCGACAGCTGCAGGGGAGGGAAGGGAGGAAGGGAGGGAGGGCTCATTATAGATTAGTTGATAGAAATTTGGTTGGGTGAAATCAGTGACAGCACATATCAGAAAGAAGATCAATTTAACTGGACTTCAACATAACCTGAGATGTCTTCCAATCTTAACCCAATGTGCCAAGGTCAGAGTAGCAAGGGTGGGGGTCCGGGAACCATGCTTTCAGGGGACATCATGCCAACTGGTGTAACTAGCCTATTGCTAAGGGAATCTTCCCCACCCCATATTGGTGAGTGGGGTCTGGGGTCTTCAAAGCTAGCAAGCTGCCATCTGAGGTACACCAAATGGTCCCAACTGAGCAGGAACAGATGATCAAGGATAAAAACAACATGGGGTGAAGAGAACCCAGAAGATAGAAAGACCCACATGAATGAGTGATGACATCAGCATGCGACCAGAAGAACCAGATGGTGCCCAGCCACCTCCGGTGACAGCCGTGGTGGCGTTCACAGAGTTGGGTCCCAGTGTCAATGTGAGAATAAAAAGGCGTGCATCCTGATAACTCCACTAGAAGCTCCCAGTTGATGTCAAAGGACCGGGGGTTCTCCTGGGGGTACGGCCTCTAGATCTGATGCTGCCCCTGACTATAAACCATCACTGAGGTCAGCTCCTCAGACACGAGTGGACTGGACTCAGACACACAGAGTGACCACATGGTGTGTGTACTTTATGGTTCTAAGCATCTGTAGGATGTTATCTTACTGGCCTCTTACTAGAAGGGAGTGGAGAGGGTGGAGGACATGACTTGTATGGAACAGAAAGGAGGAGTGTGCTGTCAGCAGGCAAGCACAGCAGTAGGAACTGAACATAGGGGGGTATGTGAATTTAAACTGGACTGTACATTTCTACACAATTACAATAAAATAAGTTAAACTAAAACATACAGAGGTCTATACAGGAAAAACCTAGGAAGCCACGACCACGAGAGCCCTGAACCCTCTGTGACAAGTGCTTCTGACCTTGTAATTTCTATTTTAAAACTAAAACTAGTCATAGCTAAGTCACCTGGGAGCCTTCCTCCTTGTGTGATAGTGAATCTGCTACTTCTCACTCACATTCAGATTTCCAGTCAGTTACCATCTATTAATGTAGCTGCACCTAAAATATGAGATCTGCCAACCAACTCTGCAAACTCATCCTACGAAAAGTGCTACATATCTCACTGCTGAATGTCACTATGGTCATCCTCGAAGTACGTTCCAAATGATGTCCGCACGTATTCCACCTTTCAAAGCCAGTATGGAAGTTTTTCTGGAATGGCCTTCAGAGCTGTTGTATGACTGTTGATGTCCTCATGTCACTAAATGTCTTCCTTTCAATATTTCCTTTGAGTACAGAAAAAAGTCACTGGGCTCCAGATCTGGTGAGGAGGGAGGGTGTTTCAATACAAGTATGTGTTCCCAGGATAAAAACTCTCTCACAGACAACTACACAATTAAGTTTGTAGACTTGTCACTCTGCCACCATGTGCAGTGGCCATTCCAGAAAGAGTTCCAACATTGCTCTGAAGGGTGGACGAGGCACTGGTATCAGTACACACCTTTGCAACAGGAGGAATTTGAAGGTCACCATAGTGATGTTCAGCAACCATTAGAACTATTCAGTTCACAGATTTAATTGGCAGACCTCTACAGGATCTCACAACACAAACCCTGGTGGCGCAGTGAAAAAGTCCTGTGGCTGCCAACGAAATGGTCAGTAGTTTGACTCCACCAGGTGCTCCTTGGAAACCACGGACAGTTCTCCTCTGTCCTACAGGGTCACTACCATCAGAATCACCTTGACAGCAACAGTTTCTTAAAGATGTTTTAAATCATCTTACACATCTGCGGACTTTCAATGTCTAGCCTCTCAGTGAATGTTCCCTTTGGATCTCGCTTGTTTAGTGAACGCTTTGTACTCCAGTGTGAACAAGCCCGCTCCCCCATCAACTTCTGAGGAGTGGCTGAGGCCTGGCCCCTGGAAACCCTCTTGGCCTCACCTTGCTGCCTAGGTGTCCATTCCTCATCAGAATCCTCACTGTTAGCCTCTTGGGCTTTGATGGCCTTCCGGTGGTGAAACATGAAATCTGGGCGAGTGGCTCTGAGACCTGGAAAAAAGCAAAATCTTTGTACTCACAGGGAAAAGCTAGGGACAGAAAGGAACAGCAGCTGGGTGATGGGGGAGAGCTCAGAATGGACACAAAAAAGCAACTTTCCCGCCAAGTCCTTCTACGAGGTTTGACAATTAAGTTACCAAACCTGCCACTGTGTACTTATGCTGACGGCTCTGTACAAACAACTCGGTAAGGTTTTATAACCTTGCTATATCAGTGTCTCACAGCGGTGTTCAAGTCAACATGTGGTGGCATCTTGCTGAGTAGCATTCATTCCTGTTTCTGCATGTTTTTGCATGCCATCATAAGAATGTTGGAGCTTGAACTAGAGGAATGAACAAACGTTCAATTTCTTGTTAAACTTGGCAAGAGCGGAAGTGCAATCAGGGACATGTTATTCCAAGTTGATGAGGACAATGCCATGAAAACAAGCCAGTGTACCAGCGGATTAGACGTTTTTCTACAGTGACAGAAAGCATCACTTATGAAATGAGGTCAGAGCATTTCCATTCAGGAGCAGAACTGATGAAAACATTGCAAAAATTCATCCAGCTGTGTGTCAAAAGCACTGGCAGGCTGTGAGAAGCACAGCGGACCAAGTCAACACTGATAGAATAACAGGAAAATCTTAACTGAAAACCTTGGCATGAGAAAGGTAAGTACATACTGGTCCTGAAGGAGCTCACTCATGGACAAAAGAAAAGGAGAGCTGAAGTTTGCCAAGACCTTTTGGAGAGGCAAGACAGTGTTTTGGGCCATGTGATCACTGGTGATGAAACATGGGTGTACCAACAGGACCCTGAAACCAAGTGGGAAAGTGCACAATGGAAGTCAAGCAGTCCTCCACAAGCAAAAAAGTTCCATTAGTCCAAATCAAGAGACATAACGATGTTGCTAAACTTTTTTGGTTATCAGAGGGATTGTTCATTACAATCTGTACCTGTCGGACCAACAGTTAACTTACTGTATTGTTTGGTGATATGTTTATTTTTGTGTTGATGTTTTCTCTGTTGTTCTTATTAATCTGTTCTTCAACCTTCTTCTTTGTGAGTTGATTTTTCACCTTTTTCAGGTTTGGTTTTCTGGTTATTGAGACTCTCGTATTACATTTCTTGACACAGTATGTTGCTTCTTTATTGTGCCTAATGGCTGCCCCTATGATCCCGCTTAATAAACTATATATAAACCCAATTTTGGTTGCTACCAGTCTTGTCAACTTCTTCTCCATCTGGAAGGACTATAACGACTATAGTGCATTCCTCTTTTTAATATGATGATATCACAGTTTACATGAGAGGATCACTAGGTCGTTTCTCTCATTATTATAGCTTTGATTGTGTTTGGAGCCTTCACTAACTGAGCAGGATGCTGGATAATATGTCCTTCTAAAATATAAAGTTAGCAGTTTTGTTCTTCCAAGCCAAGAGATTCTTTCAGTATTTCTTGTAGCTTTGGTTTGGTTTACAGAAAGTCTCTGAGTTGCTATTTATCTGTGAATGTTTTCATTTCATTTTCATATTTCAAAGATAGTTTTGCAGGATATATAATTCTTGGTTGGAAGTTCTTCTCCTTCAAGGTTTTGAATGTGTCATGCCACTTTCTCCATGCCAGCCTTGTTTCTGCTGAGAAATCTGACAAAAGGCTGCAGGGTTTCCTTCTCAATGTTAGCTTTGTTTTGAGTCTTGCTGCCTTGACGAGTTTCTGCTTATGTTTCATTTTGTTAAGCTTGAGTATAACACATCTTGGAGTCTTTCTATTGAAATCTACATTGAGTGGTGTTCAATATGCATCTTGGGTATCTATATTTTCTTCTTTTATAACTTCTGGGAAGTTTTCTGTCAGCAGCTCAGCAACAATACTTTCTGTATTCTCAGGTGTCCTGCCCTGTTCAGGAACTCCAATTAATTGTAGATTGTTCCTCTTAAGACAGTCCCACGTGCTTCTTAGTGTTTCTTCATTTTTCTTGTTTCTTTTTCTGATTTTTCCTCATAGATGCTGGAGTCAGTAGCTCTGTCTTCCAGATCAGAAAGTTGCTTTTCCAGTAGTTCCATTCTGTTTTCTTGGCTTTGAATTTAAGTTTCTGTGTCTTTGATTTTGTTCTTGATCTGTTGGATTTCCAAGTACTGATGTTTCATCAGATCAAACAGCTTGCTTAATTTTTCATTTTGCTCCGCTGTATTTTGTATAAGGTCTAGGAGGGCTCTCTATATAATCCTTTTGTAGTCACCTTCTGATAGTTTCAGAAAAGCTTCTTTGTCTGGGAAGTTCTGAGGTGGTTTTCTTGGGGGGCCTTCTCATGCCACGAGTGATTTCCAGGTTACCATTTTCTCCAAAGTTTGTTACTTTTTGGGCCTCATGTGGGTCAACAGAGGCTGGGAGAGATGCTATGAAGATGGATCACAGCTGTTTCTCTAGGCTGTCTTAAAATGAGAAGTAAAAAGTATTTAACAACTTCCAAAGTCAGCCAGGTTTTCAGGTGTATATGTCCCTCCTCCCAGCTGGCAAAGCAAGCACCTCTATATTGAACCCCAGGTGTTATAACCTAGCTCAAAATACAGAAAGGCTACTGGCCTGCTCGCCTCTGCTGTCAGGCCCCAGCTATAGGTGATACTGTGTAGAATTCTGCTTTTCTGGTGGAAAATCAATCTCTTTTGGGTAGGCACTGCCTCCCAGCCCAGGAATTAGGTCCAGCTGAGGCTTCCATATGGATGACTCTGCCTCCCAGTGAAACAAGATGGCGTCCTGCACAAGCTTGCCACCTGGCCAGGACCAAGCTGCTGGCAGAAAGACAGGCCCAGAGTACTGAGATGTCCAGAGTCCACAGCCTCCACCACTGGGCCCCAGCCTCAGGCAACACTGTGCAAAACACTGCCCCGCCCCCTCGCTGGAAAAGCACTCTCAACCCAGCAGGCACCACCTCCCAGCCTAGGAAACAAGTCTGCCTGGTCCTCCACCTGGGTGTCTCCGTTTCCCAGTGGATCAAGATGGCATTCCACACAAGCACATCTGTATGGCTACCACATGGCAGAGGCAGAAAGAAAGGGCAGAGGAGCCGAGACCCATAGAGCCCAAAGCCAGGCTCTCAGAACATGGCAATCACACTTGCCGGTGCCACCAGCAGTGTATCCAAGACTGGTGGCTAGTCAAGTCCCAGTTTTGCCCCCTGGCCAACACAGAGAGAAAAAAATCGAAGTGGTGAGCTACCTTTGGTCTGTGCAAGCCTATGCTCACCGATAGCGAGGTCAGGGAAAGAGACAAGGTGTTGCATTCAGTGGCATGGAGTTCAAAGTAACAGCGCTATGTCACATCCCAGGGTTCACTAGGTGCCCAGAAGGCTCCGTTTAATTACCATTTCAGATCTCGGTTTCAAGAGCGATTTAGGGAGCACCAACTGTACTATTTGGAAGTGCTGGAAATGTCAGTAGCTGGGACTTCGCCAAGGTCAATTAGACTGCAAAATTCCATTACCTGTACCAACCAGATCTACAGAGTTAAATTCCCTTATTTATCTCCAGGGTAGTACACCAACCTTTATGGAGATAACGAATTTATGTTGTTTGATAAGATGTAAACGAATATTGTGACTTCCTGTTCTATCCTGTGACAAGGTTTGGCATTTTCCAGATGTAAATCCCTTTGTAATCTGTCTGTAGGAGCTGCTGGAACTGTAACCCAAGTGGGACAGCTTTTGGAGAAGTTATTCTCACTGTCTCCCAGGGCTGCATGCTTGTCTGCTAATAAAACATCGAACCTTTTTCCCCGTCTCTGAATTTTGGCTGTCAGTGACAGGGGGAACGAACTTGCTTTAGTTCTGCAACATTCCTGGCGACTGTAGCAGAACTTCAGGGAACCCTCTGTGTGGTGGTCAGGATTATGTCAACTTGGCTACTACATATTTGGCTGCTGTATTAAGTGGCAGTGTGGGGTATGTGGTGGCTTCCTGCCCCTCGGCTCTCATCTCGTGACCATTTACTACGCCTGCTGGTCACTCATGTGGCCAGGAGCTCCTGCTCTCTTCTTCCAGAGTCTGGTTCCGGGACTTGAACTAGCAGGTGTTGGACTCATCAGTCATTACAGTTGGCACTTGAGAGTCCTGCTCCCTGACCTGCCAATCCTGGGTTCGCCAGTCTCTGCCGCTCCTGTTCCCTGACCTGCTGATCCTGGTTTGGCCAGCCTCTGTCGCTTCGTCTTGCCACCAGCTTGGGATCCACTGACCTACACAACCGGTGATCTAGAAGTCTGGTCTCTGACTTGCTGACTTTGGGTTCCTCAGCTTCCGTGGCCACGTGAGGCTTGTGCCAGAGCTTGGGACATTCAGCTCCTATGATTACGTGAGCTGTTTTCTATATCTATACCTATCTATCTATTATAAATCTTTCCTGGTACCTACACGTGTTACTGGTTTTGCTTTCCTAGAAAACCCAGCCTAAGACACTCTGGTAAGTTGTTTCCCAGTGAAGAGTCCACTTTTTTCTCCTTTACTTTTCTTTTACATCTCTAAAAACCCTCAGTGAACAGGAGGATAGCTAGCTGGGTACTCCCTGATGAGTTCTGAAGGCCCAGCTGCTCATACTGCCCTGGTAACTCTGGCCTGGACATGTAAGGATACCTATCGGTTCAGTTCAAGGGCTGAAGATAAGGTCCACAAAGTATTTACAGGCACAGCTCAGACATTTAAGAGCCCATATGGTGTCTGCTGTGAGACGATTCATGTGACAGGACAAGGCGGCATGCAGAGCAGACAAGGAAAGTATCTAACCCCCGGAAAAACAAACTCTATGCAACACGAGGGGCATATTCGTCCAGACACAGTATCCGCCATTTCTCCGGACTTCCACTATCCTGGTAGGACAGAAAGAGGATTCCTCAGCCTTCTCTCTTTTCTCCTCTCCTCTTCAGCTCAACCCAGGACACAGGAAGTCGCAAGGAGCCCCCATGTCTTCCTGGACAGACAGTACTGAGTGCTCTGAACAGTGCTGCCAAGGATCTTTCTTAGGGGGACTTTGAAAGCCATCCATCCGTGCCCAGCATCAATTCACTAATCTAAAAAGGTTCAAGTGCTTTATTCTGGTTGTGCACAGAGAACTCAGATTCTCATCAGGATTCCAACTTCTGTCTGTCTCAGCACTGTCTATATGGTTAAAAAGGAATGTCTATCCCAACAAAGAATGCCTTCTTTGTAGCTGTATACCCTAATATTGGAAAATGAGGCCTCTGTTTCTTCAAAAAGCCTGACAGGGTAGATTCAGTCTGTCTGACTGCAGGATGGGTACCCACATCTTCTGGCTGCACCCAGAGATCTCAGGTCTCATCAGGGTTTGAAATTCCATATCAGTGAAGAAAGCTTTCTCTGTACACTCTGTATGTGAGAAGGCCACTGTTCCTACGTAAAGCCCAGTGGGGTGAATTCTGTCTGTCTAGTCTTGGTATAGTTACCCAGCTGTCAACGTACCAGCTAGACTCCTGTGAAAGTCAGTGATTGAACGGATCCATTTTACCATCTGGCAGTTAGAGCTCCACTGTCAAAAATCAGGAAAAAGCTCACGAGCTCACTGTCAAGTGAAGTTGTGTGTATACAGAAATCAGGGCTCCTCTTTGTGTTTGATGAGATAAATACAACTATGGTGTGGTTTTGTATTTGCCTTTGTGAGGTTTCTGAAATGTCTTCATTGTATTGACACAAATTGTTTGTGGGGACCCCAAATCTGTAAGTTTCTGTGAAAAGTGTCTGATCCCTGTGGATGCAGTGTTTAATATCTGTACAAAACTTCATAAATTTGATCTGAAGCCACACAGTGTTGTCTTATTCAATGGCTGCCTTATTCATAAAAGTGTCTTGGACTGTAACTGTCTTATGTCTTATTATTACCAATGTGGTTTCACCTGGTCTAATTTTAAGATATATCTTGTCCTAATTCTTTGAGAAACTCTCTTGGCAGGTCAGAAAAGGTCTTTTGTGCTCAGATCCTCCTTATTGGGGTCGGGGGGAGAGACTTACTTGAGCTAAAATGGGTAAGAATGCCAAGTCTCGAGTAGACCAAGACATACTGTCACTGAGCTGAGAAACTAACTTTACAGCCCTTGGTTAAAGGGATGGTTTTTGTCTTAAAGAGAAAGGAACAACCCCACAACAATAAGAGGGAAATTAATGATCTTTTGCCCCCAGAAAGAAGTAAAGAACAGGGCAGGATCAGCTTCAAGTAATACCCCACAGAAACTTTCAAAAAAAACCCTTTATAGTTGGGTGGACATCTTTAAGACAAAAAGCAGATAAGAATGACTACTTTATCAGCAATTGGGTGGATCCAAGAATGCAAAGAAGTCCTCTATGCTTCATGACAACTCTTAAGACATCTGAAACAGCCTGAGGGGGTGTTTTAATCCTATGGAGATTTGAAGTTCTGTGTGTATCAGTAAACAGTTAGTTAAACAGAGACTTTCTGACTTCCAAAGCCAGCTGATGGAAACTTTGTGAGTTAAACTGGATTGGAAAATTACGATAAACTTGCAATGTTTAAATGAACTTTCTTTCAAAATTACAGGCTTAAAATAATTTCCAGAAGATTTTGGGTAACCTACTGATGTTAGAGTGAGTCAGTGGATATCTATTATAATTTAAATATGCTTTTTTGCTTCTTCAGGAAACAAAGAATACATGTGTAAATCAGTGAATTTATTTTTGTTGTTCAGAAATATTTATTTAGTATGGTCAAGGGTTTTATTTGTCTAATGGTTTGATTTATCAGATTCATCCCTTAAAGGCAAAGATCTGATCTCTCATTCAGGTAAGATTCCTAAGTCATAAAAACCAACCCACGAGGCTTGGAAATGGAGAGAAAGCGAAAGCTAAAGAGAGCCTTCTCTGAGTGAAAAGGGCTAAAAGGTTTCAGCACAGACTGGAATCAAGGGATACCTGGTTATTATTAGGTTAAAAATGTGTGTTTTTTTCCTTAATATTATCTAATGAAAATTATGACTTTTTGTTATCTCTCAGTTGTTAACTGGAAAAAAAAAATCAGTTACACAATGATGAGTGCTATGTTTGACTGATCAGAAAATCTGCCAGTCAAGCAGCAGGACAGTTCTATTCTGCCCTAGAGGGCCTCTGTGAACTGAAACCGGCTCTACAACAGTGACCTTGATTTAATTTCGAACTGTCAATTCGACCTGGTTTAAAAACAAAAGCTGGGATCGGAAGCTGAACAGCCTCAGCGTCAAAGGTGTACCTCAAGGGTGTAAAAACTGCAGCTACACTCCCTGATGTTTCTAATTGTGGAGTCACCACTCCTGTGGGCTTGAAAAATTGTGTGCCTGAAGCACAGGGAACAGTAGGTGCTGTTCCAGTGGGCCTGGAAGGCAGAGGTATAGGAAAGGGGGGAGCTTCCACCCAGAATCTGGGACAGCCATTCCCTAGAGTCTGGAAGACACGGCCATTGTGTAAAATGTGATGTGTTCTGTAAAACTGCTTGGTGCAGTGTGAAACACCTCCTTTCCCCTGGGGCCTCTCCCATTTGTAATGAACCCGTTTTTGAAAACAGGACATGTTAGATGATCAGATTACAAATACTATTAAAACTTCAACACCAACTGCCACCTCCTCTTCTGAGGAATGACTCCCCCTTATCCTGCTTAAGGTATCTTAGATGCGGTCTCACCATGACGTATCTGATATGGAACCCAATTCGGCCAGGGGATCTGGGACAACAAGGCCAGGCAATACCCTCTTCAACAACTCCCAGCTGGAGTAAATCAGCTACAGCAATTGGCTAGCTACTATTGAGCACACATGCCATTGATCACCTCCAATAAATTAAACTGGAAGAGTTCAAATCCCTCACACACAGCAGACCCTAACAAGGTAACAGATTTAATAACCACCATCTTTGTCACGCGTGACACTGCTTCAGCTGATATTCAGGTTTTGTGAAATACACTTGTCACTAGTGATGAAAGGCACCTGGCACTGGGCAAAGCAAAGAATAAAGTTGAGAGGCCTCACTCTGAAAGCCTGAACAACACTCCCTACCCGACAATAACCATCCCAGCAACTGAACCTAATTGGGTCCCAGTGATGAGCACTTGGCTCTCCTAAACTGTTATAAAAGGTATATTTTAGGAGGTCTCCAAAATGGGGTCCCTAAGCAGAGAAGCTTGGACATGGTGCAGGGAAAACACCAAAGGTGCACCAAGGATCCATCCACATTCCTGGAAAGAATCAACAGTACCTACTGTAAGTAGACTGACGGACCCTTGAGCACCTGAAAATCAGAAAATGATAAACATGACCTGTATATCCCAAAGGACACCAGTCACGTGGAGAAAGCTACAAAATTTGGACGGAGCTTTGGGAATGAATCCTGCTCAGCTAGTGGAAATGATATTCAAAGTATTTTAATAACGGAGAACTCAGGAATACCCAAGCTGCCACCAAATTCATGGAGGTAACTTACCTCCACTAGGCGCCCGACAGGGACCTCAGGGACTGAAAAAAATGGGCACTGAAAAATTGAGTGTCCTAAGAAAGAGACTGCCAACACCGGTAAAACAGGCTGCCCAATGGTTGAGGGGTCACAAATGAAAAATGCCTGAAGACGCCCCAGGCAACAGCTGGAATCAACTACCAGCTCTGTAATTGCCCCCTCCAGGAGCCTCGGGTACAATTAAGAGCGGGGAGAGCAAATGGCGAATTTCCTAGTGCACAGTAGGGTCACATATTTGGTCCTCAATAACCCCCTCTGATGACCACTTACTCAGTCAGTCTTGATGTCAGGAACAACAGAACAAGTGGAACATAAGTTTTTCCTAAGCCTCTTCACAGACTGAAGAAAAGCAGATGACTCACTAGTTTCTGTATATGCCAGACTGTCCTGTCCTGCTATGAAAGAGAGTTATTGTCTAAGCTTAATGGACAGATCACTTTCTCCCCTCAGGAGAAGAGCCTCTAGATAGAAGTAGCTCAAGAAATTGCCTGGCAGCTCCTAATTCAGGATCCAGAAGTAGAGCCTGACAGGCCGACAGAAATCAATGATCAGAAAGCTAGCAGATTCCTGGGCATTAGATGGAGACCACACACACGGTCTGGAGATCACAGTCATCAAGAAAGGCTGAGAAGATGGACCATACTTTAAAGAGACAGATCTCCAAAAGACTCATCTACACTGGAATCAGGTCTTCTCCACTGCGTTGTTTAAAATGCGGGTATCCCCTAGAAGCAGGCTCAAAATTCAGCCCCTATAAAACTGTGTATGGCAGACCCTTCCACGCTGCCTCAGTACAGCTTTCCCCACGAGCAGAAATTGACTTCAAAGTTCAGAATTCACCGGTTTTCTCTCCCCGGGGCTTCAGTCTTTCCTCAGATAAAAACTTAGAGAGAGGGCTTACAGAACAACTGGTAGAGGAGCGGACTGGCCTGTGGAAAATCCACTGCCATGAAATTGGCTGGACTGAAGGCCTGGAAACATCATACTCAGCCGAAGGTGTACCCCTCGGCAGACACCGACATGACAAATCCCGACCATGAGCAGTGGACTGCTACTTCTGGAAGAGAAACCGGGACACAATACTCCCTCTCTTCCCAGGACTCTACTTAACTCTAGCACTTTCACAAGACATTATCCCTTTCTGATGAAGTGAAAATATACGAACTTATCTTCACGAAATGTAACGAATATCTCTGATTTCTGTTGAATAGGAGGTACTTACATTGGCAAAACTTTTATCTCATGTTTAATTGGTGCATGCACTCCTCTATAATTGGTTACAAACTATACCATGCTCAGATGTGTTCAAAAGGATTTCACTTACAAGGACATCTACAGCTGGGGACCAGTTAAGAAAGACAAGGATAAAGAGATGCTCATGATCCAGCTTGAGACTGTCACCCCAAGCAAAAACAGTGTTCAACTTTCAGGATGCCCTTCTTTCTGTTATAATCTTGATAACCCGACCCTCAGATGTCACAGAAGTACAACAGTGTCTGACGCTGACAGACACACTAAGTCTCAGGAAGGGTGGTTCTTCCCAGGAGGAAACAGGGCCTTTTCATCCACCCGTGCCATAAAACGGTGGGACTGTGCTCCGTGGGAAGGCTCACCTCACTCCTGGCCCTGATTAAAGAACTGACCTAATCATGCCTGAACTGTAAGAGACTAACCTTCCCAAAGACTGCCACAGTGATGTACATCTGTTTGGTCCAGCCGAATACGTATCTTTGCCCTTTCTGTCATGGCGATAGGTAATAGGCTAGCCTGGGCCATGGTTAAGGCCTTAGATGCTACCTCACAGGCCATAAGGACGTTAGGTGCTGAACTGGGACTGATCAGAGACAGAGTTCTGGAAAGCTGGGCAGCTACAGACTACTTACTCCCCAGACATAAACATGGATATAAAAATCTTAAGGGGATCTGTTGCTTTAACTTGCCTGATAGCTCCTAATTCGTAGAGAACAAATTAAAAATAGTAAAAGATCTTGTAAATAACATCGAACAGCAGGAAGGCTTTGAGTTGGAGTTTGAGAAATTATTCTCGAGGCTCCCCATCCTAGGCTGTATGCATACGCTAAACAATAATCAGAATCATTACTGTGGATGATGTGTTGCCATATACAGTGTGCACCGTGCCTCATGACTAGCTGTACCACATGCTGTAGGGATCTAGCCCACACTTCAAGATTTGATCCTAGAGTAAATACTGCAATCAAAGCAGCTGCTTTCAATTAAAAACATACATCATAGATACCAAATTGATGATTCAGAGTGGGGACTGTTAGTAGCTGCGACTTGACCAAGGTCATCTAGATTGCTAAACCAAGTTCCATTCCCTGCCCCAACCAGACGCACTGACTCACATTCCTTCACATGTCTCTCGGGTAGTGAACCAGCCTTCAGGGAGGTAATGAGTTTACATTGCTCAGTGAGATGTAAATGAATCCTGAGACTCCTGTTCTATCAGGTGAGGAGGTTTGGCATTTTCCAGATGCAAATCCCTCCGTAATCCGGCTATAAAAGCCATTGGAATTGTAACCCAAGAGAGGTAGTTTTGGGAGAAGTTATTCTCACTGTCTCCCAGGCAGGCATGCTCGTCCGTTAATAAAGCATTGGAAATTTTTCCCTGTCTCTGAATTTCAGCTGCCAGTGACAGGGAGGACGACCTTGCTTTATTTTGGCAGCAAAGACTGTGTGAAAAAGTTAAGACGAAAACGACCTGAACGCTTCACCAACAATCCATGGCTCTTCCATCATGACAATGCACCAGCTCACATGGCACTGTCCTTGAGGGACTCTGTAGCCAATAAACGAATAACCGTATTGGAACGCCCTACCTAGTCACCTTACTTGGACCCGAAGACTTTTTCTTTACCTCAAGATAATGGAAATATTGAAGATGCTTTGATGACATTCAGGACGTCTATGTAACATAATGACAGTTCTGATGGCCATACGACAGACGTCCAAAATTGCTTTGAAGGGTGGACTAGGTACTGGCATCAGTACCTAGCTTCCCAAGAGGGGCACTTCCAAGGTGATGGTAGTGATAGTCAGCCATGATGCATGTAGCACTTTTGCTAGGATAAGTTTGTGAACTTAATTTTCAGACCTTGCATACCCATGTTGTTGTTGTGAGGTACTGTCAAATGTCTGTGAACAACAGAAAGAAATACTGCCTGGTTCCACGCCATGCCCACAATCATTTTTATGCGTAAGCCCATTGTTGCAGCCACTGTGTCAATCCATCTTGTTAAGTATCTTCCTGTTGGTCACTGACTCTACCCCATTAAACACGATGTCCTTCTCCAGGGACTGATTCCTCCCGACGATACATCCAAAGTATGGAAGACACAGTGTTGCCATCTTTGCTTCCAAGCAGCACTCTCGTTGTACTTCTTCCAGACCAAATCTGTTTCTTCTTTTGGAAATCTATGCTATGTTCAATATTCTTCTCCAAAAACTTCAAGGCATCAATTCTTTTCTTCTCTTCCTTATCCACTATCCAGATTTTATATGCATATGATATTACTGAAAATTGTTTGAGTCAGGTGCACCTTGGTTTTCAAGGTACTGTCTCTACTTTTCAACACTTTAAAGGATTGTTGTCTTATTACTCTTGATGTCCTGGATGTCATCAAAATGTCTTCCTTTCAATGTTTCCTATAACTGAAGGTAAAAAAGTCATTGGGGCCAGATCAGGTGAGCAGGTAGGGTGTTCCAGTACAGTTATTTGTTTACTGGCTATACACTCCCTCACAGATAGTGCCTCAGGAGCTGGTACATCATTGTGATGCAGGAGCTGTGAGCTGCTGGTGAAAAGTTCAGGTCATTTTTATCTAACTTTTTCATGCAGCTTTTTCAGCACTTACAGACAAGCACACTTGGTTAACTGTTGGGCCAGTTAGTAGAATCTTATAATGAACAATCCCTCTGATATCAAAAACATTAGCAATTATCATTGTGATTCCTGATTTGGACAGATGGAATTGGGGCCGAGGAGAACTGGCTGACTTATATTGTGCACTGTGATATTTTGTTTCAGGGTGCTGTTGGTACACTCACGTTTCATCAACGGTGTTAATGTGGCCCAAAACATGGTTGTGCCTCTACAAAAGGTCTTGCTTGGCAAATGTCAACTCTCTGCTGTCATTCATCAGTGAGCTCCTCGGGGAACATTTTTGCACACACCTTTCTCATGCCAGATTTCCAGTTAAGATTTCCCTATTTCTCTATCAGTGTTTACTTGGTCTGCTTCTCTCAGTCAGCTGACGATTCTGATGCATGAGACAATTTATCAATGTTTTTGTCAGTTCGCCTCCTTTCTGGACACCCTGACTGCTCTTCGTGAGTCCTGACAGTCTCTCTCACCTCAGAAAAACATTCAATTCATTTGTCCACTGCTGTTTTCTTCACAACATTATCGTCATAAACTTGGCCTAACATGTCTCTGATTTCACTTCCACTCTTGCCAAGTTTAACAAGAAATTAAATGTTAGTTCCTTGTTCCAATTCAAGCTCTGACATTCTTGCAATGGCACACAAAAACACACAACAATGAATGCCACTCAGGAAGATGTTGCCACACATCGACATGAACAAAGCTGTGTGACACTGATACACTAAGGTTATGAAACCTGACTGAGTTGTTTGTACAGCACTGCCAATGTAAGTGCACAGTGGCAAGTTTGTGAACTTCATTGTCACACCTTGTACATCTGGTTTCCCAACTGTGTTCCATTGGTCAATGTTTCAATACTAGTAGTTGTACGAGTACTAGGCATCTTTGTTTCTACGGTATGTCTCTTGTAAACAGTATGCTGGTGGATCCTGTTCTTTTAATTCATTCTGTTACTCTCTTTTTCTGGAGGCATTTAGGCCATTTATGTTCAGCGTCATTCTTAATAGGTGTGAGTTCATTACTCTCATTTTTTAGAACTTCTTTTTTTTCTGGTGCTGATGTTTTCTTTGTCTCTCTTACTTTCCTGTATGGAATTCCTTTAGCTTGTGGATTTCTTGATCATTTCTCTTGTTTATGTAGGTTTTGTTTTTATTAACAGTTTACATTTTCCTCCCCTATTTCAATGAGTAGTTTTGTTAACTTTCTGTTGTTGTTGTTTACCCTAAAATTTATCCTTATCGTCCAAGTTTTGAATCAGTCTAGTATTATGAGGTATTGCTTTGCCTTCCACCCTACTAGAAAGTTCTATATATACCTTTTATTTTCTCTTTCATTATTCTGATGTTGTTACCATTTACAGATGATCTGCTCTGGATTTCTGTTGTAAGTCTTTTGGTTTTGGATAGGTCTTACACAGTTTATTTTCTAGAATGGTATCTGGCTGGTTAAATCTTGCATCCTACATTGAGACTGTTCTGATGCAGTCTGGTCTCAGGCTCAATGACTCCCTCTAACAATTCTAAGTTTGGTTTGGTTTTTACATAGTTCCTTCATTTCTGTTTATCTGAAATATAATTTACAAACATATGTCCACATAAAAACCTGAGCAGCTTTATTCAAAACTGCCAGACACTGGGTACAATCAAGGTGTCGTGTAATAGGTGATGGGAAAAACAAACTGTGGTACATCTATACAATGGAATATTATTCAACAATAAAAATGAAGTCAGCTATCAAGCAATGGAGTAAGAAGGGATATTAAATTCATACTACAAAGTGGATGAAGACCCTCTGGAAAAGACAAGGCTAAAGAGACAATATAAAAACCAGAGATGGAGCTAAGAAGTCAGAGTAGTTGGACATGTCCTGTGATCCCTCTCACAACAAAGACCCAGAAAAATCAATTGATAATATATGACATTCTAAGAGCCCTAAGCATCAAAGGGAAAGTTGAGAAATTGGACTAAGAAACAGGGAAGGCAGAGTTCCTGAAGTACCTCTACAACTGGCCAGATGTGACGTGATGGGAACTGGCATCCCGAAAAAGGATGGGCAGCAGGAAGCACGCTGAGCAGAGCAGAAGCTTTCAGAAAGCATCTTACTCAGTGGGAGAGACCTGGTGGAAAAGGGCCTACTCAGGCCTCCAGAATCAGTGAAAAACAGCACTCAGTTGTAAAGGTGACTAGCTTGCACCTAATCTGCTACACGCTGATCTGAAACTTTCCTTCAGCATACACCTCTCTTTCTTACAATTGCACTACCCCCTCCCTTCTCTGCACTACCCCAGATACAGAGACTGATGCAGTACCCGGGTCAGAAGTAGGACTCCCTGCACATGCTCTGAGCCACTCTCTGAGATTTGAATAGGGAACGACTTAACAAATAACTGGGGAAAACATAAAATATTCTCTTGGCTCCCCTAAGCCAGGACCTCGTGGCAAAAACAGTTCCTTTGTCCAGTCTCAGGCACAAGGGGCCACACCTTCCTTTGAGACACTCCTGGATGGCTGTCAGCTCCCTGCCTTTCTCAGTGTGTGCAGATAATGGTGCCTACACCAATCACTCCCGCCCATCTAGGATTGTAGGGGAGAGCACACACGACACACTTGGTGACCAATTCTGTGTACTTGAGCTGAATACTACTAGAAAAGCAAATGGGTCCCCAGGATTGCACACCTAGTGACAGCTGTAACCACCTGGTGACAGTATATGAAAGCCTCAGAGCCACCAATAATCAAACTAGCTCACACAAACAGCCTATTTTGGTATTTCAAAATGAAACAGGAAGCTCAAACACAAGAAGCAAACATAAATAAATACGCGTTGTGGCCTCAGAAACAGTCAATACTAATTCACTTAAGGAGGCAGACCACGATGGCTTCAGAAAGCTCCTGAAACAAAGAACCAAGAAACTTTCCACATGTAGAAAACTTTCTGGAACTATAAAGGGTCAAAATACAAAACACTGATATTTACAACTCCTTAAGAGATTGTGCAAAATGAAGCACAGTGTGGTAACAAACTGAATAGGTTTGAAGACAGCAAAAAGTGACAGCTGTCAGAAATCCAGAAGATTAATATAATGTGACAGAATTAGAAAATTCAATACAAAGTCAAAGGAGCAGAATTAAGGCAATAGGAGGCAGAATTAGTGAGACTGAGGATAAAGCAATTGACATGAACACATTTGAGGAAAAATCAGCTGAAGAAAAATTTTAAAATGGATAAACAGTAAGAATGACGTGACAGCCCATCCAAAGAAATAGTCTACCAGTGATGAGAGGACCAGAAGGGGGCAGGGATGAGAGAGAATGCAGACACAACCGCTGAAGAACTGTTGGCAGAAAAGTGCCCTGGTACCGTCAAAGATAAGATATCTATCCCAGTTGCTCACTGAGCTCCACACAAGGTCAATCCCCGAAGAAAGTCACGTTACAATCAAAACTGCCAAAAATCATGATAGAGAGAATTTCTACAGTGGCTAGGGATAAACGAAAAATAATCTTCCAAAAAGAGTCAATTAAGACTAAGTTGAGCCTACTTGGCAAAAACCGTATAGTAAGAAGGCAATGGGATGACATATACACAGCCCTGAAGAAAAAATCTGCCAGCCAACAACTACACATCCAGAAAAACGTCTCTCAAATATGATGGTGAAATTAAGACATTTCCACATAAATAGCAATTTAGGGAATGTGCAAAAACCAAACCAAGATTACAAGAAATACCTCAGAGAATCCTTCAGTTAGAAAACTAGTAACATCAGGTAACAAACCAAGATCAGAATGCCAGTCAGAGCAAACAGGTATCAACCCTGTTAGGGAAATTACAAAACTAAGTCAAAACTGAAAACACGGAAACAGAGATGGCAATATGTAAAAGATGACAACATTACAACCCAAAAAGAGGGACTGAAAACAAGGTCAGTGCCAGGCCTCTGGGCAGGTGTGGAAAGTCCTCCAGTGCCGCATGCCCTCACACTGGGCCACTTTTCCACTAAAGCTGAGCACGTGAGAATGCGACAACAGGTGGAAGTCTGAGGCATAGCTTCCTGGAACAGAAGGAGAGACAGGAGGAATCTGTGAGGCATGAACGGTGCTCCAGGGAGGCTCCCCTCTCTACATGCAACCAACGGCTGCAGAGGAGCCCCAGGTGCAGAGGAGAGGGCGTGCAGTCCCTACGGGTGATGTTTACAATGACAGCAACCTATACATACAAAACACACAGACGTGCACATAAAACACCTGGTTCATGAACAGCCACACTAAGCACAGAGCTTATGACCAAGACACTGGGGAAGAACACTCTGTTTTACACCACTGTAAAACACCTGATGAGTTTTTCAAACAACGCATGCAATTTCTCATTTCTAAAGCAGTGATGCTTTCCACGCATGAGGCTGACTTTTGGAACCAGCACTTCTGACAAAGGAAGGTTAACAATGGTCAGTTTTCCACCTGAGACAGCTGGGCCAGGTATGAGGCGAGAGTGGTGGGCCTGGGCCTGCGTGGAGAAGGTGATGCAAGGACTTCAGTATCTTCAGTGACGCCCCTGGTTCGTGTATCCCCTCTCCCATCAGTGGAGGACGGGTGGGAGCAGAGGGCTGCAAAGGACACAAAGCACAGGTCTGAACCAGAAAGACAGACATTTGCACACCACCGGGATCTCTGCTCAGTGGACTGGGCTTCTGGGTCAGCAGGAAACTGCCAGTGGGACACGAGTGGCACAGTGAAGAGTGGGGTGTGGACCGTCATCACGACAGGGCAGGAAGCCTGCTTGAATTGAGTGGGGCCCATGCAGGAGTAGGGGTCAGATGGGAGGGACAGCCAGGATGAAGTGGGACCTAGCCTATCGCCTGCCCCCCTCCCCACGCAGGTCCCTGACTTCCCAGGTCTGTAGGTCCTTAACACCACCGGAACTTCATTTTCACCCTTCTCATCCACAGGAACTTTCAGGGTGCTGCAGATCAGGGACACTGCCTGCCTACTCGAAGTTAACGTCTCAAACAATTTCTGGTGGACGTCTACCACATGCATTGGAATCTTAGGCATTTTCCTCATGAAAAGGTGAAAAAAGTGACATCACAGGCCTCTCTAAGGGGAGGCAGACACCAGCACCCTGCATGGCACTGAAGCGAGTGGGACACAGATGCTGGGGGCTGGGACTTTGCTGTCAGCCTGGTAAGAGGTGGTGGCATTCCACGCAGTGCTTGGAAACACTGCATCACTGTGGAATGAACCAGTCTCATTTTCAACAAAATTACAGCCCTGAGTAAACATGGGGGTCGTAGGATAGGGTTTTCATGAGGCTAACTCATCATGCTGAGGGGGCTCCGCGAATCTTGCGAGCCGTGTAAGGACCTGGCAGTCCATTTCTGAAAAGAACTCGCCGGAAAAGTCTTAAGAATACCAGTGGAGCACATTCAGCGATGGCACCGGAAGACAAGCCCCCAGTCGGAAGACACTCGGACAACGACTAGAGAAGAGCCGCCTCTTCAGAGCAGACTCGCCTTCAGTGACTCAGATGGACTCAAGCTTTGGGGACTGTCATTTGCTGAGGTGGCCTAACTCAAAAGGAGAAGAAACGGCTGCGAACATCCATTCAGAACCAACATCTGGGACGTACAGAGTATAAACCTAGAAAATTGGGAAATCATCCGAAATGAAATGGAACATATAAACAACGAAACCCTAGGCACCGGATAGCTGACACAGACTAGAACCGGCCATGCCGAGTTGGACAATCACATGGTCCACTATTAACAGAAGGACAACTTGAAGGGGAATTGCATTGCATTCAGCCTCGAAAAGAACATTTCTGATCCACAACACTTTCAGTGACAGGATAACATCCACACTCCCACAAAGAAGGCCGGTAATGTGGACTTGAATACTTTGGCCAACTTCTGTAATCGGAAACCGATACAGCATGCAAACGGGATGCACCAGTTATTACAAGTGACTGGGATTGGGAAGCGAGGCGTGGCCTTGCTCACAGAAATGACGACAGAGATCACATGACAGAATTTGGCAAACTCAAAGACTCCTTCATTGCAAATACCTTTTTCGCCAACATAAACGGCAACTAAACACATGGGCCTCAGCAGATGGAATACACAGCAATCCAGTCGATGACATCTGTGGAAAGTGATGATGGAGAAGTTCAATATTATCAGTCAGAACGCCAGAAGCCAACTGTGCAGCAGACCATCAATTGCTCATATGCAAGTTCACACAGAAACTGAAGAAAATTAGAACCAGTCCAGAAGGGACAACGTATGACACCCTGAGTACACCCAATCTGCATTTATGGAACCCCGAGAACCGGCCTGATGGCACCTGACAGCAGGAGCAGCAGGAAAAGACTCACTGTAAAATACTTTGGGGTTGTTGCTATTACTACATGTGAGCATCCCCAAGCAGGAATTCAATACAGGTCAACAGCCCCCCTCTTTTGCCCTCTTCAGATACCTCCATGAAAAAAAAACACCTCTGTAGAAAGAGGCAGGTTTAAGAATAGTCAAGAGGATCACCAACATCATTTACGGGTGCTTTTCAGGACCACAGATCTATGGCTAGGAAAACAGACAACCCCTCCCTTCTGCTGGGCTTCTCAGACACTGCTGTCAACTGCCCTGGGGATTCGGATCCATGCCAACCCCATGTAAGAAGAGAAGAACAAGCTGCCGCCTGGTCTTGTGCTGTCTTCACAATCCCTGGCATTCTAAGTGCTGCCAGACAATATGTTCTTCTGATCCATAGGGCTTTCACTGGCTGAGTTTTAGAAGCAGACTAAGAGGCCTTTCTTCCTAGTCTACCTCAGGCTGGAAGTTACCCGGAAACGTCTCCTCGGTCAGCCTGCTGCTCTCTGAAACGCTAGGAGCAGAGCTTTCAGCATGACAGCAACACGCCAGCCAGCAGAACACAACACAGTAAACAACAGGTGGTTGCTCAGAGAGGCTAAAACCAAAGTACAAACCAACTGCCAACGAGTCAATACAGATTCATAGTGACCTCGCAGGACACAGCAGAGCTGCCACACAGAACTTCCCATGCTGTAAATGTTTATGAAAGGAGACTGCCACATCTTTCTCCTGCTTAATGAGCTGCTGGGTTTCAATTGCTGACTTTCTCATTAACAGTGGAGCACCTTATCACCGCAGCACCAGGAATGCTCTCACAGAGACCATGTTCCATGGAATACCTGGATATAAAGAGAAGGCCTTCACTCTGTCACTGCTATTACAATTAAACATGAGAACCATGCATTTAAAATCCAAACTTCTCAGTGCTTGCAGGTCAATTTAGCTCAGTAAATGCACACATCCAGAGAGAAGAGAGGGCCCAGATCACAGAATTAAACCTACAACTTGAGCAAGTAGAAAAAGAACAACAAAAGAAACCCTTGGGCACCACATGAAAGCAGATAACAAAAATTAGAAAAGAACTAAATCACAGAACAGAAAAAGCACTAAAAGGATTAATAAATTCAAAAGCTTTTTTTAAAAAAAAATCAACAAAATCCATAAACGACTAGCCAAACTCACAAAAGAGAAACAAGAACAGAAACGAATAACCCAAATAAGAATTGAGACAGGTGATTCTAAAACAGGGCCAACCAAAATGGAAAGAATTATAATAGAACACTATGCAGAATTCTAGTAGGTTTGGAAACCTAGAAGAAATGGACAAATTTCTAGAATCACATCATCTACCAAAGCTATCACAAACAGAAGTAGAACAACGTAATAAACCCATCACAGAAGAAGAGATTGAAAAACCAATCAAAAAATTATGAACCAAAAAAACTCCTGGCCCAGACAACTTCACTGGAGAATTCTACCATATTTTATGAGTTAATACCAATACTACTGAAGCTATTCCAAAGCATAGGAAAGGATGGAACACTCCCAAATTCATTCTCTGAAACCAGCATAATCCTGATACCCAACCCAGATAAGGATAACCCAAAGAAAACTACAGACCAGCATTTCTCACAAACCTAGATGGGAAAGTCCTGAACAAAATCTTAGCCAGTCGAATCAACAACACAATAAAATAACTAACCACGTCCAGCTAGGATTCATACCAGAGACTCAGGGATGGTTCAACATTAGAAAAACAATTAATGTAGCCAATCACACAAATGAATCATTTTATCAACTGACACAGAAAAGGTGTTTGACAAAGTCCAACATCCATTCATGTTAAACCCTCTCAGCAAAAGAGGAATGGAAGAAAAAAATTCCTCAATATAATAAGTGGCATCTACGCAAAGCCAACAGCCAATATCATCCTGAATGGAAAGAGACTGAAAGAATTCCCCCTGAGAATGGGAACTAGACAAGGATGCCTACTGTCACCACTTCTACTGGAGCACCGGGCTGGAGGTTGTAGTCAGAGCAATCAGATAAGATAAAGAAATAGAGGGCATCTGCATGGGTAACCAAAAGCATCCCTACATACAGATGTTATGATCTTATACACAGAAAACCCTAAAGAATTCATAAGTAAAGTACTTGAAGTAATACAAGAATTCAGCAAAGTACTAGGATGTAGCCAAGCCAAGTGCCATCGAGTCGGATCTGACTTATGGTGACCCTACGGTATAAGATAAAACAAAAATAAGTAGGATTCCCTTATCACAACAGGGACCAGCAAATAGGAAATCACCAAATCAATACCATTTACAATGGCCCCTAAGAAGATAAAATACCTAGGGATAGATCTAACCAGATACATAAAACAAAATTACAAGACCCTGTACCAAGCCAAGTGCCGTGGAGTCGGATCCGACTCATGACAAGACCCTACTGCAATTAAAAAAAAACCACATTTACATTAAGTGGAGAAACCTACCTTGCTCACAGATAGGAAGCCTTAACATTACGAAAATGTACATTTCACCCAAAGCAATCTACCCACACAACGCAATCCCTAAACATCCAGGCACCCAAAAGACACATGAGGAAACACTCACACACAACCATTAGCCATTAGAGGAATCCAAATCCAAACTACAATGACATACCATCTCACTCCAACAAGATGGCACTAATCCAAAAACCACAAAATAACACATGTTAGGGAGGCTGTGCACAGGCTGGAACCCTTCTACACTGCTGGCACAAGTGTAAAAACTACTTTGGAAAGCAATTTAGCACTTTCTTAAAAACCTAGAAACAGAAATACCATATGAGCCAGTAATTGGACTGCTTGAAATACACCCTACAGAAATAAGGGCTGTCACACAAATAGGTATGTGCACATAGCAGTTTAGTGCTGTACTGTCCACAACAGCAGAAAGATGAAAGCAACCTAGCTGCCCATTAACGGAGGAATGAATACACAAACTATGGTGTATTCACACACGGACACTGCGGCGATAAAGAACAAGGACGATTTTATACAACGTCTCATGATCTGGAAGCAACTGGGGGTCACTATGCTGGGTGAAATCAGTCAGTGGAAAAAGGACAAACACTGTATGAGACCACTATTATAAGGACCAAAGAAAAAGCATATATACACAAAAGAAAATACTCTCTGATGGGGTGGGGTGGGGAGGGAGATCGTTATTCGTGCATTAGACAGTCCACTGGAACTCCGTCAGGTGAAGGGACTTATCCCATAAAGTAGAAAGGAGGTCAGCACAACTGGACCACATCATACGCTAAAAGGGATTCTAAATGCAACTCAGTATTTTAAAAGGACAGAATAACAGGGACAGGTGCCTGGGGACGATGCTTTCAGGGAACATCGTGGTCAACTGACATGACTAGCCTTTTTCTAATAGACTGTTTTGTGTCCCATATTGGTGGCTGAGGCCTGGGATCGTAAAGCCAGCAAGCTGCCATCTAAGGAATATTAACTGGTCCCAACCCACCTGGAGCAGATGAAAATCAAGGACATCAAAGAGATGAGGAAAACATGAGACCAGGAGCCAGAAGGCTTCACATGATTAGGAGACATCATCAGGGACCAGGAGAACTAGGTAGTGCCACCCAAGACAGACCTGACAGTGAGCACAAGGGAGGGTCCTTGACACAGCACAAGAACAGAGATGTGCAGATCTAGAAGTGACGACAAGACCAGACTTGATGGTCCCAAAACCCAGAGGGGCCTCTGGACTTGGTGCTGGGCATGAGCTGGAACCAGTACTGAAGCCAGCACTTCAGACAGAGGCTGGACTGGACTTGGAGACACAGAGGGATGCAGGTGACGTGGGGAATTTATGGTTTAATACATACTTGACGCTGTCCCACTGCATTCTCTTCAGAGGGGACAAGGGAGGGTACGTGCTGGCTGAGTAGACACCAGAAGTAAACAGCGGAAAGGAAGAGTGTGCTGTCACGGGGTGTGGAGAGCAGACAGAGCTTCAGAGAGGCAGCTTTCTGGGGTTTTTATATGGCAATTGACTTGGATTGTAAACTTTCACTTAAGCACAATTAGAAAAAATACCACACCCCACCCACTGAACTTTTCAATCCACATGCACGAAAAAGAAGTAGCTTTTAAGAGGCTTGGTTCTTCACCAGCTGATACACACAGCCTAACAAGGTACCTATTGGTCATGTTATCAGGGAGGAACAGTCCCTGGGGAAAAGACACCATGTTTGGTAAGGTGGAGGGTCATCAAGAAGAAGACACTTAACAAGACTGACAGACACAGTGGCTGCAACACTGGGCTCACACACAGCAGTGACTCTGAGGGTGGCCAGGGGTGCAGGAGTGCTTAGCTCTGGGTGCACAGACGGGCAAGCAGTGAGAACAGACTTGACAGCACCTACCAACAACAAGTTAATACTGGGTGAAGCGTCAAGACAGCCACATGCCATGGCTGGCCCAGGAGATTCCGAACCAGAAGTCAAATGCCCAGCAGCCCTCCTCAGCTGCACAGCACACATGGACCTCTTCGCACAGAACGCTGCCTTGGTCTCCTCGGTCCACACACATGCTACACTGGAACTACCACCTGTGGCCCGAGTGTAGGCTGCTTGCTCACTGAAGCAAAACCGAGAACACAGTGCTCACTGATGAATGGGACCCCTCCGTTTAGTTCTGGGGGGGGTGGTTAGTTCCACAGGATCAGAGGCACAAGGCCCAGAAAGGCATACAATCGTATGCGCCTCCTCACCACAACCTGCTCTGCTCACGGCCAGAGACAATTAACTGTGCTGGGCTCTACCTCCAGCTCCTCTGACCACAGCCCACCAAGGGTTAATCCTACCTGACACAGACTCACACAGCTTGGATTCAACCAATTTACTTTTATGAGGCTCATGGAAGGGCTGATTCAGACGAAGTCTCAGCTGAGCCTGGGACACTGACAGAAAATAATTAAAACAAAAAATACAGCAACCTTGGGGCAGGGGGCAGGGGACCATGCTCTTAGGCGAAATCGAGGCCAACTGGCACAACTAGCGTTTTGCTAAGAGAGCTCTCTGCACCCCGCATTTGTGAGTGGCATCTGGGGTCTTAAAAGCTGCCAAACTGCCATCCGAGGACACAGCAAATGGTCCGAAATCAGCCAAAACGGATGCTCACTGACACCAAAATGACATGTGGTAAAGACAACCTAGAACACAGAGAGACCCACAAGAGTGGGTGCCTATATCGACTTGGGACCACAATAACCGGATGGTACCCGGCCACCACCAGTGATAGCCACAATGGAGCTCACAGAGAGGAGTTTCACTGGCAACACAAGAATAAAAATGGGTGCATCCTGAGATCTCCACTAAAAGACCTCAGTTGATGGTCCAGTGGTTTCGGGGTTCCCCTGAGAGCATGGCCCCTGGCCCTGATGCTGCCCTTACCCATAAATTATAATGAAGGCCCACTCTTTGGACAGGAATGGATTGGACTTGGCAATGCAGTGTGACCATATATTGGATGCACTTTATGGTTCTATACATCTATAGGATATCATCATGGTGACCTCTGGCTGGAGGAAGGAGAGTGGGTGGAGAGGAGGGGAAGGGAGGCTGTTGGGAGGATGAGACATATATGGAGCAGAGAGGAAAAGTGTGCGGTCACTGGACAGGGAGAGCAGTGGAAGCTGCTTATAGGTGGGCATGTAAATTTATATGGAAATTTACATTTCCACTCAGTCATTTTAAAAAAAAGAACAGTGATCCAATCAAATGCAGAAATGACTGAAGAACACTGTTAATATCACACACAAGTAAAACTTTGCTTGATTATTCAAAACTGACTAAAACAGTATATTGCCAAGGAACTGCCAGAAATTCAAGCTACTTTCGGAAGAGGATGGGGAACCCGAGATATCGCTGCTGATGTCACATGGATCTTGGATGAAGGCAAAGAACACCAGAAGGATGTTTACTTGTGTTCCATTGACTATGGAAAGGCAGCCAACTGTGTGGATCATAGGGAATTATGGCTAACAATGCAGAGAATGGGAACCCCAGAACACTTAATTGGGCTCTTAAGGAATGGGTATATGGATCATGAGGCACCCATGCAAACAGAACAAGGGACACCACATGGTTCACAGTCAGGTAAGGCATGTGTATGGCAGTATCCTTTCACCATCCCTTTTCAATTTGTATTTTGAAAATATAATCTGAGAAGATAGATTCTATGACGAACAAGGCATCACAATCAGTGGACGATTCATCATCAACCTTTGTTACACAGATGGCACCACCTTACTTGCTGAAAGTGAAGACTTGAAACACTTACTGATAAAGATCAAGGACCACAGCCTTCAGTATGGATTGCACCTCAACATCAAAAAAACAAAACTCCTCACAACTCACCCAGTAAGCAACATCATCGTAAATGGAGAAAGGACTGAGGTTGTCGAGGATTTCATTTTACTTGGGTCTACAATCAATGCTCTGGATGCAGCAGTCAAGTGTTCAAAAGATGCACCACACTGAGAAACTCTGCTACAAAGGATCTCTTTAAAGTACTGAACTGTAAAGATGTCACCTTAAAAATTAAAGTGTACCTGACCCAAGCCATAGTATTTTCAATCACATGATACACCTGTAAAACTGGACAATGAGCAAAGAAGACAGAAGAAGAACTGATGCCTCTGAATTGTGGTGTTGGAGAACAATTCTGAATGTACCATGGACCTCCAAAAGAATAAACAGATCTATTCTAGAAGAAGTACGACCACAGTGCTCCTTGGAAGCATAGATAGCAAGACTGTCTTACATGTTTTGGACATGTTGTCAGAAAGGGATCAGTCACTGGAGAAGAACATCCTGCTTGGTAGAATGGAGGGCCACCAAAAAAGGGGAAGACCCCCGACAACATGGACTGACCCAGTGGCTACAGCAATGGGCTGAAGCATGGGAACAATTGTGGACTTAGCACAAGACTGGGCAGGGTTTCCTTCTATTGTTCTAAAGGTCGATACAAGCTGGAACTGATTCTTTGGCACCTAACAAGAAAAACTGTGAGTACTCATGTGTCTAGTGTGGTGTGAGGCATTACAACAGGCTTTGCCACAGCATCTCTCTACTGTGAACTGGCACACGGTTCACGAGGTGTGATGGCCAACCAGAGGCTTTCCCACTATCCTTACATTCACAGGGCTCTCCATTATCAATTCTCGTATGTGAACTCAGATCTGAGAGATGAGAAAGGCGTCTCCATCTTCCTTACCCTCACAATGCCTCTCCCAATTCCGAATTCTCAAATGTTAAGTTTCAGGAGCACCTAAATTATTTTCCAGATTCCTTCCATTCGCAAGGCCTCTCACCACTGTGAATTCTTATATGTGCACATCTAAGAAGAAGATATGGAACCAGGGATATCACTGCTGATGTCATATGGATCTTGGCTGAACGCAAAGAATACCAGAAAGACGTTTACTTGTGTTTTATTGACTATGGAAAGGCATCTGACTATGTGGATCATAATGAATTATGGCTAACAATGCAGAGAATGGGTGATGGCCAAGTAAAGGCTTCTGTGCATTTCTTACATTCATAAGCCCGACACTGAGAATTCTGAAGATGTGTAATGAGGTCTGAGGAATGATAAAAGGATTAGTCATATTACTTACATCCATAAGGCGTCTCCCCACTGTGAAATCTCTTGTTATGTTGGAGGAGAAACGAAAGGATTTGCCACATTCCTTTCATTCATGAGGTTTCTCTCCACTGTGAATTCTCCTACCTCCAGAGAAGAGTGAAAAACAACTAAATGCTCTCTCATATTCCTCACTTTATAAGGCTTTTACCCATTGTGAATTCTATGTTTAGTCAACTCTAAGGGACTTCTCAGGGATTTGTCACATTCCTTACATGGATAAGACCTCTCTCCTCTGTGAGGGCTCCTGTATCTAGTGAGGTGTGAGGGATGATGGAAGGCCTTTCACATTCCTTACATTTATACATCCTTTCCTGACTGTGAATTCTTACATTTAGTTAACTGTAAAGAGGAACTACAGGATTTGTCACCTTCATTACATTCAGAAGGACTGAAATCTCATGGTTAGTAAAGTCTGAAGAGCAAATAAGGGCTTTCCCACATTCTTTACATTCACAAAGCTGCTCTCCACTGTGAATTCTGCTACATGTAGAGACATTTCATGGCCAGACAAAGGCTTTCCCATATTCCTTACATTCATAAGGAACCTCTCCACTGTGAATTCTCATATGCATGGTGAAGTGTGAGACATAATGAAAGGCTTTGCCACATTTCTTACTTATAAAATGTCTCTCCACTGTGCGTTCTCATTGTGTATACTGAGGTCTGAGTTCTGGTGAAACAGGTTACCACATTCCTTACATACTCAGTAAGTTAACTGTCCAGTATGAGTTCTCACAGGAGTCCTGAGGTGATGGGGACAACTGCAGGCTTCTCCACACTCCTTACACAGATAGTTTCTGCATCCAGAGGGAGATCTGACATGGTGCTTAAATGATGAATTACCCACTAACATTATCCACATTCAAGGGATCCAGAAGGATATGCTTCCACAGGAGTTCTCTGGAACAGACAGACAGGGAGTCTTGCTGAAGATCTGTGCACACGGACTGTCTTTACTGCTTACACAGAGGTTCACTAACTACATGCTGTCTGTTAAAAATAGGCAACATGCTTGTTTCAGTCACCTGGTACTGCTCTAACAGAGACATCACAAGTGACTGGCTTTAGCACAGGAAACTTTATTATCACCCAGTTCAGCAGGCTACAAGTCTGAATTCAGGATGTCCACTGCAGGGGAATGGCTTTCCCTCTGTTGGCTCTCGAGGAAGGTCCTTATGTCGCATCAGTCTCTGGTTGAGGAGGATCTCGGCATAGGAACCTCAGTTCTGAAGGACTTGCCAAACTCCTGCTGCTGCTTTCTTGATGGCATGAGGTTCCCACTGACTTCTTCTCTTTCCTTGTATCTCTTGTAGGATGAAAGGATAAAAGGTGATATAAGATACATTCCAGGGAAACTCCCCTAGGAAGAGTCTTACAATCCCACCCTAGTCCTCTTCTAACATAATCCAACTAGCCACAGCAACACTGTCATTAATGGAGGAAAGAAGGAGGTCCTCCAGGATTTCACTTTACTAGAGTCCACAATCAATGCCCATGGAAGCAGCCGTCAAGAAATCAAGACACATTAGTCATGGATTGAATTGTGTCCCCCCCAGAATAGGTGTAGCCATGTGGCTGGGCCATGACTTCCAGTATCTTGGGACTGTCCTCCATTTTGTGGTTTTCCTATGCTGTATGTTAAAGGATTAGGGTGGGACTGTAAATCCCTTTATAAGATCACCTCCCTGCTCCACTACAAACGGAGTTTCCCTGGAGTATGGCTTGCCCCACTCTTAATCCTTTCAGCCTGCAAGATATAAAAGGAAAGAGAAGCAAGCAGAGATTTGGGAAACTCACACTATCAAGCAAGGCAGCACAGGAGAAAAGCACGTCCTTCAGGCCTGAGGTTCCTGTGCCAAGATGCTCCCTGGACAAACACTGATGCAATACCGGACTTTCCTCCAGAACTGACAAGCAGGAAAGCCTTCGCCTGGTGCAGACAGCCTGAATATGGACTTGCAGCCTACTGGATGATGTAAGAATAAACCTTCCTTTGTTAAAGCCATCCACTCTGCACTATTTCTGTTAGAGCAGCCCTAGCTGACTAAAACAGCATTACACTGGAAAAATCTGCTGCGAAGGACCTCTTTAAAGTACTCAAAGGTAAGGATGTCAGCTTGAAGGCTAAAATGTGTTTGACCCAAGCCATGATATTTTGAATCGTATTGGATGCCCGAGAAAGCTGAACAACGAGCAAAGAAGACAAGAAGAACTGATGCCTCTGAACTGTGGCATTGGAGAAGAACGTTGAGTGTACCAAAAGAACCAACAGATCCGTTCTGGAAGAAGTACAACCAGAATGCTCCTTGGAAGCAAAGATGGCAAGACTGCATCTTATGTACTTTGGACACGTTGTCAGGAAAGATCAGTCCCTGGAGAAGGGCATCATGCTTGGTAGAGGTTCAGTGAATCAGAGAAAGGCTCTCGAAGAGATGCATTGACACAGTGGCCACAAAAATGGGCGTAGGCATAGAAATGACTGTGGACATGGCACAAGATTGGGCAGTGTTTCGTTCTGTTGTTCATAGGGTCACCATGCGTCAGAACTGACTCAATGGCACCTCACAACAATTAGCCACATGAAAAGATTAAGATTTGGAACATAGGAAAATCACAAAAGGGAGGACAATCGTAGCATACAGGGAATCACAGTCCGGCCAAATTACTAGATCTATTTTGGGGGGAAAACAATTCAATCAAAAACAATGCTGTTGGATGTAAATTTTCTAGCAATTCACCATTTCCATTCCCAGAAATCATGCATTTTATCTTTTCCCTAAATTGTCTTGTTTTTCACACGTATCAAGTCATCTGGCAGAGATGCTACCATCCTTTTCATTGTACTTCTAAAATATGAGGCTTTCAAATGATTGAAATATGTTTCAAACACCCAGTATCTCACTCACATTTATGAAAAACACTATACTATGTGTCAGAGACTCAATGTGTTCCCTAAAAAGTCTGCACAATTTGGCTGGGCCATGATTCCTGGTATTGAGTGAGGTTCCTCTGTGTTGGAATTCCTGCCTCTATGATGTTAATGTGGGTGGACGGGCAGCGGTTGGGTTGGCAGACCAAGATTCAATGTGTAAGTTTGTTCTGGGCCTTGAGGAGGTAACTTGAAATAGAAAGGAGAAAATTGAGAACCTCACACCATCAAGAAAGCAGCACTGGGAGCAGAGCACACCCTTCAGAGCTGAGGTTCCTGCACCCAGATGTTCCCTGAACAAAGACAGATATACCACGGACTTTCCTCCAGCACCAATAGAAGGAAAGCACTCCCCTGGAGCGGAAACCCTGAATTCAGACCTGTAGCCTACTGCACTGTGTAAGAACCAACTCCTCTTTGCTGAAGCCATTCCCTCTGTGGTATTTCTGCTACAGCAGCACTAGCTCACTAAGACACTATCAATGTTCCATGAAACATAATAACTAAAACAACACAACTAAACCTGTTGCCATCCAGTTGATTCCAACTGCGGAACTCTACAAGATGGAGCAGAACTGCCTCACAAGGTCACAGAGGACGGCCTGGAGGATTCGGACCATGGGCCCTTTGGTCAGCAGCCCCAGTCTCTAACCACCGCACCGGCCATCTCCCCTCAGCGTCCAGGCTGGTGACCATCGTGCTGCATTTACACACATTCCCAAGGCGCCTGAGCCCTGGTGGCACCGACAGCAGCAGTGCAGACCCCACAGCTGCCCCCCGGGAACCGCACGGGGCATTTCTAGGCTGTCATGTAGGTTCACCGCAAGCCTAAATGGGGTACACAGCCATGGATTTGGCTTTCTGGTTTTAAGGTCCCCTCACTGCGTCTGACTAGCACCTAAAGGCGCGTGGTTCACACCATCCGGGAAGCACTTCCAGGCGTCAGGACAGACCCGATGGCACTGGGTTTGAGACCCATGTGTTTGCGTGTGTGCGCACGTGTGTGCACGTGCTCCTACACTCCCTGGTGGCGCAGAGCTTAGGTACTTGGCACCTGACAGACGGGCCGTTGTAACTCACCGGCAGCTCCGCGGGCTACGTTTTACAGGCTACTTCCGGGAAGATGACAGGCTCAGAAGCCACACACAGCAGTTCTACTCTGTCCTGGGGGTTGCTGTGAGCTGGAAATGAGTCAACAGTGCTTACACACACATCCACACAAGCGCACACTGCGTTTTCTGACCTGCAGTTCCTGCAAAAGTCTGGCAGGTATTTCTCCTGCAGAGCCACTGACCAGGTTCCAAGTCCCCATCTTCCGGTTGGCTCTTCTGGTTGGCTGTGCCACCTGGGCACTTTCTAACTATTTTGGTGGCGTGTGACATAAGCCTCTCTCCTGAAGCACTCCTGACTTGAGTGAACCACCCTCCCGTCACAGGTGTCTTTCAGTTCTTCTCCTGATCTTCAAGCTGTGGAATTCACAGATTTCTCCCACTCTGGAGGACCCAGTGGCATCTTTCATGAATCATACCATATTTTCAGTAAATAGCTTTTCTCCATCATTAACACACCCCCAGACTGACCCAATGACTCAAGGAAAGGATCACATTATGAAACAAAAATGAATGAAATTACTCAGAAGGAAAACGCAGCTGCGAGTAAAGACAGAGCTGAGCACACCGCAGTGTTTCAGCACTTTGTTGTTGTTGGCACTGCTGTTAGGGGCTGCTGAGTTTGCTCTGACTCACAGCAACCCCAGGCACAGCAGAGTGATGCAGTGTCTGCCCTTGCACCACGTCCACAATCATTTTCATGCTTAAACCCATGGCTGCTGCCACCGTGTCAATCCATCTCGTTGAGCATCTTCCTCTTTTTACTGGCTCTGCACTCTACCAAGCATGATGTCCTTCCCCAGGGACTAAGTCTTCCTAACATGTCCAGAGTCCAGAAGATGCAGTCTTGCCATCCTTGCATCCAAGGACCACTCTTGATTGCACTTCTTCTAGAACAGATCGGTTTGTTCTTTCGGTGGTCCATGCTACATTGAGCATTCTTCTCCAACACCACAGTGCGAAGGCGTCAATCCTTCTGTCTTTACTCTCTGTCCAGCTGTCACAAGCACATGGCGTGACTGCAGACACCATGGAGTGGGTTAGATAGATGCACTTTAGTCTTCAAGGGACATCTGTATTTTGCAACACTTTAAAGAGATTCTTTGCAGCAGAGCTGCCTGATGCAGTGCATTTTTTGATTTCTTGACGGCTGCTTCCATGGGCGTTGATTGTGGACCCAAGTAAAATGAAATCCTTGACAACTTCAATCTTTTCTCCATTTATGACAATGTTGCTTACTGGAACAGCTGTGAAGATTTTTGTTTTCTTGATGTTGAGGTGCGATCCAGACAGAAGGGTGTGGTCCTTGATCTTCGCCACAAGGGTTTCCAATGTTCTTCACTTCCAGCAAGTAAGGTGGTGTCGTCTGCATAATGCAGGTTGTTAGTGAGTCGTCCTCCAGTCCAGGTGCCTCCTTCTTCATACAGTCCAGCTTTCTCGGACTATATGGTCACATACAGATTGAAAAGGCATGGTGAAAGGTTACAACCCTGACGCACACCTTTCCTGACTTTAAACCACGCAGTGTCCCCTTCTTCTGTTCGCAAGACTGCCACTTGATCCGAGGGTCCCAGAGCAATTTACCAGGAAATACTTTCACTAAGATGGAGAGTGACAGTGACGCAAATGGGGTGGGGTGACATTACGCACAGCAGAGAGATACCAGACACACAGCCTATGGAACATGAACAGAGGAGAAGGGGCTGGTTTTCCCCACGAACATGGATGTGTGAGGACAGCTGTGGGTCAGACAGGCAAGCTCAGGGGTCTGGGAAGCGCACACTCCTCCACCCAGGAGAGACTTTTCTGACTGATCTCTTCACAGCTCATTCTCTCCACGCAGGCCTGGTCCTTCAGAGGATCCCTGTCACCTGCTGGCCCCGACCTGGTCATCGTGGACGGGCACTATCTGCACTCTCCTCAGGTCATTCTCTTGCTACTCTGGGAGGACAATTGGGTGCAGGTGACATGGTGATCATGGAGAAGGGCACATCATGAACAAGACAGGGGAGAGAAGGGAGGACTTCCCTGACACTGAGCCAAAATGCTGGTCTTCAGGTTCTCGGGAGATGGGCAAGTGTAAATTTATTTCTAGGAAAATCATCTTGTCAAACTTATCATAAACACACTAAGAATCTTTAACAGTTCCTAGACCACAAACATTCTCTCTGTGCAATAAAAACAAAGCAAAATAACCCTGCAATCAACCTCACACTTGGTACATTTAAAGGGCTGACAAGTCTTTAATCAAAATGGAAACGAGAAGTTGGCTTCATACACAGAGCTTGGTGCAGAAGCCAGGAAATGCATGTGCCCGCCAGCAAACAACCCACTTATCTCACATTACAGTGTATTCCCACTCCTCAGCCCACACATGGGGAAACATCAATGACTATGACCTATTTGATACTAAAGAAAAAACATCTTACAGAAAATGCAGTCAGCCATACCTATGGAGGCCAGTTTTCGGAAGGTTTCCAGCATCACCTCTCTGTAGAGCTTCCTCTGACAATGATCCAGCAACGCCCACTCATCCTGGGTGAAGTCCATGGCCACATCCTCAACAGCCACTGAGTCCTAGAACAACATCCCAGATATTTTGGCTCAGCAAGGTACCATGGGCATCAACGTGTGTGAAAGGAACGGTGAGGCTGACAGTCCTGGGGACACGAGATTTTCCGGGGTTCCCACACAGGGTCCTGTGTGTGCTCTGGGGTCTGGCTGTCAGTCCCATATCTTCACTGTCTCCATTCAAACTCACTGACTGCAGCCTGTCTCAGAGACTTACCAACCCTTTCAATACCACGGACTTTCTCTGCTTTGGCTGTGAGCAATTCCGCTCTCACTCCTCTCTTTACAATGCAGGTCAGAGCACAGAGCAGAAACGGGAGAAATGCTCCCAGAGGAAGGCCCTACTTCCACACTCGGATCGCCTCTTCTGGGGGGTTCTCCCCTACACAGCACCTCCAGAATATTTAACAAGACACTGAGCACAGGGAGACAGCAGGCCGTCATACTAACAACTGGGCAGCACTGCAGGATCGCCACCTTTTCTTTGATCCTCACTGGCCATGGGAGACCCAGTGGTCTGCACAAAGGGAACCAAGGCCCGGAGCTTTTCTGAAAGGACTCCAGGTGATCAAGAAACCATCAAAGGAAGCCAACTTCTCCCAGACTGAACTAGCAATATGAGGGCGGCCAATTGCGTTCAAACTCACCCTGGAATAAGTGCCACATCCCTCACTGCTGAATGTCACCACGGTCACCTTTGAAGTACCTGGCTTGGAAAGCTACGCACCAAAGTTACTGCCCAGTCTACCCTTCAAGGCAGTTTTGGAACCCTCTGGAATGACTGTACTGATATTCAGCAATGAGTTATGTAACACTTTTTCTGGGTGACTTTGCAAACTTATTTGTCAGGCCTTGTAAGACCTAAAACGATACAAGTGAAGCATGCGCTTTTTGGCTTCAGTAGAGGAGAGTAATGGGACAGCTCCTGTTCAGAAGCGACTTCTGTTCAGAGGTAAGAGATGGCACAGGGAGGGTTGCTATGGTTACATGCCAGCGGGTCAGTTCCAACTCATAGCAACCCTGCGCGTGACACAGAGGACCCCGGTGCAGCCCTGCGGTGTGCCCACAGCTATTTCTACGCTGAGTCCCATCGCTGAAGCCACTGTGTCAGTCCACCTTGTTGAGGGTCTTCCTCGTTCCCCCGACTCTCCACTCCACCGACCGCAATGTCCTTCTCCATGGACGGACCCCTCCCAAGAACATATCCGAAGCATGTGGGCCTCAGGAAGCAGTCTGGCCGCACCGGCTCCAGGACAGACCTGTCTGTCCTCCTGGCAGGCCGCAGCACATTCAACGCTCTTCTCCAACACCAAAACTCGAAGGCATCGATTCTTCTTCTGTCTTCCTTGTTCACTGCCCCCCTGTCACATGCCTACGATGAGACTGAAAATACCATGGCCTCAGTCAGGCGCACCTTAGTCTTCAAGGTAACATCTTTACTTTTCAACAGTGTAAAGAGGTCCTTTGCAGCAGGTTTTCCCAGTGCAACACGTCTTTTGATTTCCTCACTGCTGTTTCCATGGGCATTGATTCTGGAATGTAGTAAACTGAAAACCTTGCAAACCTCAGTCCTCTCTCCATTTCTTCTGATGCTGCTTACTGCTCCCGTTGTGACTTTTTTTTTTCCTTGACGTTGAGGTGCAGGCCATACTGAAGGCTGTGGTCTGTGATCTTCATCAGTAAGGGCTTCAGTGCAGGCTGCTAATGAGTCTTCCTCCAATTCTGATGCCTCATTAGTCTTTACATAGCCCTGCTTCTTGGATTATTTGCTTGACATATAGATTGGGAAGCTATGGTCAAAGAATACAACCCTGATGCCCAGAGGGGAACAGGAATTGGTTAAATGCGCACGAGAAACACAGGGTGGCGGGGAGGGGCATGCTGTCAGTTTGTCACAGTGGGACATCAGCTGGGGCGAAACACCCAAGCAGGTGTAAATTTCTGTATGAAAGTCTAACTGGAACTATAAACATTCCCCTAAAGCACAATGAAAAAATACTTTTTAAAAAAGTCTCCACCACTGCAGTGAACCACACTGCACGTCTTAAAACTACCAAATATCTTAACCTCCATTCCTACAATATATTAACGATGAAAAGCTCCATTTCTTGAGCAACTGTGCGATTTGAAGGGATCTCCAGAAAGCTTCGGGCACACTGGCTCATGCACCCCTCATGTCTCTCCTGAACAGCTTCTGCTCCACTCAGGGGACAGCCGAGGGAAGTCACAGCTGATCACATGCTCCGTACTGCCCCAGTGGCACGCTGCTGCACCAGGGGCAGAATGCAGGTCAATGAGCCTACGACAAAATTCGTGACAACTACATTTCTGTCCACATACGTGTAATACGCTGGCTCTTGCAGCTATTGATCTCCAATGACATGGATGGCCTGAGCCCCGCTGGGTAGTACGGATGGGAGACAGAGGAAATACCCACGACAGTTCAGACAGTCTGGATCCCCTTCTAGCAAAGCCCCTCTGGCTAGACAGCAGTCTTTCGGCCTTCTATCTGCCTCTTTCCATATCAAAACTGAGAGGTGTGCACATCAATAACCCTACTAAAAGATCAGAACTGATGGTCCGATACCCTGGTGGTTCCTCTGGGAACATGGTCCGTAGACTTGCTGCTGGCTCAGAGTTGAAGCTAATACTGTGCTCAATACCTCGGGTAGAGAATGCTCTGGACTCGTGCTCAGAGTGTGAGCATGTGGGGTGTGTACTTTATGATTTTATACATTTATAGGAGGCTGTCCTACTGGTTTCTTGCTAGACGGGGTGGAGACAGTGGAGAGGAGTGGCCAGGTGTTTGCTGGGAGGGCACTAGCAGTAAACAGTGAAAAGGAGGGGTGTGCTGTCGCAGGGTGGGGGAGCACACAGAGCTGGGGGGAAGCAGACATGCGAAACCCACCTGAACTGTACAGTTTCACTTAATCATAACCAAAAAAAAAAAATGATTTAGGTAATAGTGACATGTGAGAAGCAGACGCAGTAGTAACCAAAACAGAAACACCTGGATGCACACGGGTTCTAAGGTCGCTGGCTGTAGGCAGCAAATAACGACTAGTGGCATGTCGCCTGGGTGGCACAAATAGTTAGGGTTTCTGACAGCCAGCTGAAAGCCGGACAATTCAAAGCCACCCAGAGGCCCCTTGGAAGACAAGGCACGTGCTCTGAGAGGTCACAGCCCTGAGGACCCTGCGGAGCAGGCCTACTCTGCACGCAGGGTCCCTACGAGCTGGAACTGCCTCCATAGCAACCAGCAAGGACACAGGATCACACAGTGGACAGGTCCGTGACGAACGCAGCACACCCGGGGACAAGCAGTAACACAGCGTGTTGGTCTTCAGTGAGGGCGTGCCAGGAAAAGCTAAACAGTCATCAGAGGGAACACCAGCACGTGAGATCGGGATGTGAAGGGAATAAAAGCTGTACTTTCAACTCTGACAACCTGGACGAGCTCTGTGATAATTCTGCAAACGCACAAGGAACATTTCAGATGTCCATCGATGACAACTCCCAACCCGGAGGCACAGGAGGCAAAGGGCCCCACAGACCATCACGGCGGGAAAGGAAAGAGACACTGGTCATTCAGAGGATGGAAAGGTCACCGGTGGAGGGCAGGCACACAAGCAAGGGCACTGGAGAAGCCAAAGCAGCATGAACGGACACAGACAAGAAAGTAAAAGAGAACACACGACACTGAGAACACACGTGAAGGCCGTCAGGTTTCGGTCTGACCTGTACAGCTTGGATGCCAGCACTCGTGTCCTCAAGAAAAAAAACTGAATACACTGGGTGCAGAGTACTGACGTCACAGCGACACGCCTCCCCTGAAGCTCCGGCTAGAGGCTCCCGCGAGGCGCCCCAGGAGAAGACAGAGCTGCTGGGCAACATCCTTTCCTTCCCGTCTAACGCTGACACGCTCCAGCATTTTCCGAGTCACATTCCGCAGGTCAGACGGCTGCCCCTTGAGAAGCAGCTCCGACAAGCCACCCGCATTTGCGCTGTACCTGACCTCAGACCCTTCTTCCTCCACAAGGGGGACACCAGTGACCAGCCCGCCACTGTACCTGGAGTGGATCCATTCTAGAGCGAGAGGTCCACCCACCAGGATATCTGGGCCACCATGACTCAGCAACCCAACTTCCACACCTGGACAGGGAAGGGAATTCCAAGAGCAGGCAGGCCACGGGAACCTGAGGTCTAAGTCCCGGCACCAGTCTCCCCACAAGATTCCCACGTCCCTACTGTCAGGAGCTCATGGTCTTCTGGTTGCCAGACACCATGCTGCTCCTTACCTGTGCAGATAATGAACTTGTCATTTTCTCTTTCCCCTTGCAACCGGTGCCCATCTTATTCAGCTGGCTAACAGGACAGCCCAAGAATGTCCAAGGTGTTCAGTGATCCTCCAGAGCAGGAAGGGCGCACGGGCAGATACAGAAAATCGCTCCAGAGCAGGAGGCCTGGAGCAGAACCACTGCTAGGTCAGGACCAGAGAAGGAAAACATCAAGTGAACTGACGAACTGATGGAGGATTGGTGTGGAGAAGCTTCAGGGTTAAATATGCCCAAGACCATCCTAGATGGAGGGCAATCAGAAAATACTGGGGATGACCAGAAGAACCAGATGGTGCCCGGCCACCAGCAGTGATAGCCATGATGGGGCTCACAAAGTTGAGATTCACTGGCAACGTGAGAATAAAAAGGAGTGCAGCCTGAGATCTCCACTAAAAGACCACAATTAATGGTCCAGGGGCCTCAGGGATCCCCTGGGAGCATAGCCCCTGGCCCTGATGCTGCCCCTGTCCATAAATCATAACGGAGGTCAACTCTGTGGACAGAAATGGATTGGATGTGGTGAAATAGAGTGACTACATCGTGTGTGCACTTTACGGTTCTGTGCATCTGTGGGATGTTGCCCTGCTGACCTCTTACTGGAGGCAGGGGAGAGGGTGGAGAGGAGTGGATAGGAGGTTGGTGGGAGGATACCACAGGTACAGAACAGAGAGCAGGAGTGTGCTGTCACCGGGCAGGGAGAGCAGTGGGAGCTGCACATAAGCGGGCATGTGAATTTATATGAGATCGTACATTTTCACTTAACCATAATCAAAAAAATTTTTAAAAAAATAACGAAAATAAGATATTGGAAATGATGGCACCGCCAAATGGTGACACAGAGTTTTGCAGGGACAGAGTCCAACGCACGACAGTACATCCTTTCACCCCCTCATGACATCTTTGAAACACACCAAGGTCACAGCAAAGACATGTTCATCAGACATGACAGCAGACGTCTTAAATCAGAGACACCGTATCAACAGATTTTGCATGTCGTCAGGAGAGATCAATCCCTAGAGAAGGACATCACGCTTGGTGGAGTGGCGGGTCAGTGAAAAAGAAGACGACCCTCAACAAGATAGACTGACAGGGTGGCCGCACTGCGGAACTTCAGCATCAAAACGCCCGTGGCACAGCACGGGACCAGGCAGGGCTCCGCTCCGCCGTGCGCAGGGACGCAGCGAGTCTGAACCAGCTCAGCAGCACCTGGCGAGTCTGAACCAGCTCAGCAGCACCTGCCAACAACTCGCCGTCTCATACACGCCCCCCAGAGTCCTTCAGTCCGACACCGTGAGGTCTGAATTCCTCCCCCAGCGCTCTCAGACCGAGAAGTGCTGAGTGTGCTTTTCCTTCTGGTTTTCCAACTCGAGGTCCCTGCACACGTCATTCTAACACCCGATCCTCTCTAGGCGCCCTCGGGAGTCTCCTGTTCAGCTACGTCACCATCTCTGTCGCTCCAGCCCCGCAGTGGTCAGGAACCAGTTTCACAGGCCCTCCCTACATCTCAGGGTCTCTCCTGTCTCTTGAATGGCTGGTTGTTTTTATCACGTATGATGACCTTGCCGTCATGGCACAACTCGTCTGCTGTCTCACTAGTGTTCCGTGTGTCCGATCTAGCCTTAGGCAGTCTCTAAATTCAGGTAGCATGCACCTGTGGACATCCTCTGACTGCCGTGAGTTCCTTTTTTCTTCAGCTTCACCTTGAACTTACGTGCGAGCAGCTGTGGTCAGTTCAACAGCCGGCCCCTGGCCTTATTCTGACTGATAATATCTGCTTTTCGACATCTCTCTCCTCAGATGCAGCTGATCCAATTCCTGTGAGTTCCAGCTGGCATGGTCCATGTCTAAACTCTTTGCTTATGTTGCTGAAAAAAGGTCCTTACAACGAAAAAGTCGTTGGTCTAGTGGCTTCAAGGATGAAGGCCATGTTTTCTACCATCAATCGTTCCTCTTTTCCAACAGTTGTATTCCAATCACAAGAATCTATGAACCGTCTGAACTGCATGTCCGATCCATTTTGGGCCACAGAAGTTGACCAAAACTCTTCATTTCTTCACTTTTGGCCTTCCAGGTCGGTGGGAATGTTTAAACCACAGTCATATTAACTGCTCTCCCTTGCAGGGTCTGGAGGCTAGCCTATCAGTGGCAGTGTTGTACTTCAGCAGAGATCCTGAAATCTCAGTCTTCATGATGACTGCTGAAGCCACTGCTCTGCAACTTGTCACTTCAGTGGACCGTAAGACGGCCAGATTCAAAATGACCAATGCCAGCCCGGGTCAGCTCACTAACGCCTGGGACAGCAGCTTCATCTTACCCTTGACAACTTCCAGCTCTCTAGATTCACACTTTGCACACACCCCGTTCTGATTACTAGCAGATGTCGGCAGTGTCCCTTCTCACTTTGTATCCCGCCACATCAGCACGCGAGGCTCCTGAGAGCTCAGCACTGTCCGCATCACCAAGGGAGACCCTCCTAGGAGCGGCCGCTCTTCCCCAGCTGTCTTCTGAGAGCCTTCCCACCTGAGGGCCTCATCTTCCAAAGCTTCTCCTGCTCTTCGTAAGGTCTTCATGGGCTAACTCTATCAAAGTACACGGCCAGGTTCCGCTGCAATCTGTCTGGAAGTGTAGCTAAAATTTGCGGACCGTGGGTGACCCCATTTGCCTTTGCAATACATGGGACGTGGCTTCTGGCATCTGAGCAAAATTCAAGTCACCACAGATGCACAGAGGTATGAGACCATTCACAGAAAAGCTGAAGAAACAGCTTAAAACATGACAGAAATGTAATTTTCATACAATAATTCTACCAAGTCATGTGAAAATCCATCTTTGGATTTCTCTTAGCTCAGAAGGGCTTTTATATCTCAACTCTGGACACCTGGATCTTAGAAATTTACACTTATATTCACTGACAAGATTAAGCTTTGAAAAAGCAAGATATTGGGCACAATCCAATTTCCATTTATAGCAATATGGTCAAAACAACAATGATCAGCCCTAGACAGTTTTAGGGAGTTTTCTGAGAAGTTAGATTTAGGCTTCCCCTATTATCAAAATGCCATGAAAATTGTTAATTACAAAGCAAGTGTAAATTCTAAGCCACGTTTTGTAAAACACAGGAGGAGAAATAATGTGTTTTACTTTCAAATTTTTACTCTCACATCTGGCAAAATAGGCATTTCTGTGTGTTTGAGAAGTTCATGTTCATTAAATGCAAAAATTCTCAATATTAACGCAAGCTGTACAAGAATTTTTTCCAGTGGATAATGCTGGCCTGAGGCATTAAACGTGGGCACTCTCTCACACGCTCAGCTTCTCCCACAGAAAAGACTCTTCTCTTTCACATTCCCATCCAAGACCCCACAGAGAGGGTGACAGTTACAGGGGCTTCGCAGCAGCGCTAAAAGAGATGGGGGAGACAAAGCCTCGACTGGGGAAAGCGGGCATCTAAAACACCCAAGGGCCTCAAGAAATACCACCCCTCCGAGAGGGATGGAGGGGGACACCCCACACACGATCCAGCTGGACCCACTGTCCCCTGCCTGACTGCAGTGATGAACTCAGGAGAGAACCCCACTGCTAGTCAGGGCCTTCCACTACCGACGCTCTCCGGTTTTCTACCACATCGCAGTATGAGAAGGGGAAGTGCAGTTTGAGAGCTGCAGTGCAAAGGCTCTAGAACCTGGAGTGCTATGGACTGATCTGTGTCCCCGCAAAATATGTATCAGCTTGGTTAGGCCATGATTCCTATTATTACGTGGTTGTCCTTCATTTTGTAATTGTTAGGTTTCCTGTGTGCTATAAATTCTAATCTCTGCCTGTGGTTAAGGAGGCAAGGTTAAATCATGTCACAGAGGATTAGGGTGGGATCGTGACAGCCTTCCTAAGGTCACGTCCATCATTCCATGTTAAAGGAGTTTCCCTGGGGAGTGGTCTCCAACACTTTCTATCTTACAAGAGGTCAAAGGAGAGAGAAGCGACAGGAGGAGACCTCACACGATCAAGAAGGCAGCATGAGGAGTAGAGCACGCCCTCTTGACCCCAAGTGCCTGTGCTGAGAAGCTCCTTGACCGGGGGACGACTGATGAGAGGGACCTTCCTCCTGAGCTGACAAAGACAGACAGCCTTCCCTGGGCCTTCCAGCCTACTAGACTACAAGAAAATATGTTCTTCCTTGTTGAAGCTCTCCATTGGTAATATTTCTGTTATAGTATCACTAGATGGTGAAGACACAGGGATACCAGGAAAACTGCAGAGATGGGACAAGGACGGCTCTGGACCACCGGGGGCTTGGCCTCCTCAGCCAGAGAGGCTCTGTCTGCAGAGTCTGCTCAGGACGTTCTGTCATTCAAGATAGATAACCAAGGCCCAGGATGAAAATGTTAACATCCCATTAGATCAGCCCTGACAGTCATGTAAGGAAGGCGACACGAGGCATCCCAGATTTCAAATCTACCTACATGTAGAGGAACAGCCCAGAGACAGCCGAGCAGGGCCTTGGGAATCTTAGGGCTCTGTCCCTTGGCCTTCTCTGCCACCTGTCTGCCTCCCTGAGGAACCTCAGGGCCTGGTGCACGTGGTCCCCAACAACTCACACCTAGCCTCACCCCTCAGAGTCACAGCATCCCAGTTCTCTGTGGTACGTACCATTTCCAGGCTCCAGCTTCTAGAACTCTAAGTGAGTGTGTTCTCTGACCCCACGAAGCCACTTCCCGAAGACGGACGGCAGTGGAAGCAGAGCCTCGAGGCACCTGAGAAGCAGACGAGTGATGTTGGCTTCACACAACCAGTCAGAGTAGCTGAAATCGTCACCCGTGACTGTACGGATGTGCGAGACGGTCACTTCTGGCCCCGTGCATCACACCTGAGACCTGGATTGTAAGGAGAAAGTGTTAAGGAGTGACTGGTTCCTGGCCTTCAGCTCCTTCCTATGCAAGGCTTTTCCCCTACCCCCATCCCAGCTCCAGGCCAGGCTCCATTCTGATGACAGTAGTATCTGGGCTGATCTTGCTCCAGCCTCCAGAAGACACACCTGCATTCTTCACGAAGCTCCACAGGCCTCTTCCTCTGCTAACAAAGTCACAGGACAAGGGGCCACCTCATCCCAGAGCATGACAGGCATTCAGGCCTGCCCAGGCTGCAGACTGTGAACCTGGCTTCCTCCAGGGCATGGGGGCTCAGAGGCTGAGGTTAAGGGATCACCTAGGAGTTTCAGGGTTCACCTTTGTGGAACGACCCACACACCTTTATTTGGTATCAATATGGCTGACTTTTAGGGAGAATGTATTTGTCAAGTTTAAGTCAATGAACCCATCGTGTGTCCCTGATTTTCAATTACGTGCAGCTGAAGCTCTTCTGCTGCATAATTTAAAAATGCTTTCACTCTATTTCAGCAGGGTAATAAGTGATCAAGGATAAACCCAGAAAAATCAGTTGGATTGCTGTGCACAAGGAGAACTTCCAAAAGGAAGCCACCAAATCGGTATCATTTATAAAACACCCCCAAGAAAATAAGCTACCTAGGAATAAATCTAACCAGACACGTAACAGACCCATACAAAGAAAACTACTTGGCACTACTGCAAGAAACCAAGCGACCCTCACCTACATGGAAAACCACACCACGCTCATAGACAGGAAGATTCAACATTGTGAAAGCATCTACTAAACCCAAAGTGACCTACAGACACTAGGAAATCCTGATCCAAATTTCAGTGACATTTTTTTAACAAGGCAAAAACTCAAATTATCAATTTCCAATGCAGGGAGAGGCCCAAGATAAGTAATTCTGAAGGAAAAAAGCAAGCTGGACGGCCTCACATCACCTGATTTTAGAACCTATTACACTACCGTGGGTCAAAACACCCTGGTATTAACTCAACAACAAATGGAACCAGATCAACAGAAAAGAACTGAGAAGCCAGATATAAATTCATATCCCCTAGAAGCAGCAATCATTTGAAATCGGGAAAAGACAGTGTCTTTAACAAATGGTGCTGAATTTCCCCCTGCAAAAAACCGGAACAACACGTATATCTCCCACCATGTACCAAAAATAAATCCAAATGGATCAAAGACCTTACTATTAAATCAAAAATGGTACCAGGGAAGAAAAAAAAAGAAAATGATAAGAGCCTTAACACACGGCAAGAACAGAATCCAAACCCTAACAAAAATGCACAAACACCAGACAAGGTACTAGATAACTGTGAACTCCTCAAACTCAAACATTTACACTCAACCAAGGATTTCACCCAAAGAGTCAAAACACAACCTATGCACTGGGAAAAAGCTATTTTCTATGACATACCCAATAAGGATCTAACCTCTACAATCTACAAGATACTGTAAAGCCTGACGAACAAGAAGACAAACGAACTGAGTAAAACAAGGGCAAAGAAAAGGGTGGAGGGGAGGGGATAGGAGATTGTTAAGAGGATATGACATGTACAGAATGGAACGGAGGAGCAAGGAGAGCAGAAGTAGCTGCAGATAGGTGGGTACGCCAATCTAACTTAGATTATATGCTTTCACTCAATCACACACCCAAAACAAATGAGAAGCAAAAAAATGGGCAAAGGTAAGAAGAGCTAGCTCCACCAAGAAGATACTCCTACGGCCAACAGGTACCTGAGAAAAGGCTCACAGTCACCAGCCACCAGAGAAATGCAAATCAAAACTACAATGAGATATCACCTCACCCTGCGAAGAGTCACTCGGAACTACCCTATGGGTCAGATTAGAACCGCCCAGAGAGTTTCCAAGGAGTGCCTGGTGGATTTTTGGCTAGCAGACGTAGCACTGGACTCACTGTGCTACCAGCGTTTCCCAACAAGGCCAGCACTGATCCAAAAGGCACAAAATAATACATGTTAGAAAGACTGTGCAGAGCCTGGAGTACTTACTGCTGGTGGGAATGTAAAAATGGTAGCATCATTTCAGAAATCACTTTGGCATTTCCTCAAAAAGCCAGAAATAGAGTAACCATACAATCCACTACTAGAAAATAAGAGCCCTCAAATGGATAGATACATCCACATCCGTGTTCACCACAGCACTGTTTACCACAGTAAAAAGATGGAAACCATCTAGGTGTCCATCAGCCGAAAACTAGATACACAGACCATGGTACATGCACACAGCGGAGTGCACGAGTGATGAACCCCTGAAGCATCTCACTGCTGAGGCCCGTCACCCACAGAAGCCCCTGTAAGCAAAGCTACACGCCTATGTGATGGCAAGCGGAGGCATCTCACCCTTGGCATATTTTTGGCTGTACTCTCCATGATAATAATTTGCATCCTAATGAAACCTTTCTCAAACGTACCCTCTGATCTCCCAGCACAAGGATGAAGGAAGATGCCTTCTAAGAAGGGCTTTACAACCCCCTCGGCTTAATGAATCCCGACACAGCATGCCCAGCCTGGGAACGCCGACACCTGCCCAGCCCTGCTGACTTCCCCCAACTGCACATCCCCCTCCACATGTGAAATACAAGGTTGCAGGAAGGCCCTGGGAAGCTCCCCGGGGACAACCCCTCACACAGCCCTTAGATATAGACATCCCACTCCCTGCATCAGGAAGATGGATAGGCTACCAAGTTTATTATAATTGGTATGGCAAATGAGTAAATACTAAAGAAATACCCTTCTTAGGAGAGCTTAAGAGAGGCTTAGGGTGAGAGGTGATAGGCACTTACTGTCCCCACAGAAAGAGATAAAAAAAAGGGCAAAGAAGGAACAAATAGAGACAGCCAGATAATAACCTTTAGAGGAATCTACCCCTCTTCCTGCACCTTTAACCTCGAAGCATAGGTAGAGCTGATTGAGCTCAAGGCATAGCTTTGTTTTCACTGTTGATTATAACCACAATATACTTGTCTCGAGCCATTACCTAGAAGGCCCTAATGACTAACATGAAAAGAGACCACGAGGTATCAGTTCCTTACTAGCCAACAGCTTATGTGGTCAAAGAGCAATCACGTCACCTCATTGGTTGTATGAAAAATAAAGAAAGAGAGGCCTTAGTGGGCTGCTGACCTCCAGATTCCTGGTTGTCTGAGTCTTTTTTCTCCGCCGATGCCACCCATCCCTTTGTGATCCCAGACCCTGTCGAGGTTGGCTCCTGGCATCTCACGACACTATTAAATCTGGAAAGCATTACGCTGAGTGAAATTAGTGAAAGAATGACAAATATTGCCCAACACCACTATTATAAGAACTCAAGAAAAGGTTTAAACACAGAAGAAAATATTCTTTGATGGTTACAAGTGAGAGGAAGAATGGAGGGAGACAGTGACTGATACAGAGTAGGCAACAATTATCTTAGGTGAAAGGAAGGACCACACACGATACAAGGGAAGTCAGGACAACCACACTAAACTGAAAGCTAAGAAGTTTCTTGAACACAACCAAAAACTCTGAGGGACAGAGCAGCAAGGGCTGGGGTCTGGGGAACATGGTTTTCAGGGACATCTACGTCAACTGGCAGAGCACAGTTTAGTAATGATCTGTTTGGCATCCCACTCTGACGAGTGATGTCTGGGGTCTCAGAAGCTTGTCAGTGGCCATCTAAGATGCATCCACTGGTCCCAACCCACTTGGAACAAAAGAGAAGGAAGAACATGAAAGACCTAAGGAACATACTAGCCCAGGAGACAAAATGGTCACACAAACCAGAGACTCCCTCAGTCTGACAGTCGAGAACTAGATGGCGCCCAGCCCCCACCAGTGACTGCCCGGACAGGAAAGACAATCGAGTCCCGGACAGAGCAGAACAGCAATTCCAGGAACAAGACCAGACTGACTGTCTGACTGCAAATGGAGGAACCTCCACAGCAATGGCCCCTGTTGCTCTGCTAACCCAGAACCACGACCATCCACGAAGCCACTCTTCGACGGAGATGAGGCTGCAGGACAGAACAGGAAACCACATGCATGAAGTGTGGCCTTCTTAGTCCACACAGACACACATGGCCAAACAGACAGCTCCTGTTCACGGGAAGGAAGAGGTCAGGGACACGTGAGACCTCTTGTGCGAAGGCAGAGTGTGCTGTTCCACTACACGGATTACAACCAGCGTCACATGACGATATGCATATAAACACCTGGGCAACAGACTAACTTGAGCTGGAAAATTTCCCCTAAAGCACAACACATCACACACACGTACACACACACATCGCTTATTGGTATCTTCACTACTACTAATGTGATGTTGTCATTAGATGCAGAGAAGCCGATGCCAACTCAGGACTGCCCCAGATGGCAGGGGAGAGCCACTCCTGGGGTTTCCCTGGCTGCAATATTGATGCAAGCACAGCACAAGGGCCTTTGGCTCCATGTAGTGAGTGGACTACCCTAACAGGCCATCTAAGTTAAGGAGATTTTCTGAAAGACAAGCTAAAAAAGCAAACAAAGCAAAAGTAAAAAGCAAAAGGTATTAAAGTAACAAAAGAGCATAAAGTCATCAGACATAAATCAACAAATGACATGAATATCCTCTATGGAGATAATTAACAAAAGACATAGAATACTTAAAAGGTATCTACCATATTATCTGGATAGAATGTTACCTTGAAGACTAGGATGTGCCTGATCCGAGCAATGATGCATTCACTCACCTCTTAATGGAGGTGGAACCTGGACCATCAATAAAGAAGACAGAAGAACTGATGCCTTTGAATCACAGTGTTGGCCAAGAATATTGCATACACCACAGGTTGCTGAAAGAATGAACCAGTCAGTCTTCAAAGAACTACAGCCAAAATCCTCTTTGAAAGCAAGGACATCAAGACTTCGCATGTACTTTGGACATACTATCAGGAAGGCCAAATCCCTAGAGAAGGACATCATGCTTGATAAAATACAGGGTCAGCGTAAAAGAAGAGAAACCATCAAAGATATGGAGTGACACAGGAGCTGTAGCAATGAGCTCAGACGTGACAACTGTGAGGACAGCGCTGGGTCAGCCAGTGTCCCCTGCTGCTGTGCACAAGGTCCCTGTGACTGAAGGTGCTTGACAGCACCACCAACAATAACAGTGGACGGATAGACTGCCTGTATTAGAAGTGTATTTCTTCTCCTTGCTGAGAGTGAAGAGGACTCGAGGCACTTGCATAGAAGAACAAAGGCTACAGCTCTCAGTGTGGATTACAGTTCACCTTAAGGAAAACAAAATCTTCACAACTTGACCAATAGGCAACGATATGATAAACAAGGAGAAGATGGAGGTTGTCAGGGATTTTATTTGAATTGGGTCGACAGTCAACATCCATGGAAGCAGAAGCCAAGAAATCAAATGACACACTGCACTGGGCAAATGTGCCACGAAAAAAACCTCTTTAAAGTGTTAGAAAGTGAAGATGTCACCTTGAAGATTGACGATGCTCCTGACCCAAGCCATGGTGCTTTCAGTCACCCCCTATGCATGCAAAAGCTAGACAATGAATGAGGAAGACCAAATAAAAATTGACATCTTTGAGTTACGGTGTTGGAGAAGAATATTGTATATACCATGGACTGCAAAAAGAATAGAGAAATTCATGTTGGAAGAATTATAGCCAGAATGTTCCTTAGAGACAAGGATGGTGAGACTTCTCACATACTTTGGACACATTATCAGGAGCTACCAACCTGGAGAAGGACATCATTGATAGTAAAGTACAGTATCCATGAAAAAGAGGAAGACTTTCAAAGAGATGGATTGACAACGTGGGTACTTCACCGGGCTTGAACATTGACAACAGTTACACAGACGGCACTGGACTATGCAGTGTTACCTGCTGCTGTAGGGGGGTCACTATGACTTGGAACCTACTGTATGACCCCTCACAACAATAACTTGTTGATTCACCCCAAATATATGAATTCCGTGCAGTTTCCATTAAAATCCGAAGATTTTTTTAAAAAAGAAACTAGCCAAGAGTCTAAAATGTAGACTGAGTACCAAAGGGTAAGACAGTCAGTCAGGACAAAGACTTGAGGTCTGTCTGGCTAGAAGTCATGACAATGTGACTTGGGTGTGGGGTGAACTGTGGCGTGAAAGAAGACAGCACAGAGATCCCCATGCGTGGCCCCCTGAGACACATGGCAGGCCCTGAATACCAGGGACGAGAGTCCCCCACCAAAGGTGCTGGCATACACTACCATCCATTTAGAAAAAAATCAAAAGAAATCCACCACCACCAAGAATCACAAAAGGCCAAGATGTAAGAAAGCAAGCTGTTGACAAAATTTCAGAGAAAGCCCTAAGGAATGTCTTTTGACCTAAGCAGAGCAAAGGATTTCCTAAACCAGATACAAAAGGGATTTCTAGGCAGTCCAAGACGAAGGAGAGGAACAGCAGAAGGAAATTGCGTCTCCCCCATATTGACATGAAAACCATGTGTTAAAGAAGCTGCATGTCACTCCCCCAACATAAAAAGGCACCCTCCCAAAGGCCAACAATGTCCATGGAATTTGACAGCTGGGCAAAGTGACTGCGGCAAGGGAACAGGAAAGGAAAACCCACGCAGGAGGTCAGTGCTAAGAAACTCTCTAACCTGCAACTGTGAGGCAGAAAACTGTAACACGTGCTTTCAGCCAAATCCTATTCCCCCCAGACACTTTGGGAAATGAAAAATCAGATTTTTAAATCAGAAATTAAAAAAACTGCATGGACAAAAAACAGATGCAAGGAAGTACTCTTTCCATAAAACCAAAGATTGAACCAAACCCACTGCCGTCAAGTCACATTTGACTCCTAGTGACCCTAACAGGCAGAGTAGAACTGTCCCCATCGAGTTTCCAGGGAGTGCTTGGTGAATTCAAACTGCCATCCTTTGTGTTAGCAGCTGAAGGACTCAACCAGGGTATCCAAAGGAACAAAAAGAATGAAAGAAAGAAGGTGGGTGGGCAAACAGGCAAAAAAAAAAAAAAAAAAAAAAAAGAGGAGAAGAAAGCCACTGAGGGAGAGTCAATTCTGACTATAGAACATAGTAGAACTTTCCCACAGGGCTTCCTAGGAGTGTCTGGTGGATTCAAACCACTGACCTTCAGGTTAGCACTGGTCAGAGGAAAGGACTGACAGACACAGTTGCACACTGGCAAAAAATAGAGACAGCACGTCTGGGTGGCAAAGAAATTGATTCCAGAAATCATGAAGATTGCTATAGATCAACGTGAAAAATAGCGCTGGAGACAGACGGGCCGAGCTGTAACAGGTAGTGCTCAGAAGACGCACCACCGGCCAGAGGAGCAAGAAAGGGCGCTCAGCTTCACTGATAGCTGGCCGCAGACCTCTGAGACCCAGCTTCACAGCCGCGGCCACAAGCCACCCCATTGCTGGCCTGTCTCAGTCTCAAATGAAGCGCAGCGTCTTCCTCCTCCTCCTCGTCCTCCTGATCATCACACTTTCCTGGGTCAGGTCACATAAAGAAGCTTTCTCCTGTAAACTGCATTTCCTCTAGACCTTGAACATGACTTCCTCACCCAAATTCTATGAGGAAACAAACACGGGCCACTGACTGAAGACAGGGACCTCTGCCCAGCGGGCTACTCCCCAGGATTTCTCTTTTCTCTTAAGCAGAGGGACCCACTCCTCTCTCGTTAGCCTTTAACGGCATCAGACCTCTTCCTGGTACATTTGCGGTCATGATCTGAGACAAAGAACCAGGAAATACACACAGCGAGATCCCAACAAAGGTGCAGGCAACGTCTTGGGAACAGGAGTGGACCCAGTGAGGGTGGATTCTGCAGCCCTACAGGCATGGGCTCTGGGCGAAGTCTTGAATGTGCTGTGTGGTGGATCGTGGGGTGGTCTCCTTGTGCATGAGCTGGGTGACCTGGAGTAGTCCATCATGCTGTCCAGGGTCTGTTCTCCCCTGTGAAACAAGGAGAGACTGGTGCCTCTGCTTTCATTCCAGGGGCCAGAACCATCACAAAGGACAGACGATGAGCTCCTGTCTCACCCTCCTACATCTCCAACCCCCACCTCAACGCAGACAGTGTCACAGGGGCACTGTTCAGCTGCTGCAACAGGGACCCCTGCCGAGTGGGGGAGTCCCTGACGAGGACCCCAGTGTCCCCGGCGCATGGGGAGTTTGTGGCCAGTCAGGGCCAAGCAGCATCTCAGCTCTATGTCTGCGCTGCACCATGGTGGGTCCGAGGGGGAAACAGATACCTGAGGAGTTGAGCCACTCCATGGGAGCAGGGACAAAATGCAGGGCCCTGGAAGGCGATGGCTGCATGGCCTGATGGTGCTGGGCCCAGAAAACCTCTTGGACATTCCTGCAGTCAAGTGTGTGGAGGCCTCACAAGCATCTCAGGAGCCAGTAAGGAGGACCAGACACCCTCCCAAAGCTCGGGCAGGCCCCTACCCGTCCCCCCCCTCGCTCCCTACCCTTGTGGCTGCTCCGGCCTCGCGATGGCTGCCGCGGGGGCTTCCTCGTCCTTCCCACCTCCTTTGGGGCTGCAGCGGTGCGCTCCCTGAGCCCCCCCTTCTGCCCACACTTGGACCTTCCTATGGTCTGTCCCTCCTCCTCAGTCCCCTCATGAACCTCACTTGTCGCGTCCGGACTGCCCCCAGGCTGTCCCCACCTCATCATGACCCACGCCTGGTGGCAGTGTTCTGACCCCACTCTTCTTGGTTCTCCTGTAAGCTCTGACTGCTTACTCCCCGCAGCAGCTGAGTCACCATACCCGTGCTGCCTCCTGACCACTCAGTGTCCTGGTGACCCACCTCTGTGACCTCTTTGGGCCTCCCCGCATCTTCCTCTCCCACGACTTAAACACCTCTTGATCTCTTCACGCTGTCTCACACCTGGCCTGTCCCCTCACTGTGTCCTTCTCCTCTTTACCCTCCGCAGGCCTTTGTCACGAAGTCAGGAACACAAGCACACACCTGCACACAGATGCTCACAACAGCATGTTAGCCAAAAGGTGAAATCAACCCAAATGCCCATCAAAACATGCCAAGCCAAGTGCTGTCGAGTCGGATCTGACTCATGGGACAAAAATGTGGTAAATCAATGTGGGATTCTTTTCAGATGTAAAGGCACGTGGTACACACTGGATGAACCTTAGAAACGAAAGGTCACGAAATGTAGGATGCCAACTAGATGAAAAATCCGGGGTAGGGAAATCCATAGACGTAAAAACCAACTATGAGAATTCCAGGGGCCACAGGAAGAGACTCCTGCCTCCTGTTCACAGGGGTTACGTCTGGGGGTATGAAAATGCTCTCGATCCAGAGAGGGGTGAAGGGAGCACAGCAGTGTGAAATCAGGGAAAGCCACTGAATTATACACTTTAAAAAGATCAAAACGGGAAACTTTCAACTTCACTAGATGATAAAGTAACTGGTGAACAAAGGAAAAACTACCAACAAATAAAAGAGATCCCTCTTAGGTAAGGGGCAGGAGGCTCCAGAGCAGAGCGAATCCCTACTTTGGCTCAGAGCCTGACACTGGAGGCCAGGCTGAGGCTTGCTCTGCCGCTAGACTGGTTTCGGCAGTCCGTGCCCCTCGTGGATCGGGAGCAGGTTCTGGAGACAATGTTCATTCTGGACCTGGAATGGGTACAGAGGTGAATCTCGGCATGGGTCTGGAGCAGATTCTAGGAGCGATGCCTGATACGGCCCCAGAGAGTGTTCCTGAGGGGAATCTTCATGTGGACCTGCGGCAGATTCTGGAGGCCACACTCGGTGGGGACCTGGAGTGAGTGCTGGCAGGGACATTCGAAGTGGACCTCACACAGGTTCCTGGGGGTGAATCTTCATGTGGATCTAAGTAGGAGCTGGAGGTAACGCTGTACGCAGACGGGCAGCAGGTTCTGGAGCTGAATCTCCATCCTGAGGCTGTGCTCTGTGTGGATTGGAGTGGGTTCTGTGGGTGACGAGGACCTGGAGTGCCTTCTGCTGGTGAGGTTCGATGTGGATCTGCAGAAAGTGCCGAAAGCAATGCTCAGTGTAGATCTGGATCAGGTTCCAGAGGAAACTCTCGACATGGCTCTGAAACAGTTTTGAAGCAGGTTCTGTAAAGAACACTCGCAATGTATCTGGAGTGGGCTCCAAAGGTGGTGTTTGGGTTGGAGAAGCAAGAAGAAACAAAGTGTACCAACATGACAGCCTTTCCACAGACCAGAAAACTTTTCATTGTCCTTAAGAGAAGCCCAAGCCCAAGCACTCCTCCCCTGGAGTCTGCCCAGACTGCAGCCCACCAGGCGAGCGGTCTGTGGTGACTGACGCCCGCTCTTCTTCACCTGGTCCAGCTTCTCGGATGACGTGTTGAGCACACAGACTGAACAAGCACGGAGCATGGTGAAAGGATACAACTCTGACGCACACCTTTCCTGACTCTCCAGACTGTCCCGTTGTTCTGTTCGAATGAGTGCCTCTTGGTTGGTGTGCAGGATCCTCCTGAGCACCGCTAAGTATTCCGGTCACAGTGTGATCCATAACTGGTTATGGCCAGTAAACGCCTTTGCATAGTCAGCAAAACACAGGTAAACAACTTCCTGGTGTCCTTTGCTTTGGCTGGGATCCATCTGACATCAGCAGTGATATCTGTCATTTGATATCCTCTACTGCATCTGGCCAGAATTTCTGGCAGTTCTCTGCTGATGTAGTGCTACAACCCTGCTTGAATGATCTTCAGCAAAATATTACTTGTATATAATATCAATTACATTGTTTGACAATTTCTCCATCCTGTTGGACCACCTGTGGAATAGAGACCAATATGGATCTCTTCTGGTCGATTGACTGGGTAACTGTCCTCCGGATGTGCTGGCACGGCTCCCTCAGTCAGCCCCTGCAGCCCTGCATCCATCTGTTGAAACAGCTCAGTGGATGTTCCCTCGCTTCCTGGAGCCCAGTTTTTCAATGGTGTCCTCAGAGCACCTGCAACTTCTTCCTTTAGGGCCCTTGGTCCTTGATGAGAGCCACCCCTGAGGTGGCTGAACGGCTTTGATGCAGCAACACTGTGGATTCCTTGCATCTTCTTTGGATGCTTTCTGTGTCACTCCATGTTTTGCCCAGGCTTGAATTTTTTCTTCAGTTCTTTCTGCTTGAGAAATGCCAAGTGTATTCTTCCCTTTGGGTTTTCTGTCTCCAGGTATTGATGTTATTGTTGGTGGTGGTGGCGGTGGTAGGTGCCGTCGAGTTGGTTCCAACTCATAGCGACCCAGTGAACAACAGAACAAAACGCTGTCCTGTCAGTCTTGTGACAAGTCCACAATCATTTTTTAGCTTAAGCCCATTGTTATGGCCACTGTGCCAATCCACCTCGTCAAGGGTGTTCCTCTTTTTCACTGACCCACCACTCTACCAAGCATGATGTCCTTCTCCAGGGACTGATCCTTCCTGACAACAGATCCAAAGTATGTAACACGCAGTCTTGCCATCTTTGCTTCCAAGGAGCACTCTGGTTGGACTTCTTCCAGAACAGATCTGTTGGTTCTTCCAGTGGTCCATGATATATTCAACATTCTTCTCCAACACCACAATTCAGAGGCATCAATTCTTCATCTGTCAGGCTTTCTTCGTGGATGATGTCTTTCATGCCATTCCACAACTCATCTGGTCTTCCATCATTAATGTTAAATGTGTCAAATCGATCCTTGAGATGGTCTCTAAGCTCAGGTGGGATGTACTCAGGGTCGCAATCTGCTTTCATAAAACTGTCCCAATTTTCTTCACTCTCAGCAAAGCAATGAGCAACTGATGGTCTGTGCTGCAGTAAGCAGCTGGCCTTGTTCTGGGTGACAACACCAAGCTCCCCTATCATCTCTTTCTACAGAAGTAGTCGCTTCGATTCCTGTATACTCCGTCAGGTGAAATCTACGTGTATACGAGGCCTGCCGATTAAGTCCGCAAACTCATCCTAGAAAAAATGCTGCATACCTCACCGCTGAATATCGCTACAATAACCTTTGAAGTCCTCCCCTTGGGAAGCTATCAACTGACACATGTGCCTAGTCCACCCTTTAAAGCAATTTTAGAACAGTTTTTCTGGAATGGCCATCAGAGCTGTCATTGTATCACCCTTGATGTCCTCAATGTTGTCCAAATGTCTTCCTTTCAATATTTCCTTTATCTTCGGGTAAGGAAAAAGCCACTGGTGGCCAGGTCAGGCGAGTAGGGAGGGTGTTCCAATACAGTTATTTGTTTACTGGCGAAAAACTCCATCACGGACAATTATATAGTTAAGTTTGTGAACTTGCCACTGTGCCACCATGCGCAATGGCCATTCCAGTAAGAGTTCCAAGATTACTTTGAAGGGTGGACTAGGCTCTGACATCAGCACATTGCTTCCCTCGGGGAGTACTTTGAAAGTAACCACAGTGATATTCAGCAATGAGGTATGTAGGTATGTAGCACGTAGAACAATGAAGTTCAGATGCTTAATTTGCCAGATCTTGTTTTTGCTGGTGAAAAAGGTATTTGCAATGAAGAAGTTGTTAGTCTTGCAAAATTCTATCAAGTGATCTCTGGCATTGTTTCTATCACCAACACCATATTTTCCAACTACCAGTCTGTCTTAGGCTGGGTTTTCTAGGGAAGCAAAACCAGTAACACATGTAGGTACAAGGAAAGATTTACAATATATACATAGATAGATAGATAGATACAGATATAGGAAACAGCTCACATAATCACAGAAGCTGAATGTCCCAAGCTCTGGCACAAGCCTCACATGGCCACAGAAGCTGAGGAACCCAAAGTCAGCGAGTCAGAGACCAGAGATCTAGATCACCGGTTGTGTAGGTCAATGGATACCAAGCCGGTGGCGAGACGAAGCAACAGAGGCTGGCCAAACCAGGATCAGCAGGTCAGGGAACAGGAGCGGCAGAGGCTGGCAAACCCAGGATTGGCAGGTCAGGGAGTAGGACTCCCAAGTGCCAACTGTAAGGACTAATGAGTCCAACAGCTGCTGGTTCAAGTCCCGGAACCAGACGCTGGAAGAAGAGAGCAGGAGCTTGAACGACCAGCAGCCACAGTAAAAAGTCACGAGATGAGATCCAAGGGGCAGGGAGCCACCACAAACCCCGCCCTGCCACTTAATACAGCAGCCAAATATGTAGTAGCCAAGTTGACATAATCCTGACCACTACACGTCCTTCTTCTTTGTTTCCAACCTTTGCATTCTGATCACCAGTAATTACTAATGCATCCTGAATGTATGTTCAGTCAATTTCAGACTGCACAAGATGGTAAAAATCTTCAGTTTCTTTGGCCTTAGTGGTTGCTGCAAAAATCTGAATAACAGTTGTATTAACTGGTCTTCCTTGTAGACATGTGAATGTTATTCTGTCACTGATGGAGGTCTACTTCAGAACAGATCTTCCAATGTTCTTTTTAGTGATGAATGCAATACCATTCCTATTCAGTTTTCATTCCCTGACTGTCCAATTCAGAATGGTCAATATCAGTCCATTTCAGCTCATAACTCCTAGGATACTGATGTTTATGCATTTCATTTTTGAAAATTTCCTATTTTCCTAGATTCATACTTCATACATTCCACATTCTGATTATTAATGGATATTGACAGCTGTTTCCTGTCATTTTCCGTCAGGCTGTATCAGCAAATGAAACTCCTGAAAGCTTGACTCCATCCACATCATCAAGGTGGACTCTAATTGAGGAGGCAGCTCTTCTCGTTTGTCTTTTGTTTGCCTTCCAACCATTGTAGCTCATTTTCCCACACTGTATCTGACAACGTTCCACTGCTATTCATAAGGTTTTCACTGGCTAATTCTTTTTTTTTTAATGTTTTATGATTGAGTGAAAATGTACATTCCCATATAAATTCACATGCTCACCTATATGCAGCTGCCACTGCTCTCCCTGCCCAGTGAAAGCACATCCCTCCTACCTGCTCCACACATGTCTTAACCTCCCAAGTTTCCTATCCCCTCTTCTCCACCCACTCCCCTTCATCCAACAAGAGGTCAGCAGGACGACATCCTATAGATGCATAGAACCATAAAATTCCCACAGGATAGTGTCACTCTGTGTCGCCAAGTCCAATCCATTGCTGTCCAAAAAGTTGACCTTCATCATGATTTATGGACAGGGGCAGCATCAGGGCCAGGGGCCATGCTCCCAGGGGAACACCGAAGCTCCTGGACCATCAATTGAGATCTTTTAGTGGAGATCTCAGGGTGCACCCCTATTTATTCTCTTGTTTCCAGTGAGACTCAACTTTGTGAGCTCCATCGTGGCTATCACTGGTGGTGGCCAGGCACCACCTGGTTCTTCTGGTCATGAGTCGATGTAGAGACCCATTCACGTGGGTCTCTCTGTCTTCTGGGTTCTCTTTTTCCCATGTCGTTCTTGTCCTCGGTGATCATCCATTCCTGCTGAGTTGGGACCATTTGCTGTACCCTCAGATGGCAGCTTGGCAGCTTTTAAGACCACAGATGCCACTCACCAATGCGGGGTGCAGAGAATCCTCATTAGCAAAATGCTAGCTGTGCCAATTGGCCTCGATTTTGCATGACAGCGTGGCCCTCGGCCCCCCACCCCAGCTACTCTGTCCTTGCAATATTGGGTTAAGATGGAGGAGTACTCAAATTGTGTTGAAGTCCAGTTATTATTGATTTTCTTTGTAATGTGTGCTGTCACCGATTTCATCCAACCAAATTTCTATCAACTATCTAATCTAAACCCTCCCCCCTCCCCTTCCTTCCCTCTCTCCCCATCCATGCAGCCATCAAAGATTCTTTTCTTCTATGCATGAATGGGTTTTTAAGTTCTTATCGTAGGGGTCTCATACAATATTTGTCCTTTTGTTGCTGACTACTTTCACTCAGCATAATGTCCTCTAGCTGAAGCCAGGTCAAAAGATGTTTCCTGCAGTCATCGTTGTTCTTTATCATTGCATAGTGTTCCATTGAGTATGTATACCATAGCTGACCTATCCATTCTTCTGTTGTTGGGCATCTTGGTTGATCCCATCTTTTGGCTATTGTGGACTGTGCTGCAGTGAACATTCGTGTGCATGTATCAGTTGATGTGAATGGCCTTGATTCTGTAGGATATATTCCAAGCAGTGGAATCACTGGGTCAAATGGTATATCTAGATCCAGCTTTCTAAGAAAGCACCAGATTGCTTTTCAAAGAGGTTGCAGGCTAATTCTTTTCAGAAGTAGATTTTCAGGTCCTTCTTCGTAGTTAATACAATTATTATTCAAATTTCTGAGCCCTAAAATGAAGAAAGTGACGACTTCTACCAACTTCTGCAGTGTGAAATTGAACAGGCACATTGATAATTACTGGAGATTGAACAGGAAAGTTGAAAACAAAGGAAGGAAGATCAGTATTTGGAAAAATATGACCTTGGAGGTAGAAACAATGCCAGACATCACATGATTGAATTTTGCAAGGCAATGACTTCTTCATCGCAAACACCTTTTTTCCACTGATATAAATGGAGGCTCAGACCTTGCCATGGAATACACCAAATCAAGTTGAATACATGTGTGGAAAGAGATGCTGGAAAAGCTCAGTATCAGTCAGGGCAATGCCAGCAGCTAATTGAACATCAGAACATCAGTCACTCATAGGCAAATAGAAGCTGATGCCGAAGAAACTTAGAACAAATCCATGAGATCCAAAGTGTGACCTTGAGTGTGTGCCACCGGAATTTATAGACCATCTCAGAAATAGGTTTGAGGCATTGAACATTAACAACCAAAGATCAGACAAGTTGTGGGATGACATCTACGACATCATACATGAAGAAAGCAAAATGTCATTAAAAAGACAAGAGACAAAAGGAAAAAAGACCAAAATGGGTGTCAGAACAGATTCTTGAAGGTTGAGTAGCTAAAGCCAAAGGGAGAAAGGATGAAGTACAAAAGCTAATCACAAGATTTCAAAGGGTGGCTCGAGAACACGAAGTATTATTATGACATGTGCAAGGACCTGGAGACAGAAAACCAAAAGGGAAAAAAATCACACAGTGTTTTCCAAGCTGAAAGGACTGAAGAAAAATATTCAAGCCTCAAGTTGCAATATCGAAGGATTCTATGAAGAAAATATTAAACAATGTGTACATATTTAAGCCAAGAAGCACAATGTTCGCTGACATCACTGTCTTAGCATTAAAAAAAAAAAAAAAAAAAAAGATGGAAGAAGTACACAGAGTGGCAACACCAAAAAGAATGGGTCAGTGTTCAACCATTTCAGGAGGCAGAGTGTGACCAAGAATGGGTGGAGTGAAGGAGCAAGTCTACGCTGCCCTGAAGACGCTGGGGGAGAAGGCAGCTTCTGGAATCATCCAAGTATCAGCTGAGCGGCTTCCACAGACAGGTGCGGCACTGCAAGGCACAGCTGTCTGGGCCAAGAAATCTGGTGGACAGCCACCTGGCCCACAAATCAAAAGAGATCCATATCTGTGCCTATTCCCAAGAAACTTGATCCAATTCCAGAAATTAACGAATAATAGCATTAGTATCAGATGCAAGGAAAATTTTGCAAAAGATTATTCCAAAGCAGTTGCAGCAATATATCAACAGGTAACTGCCAGAAGTTCAAGCCAGATGCCAGAGAGTCTGTGGAGCCAGAGACATCGCGGCTGATGCCAGTCGAATCCTGGACAAAAGCAGAGTATGAAGGATTGCATTGTGTTCCCCCCAAAATGCAGGTATCAGGTTAGTTGGCCCCTGATTCCTGCTGTTAGTGTAGCTGTGGTGCCCTTCGTTTTGTGATTTTCCCATACTGTCAATCTTCATGTCTGCCTGTGGTGAACAGAGCAAGATTGGGTTATTTTAAAGAGGATTAGGGTGTTAAGACTTGTGTTAAGACTCCCGGCATTGTCCCTATTTCTTCTTCTTTGATCTGTGTCATTTTAGACCTGATATTTAGGACTTTGGTCCACTTTGAGTTAGCATTAGTGTGTGGTGTCAGATACGGGTCTTTTTTGATTTTTCAAAAAAATATTTTATCGTGTTTTAAGTGCAAGTTTATAATCCAAGTCATTTTGTCATATAAACACTTCCCCCCAAACACACACATCACTTTGGAATTCTGTCTGCTCTCTCCACCCTGTGCCTGCACACTTCTTCTTTCCAGCCTGTATTTCCCGCATCCATTCAATCAACTCCAGTGACCCGCCACCTTCTCATCTTGACCACGGACAGGAGCTGCTCAGATAGCCTCATGTACATATTTAAGCCAAGAAGCACAATGTTCGCTGGCGTCACTCTGTCTTAGACTCCAGCCCAATCTTTGTCTGAAGAGCTGGCTTCAGAGCTGGTTTCAGCTCTGAGCTAACAGTTCAGGGACCGTGTTCTCAGGGAACCCTCCACTCTGTCGGATTATCCAGTCTGATCATTTCATAGAGTTCTAGTTCTGCACATCCGTGTTCCTCCCACTATGTCAGAGACTCTGGGAAACCCTGGTGGTGTAGTGGTTAAGTGCTACGGTGGCTATCCAGAAGGTCATCAGTTCAAATCTGCCAGGTGGTACTTGGAAACTCTATGGGCCGGTTCTACTCTGTCTGTATCGTGAGTCAGAATCGACTCGATGGGAGTGGGTTTGGATTTGGTTTATGTCAGGGATCCTATGTTGTGTTCCCTGTCGGCGCAGTCACTGGTGGTGGCTGGGCACCATTTGCTTCTTCTGGTCTTGCGGCCCCTTCGGTCTCCTGTGCTCATGTTCTCCTCATGTCTTTGGTGTCCTTCATTCTTCTCTGCTTTGCCTGGATTGGGACCAATTTATGCTACTTAGACAGCTACTTGATAGCTTTTGTGACTCAAGATGCCACTCACCAACGTGGGATGCAGAACATTTTGATTACAAGAAAGAGAGTTATGCCAATTGATCTAGATGTCCCCTGAAACCGTGGACCCCAGAACCCTGCTGCTATACTTAATCTTTTAAAATATTGGGTGGCATTTAGGAAATCTCTTAGCTTTTGGTATCGTCCAGCTGTGCAGATCTCCCTACTCAACTGCGTGCTGTCATTTTCTTCACCTGACCCAATCCCCGTCTACTATCTAGTCTATGAATACCCCACTCTCCTTGTACATTGAAGATTATTTTCATCTGCGTTTAAACCTGTTCTTGAGTCCCCTATAATATGGATATCATATAATCTTGGCCCTCTTGCAACTAAATTCAATCAGCATGTCTTCCAGATGACTCCGTGTTACATTTCTTAAGATCGTCGTTCTTTACCGTTGCTTATATTCTGTTGTGTGACCACACCAGTTTGGTTATCCATTCATCCCTTTATGGGCACCTAGGTAGTTTCCATCTTCTTGTGATTGCAAACAGTGCTACAAAAAACAGTGGTATGCATGTATCTATTCACGTGACCACCCTTATGTTTCTAGGGTCTATTCCAAGAAGTGGGATTGCTGGATCACATGTTATTTCTATTTCTAGCGTTTTAGGGAAGCACCAAATTAATTCCAAAGTGTTTGTACCATTGACTGCCGGGAGCCGGTCCCAACCCTTTGTAGGGTCCCGCACGGAGGGAGGGAAGACGTCGGCGGGAAATGAACAAAGGAGACAGGAAAGAATTTTCTGGTTTAAGGCAGCCCGACCAGCAGAAGATCTGTTCTGTGTATCTGTGTCGAGAGCTGTCGTCTTTATTTTTTATAGGTGAGGTGATGTAATGTTCACCCGATTTTCTTTATTATACAAACTATTGGTTAACAAGAAACTAACCTAACATCATTGGCTAACAAGAAAGTGACCCCTCGTGGTCTTCTACTTCTAATTAATTGTCAAGGCCTTTTTGGATAATTGTCTAAGCCAGGTGTCCGCGTGTCAAGGAACACAATTAATGGTTTTATTTGTACCTCAAAGTGGAAGGTACCAAAAGGCAGACTCCTCAAGGTCTCACCATTTGGCCGTCTCAATTTGTTTTTCCAAGTTCTTATTTATATCTTCCTGTGTAGATAGTAAGTGTATGCCATCCCCCAATTAAGCCAGCTGCACTAAGAAAGATGTTGCTTTAGTGTTTATCAGTTTTCTATACCAGCTATAATGAACCTAAAAGTTTATTTATTCTTCCTGTTGCAAAGAGAAAAGATGCTTTGTAGTTTTAATGGCTATGTGGAGAATTGTCCTTGAGAGCTTCTCAAGGGTTAGCTTGCAAACCTGTGTATGTGAAGAAAAGGGAGGGGGGAATGCAATTAGGGGGAAGCCAGTGAAGCTGGGCAGGCCTCAGTGCTATCAGGCATGCTGCATTGAAATCCATTCCTCTGATCTCTATACCCCAGAATTTCCTGGTCAGATTGCCCCAATATAATCTCATAAACCGAGGGGTAGAAGCCCCTAGCAGAAGGCACCTCCTTGATCCTCATGTCAGGAGGGGATATCTTTTTAGGAGAATTTAATTAAGAAGCAAAATATTCTCAGGGATAATACGCTAAAAAATATGTTACAGGTGAGATGCTTTGGTCTGTCATTGACAGAAGTTTGTGACTTTGTCTACAATGACCTTATGCGGAATGGCGGGCCTCTGCAATTGACCTTCAAACCAGCAGTGTAGAACAGTTCCAGTCTTTCCATAGTGTGTTCAACATTTATTATTATGTTTTTTGATTAATGCCAGCCTCATTGGGGTGATATAGTCTCTCACTTTAGTTTTGATTTGGATCTCTCTAATGGTTAATGATCGTGAGCATTTCCTCATCTGTTAGTTGCCTGCGTATCTTCTTTGCTGAAGTGCCTGGTCATTTCCGTTGCCTATTTTAAATTGGGTTGTCTTTTTCTTGTTGAGGTTTTGTAATACCTTATTGATTTTGTAGACTAGATGCTGACTGGATTCGTGGTGGCCATTCCCCCCACCCCCCACTCCCCAGTCTGTAAGTAGTCTTTTCACTCTTTGGGTGAGTATGCGTGTTTGATTTTTAGGAGTTTCCACTTATCTATTGTCTCTCCGGATGTTTGTGCATTGTTAGTAATATTTTGTAGTCTGTTTCTGCTGTGTATTAAGGATCCTAACATTGTCCCTATTTTTTCTTCCATGATATTGATTGCTTTATATATTTAGTTTTGGGTCCATTTTAAAATTTTTTTTATATTAAGTGAAGTATACAATCCAAGTCAATTTTCCATGTGTTTTGTGCCTGTCTTTATGATTTAGATTTCCAGTAGCTACGCTGGAAAACTTTATGTGTCAGTCAATCTGAAACACAAAACCTTTCTTAGTAGCTTAAGCTAGATATTATATGAAATGTGTTTCACAGTAACCCATAATAATTTCCTGACAACCCTGACATGTGACAGAAAGCCACAAAAAATTTTGATAAAGGAAAGGTGCTAAAAAGTGTTACTAGATTACATGTAATGTGTAGTTACAATCAAGAGAAACACCTGATTATCTTTCAGTCACATCTATATGTTAATACTTCTTCTTATGTTTTTCCTTAATATTAGACAGCCAATGCATAAAATTACATCACAATTTTACTATTTCTTTATTGCTAACTTGGCCACGACTTTCTTTTTTGCATCTAGAATTACAGCCTAGTTTGCTGGGCATTCACAGCCTTTACCTATGACGTCTTCTTATTGCTATTCAGCTGCACAAAGACCCGACAATCTTGGCATATCCTGACCAGATGGTGTGGTGCCCCCACATCATTACACAGCATATTGTACTTGGAGCTCTTTAAAAATAAGGTTAATCTTCATATTTAAAATGTTTTTCCTAGGGTTTTTTAAAACCACTTAGTTCTGAATTTTTTTATAATTCAGAGTATTGTTTTTAAATTAATCATGACCATATTAACATTTACTGTCTGTGGGTGGGTTTTTAAAACTTTGCTGGTTTCCTGAAAATGCTTGACAAATACTGGTCAACACAAAGATGGACTATGTTAGATTTCAGAAAAGAACTGTGATTAGACTGAATCAAACTTTCCAAAAACTCTTACACTGAAGGTGATGAGTTCACAGATGGCAGCTGATCCAGAATCATATGGAACAGAAGTCAATCACTTAAGAGGAGTAAAGGAAGATTATGGGTTTTATAAAGGAATACTGCTGGTGTTTTAAGGTCCTACTTTCTGGGTACCAGAAACCATTTTTCTTTCTCCTGTATTGTTAAACTAACAGGTCTAGATACTGTAACTCTTGAATTAGAAGTTCTTCTCTTGTAAAAAGAGTTTTATGACATTTCTGGGTCACTTTTAACAGCAAAGTTCCTAGAGAAATAAAAACACAACAATAATCTCTGACCTCAAAAGTCAAGGTGACATGACAAATAGCCTTAGATTTTTTTTAACTTCTTTTTTTCAAGGGCTCTCTCTTCAAATTTATTTAATTTTATTTGATTTTTTATTATGATTGAAGGAAAATGATGCAAGGAGGGGTGGCTTGCCCTTGAGGAGAACACTCAGAAATTGAAAGCCTCCCACAGGACAGCATGTCCACCACGAGCCTTTGAAGCCTGTATTCTCACATACCCTCTAACAGAAAGCTGGCTGTCAAGCGTGCATTGCTCACGCCTTCTGTTTCCCCCGGGCACGCGTGGTGTGCTCCTCATGATACGCTTTTCTGTGGTGGATCCAACTAACCAGTTTTCAGTGACTCCTTTCCAGCTGACAGTGAGTCTGCAGGGGCAACCCCTTGTTTAGATTTCCAGTGAATACGTGGGTGACATACTTTGAAAATTTTGACACTACCATTAAATATTCATAGTAACGATGCTAGTTAAGTATTGAAGAGATAATGTTAAACTGTTATAAAATGAAGAGTCAAAAAGAAACCCATCAGCCCAACACTCAGGCTGTGGTTGGTATAGTTGAATTGGAGAAATCAGTAAAAAAAATACCTGTCAAACACTTTTGGACAAACAGCAAAGTTGCTAGAGAGATAAAAACACAACAATAATCTCTGACCTCAAAAGTCAAGGTGACATGACAAATACCCTTAGATTTTTTTTAATTTCTTTTTTTTAAGGTCTCTCTCTTCAAATTTATTTAATTTTATTTGATTTTTTATTATGATTGAAGGAAAATGTACACTCCCATATAAATTTTCATGCTCACCTATATGCAGCTCCAACTGCTCTCCCTGCCTGGTGACAGTACACTCTTCCTCTCTACTCTGTATGTCCTATCTTCCCAAGAGTCTCCCATACCCTTCTCTCTACCCACTCCCCTTCCTCTAGTAAGAGGTCAGCAGGATGACAACCTATAGATGCAGAGAACCGTAAACTGGCCACAAAATACAGTCACTCTGCGTCACCAAGTCCAATCCATTGCTGTCCAAGGAGTTAACCTTCATTATGCTTTATGGACAGGGGCAGCATCAGGGCCAGGGGCCATGCTCCCAGTGGAACCCTAAAGCCCCTGGACTATCAATTGTGGTCTTTTAGTGGAGAACTCAGGGTGCACTCCTATTTATTCTTGTGTTACCAGTGAGACTCAATTTTGTGAGCTCCATCGTGGTTGTCACCGGTGGTGGCTGGACACCATCCGGTTCTTCCAGTCACGAGTCGATGTAGAGACCCACTCACATGAGTGTCTTCTGGGTTCTCGTTCCCCCATTTTGTTTTGGTCCTTGGCGATCATCCATTCCTGCTGAGTTGGGACCATTTGCTGTACCCTCAGATGGCAGCTTGGCAGCTTTTAAGACCACAGACACCACTCACCAACGTGGGGTGCAGAGAGCCCACATTGGCAAAATGCTAGTTGTGCCAATTGGCCTAAATTTCACCTGAAAGCATGGTCCCCAGCCCCCCACCCCAGCTATTCTGTCCTTGCAATATTGGGTTAAGATGGGGGGAGTACTCAAGCTGTGTTGAAGTCCAATTAATACTGATCTTCTTTCTAATGTGTGCTGTCACCGATTTCACCCAAGCAAATTTCTATCAACTGTCTAAACCCTCCCCATCTCGCCCTCCCTCCCTCTTTCCCCACCCTTGCAGCTGCCAAAGAGTCTTTTCTTCTACGCATGAGTCTGTTTTTAAGTTCTTATTAGGGGTCTCATACCACATTTGTCCTTTTGTCACTGACTACTTTCAACATAATGTCCTCCAGTTGAAAACAGTTTATGAGATGTTTCCTGAAATCATCGTTGTTTTTTATTATTGCATAGTGTTCCATTGAGTATATATACCATACTTTACCCATCCATTCCTCTGTTGTTGGGCATCTGGGTTGATTCTATCTTTTTGCTATTGTGGACTGTGCTGTGATAAACATTTGTGTGCATGTATCAGTTGGCGTGAATGGCCTTGATGCTGTAGGATATATTCCAAGCAGTGGAACTACTGGGTCAAATGGTATATCTATTTCTAGCTTTTCAAGCAAGCACCAGATTGCTTTCCAAAGACATTGCACCATTTTGAAATCCCACCATCAGTGTAGGAAGAGTTCCAGTTTCTCCACAGCCTCTCCAGTATTTGTTTTTTTTGCATTTTTTGGATCATGGCCTACCTTGTTGGGGTGAGATGGTATCTCATTGTAGTTTTGATTTGAATTTCTTTAATAGCTGAAGATCATGAGCATGTCCGCATGTGTTTTTTTGGCTGCCTGAATCTCCTCTTTAGAGAAGTGTCTGTCCACTTTAGAGAAGTGTTTGTCCATCACTTAATTGGATGATTTATCTTTCTCTTGTAGATATTTTGTAGTACCTTATAGATTATGGAGATCAGGCATCAGTCTGCCATATAGTTGCCAGATATTTTTTTTCCATTCTATAGGTGGCTATCTTGGTCACCTGGTACTGCTCCAACAGAAAATAACACAAGTGGAAGGTTTCATGAGGAGAAGCTTTTATTGTCACAGTCTGGTAAGCTGCAAATCCATTTATAAATTGTAGGTCCACTCAGTAAGAATTTATGGCAGTTCTGTAGGCTGAATGCAAATCCAGTGAGAGCATCTTGACACAGGAACCTCGGGTCCAAAGGACGTGCTCTCCTCTGGGTGCTTCTCTCTTGGTGGTATGAGGTTCTCAGCTTCCTCAGTTGACTTCTCTCCCTTATATTTCACAAGCTGGTAGCTTGGGTCCTGCCTCACTAACACAACTGTAAACCATTCCCCATCATCAGTATCACAGAGGCAGAATTCACAACACATAGGAGGAAGGGCACCATATTGGGACTCACAGCCAAATCAAATCAACACAGACATTTGTGGGGGGACACAAATCAACCCATGACAGTGGCCTTTTAATTCTATTAATAAAATCTTTGGATGAGCAAAAGCGTCTGATGCTTAATAGTTCCCATTTATCTATTTTCTCTTCCGATGACTGTGGTTTGTTGACAGACTCTGAAGTCTGTGTACGTTGTGTTTAAAACTTCCATTGTTGTTCCTACTTTTTCTAGATTTATTTTTCTTGATTAGCTCATGAAAGTCGAGTCTGTGCAAACCCATCCTGTTGCATTTGGATAAATGACACAGGAGAAGAACAGGACATGCAAGGAACCACACAGCTAGCTGCTTGGTTACACACTGTGATACCCTTACAAACATCAGATTTACTCTGTTGGTTATCATCAGGAATAGCTACAAGCACTAGATCATGGCTGCTAGGGATAATGATGCCCTCAGTCTGCATCCTGACAGGATTAGATATAATAAAATTATCTCCTATTTTTCTTGCAGTTAGATGCCCTAAGTTGGTTCCAACTCATACTGACCCGATGTACAACAGAAGTAAACACTACCTGGTTCTGCGCCCTGGTCACAACTGTTGTTATGCTTCAGCCCATCATGTGGCCACATCATGTAGTGTCAGTCCATCTCAGAGGGCTTTCCTCTTTTTTGTTGACCATCTGTGAAGCAAGGTATCCTTCTCCAGGGTCTGATCCCTCCTGAAAACATGCCCCAAGTATGCGAAAAATAGTTCCGGCAACCTGGCTTCTAAGAAACATTTTGCTTGTATGAGTTCCAAGATAGACGCATGGACTAGTCCCTAGAGAAGCAGAGGGTAAATGAAATCGTGGAAGACCCTCAAAAACATGGATTGACATAATCGCTGCAACAATGGGCTGAAGATAACAATTGTCAGGGTGGCACGAAACTGGGCAGTGTGTCGTTCTCTCCTGTGCGGGGTGGTGTGAGTCGGACCTGATGTGACGGCAGCTCACAGCAACAGCAGGATGTTAATCAGGCAGGATCAGAGGAGCTATGTGAATGGGTGGGACTCAATTTATAGGATGGACTGGCGTCTTGAGTCAGTCTCTTGAGGTATAAAACAGAGAATCAAGTAGGAGCAAAGAGACCACTTAACCACAAAGCAGGAAGAGCCAGGACTGGTAGGTGTCCTTTGCACCCAGGATCCCTGTGCTAAGGAGCTACTAGGCCAACGGAAGATTGATGACCAGGACTTTCTGCCCGAGCTGACAGTGGAAAAGCCTTGCTAGGGGACTGGTGCTCTGAATTCACACTTCCAGCCTCCTGGGCTGTCAGAGAATCTGTTCTATTTGTTAAAGCCGCCCCGTCGTGGTATGTCTGTTGCCGGGGGCCAGCCTCGTGGGGGTCAGGGATCACGAAGGGATGGGTGGTGTCGGCGACGAAATGAGGCTCAGACAACCAGGAATCTGAAGGTCAGCAGCCTGTTAAGGCTTGTCTTTCTTTATTTTTAATATAATCAATGAGGTGATATGATTTTCACCCTGCTCTTTGATCATGTAAGCTGTTGGCTAGTAAGGAATGGATACCTCGTGGTCTCTTTTCATGTTAATCATTAGGGCCTTCTAGATAATGGCCCGAGACAGTGGTCTCTTTTCATGTTAATCGTTAGGGACCTCCAGGTAATGGCCTGAGACAAGTATATTGTGGTGATAATTAACAGTGAAAACAAAGCTATGCCTTGAGCTCAATCAGCTCTGCCTATGCCTTGAGGTCAAAGATGCAGGAAGAGGGGTAGGCTCATCTAAAGGTTCTTATCTGGCTGTCTCTATTTGTTCCTTCTTTGACCTTTTTTTATCTCTTCCTGTGGGGACAGTAAGCGCCTACTGTCCCCCACCCTATGTCTCTCTTAAGCTGTTCTAAGAAGGGTATTTCTTTAGTGTTTACTCATTTGCCATAACAATTATAATAAACTTGGGAGTCTATCCATCTTCCTGATGCAGGGAGTGGGATGTCTATATTTAAGGGCTGTGGGGGGGGGGTCGTCCCTGGGGAGCTTCCCAGGGCCTAACTGCAATCTTGCATTTCACATGTGGAGGGGGATGTGCAGTTGGGGGAAGTCAGTGGGGCCGGGCCAGCCTCGGCGTTCCCGGGCTGGGCATGCTGTGTCAGGATTCATTAAGCCGAGGGGGTTGTAAAGCCCTTCTTAGAAGACATCTTCCTTCATCCTTGTGCCAGGAGATGAGAGGGTACTTTTGAGGAAGGTTTCATTAGGATGCAAAATATTATCAGGGAGAGTACAGCCAAAAATATACCAAGGGTGAGATGCTTCCACTCGCCATCACATAGGCGTGTAGCTTTGCTTACAGGGGCTTCTGTCGGTGACAGGCCTCAGCAGTCTGTTAGAGCAACTGGATAAGTAAGACAGCAAGGATTCTAGGCAGCATTTCTGCACACCTGGGGTCGGCTCCAAGTCCATGTGTACCAGGTACAGTGGACTTTACCTGAGTTCTGAAGTGCAAGGACCACACTGGTCGATCTGAACTGCTGATGTTTTGGTTGTACCATGAGGTTAGCCACTGGACCCAGGCCTCCAAAGTACAGTTTATTTATAAATTAAAATGTAAAAAAAAGTTAAATAAGCTACAACAAAATATAAAAAGAAACTATGAAAATAACATAACCAAACATAAAGTATATTTTAAAATAAGTATTTGTCATGAAATTGAATCAAATGAAATCTTACAATAAATATAACATGCACTGTAAAATAAAACACTTGCAGAAATCTGTCTCTTCGTTACCTTTCATTCTCCCCTTCTGTGGGCCATGATCTCACCGATGCTATTTTATTTATCTGACATAATGTGTGGCCCATTAGACATCGGGTACATGTCCACTCCAGAGAAACATGAACCCAGGACAAGGGGTACATGTGAATAACCACTGTATGCTTCAACCACAGACTGGCCTGTCTTCGGGGTGGCCAGTATCAGGTGTCTGGGGGAACAGTACCAGTCTTGGGGACACAGCATCCCAGCTCAGAGGCTGCCCCCAAAGGGTTCTGTCTGTTGGCAAGGGACTGTCTGTCTGACACTTGCAGGGGACTCAGTCCTGAAGAGCACAGTTCTGGCTGTGTTTGCATGAACAGATCCTAAGGCTATCTCTGGAGGAGTAAAGTGCTGCTCTAAGGTGCTGTTGGGTCGAGTCTAACCCCATGTGCAACGGGGTAAAACCCTGCCGGTTTTGCTCCATCCTCATAGTTGGTGTCATGCTTGAGACCACTGTTGCGCCACACTGTAGTGGTCAGGATGTGTCTACTTGGCTACTGCATGTTTGGCTGCTGTATGAAGTGGCAGGGCGGGGCCTGTGGTGGCTTCCTGCCCTCAGCTCTCATTTCTCTGCCCTCCACCACCTACTTTCTGTCTGCTCATGTAGCAAGCAGCTCCTGCTCTGTCCTCTGGAGTCTGGTTCCTGGACCTGAACAAGCAGCTGTTGGATTCATCAAGACTTCCAGGTGGCTCTTGAGAGTCCTGTTCCCTGACCTGCTGTTCCTGGGTTTGCCAGCTCGTGCCACTCTGTGAATCAGCAGAGACCTCACAGTCTTGCTGCCAGCTTGGGATCTGCCAACCTGCACAGCTGGTGATCTAGAACTCTAGTCTCTGACCTGCTGATCTTCACCAGCTCCCATGGCCACGGGAGGCTTGTACCAGGATATGGGATGTTCACCTTCTACAATTGCATGAGCCCTTACCTTTATAGATAAGTCTTTCCTTGTGCTTTGTATATGAATCTTTCCTTGTACATATATGTGTTACAGTTTTACTTCCCTACAAAACCCAGCCTAAGACAATTTGGTACCAGTAGTGGTTCTAGGGAAACAAAACTGTAAAAATGAATCTTCTCAAATGGTTCTTGAGTCTGGCTAATATTCACACTGTTGCTAACCCTGCTCCTACCAGTAAAGAATATCATGCTAGTCCATGGGCCGAGGTGGAGGCACAGATCCACAAAATAGCACCACCAATCGATCAGATATTGGTGAAAGGTGACGCTTAGCCTGAAAACGTGTGATAACTTTTCAAAATTATGTGAGGATGAGAAGTATAAGGAAGTTGGTGGGCTGGTCCTACTTGTATTACACAAACTGGTGAAAGAAAGAGATGAGCTCAGGGTTTTGGAATCAAAGCTCTCATGCCATGTAAGAGATCTCAAAACTTAACACTTGCGCTTTAAAAGAAAACTTCATTACCTGTAATGGCAGAGCCGATACTGCCGAAAGCCAAACCCAGATGCTTATCATTCGAGTGGCGGAAATTGCAATGCCAGCTCAATTGCCAGTCTCGAGAGGTTTCTGAAGTGAGGACATTGATTGGGAAAAAAATGGGACCTTGAAACTTGGAATGGAGACATATGGGCAGAAGATAAGGAAGCTGGAGAGACAGAGCCCCCAACGTCCAGTGAAACAGTCCTGCCAGAAGATTCACACCCATGTGAAGAGATTACTTCATGTTTGTCTGCTAAATCAACCTGCATTATCCCCTCCACTCCAATCTAATGAGATTAGCTGTAGTCCAGTTGCTACTAAACAGCACCTGCCCGAGTCATTGCCTGAGGGGCATGGCCTGAGGCATATGCTTTAGAGACCATGCTGAGGGTTCTAAAAACACTTCTACACTACCCATTTTGGCTTCTAGACCTCTAACTGGACTTAAGTCCCAGCTAGCCCTGAAAGGTGAAGTACAAAATGTGACCCAGGAGGAGATATGGTATACTCCAAAGGAACTACTTGACTTCTCTAATAGGTACAAACAGAAACCTGGGGAACATGCATGGGAATGGTGCTAACGGTGTGGGATAATGGGGCAAGGAACATAAAGTTGGATCAGTCTGAATTTCTAGACATGGGTCCACTGAACACAGATTCTTCATTCAGTGTTTCTGCTCGAGAAGTTAGGAAAGGACGTAATAGTTCGTTTGGCTGGATTGCTGAAGCACGGATGATGTGGTGGCCTACACTCAATCAAGCTGAATTGCCAGACTTGCCTTGGTGTACTGTAGAAGAGGGCATCCAAAGGCTTACAGAAATTGCATGTTAGAGTGGATTTATTCCGTTAGACCTTCAAATCCACACATAGAATGTTCAGACACAACTTTTACCACAGCTGTGAGAAACAAATCTGCAAAAGCAGCTCCAGGATCCTTGAAGACTGCAGTGATTGCCATTTTATGTAAATCAGATATGACAGTGGGAGCTGACCTGACTGAATTAAGACACCTAACTACAATGGGGCTGACTGGAACCCATGGTGGTAGGGGTCAAGTGGCTTCACTCAATCGACCAAGATAAGGTGTGCGTGTTTACAGTAATGGACAGTGGAGGTAAAGTAGTAATCGTAATAGTCTGACCCATATGGACATATGGAACTGGCTACTTAGTCATGGTGTCCCTAGGAAATAGATAATAAACCTACTAAATATTTACTTGATCTGTGTTTTAGTCAGCTAGGGCTGCTCTAACAGAAATACCAAAGAGTGGATGGCTTTAACAAAGAAGGTTTATTCTTACACAGTCCGGTAGGCTACAAGTCCAAATGCAGGATGTCTGCTCCAGGGGAGAGCTTTCCCTGTAGTTGGCTCTGGAGGAAAGGCGGTATTGCATCAGTCTTTGTCCAGGGAGCGTCTTGGTGCAGGAACCTCAGCTCTTCCCCTGGTGCTGCTTGCTTGATGGTGTGAGGTTCCTAGTTCTCAGCCTGCTTCCCTTTCCTTTTATTTCTTGAAGGATGAAAGGATTAAGGGTGAGGCGAGCTATACTCCAGGGAAACTCCCTTCACAGTGGAGCAGGGAGGTAATTTTCTGAAGGGATTTACAGTCCCACCCTAATCCTTTTACAGCATAGGAAAACCACAAAACGGAGGTAAGAAGACACTGGGAATCATGGCCCAGCCACATGGCTACACCTATTTTTGAGGGAGGCGGACATGGAATTCAATCCATGACAATTTGTATGAATGGATAAATTCTAGGTCATGTGAACAGCAGTCTAACTCAAATTGTCAGAACAGAGTCACAGTCCCTCAATCAATTTCCAGACTTGACTGAGTTTAAGGACCCACAACCCCTTAAATGAAGGGGAGGCCAGGTCCCTTTGAGGAAATACCCTGCAAAAAATTTATACTGTTAATTTTTCTCCTTCCCTTCCCCAAAGGGATCTATGGCCTTTTACAAGAGTGACTGTTCATTGGGGAAAAGCAAATAATCAGACTTTTCAGAGACCACTGGATACTGGCTCTCAACTGGCACTAATTCCAAGAGACCCAAAACGTCACTGTGGCCCATCAGTCAGAGTGGGGGCATATGGAGGTCAGGTTATTAATGGAGTCTTGGCTCATGTTTGCCTCACAGCAGGTCCAGTGGGTGCCTGAGCCCATCCTACAGTGATTTCCTCAGTGCCAGAATGCACAATTGGAATAGATGTACTCAGCAATTGGGAGAACTCCCGCAGTGGATCCCTTACAAACAGAATGAGGGCTATTATGGTGGGAACAGTCAAATGGAAGCCACTAGAACTGTCACTGCCTAGGAAAACACTGATCCAGAAGCAATACTGCATTCCTGGACAGACTGCAGAAATTACTGCCACCATCAAGGACTTGATGGACGCCAGAGTGGTGATCCCCACCACATCCCCATTCAACTTGCCTGTTTGGCATGTGCAAAAACCAGATGGATCTTGGAGAATGACCGTAGATTATCACAAACTTAATGAGGTGGTGACCTCCATTGCAGCTGCTGTTTCAGATGTAGTTTCATTGCTTGAGCAAATTAATACATCTCCTGGTACTTGGTATGCAGCTATTGATCTGGCTAATGCTTTCTTCTACATACTTGTTTCCAAAGACCACCAGAAACCGTTTGCATTCAGCTCGCAAGGCCAGCAATACACTTTCACTGGCCTGCCTCAGTGGTACATTAACTCTCTGGCCCTATGTCGTAATTTAGTCTGTAAGGACCTTGTTTGTTTTTCTCTCTCCCATAAGATGTGACACTGGTCCATTATATAGATGACACTATGCTGACTGGACCTAGTAAGGAAGAAGTATCAGTGACTCTGGATTTATTGAGTATTTACATGCTAAAGGGCAGTAAATTAATTCCACAAAAATTCAGGCACCTTCCAACTCAGTGAAATTCCTAGCGGTCCAGTGGTGTGGGGCATGTCACAATATTCCTTCTAAAGTGAAGGATAAATTACTGCACCTGACTTCTCTGACAGCTAAAAAATGGCACAGCGCCTAGTGGGTCTCTCTGGATTTTAGAGGCAACATATTCCTCATCTGGGTGTGCTACTTTTGAGTGGGGCCCAGAACAAGAGAAGGCTCTGCAGCAGGTTCAGGCTGCTGTGCAGGCTGCCCTGCCACTTGGGCCATACAATCCAGCTGATCCAATGGTGCTTGAGGTGTCAGTGGCAGGTAGAGATGCTGTTTGGGGTCTTTGGCAGGCCCCTATTAGTGAATCACAGTGCAGACCTTTAGGAGTTTGGAGCAAAGCTCTGCCATCCTCTGCAGGTAAATACTCTCCTTTTGAAAAACAGCTTCTGCCTTCTTACTGGCCTTAGCAGAAACTGAATGCTTAACCATGGGACACTAGGTCACCATGCGTCCTGAGCTGCCTATCATGTTGTCTGACCCACAGTCATAAAGTTGGATGAGCACAGCAGCACTCCATGATTAAATGGAAGTGGTATGTACGAGATTGGGCCGTGTGGTACCTGAAGGCACAAGTAAGTTGCATGAGGAAGTGGCCCACATGCCCATGGTCTCCACTCCTGTAATATTACCTTCCATCTCCCAGTTTGCATCTATGGCCTCACAGGGAGTTCCTTAGGACCAGTTGACTGAGGAAGAGAAAACTCGTACCTGGTTTACAGATGGTTATGCACAATATGGTGGCACCTCTCAGAAGTGGACAGCAGCAGCACTACAGCCCCATTCCGGGACCTCCATGAAGGACAGTGGTGAAAGCAAATCCTCCCAATGGGCAGAACTTCAAGTAGAGCATCTCATTGTTCACTTTGGTTGTAAGTGGCCAGATGTGCAGCTGTATACTGATTCACAGGCTGTGGTAAACAGCTTGGCCAGTTGGTCAGGGACTTTGAAGGCACATGATTGGAAGACAGGAGACAAGGATTTATGGGAAAGAGGTACATGGATAGACCTCTCTGAGAGGGTCAAAGAAGTAAAGATGTTTGTGTCTCATGTGAATGCTCATCAGAGTGACCTCAGCAGAGGATGAGTTTAACAACCAAGTGGATAAGATGATGCATTCTGTGGGAACCAATCATCCTCTTTCCCTGGCTACCCCTGTCATTGCTCAATGGGCTCATGAACAAAGTGGCCATGGTGGCAGGGACAACGGTTATGTATGGGCCTAGCAACATGGACTCCTGCTCACCAGCACTGACTCGGCTACAGCCACTGCTCAGTGCCCAGTCTGCTAGCAGCAGAGACGAACACTGAGTCCTCAATATACCATTATTCCTCGAGGTGATCAGCCGGCAACCTGGTGCCAAGTTGATTACACTGGACCGCTTCCATCATGGAAAGGAAAGTGTTTTGTCCTTACTGGGCTGGTTGGCTGGGTTAGATACTTACTACTCTCAATATGGATTTGCCTTCCCAGCACACCATCCTTCTGCTAAAACTACCATCTGTGGACTTACGGAATGCCTTATCCACTGTCATGGTATCCCACACAGCATTACCTCTCATCAAGGGACTCACTTCACAGCAAATGAAGTGCAGCGGTGGGCCCATGCTCAGGGAGTTTACTGGTCCTGCCATGTTCCCTGTCGTCCTGAAGCAGCTGGCTTGACAGAAAGACAGAAGACACAATTACACTGCCAGCTAGGTGGCAATACCTCACAGGGCTGGGGAAAAGTTCTCCAGGAGGCTGTACGTGCTCTAAACCAGCATCCAGTGAATGGTGCTGTTTCTCCCATAGCCAGGATTCATGGGTCCAGGAATGCTGTTTTCTCCCATAGCCAGGATTCATGGGTCCAGGAATCAATGGGTGGAAATGGGAGTGGCACCATTCACTGTTACCATTAGTGACCCACTTGCAAGATTTTTGCTTCCTGTCCCCATGACCTTATGCTGTGTTAAGTCTAAGTGTCTTAGTTCCAAAGTGAGGAATGCTGCTAGCTGGAGACACATCAATAATTTCACTGAACTGGAAGCTAAAATTGCCACCAGGCCATTTGGGGCTCCTTATGCCTCTGGGTCAGCAGGCATGTGTGTCAGGTCAGCCGGCTGGTGTGACTGATTCCGGCTATGAAGATGAAATTGGGTTGACATTACATAAAGAAGGTAAACAAGAGTATGTTTAGAATGCAGGAGATCCCTTAGGATGCCTCCTAGTATTACCAGGTCCTGTGATTAAGGTCAATGGAAAAGTACAGCAACCCAATTCCAAAATGACTGCTAATAGCCCAGACCCTTCAGGAATGAAGGTTTGGGTCACCTCACCAGGCAAGGAACTATGACCAGCTGAGGTGCTTGCTGAGGGCAAAGGGAATACAGAATGGGTGTAGAAGAAGGTAGTTCTAAATACTAGTTACGGCCATGTGACCAGTTGCAGGAACAAGGAATATAATTGTGAGAAGTATTTCTGCTTTGTATGTGTGTATCAGATATTTTTGTTTATTTATGAAACCTAAGATGGAAATGGGCTAATTCCTTTTCAGTTGTACATGTGTTAGTTACATTAGATGTAAGAATGACTGTAAGTGTATTCCTTCAGAGACTATGGGTGGTAAGGGGATGCGTGCAGATGCCAAGTTGACAAGGGGGGCAATGTGGTGGTCAGGATGGTGTCCACCTGGCTACTCCATGTTTGGCTGCTGTATCACGTGGCAGGGTGACGCCCATGGTGGCTTCCTGCCCCTCAGGTCTCATTTCTCCACCTTCCACCGCCTACTGCCGGTCTGCACATAGCCAGCAGCTCCTGCTCTCTTCTGGTGTCTGGTTCCTGGACTTGGAACCAGCAGCTGTTGGATTCACCAACCCTTACAGCCAGCGCTTGAGAGTCCTGTTTCCCGACCTGCTGATCATGGGTTTGCCAGCCTCTGCCGTTCTGTGAGTCAGCAGAGACCTCAAAGTCTCGCTGCCATCTTGGGATTCGCCGACCTACACAGCTGGTGATCTAGAACTGTGGTCTCTGACCTGCTGACTTTGGGTTCACCAGCTTCCGTGGCCATGTGAGGCTTGTGCCAGGACATGGGATGTTTAGCTTCTACAGTTGCATGAGCTGTTTCCTTTATATATTTATATATGTCTTTCCTCATACTTTGTATATAAATCTTTCCTTGTATATATATATGTTACTGTTTTTATTTCCCTAGAAAATCCAGCTAAAGACATACTGCGTCACTCCATCTTCTTGAAAGTCTTCCTTTTCTTTGACCCCTCTACTTTGTCAAGCACGATGTCCTTTGCCAGAGCCTGGTCCCTCCCGGTAACATGTCCATAGTACGTGTGAAGACTCCCTATCCTCACTTCTAAGAAACATTCTGGCTGAACTTGCTCCAAGACAGATTTTGTTCTTTGGGCTGTCCATGGAACATTCAATATTCTAGTCCAACACCATGACACAGAGGTGTCAAATCTTCTTTGGTCTTCCTTATTCATTGTCTAGCTTTCACAAACATATGAGGTGCCTGAAAACACCATGACTTGGGGCAGGTGCATTGTTGTCTTCAAGGTGACATCTTTGCTTTTAAACCCTCAAGAAGTCCTTTGCAGCAGATTTTCCCAAGGCAATGTAGCATTTGATTTCTTGACTGCTGCTTCCATGGGTAAAGTAAAATGAAATCTCTGACAACTTCAATCCTTTCTCCATTTACCATAATGTTGCTCACTGGTCCGTCTGTGAAGATTCTGTTTTCCTTCTATGAAGGAATAATTCACGCTGAAGGCTGTAGTCTTCTGTCTTCATCAGTAAACACATCAAGCCCTCTTCACTTTCAGGAAGCAAAGTTGACATACTGTTTATAACAGGAAGCCTTTCTACCCATCATTGCTTTGCTGTTCTTAGGTGCCGTCGAGTTACTGCTGACTGACAGGGACCTCGTGCTCACGGAATGAAACACTGCTTGGTCCAGGGCACCCTCCCCACCATTAGGTTTGAGTCCACTGCTGTAGCCACTGTGACAATTTACCCTTTGAGGGTCCTCATCTTCTTTGCTGACCCTTTCCTTTACCAAGTATGATGTACTTCTCCAGGGACTGATCCCTGCTGATAATATGTCCAAAGCATGTGAGATGAAGTTTTGTCATGCTTGCTTTTAAAGAGCAGTCTGGATGTACTTCCTCCAAGACAGACCTGTTCCTTCCTTTGCCAATTTATGGTATATTCAATACTGGGTCTGACAACTAAGTCCACAAACTTAATAGTTCCAAGTGCTACACACCTCATTTGTGAGTATCACTACGGTAACCTTTGAAGGACTCCCCTTGGGAAAACATACACCCATGCCAAAGCCTAGTCCACCCTTCAAAGCAATTCTGGAACTCTTTCTGCAATGGCCATTGTGCACAATGGCAAAGTGGCAAGCTCGTGAAATTGTGTAGTTGTCTGTGAGGAAGTCTTTAGCCAGTAAACAAATAACTATATTGGAACATCCTCCCTACTCAGCTGATCTGGCTCCCAGTGACTTTTTTCCTTACCCAAAGACAAAGGAAATACTGAAAGGAAGACATTTTGATAACATTCAGGACATGAAAGGTAATATAGCAGTTCTGATGACCATTCAGAAAAGGAGTTACAAAATTGCTCTCTGAAGGATGGACTAGGCACTGGTGTCGGTGCAGAGCTTCCTGACGGGAGGAATTCAGGGTGACTGCAGTGACACTCAGCAATGAGGTATGCAGCACTTTTTCTACGAGGTTGTCAACTTTATTGGTAGTCCTCGTATTCTTAACGTGTACCATAATTCAGAGGTATCAGTTTTTGCTTTCTTTATTCACTGTCCAGCTTTCACATACATGAGTTGACTGAAAACACCCTGGTTTGGATCAGGTGCACTCTAGGCTTATATGCACTAATATGGTCTACACCTTTACTTTTTGACAGTGTTGTGGATAAGTCTTATAATCATCTCCATAGAGATGTCTTTGGCTGATTTATACCACAGGACTTTATGCTCTTTGGTTACTTTGGTATTTTCTGAAAGATTTTTTGTCATTCCAAGTCCTTTAGAAACTGAGATTTTGACTTCGTGGATCTCTGCATGTATTTCTGTTCTTATGTTTCTCTTCATTTCTTTCTCTCCTTTTTTGCTGTTGCTTTTCCTTTGCTGCCTCCTGGAGTTGGATGGTTACTTTATTTCCAACCTTCTTTTCTAATGGAAATATCTTCTCAGAAAGCCCACTGCAGCACTGTAACTGCCAACCGCATGCTAACTACAGGACAGAGCAGAACCGCCCAACAGAGTTTCCAAGGGGCACCGGATTTGACCTGTGGACCTTAACTACCTCACCACGGTTTCTAGGGAAACATAGTAGGCTATACAAATTGTCTTTACATATTTTTGCTGTAGATATTTTTTCCCTTCTAAGCTGCATCCACAAACTTTACTAGGTAATACTTTGCTGCAGCTCAGTTTTAAGTATTTTCTAATTTTGCTTCTGATTTTTCTTTGATCTATTGATAGGTTTATGTGTTAAATTTCTTGGATGCTTGTTTTTGATATATGTAGCACGGCTGAAAGATAAACTGTCGTCATCTTCTTCATATCAGAGTTGTTGTCAGCTGCTGTCCAGTCTGTTTTATCTCTCGGTGACCCCAAGTCTGCAAGACAGAACTGCTAACAGAGTTCCAGGCTGATATCTTTCAGATGCAGGTTGCCAGGCCTTTCTTCAGAGGCTCCTCTGGGGTTAGCTGAGCACCTGCCCTCCAGCTGGTGGTCAACTCCTTAACCATCTCTACCACCCAGGGCTTCTTACGGCAGCATCACAGTGGTAGACCAAGAAGGATTTTTAACTCTTACCTTTTTCCTATTCATTTTAAGGATGAAAAACTGAACAAAACGTGGTCACTCTGCATCCCAGACCTCCCAAACTCCCTACCTGCTATTACTCTGCCACTGATATCAGCAAGCTGGGAAACCCTCAAACCCTCCATAATTCCAAAATTTCTTCAGCTTCTCAGATTTCTTTTACTTTTCCTCTTTCAAAATAAAAGGCTCTGCCAGGAACAGTGTTGACAGGACTGGTGAGAGAGAATGGGCCTATTCCACCTCTCTCTCAGCTATTAGAATAAGAGAGTCATTTACGAGGAAAATAAAGGGCAAAGCCCCTGTGGTCAAGTATTCTGACTCATGTTGCTGTTGTTCTCAGGTGCCGTCGAGTTACTTCCAACTCACAGTGACCCTATGCCCAACAAAAGTAACCACTGCCCAGTCCTCTTCCATGTCCACAGTCTCTTTTATGCCTATGCTCATCATTGCAGCCACTGTGTCAATCCTTCTCATGGAGGGTCTTCCCTTCTTCGCTAACTCTCCACTCTACCAGACGTCATGTCCTCTATAGGGACTGACCCTCTGACATGTCCAAAGTGTGTAAGATGCACTGTTCACGTCTCTGCTTCCAAAGAGGACTCTGGTTGTCCTCCAACGAGAACAGATCTGCTTGCTCTTGACAGTCCATGTTATAGTCAATATGTTTCTCCAGTGCCACAATTTAAGAAGTCAATCCTTCTTCTGTCTTCTTTGTTCACTGTCCAGCTTTCACATGCTTATGATGCAGCTGGAAACATCATGGCTTGGGTCAGGTGCACCTTAGTCTTCACGATGACATCTTTACTTTTCAATACTTTAAACAGGGGCATTGCAGCAGATTTTCCCAATGCAACACAACTTTTGATTTCTTGACTGCCGCTTCCATGGGCATTGATTGTGGACCCAATAAAATGAAATCCTTGAAAACCTCAATCGTTCCTGTTTGTCACGATGTTGCTTAATGATGCAGTTATGAAGATTTCTGAAGTTTTTTTGATGCTGACATGCAATCCATATTGAAGGGGGTGGCCCTTGATCTTCATTAGTATTTAAAATCTTTTTTACTTCCAGCAAGTAAGGTGGTGTGATCTGCATAATGCAGTTTGTTAATGAGTCAGCCTAATCCAGATGCCTCTTTCTTCATATAGTAGAGCTTCTCGAATTATCTGCCAGGTATAGAGATTGAAAAGGTATGGTGAAAGGATACAACCCTGATGCACACCTGTCTGGATTTTAAACCATGCACTGTCCCCTTCTTCTGTACATACAACTGCCACTTGATCCATACAGGATTCCTCACAAGCACAAGGAGGTGTTCTGGAGTTCTCGCTCTGCAATGTTAGCCATACTTTATTACCCAGTCAACTGCCTTTGTATAGTCAATAAAACACAGGTAAACATCTTTCTGGTATTCTCTGCTTTCAGCCAAGGTGCATCTGACATCAGCAGTGACATCCCTAGTTCCACATCCTCTTCTGAATCTGGCTTGGATTTCCACCAATCCCTTGTCAATATGCTGTTCCAGTCACTTTTGGATGATCCTGAGCAAAACTTTATTTGCATGTTATACTGTTTGGTAATTTCCACATTTGGTTGGATCACCTTCCTTGGGAACGTGCTTACATATGGATTTCTGCCAGTCACTGGGCCAGGTAGCAGTCTTTCACATCGGTTGCAATAGACAAGTGAGCACTTCCAGCCCTGCACCCCTCTGTTGAAATATCTCAATCGATATTCTGTCAATCTCTGAAGCCTTGTTTTTTTCGAGTGCCTCCAATGCAGCTTTGACTTCTTCCTTCAGTACAATAGGCTCCCGATCATATGCTACCCACTCCTTCAAACGGCTGAAGAGTGGACAGTTCTCTGTAGTACCACGACTCTCGAATTCCTTCCATCTTCTTTTGATGTTCCCTGAGTTGTTTAATACTTTCCCTGCTGAATCCTTGACTACTGCAACTTGGGCCTTGAATTTTTTTCTTCAATTCTTTCAGCTTCAGAAACGCAGAGCATATTGTTTCATTTTGTTTATTTCCAGGTCTTTGCACATCATTATAACACTTTGTCTTCTCAAGTTGAAATCTGCTGTTCAGTTCTTTTACTTTGTCATTTCTTCCTTTTGCTTTAGCTGCTTGATGTTCAAAAGCAAGTTTCAGAGTCTCTTCTGACATCCAGTTTGGACTTTTCTCTTTTTAACGACCTCTTGCTCTCCTCATGGATGATGCCTCTGATGTCATTCCAGAGTTCGTCATTAGGGGTCAACACATCAAATCTGTTCTTGAGTGGGATATACATAAGGTCACACTTCGGCTCTCTTCTAGTTTTCCTCAGTTTCAATTTCCACATAAGCACATGAGCAATTGCATACGAGCAGCTGAGGATCTGTGCCACAGTCAGCACACAGCTGGCTGCTGCTATGGAGCATCTCCTCATGTTTTCCCACAGATGAAGCTGATTCGGTGGCTGTGTATTCCATTTGGTTCAGTCCATGTGTCTTTTAAAAAGGTCTTTGCAATGAGGAAGTCATTGGTCTTGCAAAATTCTACCATGCAATCTCCAGCAATATTTCTGTCACCAACACCGTATTTTCCAACTACCAATCCTTCTTCGTTTCCAACTTTTGCATTCCAGTCACCAGTAATTATCAAGGCATCCTGACTGCATGTTCAGTCAATTTTAGACTGCAGAGGCTGGTAAAAATCTTCAATGTTTTCATTTTTGGCCTTAGTGATTGCTGCATAAATTTCAATAATAGTCATACTAACTGGATTTCCTTGGAGGTGTATGGATATTATCCTATCACTGATATCACTGTACTTCAAGACAGATCCCGAGATGTTCTTTTTGATGATGAACTCAACACCATTCCTCTTCAAGTTTCTGTTCCCGACATAGTAGACCACAGGACTGTATGATTCCAGGTGGCCAATACCGGTCCATTTCAGCTCACTAATGCTCAGGATATCTATGGTTATGCATTCCATTTCACTTCTGATGATTTCCAATTTTCCTACATTCATACACTGTACATTCCACATTCTATTAATGGATGTTTGCAGCTGCTGCTTCTCCTCGAGTCATGCCACATCAGCAGATGAAGGTCCCGAAGACTTTATATTGCATCCATATCATTAAGACTAACTGTTCTTTGAGGAAGCAGCTCTTCCCTCATCATCTTCTGAGGGCCTCCCAACCTAGGGGCTCATTTCCCAGCACTACATCTGACAGTGTTCCACTGCTACTCCTAACATTTTCACTGGCCAATTCTTTGCAGAAGTAGGCTGTTGGGTCCTGACGACGATGGGTGACTCTGCTGGTACCTACACAGCACGGACATAGCTTCCAGCATGACAGCTTCTTCTGACTCATGGTGACCTATTTATAGGGCAGAGCAGCATTGCCCCAAAGAATCTCAAAGGAGTGAGTGGCAGACTTGAGCCACAGATCTCTTGGTTAGCAGATGCAGCACTTCACTACCACACCACCAGGGTTTCCAGTGAGGAGACTTGAGTTGCAGACCTCATGGTTAGCAGACGCAGCACTTTACTAAAATGCCACCAAGGTTTCTGGTTAGGAGAAAGACCCCCCACAAAAAATTCAAAGTTCATGAGATGAAGCTTGCTTTCTTCCTGTCAAAAAGGTAGCCTTCCAACTGGACTAGGGCTAGGAAGCATGATCTTGGGGGACATCATGCTCAATGAGCATAATATAATTTACCAACATGTTCTGCATTCTAATTTGGTGAGTAGCAGCTGGGGTCTTAAAAGCAAGCGAGAGGCCATCTAACCAATAAGGTCCACAATAAATCCACAAACCTAACTGTTCTAAGTGCTACACACCTCATAGCTGACTATCACTACGGTCACCTTCGAAGTCCTCCTCTTGGGAAGCTACACACTCGTTGACCCTTCAAAGCAATTTTGGAACTCTTCAGGAATGGACATTGCCAACACTGGCATGGTACTAAGTCTGCAAATGGTGTAAGTGTCTGTGAAGAAGTCCTCAGACAGTAAACATAACTGTATTGGATCACCCTCCGTATTCATATGATCTGGCCCCTAATGACTTTTTTCTATATCCAAAGATAAAGGAAATACTGAAAGACATTGTGGTGACACTGAGGGTATCAAAGGTAACACTGTGACAGCTCTGAAGGCCATTCCAGAAAACAAAAGTTCCAAATTGCTTTGAAGAGTGGACTAGGTGCCAGCGTCAATGCATAGCTTCCCAAGGAGAGTACTCCAAAGGTAACCCTAGTGCTATTCAGCAATGAGGTATAGCACTTCTTCTAGGATGAGGTGGCGAACTTAACTGGCAGTCCTCATGTGTCTACTAGTCCCATCTCACCTGGAGCAGGGGAGAAGGAAGCAAACCAAAGACACAAGGGGAAGGTGAGTCCAAAGGACTAGAGGCCCACACCTCCACAGCCTCCACCAGACCGAGTCCAGCACAACTAACCGGGGCCTGACGACCGCCACCAACTGCTCAGACAGGGATCACAATTGAGGGTCCCAGACAGAGTGGGAGAAAAATGTGGGACACAATCCTACCTCACAGAAGAGACCAGACTTACGGACTTGACAGATGTTGGAGAAATCCTCAGAGTAGGGGCCCCTGACACCCTTTTAACTCAGTGGTACAGTCACTCCTGAGGTTCACCCTTCAGCTCAAGATGAACAAGCCCAGAAAACAAATCATAGCATGTAGAGGTCAACCATGTACATGAGATTTAAAGGGCACGCCAGCCCAGGTTCAAGGACAGGAAGGCAGACGGAGGCAGGAAAGCTGGATGACAGGGAATGGGGAACCCAAGCTGGAAGAGAGGAGCAGGTGGACACACCGTATGGCTGACAACGAAGGTCACAAAACAGCATGTGTGTTAACTGTTCAATGAGGATGTAATTTGCTTTTGAAACCTCCATATAAAACGCAAACATGCACCACACACACAAATTTTCAGTGACCCCAAAGCAAAACCCTAACCTGCTGCTGTGCAGTTGACTATGACTCCCAGGCACTCTACAGGACAGAGCAGAACCACCCCACTGAGATCCCCAGCCTGTGCAGCTTTACAGAAGCCAACTGGCTCATCTGTCTTCCCGGGGCCCATGGAAGGGCTAGAATCACCTATCTTCTGGCCGAGCCCTCCACCACTGCAGCACCAGTGCACCCTCCAGTTCCCAAAGGAAGGTGAGTGCACCTCCCAAACCCATCGTAATAAACTAACACACTGAGTGGCTTAAACAAGTTTACCCTCACGAGGTCTCTGTGGCCAGAAATCTGTCACCGTGGTATGGGCGGGCCCACACTCTCTGGAGGGTCCCCCTGGCTCTCCCAGTGTCTGCTGGGCACAGCATGGCCACATCACTCCACTGTTGATGTTCCTCCTTCTCAGTGTCCCCACTGCACGTCTCTGTTTATGAGCACACTGGTCAGTGGCTTCAGGGCCCACCTGGATAATCCAGGATGACGTCATGTTCCAACTTGAATTCCACCTGCAAAGACCCTTTCCCAACAAGCTCTCACTGAGTTTAGGACATGGACACAGTTTGGGGGACACAGGCCAGCCCCCCACAGCAGGACAGATGTCATTGCTGTGAGGAACCTGCTCAGTGTGCTCTGTATCTGTGCCCTCAGGTCCTAGGACACCTGGAGTCCAGCTTCAGCGGCTAGCCACTGGGTGCTGTAAAGCAGGCAGCATGGTGTCCTGGGCTGGGCACAGGTAGGAGGAAATGGTCCATCCAGCAAGGGCAGCACCTGCCCCAGGAGAGAAACGGTTTCTCTCCTGCAGCCCCCATCTGTGCACTGTGCTGGCAAAGGGCAGTGCCCAACAGCAGAGGACGGAAAACACTGGGCCCATTCTTCCCTTCCCAGGGAGCCAGCGGCAGAAATGGGAAGCTGAGTCAGAGCTCCAGTGTCACCCCGAGGCCTCCTCGCAACCCCAGGGGTTCAGGGCAGAACCAGCCATAGACCAGGACTGGGCATCCATTTGGCAGGCGTCTAGGTGGTGGAGACCTGGGTGGGATAGGGCCTGTGTGGCCCGGAAAAGCTGAACCCGAGGAGGCAGCGAGGGTCTGTGGACTTGGGGCTGATAGTCTGGTGTCAGGCCAAGGGTTCTGAGGCCCAGAGGAGAGGGCGGGTGAGCAGAGCCAAAGGAACGGGCCTGGGGTTGGCTTGCTGGGAGAACTGCAAATTCTAGGGTCCGGGGGGGACAGTGAGCCCTGAGGAGAGCTGCAGAGTGATGCTTCTGGAGGGGGGACAGGGGGCAGTGGCTCTCAGGAGACGAGACAGCACCTTCTAGGAAGCCATACGCTCCCTTACCTCACTGACAAACCAGCCCCACTTTTCTCCCCAGCCCACAACAGTCTCCCAGCATTTCATCAGGCTCTAGACCTCACCTTTCCAACAGACGAACTGCTGTGAATCCTGAGAGAGTGTGAGCTCTCTGTGACCCACAGTGAGACCACAGCTCTGTGTGGAGAGGACATTTATTACAAGAGGCCTAAACACCACGGGAAATGATTGTTTGACCAACAAAACCGCAGATGACAACACCCTGACCACTTCAGGAACTCTCTGAGCTTTTCTACTTCCTTACTTTACACAAAAGTGGAGAATGTGCTTACTCGGCTTTTTCTGCTGCATTGGTACTCAGGGGGAGAAAAAGGGGTCAGCAGGGTTGCTGTGAAGGCCCTCAGAGCAGGGGAGGTGGGAGTGGGTGGTGGCCACATTTCCTTCTGCTGCGTCCAACGAGGCCTGACTTGATGCTGAAGGCTCGCCCACACTCCCCATAGAAATGGGGCTTCTCCCTCATTGTGTCCTCTTGTGTGTGATGAGGTTTGACTTCTTACTAAAGCTTTGACCACACTCCCCACAGAGGGCTTCTCTCCTGAGTGTGCCCTCTGGTGATTCATGAGGCTGTACTTGACACTAAAGCCTCGGTCACATTCCCTGCAAACACAGGGCTTCACCAGTGAGCGTGTCCTCTGGTGACTGATGAGGATAGAGAGCCTCACCCACACTCCCTGCAGATGTACGGCGGCAGACGTACGGCTTCTCCCGTGAGTGTGTCCTCTGGTGTTGGATAAGGCTTGAATTTTGACTAAAGCCTCGCCCACACTCCCTGCAGACATAGGGCTTCTCCTCTGAGTGTGTCCTCTGGTGTTGGATGAGGCCTGACTTTTGACTAAAGCCTCGCCCACACTGCCTGCAGACATAGGGCTTCTCCCCTGAGTGTGTCCTTTGGTGTGTGATGAGGCCTGACTTTTGACTAAAGCCTCGCCCACACTGCCTGCAGACATAGGGCTTCTCCCCTGAGTGTGTCCTCTGGTGTGTGACGAGGTGTGTCTTCCCGCTAAAGCATTGCCCACACTCCCTACAGACATAGGGCTTCTCCCCTGAGTGTGTCCTCTGGTGTTGGATGAGGCCTGACTTTTGACTAAAGCCTCGCCCACACTCCCTGCAGACATAGGGCTTCTCCCCTGAGTGTGTCCTCTGGTGTGTGATGAGGCCTGACTTTTGACTAAAGCCTCGCCCACACTCCCTGCAGACATAAGGCTTCTCCCCAGAGTGTGTCCTCTGGTGTCGGATGAGGTGGCACTTCTCACTAAAGCCTCGCCCACACTCCCTGCACACGTACGGCTTCTCTCCTGAGTGTGTCCTCTGGTGTCGGATGAGGCCTGACTTTTGACTAAAGCCTCGCCCACAGTCCCTGCAGACATAGGGCTTCTCCCCTGAGTGTGACCTCTGATGTCGGATGAGCTGTGACTGGACACTAAAGCCTCGCCTACATTCCCTGCATACGTAGGGCTTCTCCCCCGAGTGTGTCCTCTGGTGTCTGATGAGGCTTGACTTTTCACTAAAGCCTCGCCCACACTCCCTGCAGACAAAGGGCTTCTCTCCTGAGTGTGTCCTCTGGTGTCGGATGAGGCCTGACTTGCGACTAAAGCCTCGCCCACAGTCCCTGCAGACATAGGGCTTCTCCCCTGAGTGTGTCCTTTGGTGTGTGATGAGGTGTGACTTGTGAGTAAAGCCTCGCCCACACTCCTTGCAGACATAGGGCTTCTGCCCTGAGTGTGTCCTCTGGTGTCGGAGGAAGACTGACTTGCAACTAAATCTCCGCCCACACTCCCTGCAGACACAGGGCTTCTCCCCTGAGTGTGTCCTCTGGTATCTGATGAGGCGTGATTTCCAACTAAAGCCTTGTCCACATTCTCCACAGTTGACTTTTGCAATTTTTGAGATTCCTCCCCTCAGGAACAATGTCTCTGTGTCCTCAGGATTCACCTTCAGGCCTGGGCTGCTCTCTGTCTCTGTGGTTCTCTCACCCTCCGTAAACCACCCCATCTGCCCTTTGGGGAGGCTGGAGCCGGCCTGTGAAATCCCCTCCTGTCTTGCCTTTTCAAACACTGGTCTGGACACACGTCCTATCTCTGGACCTTCAGCTTTGTCATTCCAGTTCTGTTGCTCAGAATGCTGCTGCCTCCGATTCCCTGGATGGCGGTCCTCTGGTTGGAGGGGTCTTCTTGTAGGAGTTCCTGGGAAGGGCTGACGGCAGTGGCTGTGCTTCACGTGGTGGCTGAGGAATTTCGGAGTGGAGAAGGCCAGAGGGCAGGGGGGACACGGATGAATCTCTGGCCTTGCTTTTCCTGGAAGAGAAAGTTCTCAGTCAAGAGGTGGGGGAGACGAGGCTGCCTGGCCCTCTGCGTCATCTCGTGGAAAGGCCTCCCCATGACCGTTCGCAGCGTGTTCTCAGCACAGGGCCTCCCCTGCATCCTCCTCCAAGTCTCCTGTTCACTCCTTTTTATTCACTACACCTTCCTCAGCCACCTGGGACCCCACATTCAGGGCCTTCTCTACATTCAGCCAAACAAGGGCCTTCCAGTGGCAACTGGAGGAAGCCTGACCCTTCTCCCAGCTCAAACTCCTCCACAGGCCCCTGTCTCCTAAGCCCTGTTACCACTTGGACATGGAGTGGGCAGCTATTTCTCTCTCCTGAGAGGTGCTGCTCTCGATGACCGAGGTGGAAACCTCTCTGGTGGCCTTTCCTACGAGGGATGAGTCCACTGAGTCAGGAGCCCTCGGCCAGGAGGTTCCCACATGGGAGGCAGTGTGGAGCAGTGGCTAGACAGCACATGTTCATGAAGGCGCCTCCTGTGCATCACTGGTTCTTATCCTGATCTTGAAGCCGTGGAATTCACAGCTCTCCTTCACCACGGAGGCACGTGTGATTTTCCGTGAATCACATCACCCCGTTTTCTATGGGAACAAAGGATTCCAGGGGAGGGTCACCGTATGAAACAAACTGAGCAGAATTACGGAGAAGGCAAAGGCGGTGAGGAGAGAAGACAGGACTGAACCCACCAAACTGGGTCCGTACTCTGTCAGCCGTCACTAGGAAAGACCTCCCTGAAGACGGAGAATGACAGTGTGACACAAATGGCTGGGGTGACGTTAGCCTAGCAGAGAGGTCCTGGACACAGAGCTCGTGGACCCTGAACAGAGGAGAAGGGGCCCGTCTTCCCCACGAACACAGATGTGTGAGGACTGCTGCCGGTGAGACAGGCAAGCTCAGGGGTCTGGGAAGCGGACACTCCGCCACTCAGAGGAGACATTTTCTGACTGGTCTCTTCACAACTCATTCTCTCCACGCGGGCCTTGTCCTTCAGAGGATCCCTGTCACCTGCTGTCCTCAACCCGGTCATCGTGGACAGGAACTATCTGCACTCTCCTCAGGTCTTTCTCTTGCTACTCTGGGAGGACAATCAGGTGCAGGCAACATGGGGATCACAGAGAAGGGGACATCATGAACAAGACAGGGGAAAGAAGTGAGCACTTCCCGGACACTGAGCCAAAATGCTGGTCTTCAGGGTCTCAGGAGATGGGCAAGTGTAAATTTATTTCTAGGAAATTCATCATGGAAAATTTATAATAAAGACACTAAAAATCTTTACATGGTCCCAGGCCACAAGTATTCTCTCTGTATACCAGATCAGCAAGAAAGAAAAAAAACACCAACCCTGTACCCAACACCCACACTTGGAAGACTTAAAGGCCCTTAAAGCCTGTAACCAGCATCGAAATGAGAAGTCCGTTTCAGACAGAGCTCTGTGAGGAAGCCAGGACACGCACACTCCCGCGAGCAAGTAGCCCACTTGTCTTATTTAACAATGTATTCCCATTCCTCAGCCCACACATGGGGAAACACTAATGAGTACGACCTATTTGGTTACTAAAGAAAAAATCTTATTGAAAACGCAGTCAGCCATACCTACGGAGGCCAGGTTCCGGAAGGTTTCCAGCATCACCTCTTTGTAGAGCTTCCTCTGAGAAAGATCCAGCAACGCCCACTCGTCCCAGGTGAAGTCCACGGCCACATCCTCAACAGCCACTGAGTCCTAGAACAACATCCCAGAGATTCTGGCTCAGCAAGGTACCATGGACATCAACGTGTGTGAAAGGAACGCCGAGGGTGACAGTCCTGGGGACAAGAGATTTCCCGGGGTGCCAGTCCAGGGTCCTGTATCTGCTCTGGGGTCTGGCCATCAGTCCCATCTCTTCACTGTCTCCACTGAACCTCACTGACTGCAGCCTGTCTCAGACTTAAAAATCATTCCATTACAGTGGACTCCCTTCTCTGCTTTGCCTGAGCAATTCCACTCTCACTCCTCTCTTCACAGTCCAGAACAGTCAGAGCACAGAGCAGACACGGGAGCAATGCTCTCAGAGGAAGGCCCTAGTTCCACCCTGAGATCACCTCTTCCTGCAGGGAGCGGCTCCCCTCCTTGCACAGCACCTGTGTGAGTATCTAACAAAACACTCAGCACAGGGTGAAAGCAGGCCGTGATACTAACAACAGAAAAACACTGCGGGGCCGTTGGCATTCCTCCGGCCCTCACCAGCCACGGGAGACGCAGTGGCCTGCACGGATGGGTGAACCGTGGCCCTAAGCTTTCCTTAAAGGTCTCAAGAAATCATTCAAGGAGGCCAGCTCTTCAGACAACTAGTAAACTGGGACATTATGAGGTCTGACGATTAATTCCATGAAGTCAACCTACAGAAAGTGCTCTGCATGTCACTGCGGAAGGTCGCTATGCTCACCTTTAAAATATCTGCCTTGGGAAGCCGTGCACGGACAGTAGTGCCCTGTCCACCCTTCAAGGCAATTCTGGAACTCTTTTTCTAGAATGACCATACTAAGCAGAAAGGCACGTAGCACTTTTTTCTAGGATGAGTTCGCAAACTTAATTGTCCGATCTTGTAAGACGTCCAGCGATACAGGTCAAGAGTGTGCTTCTTGGCTTAAGTAGAAAACGGAGATTACCCGGGCAGGTCCTGTTTGGAGCGGGGAGGAGGTGACATACAGGAATGTCGTTGTCCGGTGCCTTCGAGTGGGTTCCCACTCACAGCGACCCGATGCATGACACAAAGGAGTCTTGCCCGGCCCTGCGCCAGGCCCACAGCTGTTTCTGTGCTCAGGCCCGCCGTTGCAGCTGCCGTGTCAGTCCACCACGTTGAGGGGCTTCCTCTTTCTCGCTGACCCTCCGCTCTACCAAACATGATGCCCTTCTCCAGGTCCTTCTCCCTCCTGACAACATGTCCAAAGTAAATGAGATGCAGTCTTACTATCTTTGCTTTCAAGGAGCACTCTGGTGGTACTTCTCCCAGAAGAGATGTTGGTTCTTCTGGTGGTCCATGGCACATTCAACGTTCTTCTCTGACACCACAGTTCAAAGGCATCAATTCTTCTACCTTCCAGACTCATTACCCAGCTTCTGCATGCATACGATGCGATTCAAATACCCCAGCTTAGTTTTCAAGGTGACATCTTGATTTTTAGTACTTTAAAGTGGTCCTTGGCAGCAGATTTTCCCACTGTGATACATCTTTTGATTTTCTGACATCTGCTTCCCTGGGCATTTATTCTGGAACCTAGTATAATGAAATCCCTGAGAATCCGAATCCTTCCTCCGTCTCTGACAATACTGCTTACTGGCCCAGTTGTGAGGATTTTTGTTCTCTCGATGTTGAAGAGCAATCCACCTTAGAGGCGGTGGTCTTCGATCTTCCTCAGGGTTCTCGACCCTCTTCCCTGCCAGAACGCAGAGCTGTGTCGTCCACAGGCACAGGCGTCAGTCAGGCTTCTGTCCACCCTGAGGCCTCACTTGTCTCCATACAGTCCAGCTTCTTGAATCATCTGCTGAGCAGACAGATGGAAAAGCTATGGTGAGAGGATAAACCCTGATGCCCACTACGGAACAGGACTTGGTTTCATGGGCACAGGAAACGCAGGGAAGAGGAGGAAAGGGTGCTGTCACAGTGTGAGGACAGCAGTTGAGTCAAACAGCAAAGGGTGGAAGGACTTGTATGAGAAACTGAAAGCAACTGGAAAAGTTCACCTAAAACACAATGAAGAATAAACCCACTGGCGCCGAGTCGATTCTGTCTCACAGCAACCACACAGGGGAGGGCAGAAGTCCGAGGAGGGCCTGGCAGATTTCAACCGCTGGCCTTTGGGTCGGCAGACGCAGCACTTATCCATCACGCCACCACGGTTTCCATGGTGACAGTCTCCATCACCACAGTGAAACCTATCACATATTCTAAAGCTATCAAACACCCTAACCCGCACTCCTATAAACATTAATAAAATGTCGCATTTATCAAGTAACCGTGCGACTGGAAGGCATGTTGGCTCACGCACCCTCAGGCCGCTCCCGAGCAGCTCCTGCCGTGAACAGGAGGTCACAGCCCTGAGGACCCTGTGGAGCAGGCCTACACTGCACGCAGGGTCCCAATGAGCTGGAACTGCCTCCACAGCAACCGACAAGGACACAGGATCACACAGTGGACAGGGCCATGACGAACACAGCACATCCGGGGACAAGCAGTAACACAGCGTGTTGGTCTTCAGTGAGGGAGTGCCGAGAAAAGCTGAACAGTCACCGTGGGGAACACCAGCACGTGAGATCGGGATGTGAAGGGAATAAAAGCTGTACTTCCAAATCTCACCACCTGGAAGAGCTCTGTGATAATTCTGCAAACGCACAAGGAACACTTCAGATGCCCATCGATGACAATTCCCAAGCCGGAGGGACAGGAGGAAAAGGGCCCCACAGATCATCACGGCGGGAAAGGGAAGAGACACTGGTCATTCAGAGGATGGAAAGGTCACCGGTGGAGGGCAGGCACACAAGCAGGGGCACTGGAGAAGCCAAAGCAGCATGAACGGACACAGACAAGAAAGTAAAAGAGAACACACAACGCTGGGAACACACGTGAAGGCCGTCAGGTTTTGGTCTGACCTGTACAGCTTGGACGTCGGCACTCTCGTCCTCACGAAAAACAACTGAAGACACTGGGTGCAGAGTACTGAGGTCACAGGGACACGCCTCCCATGAAGCCCGGGCTAGAGGCTCCCGCGAGGTGCCCCAAGAGAAGACAGAGCTGCTGGGCAACATCCTTCCCTTCCCGTCTAACGCTGACACGCTCCAGCATTTTCCGAGTGACCTTCCGCAGGTCAGACAGCTGCCCCTTGAGAAGCAGCTCCAACAAGCCACCCGCGTTTGTACTGAACCTGACCTCAGACCCTTCTTCCTCCACGAGGGGCACACCAGTGGCTGCCCCCCACCAAGCCGTGCCATGCTACAGCCGGAGGCCGGGTCTCCGGCTTCAGGTCTCGCCCACAGAGCACTGAGGGTCTGCCTCCTCTCGGTTTCCCATCGCCAGGTCTCCGCACACATCCTCAGGGTGACTGGGCCCCTCTGGGTGCCCACTGAAGCCTCCTGTGCTGCAGTGCTGACGGGTAAACTTAGTAACAGGCGGCCGTATTCACTGCTCTCCCTTGTCGTATTCAGATGTCACCCAACCACTGACAGCGTCGCACTTCAGGAGAGACCCGGAAACGGGTCACTTCACGGTCAATGCCGGCACCACTCCTCCTCAGTGTGCCACTCCTGGCACAGATCACGTCCGATTCAAAATGACAGACCCTGGCCCAGCTCAGCTCACCGGTGCCAGGGACATCAGTCCTTCAGGGGTTTCACTTCAGTCCTGACCATCTCCAATGCTCCCAGATTCATACTTCATACATCTCACATTCTGATCATTAATGAGTGTTTCCAGCTGTTCCTTCTCATTCTGAGTCGTGCCACATCAGCCAACGAAGCTCCCGAACACTCGACACCGTCTTCATCACCGAGGGAGACTCTCCCGTGGGGCAGCGCTTCCCCGGGTGTCTTCTGGGTACCTTCCCACCCGAGGGCTCACCTCGCGGCACTCTGCCAGACGAGCTGCTTCTGCACTTCGTAAGGTTTTCACAAGCTAATTCTTTCAAAAGTACACCGCCAGGTGCAGCTACCATCCATCGGCAGCTAAATGCTGTCTCCTGTGGGGCACCCTCTTGGTCTCTGAAATGCTGGTGACACGGCTTCAAACATCACAGCAAAATGCAGGTCACAAGTCTCACAAACGGACAGAAGCGTGGAGATTCAGGACATCGGTCACAAAGAAATGCTACAGCAGCAGCTTGAAACACGAAAGAAATGTAATTTCTCCATAGAGTGATTTTACACAGCCATGTTTAAACTCTGGACATGTTCCTTCTAAACTAAACTAAACCAAGCACGGATGAGGGCTTAGAAATTTACACCTACATTGACTGACAAGATTAAGCTTTGAGAAAGAGCAAAAAACTGGGCACAATACAACTGCCATTGGCAGCAACATGGTCAAAACAGCAAAGGTCAACCACTTGCAATATTATGGGGTTTTCTAAAAACTTATAATTCAGCTTCCTGTATTACAAACTGTACTATAAACTTCCTATATTATAGAAATTTCAGGAAAATTGTTAATTAAAAAGCAAGTGCAAATTCTAAGCCACCTTTTGTATAACCAAGTAGGAGAAATAATGTGTGTTACTTTTCCAGTTTTCACTCTTGTATCAGGTAAAATAGGTGTTTCTCCAGGTTTGAGAAGTTTACATTCAATAAATTGAAAAATCTTCTGTAGAAACACAAACTCACCTAGAATTTTTTTCTAATGGAAACTGTTGGCCTTGGAAATTAAGTACACCCTCTCATATGTTGAGTTTCTCCAGCAAAAAAGAACACTTTTATTTTAGATTCCCATTCAAGACTCCACAGAGCACCTGAAAATTACAGGCGTTTCATACCAGCTCTAAAAGAGATGGGGGGAAGACAAAGACTCGACTGGGGAAAACAGGCATCTAAAACACCCGACAGCCTCAGGAAACACCATCTCTCCAAAACGAATGGAGGGGGACACCTCCCCCACGATCCAGCTGGACCCGCTGTCCCCTGCCCCACTGCAAGGATGAACTCAGGAGAGAACCCCACTGACAGTCAGGGCCTTCCACTACCAACACTCTCCCGTTTTCTACCACATCACAGTGTGAGAAGGGGAGCTGTAGTTTTAGAGCTGCACTGAAAACGCTCTAGGACCTGGGGTGCTATGGACTGAGCCGTGTCCCCCCAAAATTTGTATCAGCTTGGTTAGGCCATCATTCCTAGTATTATGGGGTTTTCTTCATTTTCTGATTGTAAGTTTTCTACATGTTGTGAATCCTAATCTCTGCCTGTGGTGTGCCAGCCAAGATTACATTATGTTGACGAGGATCAGGGTGGGATTGTGACATCATTCCTAAGGTCACATCCATCATCCCACGTAAAAGGACTTTTCATGGGGAGTGGTTTCCAACACCTTTTATATTATACAAAAGATTAAAGGCAAGGGATAGAGCAGCGAGGAGCTCTCCTGCCACCAAGTAAGCAGCACCAGAAGCAGAGTATGTCCTCCAGAACCAGGGTCCCTGTGCCAAGAAGCTCCTGGACCAGGGGAAGACTGATGAGACAGACCTTCCTCCAGAGCTGACAAAGACAGACAGCCTTCCCTTGGACTGGGCCTTCCAGCCTACCAGACTACGAGACAATACACTTTTCCTTGTGGAAGCTCTCCACTGGTAGTATTTCCGTTCCAGCAGCACTAGACGAGAAAAACACGGAGGCAGCCAAGAAAACTGCAGAGATGGGACCAGGACAGCTCTGGAGGACCTGTGAGTCGGTCTCCTCAGCCAGAGCTGCTCCATCTTCAGAGTCCACTCAGGAGGTTCTGTCATTCCACATAGAAAACCAAGGTCCAGAATGGGGATGCTGACATGCCATGATCCAGCCCTGAGAGTCACATAAGGAAGGAGACCCCAGGCATCACAGGGTTGAAAATCCACCTGTGGGTAGACGAGTGGCCCAGGGACAATACAGCAGGGCCTAAGGATGCCTCTTAGGGCTCAGTCCCTTGGCCTTCTCTGCGACCTGTCTATCTCACTGACAAATCTCAGGGCCTGGAGCCCATGGTCCCCAACAGTTCACATCTACTCTCAGCTCTCAGTTCTCACAGCACTTCCTGGCTCCAGCCCCTAGAACTCTACACCAGCGTGCTCTCTGAGCTCCACAGGCCACTTCAGGAAGAGGGACAGCAGTAAAAGCAGAGCCTGAAGGCTGTCTGGAGGCAGACGAGTGATGTGTGGCCCACACAGCCAGTCAGGGTAGCTGACATCCTTACCTGGGATTGCATGGCTGTGAAAGATGGTCACCTTTGGTCCCCAGTTGCCTAGACTGGACACTCTCTCTCTCTGGGATACCTGAAATCTGAAACGCAGGAAGACAGTGTTCAGCAAGGAGTGACTGGTTCCTGGCCTTCAGCTCTCTCCCTGACGGGCTTCCCTCAGGCTCAAAGCCATGCTACACTCTGAGGACATCAGTATTCACGGCAGATCCCGCTCCAGCCGTCTGAGCGCACACCCGCATTCCCCGCAAGGCTCCTCAGGCCTCTCCCTCAGGCAACAAAGTCAGAGAAAGGGGGGCCTCCTCACCCCAGAGCACAGCAGGCACTCAGGCCTGCCCCAACTGAGAGCCGGGGGCCTGGCTTCCTCCAGGGCATGACCACTCCAAGGCTGAGGGTTCACCTGCAAGCTTAAGGGTTCACCTTTGTGGAACGACCCACACACCTTTATTGGGTATCAACAGGGGTGACTTTTAGGGAGAGTACATTTGTCAAGTTCAAGTCAATGAACTTATCATGCACCTTGGATCGGTAATTATATGCAGCTGGAACTCTTCTGTTGTGCTTTTTAAAAAAGCTTTCATTATATTTACAGCAATATAATATGTGACCAAGAATAAACACAGAAGAGTCAGCTCGATTTCTCTACACCTTCAAATGGAACTTCAAAAAGCAAGCCACCAAATCAATACCATTTACAATAGCCCCCAAGAAGAAAAGATACTTAGCAATAAATCTAACCAGAGACATAACAGACCTATAAAAAGGAAACTGCATAGCACTACTGCAGGAAACCAAGACACGTACAGCTACGTGGAAAACCACACCACGCTCACAGACAGGAAGACTCAACATCCTGAAAAAGTCCACTCAACCCAAAGTGATCTACAGATACAGTGTAACCTTGATTCAAAGTTCAATGACACTTTTCAACAAGATGGAAAGTCAAATCACCAAGTTTCTTAGCACGGTAAGAGGCCCTCATTAAGTATTACCGAAGGAAAACCAGACCGGAGGCTGCACATTACCTGATTTTAGAACTTATCACACTGCTACAGTTGACAAAATACCCTGCTGGTGTAGTGGGTTAAGTGCTACATCTGCTAACCAAAAGATCAACAGCTGAAATCCACCAGGTACTCCTTGGAAACTCTATGGGGCAGTTCTACTCTGACCTCTAGGGTCGCTATGAAGCGAATGAGGCTCAACAACAGTGGGTTTAGTTTTGTTTGTTTGTTTGTTTAGTACAACAACAAATGGAAACAGATCAATGGAACAGAATTGAGAACGCTGATGTGAATTCATCCACCTATAAGCAGCTAATATTTGAAATGAGGAAAAGGCAGTCTCTTGAACAAACGCTAAAGTTTCATTGACAAAGAAACTGAAGTAAACCAAAGTTACAAGAAATACTGATGGACGTTCTTCCATTAGACAATCAGAAGCACCAGATGTAGACCCAAAGATGCAACGCAGGACACAACATCCACAGTCCTACTTAACAGGGGAAGTCACAAAGCTCAACCAAAGCTACAATAGGAAAATTAGGGAAACAGAGAGTTCAACCTGTAAACCATGATAACATTATGCTCTAAGGAGGAATATGTTACAATACTCACAGCCCTTTCAGATGGACAGGCACTCAAGAAGACACAAAGAAGTTAAAGACTGGTCTACACCTAGAACATTACAGGCAAACAAAGGGGCAGCAGCCAAGCACGCTCACAATGCCACATGTAAAACAAGAAACACCATTAGGTCTCCACAGACACAAAACCAACACTGAAAAAGATGAAAGGCAAACCCATACAGACTACAACCCGAAAGAGAACATTAAGTGGAACAAACAGAATGTCAACAACACAAAAATGAAGGCACCAAAATGACAACACTAAAAACCTATCTACTGATAATCACACTAAATGGAAATGGACTGAATGCTCCAGTAAAGACACAGAGACTAACAAGCGGGATCAAAAAAGACAACCCGTCCATCTGCTGCTTACAAGAAACGCAGCTTAGACTCAAAGACATCAACAAACTGAAAATTCAAAGGATGGAAAAATATATGCCAAGCTAACAACACGCAAAGATGACCCAGAGTGGCAATATTTATCTCAGATAAAATACATTTTAAAGTAAAATCCACCACTGTGAACCAGGATGGTAACTGTTTATTGCTTAAAGGTTCATCACATAAGAAGAACATACCAACACTAAACACACACCCAATCCAGATGCTCTAAAATACATCGAACAAACACGACACTGCAAAAGGAGACTGCTCACTGTACAGTAACACTAGAAGACTGCACCACTCCACTTTCAGTAACGGACAGATCATCCAAAAAAGCTCAATAAGATAAAGATCCTACTTTAACATTCTACACACTGACAGGAGGCTGTTCTACTGGTTTCTTCCTAGATGGGAGAGAACAGCATGGAGGGCATGAGACAGATGCTTCTGAAGAGGATATCAGACATACACAGTGAAAAGGAGGCGTGTGCTATCACCAGGTGGGGAGACAAGAAGGACCTGCAAATAAGTTGGCACGCAAAATCTATTTGGATTGTATACTTGCACTTCATCACACACACACACACAAAGAAAAGTCCTGGGTTATACAAGAAATAAAGGATGCAATAAATAACTTTACGGAATCAAATGAGAATGAAAATACATCCTACCAGAACCTATATAATACAGCAAAAGCAGTGCTGAGAGATCAATTTATCTCTGTGAATACACACATCTAGAATGAAGGTAAGGTGCCAAACTAAAGAAGTAACTTTACAATTTGAACAAGTAGAAACAACAAAAGAACCCCTCAGTACCAGAAGAAAGAAGGTATTAAAGATTAGAGGAGAATTAAACAAATTACACAAAAACAATTGAAATAACAAAACCAAAAATGGCTGTTTTGATAGGATCAATAAAAATCACAGAGCATTAGCTAAACTCACAAAACAAAAACAGGAGAGGAAAGTAATACCCTGAATAAGAAAAGAGATGGAAGACATCACAATGGACCCAACCAAAATTAAAAGTATCATAACAGAATACTATGAAAAACTGAACTCTGATTTGAACATCTACAGGAAATGGCCAAATTCCTAGATTCACATCACCTACCAAAATTATCATAAACAGAACTAGAATAACTTCGTATACCCATCACGAAAGAAGAGATTGACAAAGTAATCAAAAACCTACCAAGCAAAAAAAGATCAGGCCAAGATGGCTTCACCAGAGAAATCTACCAAGCTTTTAGAGAAGAGTTAATTCCAGTACTACTGAACCATTCCACAACACAGAAAAGGATGGAACATTCCCAAATTCATTCTATGAAGTCAGCATAACCCTCCTGTCAAACCCAGGCAGAAACAGCACAAAGAAAGAGAACTACAGACCAAAATCACTCATGAACCCAGATGCAAGAATCTTCATCCAAAATCTAAGCCAACATGCCCACCAGCAGACAAACAGATAAACAACCGATGGTACATATACTCAATGGAACCCCTAGGCAATGATAAAGAACAATGACCATTTTAGGAAGCATCTCATAACCTGGTTTAAGCTGGAAGACACCACGCTGACTGACATCAGAACAAATATTGTCTGAGACCCCTGCTGCAAGGACTTAAAATAGACTATAGTACAGAATAAAAGACACTTTGACAGCTGAAGAGAGGGGAGGAAAGGAGTGGGCCAGTCATAGTTTAGATAATTGATAGAAATTCAGTTGGGTGAAAGCAGGGACAGCACACAGTACAAAGAAGATCATCAGCTTAACTGGACTTCAACATCAACTGAAAACTTCTAATGTTGACCCAATATTGCAAGGATAGAGTAGCAGGGCCAGGGGCCTCGGGACCATGCTCTCAAGGGACAATGAAGCCAACTAGCATAACTAGAGTACTGCGAAGAGAGTCTTCTGCACCCCATGTTGGTGAATGTGGCATCTGGGGTCTTCAAAGCTAGCAAGCTGCCATCTGACCTACACCCAAACGTCCCAACTCATCCGGGACAGATGATCAGCAAGAACAACAAAGACACAAGGGAAGAAAGAGACCAGGAGACACAGGGACCCATGTGAACGGGTAACTGTATCAACATGCGACCAGAAGAACCAGATGGCGCCTGGACACCACCAAAGACAGCCATGATGGGACACACAATGTTGAGTCCCAGTGGCAATACAGGAAAAAGAGGAGTACACCTCAAGAACTCCACTAAAACACCACAACTGATGGTCAGGGAGCCTGGGGATTCCGCCGGGGGCATGGTCCCTAGACCTGCTGCTGCCCCTGCCAGAAAACATTACTGAGGTCAACTCTTTGGACAGAAATGGACTGGACTCGGGGACATAATGTGACCATATGGTGTGTGTACTTCCTGGTTCCACACATCTGTAGGATGCTGTCCTACTGGCCTCTTAGTAGAACGGAGAGGAGAGGGTGGAGAGAAGGGGACAGGAGATTGCTAAGAGGATATGACACACACAGAACAGAAAGGAGGAGTGTGCTGTCACCAGGCAAGGAAAGTAGAAGCTGCTGCTAGGTGGGAATGCCAATTGAATTTGGATTGTAAACTTTCCCTCAATAACAATAAGGAAAATGGTCCTCAGTCTACTTTGGTGAACAGCCATCTGAGGTACCCCACTAGTCTCACTCCTTCGGGAGCAAGAGAGAAGAAAGAAAACTGAAGACACAAGGGAAAGACCAGTCCAAAGGACGAATAGACTGCAAGTACCAAACCTCCACAAGACGGAGGCCAGCACACCCAGATGGTGCCCAGCTACCCCACGGACTGCTCTGCCAGGGACCACAACACAGGGGGGGACAGAGCTGCAGAGAAACTGAGAACAAAACTATAACTCACAAAAAAGACCAGACTTAACTGTCCTGAAAGAGAACGGAGTAAATCTGAGCATGTGGCCCCTGGGCACCACTTCAACTCAGTGACAAAGTCACTCCTAACGTTCACCCTTTGCCCAAAGCTTCGAGAAAAAAAAAGTTTGCCATCCATTGGATTATAACTCCTAACAAACCTACAAAGAGATCAGAACTGCTCCAGAAATCCCAGCTGCATCGTATCAACAGCTTCTTTGTGGGGTGGTCAGGGTGTTTGGATCTTCTCTCATTCAGTTTCAGGATTTTCCCACAAAACCGTATGCCTGTTTTCTGGATTTAAGCTCTAGAAGAATAAACAAGGACTGTGCCATTAAAAATAAAATAGAAACAAGAAGCTCACAGGGGCACATAGCCCAGGGTCAAGGACTGCAAGGCGGGAAGGGCGGGAACAGGGACCCCGACAACGAGAAGGGAGAGCGCTGACATGTCACGGGGTTAGTAACTGATGTCACCAAACAACACACGTGTAGTAACTGCTCAGTCAGAAGCCAGTTTCTTTTGGAGACCTTCATCTAAAGTCAGTTAAACACAAAAACTAGGAAGGGGGTTGGAAATTAATAAGCTGATTTTCGAATCTGTACATCAAGAGAGTGGCAGAGGAAAACCGTATGTCACCTTAAAAACTGAAGAAAACTCCAAAAGAAATAATCACTGCGGGAATCAAAGGAAGAAACAGCAGATTCGGCTACAAACGACCGAACGGACAGAACTTGCGGCGCGCGAGGCAGGCAGGGCCGACCCGAGAGCCCCGGGGACAGCGGGGCGCAGGCGACAAGCCCCGCGGCGGGCGCTCGGGCCGGACGGGGCGCGGGCGGCGCGGGGCCACGGGCGGGCGGCGGGAGCGGCCGGGACGGAGGACGGCCGCCGGCGGGGTGCTCGGGGCGGGAGACGGCCGGGGAGCAGGGACGCCGGCAGGGCGGGGGCCGGGACCGGGGCTCCGCAGGGCGCCCAGACGCCGAGGCGGCGGACCCGAGCCCGGAGGGGACGCGGAGCGCAGGCCCCACCCGGAAAGACCGCACTCACCCGCCGCGGAGGACGGCGCGCCGCGAGCCTCGTCCGCATGCGCAGAAGGGGTGGCGCGGGTGGCCGCGCGGGGAGATGGCGTCACGGTGGGCGTGGCCTTACGGGCGCAGGGGGCGAGGCCTCCGGGGCGGGGCGGGGGCTGGACCGGCGAGGGGCGGGGAGAGGGCGGGGCCGTCTGGGCAGGAGCTGGCCCCGCCCTGAGCCGTCACCTTCTGTCCCTTCAGCCGAATCGGAGACTTCTGCTACTTCACCGTCTCAGAGTGCTTGCGGTCCTGAGGCCAGAGCTGCTTCCCTTAACCCAGCAAACGACACCAGTGTTAGAAGGCAGGAGGGGACGGGAGAGCTGGTGACAAGGGACCCAAGGTCAGGAAGAGGCCGAGTAGACTTGTCGTGGAATGATAACTAATGTCACAAAATAATAAGTGTACTAATTGTTGAAGGAGAAGCTGCAATGTTCCGTAAGTCTTCATCTAAGTGCAGGAAGAGTTGTGTAGGTCACACATACTGGACGCTGAGACGATTTCCACCGACCCTGTGGTTTTTCTTCTTGCGTGCCCTAGAGTCAGTTCTGACTCACAGCGACCCTATAGAACAGTAAACCAAAACCAAACCTGTTGCCTCAAGTCTCTGACACCTCCCAGTGACCCTACAGGACAGCGAAGAACAGCCCCATCGTGTTTCCAAAGCACAGCCAGCGGATTCCAGCTGCCATCCTTTTGGCTTAGCAGTCACGGTCCCAGCGGTTGCGCCACAAGAGATCCACAGGCAAGGAGCCACTGCAACCCTATGGGCCAGAATAGAATTGCCCCACAGAGTTTCTAAGGACTTCCCGGTGGATTTCACTTCCTGACCTTCTGGTAAGCTGACACAGCAGTTAACAACAACCCCACCAGGGTGTCCCCAGGGTGCCACTGCGCTGCTGTACCGACTTTCCCAGACAGTAAGCAAGGAAACCCCGATGGGGTCGTGGTTAGGAGCTACAGCTGCTGACCGAAAGGCTGGCGTTGGACTCCACCAGGCAGTCCTTGGGGACTCTGCGGGGCAGTCCCACCGCGTCCTATAGGGTTGGAACCAATTCCACAGCAGCGGGTAGACAGTAAGCAAAGACGCCCCTTCCAGGAGCCCAGCCACAGTATTTTCGGTTGTCTCTCCCATGCCTGCAAAAATAGGATAATGAATAAGAAAGCCCCAACCGTTTGAATTATGGTGTTGGTGAGGAGCACTGAATACACCATAGGCTTCCAGGAGAATGTGTCTGGGAAGAGATCCAGCCGGCTGCTCGTCAGAAGCGAGGACGCTGAGGTTTCATCTCGTGTGCTTTGGCAAGTTCTCGAGAGGGGCCGGTCCTTGGAGAGAGGTAAGTGCGTGAAAACGAGGAAGACCCTCCATGAGATGGACTGACCCGAGGCTGCAACGCTGGGCTCCAGCACGACTGTGATCGTGGGCCAGGACCAGGAAGCTTCTGGTTCTGTCCCGCCTGTAGTTGCTCTGATTCAGAACCGACCGAACCGCACCCAGCACCAACAAAACAGCATGACTGTTCAGGAAGCCAGGTGGCCCAGCGAGGAAGCGCTGGGGTGCAAACCAGCTGCCCCTCAGCGACCCCGTGGGTAGCTCTTCTCTGTCCTAGGCAGCTGCTGAGAGTCAGAGTCAACTGGACAAGAACACGTTTACTTTAGGGGTGTGATTGTTCAAGACTGAGTTCTGGATGCCGTTTCAACTGAGACCTGTCCCTCCATTCCATTGCACATGTTTTCCCTAACCTGCCTATATCAGGGTGACCTTCCAGCGACTCCGTCATAAACTGGTTCTGACCTAAGTTGCATGCATCCTTTTCTGTTAGTTTTCATTCTTGCTTTTTTTATTTTTCTCAGTATCGCTATAAATCGGACCGTCACTGTCAGGGTCGGAGCCCTAACAGTGACACTGGGGTCCTCGTGGCTGTCGGCCACCTAAGGAGTCCAGCCGTCATGTGTTGTTAGAGGTGCCCACTGCCCAGCATTCTGTGTGTTAAGCCTCCCTGAGTCCCTTCAAAGACACTGACGGAGACGTCACGGTGGGCCAGGCCACCACCTGCTAGACGAGAGTGTTTTCACCAACAACTGAACATCTGTGAGTGAATGTTTGAGAATGAAAAGGCCAGGAAATTATGCACCAAACACTGCATATGAAACATACTATTAAACATAACACCTGCCCTCCCCCCCAAAAAAGGCAGTCACAGGTTCAATTTGCTGTCACTGGAATAATTCCTACGTCAGGACCCACCTGGGTTCACAGTCCATGAGACGGACCCTCAGGCAGCTACTCTCAGAGCCAATTCCACTGAGCATGCTCTGGGAGCTGGTGATATTAATTCACAGATCAGATTTGGGGCCAGTGCCCTCCGTGATGGGAGGTCAGGTTTGTCAACATCACTTTTGTCTTGCTCCTTTACAAATGCCTCCAAACTGGGGTGAATAAGACAGTTTTTAGGGTCCTTCAGTGTTGAGGACCAACCACCCGCCCTCTGAGAGTGGTGGACTGTGGAAGACATCTGCTCTGACCCTGTCAGTACTCACTCTCTTCATCCCGTTTCTTTCTGACGGGGTGAAATCTCCCCCACTGGGATGAATTCCTTTCTCTTCCCCTTTGTTTTGCTCATTTTCGTGGGAATCATTCCAGCCTCCTGTATTACCATTGGTCTCCGTATTTGGAGGTCACCCTGAGTGGCTGGAGTGGCGGTGGCTCTGGTTGGACCTAGTCAAAGCTTGGCACGGGCTGACCTGCTGCCCCCGCACATCTCTTCGTCGGGGCCGGGGATTTCCCAGAACAATCAGATACAGGTGGGTTCCGAAGAGCTGGGGATGCAGAGGGGCCAGCTAAGCAGGTGACTGAAACCACACAAGATGCATCTCGTCAGCGCCCAGAGGACACCTGTGCCATCCTCCTACAGAAACGAGCCTTTGAAATCACTTTCAGAGGAATGAGTTTCCACCAGTAGTGTGTCTCCCACAGAAATCCTTAAGTCCCTGTCTTCCTCATTTCTCAGTCATCACCCTGGAGATGTTCAGGGCTGGGAGTCCCTGAGGGTGGGGACCTCTCTCCTTCACCTGGGGCTCATCCACTGTACAAACCGTCCTTACATTTGCACAGGATGAAACGACAAGGAAACCAGGTCTCAGCAAGCTCCCCTCACTCGGGGTCCGAGAGCAGCAACCTTGGAGCACCGCAGAGGACAGACGGGGATTCACCCGCGGGATCTCGGAGCAGACAGCCTCAAGTTCGCAAGTGCGTGCACATTTTAACGAGCAAGTAAGTGTTTTGGATTAGAGTCTATTCCCTCTGAGACTGCGATGTCAGGTGCATACCTGGGCATGTCTGCACCTCAGTTTCCTCATCTGTAAAACAGGCGCCACTAAAGGACCTGGCTGACGGGCTTTGGATTGGGTAATTGGAAAAGGCTTTCTGCAGTATCATTAATTAAGGTCTGTGCTTCTGGTCTGGAGCCCCAGGGGGTATAGACAGCTAGCTGAGCACTGGCTACAAGGGAAGTGGTTGGATGTTCAAATCCACGTACAGGCACCTCGCAAGAAAGGCCTGGCAGTCTTCTTCTGAAAGGTCAGGGCACTGAGAACCTGGTGAGCACATCTCTGTCCAACACAGTGGGAACTGGAACAGAGTCAGTGGCAATACTTTGTCTGTTTGAAGTCCCTGGGAGGCCCAAACAGCTTAGTTCTTGTCACTCAGTTTGGGTCCCTGCCCTGGAGCAGCCCAGCTGATGAAACCTAGTCCAAGTCAGAGAGGGAAGAAGGTTGATCGGGGTTGTGACATCTCCAGAGACGCCAGAGATATGACAGCAAGGCAGACTGTTCTCCACGGAGTCTGAAAAGACAATTTTTACATAGAATTTATGGGCCATTTCTGGCACGGAATACTTCATGTTTTTAAGCATGTGGCCTACCGATAATTGCACGCATCTCAAAATAACTATAAGAAACGCTTCATTGAACCACAGATAATGTAGGTCAGACACCTGGGCTGTAATCTGCATCTTCGTAACAGGCAAGGACAAAACTTGTATAAAAGTTCCTCGGCTAGCGGAACTAGACTGCCAAGTCTGCTCTGACCGAGACAAGGAGCAAGAAAGCAAGTTGTGGATACAAAACATGCCAACCAGCCGTCCTAGCTGCTGTCTCCCAGGCTGAAGGCTGTCGCTCAGGAGAGCGAAGAAGGGGAGGGAGACAAGGTCACAGGAGCAGAGGGGCTCTGCGTCGCTTTGCAAAGAGGCCAGGGTAGCTGGGGTAGTAAAAGAAAAAAAAAAAGATTATTTAGAGTATCACTGTGACATCAGTTAATGTCAAGCTCTCAATTACCCATTTTGAAAAGGAGAAAACATCTTCAAGGTATTAGGGTCGCCTCTTCCCTCCTTTTGAAGCTTGGCCATAAACACATCCCAACCTTCAGCCTAGTCTCTGAGACAACACAGTTTGTCTGGCACTTTAAGAGCGTGACATGACTGGAGATGCAGTTGTCAGGGAAACCTGGAGAAGACGCATTTCTGCGACTCTTGTGACTCTTGAGGCGGGCAGCCCAAGATATGTAAACATCAGAGGGTTCTTTCCTCCTGTTCTTAAAAATGGTGAATTTTCTACCCATAATGATCCCATCCAAGCTAAGATCATAAACATTTTTACTTTTTAGCCCTAAAATATCTTAACTTCAGGATGTCAGTGGGCTGGGCTCTCATGCCTCATCACTGTAGCCCCGGGAGCCTTGACACGGGAATGATGGGTCCCCAGGTTAACTGCCGCCAGCCTCACTCCCTGTGAGGGCTGAGTAGTGCAGGGAAGGGGCCAGCTCACCTGGGCTGTAAAGGGAGGCCCTTCCACATCTGCAGAAGCACCTGATCTCCCAGCTGCAAAGAATGCGCAGCTATCTCAAGAGCAAACTTCTGTCACAGCTACTCTGCTTGAGATAACCGGGAGAGAAAGCAAATACACGGGCATCCTTGCATCAGGGGGCTGATGGGAGGAAGCTGGGGAGACTTGGTTAAGACAATATGGTCTCTCATAAAGTATCTCGGAAGGACTTATTTTAGGTTGTCCCCAGAGTGCAATACAGACAGACTCAGAAGAGGCCAGTAGCACAAAACTCACCCAGGGTAGTTTAGTCTCTCGACACAATTGACTAAGATGATGTTTACAGTTTGGTTCATTCTTTCAGCCCCTTCTCCAAGCTGAGGTCTCTGCTGTGTGGAGTTCCCACGTTATTCCCAAGGCAGCCGAAACCTGGTGTACCACTCTCTCTCTAGCTGTCTCAGTCCAACAGGGATAAGTCTCTACCCATTAAGAAAAAGAATCTACACACACCAGTAAATATTTCATCCCATGTTCAGCCTGGAACACTTTACAAAAGTCAAATTTGGTTTCCTCAAAAGCTGGGTGTTTGGCAGAAATCTGGCTGTGGCGTTCCTCAGCTGAGACTTCCCATCACAGAGGACTTGCTGGCTCCTGGGGCCCATTGGAGAGGCTCTGTCTCTGCCCCCTTCAGCAGCCTGATAGGAAAGTGAGCTTGTCACTTCATTAGACACTCAGTTTTCAGCTTCGGCCGAAAAATTAGAGACAGTCCCAGTATTTGTAACAGAGTCTCTTCCTCAGACCTGTTCTCTGTCGGGAAGTCCATATACTGCCGGACCACTCCTCGGTTGAAGGGAGGCAATCTCTCCAGTTCTTGGGTCAGTGCTGTTCCAGAAATAGTACGGGAGCTCCTAAACCATTGGAACAGGACAGGTCAACAGAGTTGTTTCTTCTCTTTTTCCCTTCACGTTCAAAGGTAAAGATCAGACCTCTCAGTGGTTAGCAACATACAAAAGAAACTGTCTTTTAAATTCAAAACAGATCTTAAAATAATCACAGGAAGGTGGAAAAGTCTTCATCCTGCAAACCTTAAACAAAATGATATTGACCGGTCAGAGTCTTCATGTCCAGGAGGACAATCTGACCTCATCCTGGCCTGTCACTGGCCCAAAGCCCAAGCTAGAGCACTGGCCCCTCTTTGAACCAGGGCTGAGGCAGATGTTGGGGACAACACCCGCAGCATGAGGGCTGACAGAGCTGCTCCCACTGTGTGGGCATTTGCTGGCCCTGCTGTCAGAAACCAGACTTTCCCACCCAAGGAGATTCCAGCATGCACTTTCCTTAGGAAATTCCGCCCCAGAGAGGTACCAGGCCTTCTGCTTGTACAGAAGCTGCTGAGACAGTTCAGTTTTTTGTATTTCACAGTCCATTGTCTGCAAGAAAGGCCTAGTTGCCTCTTTTCCAGTCACCCCAACAACCTGAGTACTGCTGATGAGGAGAGTCCTTTAGGTTTTGGGGGGAGTACCGAGAAGGCGGCTCCAGTGTCAACCACAAAGTCTGCCTGTCTTCCTGCTGTAACTTCACCAGGTGGGTCGGCAGGGGTAAGTTAAAAACGGACCCCCTCACTGTCCATCCTGCAGAGTCCTCCTCCTGCTTGCTCAGAATTCCCTGGAAAAGCTTCTCCCCTTCTCAGTCTTGTCTGGCCCTTTGCCAGTTCTCCTCCGTGGACACTCATTTTCCCAGAGTCCCTCCTTTACACAGTGGACATTGGTGTCCCTTTAGCCAGGGCCGTCCTCCTGTCTGTGTCCTCATTGTCCTCTGGGTGATCCCAGAACAGTGGCCAGATTATCTTCTCTCTTCGGATCTCTGTCTCTCTCTCTCTCCTTCTTTCTAGCTTTTCTTTTCCTTCTCTTGCTGCTCTATCCTTCTCTCTGTCTTCTCAGCCTCTTCTCCCAGCCTCCTCTGTTTCTCTCTAGCTATCTAGCCCTCCGTCATCTGTCTGTCTACTTCCTCTCCCCCTCCTTTCACTTTCTTACTCTTTCTTTCTCTACATTCTCTCTCTACAGTTGCTGCACTCAGGGGTCCACTCTGGCTCCTTAGCCACCACTCTTTCATTGGCCAGTGTTTCAGCTACAGTTCTCTCCTCATTGTGTTTTTCACCTGCTTTCTCTTCTGTTTTCACGAAGACCATCCTCCTTTCTTTGGCTAGATGGGGAGCATCTAATGAGGTGCTTGGTAGGTTGGGCAATCAGCGAAAAAGGGAAGGCCGTTGTTGAAATGGATCAGCGCAGTGACTACAACAATGCGCTGAAGCATCAAAACAATTGCGGACGTGGTGCAGGACCAGGTGTTTCATTCTGTTGTTCACAAGGTTGCTAGGAGTCAGAAGCAATTCAGTGGCACCTAACGAAGACATCAGCACCTCTATGTTGTGCTCCCTGTCAGGGCAGTCTTTAGGGGTGGCCGGGCACCATCTAGTTCTTCCGGTCTTATGCTGATGTAGCCTCCCAATCTTTTGGAACTTTCTGTCTCCTGGGTTCATATTTTCCTCATGTCTTTGATGTTTTTGGTTTTCATCTGCTGCAGATGGGTTGGGAACAATTTGTTAGGTGACAGCTTGCTATCTTTTCGGACCCCAGGTGCCTCTCACCGATATGGGAGGTAGAACAATTTCTGTTCACATATATTTAGAAAACCTTTCTGCTTATGGCCTTGTGCGCTCCTTGAATACTCTGGAGGTCAGTTCTACCCTGGCCCTTAGGGTCGCCATGAGTCGGATCTGACTCGATGGCACTTGGCTTGGCTTGGCTTCTGCTTATGGTATAGTCCCGTCATGCTGGCCTTCCTTCTGCTGCGTGCTGTCACTCCCCTCACCTAACTGGATCCCGTTGAATATTTAACCTATGAATAACCCTCTCTCCCTCCCCGCCCTTGTAGCCACCAAAAACTGTTTTCTTCCCTGTGCATCAGCCTTTTCTTAAGTCCTTGTACTAGCGGTCCCATACACTGTTTGTCCTTCTATAGCTGACTGATTCCTTTCAGCCTAATGTCTTCCAGATGATTCCAGGTTGTGGGATGTTTCCTAAAATTATCGTTGTTCTTAATCATTCCATAGTGTTCCATTGTGTAAATACAGCACAGTTTGTTAATCCATTCATTTGTTGATGGGCACCTAGGTAGTTTCCATCTTTTTGCTGTTGTGGACAGTGCTACAATAAACATCCGTGTGCATGTATCTATTGGTGTGACAGCCCTTATTTCTCATACAACATTTCTTTTTCTAACTTTATAGGAAGTGCCAAATTCCTTTCCAATGTACTTGTACAATCTTACATTCCCACCAGCAGTGTAGCAGAGTTCCAGTCTCTCCACAGCCCCTTCAACATGTGTTAGTTTGTTTTTTGGATTAATGTCAGCCTTATTGGAATAAGATGGTATCTCCTTGTAGTTTTAATTTGGATTTCTGTAATGAAGAATCGTTGTGTTTCCTCATGTGTCTCTTTGCTGCCTGGATGTCTTCTTGGGAGAAGTGTCTGTCCATCCCCTTTGGTCATTGTTATTTAGTTACTTGTCTTTTTCTTGTTGATATTTTACAATATCTTGTCTACGGAGATTAGATGCGGATCAGATAGGTCACTGCGAAATATTTTTTCCCAGTCTGTATGCAGCCTTTTTACTCTTTTAATAAAATCTTTGGATGAGCAAAGAGTTTGAATTTTAGCGGTTCCCTTTTTATCTCATCACTGTTTGTAAGATCTTGTAGTCTGTTGAAGCAGTGTATTAGAACTTCCAGTGTCATCACTATTTTTTTTCCTATACGCTTTATTGTTTTCGGTTTGATATTGAGTTCTGTGAGGTATGGGTCTTGTTTCATTTTTTTTTTTGCAGCTGCACATCCAGTTTTGAAAACATCATTTGTTAGAGACTGTTTTTTTCCCAGTTCACAGCCTTTGGGCCTTCGTCAAATATCAGCTGTTCATAGGTGGATGGTATTATTTCTGGGTTCTCTATTCTGTTCCGGTGTTCTATATAACTTTTTGTACCAGTACCAGATTGTTTTGACTACCGTGGCAGTGTAATAGGTTCTAAGGTCCAGTAGTGTGAGGCTTACAGCTGGATTCCTTCTCTTTCTAAATGAAGTTGGTCATTTTTCTCTCTAACTCATTAAAAAATTACTTCAGAATTTGTGTTGGGATTGCACTGTATGTATAGATTCCTTTGGGTAGAATTGACACGTTCACAATGTTAAGTCTTCCTACCCATGAGCAAGGTAGGTTGCTCCATTTACATAAGCCTCTTTTGGTTTCTGGCATTAAGGTCTTCTGATTCATTTTTTATATATGTCTCTTACATCTCTGGTTAGATTTATTCCTAGGTATTTTATCTTCTTTGGGACTATTGTGAACAGTATTGATTTGGTGATTTACTCTTTGATGGTCTCTGGGTCTCGTGGATGGTCTCTGGGTTTATCATGTATCCTGATACTTTGCTGAACTCCTCCATTAGTTCCAGTAGCTTTTTTATGGATTCTGTAGGGTTTTCTGTGTATAAGATCATGTCATCTGCAAATTGGGGTATTTTTACTGCTTCTTGACCAGTGCAGATGCCTTTATTTCTTTATCTTGTCTGATTGCTTTGGCGAGAACCTCGAGCACAGGTTGAATAAAAATGTTGGCAGGGATAGCCTTTTCTGGTCCCCCTACTCAGGTAAATTCTTTCTCTTCATTTAGAATGATGTAGACAGCTGGCTTTACACAGATGCTCTTTATTAGGGTGAGGAATTTCCCTTCTATTCCTATTTTGGTGAGAGGGTCTAACATGAATGGGGGTTGGACATTGTCAAATTCTTTTTCAGCCTCAGTTGATAAAATCAAGAGATTATTTTGTTTTATTTATGTGGTTGACTACATTAGTTGTTTTTCTAGTGTTGAATCATCCCTGCATCCCTGATAGGAATCCTACTTGGTCATGGTCAATTATGTTTTTGATATGTTGTTAAATATTATTGACTAGCATTTGGCTTGGGATTTTTCTATCTAAATCTATGAGACATATTCGTCTGTAATTTCCCTTTTTTTGCTCTCTTTACCCAGTTTTGTGTATCAGGGTTTTGATGGCTACATAGAATGAATTTAGGAGTGTTCCATTTTCTCTATGCTGTGAAATACACTTAGTAGTATTAACTCTTCTCTAAAAGTTTGGTAGAATTTTCCAGTGAAGCCATCTGGACGAGGAGTTCTTTTGGTTGGTAGTTTTTTGGTTTTTATTACTTTTTCTATTTCTTCTTTTCTGATGGGTTTATTAAATTATTGTACTGCTGTTTGTGTTAGTTTGGGTAAGCCATGTGATTCTAGAAATGTGTCCATTTGCTCTAGCTTTCCAAATCTATTAAAGTACAGTTTTTCATAATACCTTTATGAGTCTTTTAATTTTGGCTGGGTCTGTTGTGATATATCCTATTTCATTTCTTATTTGGATTATTTGCTTCCTCTTCTGTTTTTCTTTTGTGAATTTGTACCAATTTTGTTGATCTTTTCAAATAACCAGATTTTGCCTTTGTTAATTCTTTCAATTGTTTTTCTGTTCTCTAATCCATTTACTCCTGCTCTAATTTTTATTAGCCATTTTCACCTCATCCCCAAGACCTTTTGGATGTACTGTTTTTACTTGTTCAAGTTGTAGGGCCTGTTATTTTATTTAGGCCCTTTATTGACTGTGTTTGTGTGCATGCATTGAGAAAAATTGACTTCCTAGCACTGCTTTTGCTGTATCCCATAGCTATTGGTAGGATGTGTTTTCATTCTCATCTGATTCCATAAATTTCTTTATTATACCCTTGATTGCTTCTATACCTAGCAAATTTTGAGCAAGGTGTTACTTGGTTTCTATTAGTTTGAGTTTCTACCCACGGTTTTTCTGCTATGGAGTTCAACTTTTATGGCTCTATGGTCTGAGAAAATGCTTTGCAATACTTCCATGCTTTGGTTTTTGTTCAGACTTGTTCTATGGTCTAATGCCTGGTGTATTCTGGAGAATGTTCCCTGCACATTGGAAAAGAAGGTGTACTTGTCTGTTGTTGGGTGGAGAGTTTTGTATACATCTATGCCATGGGCTTCGTTGATTGCCACAATAAGATCTTTTGTGTCTCTATTGAGTTTCTTTCTGGATGTTGTGTCTGTTACTGAAAGTGGTGTGTTGAAGTCTCCTGCTATTACTGAGGAGCAATCTATCTCACTTTTCAATGATGCCAGCATTCATCTGAGGTATTTAGAAGCTCTGTTGTTGGGTGCATATGTACTTAATATCGTTATAGCCTCCTTGTCTAATTTTAAGCAATGAATAATGACCATCCTTGTCCATGAAAGTGGCTTTTTCTTTAAAGTCTATTTTGTTAGAAATGAATATTGCCATTCCTGCTCTTCTTTGCATGTTGTTACCTTGGTGGATCTTTCCATCCTTTTTAGTTTCAGTTTGTTCATGTCTTTGAATTGAAGGTGTTTCTGGTAAGTAGTACATGCATGGATCATGTTTTTTATTCTCTTACCTGTTACTCTCGGTCTTCTTATTGGTGCATTTAATCCATTTACATTATGAATAGGTATACAGTTCATGCTGTCATTTTGGTATCTTTTTTTGTCTGTTGTTGACAGTTTCTTCGTTCCGCTTAATATACTGTTCTGAGTCATTTTTGTCGGTTTTCTTTTCATCATTTTCAATGTTTGTTTTAGATCTCGAGTCTTCTAGATTTTGTCTCTTGTTTTGGTATAGCCAGCCAAGTGCCGTCGAGTCGGATCTTTGTTATGTTGCTTTGCAGCTACTCTACTGTTCCCCCCAGTGTGTTAAGTTTAAGCCATTCTTTAACTTCTTTGGATCGCCTTGACTTCTTTTCCATCTGAAAGGCCTGTGAATCCATTAATTTGTTGCTCTTTTTACTACAATGTTTTCATAGTTCACATACTGTGATCTGTTTTCCTAATTTTAATATTTTAGCCTTGATTGAGCTTTTTGGCTTCCCCAATCAAGTCACACTTTGGATGCTGTGTCCTGAATTGTATCCTTGGCTATATGTCTGATGTTACTGATTTTTGAATCCAAGAATTTCCTTCAATATTTCTTGTAATTTTGGTCTTGGTTTTGCAAATTCCCTAAACTTCTGTTCATCAGAGAATGTCCTAATTCCACCATCATATTGGACAGTTTTTCAGGATATAGAATTCTTGGTCAGAAGCTTTTTTCCTTCAAAGCTTTGTCTATATCATCTCATTGCCTTCTAGCCAACATGGCTTCTGCTGAGCAATCAGAGCTCAGTCTAAATGACTCTCCTTTGTAAGCTAGTTTTGGTTTGACTCTAGCTGCCCTGAAGTTCATCTCCTGATCTTTCATTTTGTTAAGTTGTATGTCTTGGCATCTCTCTTTTGGGATCTACCTTTTATGGAGTTTGATAAGCATCCTGGATAGACATATTTTCATCTTTCTTGATATCAGAGGAATTTTATATCAGTGAATCTTCAATAACTATCTCTGTATTTTCTGCCATCCCTCCTTGTTCTGGTACTCCAACCATTCATGTATTATTGCTCTTGATAGAGTCCCACATAACTCTTATCTTTTGGGGGGAGGAGTTTTATGGAGCCATGGTAATTTCATTCTTTAAATGATTAGAAATCGATTGTAGTCTCTGAGTCATCAGAAAGTTAGAAAGCTGTTGTGATTTATTTGTTAGGTTATTGCAATGCAATCTATATATCTATATACCTGTATATCTATATATGAGGACTTCCAATTAAGTTTTCGAACTCGTCCTAGAAAAGTGCTACCTACCTCACTGCTGAATATCACTGTGGTCATGTTTGAAGTCCTCCCCTTGGGAAGGTATGTACTGACACCAGTGCTTAGTTCAGCCTTCAAAGCAATTTTGGATCTCTTTTTCTGGAATGGCCATCAGAGCTGTTGTTGTATCACACTTGATGTCCTGCATGTCATGAAAATGTCTTTCAATATTTTCTTTATCTTCTGGTGAAGAGAGGTCATTGGAGGCCAGCCAGATCAGGTGACTAAAGAGAATGTTCCAATAATTTGTTTACTGGCTAAAACTCCCTCACAGACTATTCAATTAAGTTCATGAACTTGCCACCATGTACAACGTCCATTCCAGAAAGAGTTCCAAAATTTCTCTGAAGGGTACACTAGGTATTAGAATCAGTGTATAGCTTCCCAAGAGGAATATTTCAAAGGTGCCTGTAATGATACTCAGCAATGAGATTGTAGCACTCAGAACAATTAAATTCACAGACTTGTCAGACTACATACATGTGTGTGCATTCTATATTTATGCATTTGAAGTCGGTTTTGACAGTTCAAGTTGCGCAGTCATCTAAGGAGAGTAGTTATTAGAGCCTTAATAATTCTGATGTACTGTCCCCCAATGGTTGGAGTGATGACTACACAGAGAATGTTAGCCAGAACTGTTGTCTGAGTGGAGTGAGTCTAACTCTTCTACCAACCTTCCCATTGTTTCTCTTCCCAGTTCTGGGAGAAAAGCTTAGGGCACACTCTTAAAATGCCCCACTTTGGACCAGGTAGTGCACTAGAATTTAGTCTGGTGTAGAGCAGAGAAAGGAGGGGGAAAGGCTGCAGGGAGTCAAGTCATTGTGTAGTAAACATCTGAGTCATGAAGGTTGGCGAGCACTTAGCTTGTGATGCTCTAGTGGACTTATTCTCTTTCTCTATAGGTGCAGCTCAGAGGAGCCAGTGGAACTTCTCTTCTACACCCCTCTTTGTTTCTCTGTCCAAGTCCAGGAGAAAAGCTCAGGGCACACATGTAAAACGTTCCACTTCCAGCCCAAATAGCACAAATGAATTTAGCATCTGGTGTGGAGCATAGAGGTAGGTGGAAATGGCTGGAGATATGGAGATAAATCAGTACACAGGAAAGGACTGAGCCCCCAGGGTTACCAAGCACTTAGCTTGAGATGGTGTTTTAGTCAGCTAGGGCTGCTCTAACAGAAATATCACAGAGCGGATGGCTTTAACAAAGAAAGATTTATTCTTACACAGTCCGGTAGGTTGCAAGTCCATATTCAGGGTGTCTACTCCAGGGAAAGACTTTCCCCTTGACGGCTCTGGAGGAAAGTCCAGTATTGCATCAGTCATTGTCCAGGGAGTGTCCTAACGCAAGAACCTCTGGTCTGAACGACGCACTCTGCTCCCGGTGCTGCTTGTTTGATGGTAGCGAGGTTCTCAAATTGTCCTTGGTTCTTTTTCCTTTTATTCCTTGCAAGCTAAAAGCATTAAGGGTGGGGCAAGCCATACTCCAGGGAAACTTCCCCCATAGCAGGAATTCACAGCCCCACCCTAATCCTTTAACATACAGGTTAGCAAAACCACACAATGGAGGACAGTCCCAAGATACTGGGAACCAAATCCCAGCCACGTGGCTGCACACATTTTTGGGGGGACACAATTCAAACCATGACATCCCACCCTTTGACAACCCAAAAATCACATCACAAAAACATTTAACACATTCATCTCACCATAGCAAAATTATGTCCATCCATATAACAGAAGTCTTAAATCAGCTCCAAGTCCAAAATACAAAAACTCTTCTACATCTGTGAAACTTAGAAGGCATTAACAGGCAACAGGCAAGTCAACAGAACACATTACATTAGCCCTCAAAGCTTTGGAAATACTCTTACATTTTCTGAGATATTCTACACAACAGCAATGCTCTCCAGACTCTAGGTATCTAGGTATCGGCCACACTCTCAGGTTTCTGAGTGGAGACCTCCAGCCTCATGCTACAACTTTGCCTTCAAGGACCACTTGGACAGAAACTCTGTCCCATCGGCTTTAGGAGCACCCTAAGCCCCACTGAGTGGCAGTTCCACCCTTACGAACACAGCACGCCATGGTTCCACCCTTTCAAACCCCTGAGGTAATGGCCATACCTCTTGAGACTGAGGCAGCTCAGCTTCTCAAGCTATCTGCCTCTTCAGCTTCAGCTTCCTATGGCCGCATGGCCTGGGCCTCAGGCCCACATCTGCCCTGCCGGGCAAGTGTTCCAAAGCTCTGTAGCTCCACTGGTTTAAGTGCCCGGAGGCACCCCACTCTTGCTGGAAAGCGTCCTGCCCAAAGGCACTCAACTCTGTCACTCCGTGGGTCAGCAAGGCCAGCTCCACCGATTCAAGTGCCCAGAGGCACCCCGTTCCGCGAGGACAACTCTGCGCAGGCACTGACCTCTCTCGCTCCACGGGTCGGCTCCAGCGCTGCCTCTGGTTCTGCTGCTGCCGCTGCCGCTGCTGCCGGTCCTCTGTTGTTTCTCACCATCTGCGCCTTCTTCGTTCCTTCTGAATCTTCTATCCATTCGCAGTTTCAAAGTGGCTTCCACATTTTAGGTATTTGCTAGAGCAGCACCCCACTCCCACGGTACCAATTCTGTTTTAGTCAGCTAGGCTGCTCTAACAGAAATACCACAGAGTGGATGGCTTTAACAAAGATAGATTTATTCTTACACAGTCCGGTAGGTTGCAAGTCCATATTCAGGGTGTCCGCTCCAGGGAAAGACTTTCCCCTTGACGGCTCTGGAGGAAAGTCCGGTATTGCATCAGTCATTGTCCAGGGAGTGTCCTAACGCAAGAACCTCTGGTCTGAACGACGCTCTGCTCCCGGTGCTGCTTGCTTGATGGTAGTGAGGTTCTCAAATTGTCCTTAGTTCTTTTTCCTTTTATTCCTTGCAAGCTAAAAGCGTTAAGGGTGGGGCAAGCCATACTCCAGGGAAACTTCCCCCATAGCAGGAATTCACAGCCCCACCCTAATCCTTTAACATACAGGTTAGCAAAACCACACAATGGAGGACAGTCCCAAGATACTGGGAACCATATCCCAGCCACGTGGCTGCACACATTTTTGGGGGGGCACAATTCAAACCATGACAGATGGTCTGGTGGAAGTCACCTGGAACTCTGTTGGTGCAGCAATCTGCAGCTCATGGAGAGCCAACAGAACTTTTCTTATACTCCTTTTGTTTCCCTTTCTGAAACCAGGAGAAATCAGAGGACACACACATACAATGTTTCACTTCTGGCCCAGGTGGCACACCAGTATTTAAGCTCTGGGTAGTCCCCAGAAGGGACAGAGGAAGGAGACTGTTGCCCTTGGCTGCCAGCCACTACTGTGTTCTCCAGGTGTGGCCATGCAAAGCTCAGCCTCTTTGTCGAGAGAGATGCATTCTACTCAGGTGCTACTTCTCAGAGTAGCATCCAGACACAGCCAAACTCTCAGGTGCAGCAGTCCCAGGCCTCGCCTCCCAGCCAACAAAGATGGCCTACACACATCACTGCTGTGCTCCCATGCCAGCAGAAAGGGGACCCTTTGAGTTGGGTATTCATTTCTGACAAAGGTAGATGTTTCCCTCCTGTCACCCAGCCCAATCTCACTACTTCCTGCCTGATTTGGGGGTACCTGGAATGCAAGGTATTTTTCCATTCAATTGTTTTTCAAGGCCCTAACTGTTAGAGGGAAACCTTGGTGGCACAGTGGTTAAGTGCTGGATCTGCTAACAAGAGGTAAGCAATTCAAATCCACCAGGTGCTCCTAGGAAACTCTATGGGGCAGTTCTGCCCTTTCCTGTAGGATTGCTATGAGTTAGCACTGAATTGAGTTTTAGTTGTTAAAACGATCAGAAAAGATACGGCTAGTGTGCCATCTTAACTCCATTTCTGATGTCATTTTTAGTGAGATAAAGAAACAAATCAGCAACTTCATTTGGAAAAGGAAGAAGACCCAGTTAAGTAAAGCATTACTAAAGAAGAACAAAAGTTGGAGGTGTCACACTACCTGACCTTAAGACCTGTTACATTGCCATGGTAGTCAAAACAGCATGGCACTGGTTCTGAAGAGACTCTGTCCCTGAAATTCAGGGAGGTCATCGTATCCAGTGATCAGACCTCACCATTAGCTGAAAACAGCCTGGTATGCCCCAGCTGGTATGACCATAAAACCATAAAAAACTTTAAGCCTGCTTTCCCCACCCTCCTAATTGAAAGCTCTTCCCTTATTAGAATCTTGACCATAAATTACCCCCTCCCTTCTAATCAACACTTCTTATCAGACCATAAATCCCCTAACCAGAATTTCTTGCCACCCCTCTTCTCTCTCTTTCCTTATCACACCCCAAACACCCTCACTCCACACTACCTCGTTTGAACTTGAAAACTCTAAAAAAATTGCCCTGCTGGGGAAAGGCAGGACGATCCACTCTCAGCTCAGATCCCACTCTTTCTCTTCAAATAAACTTTACTGGACCCTTGGACTGCTGGATCTCTGCCTCTGTTTTGGGCCACCCTCTCCCCCAAATTTTTGGTGACAAAACCTGGGACAGGGATGTGTGAGACCATCAGCTCAAGGGTCTTCCCTTCCCTGAGACCCCTGTTGCAGCACTCCAAATGTCCAACAGCAGGCGGACAAAATGTGAAACCTGTGAGTTGGAGGGGAAGGTTTCTTTCACTGGGAAGCCTTGGCATCTCTCTCTCATCTCTGTTTTGCACGAAGCCCAGCGCTGGGTCGAGGCTTTCCTCAAGGCACTGGAACACGGGTCCCTTTCCTCCTCATCTTCACTCTTGGGGTCACCCGGACTGTGAGTTGGGATCAGAACCTGGTCCCCAGTGAGAAGCAGGGACACCTGTCTCTCCCTGGGAGGACTACTCTTCCCACTCTCTCTTCCTCCTACTCACTCTACACCATGGGGACTAGCCAGTCTAAGCCCCCTAAGGACAATCAAGGAGTCTCCTAAAAAATCTAGGCACCTAGGAACATTTTCTATCATTTAGTGAACATTATCATCCACAATGGCAAGTGATCCAAGGTCCCTTATACCCGAGCCTTTCTTTTCCTTCACAATTGCCCCCTCTGACAAAACTGCACCATTTCTGAAATCCTCTTCAACAAAAAACCCTCAGCCTTCGAAGCCACCACTTCCTCAACCTGATTTTGATAGACAAGCCTCTCCAACTCTTAAGATTTCCTCCCCCCTTCAGCTCTGGTAGACTCTCTCTCCTCTTCTGGAATTTTGCTTTCTCCTCCTGTGCCAACCCTTGTGCCCCTTCTCACACTCACCCCCTACTATCCACCTGAGAGTCCCCTCTGACCCCCACCTGTCCTCTCACCTCTTCACACTAGGCCTGGGGGACAGTGTTTGAGAGCAGCTCTTCTCACTGTTCCTCCAGACTCGCTGCCTTATAAGCCCCACGCCCTCTCTGAATTCTTGGCTACCGCAACAGGCAGAATGAACTTGCTGAAATTTGGCAGCATTTCTGGTACCCACGGCAGGACATCAGGGATTCCACTAGTAAGTTGTTTCCCAGAGAAGAACCGCCTTTCCTCTCCTCCACTTTGCTGCTACATCTCCAAAAGCCCTCAGTCAAAAGGCAGAGAGCTGATGTTGCAATTGAAGAATTCTGATCAGGGCATTCCCTGGTGAAACTGGAAGGCCTGGCTGCTCACACCACCTCAGTAACTGCGGCCCAGACGGGCGAGGGCACCTATCTGATTCACTCAAAGGCTGAGGGTAAGGTCCATAAAATAATCTGCAGGCACAGGTCAGACACTTAAGAGCCAAACGGTGTCTTCTGCTGGAAGGCTCCCATAACAGGATTCGGGGGTATGCAGAGCAGATGAGCAAACTTTCTGTCCCCTCCACACCACGTGAGGCGCACACTGGTCCAAGCATAACACCTCCCATTTCCCTGGACCTCTGCTATCCAATTAAAAAGCAGATTCTTCAGCCTCCTGTCCTTTCCTCCTCTTTGGCTTGACCTGGGACACAGGGAATTTGTGTCAGGGTCCAGAGGTGTGGCTTCTGAATGCTGTGAGCAGCATTGCTGACCTCTAGGGTCGTTGAGTCGGACTCCCTCGACAGTAGTGGGTTTTGGCGGGTAAGGCGCCTAGAAGGGACAACAGAGTTCTTCATACACCTGCTGTGGTGGCGTGGATTTCAACTCCTGGAGAAGCTGGGTGGCACACATTATTTGCACCCATGGGATGGCTGGTGTTGCCACCTGCTAGGCTTTGCACAGAAGACAGACCTGAAAATCCATCTCCCAAGGAATGAACACCCAGGAAACGCTGACATCTTGAGTCACTCTCTTTGAAATACAAACGAGAGAACGAAGCAGAGAGGAGAGAGACTACTTCACCACTAAGCAGGTAGAGCCAGGAGGGGCAGGTATCCTTTGGACCCAAGGTCCCTGTGCTGAGGAGCTGCTAGGCCAGGGGAACACTGATGACAGAAATGAGAATATGTATTATGTGTGAGTATGTACATTAAAATAGGACAAAGTGGGGGGGTGGAGTGAAGATGGCGGACTAAGCCCACGTCTCCTTACATCCCTCTGGAAACCAAGACCTGAACTGACAATCAAACAGAGCCTTCTGATCACTAATCAGCCTCAGGACACGGCACAGAGCTGTTAATTGGGACTTCATACCACTCAGCAAAAAACCTCCTCTCTTTCGCTGACTCCTGCTCCTGGCTAGCCCCAGCTCCCACTGACGGAAGGTAAACGCACCATTTTGACTTTTTTTTCCTCTGTCTCGGCTGGCGGGCGGAGCTGGGTCTTGCCTGGCGGCTGGACTCAGACGCGCTGCTGGGGGGTAGGCAGGCGAAATTCCCATATTCTGAGAGCCAGGCTCGGGACTCTGGTAATCTAGCCACGTTGAGCCTTTCGTTTTGTAGCTGCCTCAGCAGGGTTTGTGCGGAGCTCCGCGGTCAGTGTGCGGGACGCCACGTTGGTACCGAGATTTTAGCGGGACCTCGTTCTTAGCCTGGGAGCCAGCGCCTGCAAACAGGACAGCACTTCTCTGACAGAAAAGTAGTGATTTTGCACAGTGCTGCCTACGTTGGGGGCCCTGCAACACAAGCAGAGGAATCACTACCTCTCAGCACCTTTAGCCCCTCTGTCTGCTGCCTGTGTGGAGGACGCCATCTTGGATATGGTGGCCACAGCTGGACCTAATTCTTAGCTTGGAAGCCAGAGCCTGCCCACAGAAGAGCACTTTCCTATCACAAAACCAGTACTCCACGCAGTGTTGGCTAAGGCTAGGCCCTGTCAGCAGAGGCCACCAAGGCAGTAGCATTGCTGTATTCTGAACTAGTTTGTTATCATCTGGGGTTGGATATAGTGGCGCTTACTTTGTCAGATGAGAAGAGGGACCTCTACACCTGAAAACCTAACTGACTTGTGAACTGGTCAGATACCTTTTGCTTTACATTTGAAGACAGCCTAGAGAAACATTTGCAGTCCATCCTCACAGTACCTCTGCCAGCCTCTATACTCACATGGGACACAAAAAGCAACAGACAATTGTGGCATACAAGCAATCACTCATGGCTTCAGAAGGCTCCCAAACAAAGCAACCAAGGAGTTTTCCAGATGAAGAAACTTTTATGAAAGCATCAGGAAGTGAATACAAATTGATTATATACAGAGCCCTTTTAGACCTTATACAAAATGCAGCAGAACAAAATGAAAAATTAAGCAAGTTGTTCAATCTGATGGAACACCAGTACTCTGAAATCCAACAGATCAAGAAGAAAATCAAAGACATAGAAACTTCCATGCAAAGCCAAGAAAACAGAATGGAACAAAGGGAAAAAAGAATTTCTGACTTGGAAGACAGAGCTACTGATGCCAGCATCTATGAGCAGAAATCACAAAAAAGAAACAAGAAAAATGAAGAAACATTAAGAAGCATGTGGGACTCTATTAAGAGGAACAACCTTTGATTAATTGGAGTCCCTGAACAGGGTGAGACATCTGAGAACACAGAGAGTATTGTTGCTGAGCTGCTGAAAGAAAACTTCCCAGAAATCATGGAAGAAGAGAATATAGACATCTCAGATGCATATCGTACACCACCCAATATAGATCTCAAAACAAAGACTCCAAGACATATTATAATCAAGCTTAACAAAATGAAACATAACCAACAACTCTTAAAGGCAGCAAGACTCAAGGCAAAGCTAACATTTAGAGGGAAACCCTGTAGGCTCTCGTCAGATTTCTCAGCAGAAACCATGCTGGCAAGGAGACAGTGGCACAACACATTCAAAGTCTTGAAGGAGAAGAACTTCCAACCAAGAATTATATATCCTGCAAAACTATCTTTCAAATATGAAAATGAAATTAAGACATTCCCAGACAAACAGAAACTCAGAGACTTTGTAAAAACCAAACCCAAACTACAAGAAATACTGAAAGAAGTTCTTGGCTTTGGCTTAGAAGAACAAAACCACTAACTTTATATTTTAGAACGACACACTACTCAATACTCTACTCATTTAGGGAAGGCTCCAAAGTAAATCACAGCTTTGATATGGAAAGAAGCAATCCAGTGATCATCATGAAAACTGTGGTGTCATAATAATAAAAAGACGGATGTACTACAGTCATTATAGTCCTTTCAGATGGAGAGGAAGATGACAAGACGGGTAGTAATTAAAATTGGGTTTATAAATAGTTTATTAAGCGGGTTCATAGGGGCAGCTGTAAAGCCCAACAAAGATGTATCATACCATTTCAAGAAATCTAACACACGAGTCTCAACAATTATAAAACCAGCTCTGAAAAAGATGAAAAATCAACTCACAAAAAAGAGTGTCCCAGAACAGACTAGTAAGAACAGAGAAAACATCAACATAAAAATAAACGTATCACAATGGCAGCAGTGAACACATACCTATCAATAATTACATTGAATGTGAATGGACTGAATGCTCCAGTAAAGAGACACCAAGTGTCATCTTGGATCAAAAGACACGACCCATCCGTATGTTGTCTACAAGAAACTCACTTGAGACCTAAAGACAGGAACAAACTGAAAATTAAAGGATGGAAGAATATATATCAAGCTAACAATGAACAGAGAAGAGCAGGGGTGGCAATTCTAACCTCAGACAAAATCAATTTTAATTTCAAAGCCACCATCGTGGACAAAGATGGACACTATTGCTGAAACATTCAGTACACAAGCAAGACTTAACTATATTAAATATTGATGCACCTAATGTCAGAGCACCTAAATATGTCGAAGAAACACTGACTACGCTCAAAAGAGAGTTAGATGACTTCAAAATAATAGTGGGAGACTTTAACACTCCACTCTCATCACTAGACAGATCATCTAGAAAAAAGCTCAGTAAAGATACAGAAGACCTCATTGACACAATTAACCAGCTAAACCTCATTGATATACACAGAACTTTCCACCCATCAGCAGACAACTACACCTTCTTCTCCAGTACACATGGAACATTCTCCAGAATTGACCATGTGATAGGCCATAATGCAATGCTCAACAAAATCCATACCACTGAATTACTGCTAAGCATCTTCTCAGATCATAAAGCCATAAAAGTTGAAATCAATAGCAGAAAAAAAGAGATAGAAAGTGAAACTCTTGGAAACTGAACAACATCTTGCTCAAACAAACATGGGTTATAGAGGAAACCAAGGATGAATTAAAGAAATTCATGGATTCCAATGAGAACAAAAACACTTCCTACCAGAACCTATGGGATAAAGCCAAAGCAGTGCTCAGAGGTCTGTTTATCTCCGTAAATGCACACATCTGGAAGGAAGAAAGAAACCAAATCAAGGAACTAACTCTACAGCTTGAACAAGTAGAAAGAGAACAACAGAGGAACCCCTCGGACACCAGAAGAAATGAGATCATAAAGATTAGAGCAGAGCTAAATGAATTAGAGAATAGAAAAACAATTGAAAAAATTGAAAAGACCAAAAGCTGGTTTTTTGAAAAGATCAACAAAATTGATAAACCACTGGCTAAACTTACTAAAGAAAAGCAGGAAAGGAAACAAATAACCCAAATTAGAAATGAGAGGGGAGTTGTCACCACAGATGCAACAGAAATAAAAAATAGCATACCGGAATACTATGAAAGACTGTACTCCAACAAATTTGAAAACCTAGGGGAAATGGACAAATTCCTTGACTCATACCACCTACCCAAATTATCACAACGTGAAGCAGAACAGCTTAATAAACCCATCACAAAGGAAGAGATTGAAAAAGTCATCAAAACACTGCCAACCAAAAAAAAATCCAGGCCCAGATGTCTTCACAGCAGAATTCTACCAAGCACTTAGAGAAGAGTTATCCCCAATACTACTGAGACTATTTCACAGTATAGAAAGGGATGGAGTACTCCCAAACTCATTCTATGAAGCCAGCATAACCCTGATACCTAAGCCAGGGAAAGATCCAACAACGACAGAGAACTACAGACCGATATCACTCATGAACTTAGATGCAAAAATCTTCAACAAAATTCTTGCCAACAGAATACAACAACATATCAAGAAATTAATCCATCATGACCAAGTGGGATTCATACCAGGGATGCAAGGCTGGTTCAACATCAGGAAAACAATTAGTGTGATTAACCACATAAATAACACAAAAGACAAGGATCACCTGATTTTGTCCATTGATGCCAAAAAGGCATTTGATAAAGTCCAACACCATTCATGCTAAAAACTCTTAGCAAAATAGGCATAGATGGCAAATTCCTCAACACAATAAGGGCCATTTATACAAAGCCAGTTTCCCACATCATCCTGAATGGAGAGAGACTGAAAGACTTTCCCTTGAGATCAGGAACTAGACAAGGATGCCCACTGCCACCTCTCCTATTCAACATTGTGCTAGAAGTTCTAGCCAGAGCAATTAGACAAGACGAAGAAATAAAGGGCATCTACATAGGCAAAGAGGAAGTTAAAATCTCCCTGTTCGCAGATGATATGATTGTATATGCACAGAACCCCAAGGAATCTATAAGTAAGCTGATCAAACTGATAGAAGAGTTCAGCAAAGTCTCAGGATACAAGATAAACATAAGTAACTCAGTAAGATTCCTTTATACCAACAACGAGACTGTTAAGGAGGAAATTATCAAATCAATACCATTTACGATAGCCCCTAAGAAGATAAAGTACCTAGGAATTAATCTAACCAGAGAAACAACAGACCTTTACAAAGAGAACTACAAGCCCTTACTACAAGAAACTAAGAGAGACTTAGATAAATGGAAAAACCTACCTGCTCATGGATAGGAAGACTTAACATTGTGAAAATGTCTATTTTACCCAAAGCAATTTATTTGTATAATGCAATCCCAATACAAGTTCCAGCATCATTTTTTAATGAGATGGAGAAACAAATCACCAATTTTGTTTGGAAAGGGAAGAAGCCCTGGATAAGTAAGGTACTACTAAAGAAGAAGAACACACTGGGAGGCCTCTCATTACCCGACCTTAGAACATACTACACTGCCACAGTGGTCAAAACAGCCTGGTACTGGTACAAGAACAGACAGATGGATCAATGGAACAGAATTGAGACCCCAGAGATGACACCATCTGCCTATGAACAGTTGATATTCGACAAAGGCCCTAAGACATTAAACCGGGGTAAAAACAGTATCTTCAACAAATGGTGCTGGCAAAATTGGTTATCCATCTGCAATAAACTGAATCAAGATCCATATCTTACACCTTATGCAAAAACCAACTCCAACTGGATAAAAGACCTAAATATCAAACCTAAAACGATAAAGCTCATTGAAGAAAAGGTAGGAACTACAATGGAAGTTTTAATACACAATGAGGACAGACTCCAAAATCTGTCAAAGAAACCTCAATCAACAGAAGAGAAAATAGATAAATGGGAACTATTAAGAATCAAACACTTTTGCTCATCCAAAGACTTTATTAATAGAATTAAAAGAACACCCACAGAATGGGAAAAAATATTTGGCAACTCTATGTCAGACCGACACCTGAGCTCCATAATCTATGAGATACTACAAAATATCAGTAAGAAGAAGATAAACCATCCCATTAAGCGATGGGCAAAGGAGATGGACAGACACTTCACGAAAGAAGAGATCCAGGCAGCCAAAAAACACATGTGGACACGTTCACGATCTTTAGTTATTAAAGTAATTCAAATCAAGACAACAATGAGATACCATCTCACCCCAACAAGACTGGCCATGATCCAGAAAACACAAAACAACAAATGCTGGAGAGGCTATGGAGAAAGTGGAACCCTCCTACACTGTTGGTGAGGTTGCAAAATGGTCCAGCCTCTTTGGAAGGCAATCTGGCACTTCCTTAAAAAAATGGATATCGATATACCATTTGACCCAGTCATTCCACTGCTTGGAATATATCCTACAGAATCAAGGCCTTTCACACCAACGAACACATGCACCAGAATGTTTACCGCAGCACAGTCCACGATAGCAAAAAGATGGAATCAACCCAGATGCCCAACAATAGAAGAATGGATAGGTAAACTATGGTACATATATTCAATGGAGCACTACGCAATGATAAAGAATAACGATGATTCCAGGAAACATCTCCTAACCTGGTTTCAACTGCAACAAAGGGACAAATACTGTATGAGACCTCTAATATGATCCCCTAAACAGACTTGTGTATAGAAGAAAAGACTCTTTGACAGCTGCAAGGGAGGGGAGGGAGGGAGGGTGGGGGGGAGGGTTTAGTTTAGATACTTACTAGAAATCTAGTTGGGAAAAAGTGGTGATAGCACACATTAGAAACAAGAACAACATTAAGTGGACTTCAGCTTAACTTGAGTACTCCTTCCATCTTAACTCAATACTGCAAGGATAGAGTAGCTGGGGCGGGGGGTGGGGGACCATGCTCTTAGACGATTCCAGGCCAATTGGCACAACTAGAGTTTTGCTAAGTGAGCTCTCTGCACCCGTGGCGTCTGGGGTCTTAAAAGCTGCCAAGCTGCCATCCGAGAACACAGCAAATGGTCCCAAATCAGCAGGAATGGATGCTCACCGAGGACCAAAATGACATGCGGTAAAGACAACCGAGAAGACAGAGAGACCCACAAGAGTGGGTGCCTACATCGACTTGGGACCAGAAGAACCGGATGGCGCCCGGCCACCACCAGTGATAGCCACAATGGAGCTCACAGAGAGGAGTCTCACTGGCAACACAAGAATAAAAAGGGGTGTATCATGAGATCTCCACTAAAAGACCTCAATTGATGGTCCAGCGGTTTTGGGGTTCCTCTGAGAGCATGGCCCCTGGCCCTGATGCTGCCCTTTCCCATAAATTATAACAAAGGTCCACTCTTTGGACAGGAATGGATTGGACTTGGCAATGCAGAGTGACCATATATTGGAAGCACTTTATGGTTCTATACATCTATAGGATATCATCTTGCTGAACTCTCGCTGGAGGAAGGGGAGTGGACGGAGAGGAGGGGAAAGGAGGCTGTTGGGAGGATGAGACATGTATGGAGCAGAGACGAATAGTGTGCAGTCACCGGACATGGAGAGCAGTGGAAGCCGCATATAGGGGGGCATGTAAATTTATACACGAATGTACATTTTCACTCAGTTATGTTAAATAAAAGAAAAAAAATAGGATAAAGTGGAGTCTTGTGATAAATGTAAGTTAAAATTGGTTAAACTATTCAAACACGTAATGGGTGCGCTTCAGCTAAGTGAGACGGAGAGACAATGCGCAGGCGTGGTGCAGCAGCACACGGGAGGAAAGCAGCAGCTGCCAGCTGGACAGGGCAGCAGACGGGCAGAGAGCCGAGAGACTCACCAATCAGAAAGAAGCCAACAACTGAAGGTACCAGAAGACTGACCAGTAACAACCAGAACCACAGGAACAACTTGTAAAAAACCCCAGCACTCTGGATCTGGGATGCACAGTCCCCCGTGGGGGTTTCTGTACTCACCGGTTTGCTGCTGTGCTGTGATCTTATGCTGAGATTTTGTGTGCTTCACCCTCAAAGGCCTGGTTCCAGTGCCTGTGACTGCCGGTGCCCTAGCCTGCTGTGCTGTCCCTGTTGGGGGACCCCCGAGCTGCCTCGCCCTGAAGAACCCCACTCCAGACGCCCCAGAGATCTGAACCAGAAGAGCGCATCCATCGCCAAGTCTCTGAGAGAACCCTGCTTTTAGGGAAGTATGGGGAGGATGTTATGAGTAGTCTCCCCATCCCTGTGGGCACAGCTGGACCTGTGGGGGTTCCTAACTGAGGTGAAGAGTCCCTAACTACTAGGGATGGAGACGAGGGTTCTTCAACAGTGTAAACAAGAGCACTCTGTGCCTTGGTGCCAGCACCTTGCCCCCCATGCATTATTTGTGAGTGTGCGATTTGAGAAGTCTTACAGTTACGCATTTTCCTCTTCCGACCCTGATACTTCTGAGTGCTCGTGACAATGACAGGGACTTTCCCTCAGCACCAAAACAGAGGGAAAGCCTTCCTTGGGAGCCTTCGTGAAAGCCGCTGCCTCGAGGTATTTCTGTCACAGCGGCTCTGGGTGAGACGCCAAGGAGTTCCAGGCTGCATTTCTGCACACCGGACAACCGCGTCACCTCCCTGTGTATCAGCTGTGGTGCAGTGAGCTTCGCCTGTGTCCTCAGGTCCAGGGACCACAATGGCTGGTAGACTTGAACTTCTAACCTTATCGTTGTGCCCCAAGTTCGTAACTATTGCACCACCAGGCTTCCAAAATATGAGATTTATAAAACATAAAGAAGATGAAAAAACTACAACATAAGAATTAAACTATGAAACACAATAACCAAATACAACGTTCTAAAATAATCTCAAATAAATATTTGCAATGAAATTGAATCAAATTGTACAATGAATCCAACACGTATTGTAAAATAAAGAAAATCTTCCTAGAAACATACGTCTCTTCTTTGCCCTTCATTCTCCCCTTCTGTGGACCAAGGGCTCACTGATGCTGTTTTACTTAGCTGACATAAACTGTGGCCCCTGTTAGACATCGGGCACATGCCCACTCCAGAGAAACCTGAATCCGGGACAAAGGCACATGTGAATAACCACTCCTGTCTTCCGGGTGGCCATTACCAGGTGTCTGGACAACCCGATGACTGTCCACAGTCTTGGGGAGACAGGATCCCCGCTGACAGGCTGTTCCCCAAGGGGCCCTGTCTGTTGTCAGCGTCTTGACCTGCAAGGGACTGAGTCCCGAAGAGCACAGTTCTGGCTGTGTTTGCATTAAAAAATCCTAAGGTTTTCTCTCTGGAGGAGTAGAATGCTGTTTTACGGTGCTGTTGTCGGGTCTAACTCACAGTGACCTGCTGTGCGACAGGGTGAGACACAGCCGGTCCTGCCCCACCCTCCCAATTGGGGTCCTGCTGGAGCCTGGTGCTGCACCACGTGTCACTCCATCTCGTTGACAGGCCTTGTTCTCCTTGATCCTCTACTTCGCCAAGCAGCATGTCCTTCCCCAGAGCCCGGTCCCTCCTGATAACACGTCCACAGTACATGTGAAGACTCCCCATCCCCACTTCTAAGACACGTTCTGGCTGAACTTGCTCCAAGACAGGCTTTGTCCTTTGGGCCATCCACGGTATGTTCAGTGTTCTTCTCCAACACCGTAACACAGAGCTGTCAGTTTCTATCCGGCCTCCCTCCTTCATTGTCCAGCTTCCACTAACATGTGAGGTGACTGAAAGAAATAGTACAGCTTGGGTCAGGTGCATCTTAGTCTTCAAGGCAAAATCTTTGCTTTTTAACGGTTTAAAGAGATCTTTTGCGGCCCATTTGTCCAAAGCAATGTCATTTGACTTCCCGACTGCTGCTTCCAAGGGTGTTGATTGTGGAACCAAGTCAAACGAAATCCCTGACGACCTCTATCTTTTCCCCATCAACCATGATGCTATGCATCAGTCCATCTGTGAAGATCTGATGTCCTTGTGCTGTGGTGTAATCCACACCAAAGGCCGTCGTCTTTGATCTCTGTCAGTAAGCGCGTCAAGCCCTCTTCACCATCAGCAAGCAAAATTCACCGACTCTGAGCATATGAAGTCCTTCTTTCCATGACTGTTCTCTTGCAGTCAGGGGCTGCTGAGTGCCTGCTGACTCACAGGGACCTTGTGCACAACAGCACGGCACACCGCCTGGCCCAGGGGCACCCTCACAGCTGTTGAGTTTACTGCTGCAGCCACGGTGTCAGGCCGTCTCTTTGAAGGGCTTCCTTTGCTGTTGACCCTCTGCTTTACTGAGCATGACGTCCTTCTCCACAGACTGAGCCCTTCCCCTAAGTTCAAAGCATGTGAAATGAAGTCTCCACTCCTTTGTTTTTAAGGAGAATTCTGGCTGTACCCCTCCCAAGACAGAGCTGTTCACTGGTTTGGCAACCCATGGTACATTCAATACAAGGTCTGAAAATCCCATCCACAAATTGACTAGTTTAAGCACTACATGCCTCACTCCTGAGTGTCACTAGGGTCACCTTCCAAGTCCTCCCCGGGGGAAGCTGTGCACCGATGCCAGGGCCCAGTGTACCTGCAAAGAAAGTTTGGAGCTCTTTTGGGAATGGCCACTGGGCACAGTTACAGTGAGGCAAGTTTACAAACCTAGTTGTGTAGTTGTTTGTACGAGACATTTCAGCCACAAAACACCTGTACTGGAACACCCTTCCTACTCACCTCATCTAGTTCCCAAGGACTTTTTTCTTTAGCCAGTGATAGATACTAAAACAAAGACATTTTTTATGGCATTAAGGGTAATGCAACAGCTCTCATGGCCATATGAGAGTTCCAAAATTACTTTGAGGGGTGGGCTACATGCTGGTGTCAGTGCCTAGCTTCCCAAGGAGAGGACTTCGAAGGTGATCCCAGTGACAGTCAGCAGGATGCAGCACTTGTTCTAGGATGAGCTGGAACCTGACTGGCAGTCCTCGCACGTCTGCTGGTCCCATCCCACCCAGGGCAGAGGAGAAGGAAGAAAACCACAGACTCAAGGGCAGGGAGCCCAAAGGACTAGAGGCCCACACCTCCGCAGCCCCCACCAGACCGAGCCTGGCACTCGATGCTGCCTGACGACCACCACCTGCTCTGATGGCGATCACAGTCGAGGGTCCCGGGTAGAGCGGGAGAAAAAGGTAGGACAAAACCCTAACTCTGAGAAGGGACACCAGTGTACTGGTCTCACAGATATGGGAGAAATCCGGAGGAGGGTCCCCAGACAGCCTTTTAACTCAATAGTGCCGTCACTCCTGAGGTTCGCCCTTCAGCTGAAGACGAACAGGCCCAGAAAACACATCACAGCCCCTGGAGGTCAACCTCGTACACGAGATTTAACGGACACACCAGCTCAGTTTGAAGGACAAAAAGGCAGGAAGGGACAAGGAAGCTGGACGAAAGGAAACGGGGCACCCAAGACGGAGAGACAGCGAGCAGACATGCCGCACAGCTGGCAGCCAGGGTCGCCAAAGACGTGTGTTGTCTCATTGGGAAGTCATTGGCTCGGCAAACCTTCACCTACAGCATGCACAACCCCCCCCAACCCTTTACTGTGCCCCAAACAGAAAATCAGCCTGTTGAGCTGGAGGTACGTTGTGACGCGGGCACCTGACAGAAGAGAGCAGCTCCAGAGGCACCCAGTCGTGAAGGTTCTCTTCTGGAGGCACGGAGGGGCTTCCCCCGCCCATTCTGTGGTTTAGCACCTCACCACTGCACCATCAACATTCCCTCCAGCTTCCAAAGAAAGGGGTATGAATTTCCTGGGCCTGTCCTAACAAATCGCCACGCGCTGAGTGGCTTAGACAAGAACGTCGGCTCACGAGGTCTTGGCGGCAGGGCGGCAGGTTCTGCAGGGTCCCTCCTGGCCGCTCCCAGTGGCTGGCAGGTGCCTGCTGTGTCTCTCTGCCTATGACTGCCTCTAGGGCCACCTGGTTAACCCAGGAGGGTTATCATCTCCAGACCCTCGAGCTCTGCAAAGGCCCTTTTTCCACAGCTGTCATCCCTGGACACAGCATCTAGGACATGGACTTAGTTTGGGGAACCACAGGCCAGCCCACCACAGCAGGGCAGATGTGCGGGGAGGCGGGAAGCCAAGCCACTGTCCTGCAGACCCCCCACCTCCACCCTCAGGTCACACGGCACCAGGAAAGCAGCTTGAGCAGCTAGCCACTGGCCACGTGACAGAGAAGCAGCATCCTGGGCTTGGTGCACACATGGGCCAATGGTGGTAGCTGGCATGCAGTGGGCAAATCCCCGCCCCAGGGAACAAAGCTGCCCTCCTGGAGCCGACACCAACGCTCTGAAGAAGTCCAGCCCTCGTGCCAGCTGAGGCGGGCAACACTGGACCCGCTCTTCCTTTCCCAGGGAGCCAGCAGTGGGAGTGACGGAGGCAGCGAGAGTCAGAGAGCTGGAAGTGTCCTCTTGGTGAGACGGTGCCCCCGGGATCCACGGCCGAGCCGCCACAGCCCAGGAGAGCCGGCAATCCATGCTGTGCTTTATGATCATTTGCATAGTTGAGGTGATGGGCTTCTCACTCCATTTTTCTGCCACATAAACTACTGGCTAAGAAACTAACCCGACATTACTGGCTAACAAGAAACTGACCCCTCGTGGTCTTCTTTTCCTAGTGAACTGCCAGGGCTTTTTGGATAATGGTCTGAGAGAGGTACTTGTGGTGGCAAATGTCACTGAACACAATTAATGGTGTTATTTGTGCCTCAAAGTGGAAGGCACAGGAGGATAGACTCCTCAAAGCCTCACCAGTTGTCTGTCCCCTTTTTTTTCTCTCTTCCTGTGCAGATAGTGTCTGCCGTCCCCAACGCAACACAGCTGCTCTAAGAAAGATGTTTCCTCAGTGTTTATCCACGTATCATACCAACTATAATGAACCTGGAAGTTGATTTGTTCTTTCTGTTGTAGGCAGTGAAGTGCTTGTATAGCTTTAATCGCTGTGTGGAGAATTGTCCTTGGGAAGCCTTTTAGGGGTTTCTTTGTAAACCTGCGTTTGTGGAGAAAAGGGAGGGGGGAGATGCATTTGGGGGAAGCCAGCGAGGCTGGAAAGGCCTCAGTGCTTTTAGGCATGCTGTATTGAAATCCATTCCTCTGATCTCTCTTCCCTAGAAGTTTCTGGTCAGATTTTCCCAATATAATTTCATAAGCCTAGGGGGCTGTAAAGCCCCACTTAGAAGGCATCTTCCTTGATCCTCATGTCAAGAGGAGACAGGGTATTTTTTTGAGGAAAATTTAATTAGGAAGCAAAATACTATCAGGGGCAGTAGGCTAAAACACATCATGGGTGAGATGCCTCGGCTTGTCATTTACAGAAGTTCATGACTTTATCTACAAGGGCTTTTGCTGATGGCAGACCTCCGCAATGCTGCAAGCAGTGGGGTGGCAGAGAGCTGGGATAGGGCCTGTGTGGCCAACAGACAGCCCTGAGCAGGGGCAGTGAGGGGCTGCAGCCTGGGGCCAGGGCCAAGGGTTCTGACGCCCTGAGGACACCCAGAGTGAGCAAGAGCCAAGGTGCCAGTCCTACCGTTGGTGTGCTGAGAGAAAAGCAGTTCTGGGGTTCTGGGGAGCGAGCCCCGAGGGGAGCTGCAGAGCAATGCCTCCAGGTGGCGCAGGAGGGGGTGGCCACCAGGACCCAGGACGCCACCTTCCAGGAACCAGGGAGCTCTGTATTCTGACAAACCACTCCAAGGTCTCTCCCGGACCCCAGAATACATTCTCCTATCATTTCACCATGCTCTAGGCTTTACCTTTCAACAGAGGACAGACTACGGGATCCTGAGAGGGAGGGTGAGCTCTCTGTGCCCTGCGCTGAGGCTGCAGCGTGCCTGGAGGCCAGCATCACGGGAGGTGATTGTTTCACCAAGAAAACCACAGCTGAAAGCACCCTGACCGCCTCAGGGTCCTCGCCAACACTTCCCCCGCTCCCCTCACACGGCGTGGAGACTCGGTTTACTGTTACTTCTACTCTCCTGATACTTTAAGGGGCCCTAAGGTGCAGCACTATTGCTTCCAAGCCACTCAGAGCAGAGGGCTGTGGTGGCCGCATCTCCTTCTCCTGTGTCCAGTGCAGCGGGACTGTACCCTAATGGCTCGCCCACATTCCCTGCAGACAGGGATTCTATCCACAGTGTGTCCTCTGGTGTGCAATGAGGTGTGACTTCCGACTAAAGGTGCGCCCACACTCCCCACAGACATAGGGCTTCTCTCTGGAGTGTGTCCTCTGGTGTGCGATGAGGACTGACTTCCAACTAAAGGCTCACCGACACTCCCCACAGACATAGGGTTTTTCCCCTGAATGTATCCTCTGGTGTGTGATGAGGTGTGACTTCACGCTAAAGCCTCGCCCACATTCCCTGCAGACGTATGGCTTTTCCCCTGAGTGTGTCCTCTGGTGTACGATCAGGTGTGACTTCCGACTATAGGCTCGTCCACACTCCCCACAAACATAGGGTTTTTCCCCTGAATGTATCCTCTGGTGTTCGATGAGGTGAGCCTTCTGGCCAAAGGCTCAACGACACTCCCTGCAGACATAGGGCTTCTTCCCTGAGTGTGTCCACTGGTGTTGAATGAGGCCTGACTTGTGACTAAAGCGTCGCCCACACTCCCTGCAGACATAAGGCTTCTCCCGTGAGTGTGTCCCCTAGTGTCTGATGAAGTTTGACTCTACACTAAAGCCTTGCCCACACTCACTGCAGACACAGGGCTTCCCCCTTGAGTGTGTCCTTTGGTGTGTAATGTTGTGTGAAGTTTGTCTAAAGCCTTTTCCATAAATTCCACACCTGACTTTTACAACACATGACGTTCCTCCCCTCAGGAACAATGTCTCTGTGTCCTCAGGATTCACCTTCAGGCCTGGGCTGCTCTGTGTCTCCGTGGTTCTCTCACCCTCCCTAGACCGCCCCATCTACCCTTTGGGGAGGCTGGAGCCGGCCTCTGAAATCCCCTCCTGTCTTGTTTTTTCAAACACTGTCCTGGACACATGTCCTGTCTCTGGACCTTCAGGTTTGTCATTCCAGTTGGGTTGCTCAGAATGCTGCTGCCTCCGATCCCCTGGATGGGGGTCCTCTGGTTGGAGGGGTCTTCTTGCAGATGATCCTGGGAAGGGCTGATGGCAGTGGCTGTGCTTCACATGGTGGCTGAGGAATTTCGGAGTGGAGAAGGCAAGAGGGCAGGAGGGACACGGATGGATCTCTGGCCTTGCTTCTCCTGGAAGAGAAAGTTCTCAGTCAGAGGTGGGGGAGACGAGGCTGCCTGGCCCTCTGCGTCATCTCATGGAAAGACCTCCCCGTGACCATTCACAGCGTGCTCTCAGCACAGGGCCTCCCATGCATCCTCCTCCGAGTCTCCTGTTCACTCCTTTTCATTCACTACACCTTCCTCAGCCACCTGGGACCCCACATCCAGGGTCTTCTCTATATTCAGCCAGACAAGGGCCTTCCAGTGGCAACCGGAGGAAGCCTGACCCTTCTCCCAGCTGGAACTCCCCCACAGGCCTCTGTCTCCAAAGCCCTGTCACCACTTGGATGTGGTGTGGGTAGCTGTGTCTCTCTCCTGAGAGGTGCTGCTCTCGGTGACCGAGGTGGAAACCTCTCTGGTGGGCTTTCCTATGAGGGATGGGTCCACTGAGTCAGGAGCGTGGAGCAGTGGTTACAGAGCGGGTGTTCATGAGACGTGTCTGACCGAGGACCACACTGCCTGCTTCTCTCTCGGGCAGTGAGACCAGGGTGTGGACGACACGAGACCCGCCCAGGCACACTGACTGAAGGACACAAGGTCCTGCTGACTTCCAACTCTTCTAGTTTTCCCAAAATTATACAATGAAAACATGTCCTTTCTGTCCAAACTTCATTGACCTCACTCAGTCTTGCCCCAGCTGAAGTGGGACAGAAGTCCTGTTTCAGACGTCTCACCCCTTCAGCTCCCACCTTTGCCCCCAGCCCCTCACCTGGACACTGACGTAGCCCCTGAGGGGATTCCCCACCGTGCCGTTATTGCACGACTAACCAAAGCAGCGTCTCACAGAGGACATGTCACCCCCGGCTGGAAATCCCGCCTGCGCTCTGCTGTGCCATGTGTGCACGCTAACCACCTGCGGTGACACAGCTGTGCACGCTGACCGGGGAGACACACCTACACGCTCACGGGTGTCACACCCCCGTGCGTGATCACTGGGAGACAAACATGGGCACCGTGACTGTGTCACAGACACTCACACACGCACCACTGGAGGGACACCAGCATGTGACCTGTGCAGTGTGAAAGGTGTGCAGAGTCACTGGGGTGACACGCAGGTGCGTGCTCAAGGTGCCATGAGACGCGTGCTCACACTCACTGCCGACATCTGTACATGCTCGTGTGAGACACTTCTGCATGCTCACTGGTGTGATATGCACGGCCATACACACACACATGCTCTACAGAGCTGTCATGTTTCCCTCACGCCCGTGCCAGAGCAATTATTCTCACGTCTGGGTCAGTGTGGGTGTCCAGGTGCTCGGACCCCACCTAGCAGAGATGGAGCAGGAGGTCCCAGGACAACGGAACAGTGACTGACGGACAGCACAGGAGTGTCTTGTAGAAATGCGGAGCAGATGAAGAAGGAGGCCCGAAGGGCCACGAGAGCCACCTGGGTGGGAGGTGGCCGGTGCTGACAACATGCTTTAGCCTCTAGCTCTTACTGTGTGCTACACGCCTGGAGGATTAGAGAATACCTCAGAACAAACACTTAAAAAGGGGCGCAAACTGTTCCAACGTGAAAGCTGTAGGGAAAGACTCCTCCACTCTGGGAGCATCTCACTTGAATCTCACAGACTGCAGATAGATCCCCCTCTACACACGGGTTGGACCACAATAAGTTACACAGAGAGGGGTCCCCGGGGCCCACCTTTCTGTGAGGCGAGCTCCTGCGTCCACCTGCTGCCCCGCTGGAGGCCCAGCTCCTGGCCGTCCTCAGCCCCAGGCCACACCAACGGCTCACAGTCCGGCTGGACGGGGCGGCAGGTGCAGTAGAAGATCTGCCCGTGGTGCTGAAAGGCCACCAGGTTCTGCTCCTCCTTGTCCCGGGCGGGCCTCACATACCTGAGGACGACAGGATGTGAGAGAAGGGCTGGCAGTAGGTGCCCATGACATGTCGGGTCCCGCTCCCGCTCCCCTGGTGCTCCAGGCCCTGACACTGCCCACTCCCTCACGGGAACCCTCTGTTCCCACCCCAGCCTTGTTGGCGTTGGCGTGTGAAGTCCTCTCCCCACACCCAGCTCGTGGGGATCGGCCTCCCTAGCCTAATCAGTCCGGACTCACCTGGACCTCGACTGGTCGTAAGCACCGCTGAGTGGGGCATCTCTGAACTCTCATTTGTGTTTTATGGCACAGACGTGGTCCTCGATGACACACTCTGCTTCTGAACGATGACATGTCACTCAGCACTCAGCCCAAGCCTATCTTCCTGTAAGAGGCCTGTCTCCAATCTCCCCACACTTCACGTAAGTCCTGTTCAGCTGCCCCCAGGTTCCCACAGTCACATGGAGGTCTCTCCTCTTCCTTCATTCCCACTCTGAACCCCAACAGAACAAGAGCCCTCAAGGAGAGGGCTGATCACGAGCTGCTGTCCACCAACAACCAGCGCTCACCCGGGCTGGCCTCCACGGGCTCTGACCTCCCAGATGAGAAAGGCCTTGTTTTCAGTAACCTCGGCACCACTGAGATATTCCTATAACAAAGTGTCTGATGTCTGTCTCCAGTGAGTCCACGAGGACACAGGCTTTGAGGCCTGGCCTTCAATGGCAGTATCTCTGCTGGCCACAGCGAGTGTGTCCATCAGATAAACCAACTGTGAATGACTGCCCGTGAGACAGGAGTCCTCTCTGTATGTCTCTGCAATCTCGGTTACCACAGATGTTTCTACCCAGAGGACATGTTTTTACCTCCTCACTCCTAAGTGTCTCAGGACACGACAGAGAGCTGTACAGAGAATAAAGGTCAGAGTGTACGATCCGCTGAGCGGATCAAGAAGAGAAGGAAGCAGGTCTGTGCCTGCGAGATCTGGTGACTCTCTGAAGGCAGAGACCTCCTGGCCTTACCTCATCCAGTTGGCCCGAGATTCGTCCTTTCCATCCACGTACTCAGAGCAGTTCTTCCCTTTGGTGATCTGGTTTTCAAAACACAAAGCACTTTTTGGTTAGTAACCAGAGGAGTTACTTGGCTCTCCTCAGTCCCGTGACACCACATGCCCGTCTGTCAGCGCCTACACGTCTCCGGGCACGGCCAGTCAGAGCAGAGGCAGAAGCTTCCCTATCTCTGTCCTGATCTCTCCCACTGTCCCTCTTCAATGGGTGGCCCAGTGCCATGCAGAGATTGCGCAGTCCATACAGTCAGCCTGTTGCTACCATGGGCCCCAGCACGTTCCACCAAGGCACAGACAGAGGAGGAGGGTAAGGACAGGGCGGGGGACGGGGGCTTCTCACCAGCCAGGAGTAGCCACTGCTGGCTGCCTGCTCATCGTCTGTCACCTGGCCCTCACAGGGACCAAAGTGCAGGCCCGGTGGCAGCTTGGATGCCTCATTCCACACTCTGAGCCCAGCCTTCGAGGTGCTCGAAGGTCCAATTCTCAGTCCAGGGGGCAGAGTGAGGACTGAATGCTTCTCTTCCCCCCTGTCTACAGGGGTGTCCTTCATAAGTGTTGGGGCCCCATGAGTAGCACAGACGTCAGTGAAGAAGTCTTGACACTTCTCACAGTCTGGAGAAGGGAGCAGTAGGGTTAGGATGTGGGGTACAACATTCCCGGACACAGAGAGCAGGTGCAGAAACAGCTCAGATCTCAATCCCTGACTCTAAGTCATGAGGGAAGGGAAACTGTTTTGGGACCACAATCTAAGCCTTCTGCTGGGGACAGGAGGGTCACTCACAAAGGTAGTCATCATCCTGCGTGTCAGCAACCTCCTGGTATGCGGGGCCCTTTCTTTCTTGCAGGCTGTACCTCTTGACCTCAGCCTCCTTTCTCCTGGGCTCTGAGGTGGAGAATGTAGGTGGATGAGTGGTTGCGGAGTATACCTTTAGTTCCTGCTTTCTCAGAAATCGTGAGGTCTCATCCCATCCAGTGATCATGGTCTTTCTACCGACTGTGATTTCCCATCACTGCTGGTTTAGAGACCAAATTCCACCCGCTGACGGCAGATACTTCACCAGACTCTAGGCTCCACTCCTCCACCGTCGGCTGAACTTCCCAAACCTCCCACTGCAAAAAGGGCTGGCCATGCACTGGCTCATCCCAAAAGTCTCTGTTGGGCACCAAGCACAGGCAACAACACTGAGGAAGTCTGGGTGCCTGACAGCACAGATGGAGTCATGGGACACCCGCCTGTGTCAGCTCCCTCCCACTTAATGCCTTCAGACAGCACATGGGTTCTGTGTCTTCATCCTTATTTTACAGACTAGGAATCTGAACTTCAGAAAATTTAGGAGTTCTGCCTATGCTCCGTGGTTCCACGTGACGGTAACAGGTCTGTGACTCTGAGGTCAATCACATTCAGTAGAGCACTCCCACTTCTGAACCGCAGCTTATAACTAGGCTCCCGAACCTTTGTAGAGCAGTTGGAGGGACTAGCCCCAGACTATGTTCTTACCCAGCTTCTCGCTCCAGTGCTGATCAGAGGCACTTCCTTCCCCAGGAGACGACACTGGTTTCTGGGCCTGCTCTGAGTCAGTTGTACTCAGCCAAACTTCTGTTTCTAACACCTGCTTGAAATCATATTCATCACTTAGAGGCATCCTCGGTGTTCCTTTGAATGTGAGAGAGGTAATATTAAAGGATAACAAGCACCCCCAGATGAGACCTCAGCCAGAGCTCCCACAGCCCTGAGTCACCTGGCAGCCAGAGGGCTGGAGGGAAGAGGAAGGGCCCCCATGGGAGCCTGTGTCTTCAGGCTGTTGTCCTTCCACTTTCTCCAAAGGTCTCCACGGAGGAGAAGGGAGGGAGGGAGAAGGCCTGAGAAAATAGCGGAGAAGCCACACAGCCTGTGAGAGACGGACTGGGGCTCACAGAAAGAGGGAGTCTGATCTAAACCAGCGGACACTGATGGGAGAGGAAATGTAGGAAAGCACAAAGGGGACAAGGAACACTGGGGAACGAGGGATGGAGCAGTGTGAGAGGGAAGAGGACAGACACAGCTGCGTAAACGTAGGAAGACAGAGACACTGACGCTAAAGGCTGAAGACTGCCATATCCTGGAAGGAATACTTCCTTTGGAATTAGAAAACATGTGAATTAAATTAGCTGGTCCCTTACCCGTTCTGCTGGATAAGGGTATAAAGTTAGGCATAGGTCCCAAATTCTAAGGTTACAATGAATACTAACAACGTAATAGCACAAATCAAAGTGAGTTCCTGAACGCAGTGGGAATCCGAGATGACTCCTCTCACAGCTGGGCTAGAAACTTCACCTCTTGAACCACATCCACCGCTGACATCTGACTCACAGGCGTCATTTTCAGAATTCTCTCACCTGGGAAACCAGAAACCACACCCACTGCTGGGGGTCGACTCTGACAGCTACCTTGCAGGACAGAGACGAGCTGCCCCGCAGGGTCTCCAGGACCAACTGGTGGATTCCGAGTGCCAACCGCTCGGTTAGCAGCTCCGCTCTTAGCCACTGTGCCACCAGGGCTCCGCAAACTTCTCGCAGCATGACTCGCAAACGAGCAAATCACACGTTCAAAGAGTATTCGGGTGTCTCTCAGGGACCCAGGCTGGGCCTGTGACTTCCCACACCAATCAGATGCAGGGCAGGCTCCAACGAGCTGGCGACACAGAGGGTCCAGCTCTGCAGATGACTGAAACCACACAAGACGTGTCTCATCGGCACCCAGAGGACAGCTGTGCCCTCCTCCCACGGAAACGAAGATTTGAAATCAGATCCAGAGGAATGAGCCTCCACTCAACAGTGTGTAGCTGACGGAAATCCTGAACTCACTGTCTTCCCCCTTTTCTCAGTCATCACCCTGGAGATCTTCAGGGCTGTCAGCGGCTTCCTCTTCCCAAAGGGGAGCCCCTCAGGGTGGGGACCTAACTCCTTCATCACCTGGGCCATCCACGCACAAATCGTCATTCTGTTGGCAGGGGACAGAGGGACAAGGAAACCAGGTCCCAGCAAGCTCCCTGCACTTGGGGTCTGAGAGCAGCAGCCAAGGGAACACCACAGTGGGCAGAAGGGGACTCATCCGCGGGACCCCGGAGGACACAGCCCGAAGGAACTCCCTAAGGACACACAGATGTCCATGAGCTCGTCACTCTTCTCGATGAGAGTCCGCCCTGTCTGACGCTGTGAGGTCAGGTGTGTCACCGAACGTGCCAGCACCTCCGTTTCCTCATCTGGGAACACTCATCACTAAGGTACCCAGCTCACACGCTTTTCTGGACCAAGGGTGGTCTGAGAACAATTTCTGCCGTGTTCCGAATTAAAGCCTACGGTCCCAGCTCAGAGTCCCTCGGGGACACAAGTGGTTAAGGCGTGGCTACAGCCTGAAAGGTGGGAGGCTGAAACCCACCGAGAGGCCCCTGGGAGGACAGGCCTGGTCGTCGGCCTCCAACGTCACAGCCTGGAGGCCGGGCGCACAGCTCTCCTCAGAAACAGCGTGAGTGCAAATACAGTCGCCGGCAAAAGCTGTCCCACCTGGAGGCCCTGGGTGACACAGACACTTAAGCTCTTGGCTGTGAATGAGAGGCTCATGTTTGGAATCCAGTGGGAGGTGCCTGGAAGAGAGGCCTGGTGACCAGGTCCTGAAAGGTCACAGCCACCAAAAGGCTCTTCTTAGCACAAGGGTTGAGATGCATTAGAACAGACTCAATAGGACTGTTTTTTGTTTGTTTTTTTTTAAAAAAAGCTTCTGTTGGGTAGTCAAGTAATCATCTTAAAACACTACAAAAAAGAGGTAACTGTTAACCTCTGCTCCCTTCTATGCTCTTAAGTCATTGAGGGATCAGATTGAAGTGAGTTGGTTCAGACGCTCCTTGGCAACTCTACGGGGCAGTTCTACCCTGTAATACAGGGTCCCTATGAGTTGGAATCGACTCGACAGCAGTCGGTTGGAATGATGTAAAGTCCTTAAAATAAACTGAGGAGCACTGTGGCAAGTCACCAACTGGCAGCTGTCACTGTTGCTGTTTTCACTATCGAGGCCGTGACGTGTGCACTATGGGCCGGTATGGCCAGGACAGGAGGCCACAGTCCTGGTCCGTCCTGAGCGTGGCTTCACGAGGCGGTGCTCTCGCCTGTGGGACTCACAGATACTCACCTTCTGGTGTTTTCTCGGCTCCCCTCTGGAGGTCACCCAAGGATGTTTGGCTGAAAGGCAATGAGAAATCAGAATTCATTTTGCTTGGTGAATGTGCCAACCTCTGGAAATGCTCAGGGAGGGACAGAGAACTAGGGAGCAGAGCATGGAGACTCCCAGGGTCATTCCAGGGTCACCACAGAGGGCTTCTGCACTGTCAGCCCTTAAGGCCTTGCTGGTTTCTTAAAATGTTTTAAACCTCATCTCTGGTTTATCTTACAGATACACAGTATCTTTGGGGATTGGAACTGGATTCAGACAGAGGTATGTGGATAAACCAGGAGGGATAGGGTTACCACGCCAGCCCATAGTGCTCATTTCATAGGGTTACCTATGAAGACTCTGTCAAAACTGGACAAGCAGACACTGCATTTCACTTCTCACACTACTTTTGTGAGCCCAAAATGTCTGGAATCCATGGATGGGAATCACAGATGTGCCTCTGACCTGGTCTCTCCTGCGTCAGAGGACTGCCTGTCATCCTGTAAACTCTCCTGTCTGAGCAGGAGTGAGCTTCACACCTCTACTTTATCCAGAGGCCCTGTCACCTGACTGCCTGAGGCCGACTGAGCTCAGAGCAGGTGGGCACGCTCAGAAAGAGCAAACAACTCTCCAGCCTTCTCCCAATAAATATCAAGCCAAAAAAACCAGGCTCCATCTGGGGCAACAAGGTCATGCGCTGTATTTAAATGTACAAGAATAATGCACCTTGATAGAGGTGTTGTGTTTTCTAGTTAATGCCTTTAGTCCATAAAATATGAACCACTATAAAATTAACATTAGAAAATGATTTTACAGTCCAATGAAGGTTCCTTAACTGTCCTTTCATTAATCATCAAGCTTTAGCAAACACAATCTCCTGAAAGAAAATCGATAAATTTTAAGCATAAAGAAAAGTATAGAGCACAGTCCACAACAGCAAAAGGATGGAATCAACCCAGATGCCCAACGACAGATGAATGGGTAAACAAACTATGGTGTACATACTGAATGGAACACTGCGCAATGATAAAGAACAAGGATGATTTCAGGAAGCATCTCCCAACCTGGTTTCTACTGGAAGACATCATGTTGAGTGAAATCAGTCAGTGACACCAGGACAAACCATGTATGAGACCCCCGCTTTAAGGACTTGAAAACAGACTGATGTACAGAAGAAGACGCTTCGACAGCTGTAGGGGAGGGAAGGGAGGAAGGGAGGGAGGGCTCGTCATAGATTAGTTGATAGAAATTTGGTTGGGTGAAATCAGTGACAGCACATATCAGAAAGAAGATCAATTTAACTGGACTTCAACATAACCTGAGATGTCTTCCAATCTTAACCCAATGTGGCAAGGTTAGAGTAGCAAGGGTGGGGGTCCGGGAACCATGCTTTCAGGGGACATCCTGCCAACTGGCGTAACTAGCCTATTGCTAAGGGAATCTTCCCCACCCCATATTGGTGAGTGGGGTCTGGGGTCTTCAAAGCTAGCAAGCTGCCATCTGAGGTGCACCAAATTGTCCCAACTGAGCAGGAACAGATGATCAAGGATAAAAACAACATGGGGTGAAGAGAACCCAGAAGATAGAAAGACCCACATGAATGAGTGACGACATCAGCATGCGACCAGAAGAACCAGATGGTGCCCGGCCATCTCCAGTGACAGCCGTGGTGGCGCTCACAGAGTTGGGTCCCAGTGTCAATGTGAGAATAAAAAGGCGTGCACCCTGATAACTCCACTAGAAGCTCCCAATTGATGTCCCAAGGACCAGGGGCTCCCCTGGGGGCATGGCCTCTAGAGCTGATGCTGCCCTGACTATAAACCATCACTGAGGTTATCTCCTCAGACACGAGTGGACTGGACTCAGACACACAGAGTGACCACATGGTGTGTGCACTTTATGGTTCTAAGCATCTGTAGGATGTTGTCTTACTGGCCTCTTACTAGAAGAGAGTGGAGAGGGTGGAGGGGGACGGGGGATTGTTAAGAGGATATGACTTGTATGGAACAGAAAGGAGGAGTGTGCTGTCAGCAGGCAAGCACAGCAGTAGGAACTGAACATAGGGAGGTATGTGAATTTAAACTGGACTGTACATTTCTACACAATTACAATAAAATAAGTTAAACTAAAACATACAGAGGTCTGTACAGGAAAAGCCTAGGAAGCCACGACCATGAGAGCCCTGAACCCTCTGTGACAAGTGCTTCTGACCTTGTAATTTCTATTTTAAAACTAAAACTAATCAGAGCTAAGTCACCTGTGAGCCTTCCTCCTTGTCTGATAGTGAATCTGCTACTTCTCACTCACATTCAGATTTCCAGTCAGTTACCATCTATTAATGTAGCTGCACCTAAAATATGAGATCTGCCAACCAACTCTGCAAACTCATCCTACGAAAAGTCCTACATATCTCACTGCTGAATGTCACTATGGTCATCCTCGAAGTACTTTCCGAATGATGTCCGCACCTATTCCACCTTTCAAAGCCAGTATGCAAGTTTTTCTGGAATGGTCTTCAGAGCTGTTGTATGACTGTTGATGTCCTCATGTCACTAAATGTCTTCCTTTCAATATTTCCTTTATTTCTGAGTACAGAAAAAAGTCACTGGGCTCCAGATCTGGTGAGGAGGGAGGGTGTTTCAATACAGGTATGTGTTCACAGGATAAAAACTCTCTCGCAGACAACTACACAATTAAGTTTGCAGACTTGTCACTCTGCCGCCATGTGCAGTGGCCATTCCAGAAAGAGTTCCAACATTGCTCTGAAGGGTAGACGAGGCACTGGTATCAGTACACACCTTTGCAACAGGAGGACTTTGAAGGTCACCATAGTGATGTTCAGCAATCATTAGAACTATTCAGTTCACAGATTTAATTGGCAGACCTCTACAGGATCTCACAACACAAACCCTGGTGGCGCAGTGAAAAAGTCCTGCGGCTGCCAACCAAATGGTCAGTAGTTTGACTCCACCAGGTGCTCCTTGGAAACCATGGGCAGTTCTCCTCTGTCCTACAGGGTCACTACCATCAGAATCACCTTGACAGCAACAGTTTTTTTAAAGATGTTTTAAATCATCTTACACATCTTCAGACTTTCAATGACTAGCCTCTCAGTGAATGTTCCCTTTGGATCTCGCTTGTTTAGTGAACGCTTTGTACTCCAGTGTGAACAAGCCCGCTCCCCCATCAACTTCTGAGGAGTGGCTGAGGCCTGGCCCCTGGAAACCCTCTTGGCCTCACCTTGCTGCCTAGGTGTCCATTCCTCATCAGAATCCTCACTGTTAGCCTCTTGGGCTTTGATGGCCTTCCGGTGATGAAACATGAAATCCGGGTGAGTGGCTCTGAGACCTGGAAAAAAGCAAAATCTTTGTACTCACAGGGAAAAGCTAGGGACAGAAAGGAACAGCAGCTGGGTGATGGGGGAGACCTCAGAATGGACACAGAAAAGCAACTTTCCCGCCAAGTCCTTCTACGAGGTCTGATAATTAAGTTAGCAAGCCTGCCACTGTGTACTTATGCTGACGGCTCTGTACAAACAACTCGGTAAGGTTTTATAACCTTGCTATATCAGTGTTTCACAGCGGTGTTCAAGTCAACATGTGGTGGCATCTTGCTGAGTAGCATTCATTCCTGTTTCTGCATGTTTTTGCATGCCATCATAAGAATGTTGGAGCTTGAATTAGAGCAATGAACAAACGTTCAATTTCTTGTTAAACTTGGCAAGAGCGGAAGTGCAATCAGGGACATGTTATTCCAAGTTGATGAGGATAATGCCATGAAAACAAGCCAGTGTACCAGCGGATTAGACGTTTTTCTACAGTGACAGAAAGCATCACTTATGAAATGAGGTCAGAGCATTTCCATTCAGGAGCAGAACTGATGAAAACATTGCAAAAATTCATCCAGTTGTGTGTCAAAAGCACTGGCGGGCTGTGAGAAGCACAGTGGACCAAGTCAACACTGATAGAATAACAGGAAAATCTTAACTGAAAACCTTGGTGTGAGAAAGGCGAGTACATACCGGTCCTGAAGGAGCTCACTCATGAACAAAAGAAAAGGAGAGCTGAAGTTTGCCAAGACCTTTTGGAGAGGCAAGACAGTGTTTTGGGCCATGTGATCACTGGTGATGAAACATGGGTGTACCAACAGGACCCTGAAACCAAGTGGGAAAGTGCACAATGGAAGTCAAGCAGTCCTCCACAAGCAAAAAAGTACTATTAGTCCAAATCAAGAGACATAATGATGTTGCTAAACTTTTTTGGTTATCATAGGGATTGTTCATTACAATCTGTACCTGTCGGACCAACAGTTAACTAACTGTATTGTTTGGTGATATGTTTATTTATGTGTTGATGTTTTCTCTGTTGTTCTTATTAATCTGTTCTGCGACCTTCTTCTTTGTGAGTTGATTTTTCACCTTTTTCAGGTTTGGTTTTCTGGTTATTGAGACTCCCGTATTACATTTCTTGACACAGTATGTTGCTTCTTTATTGTCCCTAATGACTGTCTCTGTGATCCCACTTAATAAACTATATATAAACCCAATTTTGATTGCTACCAGTCTTGTCAACTTCCTCTCCATCTGGAAGGACTATAGTGACTATAGTGCATTCCTCTTTTTAATATGATGATATCACAGTTTACATGAGAGGATCACTAGGTCGTTTCTCTCACTATTATAGCTTTGATTGTGTTTGGAGCCTTCACTAACTGAGCCGGATGCTGGATAATGTGTCCTTCTAAAACATAAAGTTAGCAGTTTTGTTCTTCCAAGCCAAGAGATTCTTTCAGTATTTCTTGTAGCTTTGGTTTGGATTTCACAAAGTCTCTGAGTTGCTATTTATCTGTGAATGTTTTCATTTCATTTTCATATTTCAAAGATAGTTTTGCAGGATATATAATTCTTGGTTGGAAGTTCTTCTCCTTCAAGATTTTGAATGCGTCATGCCACTTTCTCCATGCCAGCCTTGTTTCTGCTGAGAAATCTGACAAAAGGCTGCAGAGTTTCCCTCTCAATGTTAGCTTTGTTTTGAGTCTTGCTGCCTTGATGAGTTTCTGCTTATGTTTCATTTTGTTAAGCTTGAGTATAACACGTCTTGGAGTCTTTCTATTGAAGTCTACATTGAGTGGTGTTCAATATGCATCTTGGGTATCTATATTTTCTTCTTTCATAACTTCTGGGAAGTTTTCTGTCAGCAGCTCAGCAACAATACTTTCTGTATTCTCAGGTGTCCTGCCCTGTTCAGGAACTCCAATTAATTGTAGATTGTTCCTCTTAAGACAGTCCCATGTGCTTCTTAATGCTTCTTCATTTTTCTTGTTTCTTTTTCTGATTTTTCCTCATAGATGCTGGAGTCAGTAGCTCTGTCTTTCAGATCAGAAAGTCTCTTTTCCATTAGTTCCATTCTGTTTTCTTGGCTTTGAGTTTAAGTTTCTGTGTCTTTGATTTTGTTCTTGATTTGTTGGATTTCCAAGTACTGATGTTTCATCAGATCAATCAGCTTGCTTAATTTTTCGTTTTGCTCCGCTGTATTTTCTATAAGGTCTAGGAGGGCTCTCTACATAATCCTTTTGTAGTCACCTTCTGATAGTTTCAGAAAAGCTTCTTTGTCTGGGAAGTTCTGAGGTGGTTTTCTTGGGGGCCTTCTCATGCCACGGGTGATTTCCAGGTTACCATTTTCTCCAAAGTTTGTTACATTTTGGGCTTCATGTGGGTCAGCAGAGGCTGGGAGAGATGCTATGAAGATGGACCACAGCTGTTTCTCTAGGCTGTCTTAAAATGAGAAGTAAAAAGTATTTAACAACTTCCAAAGTCAGCCAGGTTTTCAGGTGTATACGTCCCTCCTCCCAGCTGGCAAAGCAAGCACCTCTATATTGACCCCAGGTGTTATAACCTAGCTCAAAATACAAAAAGGCTACTGGCCTCCTCACCTCTGCTGTCAGGCCCCAGCTATAGGTGATACTGTGTAGAATTCTGCTTTTCTGGTGGAAAATCGGTCTCTTTTGGGTAGGCACTGCCTCCCAGCCCAGGAATTAGGTCCAGCTGAGGTTTCCGTATGGATGACTCTGCCTCTCAGTGAAACAAGATGGCGTCCTGCACAAGCTTGCCACCTGGCCAGGACCAGGCTGCTGGCAGAAAGAGAGGCCCAGAGTACTGAGATGCCCAGAGTCCACAGCCTCCACCACTGGGCCCCAGCCTCAGGCGACACTGTGCAAAACACTGCCCCCCCCACTGGAAAAGCACTCTCCCCCCAGCAGGCACCACCTCCCAGCCTAGGAACCAAGTCTGGCTGGGTCCTCCACCTGGGTGTCTCCGTTTCCCAGTGGATCAAGATGGCATCCCACACAAGCACATCTGTACGGCTACCACACGGCAGAGGCAGAAAAAAGAGCAGAGGAGCCGAGACATATAGACCCCAAAGCCAGGCTCTCAGAACATGGCAATCACACTTGCCGGTACCACCAGCAGTGCGTCCAAGACTAGTGGCTAGTCAAGTCCCAGTTCTGCCCCCTGGCCAACACAGAGGGAAAAAAAATCGAAGTGGTGAGCTACCTTTGGTCTGTGCAAGCCTATGCTCGCCGACAGCAAGGTCAGGGAAAGAGAGAAGGTGTTGCATTCAGCGGCATGGAGTTCAAAGTAACAGCGCTATGCCACATCCCAGGGCTCACTAGGTGCCCAGAAGTCTCCGTTTAATTACCATTTCAGGTCTTGGTTCCAAGAATGATTTAGGGAGCACCAACTGTACTATTTGGAAGTGCTGAAAATGTCAGTAGCTGGGACTTCGCCAAGGTCAGCTAGACTGCAAAATTCCATTACTTGTCCCAACCAGATCTACAGAGTTAAGTTCCCTTATTTGTCTCCAGGGTAGTACACCAACCTTCATGGAGATAACGAATTTATGTTGTTTGATAAGATGTAAACGAATATTGTGACTTCCTGTTCTATCCTGTGACAAGGTTTGGCATTTTCGAGACGCAAATCCCTTTGTAATCTGCCAGTAAGAGCTGCTGAAACTGTAACCCAAGTGGGACAGCTTTTGGAGAAGTTATTCTCACTGTCTCCAAGGGCTGCATGCTTGTCTGCTAATAAAACATTGAACCTTTTTCCCCGTCTCTGAATTTTGGCCGTCAGTGACAGCCAGAACAAACTTCCTTTAGTTCTGCAACACTCCTGGCGACTATAGCAGGACTTCAGGGAACCCTCTGTGTGGTGGTCAGGATTATGTCAACTTGGCTACTACATATTTGGCTGCTGTATTAAGTGGCAGCGTGGGGTATGTGGTGGCTCCCTGCCCCTTGGCTCTCATCTTGCGACCATTTACTACCCCTCCTGGTCACTCACGTGGCCAGGAGCTCCTGCTCTCTTCTTCCAGAGTCTGGTTCCGGGACTTGAACTAGCAGGTGTTGGACTCATCAGTCATTACAGTTGGCACTTGAGAGTCCTGCTCCCTGACCTGCCGATCCTGGGTTCACCAGCCTCTGCCGCTCCTGCTCCCTGACCTGCTCATCCTGGTTTGGCCAGCCTCTGTCGCTTCGTCTTGCCACCAGCTTGGGATCCACTGACCTACACAACCGGTGATCTAGAAGCCTGGTCTCTGACTTGCTGACTTTGGGTTCCTCAGCTTCCATGGCCACGGGAGCCTTGTGCCAGAGCTTGGGACATTCAGCTCCTGTGATTACGTGAGCTGTTTTCTATATCTATACCTATCTATCTATACCTTATAAATCTTTCCTGGTACCTACACATGTTAGTGGTTTTGCTTCCCTAGAAAGCCCAGCCTAAGACACTCTGGTAAGTTGTTTCCCAGTGAAGAGCCTACTTTTCTCTCTTTCACTTTTCTGCTACGTCTCTAAAAACCCTCAGTGAACAGGAGGATAGCTAGCTGGGTGCTCCCTGATGAGTTCTCAAGGCCCAGCTGCTCATACTGCCCTGGTAACTTTGGCCTGGACATGTAAGGATACCTATCGATTCAGTTCAAGGGCTGAAGATAAGGTCCACAAAATATTTACAGGCACAGCTCAGACATTTAAGAGCCCATATGGTGTCTGCTGCTAGACGATTCCTGTGACAGGACGAGGGGGCATGCAGAGCAGACAAGGAAAGTATCTAACCCCCGGAAAGACAAACTCTATGCAACACGAGGGGTATATTCATCCAGACACAGTATCCCCCATTTCTCCAGACTTCCACTATCCTGGTAGGACAGAAAGAGGATTCCTCAGCCTTCTCTCTTTTCTCCTCCCCTCTTAAGGTCAACCCAGGACACAGGAAGTCCCAAGGAGCCCCCATTTCTTCCTGGACAGACAGTACTGAGCGTTCTGAACAGTGCTGCCAAGGATCTTTCTTAGGGGGACTTTGAAACCCATCCATCCGTGCCCACCATCAATTCACTAATCTAAAAACGTTCAAGTGCTTTATTCTGGTTGTGCACAGAGAACTCAGATTCTCATCAGGATTCCAACTTCTGTCTGTCTCAGCACTGTCTATATGGTTAAAAAGGAATGTCTATCCCAACAAAGAATGCCTTCTTTGTATCTGTATACCCTAATATTGGAAAATGAGGGCTCTGTTTCTGTGAAAAGCCTGACAGGGTAGATTCAGTCTGTCTGACTGCAGGATGGGTACCCACATCTTCTTGCTGCACCCAGAGATCTCAGGTCTCATCAGGGTTTGAAATTCCATATCAGTGAAGAAAGCTTTCTCTGTACACTCTGTATGTGAGAAGGCCACTGTTCCTACGTAAAGCCCAGTGGGGTGAATTCTGTCTGTCTTGGTATAGTTACCCACCTGTCAACGTACCAGCTAGACTCCTGTGAAAGTCAGTGATTGAACGGATCCATTTTACCATCTGGCAGTTAGAGCTCCACTGTCAAAAATCAGGAAAAAGCTCACGAGCTCACTGTCAAGTGAAGTTGTGTGTATACAGAAATCAGGGCTCCTCTGTTTGTTTGATGAGATAAATACAACTATGGTGTGGTTTTGTATTTGCCTTTGTGAGGTTTCTGAAATGTCTTCATTGTATTGACACAAATTGTTTGTGGGGACCCCAAATCTGTAAGCTTCTGTGAAAAGTGTCTGATCCCTGTGGATGCAGTGTTTAATTTCTGTAGAAAACTTCATAAATTTGATCTGAAGCCACACAGTGTTGTCTTATTCAATGGCTGTCTTATTCATAAAAGTATCTTGGACTGTAATTGTCTTATGTCTTATTATTACCAATGTGGTTTCACCTGGTCTAATTTTAAGATATTTCTTGTCCTAATTCTTTGAGAAACTCTCTTGGCAGGTCATAAAAGGTCTTTTGTGCTCAGATCCTCCTTACTGGGGTGGGGGGAGAGACTTACTTGAGCTAAAATGGGTAAGAATGCCAAATCTCGAGTAGACTGAGGCATACTGTCACTGAGCTGAGAAACTAACTTTACAGCCCTTGGTTAAAGGGATGGTTTTGTCTTAAAGAGAAAGGAACAATCCCACAACAATAAGAGGGAAATTAATGATCTTTTGCCCCAGAAAGAAGTAAAGAACAGGGCAGGATCAGCTTCGAGTTATACCCCACAGAAACTTTCAAAAGAACACTTTATAGTTGGGTGGACATCTTTAAGACAAAAAGCAAATAAGAATGACTACTTTATCAGCAATTGGGTGGATCCAAGAATGCATACAAGTCCGCTATGCTTCATGACAACTCTTAAGACATCTGAAACAGCCTGAGGGGGTGTTTTAATCCTATGGAGATTTGAAGTTCTCTGTGTATCAGTAAACAGTTAGTTAAACAGAGACTTTCTGACTTCCAAAGCCAGCTGATGGAAACTTTGTGAGTTAAACTGGATTGGAAAATTATGATAAACTTGCAATGTTTAAATGAACTTTCTTTAAAAATTACAGGCTTAAAATAATTTCCAGAGGATTTTGGGTAACCTACTGATGTTACAGTGAGTCAGTGGATATCTATTATTATTTAAATATGCTTTTTTGCTTCTTCAGGAAACAAAGAATACATGTGTAAATCAGTGAATTTATTTTTGTTGTTCAGAAATATTCATTTAGTATGGTCAAGGGTTTTATTTGTCTGTTTGATTTATCAAATTTCTAATAACATTTACATTAGGAAAAGTTTTGTTTGCTTTCACTGCTAAAAAAACAAATTTTCAGACTTCTGAGTGAAACAGTAAATTCATCCCTTAAAGGCAAAGATCTGATCTCTCATCAGGTGAGATTCCTAAGTCATAAAAACCAAACCACGAGGCTTGGAAATGGAGAGAATGCGAAAGCTAAAAAGAGCCTTCTCTGAGAGAAAAGGGCTAACAGGTTTCAGCACAGACTGGAATCAAGGGATACCTGGTTATTATTGGGTTAAAAATGTGTGTTTTTTTCCTTAATATTATCTAATGAAACTTACAACTTTTTGTTATTTCTCAGTTGCTAACTGGAAAAAAAATCAGTCACACAATGATGAGTGCTATGTTTGACTGATCAGAAAATCTGCCAGTCAAGCAGCAGGGCAGTTCTATTCTGCCCTAGAGGGCCTCTGTGAACTGAAACCGGCTCTACAACAGTGCTCTTGATTTAGTTTCGAACTGTCAGTTTGACCTGGTTTAAAAACAAAAGCTGGGATTGGAAGCTGAACAGCCTCAGCTTCAAAGGTGTACCTCAAGGGTGTAAAAAATGCAGCTACACTCCCTGATGTTTTTAATTGTGGAGTCACCACTCCTGTGGGCTTGAAAAATTGTGTGCCTGAAGCACAGGGAACAGTAGGTGCTGTTCCAGTGGGCCTGGAAGGCAGAGGTATAGGAAAGGGGGGAGCTTCCACCCAAAATCTGGGACAGCCATTCCCTAGAGTCTGGAAGACACGGCCATTGTGTAAAATGTGATGTGTTCTGTAAAACTGCTTGGTTCAGTATGAAACACCTCCTTTTCCCTGTGGCCTCTCCCATTTGTAATGAACATGTTTTTGAAAACAGGACATGTTAGATAATCAGATTACAAATACTATTAAAACTTCAACACCAACTGCCACCTCCTCTCCTGAGGAATGGCTCCCCCTTATCCTGCTTAAGGTAGCTTAGATGCGGTCTCACCATGACGTATCTGATATGGAACCCAATTCGGCAGGGGATCTGGGACAACAAGGCCAGGCGATACCCTCTTCAACAACTCCCAGCTGGAGTAAATCAGCTACAGCAATTGGCTAGCTACTATTGAGCACACATGCCATTGATCACCTCCAATAAATTAAACTGGAAGAGTTCAAATCCCTCACATACAGCAGACCCTAACAAGGTAACAGATTTAATAACCACCATCTTTGTCACGCGTGACACTGATTCAGCTGATATTCAGGTTTTGTGAAATACACTTGTCACTAGTGATGAAAGGCACCTGGCACTGGGCAAAGCAAAGAATAAAGTTGAGAGGCCTCACTCTGAAAGCCTGAACAACACTCCCTACCCGGCAATAACCATCCCAGCAACTGAACCTAATTGGGTCCCAGTGATGAGCACTTGGCTCTCCTAAACTGTTATAAAAGGTATATTTTAGGAGGTCTCCAAAATGGGGTCCCTAAGCAGAGAAGCTTGGACATGGTGCAGGGAAAACTCCAAAGGAGCACCGAGGATCCATCCACATTCCTGGAAAGAATCGACAGTGCCTACTGTAAGTAGACTGACGGACCCTTGAGCACCTGAAAATCAGAAAATGATAAACATGACCTGTATATCCCAAAGGACACCAGTCACGCAGAGAAAGCTACAAAATTTGGACGGAGTTTTGGGAATGAATCCTGCTCAGCTAGTGGAAATGATATTCAAATTATTTTAATAACGGAGAACTCAGGAATACCCAAGCTGCCACCAAATTCATGGAGGTAACTTACCTCCACTAGGCGCCCGACGGGGACCTCAGGGACTGAAAAAAATGGGCACTGAAAAATTGAGTGTCCTAAGAAAGAGGCTGCCAACACTGGTAAAACAGGCTGCCCAATGGCTGAGCTGTCACAAATGAAAAATGCCTGAAGACGCCCCAGGCAACAGCTGGAATCAACTACTAGCTCTGTAACTGCCCCCTCCAGGAGCCTCGGGTACAATTAAGAGTGGGGAGAACAAATGGTGAATTTCCTAGTGGACAGTGGGGTCACATATTTGGTCCTCAATAACCCCCTCTGATGACCAATTACTCAGTCGGTCTTGATGTCAGAAACAACAGAACAAGTGGAACATAAGTTTTTCCTAAGCCTCTTCACAGACTGAAGAAAAGCAGATGACTCACTAGTTTCTGTATATGCCAGACTGTCCTGTCCTGCTATGAAAGAGAGTTATTGTCTAAGCTTAATGGACAGATCACTTTCTCCCCTCAGGAGAAGAGCCTCTAGATAGAAGTAGCTCAAGAAATTGCCTGGTAGCTCCTGATTCAGGATCCAGAAGTAGAGCCTGACAGGCCAACAGAAATCAATGATCAGAAAGCTAGCAGATTCCTGGGCATTAGATGGAGACCACACACACATGGTCTGGAGATGACAGTCATCAAGAAAGGCTGAGAAGATGGACCATACTTTAAAGAGACAGATCTCCAAAAAACTCATCTACACTGGAATCAGGTCTTCTCCACTGTGTTGTTTAAAATGTGGGTATCCCCTAGAACTGTGTATGGCAGACCCTTCCAGGCTACCTCAGTACAGATTTCCCCATGAGCAGAAATTGACCTGAAAGTTCAGAATTCACTAGTTTTCTCTCCCCGGGTCTTCACTCTTTCCTCAGACAAAAACTTAGAGAGAGGGCTTAAAGAACAACTGGTAGAGGAGCTGACTGGCCTGTGAAAAATCCACTGCCATGAAATTGGCTGAACTGAAGGCCTGGACACATCATACTCGGCCAAAGGTGTACCCCTCGGCAGACACGGACATGACAGATCCCGACCATGAGCAGTGGACCGCTACTCCTGGAAGAGAAACCGGTGCTGGGAGCCAGTCCCAACACTTTTTAGGGTCCTGCATGGAGGGAGGGAAGGTGTGGCGGGAAATGAATAAAGAGAGACAGGAAAGACTTTTCTGGTTTAAGGCAGCCCGACCAACAGACAATTGTGTCGAGAGCCGTCTGTATTTATTTTTTATCGGTCAGGTGACATAGTGTTTACCCCATTTTCTTTATCATATAAACTATTGGTTAACAAGAAACTAACCTAACATTATTGGCTAACAAGAGAGTGACCCCTAGTGGTCTTCTACTTCTAATTAATTGCCAAGGCTTTTTGGATAATGGTCTGAGGTAGGTGTGGTGATAAATGTTAGGGAACATAATTAATGGTTTTATTCGTACCTCAAAGTGGAAGGTACAGAAGGGTAAACTTCTCAAGGCTTCACCATTTGGCTGTCTCCATTTGTTTCTCTAAGTTTTTATTTCTATCTTCCTGTGTAGATAGTAAGTGTCTGCTATCCCCTAATCAAGCCAGCTGCACTAAGAAAGATGTTTCTTTAGTGTTATCAGTTTGCCATACCAACTATAAAGAATCTAAAAGTTTATTTGTTCTTTCTTGCTGCAGGGAGTGAGATGCTTGTGTAGTTTTAATGGCTATGTGGAATTTGTCCTTGAGAGCTTTTCAAGGGTTAGCTTGTAAACCTGTGCATGTGGAGAAAAGTTAGAGGGGAATGAAATTAGGGGGAAGCCAGTGAAGCTGGGCAGGCCTCAGCGTTATTAGGCATGCTGTACTGAAATCCATTCCTCTGATCTCCTTTCCCCAGAAGTTTCTGGTCAGATTGTCCCAATATAATCTCATAAAACCGAGGGGGTTGTGAAGCCCCTCGTAGCAGGCATCCTTCTTAATCCTCATATTAGGAGGGGAGGGGGTACCTTTTTAGGAGAATTTAATTAGGAAGCCAAATATTATAAGGGGTAATAGGCTAAAAAACATGTCACAGGTGAGATGCTTCAGCCTGCCTTGTCTACAAGGTCCTTTCCGGATGGCGGGCCGTCACAAACTGGGACACAATACTCCCTCTCTTCCCAGGACTCTACTTAACTCTAGCACTTTCACAAGACATCATCCCTTTCCGATGAAGTGAAAATATATGAACTTATCTTCACGAAATGTAACGAATATCTCTGATTTCTGTTGAGTAGGAGGTACTTACATTGGCAAAACTTTTATCTCATGTTTAATTGGTGTATGCAGTCCTCTATAATTGGTTACAAACTATACCATGCTGAGATGTGTTCAAAAGGACATCACTTATAAGGATATCTACAGCTGGGGACCAGTTAAGTAAGACAAGGATAAAGAGATGCTCACGATCCAGCTTGAGACTGTCACCCCAAGCAAAAACAGTGTTCAACTTTCAGGATGCCCTTCTTTCTGTTATAATCTTGATAACCCGACCCTCAGATGTCACAGAAGTACAACAGTGTCTGATGCTGACAGACACACTAAGTCTCAGGAAAGGTGGTTCTTCCCAGGAGGAAACAGGGCCTTTTCATCCATCCGTGCCATAAAACGGTGGGACTGTGCTCTGTGGGAAGGCTCACCTCACTCCTGGCCCTGATTAAAGATTTCACTTAATCATGCCCGAACTGTAAGAGGCTAACCTTCCCAAAGACTGCCACAATGCTGTACATCTGTTTGGTCCAGCCGAATACATATCCTTGCCCCTGCTGTCATGGCGATAGGTAATATGCTAGCCTGGACCATGGTTAAGGCCTTAGATGCTACCTCGCAGGCCATAAGGACGTTAGGCACTGAACTGGGACTGATCAGAGACAGAGTTCTGGAAAGCTGGGCAGCTACAGACTACTTACTCCCCAGACATAAACATGGATATAAAAATCTTACGGGGATCTGTTGCTTTAACTTGCCTGATAGCTCCCAATTCATAGAGAACAAATTACAAATAGTAAAAGATCTTGTAAATAACATCGAACAGCAGGAAGGCTTTGAGTTGGAGTTTGAGAAATTATTCTCGAGGCTCCCCACCCTAGGCTGTATGCGTAGACTAAACAATAATCAGAATCGTTACTGTGGATGATGTGTTGCCACATACAGTGCTCACCGTGCCTCATGACTACCTGTACCACATGCTGTGGGGATCTAGTCCACACTCCAAGATTTGATCCTAGAGTAATTGCTACAATCAAAGCAGCTGCTTTTAATTAAAAACATACATCATAGATACCAAATTGATGATTCAGAGTGGGGCATGTTAGTAGCTGGGACTTGACCAAGGTCATCTAGACTGCTAAACCAAGTTCCATTCCCTGCTCCAACCAGACGCACTGACTCACATTCCTTCACCTGTCTCTCGGATAGTGAACCAGCCTTAAGGGAGGTAATGAGTTTACATTGCTCAGTGAGACGTAAATGAATCCCGGGACTCCCTGTTCTATCAGGTGAGTAGGTTTGGCATTTTCCAGATGCAAATCCCTCCGTAAGCTGGCTATAAAAGCCATTGGAATTGTAACCCAAGAGAGGCAGTTTTGGGAGAAGTTACTCTCACTGTCTCCCAGGCAGGCATCCTCGTCCGTTAATAAAGCATTGGACATTTTTCCCTGTCTCTGAATTTCAGCTGTCAGTGACAAGGAGGACGACCTTGCTTTATTTTGGCAGCAAAGACTGCGTGAAAAAGTTAAGACAAAAACGACCGGAATGCTTCACCAACAATCCATGGCTCTTCCATCATGACAATGCACCAGCTCACATGGCACTGTCCTTGAGGGACTCTGTAGCCAATAAACGAATAACCGTATTGGAACGCCCTACCTAGTCACCTTACTTGGACCCGAAGACTTTTTCTTTACCTCAAAATAATGGAAATATTGAAGATGCTTTGATGACATTCAGGACGAAATGAAATGGAACATATAAACAACGAAACCCTAGGCACTGGTTAGCTGACACAGACTAGAACCGGCCATGCCGAGTTGGACAATCACATGGTCCACTATTAACAGAAGGACAACTTGAAGGGGAATTGCATTGCATTCAGCCTCGAAAAGAACATTTCTGATCCACAACACTTTCAGTGACAGGATAACATCCACACTCCCACAAAGAAGGCCGGTAATGTGGACTTGAATACTTTGGCCAACTTCTGTAATCGGAAACCGATACAGCATGCAAACGGGATGCACCAGTTATTACGAGTGACTGGGATTGGGAAGTGAGGCGTGGCCTTGCTCACAGAAATGACGACAGAGATCACATGACAGAATTTGGCAAACTCAAAGACTCCTTCATTGCAAACACCTTTTTCGCCAACATAAACGGCAACTAAACACATGGGCCTCAGCAGATGGAATACACAGCAATCCAGTCGATGACATCTGTGGAAAGTGAAGATGGAGAAGTTCAATATTATCAGTCAGAACGCCAGAAGCCAACTGTGCAGCAGACCATCAATTGCTCATATGCAAGTTCACACAGAAACTGAAGAAAATTAGAACCAGTCCAAAAGGGCCAACGTATGACACCCTGTGTACACCCAATCTGCATTTATGGAACCCCGAGAACCGACCTGATGGCACCTGACAGCAGGAGCAGCAGGGAAAAGACTCACTGTAAAATACTTTGGGGTTGTTGCTATTACTACATGTGAGCATCCCCAAGCAGGAATTCAACACAGGTCAACAGCCCCCCTCTTTTGCCGTCTTCAGATACCTCCATGAAAAAAAAAAAACACCTCTGTAGAAAGAGGCAGGTTTAAGAATAGTCAAGAGGATCACCAACATCATTTATGGGTGCTTTTCAGGACCACAGATCTATGGCTAGGAAAACAGACAACCCCTCCCTTCTGCTAGGCTTCTCAGACACTGCTGTCAACTGCCCTGGGGATTCGGATCCATGCCAACCCCATGTAAGAAGAGAAGAACAAGCTGCCGCCTGGTCTTGTGCTGTCTTCACAATCCCTGGCATTCTAAGTGCTACCAGACAATATGCTCTTCTGATCCATAGGGCTTTCACTGGCTGAGTTTTAGAAGCAGACTAAGAGGCCTTTCATCCTAGTCTATCTCAGGCTGAAAGTTACCCAGAAACGTCTCCTCGGTCAGCCTGCTGCTGTCTGAAACGCTGGGGGCAGAGCTTTCAGCATGACAGTAACACGCCAGCCAGCAGAACACAACACAGTAAAGAACAGGTGGTTGCTCACAGAGGCTAAAACCAAAGTACAAACCAACTGCCAACGAGTCAATACAGATTCATAGTGACCTCACAGGACACAGCAGAGCTGCCACACAGACCTTCCCATGCTGTAAATGTTTATGAAAGGAGACTACCACATCTTTCTCCTGCTTAATGAGCTGCTGGGTTTCAATTGCTGACTTTCTGATTAACAGTGGAGCACCTTATCACTGCAGCACCAGGAATGCTCTCACAGAGACCATGTTCCATGGAATACCTGGATATAAAGAGAAGGCCTTCACTCTGTCACTGCTATTACAATTAAACATGAGAACCATGCATTTAAACCAAAACTTCTCAGTGCTTACAGGTCAATTTAGCTCAGTAAATGCACACATCCAGAGAGAAGAGAGGGCCCAGATCACAGAATTAACCCTACAACTTGAGCAAGTAGAAAAAGAACAACATAAGAAACCCTTGGGCACCACATGAAAGCAGATAACAAAAATTAGAAAAGAACTAAATCAGAAAACAGAAAAAGCACTAAAAGGATTAATAAATTCAAAAGCTTTTTTTAAAAAAAATCAACAAAATCCATAAACGACTAGCCAAACTCACAAAAGAGAAACAAGAACAGAAATGAATAACCCAAATAAGAATTGAGACAGGTGATTCCAAAACAGGGCCAACCAAAATGGAAAGAATTGTAATAGAACACTATGCAGAATTCTAGTAGGTTTGGAAACCTAGAAGAAATGGACAAATTTCTAGAATCACATCATCTACCAAAGCTATCACAAACAGAAGTAGAACAACATAATAAACCCATCACAGAAGAAGAGATTGAAAAACCAATCAAAAAGTTATGAACCAAAAAAATTCCTGGCCCAGCCAACTTCATTGGAGAATTCTATCATATTTTATGAGTTAATACCAATACTACTGAAGCTATTCCAAAGCGTAGGAAAGGATGGAACACTCCCAAATTCATTCTCTGAAACCAGCATAATCCTGATACCCAACCCAGATAAGGATAATCCAAAGAAAACTACAGACCAGCATTTCTCACAAATCTAGATGGAAAAGTCCTCAACAAAATCTTAGCCAGTCGAATCAGCAACACAATAAAATAACTAACCACGTCCAGCTAGGATTCATACCAGAGACTCAGGGATGGTTCAACATTAGAAAAACAATTAATGTAGCCAATCACACAAATGAATCATTTTATCAACTGACACAGAAAAGGTGTTTGACAAAGTCCAACATCCATTCATGTTAAACCCTCTCAGCAAAAGAGGAATAGAAGAAAAAAATTCCTCAATATAATAAGTGGCATCTACACAAAGCCAACAGCCAATATCATCCTGAATGGAAAGAGACTGAAAGAATTCCCCCTGAGAATGGGAACTAGACAAGGATGCCTACTGTCACCACTTCTATTGGAGCACTGGGCTGGAGGTTGTATTCAGAGCAATCAGACAAGATAAAGAAATAGAGGGCATCTGCATGGGTAACCAAAAGCATCCCTACATACAGATGCTATGATCTTATACACAGAAAACCCTAAAGAATTCATAAGTAAAGTACTTGAACTAATACAAGAATTCAGCAAAGTACTAGGATGTAGCCAAGCCAAGCGCCGTTGAGTCGGATCCGACTCATGGTGATCCTACGGTATAAGATAAAACAAAAATAAGTAGGATTCCCTTACGACAACAGGGATCAGCAAATAGGAAATCACCAAATCAATACCATTTACAATGGCCCCTAAGAAGATAAAATACCTAAGGATAGATCTAACCAGATATATAAAACAAAATTACAAGACCCTGTACCAAGCCAAGTGCCGTCGAGTCAGATCCGACTCATGACAAGACCCTACTGAAATTTAAAAAAAAAAAAAACACATTTACATTAAGTGGAGAAACCTACCTTGCTCACAGATAGGAAGCCTTAACATTACGAAAATGTACATTTCACCCAAAGCAATCTGCCCACACAACGCAATCCCTAAACATCCAGGCACCCAAAAGACACATGAGGAAACACTCACACACAACCATTAGCCATTAGAGGAATCCAAATCCAAACTACAAGGACATACCATCTTGCCCCGGGCCGCGGGGCAAATCAACGGAGGGGCGGGGAGGAACCTGTGAAAAGGAAAACAGGGCAAGAGATGTGAAGAAATGGAGGCAAGACAGGATTCTGATCAAGCCTCAAAATTTTTTTATTTTAGCAGTGGATATATATATACAGCGGCAAGGGGAAGGATTTGGAATCGGGTGATATCTGGTGTGAGGCACTTGGCGTTTTATGATTGGTTAGGCGGTATGCCTGGACAGTGACGCTGGGCAGTGACGTGTGGGTAGTTTTCGCGCATGCGCGCTTTCAAGGGCTTTCCAGACTTCCTATTTTTTAGGGCCTGAAGTTTTTCATGGCCCCTGACATCACCTCCCTTTTTGTTTTGTTTTGGGAGGTGGGCTTTAACCGGGAGAGGGGGTAGTGACCTGGCTCCTCCTGTTATAGTATTTGGCTCTTGGTATCTTTTGGGGAGGAGAGGCAGAGCCATTTTAATGTTTTAGGATAGATACCAACCTCTATGCAAGCCAGGTATGCTCCAGGGAAATGTAGAGGAGTTAATGATAACTTTCCCTTGCAATGCTTTGCTTCGCACTCATCCCGATACCCATACCTCTCTTCCCAAGTTGGCAAGGAGGTAAGCATGCCTCTACTTTTCATGCTGTCCCCTTGGGGAGGAAGTTGGAGTATACACTGTCAGCGGCGTACTCATCGTCGACTGCTAGGCGGTGGTAATGGACTTGGATAGGTTTAGCCAATGCTGAATCTATTTGTTGTTTGATGAAGCTCGTTAGTTTCTTGAATGCCCAAGGGCCAAAGGACAGGGCTAGCAATATACCTAGAATAGGGCCAGCAAAACTGAGAAGCAAGTTAGTGAGCCATGAGGTCCCGGGAAGGCTAAAACTGAATGATCCTTGATTGGCCTCCCGTTCTCGCTGTCTTTGGTTCAATCGTTCTCTGAGTTTTGTCATGGAGTCTTTAATGACACCTGAATGATCAGTATAAAAGCAACATTGTTCTTTTAAAGCTGCACACAAACCACCTTCTTTAAGAAATATTATGTCAAGCCCCCTTCAATTTTGGAGGACCACTTCAGATAATGATGTTAGTGAGCTTTCTAACTTAGAAATGGATTGTTCGATGGCTCTCAGGTCTTCATCTATAGCAAGACTTAAGCGGTTGAGCTGTCTAGGGTTCTCTATTAAGGCCGCAGTACCAGTACTAACTCCTCCTGCCACGCCTAGTCCCATGAGGACTGCCAAGGTTAAGGAGATGGGTTCTCTCTTAAACCTGGTGTTTTGTAACTGGTATTGGGTTATGAAGTTGTCTTCGGTGTGATAGATGATTTTGGGGAAGATTTGTACCATGACACAAAAGTCACGTGACTGATTAAACACACTGGTGGATACACAGGGTGTGAGTCCGGTGTTACAAGCCCACCAGCCTCCCACCGGGGGGATTAGATAATATGTATCAGAAGTGTGGGGACTTTTTAAAGTTTGGTTACAAAGTTTTGCCTGTTGGGAATTTTGCGGGGTACCAATACAGATTCCCGTTGATCCTGAGATTGCAGTAAGGGTGAGTCTTTTTTTGGATATCTAGCTGCAATTACTGTGACCAGTTTGGTTGGCAAAATTTCCCATCAAGGTGAGTCCTTCATAATAAGGGGGGGTAGTTGCTAAGCACAACCAGCAAGATTCAGTCAAGTTGGGATCAGAGTTGTTGAGGACTTGGAAGGCACCCTGTACCAGATTTAGTAATTTTTGGCTACTAGATAAGTTTGAGGATGGGGGTGCTTGGGATAAATCTAAGGACGGGGGTGATGGAGTAGCTGAAAGGGAAATGCGCGTGACTTCGGCGGGTTGGGGGGACCGGGGTTTTTTGGTTCCGGGGGCGTAGGTTCTGGTTTGGCTGGTTGTTGTTCGGATAGCACTGTATTTGGGCCTATGGGTTGAGATGGGGATTGTGCTTTAAGGCGCACTTGAATAAGGGCACCTGGCATTTTTCCAAGATCATCATAGAATACTATTCCCCAGTTTTGACCTAATGTCCAGAATTGGAATGTTAACCTTTTTCCATGTTCTGTAAATTTAACAGTTATGTGGTCTGATCTGTTGTTGTTACATGGTTTAGAGGAACTATATCTTTCGTTTTTATCATAGTACTTAGTAAAGGAGAAACTTAAGAGGTCTGAAGAAGGTGTAGACCATTTCCAATTTCCATCATTTGAGGTAACGCAACTCCATTTTGCGCAGTAATAGGAATTGGTTGTCCCACAGTGAACACCCTTTTTATAGTTGGGGCAAGCATAAAACCCGAAGTTGTGCACGTGTCTAGGGGCGTATTCTTTTATGGGTGGGATGACATCTTTTAGGCAAAAGGAGAGGTCAGGCCACCAAGTGTTTAAGGGTTTGGTGTCACTAATATTATAGATTATGGAATTATCTTCTAGGCTTATAACGGCCCATCTAAGGCTAAAAAGAGCATGGGGGTTGGTAGAGGCAAATCTTTCATATGTAGAAAAAATGATTAGCAAGAAGGTTAAAAAGCTTATCTGTGGTGGATTGTTGACTTCCATCTGGCAGAGTTCTATCAGTGTTTCACTTCAGTGATGCTGGACACAGGTGGCCTTTACAGCCTACAAGAGAGAAGAATGTTTCTCAGGGGCATTTTCCCTGGAAATGGGGTTGTCATTGATGGGTTTGACAAGGCGTTTGGGCAGCCACTGAGGGGCTCCCTCAGGAGTATCATACACACAGGCGTGGCCCCGCCCCCATATGAGAACGGGATCAGGACCATGCCATTTATGGGTTATTGGATCTTTCCACATAACCTTGGCGTACTGATCTTTGGTCTCTTGACACCAAAGGCGATCTGCTGCAGACTTTTTATTAAGATCTAGTTGTAAGAAATTAAGGATAAATAATGCATGGTTTAAGATGTTACGAGGGGAGCCTTTAGTGGGGTAGACAGTGTTTGTTTTGAGTTTGGATATGGTATTTTTAAGAGTCTGGTGAGCTCGTTCTATTATGCCCTGTCCCTGAGGATTATAGGGAATGCCTGTGACATGTTTGATTTGGAATTGACCACAGAAGTTTTTGAAGGTTTGTGATGTATAACCTGGCCCATTGTCTGTTTTGATTTTTTGAGGTTTTCCCATGATGGCAATACATTGGAGAACATGTGCTATGACATTTTTAGAGGCCTCACCACTGTGGAGGGTGGCATGGAGGAACCCACTATAGGTGTCAATGGTTACATGGGTATATTTGATGTTACCAAATTCAGGAATGTGGGTAACATCCATTTGCCAGATTTCATTGGGGAGTAGGCCCCTTGGGTTAAGAGAGTAACACATGCTGGACAGTCTAGCCTGTTCTCTGGAAATCTTAAACATAAGGAGGAGTGTACGGGCATTGAGATGATGAAGGGCATGGCTCTGTGTAGCCCTAGTGACGGGGTCGGTGGTAATTGAGAGGACAAGGCGGGTTTGTTTGTCTGCAAGGTCATTACCCTGCGAAAGTGGGCTGGGGAGGTCCGCGTGGGCTCGCAAATGTCCAATAAAGAAAGGGGTATGTCTTTTTAAAATGAGGGATTGAAGTTGTTGAAAAAGAGATACAGCATTGGAAGATGGTTTGATATAAGGGACTGTTTCTAACATAGGGACCGAGAGAGCTATGTAAGCGCTGTCGGTATAAAGATTGAAGAGGACAGCATGTAGCATTGTGAAGACCTGTAAGATAGCAAAAAGTTCCACAAGCTGAGCTGACTTAAAGGGAGATTGGATACTGTAAGGTTGTGAATTTATAACCCATGCTGCAATGCCAGAGGATGATCCATCTGAAAAGACCAGGGAGGCCTTATTTAAAGGATTTGCTGCAGTTACTTTAGGAAAGGTAAAAGGGTGCAGTCGTGTGAATTGGAGAAGTTTGTGGGAAGGGTAATGGTTATCAACTGTACCCTGAAATGTAGACAGGGTTATTATCCAATCATCATCATTCTGGGAAAGCCAGTCCATCTGTTCTTTGGTGTAAGGGATAATAAGTTGGTCAGGGTCTCTGCCGAAATGTTGGCGGCTCTTTTCTTGGCCCAGTCTTATAAGTTTGGCCACTAGGGAGGGGTAGGTGAGAAGAACCTTAGTTGGGGTGGAAGATAGATGTATCCACAAGAGGGGACCATCTTGCCACAAAACCCCAGTGGGTGCATGAGGTGTGGCACAGATAATAAGGGCAAAAGGCCGTTCATAGGCTATGAAGGTAATCTGTTGTTGTTGTATAGCTATTTCGACAGTGTGAAGAGCCTCTTTTGCTTCAGGAGTGAGGTGACGGGGAGAGAGGGGCCTGGAGTCTCCTTGAAGGATGTCAAACAGCGGTTTTAAGTCTCCTGTTGTAAGTTTGAGATATGGTCTAAGCCAATTAATATCTCCTAGGAGCTTTTGAAAATCGTTGAGCGTATGCAGATGAGGTTTTTAGATTGAGTTTTTGAGTGGTGATTTGATTATTATTTAATTCAAAACCGAGGTAATAATAAGGGTCGGTAAGCTGTATTTTGTTTGGGGCAATCTGAAGTCCGAGGGAAGTTAGTTGGCAAGTTAGGTCCTGGCTGCACCTAAGTACCTCAGAGCTGGAGGCCCCTGCCAGCAGAATGTCGTCCATGTAATGAGTGATATAAATGGAAGACCACCAACGCCTAAGAGGGTCTACAGCCTGAGCAACAAATTTTTGACACAGAGTGGGACTATTGGCCATGCCCTGAGGGAGAACTTTCCACTGATAGTGCTGCATTGGTCCTTTAAAAATTAATAACTGGGAGGCTAAACACAAAGCGCTCTCTATCGAGTGGATGAAGAGGGATGGTAAAGAAGCAATCTTTGAGATCAATAATGATTTTAAAATAGTTAACTGGGATGGCAACGGGGGAGGGAAGTCCAGGTTGGAGAGCCCCCATTGTAAACATGGTTTTATTAATTTCTCTGAGATCCTGAAGGAGTCGCCATGATCCATTTTTCTTTTTAATCACAAATGTAGGAGTATTCCAGGGAGAGGTGGTTGGTTCTAAATGTCCAGCAGCCAGTTGTTCCTGCACTAACGCTGTGGCAACTGTGAGTTTTTGTTCAGTCAAGGGCCATTGATCTACCCACACTGGAGACTCAGATTTCCACTTAATCTTATCCGCGTGGGGTGCAGGGGAGTCAATGACCGCTAAGGAAAATTTTCACTTCCCAAGCCTGAACGATTATTTTTAGGCATTACAGGAAGAGGCTGTTTTATACCTTGATTACTTTTTCCCAGTCCTTGTCCCGGTAGGAAACCTAGGTTAAGCATCTGTTGGGTAATTATTTCATTTGGACTACACATGATGACCCCTAGTTGGGATAAGACATCACGACCCCATAGGTTGACAGGTAAACCCGGAACAATGAAAGGTTGAACCTGTCCTGAGTTACCCTCAGAGTCCTTCCAAGTAAGAATTTTTGAGCTTTGTTTAAGGTTGACAGACTGGCCAATGCCTTCAAGATGAGTTATTGAGGCCTCACAAGGCCAGTTGGAAGGCCAATATTTAGCTGGTATTACCGTGGCATCTGCCCCTGTATCCACTATCCCTTCAAAGGCCTTACCGTCTAATTGGAGGGTGAGTCTTGGCCTATCAGGGGTTACTGGTTGCACCCAATAGGTGTCGGAAGACCCAAAGGCAGAATTCAATCTAGTGGACTGTATGTGTTTGGTGGGTGTGGAATCTAAGGGAAGCAATATAAGTTGTGCTATTCTTTTACCTTTTGGAACGGACAGGGGCCCCAACGGACCCGAGGCCAAAAGAGTGCTTTGTCCTGTGTAGTCATTATCAATGACCCCAGGGGTGACATGAAGGCCGGCCAATAAGGAGCTGCCACGTCCTAAGATCAAACCAAACATTCCCGGGGGCAGTGGCCCATAAACCCCTGTAGGGATGAGCTGAACACCCTGATCGGGCACTAATATTGTATCGGTGGTGGAACAGAGGTCCAGTCTTGCGCTTCCGGGGGTGGCACGGCAGAGAGAGCTGATACTTGTCTTTGTGTCTGCTTCTGGGGGACGAACCTGACTGCCCCTAGGTTCTGTCCCGAAGGCGGGGCCAGGGTCTGGCCCCGCTGGGAGTTTCCCTGCTTTGAGGGGAGGGGCTGACCGTTGATATCAGTTTTAGAATAACAGTCAGCAGCCCAATGTTTACCTCTTTTGCATCGGGGGCATACTGAAGTAGGAGGTCCCCGATGCTACTTATTTATGGGACACTCGTGTGCAAAGTGTCCAAGCTGTTTGCAATTAAATCAGGGTTTTTGTTGTTTATTTTGATCAAAGCCTTTAAGAGCGGCTCCTATGGCTATTCTGATGGCATGTGAGGTTCCTATACCCAAACAAAGTTTAACATAATCAGAAAGGCTACCACTGCGGTGGGGTCTTAGAGCCTCTTGACAAGAAGGATTAGGATTTTCGAAGCCAGATGCTTGATGAAGGCGCTATCGGTCTCTCCCTCTCCAACCAGACGCTCAGCAGCGTCGGTCAGACGGCTGACGAAGTCACTATAGGACTCATCAGGGCCCTGGCAGATTTTGGCCAAAGAGGTAGTGGCTGAGCCCTTTGGGGGAAGACGTCTCCATGCCTTGAGGCCAGCATTTTGTATTTGTGCCAGTAAACCAGGGGGAAAATTTGCCTGTTTCTCATTAGTGTCATAGGGGGTCAGCCCTAGGAGTTTATCTCTCGTCCAAGAGCGAGATGTTTTGCTTTCACTATTGCGCTGGGCGGTTTCTCGGCAATTTTCTGTAAAATCGGTGCGCCAGAGGACAAAATCGCCCCCAGATAACATGGCCCATGCCAGAAAATGCCAATCATTAGGGGTCAGCCATCGATCACTTAGGCTTTCAAGTATGGCCAGGCTGTAGGGGGCAGTAGGGCCATAGTTATTAACAGCCGCCTTTAAGTCTTTTAAATGTTTGAGGTTTAGGAGGTGGTATTTTTGCCCGTCTGGACTACTTTCGTCTGGAGTAGGATTTTCCTCATCAGAGGCCTCTCCCCCCGAGCCTGGGCCCTCATCAGGGTCGCTGGCCACCTCCTCTTCCTCAACCTCAGGTTGAGGCCTTTGACTACGGGTCACAGGAAATGTGAAGAGGGGGTCTTTGGGACTTGAGCCCTTGGGGGTTTTCTTTGAAACCTGGCTGAGCGTTGTGGAAGCAAGCTCAGCCTCAAGGGCTCGGATTTCTTTAATAAGCTGTAAATGTTCGCGTTTCTGAGTCAGAAGTTCTCTTAAGGAGGAGACTTCTTGAGTGAGGGAGATTTTAGCCTGCCGAATGGGGTTTGAAACCATGATTGTGCTGTGCTCTAGGTTAAGGGGTGAAGTGAGGGGAGCTGAGGGACCCTGGGGATATGGAGGAGGTTTTAGAGTTTCATTAGGGGGACCGCGGAAGGCAGGGGCGGTGAAAGCCCAACGGTCGCCGCTACCCTGGTATTGCGCAGCCTGGTTTTCTAATATCTCCCGGTCTTCGGGGGACAACTGACCTGCATCAGAATTGTCCCTAAAGTGTTTTAAAGATGGGTAAATCAGGCTAGGTGGGTCAGGATTTGTTTGAGGTATTTCTTTTATATCAACTGTCTGAGGCTCCTCTGAAATATTTATAGAAACCGATGGGAAAGCAGAGGGAGGGCGAGAGCTATTTCGAAGGACCGTCTCCCCAATGTGAGCAAGTTTTTGAACATCTGGGTCTTTAAGGGAACTTTGCAACACATCATTAATCAAATTCCAATATGAAAAGGCGGTTACAGGGACCTTCTCAGGTCCAAAAGTTCTACAATAATCATTTAAGCAATCCCCAACCCTCTTCCAACACTTAGAGTCTATTGTTCCTTCTTGGAGAAACCAGGGACAGGCATCTGACAGAAAGTTAAAGAAATGTGCCAAATCTTTTTTCTTAGCCTTAATTCTTCGCAACTTGAAGGAATCCTTGATTCCTGTAAGGAAGAGCTCGTGGGAGCTCAATTCTTGCCCCATGGTCACTCACCTGCCTTCCTCAGATCAGTCTCGCAGGGCGGGTAGTCCAGCGGTGATCAGGAACGAGTCTTTCTCACGGGTCAATACCTCGCGGTGACTCAGGGCAAGCCTAACTCACACCTTGTGTGGAGGCTCGAGAAGTACCTGGCCAGGATTTCCCAGGTGAGTCTCTCCAGCAGCTCTGTACCCCGCACCCCACGCTGGGTGCCAAAAAATGCCCCGGCCCGCGGGGCAAATCAACGGAGGGGCGGGGAGGAACCTGTGAAAAGGAAAACGGGGCAAGAGATGCGAAGAAACGGAGGCAAGACAGGATTCTGATCAAGCCTCAAAAATTTTTTATTTTAGCAGTGGATATATATATACAGCGGGAAGGGGAGGGATTTGGAATCGGGTGATATCTGGTGTGAGGCACTTGGCGTTTTATGATTGGTTAGGCGGTATGCCTGGACAGTGACGCTGGGCAGTGACGTGCAGGTAGTTTTCGCGCACGCGCGCTTTCAAGGGCTTTCCAGACTTCCTGTTTTTTGGGGCCTGAAGTTTTTCCATGACCCCTGACACCATCTCACTCCAACAAGACTGGCACTAATCCAAAAAACACAAAATAACACGTTAGGGAGGCTGTGCACAGGCTGGAACTCTTCTACACTGCTGGCACAAGTGTAAAAACTACTTTGGAAGGCAAGTTAGCACTTTCTTAAAAACCTAGAAACAGAAATACCATATGAGTCAGCAATTGGACTGCTTGAAATATACCCTACAGAAATAAGGGCTGTCACACAAATAGGTATGTGCACATAGCACTTTACTGCTTTACTGTCCACAACAGCAGAAAGATGAAAGCAACCTAGCTGCCCATTAACGGAGGAATGAATACACAAACTATGGTGTATTCACACACAGACACTCTGTGGTGATAAAGAACAAGGACGATTTTATACAATGTCTCATGAGCTGGAAGCAACTGGGGTCATTATGCTGGGTGAAATCAGTCAGTGGAAAAAGGACAAACACTGTATGAGACCACTATTATAAGGACCAAAGAAAAGGCATATATACACAAAAGAAGATAGTCTCTGATGGGGTGGGGTGGGGAGGGAGCTCCGTCAGGTGAAGGGACTTATCCCATAAAGTAGAAAGGAGGTCAGCACAACTGGACCACATCATACGCTAAAAGGGTTTCTAAATACAACTCAGTATTTTAAAAGGACAGAATAACAGGGACAGGAGCCTGAGGACGATGCTTTCAGGGAACATCGTGGTCTACTGACATGACTAGCCTTTTTCTAATAGACTGCTTTGTGTCCCATATTGGTGGCTGAGGCCTGTGATCGTAAAGCCAGCAAGCTGCCATCTAAGGAATATTAACTGGTCCCAACCCACCTGGAGCAGATGAAAATCAAGGACATCAAAGAGATGAGGAAAACATGAGACCAGGAGCCAGAAGGCTTCACATGATTAGGAGACAACATCATCAGGGACCAGGAGAACTAGGTAGTGCCACCCAAGACAGACCTGACAGCGAGCACAAGGAAGGGTTCTTGACACAGCACAAGAACAGAGATGTGCAGATCCAGAAGTGACGACAAGACCAGACTTGATGGTCCCAAAACCCAGAGGAGCCTCTGGACTTGGTGCTGGGCATGAGCTGGAACCAGTACTGAAGCCAGCACTTCAGACAGTGGCTGGACTGGACTTGGAGACACAGAGGGACGCAGGTGTCGGGAATTTATGGTTTAATACATACTTGACACTGTCCAACTGCATTCTCTTCAGAGGGGACAAGAGAGGGTACGTGCTGGCTGAGTAGACACCAGAAGTAAACAGTGGAAAAGAAGAGCGTGCTGTCATGAGGTGTCGAGAGCAGACAGAGCTTCAGAGAGGCAGCTTTCTGGGGTTTTTATATGACAATTGACTTGGATTGTAAACTTTCACTTAAGCACAATTAGAAAAAAAAACACATCCCACCCACCGAACTTTTCAATCCACATGCACGAAAAAAAAAAGTAGATTTTAAGAGGCTTGCTTCTTCACCAGCTGATACACACAGCCTAACAAGGTACCTATTGGTCATGTTATCAGGGAGGAACAGTCCCTGGGGAAAAGACACCATGTTTGGTAAGGTGGAGGGTCATCAAGAAGAAGACACTTAACAAGACTGACAGACACAGTGGCTGCAACACTGGGCTCACACACAGCAGTGACTCTGAGGGTGGCCCGGGGTGCAGGAGTGCTTAGCTCTGGGTGCCCAGATGGGCAAGCAGTGAGAACGGACTTGACAGCACCTACCAACAACAAGTTAATACTGGGTGAAGCGTCAAGACAGCCACACGCCACGGCTGGCCCAGGAGATTCCGAACCAGAAGTCAAATGCCCAGCAGCCCTCCTCAGCTGCACAGCACACATGGACCTCTTCGCACAGAACGCTGCCTTGGTCTCCTCGGTCCACACATGTGCTACACTGGGACTACTACCTGTGGCCCGAGTGTAGGCTGCTCACTGAAGGAAAATCGAGAACACAGTGCTCACTGATGAATGGGACCCCTCCGTTTAGTTCTGGGGGGGGGGGTGGTTAGTTCCACAGGATCAGAGGCACAAGGCCCAGAAAGGCACACAATCATATGCGCCTCCTCACCACAACCTGCTCTTCACGGCCAGAGACAATTAACTATGCTGGGCTCTACCTCCAGCTCCTCTGACCACAGCCCACCAAGGGCTAATCCTACCTGACACAGACTCACACAGTCTGGATTCAACCAATTTATTTTTATAAGGCTCATGGAAGGGCTGATTCAGACGAAGTCTCAGCTGAGCCTGGGACACTGACAGAAAATAATTAAAACAAACAAAAAATACAGGAACCTTGGGGCAGGGGGCAGGGGACCATGCTCTTCGGCGAAATCGAGGCCAACTGGCACAACTAGCGTTTTGCTAAGAGAGCTCTCTGCACCCCACATTGGTGAGTGACGTCTGGGGTCTTAAGAGCTGCCAAGCTGCCATCCGAGGACACAGCAAATGGTCCCAACTCAGCCGAAACGGATGCTCACCGAGGACCAAAATGACATGTGGTAAAGACAACCTAGAACACAGAGAGACACACAAGAGTGGGTGCCTACATCGACTTGGGACCAGAAGAACCGGATGGTGCCCGGCCACCACCAGTGATAGCCACAGTGGAGCTCACAGAGAGGAGTCTCACTCGCAACACAAGAATAAAAACAGGTACATCCTGAGATCTCCACTGAAAGACCTCAAATGATGGTCCAGCGGTTTCGGGGTTCCCCTGAGAGCATGGCCCCCGGCCCTGATGCTGCCCTTACCCATAAATCATAATGAAGGTCCACTCTTTGGACATGAATGGATTGGACTTGGCAATGCAGAGTGACCATATATTGGATGCACTTTATGGTTCTATACATCTATAGGATATCGTCCTGCTGACCTCTGGCTGGAGGAAGGAGAGTGGATGGAGAGGAGGGGAAAGGAGGCTGTTGGGACATGTATGGAGCAGAGAGGAATAGTGTGCTGTCACTGGACAGGGAGAGCAGTGGAAGCTGCATATAGGTGTCCCTACTTTCAGGAAATCATGGTCTTCTGGTCACCAGACACCACGCTGCTCCTTACCTGTGCAGATAATAAACTTGTCACTTTCTCTTTCCCCTTGCAACCGGTGCCCATCTTATTCAGCTGGCTAACAGGACAGACCAAGAATGTCCAAGGTGTTCAGTGACCCTCCAGAGCAGGAAGGGCGCATGGTCAGATACAGAGAATCGCTCTAGAGCAGGAGGCCTGGAGCAGAACCACTGCTGGGTCAGGACCAGAGAAGGAAAACATCAAGTGAACTGAGGAACTGATGTAGGGCTGGTGTGGAGAAGCTTCAGGGTTAAATATGCCCAAGACCGTGCTAGATGGAGGGCAATCAGAAAATACTGGGGATGACCAGAAGAACCAGATGTTGCCCGGCCACCAGCAGTGATAGCCATGACGGGGCTCACAAAGCTGAGACTCACTGGCAACATGAGAATAAAAAGGGGTACACCCTGAGATCTCCACTAAAAGACTGCAATTAATGGTCCAGGGGCCTCAGGGATCCCCTGGGAGCATGGCCCCTGGCCCTGATGCTGCCCCTGTCCATAAATCATAACAGAGGTCAACTCTGTGGACAGAAATGGATTGGATGTGGTGAAATAGAGTGACTACATCGTGTGTGCACTTTACGGTTCTGTGCATCTGTGGGATGTTGCCCTGCTGACCTCTTACTGGAGGCAGGGGAGAGGGTGGAGAGGAGTGGATAGGAGGTTGGTGGGAGGATACCACAGATACAGAACAGAGAGCAGGAGTGTGCCGCCACCGGGCATGGAGAGCAGTGGGAGCTGCACATAGGCGGGCATGCGAATTTATATGAGATTGTACATTTTCACTTAACCATTATTAAAATTTCTTTTTAAAAAAGAATGAAAACAGATATTGGAAATGATGGCACCGCCAAATGGCGACACAGAGTTTTTCAGGGACACAGTCCAACCCACGACAGTACATCCTTTCACCCCCTCATGACATCTTTGAAACACACCAAGGTCACAGCAAAGACATGTTCATCGGACATGACAGCAGATGTCTTAAATCAGCGAGACCGTATCAACAGATTTTGCATGTCGTCAGGAGAGATCAGTCCCTAGAGAAGGACATCACGCTTGGTAGAGTGGCGGGTCAGTGAAAAAGACGATGACCCTCAACAAGATGGACTGACACGGTGGCCGCACTGCGGAACTTCAGCATCAAAACGCCCGTGGGCACAGCACGGGACCAGGCAGGGCTCCGCTCCGCCGTGCGCGGGGACTCGTCAGTCCGAACCAGCTCAGCAGCACCTGCCAACAACTAGCCATCTCATACGCGCCCCCCAGAGTCCTTCAGTCCGACACCTTGAGGTGTGAATTCCTCCCCCAGTGCTCTCAGACCGAGAAGTGCTGAGTGTGCTTTTCCTTCTGGTTTTCCAACTCGAGGTCCCTGCACACTTCATTCTAACACTCGATCCTCTCTAGGTGCCCTCCTCTGTCGCTTCAGCCCTACGGTGGTCAGGAACCAGTTTCAGAGGCCCTCCCTACATCTCTCAGGGTCTCTCCTGTCTCTTGAATGGCTGGTTGTTTTTATCTCGTATGATGACCTTGCTGTCACGGCACAACTTGTCTGCTGTCTCACTAGTGTTTCGTGTGCCCGAGCTAGTCTTAGGCGGTCTCTAAATTCAGGTAGCATGCACCTGTGGACATCTTCTGACTGCTGTGGGTTCCTTTTAATTATCTTCAGCTTCACCTTGAACTTACGTGCGAGCAGCTGTGGTCAGTTCAACAGCCGGCCCCTGGCCTTATTCTGACTGATAATATCTGCTTTTCGATGTCTCTCTCCTCAGATGCAGCTGATCTGATTCCTGTGAGTTCCAGCTGGCATGGTCCATGTCTAAACTCTTTGCTTATGTTGCTGAAAAAACGTCCTTACAACTAAAAACTCGTTGGTCGAGTGGCTTCAATGATCAAGGCCATGTTTTCTACCATCAATCCTTTCTCTTTTCCAACAGTTGTATTCCAATCACAAGAAATTGTGAACCGTCTTAACTGCATGTCCGATCCATTTCGGACCACAGAAGTTGACCAAAACTCTTCATTTCTTCACTTTTGGCCTTCAGGTCGGTGGGAATGTTTAAACCACAGTCATATTAACTGCTCTCCCTTGCAGGGTCTGGAGGCTAGCCTATCAGTGGCAGTGTTATACTTCAGCAGAGATCCTTAAATCTCTGTCTTCATGATGACTGCTGAAGCCACTGCTCTGCAACTTGTCACTCCAGTGGACCGTAAGACAGCCAGATTCAAAATGACCAATGCCAGCCTGGGTCAGCTCACTAACGCCTGGGACAGCAGCTTCATCTTACCCTTGAGAACTTCCAGCTCTCCAGATTCACACTTTGCACACATCCCATTCTGATTACTAGCAGATGTCGGCAGTGTCCCTTCTCACTTTGCATCCCGCCCCATCAGCATGCGAGGCTCCTGAGAGCTCAGCGCTGTCCGCTTCAACAAGGGAGACCCTCCTAGGAGCGGCCGTTCTTCCCCAGCTGTCTTCTGAGAGCCTTCCCACCTGAGGGCCTCATCTTCCAAAGCTTCTCCTGCCCTTCGTAAGGTCTTCATGGGCTAACTCTATCAAAGTACACGGCCAGGTTCCGCTGCAATCTGTCTGGAAGTGTAGCTAAAATTTGCGGACCATGGGTGACCCCGTTTGCCTTTGCAATACATGGGACGTGGCTTCTGGCATCTGAGCAAAATGCAAGTCACCACAGATGCACAGAGGTATGAGACCATTCACAGAAAAGCTGAAGAAACAGCTTGAAACATGACAGAAATGTAATTTTCATACAATAATTCTACCAAGTCATGTGAAAATCCATCTTTGGATTTCTCTTAGTTCAGAAGGGCTATTATATCTCAACTCTGGACACCTGGATCTTAGAAATTTACACTTATATTCGCTGACAAAATTAAGCTTTGAAAAAGCAGAATATTGGGCACAATCCAATTTCCATTTATAGCAATATGATCAAAACAACAATGATCAGCCCTAGACAGTTTTAGGGAGTTTTCTAAGAAGTTAGATTTAGGCTTCCCCTATTATTAAAATGCCATGAAAATTGTTAATTAGAAAGCAAGTGTAAATTCCAAGCCACGTTTTGTAAAACACAGGAGGAGAAATAATGTGTTTTACTTTCAAATTTTTATTCTCACATCTGGCAAAATAGGCATTTCTGTGTGTTTGAGAAGTTCATGTTCATTAAATACAAAAATTCTCAGTATTAATGCAAGCTGTACAAGAATTTTTTCCAGTGGACACTGCTGGCCTGAGGCATTAAATGCGGGCTCTCTCTCACATGCTCAGCTTCTCCCACAGAAAAGACTCTTCTCTTTGGCATTCCCATCCAAGACCCCACAGAGAGGGTGACAGTTGCAGGGGCTTCGCAGCAGCGTTAACAGAGACAGGGGAGACAAAGCCTCGACTGGGGAAAGCGGGCATCTAAAACACCCGAGGGCCTCAAGAAATACCACCCCTCCAAAAGGGATGGAGGGGGACACCCCACACACGATCCAGCTGGACCCACTGTGCCCTGCCCTACTGCAGTGATGAACTCAGGAGAGAACCCCACTGAGTCAGGGCCTTCCACTACCGACGCTCTCCGGTTTTCTACCACATCACAGTGTGAGAAGGGGAAGTGCGGTTTGAGAGCTGCAGTGAAAAGGCTCTAGGACCTGGAGTGCTATGGACTGATCTGTGTCCCCGCAAAATATGTATCAGCTTGGTTAGGCCATGATTCCCATTATTATGTGGTTGTCCTTCATTTTGTAATTGTTAGGTTTCTTGTGTGCTATAAATTCTAATCTCTGCCTGTGGTTAAGGAGGCAAGGTTAAATCATGTCACAGAGGATTAGGGTGGGATCGTGACAGCCTTCCTAAGGTCACGTCCATCATTCCATGTTAAAGGAGTTTCCCTGGGGAGTGGTCTCCAACACTTTCTATCTTACAAGAGGTCAAAGGAGAGAGAAGCGACAGGAGGAGACCTCACACGATCAAGAAGGCTGCACGAGGAGTCGAGCACGCCCTCTTGACCCCGAGTGCCTGTGCTGAGAAGCTCCTTGACCAGGGGACGACTGATGAGAGGGACCTTCCTCCTGAGCTGACAAAGACAGACAGCCTTCCCTTAGCCTTCCAGCCTACTAGACTACAAGAAAATATATTCTTCCTTGTTGAAGCTCTCCACTGGTAATATTTCTGTTATAGTATCACTAGATGGTGAAGACACAGGGATACCAGGAGAACTGCAGAGATGGGACAAGGACGGCTCTGGACCACCTGGGGCTCGGCCTCCTCAGCCAGAGCGGTTCCGTCTTCAGAGTTTGCTCAGGATGTTCTGTCATTCAAGATAGATAACCAAGGCCCAGGATGAAAATGTTAACATCCCATTAGATCAGCCCTGACAGTCATGTAAGGAAGGCGACACAAGGCATCCCAGATTTCAAATCTACCTACATGTAGACGAGCAGCCCAGAGACAGCCGAGCAGGGCCTTGGGAATCTTAGGGCTCTGTCCCTTGGCCTTCTCTGCCACCTGTCTGCCTCCCTGAGGAACCTCAGGGCCTGGTGCACATGGTCCCCAACAACTCACACCTAGCCTCACCCCTCAGAGTCACAGCATCCCAGTTCTCTGTGGTACGTACCATTTCCAGGCTCCAGCTTCTAGAACTCTAAGTGAGTGTGTTCTCTGAACCCACGAGGCCACTTCCCGAAGATGGACAGCAGTGGAAGCAGAGGCTCGAGGCAGCTGAGAAGCAGACGAGTGATGTTGGCTACACACAACCAGTCAGAGTAGCTGAAATTCTCACCCGTGACTGTACAGATGTGCTAGACGGTCACTTCTGGCCCCGAGTGTCACACCTGAGACCTGGATTGTAAGGAGAAAGTGTTAAGGAGTGACTGGTTGCTGGCCTTCAGCTCCTTCCTATGCAAGGCTTTTCCCCTACCCCCATCCCAGCTCCAGGCCAGGCTCCATTCTGAGGACAGTAGTATCTGGGCTGATCTTGCTCCAGCCTCCAGAAGACACACTTGCATTCTTCACGAAGCTCCACAGGCCTCTTCCTCTGCTAACAAAGTCACAGGACAAGGGGCCACCTCATCCCAGAGCATGACAGGCATTCAGGCCTGCCCAGGCTGCAGATTGTGAACCTGGCTTTCTCTAGAGCATGGGGGCTCTGAGGCTGAGGTTAAGGGATCACCTAGGAGTTTCAGGGTTCACCTTTGTGGAACGACCCACACACCTTTATTTGGTATCAATATGGCTGACTTTTAGGGAGAATGTATTTGTCAAGTTTAAGTCAATGAACCCATCGTGTGTCCCTGATTTTTAATTACGTGCAGCTGAAGCTCTTCTGCTACATAATTTAAAAATGCTTTCACTCTATTTCAGCAGAGTAATAAGTGATCAAGGATAAACACAAAAAAAAAAACAGTTCGATTGCTGTACACAAAGAGAACTTCCAAAAGGAAACCACCAAATCAATATCATTTATAAAACACCCCCAAGAAAATAAGCTACCTAGGAATAAATCTAACCAGACACGTAACAGACCCATACAAAGAAAACTACTTGGCACTACTGCAAGATACCAAGAGACCTACACCTACGTGGAAAACCACACCACGCTCATAGACAGGAAGATTCAACATTGTGAAAGCATCTACTCAACCCAAAGTCACCTACAGACACTAGGAAATCCTGATCCAAATTTCAGTGACATTTTTTAACAAGACAAAAAGTCAAATTACCAATCTCCAATGCAAGGGAGAGGCCCAAGATAAGTAACTCTGAAGAAAAAAAACCAAACTGGGAGGCCTCATATCACCTGATTTTAGGACCTATTACACTACCATGGGTCAAAACACCCTGGTATTAACTCAACAACAAATGGAACCAGATCAACAGAAAAGAACTGAGAAGCCAGATATAAATTCATATCCCCTAGAAGCAGCAATCATTTGAAATCGGGAAAAGAGAGTGTCTTTAACAAATGGTGCTGAATTTCCCCCTGCAAAAAACTGGAACAACACGTATATCTCCCACCATGTACCAAAAATAAATCCAAATGGATCAAAGACCTTACTATTAAATCAAAAATGGTACCAGGGAAGAAAAAAAAAGAAAATGATAAGAGCTTTAACACACAGCAAGAACAGAATCCAAACCCTAACAAAAATGCACAAACACCAGACAAGATGCTAGATAACTGTGAACTCCTCAAACTCAAACATTTACACTCAACCAAAGATTTCACCCAAAGAGTCAAAACACAACCTATGCACTGGGAAAAAGCTATTTTCTATGACATACCCAATAAGGATCTAACCTCTACAATCTACAAGATACTGTAAAGCCTGACCAACAAGAAGACAAATGAACTGAGTAAAACAAGGGCAAAGAAAAGGGTGGAGGGGAGGGGACAGGAGATTGTTAAGAGGATATGACATGTACAGAATAGAACGGAGGAGCAAGGAGAGCAGAAGTAGCTGCAGATAGGTGGGTACGCCAATCTAACTCAGATTATATGCTTTCACTCAATCACACACCCAAAACAAATGAGAAGCAAAAAAATGGGCAAAGGTAAGAAGAGCTAGCTCCACCAAGAGATACTCCTACGGCCAACAGGTACCTGAGAAAAGGCTCACAGCCACCAGCCACCAGAGAAATGCAAATCAAAACTACAATGAGATACCACCTCACCCTGCGAAGAGTCACTCAGAACTACCCTATGGGTCAGATTAGAACTGCCCAGAGAGTTTCCAAGGAGCACCTGGTGGATTTTTGGCTAGCAGACGTAGCACTGGACTCACTGTGCCACCAGCGTTTCCCAACAAGGCCAGCACTGATCCAAAAGACACAAAATAATACATGTTAGAAAGACTGTGCAGAGCCTGGAGTACTTACTGCTGGTGGGAATGTAAAAACGGTATCATCATTTCAGAAATCACTTTGGCATTTCCTCAAAAAGCCAGAAATAGAGTAACCATACAATCCACTACTCCTAGGAATATGTCCTAGAAAATAAGAGCCCTCAAATGGATAGATACATCCACATCCATGTTCAGAACAGCACTGTTTACCACAGTAAAATGATGGAAACCATCTAGGTGTCCATCAGCTGAAAACCAGATACACAGACCACGGTGCATGCACACAGAGGAGTGCACGAATGATGAACCCCTGAAGCATCTCACTGCTGAGGCCCGTCACCCACAGAAGCCCCTGTAAGCAAAGCTACACACCTATGTGATGGCAAGCGGAGGCATCTCACCCTTGGCATATTTTTGGTTGTACTCTCCATGATAATAATTTGCATCCTAATGAAACCTTTCTCAAATGTACCCTCATCTCCCAGCACAAGGATGAAGGAAGATGCCTTCTAAGAAGGGCTTTACAACCCCCTCGGCTTAATGAATCCCGACACAGCATGCCCAGCCTGGGAATGCCGACGCCGGCCCAGCCCTGCTGACTTCCCCCAACTGCACATCCCCCTCCACATGTGAAATACAAGGTTGCAGGAAGGCCCTGGGAAGCTCCCCGGGAACAACCCCTCACACAGCCCTTAGATATAGACATCCCACTCCCTGCATCAGGAAGACAGATAGGCTACCAAGTTTATTATAATTGGTATGGCAAATGAGTAAATACTAAAGAAATACCCTTCTTAGAAGAGCTTAAGAGAGGCTTAGGGTGACAGGTGATAGGCACTTACTGTCCCCACAGAAAGAGATAAAATAAAGGGCAAAGAAGGAACAAATAGAGACAGCCAGATAATAACCTTTAGATGAATCTACCCCTCTTCCTGCACCTTTAACCTCGAGGCATAGGTAGAGCTGATTGAGCTCAAGGCATAGCTTTGTTTTCACTGTTGATTATAACCACAATATACTTGTCTCGAGCCATTACCTAGAAGGCCCTAATGACTAACATGAAAAGAGACCACGAGGTATCAGTTCCTTACTAGCCAACAGCTTATGTGGTCAAAGAGCAATCACGTCACCTCATTGGTTGTACAAAAAATAAAGAAGACAGGCCTTAGCGGGATGCTGACCTCCAGATTCCTGGTTGTCTGAGTCTCTTTTCTTCACCGATGCCACCCATCCCTTCGTGATCCCAGACCCTGTCGAGGCTGGCTCCCAGCATCTCACGACACTATTAAATCTGGAAGGCATGAGTGAAATTAGTGAAAAAATGACAAATATTGCCCAACACCACTATTATAAGAACTCAAGAAAAGGTTTAAACACAGAAGAAAATATTCTTTGATGGTTACAAGTGAGAGGAAGGATGGAGGGAGATAGTGACTAATACAGAGTAGGCAACAATTATCTTAGGTGAAAGGAAGGACCACACACGATACAAGGGAAGTCAGGACAACCACACTAAACTGAAAGCTAAGAAGTTTCTTGAACACAACCAAAAACTCTGAGGGACAGAGCAGCAAGGGCTGGGGTCTGGGGAACATGGTTTTCAGGGACATCTAGGTCAACTGGCAGAGCACAGTTTAGTAATGATCTGTTTGACATCCCACTCTGACGAGTGATTTCTGGGGTCTCAGAAGCTTGTCAGTGGCCATCTAAGATGCATCCACTGGTCCCAACCCACTTGGAACAAAAGAGAAGGAAGAACATGAAAGACCTAAAGAACATACTAGCCCAGGAGACAAAACGGTCACACAAACCAGAGACTCCTCAGTCTGACAGTCGAGAACCAGATGCTGCCCAGCCCCCACCAGTGACTGCTCTGACAGGAAAGACAATCGAGTCCCGGACAGAGCAGAACTGCAATTCCAGGAAAAAGACCAGACTGACTGTCTGACTGCAAATGGAGGAACCTCCGCAGCCACGGCCCCTGTCGCTCTGCTAACCCAGAACCACGACCGTCCATGAAGCCCACTCTTCGATAGAGATGAGGCTGCAGGACAGAACAGGAAACCACATGCATGAAGAGTGGCTTTCTTAGTCCACACAGACACACACTGCCAAACAGACAGCTCCTGTTCATGGGAAGGAAGAGGTCAGGGACCCGTGAGACCTCTTGTGCGAAGGCAGAGTGTGCTGTTCCACTACACGGATTACAACCAGCGTCATATGATGATACATATATAAACACCTGGGCAACAGACTAACCTGAGCTGGAAACTCTCCCCTAAAGCACAACACATCACACACACGTACACACACACATCGCTCATTGGTATCTTCACTACTACTAATGTGATGTTGTCATTAGATGCAGACAAGCCGATGCCAACTCAAGACTGCCCCAGATGGCAGGGGAGAGCCACTCCTGGGGTTTCCCTGGCTGTAATGTTGACGCAAGCACAGCACAAGGGCTTTTGGCCCCATGCAGTGAGTGGGCTACCCTAACAGGCCATCTCAGTCAGAGCTGGGCCATTAAGCATTTCAGCACCAAGGCTGCTTATTAACATAGTAGTGTAAGAAAATTTAAGGCCACGGGAGAAACGTATAGAAATTTTGTATGAAATGATAAAATGTCTTCTGTAGAAACCTACGGTGTATGCACAACATAAGAATAACAAAACTACCCCGGCCACCACCGGTGGTAGCCATGATGGGGCTTACTAACTGGAGTCTCACTGGCAACACAAGAATAAAAAATGGAGATCTCCACTAAAAGACTGCAAATGATGGTCCCGGGGTCTCGGGGTTCCCCTGGGAGCATGGCCCCTGGCCCTGATGCTGCCCCTGTCCATAAATCATTATGGAGGTCAACTCTTTGGACAGGAATGGATTGGACTCGGCCACACAGAGTGACCACATCATGTTTGCAGTGTATGGTTCTACGTATCTCAGTCTGACAGTCGACCTGTCTATACGTTGCTTACAAGAAACTCACCTTAGACTCAAAGACACAAACAAACTGAAAATGAAAGGATGGAAGAATATATAGCAAGCTAACAATACACACAGAAGAGCAGGTATGGCAGTAGTAATCTCAGGTAAAATAGACTTTAATGTAAAATCCACCATCATGGACAAGGATGGGTACTATTGCTGAAAGGTTCAACACACAAGCAGGACTTCACAATATTAAATATTTATGCACTCAATACTAGAGCATTTAAATACATCGAACAAACACTGACTGCACTAAAAAATGAGATAACTCACTCCACAATAATAGCGAGAGACTTTAACAATCCACTCTTGATATTGGACAGATCTTCTAAAAAAAGGCTGAATAAAGATACAGAAGATCCTATTGCCACAATTAACCAACTAGACCTCATTGACATGTACAGAACTTTCTATCCATCAGCAGACAACTACACCTTCTCCTCCAATGCACATAGTACATTTTCCAGAATAGACCATGTGTTAGCACATAAAGCAAATCTCAACAAAATCCACACCACGGAATTATTGCAAAGCATCTTCTCAGACCATAAAGCCATAAAAGTAAAAATCCATAGCAGAAAAAACAGAAATTGGAATTCACGGAAACTTTCTTAAGAATAAGTACAAACTAGAATCTGTTCGAGTCCATTGGCCCAGTAACTGTCCTCCAGATTTCTTGACCTAGATGAGTGAGCACTTGTAGTTTTGCATCCATTTGTTGAAACATCTCTATTGATACTTGTCATGGATTGAATTCTATCCCCCCAAAAATATGTGTAGCCATGTGGCTGGGCCATGATTTCCAGTATCCTGTGACTCTTCTCTATTTTGTGGTTTTCCTATGCTGTATGTTAAAGGATTAGGGTGGGGCTGTAAATCCCTTCATAGGATCACCTCTCTGCTCCACTGTAAAGGGAGTTTCCCTGGGGTACGGCTTGCCCCATCCTTAATCCTTTCATCCTATGAGAGATAAAAGGACCGAGAAGCAGGCAGAGAATGGGGAACCTCATACCATCAAGCAAGCAGCACCGGGAGAAGAGCGCGTCCTTCAGACCTGAGGTTCCTGCGCCAAGGTGCTCCCTGGACAAAGACTGATGCAATACCAGACTTTCCTCCTGAGCCAACGAGGGGAAAGCCTTCCCCTGAAGCAGACACCCTGAATATGGACTTGCAGCCTACCGGACTGTGTAGGAATAAACCTTCCTTTGTTAAAGCCATCCACTCTGTGGTACTTCTGGTAGAGCAGCCCTAGCTGACTAAAACAGAATTTGGTACCGTGAGAGTGGGGTGCTGCTCTAGCAAATACCTAAAATGTGGGAGCCATTTGTGAAACTGCGAATGTATAGAAGATTCGGAAGGAAAAAAGAAGGTACAGATGGTGAGAAACAACAGAGAACCGGTGGCAGCAGCAGTGGCAGCAGGAGCAGCAGAAACAGGGGCAGCACTGGAGCTGACCCATGGAGCAAGAGAGCTGAGTTCTTTTGGGCAGGATGCTTTCTAGCAAGAGTGGGGTGCCTGCAGGCACTTAAATCAGTGGAGCTACAGAGCTTTGGAACACTTGCCTGGCAGGGCAGATGTGGGCCTGAGGCCTGAGCCATGTGGCCATAGGAAGCCAAAGATGAAGAGACAAACAGCGTGAGAAGCTGAACTGCCTCAGTCTCAAAAGGTATGGCCATGACCTCAGGGGTTTGAAAGGGTGGAACCATGGCATCCTGTGTTCATAAGCATGGAATTGCCCCTCAATTGGGCTTGGGGTGCTCCTAAAGCCAATGGGGCAGAGTTTCTGTCCAAGTGGGCCTTGAAGGCAGAGTTGTAGCACGGGGCTGCAGGTCTCCACTCAAAATCCAGAGAGTATGGCCAATACCTAGAGTCTAGAGAGCAGGGCCATTGTGTAGAATGTCTCAGAAAATGTAAGAGTATTTCCAAAGCTTTGAGGGCTAATGTAATGTGTTCTACTGAGTTGCCTGTTGCCTGTTAACGCTTTCTTTCCCTGCAATTTCTCCCATTTGTAATGGAATCTCTAACATGTGTCTTTTCTGCCATTGTACCTTTAGAAGCAGATAGCTTGTATTTTAGGTTTTGCAGATGTAAAGGAATTTTTCAATTTTGGACTTGAAACTGATTTATGACTTCTATCACAGGGGATGAATGTGTCACATGTTTCAATGATGCGGTTTTTGGGGTGCCAAAGGGTGGGATATCATGGATTGAATTCTGTCCCCCCAAAAATATGTGTAGCCATGTGGCTGGGCCATGATTCCCAGTATCTTGTGACTCTCCTCCACTATGTGGTTTTCCTATGCTTTATGTTAAAGGATTAGAGTGAGGCTGTAAATCCCTTCATAGGATCACCTCCCTGCTCCACTGTAAAGGGAGTTTCCCTGGGGTATGGCTTGCCCCACCCTTAATCCTTTCATCCTATGAGAGATAAAAGGACAGAGAAGCAGGCAGAGAATGGGGAACCTCATACCGTCAAGCAAGCAGCACCAGGAGAAGAGCGCGTCCTTCAGACCTGAGGTTCCTGCACCAAGGTGCTCCCTGGACAAAGACTGATGCAATACCGGACTTTCTTCCAGAGCCGACAAGGAGAAAGCCTTCCCCTGGAGCGGAAACCCTGAATATGGACTTGCAGCCTACCGGGCTGTGTAAGAATAAACCTTCCTTTGTTAAAGCCATCTGCTCTGTGGTATTCTGGTAGAGCAGCCCTAGCTGACTAAAACAATACTCCATAATTTCCTGGAGCCTTGTTTTTTGCCAATGCCTTCAGTGCAGCTTCATCTTCTTCCTTCAGTATCATCCACTCCTGATCATACACTACCTCTCGAATCGGCTGAATGTTGACCGGTTCTTTCAGATACAATGACTCTGTACTTCTTCTATCTTCTTTTGATGCTTCCTGAGTCATTAACTATTTTCCCTGTAGAATTCTTCACTATTGCCACTCGAGTCTTCAGGTTTTTCTCAAGTTCTTTCAGCTTGAGAAATGCAGAGTATGGTCTTCCCTTTTGGTTTTCTATTTCCAAGTCCTTGCACAGGTTGTTAGAACACTTGGTCTTCTCAAGCTGCCCTTAAACATGCTTTGTTCTGTCCTTTCAAAGCCTCACACCTTCCTTTTGCTTTAGCTGCTCAACATTTTGTAGCAAGTTTTGAAGCCTTTTCTGACATCGAGTTGAGTCTGTTATTTCTTTCCTGTCTTTTTAGTGACCTCTTGGTTTCTTCTTGGATGATGTCTTTGATGTCATTCCACAATTTGTCTGGCCTTTGGTCATTAGTGTTCAATGCATCAAATCTGTTCTTGAGATTATCTCTAAACTCAGGTGGGATATACACACGCTCATACTGTGGCCGTCATGGACTTTTTCTAATTTTCTTCGATTTCAATTCAAACTTCTATACGTGCAGTTGATTATCTTGTGCCGTAGTCAGCACCTGATCTTGTTCTGACTGCTGATATTGAGCTTTTCCATCCTCTCATTCCACAGATGTAGTTGATTTGATTCTTATATATTCTATCTGGTGAGGTCCAAGTGTATAGCTGCCCTTTATGTTGGTGAAGGAAAGGTGTTTGCAGTAAGAAAAATTGTTGCTCTTTCAAAATTCTTTCATGCAATCTCCGACATCATTTCTGTCACTGAGGTTGTATTGTCCAACTACTGAGCATTCTTCTTTGTTTCCAACTTTTGCATTCCAATCAACAGTAACTATCAGTGCATCTTGCTTGCATATCTGGCCAGTGTCGAACTGGAGAAGCTGGTAAACATCTTCAATTTGTTCATCTTTGTCCTTAGTGGGTTGCTGTGTAAATTTGAATAAGATGAACCAAGCAGTCTACTTCTGAAAGGAATTAGCTAGTGAAAACCTTACCAATAGCTGTGGAACAGTGTCAGATACAGTGCCAGAAAAGGAGCCACCCAGGTTGGAAGGCACTAAGAAGACGACCGGGGAAGAGCTGTCTCCTCAAAGCAGACTTGACCTTAATGACATGGGTGGAGTAAAGCATTCAAGACCCTCATTTGCTGATGTGGTATGACTCAAAATGAGAAGAAGCAGGTTATTCAATAATAATCAGAACATGGAATACATGAAGTACGAATGTTGGAAAGCTGGAAATCTCAAAAGTGAAATGGAAAATATATACATCAATATCCTAGGCATTAGTCAGCTGAAATGGACCAGTACTGGCCATTGTGAGTCAGACAGTCATATGGTCTAATATGCCAGGAAAGAAAACTTGAAGAGGAATGGTGTAGCATTCGTCATCAAAATCACATTTCAAGATCTATCTTGAAGTACAGTGCTGCCATTGATAGGATAATATCCATACGCCTACAAGGAAGACCAGTTCATATGACTATTATTCAAATTTATGGACAGATAATTCAAGTAATTTGCCTAGATGGGTATTAAATTGATCATCTATTCCTTTTGTAACACACATCAGAAATTAATAGAAACAGTGTCTAGGAAAAAAGTACACTTAGAAATTTAATAAATAAACCTATCAACAGACAAATAAAGGAAAACTATAAAATATTTAAAGCTGAGCTACAACACAGTATTACCTAGTAAAGTTTGTGGAGGCAGCTGACACGGGAAAAGGTATCTACTGGGAAAATATTTAAAATCAAATTGTATAGCCTAATATGTTTACCTCTGAAAAGCAAGATTGTGAGTAAATTAAGCATCTCTGTTTGAGTCAGCTAGGGTTGCTGTACCAGAAATACCATGGAGTGGATGGCTTTAACAAAGGAAGGTTTATTCTCACACAGTCTGGTAGGCTGCCAGTCCCTATTCAGGGTGTCCACTCCAGGGGAAAGTTTGCCCCTTGTCGGCTCTGGAGGAAAGTCCGATATTGCATCAGTATTTGTCCAGGGAGCCTCTTGGCGCAGGAACCTCAGGTCTGAAGGACGCAGTCTTCTCCCGGTGCTATTTTCTTGATGGTGCGAGGTTCCCAATTCTCTGCCTGCTTCTCTTTCCTTTTATCTCTTGCAGGCTGAAAGGATGAAGGGTGGGGCAAGCCATACTCCAGGCAAACTCCCTTTACAGTGGAGCAGGGAGGTGATCTTATAAAGGGATTTACAGTCCCACCCTAATCCTTTAACATACAACATAGGAAAATACAAAATGAAGGAGAGTCACAAGATACTGGGAATCATGGCTCAGCCACATGGCTACACGTATTTTTGGGGGGACACAATTTGATCCATGACAATCTACCTTAAGAAAGCAGAAGAGAACAACAAAGTAAAGAAAGAAATGAGGATAAGCATAACAGCAGAAATAGATTCACAGATGCAAAGTCTCATTTTCTGAAGCCGAAGCCAAAGCCAAGTGCCATTGAGTCGGATCCGACTCATGGTGACCCTGGGGACCAGGGTAGAACTGGCCCCCAGGGTATTGAAGGAGATTTTCTGAAAGACAAGCTAAAAAAGCAAAGAAAGCAAAAGTAAAAAGCAAAAGGTATTAAAGTAACAAAAGAGAATAAGTCATCAGACATAAATCAACAAATGACATGAATATCCTCTATGGAGATAATTAACAAAAGACATAGAATACTTAAAAGGTATCTACCATATTATCTGGATAGAATGTTACCTTGAAGACTAGGATGTGCCTGATCCCAGCAATGATGCATTCACTCACCTCTTAATGTAGGTGGAACCTGGACCATCAATAAAGAAGACAGAAGAACTGATGCCTTTGAATCACAGTGTTGGCCAAGAATATTGAATACACCACAGGTTGCCGAAAGAATGAACCAGTCAGTCTTCAAAGAACTACAGCCAAAATCCTCTTTGAAAGCAAGGACATCAAGACTTCGCATGTACTTTGGACATACTATCAGGAAGGCCGAATCCCTAGAGAAGGACATCATGCTTGATAAAATACAGGGTCAGCGTAAAAGAAGAGAAACCATCAAAGATACGGAGTGACACAGCGGCTGTAGCAATGAGCTCAAACATGACAACTGTGAGGACGGAGCTGGGTCAGCCAGTGTCCCCTGCTGCTGTGCACAAGGTCCCTGTGACTGAAGGTGCTTGACAGCACCACCAACAACAACAGTGGATGGACAGACTGCCTGTTTTAGAAGTGTATTCCTTTTCCTTGCTGAGAGTGAAGAGGACTCAAGGCACTTACGTAGGAAGAACAAAGGCTACAGCTTTCAGTGTGGATTACAGCTCGCCTTAAGGAAAACAAAATCTTCACAATTGGACCAATAGGCAACGATATGATAAACAGGAAGAAGATGGAGGTTGTCAGGGATTTTATTTGACTTGGGCCCACAGTCAACGTCCATGGAAGCAGAAGCCAAGAAATCAAATGACACACTGCACTGGGCAAATGTGCCACGAAAAAAACCTCTTTAAAGTGTTAGAAAGTGAAGATGTCACCTTGAAGACTGACGATGCTCCTGATCCAAGCCATGGTGCTTTCAGTCACCCCCTATGCATGCAAAAGCTAGACAATGAATGAGGAAGACCACATAAAAATTGACATCTTTGAGTTATGGTGTTGGAGAAGAATATTGTATATACTATGGACTGCAAAAAGAACAGGGAAATCCATGTTGGAAGAATTATAGCCAGGATGTCCCTTAGAGACAAGGATGGTGAGACTTCTCACATACTTTGGACACATTATCAGGAGGGACCAACCTGGAGAAGGACATCATTCATGGTAAAGTATAGTATCCATGAAAAAGAGGAAGACTTTCAAAGAGATGGATTGACACCGTGGGTATTTCACCAGGCTTGAACATTGACAACAGTCACGCAGACGGCGCTGGGCTGTGCAGTGTTGCCTGCTGCTGTAGGGAGGTCACTAGGAGTTGGAACCTACTGTATGACCCCTCACAACAATAACTTGTTGATTCATCCCAAATATATGAATTCCGTGCAGTTTCCATTAAAATCTGAAGATTTTTTTAAAAAAGAAACTAGCCAAGAGTCTAAAATGTAGATTGAGTACCAAAGGGTAAGACAGTCAGTCAGGACAAAGACTTGAGGTTTGTCTGGCTAGAAGTCATGACAATGTGACTTGGGTGTGGGGTGAACTGTGGTGTGAGAGAAGACAGCACAGAGATCCCCATGCATGGCCCCCTGAGAGACATGGCAGGCCCTGAATACCAGGGACGAGGGTCCCCCACCAAAGGTGCTGGCATAAACTACCATCCATTTAGAAAAAAATCAAAAGAAATCCACCACCACCAAGAATCACAAAAGGCCGAGATTCAAGAAAGCAAGCTGTTGACAAAATTTCAGAGAAAGCCCTAAGGAATGTCTTTTGACCTAAGCAGAGCAAAGGATTTCCTAAACCAGATACAAAAGGGACTTCTAGGCAGTCCAAGACGAAGGAGAGGAACAGCAGAAGGAAACTGCGTCTCCCCCATATTGACATGAAAACCATGTGTTAAAGAAGCTGCATGTCACTCCCCCAACATAAAAAGGTGCCATCCCAAAGGCAAACAATGTCCATGGAATTTGACAGCTGGGCAAAATGACTGCAGCAAGGGGACAGGAAAGGAAAACCCACGCAGGAGCTCAGTGCTAAGAAATTCTCTAACCTGCAACTGTGAGGCAGAAAACTGTAACACGTGCTTTCAGCCAAATCCTATTCCCCCCAGACACTTTGGGAAATGAAAAATCAAATTTTTAAATCAGAAATTAAAAAAACTACATGGACAAAAAACAGATGCAAGGAAGTACTCTTTCCATAAAACCAAAGATTGAACCAAACCTACTGCTGTCAAGTCACATTTGACTCCTAGTGACCCTAACAGGCAGAGTAGAACTGTCCCCATCGAGTTTCCAGGGAGTGCTTCGTGAATTCAAATTGCCATCCTTTTGGTTAGCAGCTGAAGGACTCAACCAGGGTATCCAAAGGAACAAAAAGAATGAAAGAAAGAAGGTGGGTGGGCAAACAGGCAAAAAAAGGGAGAAGAAAGCCATTGAGGGAGAGTCAATTCTGACTATAGAACAGGGTAGAACTGTCCCACAGGGTTTCCCAGGAGTGTCTGGTGGATTCAAACCGCTGACCTTCAGGTTAGCACAGGTCAGAGGAAAGGACTCACAGATACAGCTGGACACTGGCGAAAAATACAGACAGCACATCTCCGTGGCAAAGAAATCGATTCCAGAAATCATGAAGATTGCTATAGATCAACATGAAAAACAGCGCCGGAGACACACAGGCTGAGCTGTAACAGGTAGTGCTCAGAAAACGCACCACCAGCCAGAGGAGCAAGAAAGGGTGCTCAGCTTCACCGATAGCTGGCCGCAGACCTCTGAGCCTCAGCTTCACAGCCGCGGCCACAAGCCACCCCATTGCTGGCCTGTCTCAGTCTCAAATGAAGCGCAGCGTCTTCCTCCTCCTCCTCCTCGTCCTCATGATCATCACACTTTCCTGGGTCAGGTCACTTAAAGAAGCTTTCTCCTGTAAACTGCATTTCCTCTAGACCTTCAACATGACTTCCTCACCCAAATTCTATGAGGAAACAAACACGGGCCACTGACTGAAGACAAAGACCTCTGCCCAGCGGGCTACTCCCCAGGATTTCTCTTTTCTCTTAAGCAGAGGGACCCACTCCTCTCTCGTTAGCCTTTAACGGCATCAGACCTCTTCCTGGTACATTTGCGGTCGTGATCTGAGACAAAGAACCAGGAAATACACACAGCGAGATCCCAACAAAGGTGCAGGCAACGTCTTGGGAACAGGAGTGGACCCAGTGAGGGTGGATTCTGCAGCCCTACAGGCATGGGCTCTGGGCGAAGTCTTGAATGTGCTGTGTGGTGGATCGTGGAGTGGGTCTCCTTGTGCATGAGCTGGGTGACCTGGAGTAGTCCATCGTGCTGGCCAGGGTCTGTTCTCCCCTGTGAAACAAGGAGAGACTGGTGCCTCTGCTTTCATTCCAGGGGCCAGAACCATCGCAAAGGACAGACGATGAGCTCCTGTCTCACCCTCCTACATCTCCAACCCCCACCTCAACGCAGACAGTGTCACAGGGGCACTGTTCAGCTGCTGCAACAGGGACCCCTGCCGAGTGGGGGAGTCCCTGACGAGGACCCCATTGTCCCCGGCGCATGGGGAGTTTGTGGCCAGTCAGGGCCAAGCAGCATCTCAGCTCTATGTCTGCGCTGCACCGTGGTGGGTCCGAGGAGGAAACAGATACCTGAGGAGTCGAGCCACTCCATGGGAGCAGGGACAAAACCCAGGGCCCTGGAAGGCGATGGCTGCGTGGCCTGATGGTGCTGGGCCCAGAAAACCTCTTGGACATTCCTGCAGTCAAGTGTGTGGAGGCCTCACAAGCATCTCAGGAGCCAGTAAGGAGGACCAGACACCCTCCCGAAGCTCGGGCGGGCCCCTACCCATCCCCCCTCCTCGCTCCCTACACCCGTGGCTTCTCCGGCCTCGCGCTCGCTGCCGCAGGGGCTTCCTCCTCTTTCCCACCTCCTTTGGGGCTGCAGCGGTGTGCTCCCTGAGCCCCTCCCTTCTGCCCACACTTGGACCTTCCTATGGTCTGTCCCTCCTCCTCAGTCCATTCATGACCCTCACTTGCCGCGTCCGGACTGCCCCCTGGCAGTCCCCACCTCATTATGACACACACCTGGTGGCAGTGTTCTGACCCCACTCTTCTCGGTTCTCCTCTAAGCTCTGACTGCTTACTCCCCGCAGCAGCTGAGTCACCATACCCGTGCTGCCTCCTGACCACTCCAGTGTCCTGGTGACCCACCCCTGGGACCTCTTTGGGCCTCCCCGCATCTTCCTCTCCCACGACTTAAACACCTCTTGATCTCTTCACGCTGTCTCACACCTGGCCTGTCCCCTCACTGTGTCCTTCTCCTCTTTACCCTCTGGAGGCCTTTGTCACGAAGTCAGGAACGCAAGCACACACCTGCACACAAATTCTCACAACAGCATGTTAGCCAAAAGGTGAAATCTACCCAAGTGCCCATCAACACATACATGGGACAAAAAATGTGGTAAATCAATGTGGGATTCCTTTCAGATGTAAAGGCACGTGGTACACACTGGATGAACCTTAGAAACGAAAGGTCACGAAATGCAGGATGCCAACTAGATGAAAAATCCAGGGTAGGCAAATCCATAGATGTGAAAAGCAAATATGAGAATTCCCGGGGCCACAGGAAGAGACTCCTCCCTCCTGGTCACAGGGGTTACGTCTGGGGGGGTGAAAATGCTCTCGATCCAGAGAGGGGTGAAGGGAGCACAGCAGTGTGAAATCAGGGAAAGCCACTGAATTATACACTTTAAAAAGATCAAAACGGGAAACTTTCAACTTCACTAGATGATAAAGTAACTGGTGAACAAAGGAAAAACTACCAACAAATAAAAGAGATCCCTCTTAGGTAAGGGGCAGGAGGCTCCAGAGCAGAGCGAATCCCTACTTTGGCTCAGAGCCTGATGCTGGAGGCCAGGCTGAGGCTTGCTATGCCGCTAGACTGGGTTCGGGAGTCCGTGCCCCTCATGGATCGGGAGCAGGTTCTGGAGACAACGTTCATTCTGGACCTGGAATGGGTACAGAGGTGAATCTCGGCATGGGGCTGGAGCAGATTGTAGGAGCAATGCCTGATACGGCCCCAGAGAGTGTTCCTGAGGGGAATCTTCATGTGGACCTGCGGCAGATTCTGGAGGCCACACTCTGTGGGGACCTGGAGTGAGTGCTGGCAGGGACATTCGATGTGGACCTGACACAGGTTCTGGGGGTGAATCTTCATGTGGATCTAGAGTGGGAGCCGGAGGTAACGCTGTACGCAGATGGGCAGCAGGTTCTGGAGCTGAATCTCCATCCTGAGGCTGTGCTCTGTGTGGATCGGAGTGGGTTCTGTGGGCGACAGGACCTGGAGTGCCTTCTGCTGGTGAGGTTCGATGTGGATCTGCAGAAGGTGCCGAAAGCAATGCTCAGTGTAGATCTGGATCAGGTTCCAGAGGAAACTCTCGACATGGCTCTGAATCAGTTTTGAAGCAGGTTCTGTAAAGAACACTCGCAGTGTATCTGGAGTGGGCTCCAAAGGTGGTATTTGGGTTGGAGAAGCAAGAAGAAACAAAGTGTACCAACATGACAGCCTTTCCACAGACCAGAAAACTTTTCATTGTCCTTAAGAGAAGCCCAAGCCCAAGCACTCCTCCCCAGGAGTCTGCCCAGACTGCAGCCCACCAGGCGAGCGGTCTGTGGTGACTGACGCCCGCTCTTCTTCACCTGGTCCAGCTTCTTGGATGACGTGTTGAGCACACAGACTGAACAAGCACGGAGCATGGTGAAAGGATACAACTCTGACGCACACCTTTCCTGACTCTCCAGACTCTCCCGTTGTTCTGTTCAAATGAGTGCCTCTTGGTTGGTGTGCAGGATCCTCCTGAGCACCGTTAAGTATTCCGGTCACAGTGTGATCCATAACTGGTTATGGCCAGTCAAACGCCTTTGCATAGTCAGTAAAACACAGGTAAACAATGTCCTGGTGTCCTTTGCTTTGGCCGGGATCCATCTGACATCAGCAGTGATGTCTGTCATTTGATATCCTCTACTGCATCTGGCCAGAATTTGTGACAGTTACCTGCCGATGTAGTGCTACAACCCTGTTTGAATGATCTTCAGCAAAATATTACTTGTATATAATATTAATTACATTGTTTGACAATTTCTCCATCCTGTTGGACCACCTGTGGAATAGAGACCAATATGGATCTCTTCTGGTCGATTGACTGGGTAACTGTCCTCCGGATGTGCTGGCACGGCTCCCTCAGTCAGCCCCTGCAGCCCTGCATCCATCTGTTGAAACAGCTCAGTGGATGTTCCCTCGCTTCCTGGAGCCCAGTTTTTCACCGGTGTCCTCAGAGCACCTGCAACTTCTTCCTTTAGGGCCCTTGGTCCTTGATGAGAGCCACCCCTGAGATGGCTGAATGGCTTTGATGCAGCAACACTGTGGATTCCTTGCATCTTCTTTGGATGCTTTCTGTGTCACTCCATGTTTTGCCCAGGCTTGAATTTTTTCTTCAGTTCTTTCTGCTTGAGAAATGCCAAGTATATTCTTCCCTTTGGGTTTTCTGTCTCCAGGTATTGATGTTATTGTTGGTGGTGGTGGCGGTGGTAGGTGCCGTCGAGTTGGTTCCAACTCATAGCGACCCAGTGAACAACAGAACAAAACACTGTCCTGTCAGTCTTGTGACAAGTCCACAATCATTTTTTAGCTTAAGCCCATTGTTATGGCCACTGTGCCAATCCACCTCGTCAAGGGTGTTCCTCTTTTTCACTGACCCACCACTCTACCAAGCATGATGTCCTTCTCCAGGGACTGATCCTTCCTGACAACAGATCCAAAGTATGTAACACGCAGTCTTGCCATCTTTGCTTCCAAGGAGCACTCCAGTTGGACTTTTTCCAGAACAGATCTGTTGGTTCTTCCAGTGGTCCATGGTACATTCAACATTCTCCAACACCACAATTCAGAGGCATCAATTCTTCATCTGTCAGGCTTTCTTCGTGGATGATGTCTTTCATGCCATTCCACAACTCATCTGGTCTTCCATCATTAATGTTAAATGTGTCAAATCGATCCTTGAGATGGTCTCTAAGCTCAGGTGGGATGTACTCAGGGTCGCAATCTGCTTTCATAAAACTGTCCCAATTTTCTTCACTCTCAGCGAAGCAATGAGCAACTGATGGTCTGTGCTGCAGTAAGCAGCTGGCCTTGTTCTGGGTGACAACACCGAGCTCTCCTACCATCTCTTTCTACAGAAGTAGTCGCTTCGATTCCTGTATACTCCGTCAGGTGAAATCTACGTGTATACAAGGCCTGCCGAATAAGTCCGCAAACTCATCCTAGAAAAAATGCTGCATACCTCACCACTGAATATGACTACAATCACCTTTGAAGTCCTCCCCTTGGGAAGCTATCAACTGACACATGTGCCTAGTCCACCCTTTAACGCAATTTTAGAACAGTTTTTCTGGAATGGCCATCAGAGCTGTCACTGTATCACCCTTGATGTTCTCAATGTTGTCCAAATGTCTTCCTTTCAATATTTCCTTTATCTTCGGGTAAGAAAACAGCCACTGGTGGCCAGGTCAGGTGAGTAGGGAGGGTGTTCCAATACTGTTATTTGTTTACTGGCTAAAAACTCCATCACAGACAATTATATAGTTAAGTTTGTGAACTTGCCACTGTGCCACCATGCGCAATGGCCATTCCAGTAAGAGTTCCAAGATTACTTTGAAGGGTGGACTAGGCTCTGACATCAGCACATTGCTTCCCTCGGGGAGTACTTTGAAAGTAACCACAGTGATATTCAGCAATGAGGTATGTAGGTATGTAGCACGTAGAACAATGAAGTTCAGATGCTTAATTTGCCAGATTTTGTTTTTGCTGGTGAAAAAGGTACTTGCAATGAAGAAGTTGTTAGTCTTGCAAAATTCTATCAAGTGATCTCTGGCATTGTTTCTATCACCAACACCATATTTTCCAACTACCAGTCTGTCTTAGGCTGGGTTTTCTAGGGAAGCAAAACCAGTAACACATGTAGGTACAAGGAAAGATTTACAATATATACATAGATAGATAGATAGATACAGATATAGGAAACAGCTCACATAATCACAGAAGCTGAATGTCCCAAGCTCTGGCACAAGCCTCACGTGGCCACAGAAGCTGAGGAACCCAAAGTCAGCAAGTCAGAGACCAGAGATCTAGATCACTGGTTGTGTAGGTCAGTGGATACCAAGCCGGTGGCGAGATGAAGCTACAAAGGCTGGCAAAACCAGGATCAGCAGGTCTGGGAGCAGGAGCGGCAGAGGCTGGCGAACCCAGGATCGGGAGGTCAGGGAGTAGGACTCTCAAGTGCCGACTGTAATGACTGATGAGTCCAACAGCTGCTAGCCCAAGTCCTGGAACCAGACCCTGGAAGAAGAGAGTAGGAGCTCCTGGCCACGTGAGCAACCAGCAGCCATAGTAAAAAGTCGCGAGACGAGAGCCGAGGGGCAGGGAGCCACCACAAACCCCGCCCTGCCACTTAATACAGCAGCCAAATATGTAGTAGCCAAGTTGACATAATCCTGACCACCACACAGTCCTTCTTTGTTTCCAACCTTTGCATTCTGATCACCAGTAATTACTAATGCATCCTGAATGTATGTTCAGTCAATTTCAGACTGCACAAGATGGTAAAAACCTTCAGTTTCTTTGGCCTTAGTGGTTGCTGCAAAAATCTGAATAACAGTTGTATTAACTGGTCTTCCTTGTAGACATGTGAACGTTATTCTGTCACCGATGGCAGTCTACTTCAGAAAGGATCTTCCAAAGTTCTTTTTAGTGATGAATGCAATACCATTCCTATTCAGTTTTCATTCCTTGACTGTCCAATTCAGAATGGTCAATATCAGTCCATTTCAGTTCATAACTCCTAGGATACTGATGTTTATGCATTTCATTTTTGAAAATTTCCTATTTTCCTAGATTCATGCTTCATACATTCCACATTCTGATTATTAATGGATATTTACAGCTGTTTCCTGTCATTTTCAGTCAGGCTGTATCAGCAAATGAAGCTCCTGAAAGCTTGACTCCATCCACATCATCAAGGTGGACTCTAATTTGAGGAGGCAGCTCTTCTCTTTTGTCTTTTGAGTGCCTTCCAACCGTTGTAGCTCATTTTCCCACACTGTATCTGACAACGTTCCACTGCTATTCATAAGGTTTTCACTGGCTAATTCTTTTTTTTTAATGTTTTGTGATTGAGTGAAAATGTACATTCCCATATAACTTCACACGCTCACCTATAGGCAGCTCCCACTGCTCTCCCTGCCCGGTGAAAGCACACCCCTCCTATCTGCTCCACACATGTCCTATCCTCCCAAGTTTCCTATCCCCTCTTCTCCACCCACTCCCCTTCATCCAACAAGAGGTCAGCAGGACGACATCCTATAGATGCATAGAACCATAAAATTCCCACAGGATAGTGTCACTCTGTGTCACCAAGTCCAATCCATTGCTGTCCGAAAAGTTGACCTTCATCATGATTTATGGACAGGAGAAGCATCAGGGCCAGGGGCCATGCTCCCAGGGGAACACCGAAGCCCCGGACCATCAATTGAGATCTTTTAGTGGAGATCTCAGGGTGCACCCCTATTTATTCTCTTGTTGCCCGTGAGACTCAACTTTGTGAGCTCCATTGTGGCTATCACTGGTTGTGGCTGGGCACCATCTGGTTCTTCTGCTCATGAGTCGATGTAGAGACCCATTCATGTGGGTCTCTCTGTCTTCTGGGTTCTCTTTTTCCATGTCGTTCTTGTCCTCAGTGATCATCCATTCCTGCTGAGTTGGGACAATTTGCTGTACCCTCAGATGGCAGCTTGGCAGCTTTTAAGACCACAGATGCCACTCACCAATGCGGGGTGCAGAGAATCCTCATTAGCAAAATGCTAGTTGTGCCAATTGGCCTTGATTTCACCTGACAGCATGGTCCCCAGCCCCCCACCCCAGCTATTCTGTCCTTGTAATATTGGGTTAAGATGGGAGGAGTACTCAAGCTGTGTTGAAGTCCAGTTAATATTGATCTTCTTTCTAATGTGTGCTGTCACTGATTTCACCCAACCAAATTTCTATCAACTGTCTAAACCCTCCCCATCTCGCCCTCCCTCCCTCTTTCCCCACCCTTGCAGCTGCCAAAGAGTCTTTTCCTCTACGCATGAGTCTGTTTTTAAGTTCTTATTAGGGGTCTCATACCATATTTGTCCTTTTGTCACTGACTACTTTCAACATAATGTCCTCTAGTTCAAAACAGGTTATGAGATGTTTCCTGAAATCATCGTTGTTCTTTATCATTGCATAGTGTTCCATTGAGTATATATACCATATTTTACCCATCCATTCCTCTGTTGTTGGGCATCTGGGTTGATTCTATCTTTTTGCTATTGTGGACTGTGCTGTGATAAACATTTGTGTGCATGTATCAGTTGGTGTGAATGGCCTTGATGCTGTAGGATATATTCCAAGCAGTGGAACTACTGGGTCAAATGGTATATCTATTTCTAGCTTTTTAAGCAAGCACCAGATTGCTTTCCAAAGAGATTGCACCATTTTGAAATCCCACCATCAGTGTAGGAAGAGTTCTAGTTTCTCCACAGCCTCTCCAGTATTTGTTTTTTTGCATTTTTTGGATCATGGCCTACCTTGTTGGGGTGAGATGGTATCTCATTGTAGTTTTGATTTGAATTTATTTAATAGCTGAAGATCATGAGCATGTCTGCATGTGTTTTTTGGCTGCCTGGATCTCCTCTTTAGAGAAGTGTTGTCCACCTCCTTTGTCCATCGCTTAATTGGATGATTTATCTTTCTCTTGTAGATATTTTGTAGTACCTCATAGATTATGGAGATCAGGCATCAGTCTGCCATATAGTTGCCAGATATTTTTTTTCCATTCCATAGGTGACTATCTTGGTCACCTGGTACTGCTCCAACAGAAAATAACACAAGTGGAAGGTTTCATGAGGAGAAGCTTTTATTGTCACAGTCTGGTAAGCTGCAAATCCATTTATAAATTGTAGGTCCACTCAGTAAGAATTTATCGCAGTCCCATAGGCTGAATACAAATCCAGTGAGAGCATCTAGACACAGGAACCTTGGGTCCAAAGGACGTGCTCTGCTCTGGGTGCTTCTCTCTTGGTGGTATGAGGTTCCCAGCTTCCTCAGCTGACTTCTCTCCCTTATATTCCACAAGCTGGTAGCTTGGGTCCTGCCTCACTAACACAACTGTAAACCATTCTCCATCATCAATATCACAGAGGCAGAATTCTCAACACATAGGAGGAAGGGCACCATTTTGGGACTCACAGCCAAATCAAATCAACACAGACATTTGTGGGGGGACACAAATCAACCCATGACAGTGGCCTTTTAATTCTATTAATAAAATCTTTGGATGAGCAAAAGCGTCTCATGCTTAATAGTTCCCATTTATCTATTTTCTCATCCAATGATTGTGGTTTGTTGACAGACTTTGAAGTCTGTGTATGTTGTATTTAAAACTTCCATTGTTGTTTCTACTTTTTCTAGATTTATTTTTCTTGATTAGCTCATGAAAGTCATGTCTGTGCAAACCCATCTTGTTGCATTTGGATAAATGACACAGGAGAAGAACAGGACATGCAAGGAACCAGACAGCTAGCTGCTTGGTTACACACTGTGATATCCTTACAAACATCAGATTTACTCTGTTGGTTATCATCAGGAATAACTACAAGCACTAGATCATGGCTGCTAGGGATAATGATGCCCTCAGTCTGCATCCTGACAGGATTAGGCATAATAAAATTTAGCTCTTATTTTTCATGCAGTTAGATGCCCTAAGTTGGTTCCAACTCATACTGACCCGATGTACAACAGAAGTAAACACTACCTGGTTCTGCGCCCTGGTCACAACTGTTGTTATGCTTCAGCCCATCATATGGCCACATTATGTAGTGTCAGGCCATCTCAGAGGGCTTTCCTCTTTTTTGTTGATCATCTGTCAAGCAAGGTGTCCTTCTCCAGGGTCTGATCCCTCCTGAAAACATGCCCAAAGTATGCGAGAAATAGTTCTGGCAACCTGGCTTCTAAGAAACATTTTGCTTGTATGAGTTCCAAGATAGATGCATGGACTAGTCCCTAGAGAAGCAGAGGGTAAATGAAAACGTGGAAGACCCTCAAAAACATGGATTGACATAATCGCTGCAACAATGGGCTGAAGATAACAATTGTGAGGGTGGCACAAAACTGGGCAGTGTGTCGTTCTTTCCTGTGCGGGGTGCTGTGAGTCGGAGCTGATGTGATGGCAGCTGACAGCAACAGCAGGATGTTAATCAGGCAGGATCAGAGGAGCTATGTGAATGGGTGGGACTCAATTTATAGGATGGACTGGCGTCTTGAGTCAGTCTCTTGAGATATAAAACAGAGAATCAAGTAGGAACAAAGAGACCACTTGACCACAAAGCAGGAAGAGCCAGGAGTGGTAGGTGTCCTTTGGACCCAGGATCCCTGTGCTAAGGAGCTACTAGGCCAAGGGAAGATTGATGACCAGGACTTTCTGCCCGAGCTGACAGTGGAAAAGCCTTGCTAGGGGGCTGGTGCTCTGAATTCACACTTCCAGCCTCCTGGGCTGTCAGAGAATCTGTTCTATTTGTTAAACCCGCCCCGTCATGGTATGTCTGTTGCCGGGGGCCAGCCTCGAGGGGGTCAGGGATCACGAAGGGATGGGTCGTGTCGGTGAAGAAATGAGGCTCAGACAATCAGGAATCTGGAGGTCAGCAGCCTGTTAAGGCTTGTCTTTCTTTATTTTTAATATAATCAATGAGGTGATATGATTTTCACCCTGCTCTTTGATCATGTAAGCTGTTGGCTAGTAAGGAATGGATACCTTGTGGTCTCTTTTCATGTTAATCATTAGGGACCTCCAGGTAACGGCCTGAGACAAGTACACTGTGGTGATAATTAACAGTGAAAACAAAGCTATGCCTTGAGCTCAGTCAGCTCTACCTATGCCTCGAGGTCAAAGGTGCAGGAAGAGGGGTAGGCTCATCTAAAGGTTCTTATCTGGCTGTCTCTATTTGTTCCTTCTTTGCCCTTTTTTTAATCTCTTCCTGTGGGGACAGTAAGCGCCTACCGTCCCCCACCCTATGTCTCTCTTAAGCTGTTCTAAGAAGGGTATTTCTTTAGTGTTTACTCATTTGCCATACCAATTATAATAAACTTGGGAGTCTATCCATCTTCCTGATGCAGGGAGTGGGATGTCTATATTTAAGGGCTGTGGGGGGGGTCGTCCCTGGAGAGCTTCCCAGGGCCTTCCTGCAATCTTGTATTTCACATGTGGAGGGGGATGTGCAGTTGGGGGAAGTCAGCGGGCCCGGGCCAGCCTCGGCGTTCCCGGGCTGGGCATGCTGTGTCAGGATTCATTAAGCCAAGGGGGTTGTAAAGCCCTTCTTAGAAGGCATCTTCCTTCATCCTTGTGCCAGGGGATGAGAGGGTACTTTCGAGGAAGGTTTCATTAGGATGCAAAATATTATCAGGGAGAGTACAGCCAAAAATATACCAAGGGTGAGATGCCTCCACTCACCATCACATAGGCGTGTAGCTTTGCTTACAGGGGCTTCTGTCGGTGACGGGCCTCGGAAGTCTGTTAGAGCAACTGGATAAGTAAGACAGCAAGGATTCTAGGCAGCATTTCTGCACACCTGGGGTCGCCTCCAAGTCCATGTGTACCAGTTACAGTGGAGTGGACTTTACCTGAGTTCTGAAGTGCAAGGACCACACTCGTGGATTTGAACTGCTGATGTTTTGGTTGTACCATGAGGTTAGCCACTGGACCCAGGCCTCCAAAGTACAGTTTATTTATAAATTAAAATGTAAAAAAAAGTTAAATAAGCTACAAAAAAATATAAAAAGAAACTATGAAAATAACATAACCAAACATAAAGTATGTTTTAAAATAAGTATTTGTGATGAAATTGAATCAAATGAAATCTTACAATAAATCTAACATGCACTGTAAAATAAAACACTTGCAGAAATCTGTCTCTTTGTTACCTTTCATTCTCCCCTTCTGTGGTCCATGATCTCACCGATGCTATTTTATTTATCTGACATAATGTGTGGCCCATTAGACATCGGGTACATGTCCACTCCAGAGAAACATGAACCCAGGACAAGGGGTACATGTGAATAACCACTGTATGCTTCAACCACAGACTGGCCTGTCTTCGGGGTGGCCAGTATCAGGTGTCTGGGGGAACAGTACCAGTCTTGGGGACACAGCATCCCAGCTCAGAGGCTGCCCCCAAAGGGTTCTATCTGTTGTCAAGGGACTGTCTGTCTGACACTTGCAGGGGACTCAGTTCTGGCTGTGTTTGCATGAACAGATCCTAAGGCTATCTCTGGAGGAGTAAAGTGCTGCTTTAATGTGCTGTTGGGTCGAGTCTAACCCCATGTGCAACAGGGTAAAACCCTGCCGGTTTTGCTCCATCCTCATAGTTGGTGTCATGCTTGAGACCACTGTTGCGCCACACTGTAGTGGTCAGGATGTGTCTACTTGGCTACTGCATGTTTGGCTGCTGTATGAAGTGGCAGGGCGGGGCCTGTGGTGGCTTCCTGCCCTCAGCTCTCATTTCTCTGCCCTCCACCACCTACTTTCTGTCTGCTCATGTAGCCAGCAGCTCCTGCTCTGTCCTCTGGAGTCTGGTTCCTGGACCTGAACAAGCAGCTGTTGGATTCACCAAGTCTTCCAGGTGGCTCTTGAGAGTCCTCTTCCCTGACCTGCTGTTCCTGGGTTTGCCAGCTCCTGCCGCTCTGTGAATCAGCAGAGACCTCACAGTCTTGCTGCCAGCTTGGGATCTGCCAACTTGCACAGCTGGTGATCTAGAACTCTGGTCTCTGACCTGCTGATCTTCACCAGCTCCCATGGCCACGGGAGGCTTGTACCAGGACATGGGATGTTCACCTTCTACAATTGCGTGAGCCCTTACCTTTATAGATAAGTCTTTCCTTGTGCTTTGTATATGAGTCTTTCCTTGTACATATATGTGTTACGGTTTTGCTTCCCTAGAAAACCCAGCCTAAGACAATTTGGTACCAGGAGTGGTTCTAGGGGAACAAAACTGTAAAAATGAATCTTCTCAAATGGTTCTTGAGTCTGGCTAATATCCACACTGTTGCTAACCCTGCTCCTACCAGTAAAGAATATCATGCTAGTCCATGGGCCGAGGTGGAGGCACAGATCCACAAAATAGCACCACCAATCGATCAGATATTGGTGAAAAGTGACGCTCAGCCTGAAAACATGTGATAACTTTTCAAAATTATGTGAGGATGAGAAGTATAAGGAAGTTGGTGGGCTGGTCCTACTTGTATTACACAAACTGGTGAAAGAGATGAGCTCAGGGTTTCGGAATCAAAGCTCTCATCCCATGTAAGAGATCTCAAAACTTAACACTTGCGCTTTAAAAGAAAACTTCATTACCTGTAATGGCACAGCCGATACTGCCGAAAGCCAAACCCAGATGCTTATCATTCGAGTGGCGGAAATTGCAATGCCAGCTCAATTGCCAGTCTCGAGAGGTTTCTAAAGTGAGGACATTGATTGGGAAAAAAATGGGACCTTGAAACTTGGAATGGAGACATATGGGCAGAAGATAAGGAACCTGGAGAGACTGAGCCCCCAACGTCCAGTGAAACAGTCCTGCCAGAAGACTCACACCCATGTGAAGAGATTACTTCATATTTGTCTGCTAAATCAACCTGCATTATCCCCTCCACTCCAATCTAATGAGATTAGCCGTAGTCCAGTTGCTACTAAACAGCACCTGCCCGAGTCATTGCCTAGGGCATGGCCTGAGGCATATGCTTTAGAGACCATGTTGAGGGTTCTAAAAACACTTCTACACTACCCATTTTGGCTTCTAGACCTGTAACTGGACTTAAGTCCCAGCTAGCCCTGAAAGGTGAAGTACAAAATGTGACCCAAGAGGAGATATGGTATACTCCAAAGGAACTACTTGACTTCTCTAATAGGTACAAACAGAAACCTGGGGAACATGCATGGGAATGTTGCTAAGGGTGTGGGCTGATGGGGCAAGCAACATAAAGTTGGATCAGTCTGAATTTCTAGACATGGGCCCACTGAACACAGATTCTTCATTCAGTGTTTCTGCTCGAGAAGTTAGGAAAGGACGTAATAGTTCGTTTGGCTGGATTGCTGAAGCACGGATGATGTGGTGGCCTACACTCAATCAAGCTGAATTGCCAGACTTGCCTTGGTGTACTGTAGAAGAGGGCATCCAAAGGCTTACAGAAATTGCATGTTAGAGTGGATTTATTCCGTTAGACCTTCAAATCCACACACAGAATGTTCAGACACAACTTTTACCACAGCTGTGAGAAACAAATCTGTGAAGGCAGCTCCAGGATCCTTGAAGACTGCTGTGATTGCCATTTTATGTAAATCAGATATGACAGTGGGAGCTGCCCTGACTGAATTAAGACACCTAACTACAATGGGGCTGACTGGACCCCATGGTGGTAGGGGTCAAGTGGCTTCACTCAATCGACCAAGATAAGGTGTGCGTGCTTACAGTAATGGACAGTGGAGGCAAAATAGTAATCATAATAGTATGACCCATATGGACATATGGAACTGGCTACTTAGTCATAGTGTCCCTAGGAAATAGACAATAAACCTACTAAATATTTACTTGATCTGTGTTTTAGTCAGCTAGGGCTGCTCTAACAGAAATACCACAGAGTGGATGGCTTTAACAAAGAAGGTTTATTCTTACACAGTCCAGTAGGCTACAAGTCCAAATTCAGGATGTCTGCTCCAGGAGAGAGCTTTCCCCGTAGTTGGCTCTGGAGGAAAGGCGGTATTGCATCAGTCTTTGTCCAGGGAGCTTCTTGGTGCAGGAACCCTGGTGCTGCTTACTTGATGGTGTGAGGTTCCTAGTTCTCAGCCCGCTTCCCTTTCCTTTTATTTCTTGAAGGATGAAAGGATTAAGGGTGAGGCAAGCTATACTCCAGGGAAACTCCCTTCACAGTGGAGCAGGGAGGTGATCTTCTGAAGGGATTTACAGTCCCACCCTAATCCTTTTACAGCATAGGAAAACCACAAAATGGAGGACAGTCAGAAGACACTGGGAATCATGGTCCAGCCACATGGCTACACCTATTTTTGAGGGGGGCGGACACGGAATTCAATCCATGACAATTTGTATGAACGGATGAATTCTAGGTCAGGTGAACAGCAGTCTAACTCAAATTGTCAGAACAGAGTCACGGTCCCTCAATGAATTTGCAGACGAGTGAGTTTAAGAACCCACAACCCCTTAAATGAAGGGGAGGCCAGGTCCCTTTGAGGAAATACCCTGCAAAAAATTTATACTGTTAATCTTTCTCCTGCCCTTCCCCAAAGGGATCTATGGCCTTTTACAAGAGTGACTGTTCATTGGGGAAAAGCAAATAATCAGACTTTTCAGAGACCACTGGATACTGGCTCTGAACTGGCACTAATTCCAAGAGACCCAAAACGTCACTGTGGCCCATCAGTCAGAGTGGGGGCATATGGAGGTCAGGTTATTAATGGAGTCTTGGCTCATGTTTGCCTCACAGCAGGTTCAGTGGGTGCCTGAGCCTATCCTATAGTGATTTCCCCAGTGCCAGAATGCATAATTGGAATAGATGTACTCAGCAATTGGCAGAACTCCCACAGTGGATCCCTGACAAACATAATGAGGCCTATTATGGTGGGAAGAGTCAAATGGAAGCCACTAGAACTGTCACTGCCTAGGAAAACACTGAACCAGAAGCAATACTGCATTCCTGGACAGACTGCAGAAATTACTGCCAACATCAAGGACTTGATGGATGCCAGAGTGGTGATCCCCACCACATCCCCATTCAACTTGCCTGTTTGGCATGTGCGAAAACCAGATGGATCTTGGAGAATGACCATAGATTATCACAAACTTAATGAGGTGGTGACCCCCATTGCAGTTGCTGTTTCAGATGTATTTTCATTGCTTGAGCAAATTAATACATCTCCTGGTACTTGGTATGCAGCTATTGATCTGGCTAATGCTTTCTTCTACATACTTGTTTCCAAAGACCACCAGAAACAGTTTGCATTCAGCTGGCAAGGCCAGTAATACACTTTCACTGGCCTGCCTCAGTGGTACATTAACTCTCTGGCCCTATGTTGTAATTTAGTCCGTAAGGACCTTGTTTGTTTTTCTCTCTCCCATAAGATGTGACACTGGTTCATTACATAGATGACACTATGCTGACTGGACCTAGTGAGGAAGAAGTATCAGTGATTCTAGATTTATTGAGTATTTACATGCTAAAGGGCAGTAATTTAATCCCACAAAAATTCAGGCACCTTCCAACTCAGTGAAATTCCTAGGGGTCCAGTGGTGTGGGGCATGTCACAATATTCCTTCTAAAGTGAAGGATAAATTACTGCACCTGACTTCTCTGACAACTAAAAAGTGGCATAGCACCTAGTGGATCTCTCTGGATTTTAGAGGCAACATATTCCTCATCTGGGTGTGCTACTTTTGAGTGGGGCCCAGAACAAGAGAAGGCTCTGCAACAGGTTCAGGCTGCTGTGCAGGCTGCTCTGCCACTTGGGCCATACGATCCAGCTGATCCAATGGTGCTTGAGGTGTCAGTGGCAGGTAGAGATGCTGTTTGGGGTCTTTGGCAGGCCCCTATTAGTGAATCACAGTGCAGACCTTAAGGAGTTTGGAGCAAAGCTCTGCCATCCTCTGCAGGAAACTACTCTCCTTTTGAAAAACAGCTTCTGCCTTCTTACTGGGCCTTAGTAGAAACTGAATGCTTAACCATGGGACACCAAGTCACCATGTGTCCTGAGCTGCCTATCATGTTGTCTGACCCACAGAGTCATAAAGTTGGATGAGCACAGCAGCACTCCATGATTAAATGGAAGTGGTATGTACGAGATTGGGCCGTGTGGTACCTGAAGGCACAAGTAAGTTGCATGAGGAAGTGGCCCACATGCCCATGGTCTCCACTCCTGTAATATTACCCTCCATCTCCCAGTTTGCATCTATGGCCTCACAGGGAGTTCCTTAGGACCAGTTGACTGATGAAAACTCGTACCTGGTTTACAGATGGCTATGCATAATATGGTGGCACCTCTCAGAAGTGGACAGCAGCAGCACTACAGCCCCATTCTGGGAACTCCATGAAGGACAGTGGTGAAAGCAAATCCTCCCAATGGGCAGAACTTCAAGTAGTGCATCTGGTTGTTCATTTTGGTTTAAGTGGCCAGATGTGCAGCTGTATACTGATTCACGGGCTGTGGTCAACAGCTTGGCCAGTTGGTCAGGGACTTTGAAGACACATGATTGGAAGACTGGAGACAAGGATTTATGGGAAAGAGTGACCTGACCCACTCCCTGAGTGGGTCAAAGAAGTAAAGATGTTTGTGTCTCATGTGAATGCTCATCATAGTGACCTCAGCAGAGGATGAGTTTAACAATCAAGTGGATAAGATGACGCATTCTGTGGGAACCAATCATCCTCTTTCCCCGGCTACCCCTGTCATTGCTCGATGGGCTCATGAACAAAGTGGCCATGGTGGCAGGGACAACGGTTATGTATGGGCCTAGCAACATGGACTCTTGCTCACCAGCACTGACTCGGCTACACCCACATCTTGGGATTCGCCGACCTACACAGCCGGTGATCTAGAACTGTGGTCTCTGACCTGCTGACCTTGGGTTCACCAGCTTCCGTGGCCATGTGAGGCTTGTGCCAGGACATGGGATGTTTAGCTTCTACAGTTGCATGAGCTGTTTCCTTTATATATGTCTTTCCTCATACTTTGTATATAAATCTTTCCTTGTACATACGTTACCGTTTTTACTTCCCTAGAAAACCCGCCGAAGACATACTGCGTCACTCCATCTTGTTGAAAGTCTTCCTTTTCTTTGACCCCTCTACTTTGTCAAGCACGATGTCCTTTGCCAGAGCCTGGTCCCTCCTGGTAACATGTCCATAGTACGTGTCAAGACTCCCTATCCTCACTTCTAAGAAACATCTTGGCTGAACTTGCTCCAAGACAGATTTTGTTCTTTGGGCTGTCCATGGAATATTCAATATTCTTCTCCAACACCACGACACAGAGGTGTCAAATCTTCTTTGGTCTTCCTAATTCATTGTCTAGCTTTCACAAACATATGAGGTGACAGAAAACACCACGGCTTGGGGCAGGTGCATTTTTGTCTTCAAGGTGACATCTCTGCTTTTCAACACTAAAGAAGTCCTTTGCAGCAGATTTTCCCAAGGCAATGTATCATTTGATTTCTTGACTGCTGCTTCCATGGATGTTGTTTGTGGATCCAAGTAAAATGAAATCTCTGACAATTTCAATCCTTTCTCCATTTACCATAATGTTGCTCACTGGTCCGTCTGTGAAGATTTTGTTTTCCTTCTGTGAAGGCGTAATTCACGCTGAAGGCTGTAGTCTTCTGTCTTCATCAGTAAACACATCAAGTCCTCTTCACTTTCAGGAAGCAAAGTTGACATATTTTTTATAACAGGACGCCTTTCTACCCATCATTGCTTTGCTGTTCTTAGGTGCCGTCGAGTTACTGCTGACTGATAGGGACCTCGTGCTCATGGAATCAAACACTGCTTGGTCCAGGGCACCCTCCCCACCGTTAGGTTTGAGTCCACTGCTGTAGCCACTGTGGCAATTCACTCTTTGAGGGTCCTTCTCTTCTTTGCTGACTCTTTCCTTTACCAAGTGTCATGGTTGGAATTGTGTCCCCCCAAAAATGTGCACAGCCACGTAGCTGGGATATGGTTCCCAGTATCTTGGGACTGTCCTCCATTGTGTGGTTTTGCTAACCTGTATGTTAAAGGATTAGGGTGGGGCTGTAAATGCCTGCTGTAGGGGGAGTTTCCCTGGAGTATGGCTTGCCTCACCCTTAATGCTTTTAGCTTGCAAGGAATAAAAGGAAAAAGAAACAAAGGACAATTTGAGAACCTCGCTACCATCAAGCAAGCAGCACCGGGAGCACAGTGTGTCCTTCAGACCAGAGGTTCTTGTGTCAGGACGCTCCCTGAACAAAGACTGATGCAATACTGGACTTTCCTCCAGAGCCGACAAGGGGAAAGCCTTTCCCTGGAGCGGACACCCTGAATATGGACTTGCAATCTACCAGACTGTGTAAGAATAAATCTTTCTTTGCTAAAGCCATCCAATTGGTGGTATTTCTGTTAGAGGAGCCCTAGCTGACTAAAACACCAAGTATGATGTACTTCTCCAGGGACTGATCCCTGCTGATAATATGTCCAAAGCATGTGAGATGAAGTTTTGTCATGCTTGCTTTTAAAGAGCAGTCTGGCTGTACTTCCTCCGACACAGACCTGTTCCTTCCTTTGCCAATTCATGGTATATTCAATACAGGGCTTGACAACTAAGTCCACAAACTTAATAGTTCCAAGTGCTACACACCTCATTTCTGAATATCACTATGGTAACCTTCGAAGTACTCCCCTTGGGAAAACATGCACCCACGCCAGAGCCTAGTCCACCCTTCAAAGCAATTACGGAACTCTTTCTGCAATGGCCATTGTGCACAATGGCAAAGTGGCAAGCTCGTGAAATTGTGTAGTTGTCTGTGAGGAAGTCTTTAGCCAGTAAACAAATAACTATATTGGAACATCCTCCCTACTCAGCTGATCTGGCTCCCAATGACTTTTTTCTTTACCCAAAGACAAAGGAAATACTAAAAGGAAGACATTTTGATAACATTCAGGACATGAAAGGTAATACAGCAGTTCTGATGACCATTCCAGAAAAGGAGTTCCAAAATTTCTTTGAAGGATGGACTAGGCACTGGTGTTGGTGCACAGTTTCCCGAGGGGAGGAATTCAGGGTGACTGCAGTGACACTCAGCAATGAGGTATGCAGCACTTTTTCTATGAGTTTGTCAACTTTATTGGTAGTCCTTGTATTCTTAACGTGTACCACAATTCAGAGGCATCAGTTTTTGCTTCTTTATTCACGGTCCAGCTTTCACATACATGAGTCGACTGAAAACACCCTGGCTTGTATCAGGTGCACCCTAGGCTTCTATGCACTAATATGGTCTATACCTTTACTTTTTGACAGTGTCGTGGATAAGTCTTATAATCATCTCCATAGAGATGTCTTTGGCTGATTTATGCAACAGGACTTTATGCTCCTTGGTTACTTTGGTACCTTCTGAAAGATTTTTTGTCATTCCAAGTCCTTTAGAAACTCAGATTTTGACTTCGTGGATCTCTGCATTTATTTCTGTTCTTATGTTTCTCTTCATTTCTTTCTCTCCTTTTTTGCTGTTGCTTTTCCTTCCCTGCCTCCTGGAGTTGGATGGTTACTTTATTTCCAACCTTTCTTCTTTTCTAATGGAAATATCTTCTCAGAAAGCCCACTGCAGCACTGTAACTGCCAACCGCATGCTAACTACAGGACAGAGCAGAACTGCCCGACAGACTTTCCAAGGGGCACCGGATTTGACCTGTGGACCTTTTTATTAGTGGCTGTAGCACTTAACTACCTCACCACGGTTTCCAGGAAAATGTACTAGGTACTATTTTTTCCCTTCTAAGCTGTATCCACAAACTTTACTAGGTAATACTTTGCTGCAGCTCAGTTTTAAGTATTTTCTAATTTTGCTTCTGAGTTTTCTTTGATCTATTGATAGGTTTATGTGTTAAATTCCTAACTGCATAGGTTTTCTTCTCAACAGCATTTTTATTGATTTCTAACATAAGTGAGATATCTCAATTGATATTCCACCAATTCCTGGCGCCTTGTTTTTTGCCAGTACCTTCAATGCACTTCAACTTCCTCCTTCGGTACCATGGGTTCCTGATCATACTGTACCATAATTGTGTTCAAAAAGAAATAAATGGTCTATTCAATATCCTTCTATGTAGATTACTTGAAATTTCTTCAATGCTGTAGTTTGTGGGCATTTGTTTATGTGCTCAGCTACATGGCCATTAGAGCAACTTGTTTTGTTCACATCGCATATGTCTTTTTATGATGCTCTTCTTTTCACATGCTTGGAGAGGCAACTACAATTCCCTGTCTTGAAGTAAATTGGTCCATGACTCTCTTTCCAGGTGACATGATGTTGTAAGTCCAATATTAGCCTCCAACAGGGCGAGAATTTTCATCTCTTCCTGATGAATTGAACCCTGGAGACAACGGAGAGCCTATTTTCACCCTAATAATGCTTTCTAGATCTATTATACAAAAGCAGAGAGAATGCTGGAAGAAAGCCCTGTGTGGCCACCAACCAGCCTCAGAAATAGTCCACTCAAGGGACATCTTATTTCATTCCCATTCTCTCCCAGACAATTCTGAAGCAAATTCCAGTCATCGTATTATCTGTTTATATTTTAATGACTGTTGCACTAAATCTGCTTTAGCTGATTTTTTTGGTATGCCATATTTGGTTTGGGTAACTACCTTTCCTTTGGTTTTCCAACCTTTCTACACAGTCTTGTGCTTTAGATGCAGCGCTTTGGTTAAGAGCATGCCTACACTTGCTTCTAGTTCACTCAGTCTCTGTGTCTTAGTCTGTTGGTTTTACTCATCATCTTTATGGTAGATTGTGACTTATTTGGAATTACTCGGTATTTGTTGATTTCTCTTTTCCTGAATTTCTACCTTTCAATGGTTTCTTTCAGATTTATTTATTTTTATTGTGATTAAGTGAAATCCACATTAAACTTACCCACCCACCTATCTGCAGCTCCTTCTGCCCTCCTTGCCTGGTGACAGCACACTCCTACTTTTCATTCTATACTTGAGCACTCTTAACAATCTCCTGCCCCTCCTCTCTACCCTCTTCTCTCCCCTCTAGTCAGACAAGTAGGACAGCATCCTATAAATACATACAACACACCACACTGTCACGTTGTGTCCCCACGTCCAGTCCATTTTTGTCCAAAGAGTTGACCTCAGCAGCGTTTTCTGGTCAGGGACAGCAGCAGGTCTAGGGTCCATGCTCCCAGGGGAACACTCAGGATGTCAGACCAATTGTGGTCTTTTAGTAGAGTTCTTGAGCTGTACCTCCCTTTCTCGTGTTGCCATAGGGACTCAACATTGTGTGCCCCATCACAACTGTCTTTGGTGCTGACCAGGTACCATCTGACTGAGTTCTTCTGGTCACATCTTGATACAGTCACCCATTCACATGGGTCTGTCTCCTGGGCTCTTTTTTCCCCATGTCTTCTTGGTGATCATCTATTCCAGTTGAGTTGGGACGACTTGTGTACCTTGGATGGCAGATCGCTAGCTTTTAAGACCCCGGGTGCCACTCACCAATTTGGACTGCAGAAGATTCTCATAGCAATAGACTACTTTTGCCAACTTGCCTTGATGTCACCTGAGAGCATGGTCCCTAAGCCCCTGCTACTCTACCTTGCAAAACTGGGTGGAGATTAGAAGAGTTTTCAGTTTATGGTGAAGTCCAGTTAGGTTGACCGACTTTCTACTGTGTGCTGTCACTGCATTTGCCTAACCAAATTTCTATCAACTATCTAATCTTATGTAGATTGACTGATTTATTTAAAAATAAAATTTCCCTATTTTTTTCCAAAAAAGCAAGGATGTCACTTTAAGAACTAAGGTGCACCTAGCCGAAGCTATGGTATTTTCAGTTGCCTGTAGGCATGCTAAAGCCACAGTAAAGAAGACCAAAGAATTGATGCCTGTGAGTTAGGGTGTTGGCAAATAATACTGAATATACCATGGACTGCCAGAATAAATGTCTTAAAACAACTACAGTCAGTACACTCCTTAGAAGCAAGGGTAGTGAGATGTCACCTCACATATTTTGGACATATTATCAGGAGGGACCAGTCCCTGGAGAACAACACTGTGCTTGGTACAGTAGAGGATAAATGAAAAAGACCTTTCATGAGATGGACTGACACACCAGGGGCAGAAACAGCTTCCAGCATTAACAGTGACTGGAAGGACATGTGGGGCTGGCCAGGGTCTTCTGGTGTATGGTGGGTTGACAGGAGTCAGAACTCACATAGTGGCACCCAAGAACAAAACAATGCTTTAAATTTTACTCCAAAATTTTACTTTAGCAAAGGGTTTAATAAACTCTGAAGTTGATGAGAATCTCCAGGCCTTTTCTAAGCAGAGCACGGGCTTTAAAACACTGTAAATGCACGTAAGCCCTTCCCACCAGCATTGTTTTGGCGTCCGGCATTCCTTGACTTCTAGCTTTGTTTTTTCATCACTAAACTGTGTTTGAGTCAACTGACCATTGACTTAGGGTTTTTGCTTTTTGTTTTTTTTTTTTGGCTTAACTATTTCTTGTCATTTTAGAATCATTTTCCTTTTTCCTTGTAAAACACAGAGTTTAGTGAGGGTGTGCTGGGCCCAACACGGCCTTACTCTGCCTTGGTCCCTTAGTATCAGTTTAGCTGATGATATAATTCCAGGAAGACAGCTGTGTTTTCTTAGCACGTTTAATGTGCTGTTCTCCTGTTTCCTGCCCCCTTAATTGCTCTGGCCTTAGTTACTATGGACTTCCAGAAGAACAGACAGGTCTGTCATGGCAGTACAGTCACAACCGTCCTTAGAAGGATGAAGAGACATCGTCTCACATACGTGGGCCATTATCACGAGGGAACAGTCCTGGAGAAGGACATCATGACTGGTAGAGAGTCAGCAAAAATGATGAAGACCCCCCAACGAGACGGGGTGAGACAGAGGCTGCACCAGTGGGGTCAAGGGTAACCATCATTGTGAGCAGGCACAGGACTGGACAGTATTTCACTCTGTTGCACACAGTGAGTTGGAACCAACTCAGTGGCACCTGACAACAACAGTTGATGCAGAGAAGTCTGAAGTCAGCCTTGTTGTTGCTTTCTTTCTGCTTTTAAACTCACTACTATACTTTGCATTTTCAATAAAGCGTGTCTTGGTTTCCATTTCTTTTTATCCTTGCGGGCATTCACTGTACGTCAGGAAACCAGAGTTATACTTTTATCACTTTGGGGCTTTTTTGCACTCTGGTTTCGGTGCCCCCCTTCACTTTTGGTTGTTGGGGGAAGTGAATATTTTCTTACAAACTCAGCTGTGCATTTCCCAGGGTATTTATAGGATTCAATAAGTGGGTGAGTTTTTTGGAAACTATACTTTGTTGATGGAAGTAGCAGTCACCTGTAGCCTCTCAGACACACCATGGGGTTGGATGCTTGTTTTTGATATATCTAGCATGGCTGAAAGATAAACTGTCGTCGTCTTCTTGATATCAGAGTTGTTGTGAGCTGCTGTACAGTCTATCTCTCGGTGACCCGAAGTCTGTAGGACAGAACTGCTCACAGGGTTCCAGGCTGAGATCTTTCAGATGCTGGTCGCCAGGCCCTTCTTCAGAGGCTCCTCTGGGGTGAGCTGACCACCTGCCTTCCAGCTGGTGGTCAACTCCTTAACCATCTCTACCACCCAGGGCTTCTCATGGCAGCGTCACAGTGGTAGACTGAGAAGGATTTTCAACTCTTACCTTTTTCCTATTCATTTTAAGGATGAAAAACTGAACAAAACATGGTCACTCTGCATCCCAGACCTCCCAAACTCCCTACCTGCTATTACTCTGCCACTAATATTAGCAAGCTGGGAAACCCTCAAACCCTCCATAATTCCAAAATTTCTTTAGCTTCTGAGATTTCTGTTTTATTTTTCCTCTTTCAAAATAAAAGCAAGGCTCTGTCAGAACAGTGTTGACAGGACTGGTGAGAGAGAAGAGGCCTGTTCCGCCTCTCTCTCAGCTATTAGGACAAGAGAGTCATTTACGGGGAAAATAAAGGGCAAAGCCCCTGTCGTCAAGTAAATTCTGACTCACGTTGCTGTTGTTCTCAGGTGCCGTCGAGTCAGTTCCAACACATAGTGACCCTATGCCCAACAGAACTAACCACTGCCCGGTCCTCTGCCATGTCCACAGTCTTTTTTATGCCTATGCTCATCATTGCAGCCACATGTCAATCCCTCTCAGGGGGGTCTTCCCCTTCTTCGCTGACTCCCCACTCTACCATACGTCATGTCCTCTATAGGAACTGACCCTCTGACATGTCCAAAGTGTGTAAGACGCACTGTTGGCGTCTCTGCTTCCAAAGAGCACTCTGGTTGTCCTCCTATGAGAACAGATCTGTTTGCTCTTGACAGTCCATGTTACAGTCAATATGTTTCCCCAATGCCACAATTTAAGAAGTCAATTCTTCTGTCTTCTTTGTTCACTGTCCAGCTTTCACGTGCATATGACACAACTGGAAACATCATGGCTTGGGTCAGGTGCACCTTAGTCTTCACGATGACATCTTTACTTTTCAATACTTTAAACAGGGGTATTGCAGCAAATTTTCCCAATGCAACACATCTTTTGATTTCTTGACTGCTGCTTCCATGGGCATTGATTGTGGACCCAATAAAATGAAAAATCCTTGAAAACCTCAATTGTTCCTCTGTTTATCACGATGCTACTTAATGATGCAGTTATGAAGATTTCTGAAGTTTTGCTGTTGCTGACATGCCATCCATATTGAAGGGGGTGGCCCTTGATCTTCATTAGTATTTAAAATCTTCTTCACTTTCAGCAAGTAAGGTAGTGTGATCTCCATAATGCAGTTTGTTAATGAGTCAGCCTAATCCTGATGCCTCTTTCTTCATATAGTCCAGCTTCTCAGATTATCTGCCAGGTATAGAGATTGAAAAGGTATGGTGAAAGGATACAACCCTGATGCACACCTGTCTGGATTTTAAACCATGCACTGTCCCCTTCTTCTGTACATACAACTGCCACTTGATCCACACAGGATTCCTCACAAGCACAAGGAGGTGTTCTGGAGTTCCCGCTCTCTGCAATGTTAGCCATAATTTATTACCCAGTCAACTGCCTTTGTATAGTCAATAAAACACAGGTAAACATCTTTCTGGTATTCTCTGCTTTCAGCCAAGATGCATCTGACATCAGCAATGACATCCCTAGTTCCACATCCTCTTCTGAATCTGGCTTGAATTTCCACCAATCCCTTGTCAATATGCTGTTCCAGTTACTTTGGGATGATCCTGAGCAAAATTTTATTTGCATGTGATATTGTTTGGTAATTTCCACATTTGGTTGGATCACCTTCCTTGGGAATTGTGCTTAAATATGGATTTCTGCCAGTCACTTGGCCAGGTAGCAGCCTTTCACATCGGTTGCAATAGACAAGTGAGCACTTCCAGCCCTGCATCCCTCTGTTGAAATATCTCAATTGATATTCTGTCAATCCCTGAAGCCTTGTTTTTTACCGGTGACTCCAATGCAGCTTTGACTTCTTCCTTCAGTACAATAGGCTCCTGATCATATGCTACCCACCCCTTCAAACGGCTAAGAGTGGACAGTTCTCTCTAGTACCATGACTCTTGAGTTCCTTCCATCTTCTTTTGATGCTCCCTGAGATGTTTAATACTTTCCCTGCTGAATCCTTCACTACTGCAACTTGGGCCTTGAATTTTTTTCTTCAGTTCTTTCAGCTTCAGAAACACAGAGCATATTATTCCATTTTGTTTATTTCCAGGTCTTTGCACGTCATTATAACACTTTGTCTTCTCAAGTTAAAATCTGCTGTTCAGTTCTTTTACTTTGTCATTTCTTCCTTTAGCTTTAGCTGCTTGATGTTCAAAAGCAAGTTTCAGAGTCTCTTCTGACATCCAGTTTGGTCTTCTCTCTCTTTTCAATGACCTCTTACTTTCCTCATGGATGATGCCTTTGATGTCACCCCAGAGTTCGTCATTAGGGGTCAACACATCAAATCTGTTCTTGAGATGGTCTCTAAACTCAAGTGGAATATACACAAGGTCACACTTCGGCTCTTCTAATTTTCCTGCTTCAATTTCCACATAAGCATATGAGCAATCGCATACGAGCAACTGAGGGTCTGTGCGACAGTCAGCACACAGCTGGCTGCTGCTATGGAGCATCTCCTCATGTTTTCCCACAGATGTAGCTGATTCGGTGGCTGTGTATTCCATTTGGTGCAGTCCATCTGTATAGTCGTCATTTGTCTTTTAAAAAAGTCTTTGCAATGAGGAAGTCATTGGTCTTGCAAAATTCTACCATGCAATCTCTGGCAATATTTCTGTCACCAACACCGTATTTTCCAACTAACGATCCTTCTTCTTTGTTTCCAACTTTTACATTCCAGTCACCAGTAATTATCAAGGCATCTTGACTGCATGTTCAGTCAATTTCAGACTGCAGAGGCTGGTAAAAATCTTCAATTTTTTCATTTTCGGCCTTAGTGGTTGCTGCATAAATTTCAATAATAGTCATACTAACTGGATTTCCTTGGAGGTATATGGATATTATCCTATCACTGATACCATTGTACTTCAAGACAGATCCTGAGATGTTCTTTTTGATGATGAACTCAACACCATTCCTCTTCAAGTTTCTGTTCCCGACATAGTAGACCACAGGACTGTATGATTCCAGGTGGCCAATACCGGTCCATTTCAGCTCACTAATGCTCAGGATATCTATGGTTATGCATTCCATTTCACTTCTGATGATTTCCAATTTTCCTACATTCATACATTGTACATTCCACATTCTATTAATGGATGTTCGCAGCTGCTGCTTCTCGAGTCATGCCACATCAGCAGATGAAGGTCCTGAAGACTTTATATTGCATCCATGTCATTCAGACCAACTGTACTCTGAGGAAGCAGCTCTTCCCTCGTCATCTTCTGAGGGCCTCCCGACCTGGGGGCTCACTTCCCAGCACTACATCTGACAGTGTTCCACTGCTACTCCTAACATTTTCACTGGCCAATTCTTTCCAAAAGTGGACTGTTGGGTCCTGACGACGATGGGTGACTCTGCTGGTACCTACATAGCACGGACATAGCTTCCAGCATGACAGCTTCTTCTGACTCATGGTGACCTATTTATAGGGCAGAGCAGCACTGCCCCAAAGAATCTCAAAGGAGTGAGTGGCAGACTTCAGCCACAGACCTCTTGGTTAGCAGATGAAGCACTTCACTACCACACCACCAGGGTTTCCAGTGAGGAGACTTGAGCTGCAGACCTCTTGGTTAGCAGACGCAGCACCTTACTAAAATGTCACCAGGGTTTCCGGTTAGGAGAAAGACCCCCCCCAACAAAAAATTCAAAGTTCATGAGATGAAGCTTGCTTACTTCCTGTCAAAAAAGTAGCCTTCCAACTGGACCAGGGCTAGGAAGCATGATCTTGGGGGACATCGTGCTCAATCAGCATAACATAATTTATCAAGATGTTCTGCATTCTAATTTGGTGAGTAGCAGTTGGGGTCTTAAAAGCAAACGAGAGGCCATCTAACCAATAAGCTCCACAATAAATCCACAAACCTAACTGTTCTAAGTGCTACACACCTCATAACTATCACTACAGTCACCTTTGAAGTCCTCCTCTTGGGAAGGTACAGACTCGTTGACCCTTCAAAGCAATTTTGGAACTCTTCAGGAATGGACATTGCCAACAGTGGCATGTTAGTTCAGTCTGCAAATTGTGTAACTGTGAACAAGTCCTCAGACAGTAAACGTAACTGTATTGGATCACCCTCCCTATTCACCTGATCTGGCCCCAAATGACTTTTTTCTATATCCAAAGATAAAGGAAATACTGAAAGACATTTTGGTGACACTGAGGGTATCAAAGGTAACACCATGACAGCTCTGAGGGCCATTTCAGACAACAAAAGTTCCAAATTGCTTTGAAGGATGGACTAGGTGCCAGCGTCAGTGCATAGCTTCCCAAGGGGAGTACTCCAAAGGAAACTCTAGTGCTATTCAGCAATGAGGTATAGCACTTTTTCTAGGATGAGGTCACGAACTTAACTGGCAGTCCTTGTGTGTCTACTAGTCCCATCTCACCTGGAGCAGGGGAGAAGGAAGCAAACCAAAGACACAAGGGGAAGGTGAGTCCAAAGGACTAGAGGCCCACACCTCCACAGCCTCCACCAGACCGAGTCCAGCACAACTAACCGGGGCCTGGCAACCGCCACCAACTGCTCAGACAGGGATCACAATTGAGGGTCCCAGACAGAGTGGGAGAAAAATGTGGGACACAATCCTACCTCACAGAAGAGACCAGACTTACGGACTTGACAGATGTTGGAGAAATCCTCAGAGTAGGGGTCCCTGACACCCTTTTGACTCAGTGGTACAGTCACTCCTGAGGTTCACCCTTCAGCTCAAGACGAACAAGCCCAGAAAAGAATTCATAGCACGTGGAAGTCAACCATGTACATGAGATTTAAAGGGCACACCAGCCCAGGTTCAAGGACAGGAAGACAGACGGAGGCAGGAAAGCTAGATGGTAGGGAACAGGTAACTCAAGCTGGGAGAGGAGCAGGTGGACACACTGCATGGCTGACAACCAAGGTCACAAAACACCATGTGTGTTAACTGTTCAATGAGGATGTAATTTGCTCTTGAAACCTCCATATAAAACACAAACATGCACCACACACACAAATCTTCAGTGACCCAAAAGCAAAACCCTAATGTGCTGCTGTGCGGTTGACCGTGACTTGCAGGCACTCTACAAGACAGAGCAGAACCACCCCACTGAGTTCCCCGGCCTGTGCAGCTTTACGGAAGCCAACTGGCCCATCTGTCTTCCCTGGGTCCATGGAAGGGCTAGAATCACCTGTCTTCTGGCTGAGCCCTCCACCACTGCAGCCCCAGTGCACCCTCCAGTTCCCAAAGGAAGGTGAGTGCACCTCCCAAACCTGTCATAATGAACTAACACACTGAGTGGCTTAAACAAGGTTACCCTCACGAGGTCTCGGTGGCCAGAAATCTGTGACCGTGGTATGGGCGGGGCCACACTCTCCCGAGGGTCCCCCTGGCCTCTCCCAGCATCTGCTGGGCACAGCATGGCCGCATCACTCCACTGTTGATGTTCCTCCTTCTCAGTGTCCCCACTGCACGTCTCTGTTTATCAGGAAACTGGTCATTGGCTTCAGAGCCTACCTGGTTAATCCAGGATGATGTCATGTTCCAACCTCAATTCCATCTGGAAACAGCCTTTCCCAACAAGCTCTCACTGAGTTTAGGACATGGACATAGTTTGGGGAACAGAGGCCAGCCCCCCACAGCAGGACCGATGTCATTGCTGTGAGGAACCTGCTCAGTGTGCCCTGTATCTGTGCCCTCAGGTCCTAGGACACCTGGAGTCCAGCTTCAGCAGCCAGCCACTGGGTGCTGTAAAGGAGGCAGGGTGGTGTCCTGGGCTGGGCACAGGTAGGAGAAAAAGGTGGTGTTGTCCATCCAGCAAGGGCAGCACCCACCTCAGGGGAGAAACCGTTTCTCTCCTGAAGCCCCCATCTGTGCACTGCGCTGGCAAAGGGCAGTGCCCAACAGCAGAGGACGGAAAACACTGGGTCCATTCTCCTCTTCCGAGGGAGCCAGCGGAAGAAATGGGAAGCTGAGTCAGAGTTCCAGTGTCACCTTGAGGCCTCTTGGCACCCCAGGGGTTCAAGACAGAACCAGCCATAGACCAGGACTGGGCATCCATCTGGCAGGCATCTGGGTGGTGGAGATCTGGGTGGGATAGGGCCTGTGTGGCCCTGAGAAGCTGAAACTCGAGAGGCAGCGAGGGTCTGTGGACTTGGGGCTGATAGCCTGGTGTCAGGCCAAGGGTTCTGAGGCCCAGAGAAGAGGGCGCGTGGGCAATGCCAAAGGAATGGGCCTGGGGTTAGCGTGCTGGGAGAACTGCAAATTCTAGGGTCCTGGGGACAGTGAGCCCTGAGGAGAGCTGCAGAGCGATGCTTCTGGGCGGGGGGGGGGGGGCCGGGGGCAGTGGCTCTCAGGAGACGAGAGCACCTTCCAGGAAACCAGGTGCTCCCTTACCTCACTGACAAACCAGCCCCACTTTTCTCTCCAGCCCATAACAGTCTCCCAGCATCTCACCAGGCTCTAGACTTCACATTTCTAACAGATGAACTGCTGTGAATCCTGAGAGATTGTGAGCTCTCTGTGTCCTACAGTGAGACCACAGCTCTGTGTGGAGGCGACATTTATTACAAGAGGCCTAAACACCACGGGAAATGATTGTTTGACCAACAAAACCACAGGTGACAACACCCTGACCACTTTAGGGACTCTCTGAGCTTTTCTACCTCCTACTTTACACAAAAGTGGAGAATCTGCTTACTCAGCCTTTTTGGCTGCATTGGTACTCAGGGGGAGAAAAAGGGGTCAGCAGGGTTGCTGTGAAGGCCCTCAGAGCTGGGGAGGTGGAAGTGGACGGTAGCCACATTTCCTTCTGCTGAGTCTAACGAGGCCTGACTTGATGCTGAAGGCTCGACCACACGCCCCACAGAAATGGGGCTTCTCCTGATTACATCCTCTGGGGTGTGATGAGGACTGACTTGCAGCCGAAGTCTCACCCACACTCCCTGAAGACACAGGGCTTCTCCCACAGTGTGTTCTCTTGCGTGTGATGAGGTTTGACTTCTTACTAAAGCCTCGACCACACTCCCCACAGAGGGCTTCTCTCCTGAGTGTGCCTTCTGGTGATTAATGAGGCTGTACTTGACACTAAAGCCTCGGCCACACTCCCTGCAAACATACGGCTTCTCCCCTGAGTGTGTCCTCTGGTGTCGGAGGACGACTGACTTGTGACTAAAGCCTCGCCCACACTCCCTGCAGACATAGGGCTTCTCCCCTGAGTGTGTCCTCTGGTGTTGGATGAGGCCTGACTTTTGACTAAAGCCTCGCCCACACTCCCTGCAGACATAGGGCTTCTCCCCCGAGTGTGTCCTCCGGTGTTGGATGAGGAATGACTTTCGACTAAAGCCTCGCCCACACTCCCTGCAGACATAGGGCTTCTCCCCTGAGTGTGACCTCTGGTGTTCGATTAGGCCTGACTTGCGACTAAAGCCTCGCCCACACTCCCTGCAGACATAGGGCTTCTCCCCTGAGTGTGTCCTCTGGTGTTGGAGGAGGACTGACTTGTGACTAAAGCCTCGCCCACACTCCCTGCAGATATAGGGCTTCTCCCCTGAGTGTGTCCTCTGGTGTCGGAGGAGGACTGAATTTTCACTAAAGCCTCGCCCACACTCCCTGCAAACATAGGGCTTCTCCCCTGAGTGCGTCCTCTGGTGTGTGATGAGGACTGACTTGTGACTAAAGCCTCGCCCACACTCCCTGCAGACATAGGGCTTCTCCCCTGAGTGTGTCCTCTGGTGTGTGATGAGATCTGACTTGTGACTAAAGTCTCGCCCACACTCCCTGCAGACATAGGGCTTCTCCCCTGAGTGTGTCCTCTGGTGTCTGATGAGATGTGACTTCCACCTAAAGCCTCGACCACACTCCCTGCAGACATAGGGCTTCATCCCTGAGTGCGTCCTCTGGTGTCTGGTGAGGTGTGACTTCCGACTAAAGCGCTGTCCACATTCTCCACACTTGATTTTTGCAATTTCTGAGATTCCTCCCCTCAGGAACAATGTCTCTGTGTCCTCAGGATTCACCTTCTGGCCTGGGCTGCTCTGTGTCTCTGTGGTTCTCTCACCCTCCCTAGAATGCCCCATCTGCCCTTTGTGGAGGCTGGAGCTGGCCTCTGAAATCCCCTCCTGTCTTGTCCTTTCAAACACTGGTCTGGACACATGTCCTATCTCGGGACCTTCAACTTTGTCATTCCAGTTGGGTTGCTCAGAATGCTGCTGCCTCCGATCCCCTGGATGGCGGTCCTCTGGTTGGAGGGGTCTTCTTGCAGGTGTTCCTGGGAAGGGTTGACAGGGGTGGCTGTGCTTCACGTGGTGGCAGAGGAATTTCGGAGTGGAGAAGGCCAGAGGGCAGGAGGGACACAGATGGATCTCTGGCCTTGCTTTTCCTGGAAGAGAAAGTTCTCAGTCAGAGGTGGGGGAGACGAGGCTGCCTGGCCCTCTGCATCATCTCCTGGAAAGGCCTCCCCTACATCCGCCTCCAAGTCTACTGTTCACTCCTTTTTATTCAATGCACCTTCCTCAGCCACCTGGGACCCCACATCCAGGGCCTTCTCTACATTCAGCCAGACAAGGGCCTTCCAGTGCCAACCGGAGGAAGCCTGACCCTTCTCTGCGGAGGTCCGCCATCAGCCTTGTAGACAAAGTCACGAGCTCCTGCAAATGACGGGCTGAAGCATCTCACCTGTGACATGTTTTTTAGCCTACTGTCCTTGATATTATTTGGCTTCCTAATCAAATTTTCTTCAAAAAGATACCCCCTCCTCTCCTGGCACAAGGATCAGGGGAGATGCCTTCTGAGAGGGGCCCCTTTTTACTGCCCCCTTGGTCTATGAAATAATATCGGGAAAACTGTACAGGAATTTTCTGAGGAAAAAGAGCTCAGAGGAATGATTTCTAACACAGCCAGCTTGAGAGCAGCAAGGCCAGCCCAACCTCTACTGACTTCCCCCAACTGCACATCCCCACCCATGTGAAAGGAATTATCCTCTTTAGAACAGCTTGAGAAGAACATAGGGTGGGGGACAGTAGATGTTTACTATCCCTGCAGGAGGAGATAAAGAGGAAAGCAGGAACAAATAGAGATCATAAACTTTAGACCCTTCCTTGTGAACCTTTTAACCTTGAGGTATAAGTAGGGCTGATTGAGCTCGAGGCATCCATAGGCCATTATCTAAAAAGCTTTGACAGTTAAAAGGATCACCAGGTTTCAGTTAACTAATAGCTCATGTGGCAGGGTAAAAAATTACATCACCTCAAGACCACGAGGATTTTGGTTTCAAATTTGCCAACCACGAGGTTTTGGTTTTGAACTAGCCAATAGATTGTGTGGTCAGTGGGCAGGGTAAAATTCACGTCACTCTTACTATAAAAACAATAAAGACAGACAGCCTTCTCTCTTGCTCTCTGGGTCGGGCTGCCTTAAACCAGAAAAGTCTTTTCTGTCTCCTTGATTCATTTCCCGCCGCGCCTCTCCCTCCCTCCATGCGGGACCCTACAAAGTGTTGGGACCGGCTCCCGGCACTTCTCCCAGCTGGAACTCCCCCAAAGGCCTCTGTCTCCTAAGCCCTGTCACCACTTAGACACGGAGTGGGCAGCTATGTCTCTCTCCTGAGAAGTGCTGCTCTCGATGTCCTAGGTGGAACCCTCTCTGGTGGCCTTTCCTACAAGGCTCCTGAGTCAGGAGCCCTCGGCTAGGAGGTTTCCACATGGGAAGACAGTGTGGAGCAGTGGTTAGACAGCACATGTGCATGAAGGCGCCTCCCGTGCGTCACTGGCTCTTATCCTGATCTTGAAGCCGTGGAATTCACAGCTCTCTTTCACCATGGAGGCACGTGTGATTTTCCGTCAATCGCACCACCCTGTTTTCTGTGGACAGCGTTCCTCCATCAGCCATTTGATGAGAAGGCAACAAAGGATTTCAGGGGAGGGTCACCGTATGAAACAAACTGAGCAGAATTACGGTGAAGGCAAAGGCGGTGAGGAGAGAAGACAGGACTGAACCCACCACGCTGGGTCCGTACTGTGTCAGCGGTCACTAGGAAAGACCTCCCTGAAGACGGAGAATGACAGTATCACACAAATGGCTTGGGTGACGTTAGCCCAGCAGAGAGGATCCTGGACACAGAGCTGATGGACACTGAACAGAGGAGAAGGGGCCGGTTTTCCCCACGAACACAGATGTGTGAGGACTGCTGCCGGTGAGACAGGCAAGCTCAGGGGTCTGGGAAGCGCACACTCCTCCACTCAGAGGAGACTTTTTCTGACTGGTCTCTTCACAACTCCTTCTCTCCACGCAGGCCTGGTCCTTCAGAGGATCCCTGTCACCTGCTGTCCCCGACCCGGTCATTGTGGACAGGCACTATCTGCACTCTCCTCAGGTCTTTTACTCTGGGAGGACAATCAGGTGCAGGCGACACGGTGATCATGGAGAAGGGGACATCATGAACAAGACAGGGGAGAGAAGTGAGCACTTCCCTGACACTGAGCCAAAACGCTGGTCTTCAGGGTCTCGGGAGATGGACAAGTGTAAATTTATTTCTAGAAAATTCATCGTGGCAAATTTAAAACAAAGACACTAAAAATCTTTACATGGTCCCAGGCCACAAATATTCTCTCTGTATACCAGATCAGAAAGAAAGAAAAAAAGCACCAACCCTACAGCCAACATCCGCACTTGGAAGACTTAAAGGCCCTTAAAGCCTCTAACCAGCATCGAAATGAGAAGTCCGTTTCAGACAGAGCTCTGTGAGGAAGTCAGGACACGCACACTCCCGCGAGCAAGCAGCCCACTTGTCTTATTTAACAACGTAGTCTCACTCCTCAGCTCACACATGGGGAAACATCAACTACGACCTATTTGGTTACTAAAGAAAAAAATCTTACAGAAAATGCAGTCAGCCATACCTACGGAGGCCAGGTTCCGGAAGGTTTCCAGCATCACCTCTCTGTAGAGCTTCCTCTGAGAAAGATCCAGCAACGCCCACTCGTCCCGGGTGAAGTCCACGGCCACATCTTCAACAGCCACTGAGTCCTAGAACAACATCCCAGATTCTGGCTCAGCAAGGTACCATGGACATCAACGTGGGTGAAAGGAACGTCGAGGCTGACAGTCCTGGGGACATGAGATTTCCCGGGGTTCCGGCCCAGAGTCCTGTGTCTGCTCTGGGGTCTGGCCGTCAGTCCCATCTCTTCACTGTCTCCATTCAACCTCACTGACTGCAGCCTGTCTCAGAGACTTAAAAATCATTCCATTACAGTGGACTTCTTTCTCTGCTTTGCCTGAGCTAGTCCACTCTCACTCCACTCTTCACAGTCTAGAACAGTCAGAGCACAGAGCAGACACGGGAGCAATGCTCTCAGAGGAAGGCCCTAGTTCCACCCTGAGATCACCTCTTCCTGCAGGGAGCGGCTCCCCTCCTTGCACAGCACCTGTGTGAATATCTAACAAAACACAGAGCACAGGGTGAAAGCAGGTGGTGATACTAACAACAGGAAAACACTGCGGGGCTGTTGGCTTTTCTCCGGCCCTCACCAGCCACGGGAGACCCAGTGGCCTGCACGGATCAGTGAACCGTGGCCCTAAGCTTTCCTTAAAGGTCTCAAGAAATCATTCAAGGAGTCCAGCTCTTCAGACAATGAGTAAATTGGGTCATTATGAGGTCTTCCAATTAATTCCATGAAGTCAACCCTCAGAAAGTGCTCCGCACCTCACTGCTGAAGGTCGCTACGCTCACCTTTAAAATACCTGCCTTGGGAAGCTGTGCACCGACAGCAGCGCCCTGTCCACCCTTCAAGGCAATTCTGGAACTCTTTCTCTAGAATGACCATACTAAGCAGAAAGGCATGTAGCACTTTTTTCTAGGATGAGTTCGCAAACTTAATTGTCCGATCTTGTAAGACGTCCAGCGATACAGGTCAAGAGTGTGCTTCCTGGCTTAAGTAGAAAACGGAGACTACCTAGGTAGGTCCTGTTTGGAGGTGGGAGGAGGTGACATACAGGAATGTCATTGTCAGGTGCCTTCGAGTGGGTTCCCACTCACAGCGACCCGATGCATGACGCAAAGGAGTCTTGCCCGGCCCTGCGCCAGGCCCACAGCTGTTTCTGTGCTCAGGCCCGCCGTTGCAGCTGCTGTGTCAGTCCACCTCGTTGAGGGGCTTCCTCTTTCTCGCTGACCCTCCGCTCTACCAAGCATGATGCCCTTCTCCAGGTCCTTCTCACTCCTGACAACATGTCCAAAGTAAATGAGATGCAGTCTTGCTTTCAAGGAGCACTCTGGTGGTAGTTCTCCCAGAAGAGATGTTGGTTCTTTTGGTGGTCCATGGCACATTCAACGTTCTTCTCCAACATCACAGTTCAGAGGCATCAATTCTTCTACCTTCCAGACTCATTACCCAGCTTCTGCATGCATACGATGTGATTCAAATACCCCAGCTTAGTTTTCAAAGTGACACCTTGATTTTTAGTACTTTAAAGTGGTCCTTGGCAGCAGATTTTCCCAGTGTGATACATCTTTTGATTTTCTGACATCTGCTTTCCTGGGCATTTATTCTGGAACCTAGTATAATGAAATCCCTGAGAATCCGAATCCTTTCTCCGTCTCTGACAATACTGCTTACTGGCCCAGTCGTGAGGATTTGTGTTCTCTCGATGTTGAAGAACAAACCACCCTAGAGGCGGTGGTCTTCGATCTTCCTCAGGGTTCCCGACCCTCTTCCCTGCCAGAACGCACAGCTGTGTCGTCCACAGGCACAGGCGTCAGTCAGGCTTCTGTCCACCCTGAGGCCTCACTTGTCTCCATGCAGTCCAGCTTCTTGAATCATCTGCTCAGCAGACAGATGGAAAAGGTACGGTGAGAGGATAATCCCTGATGCCCACTGGGGTACAGGACTTGGTTTCATGGGCACAGGAAACACAGGGAAGAGGAGGAAAGGGCGCTGTCACAGTGTGAGGACAGCAGTTGGGTCAAACAGCAAAGGGTGGAAGGACTTGTACGAGAAACTGACAGGAACTGGAAACGTTCACCTAAATCACAATGAAGAATAAACCCACTGGCGCCGAGTCGATTCTGTCTCACAGCAACCACACAGGGGAGGGCAGAACTCCGAGGAGGGCCTGGCAGATTTCAACCGCTGGCCTTTGGGTTGGCGGACGCAGCACTTATCCACCACGCCACCACGGTTTCCATGGTGACAGTCTCCACCACCTCAGTGAACCCTATCACATATTTTAAAGCTATCAAACACCCTAACCCCCATTCCTATAAACAGTAATAAAATGCCGCATTTATCAAGTAACTGTGCAATTGGAAGGGATCTGCAGAAAGCGTTGGGCAGGCCGGCTCACGTACACTCAGGCCGCTCCCGAGCAGCTCCTGCCGCAAACTGGGTACAGCTGAGGGAGGTCGCCGCTGATCACATGCTCCATACGGCCCCAAGGGTGCGCTGCTTCACCAGGGGCGGAAGGCGGGTCAACGTGCCTGAGGTGCAATTCCCAGCAACGACATTTCCGTCCACATACGTGTAACACGCTGGCTGTTCTGGCTGTTCATCTTCAAGAAGTCGGATGGCCTTAGCCCTGCTGGGTAGCAGGGACGGGAGACAGAGGAAACGCCCTACTCAGCTCAGATAACCTGGATCCCCGTCTCCTGGTAAACGCAATGTCTCAAGTAAGGTGGCTTCCTTTCAGCCTTCTATCCTGCTCTTTCAGTATAGAAACTGATTTAGATAATAATGCCACGGGCCAAGCAGACACAGCAGTGACCAGAACAGCAACGTCTGGATGCACACGGGTTCTAACTTTGTTGGCTGTAGGCAGTAAATAATTATAAATGGCACGTCCCCTGAGTAGCACAAATAGTTAGGGTTACTGACAGGCAGCTGAAAGCCGGGCAATTCAAAGCCACCCAGAGGCTCCTTGGAAGACAGGCCACGTGTGCTGAGAGGTCACAGCCCTGAGGACCCTGTGGAGCAGGCCTACTCTGCACGCAGGGTCCCTACGAGCCGGAACTGCCTCCACAGCAATCGACAAGGACACAGGATCACACAGTGGACAGGTCCGTGATGAACGCAGCACACCCGGGGACAAGCAGTAACACAGCATGTCGGTCTTCAGTGAGGGAGTGCCGGGAAAAGCTGAACAGTCATCGGAGCGAACACCAGCGTGTGAGATCGGGATGTGAAGGGAATAAAAGCTGTACTTTCAACTCTGACAACCTGGATGAGCTCTGTGATAATTCTGCAAACACACAAGGAACACTTCAGATGCCCATCGATGACAACTCCCAACCCGGAGGCACAGGAGGCAAAGGGCCCCACAGACCGTCACGGCGGGAAAGGGAAGAGACACTGGTCATTCAGAGGATGGAAAGGTCACCGGCGGAGGGAAGGCACACAAGCAGGGGCACTGGAGAAGCCAAAGCAGCATGAACGGACACAGACAAGAAAGTAAAAGAGAACACACGACACTGCGAACACACGTGAAGGCTGTCAGGTTTCGATCTGACCTGTACAGCTTGGACATCGGCACTCTCGTCCTAATGAAAAACAACTGAAGACACTGGGTGCAGAGTACTGAGGTCACAGGGACACACCTCCCCTGAAGCCCTGGCTAGAGGCTCCCGCGAGGCGCCCCAAGAGAAGACAGAGCTGCTGGGCAAGATCCTTCCCTTCCTGTCTAACGCTGACACGCTCCAGCATTTTCTGAGTGACATTCTGCAGGTCAGACGGCTGCCCCTTGAGAAGCAGCTCCGACAAGCCACCCGCGTTTGCACTGAACCTGACCTCAGACCCTTCTTCCTCCACGAGGGGGACACCAGTGACCAGCCCGCCACTGTACCTGGAGTGGAACCATTCTAGAGCAAGAGGTCCACCCACCAGGACGTCTGGGCCATCATGACTCTGGAACCCAACTTCCATCAAACGGGAGGGGAATGTGAAGGGTGGGTGGGCCACCAGAGACGGAGGAGCAAATCCTGGATCCAGTCTCCCCGTAAGACTCCCAAGTCCCCGGTTTGAGGAGCTTGTGGTCTTCTGGTCGCCAGACACCACGCTGCTCCTTACCTGTGCAGATAATAACCTTGCTACTTTCTCCTTCCCCTTGCAACCGGTGCCTATCTCCTTCAGTCAGCTGACAGGACAGGCCAATAACGTCCAAGGTGTTCAGTGACCCTCCAGAGCAGGAAGGGCGCACAGGCAGATACAGAGAATCGCTCCAGGGCAAGGGGCCTGGAGCAGAACCACTGCTGGGTCAGGACCAGAGAAGGAAAACATCAAGTGAACCGAGGAACTGATGGAGGGTTGGCGTGGAGAAGCTTCGGGGTTAAATATGCCCAAGACCACCCAAGGTGGAGGACAATCACAAAATACTGGGGATGACGGCACAGCCACACGGCTACCACCATTCTGGGGGATGCAGTTCAGTCCACGGCAGTACGTCGGACCCAGACCATGGCATCTTCCGTCACATCACACGCCTGTCAAAGCTGGACAGTGAATACACAGGCAGAAGTGATGTCTTTGAACTGGGGTATCGCTGAATAACGAATGTACCTGGAAACGTCAAAAGGACAAACATGCATTCCGGAAGAAGTACAGCCACAGCGCGGCTAGCATATCTTGCACGTATCTTCAGGACCGATCGGTCCCTGGAGAAGGACATCACGCTTGGCAAAGTAGAGGGTCAGCGAAAAAGACAACGAGCAACAAGATGGACTGACAACTTTTCGTGCCTCGGAAGGAAGCAAGGCCATGCAGGTGGCCTCGGACTCGTCTGTGAATGTCTACAGGACAGGCGGTGCGAGGGCGGCCTCGAGGACACAGTCAGTGTGGAGGCCTGGTCACAGACTGGACACTCGACAAGTGCCTTGTCCATGCTTACGGACACAGATACGGGGGCCCAGGACGTGTCGCCTCTTTCACGACGGGAGCCTTGACGGATCCGAGACCTCAGCAAACTAAAGGGTCAGTGATAAGACCCTCGACCAGGTGGCTTGACACAGCGGTGGCAACGACAGACATCAGTGTGAAGACAGCCGTGGGCACGCCACAGGACCAGGCGGGCTCTTGTACTGTTCCACACAGGGCTGCTGTGCATCAGGACCAACTCAGCGCAACCTGACAGCAACAATGACCTCGCTGGCTGCCCCCCACCGAGCCCTGCCACGCTACAGCCGGAGGCCGGGTCTCCGGCTTCAGGTCTCGCCCACAGAGCGCTGAGGGTCTGTCTCCTCTCGGTTTCCCATCGCCAGGTCTCCGCACACGTCCTCAGGGTGACTGGGCCCCTCTGGGTGCCCACTGAAGCCTCCTGTGCTGCAGTGCTGACGGGTAAACTTAGTAACAGGTGGCTGTATTAACTGCTCTCCCTTGTCGGGTACAGATGTCACCCAACCACCAACAGCGTCGCACTTCAGGAGAGACCCAGAAACGGGTCACTTCACGGTCAATGCCAGCGCCACTCCTCCTCAATGTGCCATTCCTGGCACAGGACATCACATCCGATTCAAAATGACAGATCCTGGCCCAGCTCAGCTCACTGGTGCCAGGGACATCAGTCCTTCAGGGGTTTCACTTCAGTCCGGACCATCTCCAATGCTCCCAGATTCACACTTCATACACCTCACATTCTGATCATTAATGAGTGTTTCCAGCTGTTCCTTCTCATTCTGAGTCGTGCCACATCAGCCAACGAAGCTCCCAAACGCTCGACGCCGTCCTCATCACCGAGGGAGACTCTCCCGTGGGGCAGCGCTTCCCCAGGTGTCTTCTGGGTACCTTCCCACCCGAGGGCTCACCTCGCGGCACTCTGCCAGACGAGCTGCTTCTGCACTTCGTAAGGTTTTCACCGGCTAATTCTTTCAAAAGTACAACATCAGGTGCAGCTACAATCTGTCGGCAGCTAAATGCTGTCTCCTATGGGGCACCCTCTTGGTCTCTGAAATGCTGGTGACACAGCTTCAAACATCACAGCGAAATGCAGGTCACCACAGTCCCACAAACGGACAGAAGCGCAGAAGCATGGAGGTTCAGGACATCGGTCACAAACGCTACAGCAACAGCTTGAAACATGAAAGAAACGTAATTTCCATAGAGTAATTTTACACAGCCATGTCTAAACTCTGGACATGTCCCTTCGAAACTAAGACACATCCAAATGAGGGCTTAGAAATTCACACCTACATTGACTGACAAGATTAAGCTTTGAGAAAGAGCAAAAAACTGGGCACAATACAACTGCCATTGGCAGCAACATGGTCAAAACAGCAAAGTCAACCATGGGCAACATTATGGAGTTTTCTAAAAAGTTATAATTCAGCTTTCTGTATTATAAACTGTACTATAAACTTTCTATATTATAGAAATTCCAGGAAAATTGTTAATTAAAAGGCAAGTGCAAATTCTAAGCTACCTTTTGTATAACCAAGTAGGAGAAATAACGTGGTGTTACTTTTCCAGTTTTCACTCTTGTATCAGGTAAAATAGGTGTTTCTTCAGGTTTGAGAAGTTTACATTCAACAAATTGAAAAATCTTCTGTAGAAACACAAACTCACCTAGAATTGTTTTCTAATGGAAACTGTTGGCCTTGGAAATTAAATACACCCTCTCATATGTTGAGTTTCTCCAGCAAAAAAGAACACTTTTATTTTAGATTCCCATTCAAGACTCCACAGAACACCTCAAAATTACAAGAATTTCATACCAGCTGTAACAGGGATGGGGGGAAGACACAGACTTGACTGGGGAAAACAGGCACCTAGAACACCCGAGAGCCTCAGAAAATACCATCCCTCCAAAACGAATGGAGGGGGACACCCCCCACGATCCAGCTGGACCCGCTGTCCCCTGCCCCACTACAAGGATGAACTCAGGAGAGAACCCCACTGACAGTCAGGGCCTTCCACTACCGACGCTCTCCCGTTTTCTACCACATCACAGTGTGAGAAGCAGAGCTGTAGTTTTAGAGCTGCACTGAAAACGCTCTAGGGCCTGGGGTGCTATGGACTGAACCGTGTCCCCCAAAATTTGTATCAGCTTGGTTAGGCCATCGTTCCTAGTATCATGGGGTTTTCTTCATTTTGTGATTGTAAAGTTTTCTATGTGTTGTGAAACCTAATCTCTGCCTGTGGTTTGCCAGCCAAGATTACATTATGTTGACGTGGATCAGGGTGGGATTGTGCCATCATTCCTAAGGTCACATCCATCATCCCACGTAAAAGGACTTTCCCTGGGGAGTGGTTTCCAACACCTTTTATATTATACAAAAGATTAAAGGCAAGGGATAGAGCAGAGAGGAGCTCTCCTACCACCAAGTAAGCAGCACCAGAAGCAGAGTATGTCCTCCAGAACCAGGGTCCCTGTGCCGAGAAGCTGCTGGACCAGGGGAAGACTGATGAGACAGACCTTCCTCCAGAGCTGACAAAGACAGACAGCCTTCCCTCGGACTGGGCCTTCAAGCCTACTAGACTACGAGAAAATACATTTTTCCTTGTAGAAACTCTCCACTGGTAGTATTTCTGTTACAGCTGGACTAGATGAGAAAGACACAGAGGCAGCCAAGAAAACTGCAGAGATGGGACCACGACAGCTCTGGAGGACCTGCAACTCGGTCTCCTCAGCCAGAGCTGCTCCATCTTCAGAGTCCACTCAGGAAGTTCTGTCATTCCACATAGAACACCAAGGCCCAGAATGGGGATGCTGACATGCCACGATCCAGCCCTGAGAGTCACATAAGGAAGGAGACCCTGGGCATCACAGGGTTGAAAATCCACCTGTGGGTAGACAAGTGGCCCACGGACAGCAGAGCAGGGCCTCAGGATGCCTCTTAGGGCTCAGTCCCTTGGCCTTCTCTGCCACCTGTCTGTCTCAGCGACGAACCTCAGGGCCTGAAAACCATGGTCCCCAACAATTCACATCTACTCTCAGCCCTCAGTTCTCACACCACTTCCTGGCTTCAGCTCCTAGAACTCTACACCAGCGTGCTCTCTGAGCCCCACAGGCCACTTCAGAAAGAGGGACAGCAGTAAAAGCAGAGCCTCAAGGCCGTCTAGAGGCAGATGAGTGATGTCTGGCCCACACAGCCAGTCAGGGCAGCTGACATCCTTACCTGGGATTGCATGGCTGTGAAAGATGGTCACCTTTGGTCCCCAGTTGCCTAGACTGGACACTCTCTCTCCCTGGGACACATGAAACCTGAATTGCAGGAAGACAGTGTTCAGCAAGGAGTGACTGGTTCCTGGCCTTCAGCTCTCTCCCTCACGGGCTTCTGTCAGGCTCAAAGCCATGCTCCACTCCGAGGACATCAGTGTTCACGGCAGATCCCGCTCCAGCCGCCTGAGCGCACACTTGCATTCCCTGCAAGGCTCCCCAGGCCTCTCCCTTGGGTAACAAAGTCAGAGAAAGGGGGGCTGTCATGGTTGGAATTGTGTCCCCCCCAAAATGTGTGCAGCCACGTGGCTGGGATATGGTTCCCAGTATCTTGGAAATGTCCCCCATTGTGTGGCTTTGCTAAGTGTGTGTTAAAAGATTAGGGTGGGGCTACGAATTCTGCATAGGATTACTTCCCTGTCCTGCTGTAGGGGGAGTTTCCCCAGAGTGTGGCTTGTCCTACCCTTAATGCTTTCAGATAAAAAGGAAAAAGAAACAAAGGACAATTGAGAACCTCGCTACCATCAAGCAAGCAGCACCGGGAATAGAGCGTGTCCTTCAGACCAGAGGTTCTTGCGTGAGGACGCTCCCTGGACAAAGACTGATGCAATACTGGACTTTCCTCCAGAGCCGACAAGGGGAAAGTCTTTCCCTGGAGCGGACACCCTGAATATGGACTTGCAACCTACCGGACTGTGTAAGAATAAATCTTTCTTTGTTAAAGCCATCCACTCTGTGGTATTTCTGTTAGAGCAGCCTAGCTGACTAAAACAGGGGCCTCCTCACCCCAGAGCACAGCAGGCACTCAGGCCCGCCCCAACTGAGAGTCGGGGGCCTGGCTTCCTCCAGGGCACGACTGCTCCAAGGCTGAGGGTTCACCTGCGAGCTTAAGGGTTCACCTTTGTGGAACGACACACACACCTTTATTGGGTATCAACGGGTGACTTTTATCCGACTCGACGGCACTTGGCTATATTTGTCAAGTTGAAGTCAATGAACTTATCATGCATTCTGGATCAGTAATTACGTGCAGCTGGAACTCTTCTGTTGTGCTTTTTAAAAAAGCTTTCATTATATTTACAGCAATATAATACGCGAACAAGAATAAACACAGAAGAGTCAGCTCGATTTCTCTACACCTTCAAAGCCAAGTGTCAAGTGCTGTCGAGAGGAAGCCACCAAATCAATACCATTTATAATAGCCCCCAAGAAGATACTTAACAATAACTCTAACCAGAGACATAACAGACCCCTACAAAGGAAATTACATAGCACTACTGCAAGAAACCAAGACACATATACCTATGTGGAAAACCACACCACGCTCACAGACAGGAAGACTCAACATTGTGAAAATGTCCACTCAACCCAAAGTGATCTACAGATACAATGTAACCTTAATTGAAACTTGAATGACACTTTCAACAAGATGGAAAGTCAAATCACCAAGTTCCTTAGCACAGTAAGAGGCCTTCGTTAAGTATTACTGAAGGAAAACCACACTGGAGGCCCACATTACCTGATTTTAGAACCTATCACACTGCTACAGTTAACAAAATACCCTGCTGGTGTAGTGGGTTAAATGCTACATCTGTTAACCAAAAGATCAACAGCTGAAATCCACCAGGTACTCCTTGGAAACTCTATGGGGCAGTTCTACTCTGACCTCTAGGGTTGCTATGAATCAAACCCGACTCAACAACAGTGGTTTTAGTTTTGTTTGTTTGTTTGTTTAGTACAACAATAAATGGAACCAGATCAATGGAACACAATTGAGAACCTCGATGTGAATTCATCCACCTATAAGCAGCTAATATCTGAAATGAGGAAAAGGCAGTCTTTTGAACAAATGCTAAAGTTTCATTTACAAAGAAACTGAAGTAAACCAAAGTTACAAGAACTACCGATGGGCGTTCTTCCATTAGACAATCAGAAGCACCAGATGTAGACCCAAAGATGCAACGCAGGACACAGCATTCACAGTCCTACTTACCAGGGGAAGTCACAAAGCTCAACCAAAGCTACAATAGGAAAATCAGGGAAACAGAGAGTTCAACCTGTAAACCATGATAACATTATGCTCTAAGCAGGAATATATTGCAATATTCACAGCCCTTTCAGATGGACAGGCACTCAAGAAGACACAAAGAAGTTAAAGACTGGTTTACACCCAGAACATTACAGGCGAATAAAGGGGCAGCAGCCAAGCACGCTAACAATGCCACATGTAAAATAAGAAACACCATGAGGTCTCCACAGACACAAAACCAACACTGAAAAAGATGAAAGGCAAACCTATCAAGAATACGACCCAGAAGAGAACGCTAAGTGGAACAAACAGAATGTCAACAACACAAAAATGAAGGCACCAAAATGACAACACTAAAAACCTATCTACTGATAATCACACCGAATGGAAATGGACTGAATGCTCCAGTAAAGACACAGAGACTAACAAGTGGGATCAAAAAAGACAACCTGTCCATCTGCTGCTTACAAGAAACACAGCTTAGACTCAAAGATAGCAACAAACTGAAAAATCAAAGGATGGAAAAATATATACCAGGCTAACGACACACAAAGAAGACCCAGAGTGGCAATATTTATCTCAGATAAAATACATTTTAAAGCAAAATCCACCACTGTGGACCAGGATGGTAACTGTTTATTGCTTGAAGGTTCATCACATAAGGAGAACATACCAATACTACGTATGCACCCAATGCCAGGTGCTCTAAAATACACCAAACACAACACTGAAAAAGGAGTTGCTCACTGTACAGTAACACTAGAAGACTTCAACATTCCACTTTGAGTAAGGGACAGAGCATCCAAAAAAGCTCATTAAAGATGCAGAAGATCCTACCTTATCATTCCACACATTTATAGCAGGCTGTCCTACTGGTCTCTTTCTAGATGGGAGAGAATAGGGTGAAGAGTATGAGGCACATGCTTCTTAAGAGCATATTAGACATACAGAGTGAAAAGGAGGAATGCGCTGTCACCGGGTAGGGAGAACAGACAGAGCTGCAGATAGGTGGAAATGCAAAACCCATTTGGATTGTATACATGTACTTAACCACAATTAAAAAAAGAAGAAGCAGCAGTCACGGGTTATAGAAGGATGCAAGAAAAAAACTTGATGCAATCAAATGCAAATGAAAACACATCCCACCACAACCTATGAGATACAGCCAAAGCAGTGCTCAGAGATCAGTTTATCTCTGTTAAGACACATACCTAGAACGAAGGAAAGGTCCCAAACCAAAGTGTTAGCCCTACAATTTGAACAAGTAGAAACAACAAAAGAACCCTTCAGGTCCCAGAAGAAAACAGATATTAAAGATTAGAGGAGAATTACACAGAATATACAGAAACAATTGAAGTAAGTAACAAAACCAAAAGCCACTGTTCTGATACGATCAGCAAAATTGATAAAGCATTAGCTAAACTCACAAAAGAAAAACAGGAGAGAAAACAAATACCCTGAATAAGAAAAGAGACAGAAGACATCACAACGGACCCAACCAAAATTAAAAGTTTCCTAACAGAATACTATGAAAAATTGAACTCTTAACCCATTTGAAAACCTACAGGAAGTGGACAAATTCCTAGATTCACATCACCTACCAAAATGATCACAAACAGAAGTAGAACAGCTTCATATACACATTATGAAAGAAGAGATTGAAAAAGTAATCAAAAAAAAACTACCAAGCAAAAAAAATCCTGCCCAAATGGCTTCACCAGAGAATTCTAGCAAACTTTTAGAGAGGGGTTAATGCCAATATTACTGAGGCTATTTCACAACACTGAAAAGGATGGAGCATTCCTAAACTCATTCTATGAAGTCAGCATAACCCTTATACCAAACCCCGGTAGAAACAGCACAAAGAAAGAGAACTACAGACCAAAATCACTCATGAACCCAGATGCAAGAATCTTCATCAAAAATCTAAGCCAAGATGCCCACCAGCAGACAAACAGATAAACAACCGATGGTACATATACTCAATGGAACCCCTAGGCAATGATAAAGAACAATGACCATTTTAGGAAGCATCTCATAACCTGGTTTCAGCAGGAAGACACCATGCTGACTGATGTGAGAACAAATATTGTCTGAGACCCCTGCTGCAAGGACCTAAAATAGACTCAAGTACAGAATAAAAGACTCTTTGACAGCTGACGGGAGGGGTGGGAAGCAGTGGGCCAGTCATAGTTTAGATAATTGATAGAAATTCGGTTGGGTAAAAGCAGGGACAGCACACAGTGCAAAGAAGATCATCAGCTTAACTGGACTTCAACATCAACTGAAAACTTCTAATGTTGACCCAATATTGCAAAGATAAAGTAGTAGTGGCAGAGGCCTGGGGCCCATGCTGTCAAGGGACATCGAAGGCAGCTGGCATAATTAGTCTACTGCTAAGAGAGTCTTCTGCACCCCATATCGGTGAATGTGGCATCTGGGGTCTTCAAAGCTAGCAAGCTGCCATCTGAGGTACACCCAACCATCCCAACTCATCCGAAACAGATGATCAGCAAGAACAACAAACACACGAGGGAAAAAAGAGACCAGGAGACAGAGGGGCCCCATGAATCAGTATGTGACCAGAAGAATCAGATGGCACCTGGACACCACCAAAGACAGCCATGATGGGGCACACAATGTTGAGTCCCAGTGGCAACCCAGGAAAAACAGGAGTACACCTCAAGAACTCCACTAAAACACCACAACTGATGGTCAGGCAGCCTGGGGATTCCGCCGGGGGCATGGTCCCTAGACCTGCTGCTGCCCCTGCCAGAAAACATTACTGAGGTCAACTCTTCGGACAGAAATGGACTGGACTCGGGGACATAATGTGACCATATGCTGTGTGCACTTCCTGGTTCCACACATCTGTAGGATGCTGTCCTACTGGCCTCTTAGTAGAACGGAGAGGAGAGGGTGGAGAGAAGGGGACAGGAGATTGCTAAGAGGACATGACAGGTACAGAACGGAAAGGAGTGTGCTGTCACTAGGCAAGGAAAGTAGAAGCTGCTGCTAGGTGGGAATGCAAATTTAATCTGGATTGTAAACTTCCACTCAATAACAATAAGGAAAATGTTCCACATTCTACTTTGGTGAGCAGCCATCTGAGGTACCCCACTAGTCTCACTCCTTCAGGAGCAAGAGAGAAGAAAGAAAACTGAAGACACAAGGCAAAGACCAGCCCAAAGGACGAACAGACTGCAACTACCAAACCTCCACCAGACGGAGGCCGGAACACCCAGATGGTGCCCAGCTACCCCACAGACTGCTCTGCCAGGGACCACAACACAGGCGGGGACAGAGCTGGAGAGAAACTGAGAACAAAACTATAACTCACAAAAAAGACCAGACTTACCTGGTTTGAAAGACAGTGGAGTAAATCTGAGCCCCTGGGCACCACTTCAGCTCAATGACAAAGTCACTCCTGAGGTTCATCCTTCGGCCAAAGCTTCGAGAAAAAAAAAGTTTGCGATCCATTGGATTAGAACTCCTAACAAGCCTACAAGAGAACAGAACTGCTCGAGAAATCCCAGCTGTGTTATATCAACAGCTTCTTTGTGGGGTGGTCAGGGTGTTTGGATCTCCTCTCATTCAGTTTCAGGATTCTGCTACGAAACCATATGCCTGTTTTCTGGATTTAAGCTCTAGAAGAATAAACAGGGACTGTGCCATTAAAAAAGTAACAAGAAGATCAAAGGGGCACATAGCCCAGGGTCAAGGACTCGAAGCGGGAGGGGCGGGAACAGGGACCCCGAGAACGAGAAGGGAGAGCGCTGACATGTCACAGGGTTGGTGACTGATGTCACCAAACAATACACGTGTGCTAACTGTTCAACAAGAAGCCAGTTTCTTTTGGAGACTTTCATCTAAAGTCAATCAAAAACAAAAACTAGGAAGGGGGCTGGAAATTAATAAGCTGACTTTGAAATCTGTACATCAAGAGAGTGGCAAAGGAAAACCGTATGTCACCTTAAAAACTCAAGAAAACTCCAAAAGAAATGATCACTGCGGATGTCAAAGGAAGAAACAGCAGATTCGGCTACAAACGACTGACCGGACAGAACTTGCGGCGCGCGAGGCAGGCAGGGCCGACCCGAGAGCCCCGGGGACAGCGGGGCGCAGGCGACAAGCCCCGCGGCGGGCGCTCGGGCCGGACGGGGCGCGGGCGGCGCGGGGCCACGGGCAGGCGGCGGGAGCGGCCCGGGAGGAGGACGGCCGCCGGCGGGGTGCTCGGGGCGGGAGACGGCCGGGGAGCAGGGACGCCGGCAGGGTGGGGGCCGGGACCGGGGCTCCGCAGGGCGCCCAGACGCCGAGGCGGCGGACCCGAGCCCGGAGGGGACGCGGAGCGCAGGCCCCACCCGGAAAGACCGCACTCACCCGCCGCGGAGGACGCCGCGCCGCGAGCCTCGTCCGCATGCGCAGAAGGGGTGGCGCGGGTGGCCGCGCGGGGAGATGGCGTCACGGGGGGCGTGGCCTTACGGGCGAAGGGGGCGAGGCCTCCGGGGCGGGGCGGGGGCCGGACCGGCGAGGGGCGGGGAGAGGGCGGGGCCGTCTGGGCAGGAGCTGGCCCCGCCCTGAGCCGTCACCTTCTGTCCCTTCAGCCGAATCGGAGACTTCTGCTACTTCACCGTCTCAGAGTGCTAGCGGTCCTGAGGCCAGAGCTGCTTCCCTTAACCCGGCAAACGACACCAGTGTTAGAAGGCAGGAGGGGACGGGAGAGCTGGTGACAAGGGACCCAGGTCAGGAAGGGGCCGAGTAGACTTGTCGTGGAATGATAACTAATGTCACAAAATAATAAGTGTACTAATTGTTGAAGGAGAAGCTGCAATGTTCCGTAAGTCTTCATCTAAGTCCAGGAAGAGTTGTGTAGGTCACACATATTGGACGCTGAGACGATTTCCACCGACCCTGTGGTTTTTCTTCTTGCGTGCCCTAGAGTCAGTTCTGACTCACAGCGACCCTATAGGACAGTAAACCAAAACCAAACCTGTTGCCTCAAGTCTCTGACACCTCCCAGTGACCCTACAGGACAGCGAAGAACAGCCCCATCGGGTTTCCAAAGCACAGCCAGGGGATTCCAGCTGCCAGCCTCTTGGCTTAGCAGTCACGCTCCCAGCGGCTGCGCCACAAGAGATCCACAGGCAAGGAGCCACTGCCCTGACTCCTACTCACAGCGACCCTATGGGCCAGAATAGAATTGCCCCACAGAGTTTCTAAGGACTGCCCGGTGGATTTCACTTCCTGACCTTCTGGTAAGCTGACACAGCAGTTAACGACGACCCCACCAGGGTGTCCCCAGGGCGCCATGGCGCTGCTGTACCGACTTTCCCAGACAGTAAGCAAGGAAACCCCGATGGGGTCGTGGTTAGGAGCTACAGCTGCTGACCGAAAGGCTGGCGTTGGACTCCACCAGGCAGTCCTTGGGGACTCTGCGGGGCAGTCCCGCCACGTCCTTATAGGGTTGGAACCAATTCCACAGCAGCGGGTAGACAGTAAGCAAAGACGTCCCTTCCAGGACCAGAGTCTTTCTGCGCCGAGCCACAGTATTTTCCGTTGTCTCTCCCATGCCTGCAAAAATAGGAAAATGAATAAGAAAGCCCCAACAGCTTAAGTTAGGGTGTTTGTAAGCAGCACTGAATACACCGTGAACTTCCAGGAGAATGTGTCTGGGAAGAAGTCCAGCCGGCTGCTCCTCAGAAGCGAGGACACTGAGGTTTCATCTCGTGTGCTTTGACAAGTTCTCGGGAGGGGCCCGTCCCTGGAGAGAGGTAAGTGGGTGAAAACGAGGAAGACCCTCCATGAGATGGACTGACCCGAGGCTGCAACGCTGGGCTCCAGCACGACTGTGACCGTGTCCCAGGACTGGCCAGCGTCTTGTTCTGTCCCGCCTGTAGTTGCTCTGATTCAGAACCGACGGAACCGCACCCAGCACCAACAAAACAGCATGACTGTTCAGGAACCCGGGTGGCCCAGTGATAAAGCGCTGGGCTGCAAACCAGCTGCCGCTGAGCGACCCCGTGGGCAGCTCTTCTCTGTCCTAGGCAGCTGCTGAGAGTCAGAGTCAACTGGACAAGAACACGTTTGCTTCAGGGATGTGACTGTTCAAGAGTGAGTTCTGGGTGCCGTGTCAACTGAGACCTGTCCCTCCATTCCATGGCACATGTTGTCCCTAACCTGCCTACATCAGGGTGACCTTCCAGCGACTCTGTCATAAACTGGTTCTGACCTAAGTTGCATACATCCTTTTCTGTTAGTTTTCATTCTTGCTTTTATTTTTTTATCAGTATCGCTATAAATCGGACTGTCACTGTCAGCATCAGTGCCGTAACAGTGACACTGGGGTCCTCGTGGCTGTCGGGCACCTAAGGAGTCCAGCCGTCATGTGTCGTTAGAGGTGCCCATTGCCCAGCTTTCTGTGTGTTAAGCCTCCCTGAGTCCCTTCAAAGACACTGACGGAGACGTCACGGTGGGCCAGGCCACCACCTGCTAGACGAGAGTGTTTTCACCAGCAACAGAACATCTCTGAATGAATGTTTGAGAATGAAAAGGCCAGGAAATTATGCACCAAACACTGTATGTAAAACATACTATTAAAGATAACACCTCCTCCCCCCCAAAAAGGCAGTCACAGGTTCAGTTTGCTGTCACTGGAATAATTCCTACGTCAGGACCCACCTGGGTTCACAGTCCATGAGACGGACCCTCAGGCAGCTACTCTCAGAGCCAGTCCCACTAAGATTCCTTGGGGGGCTGGTGATATTAATTCACAGATCAGATTTGGGGCCAGTGCCCTCCGTGATGACAGGTCAGGTTTCTGAACATCACTTTTGTCCTCTCCTTTACAAATCCCTCCAAACTGGGGTGAATAAGACAGTTTTTAGGGTCCTTCAGTGTTGAGGACCAACCACCCGCCCTCTGAGAGTGCTGCACTGTGGAAGACATCTGCTCTGACCCTGTCAGTACTCACTCTCTTCATCCCGTTTCTTCGTGACGGGGTGAAATCTCCCCCACTGGGATGAATTCCTTTCTCTTCCCCTTTGTTTTGCTCGTTTTCTTGGGAATCATTCCAGCCTCCTGTATTACCATTGGTCTCCGTATTTGGAGGTCACCCTGAGTGGCTGGAGTGGCGGTGGCTCTGGTTGGACCTAGTCAAAGCTTGGCACGGGTGACCTGCTGCCCCCGCACATCTCTTCGTCGGGGCCGGGGACTTCCCAGAACAATCAGATACAGGTGGGCTCCGAAGAGCTGGGGATGCAGAGGGGCCAGCTAAGCAGGTGACTGAAACTACACAAGATGCATCTCTCGGCGCCCAGAGGACACCTGTGCCATCCTCCTACAGAAACGAGCCTTTGAAATCACTTTCAGAGGAATGAGTTTCCACCAGTAGTGTGTCTCCGACAGAAATCCTTAAGTCCCTGTCTTCCTCATTTCTCAGTCATCACCCTGGAGATGTTCAGGGCTGGGAGTCCCTGAGGGTGGGGACCTCTCTCCTTCACCTGGGGCTCATCCACTGTACAAACTGTCCTTATATTTACATGGGATGGAACGACAAGGAAATCAGGTCTCAGCAAGCTCCTCTCACTCGGGGTCTGAGAGCAGCAACCCTGGACCACCGCAGAGGACAGATGGGGACCTCAGGGCAGACAGCCTGAAGGTCGTAAGTGCGTGCACATTTTAACAAGCAAGTAAGTGTTTTGGATTAGAGTCCATTCCCTCTGAGATTGCCACATCAGGTGCGTACCTGGGCATGTCTGCACCTCAGTTTCCTCATCTGTAAAACAGGCACCACTAAAGGACCCGGCTGACGGGCTTTGGATTGGGTGACCGGAAAATGCTTTCTGCAGTATCATCGATTAAGGTCTGTGCTTCTGGTGTGGAGCCCCAGGGGGTATAGACAGCTAGCTGAGCACTGGCTACAAGGGAAGTGGTTGGATGTTCAAATCCACGCACAGGCACCTCACTAGAAAGTCCTGGCAGTCTGCTTCTGAAAGGTCAGGGCACTGAGAACCTGGTGAGCACATCTCTGTCCAACACAGTGGGAAATAGAGCAGAGTCAGTGGCAATACTTTGTCTGTTTGGAGTCCCTGGGAGGCCCAAACAGCTAAGTTCTTGTCATTCTATTTGGGTCCCTGCCCTGGAGCAGCCCAGCGGATGAAACCTAGTCCAAGTCAGAGAGGGAAGAAGGTTGATCGGGGGTGTGACACCTCCAGAGACGCCAGAGATGTGACAGCAAGGCAGACTGTTCTCCACGGAGTCTGAAAAGACAATTTTTACATCACATTTTATAGACCATTTCTGGCACAGATTACTTCATGTTTTTAAGCATGTGGCCCACAGATAATTGCACGCATCTCAAAATAACTATAAGAAATGCTTCATTAAACCACCAATATGTAGGTCAGACACCTGGGCTATAATCTGCATCTTCGTAACAGGCAAGGACAAAACTTGTATAAAAGTGCCTTGGCTAGTGGAACTAGCCTGCCAAGTCTGCTCTGACCGAGACAAGGAGCAAGAAAGCAAGTTGTGGATACAAAACATGCCAACCAGCCATCCTAGCTGCTGTCTCCCAGGCTGAAGGCCGTCGCTCAGGAGAGCGAAGAAGGGGAGGGAGACAAGGTCACAGGAGCAGAGGGGCTCTGCGTCGCTTTGCAAAGAGGCCAGGGTAGCTGGGGCAGTAAAAGAAAAAAAAAAGATTATTTAGAGTATCACCGTGACATTAGTTAATGTCGAGCTCTTAATTACCCATTTTGAAAAGGAGAAAACATCTTCAAGGTATTAGGGTCGCCTCTTCCCTCCTTTTGAAGCTTGGCCATAAACACTTATCCGAACCTGCAGCCTAGTCTCTGAAACCGACGCAGTTTGTCTGGCACTTTAAGAGTGTGACATGACTGAAGATGCAGTTGTCAGGGAAACCTGGGGAAGATGTATTTCTGTGACTCTTGCGGAGGGCTGCCCAAGATATGTAAACATCAGAGGATTCTTTCCTCATGTTCTTAAAAATGGTCAATTTTCTCCTCACAGTGATCCCATCCAAACTAAGATCATAAACATTTTTACTTTTTAGCCCTAAAATATCTTAACTTCAGGATGTCAGTGGGCTGGGCTCTCACCCCTCATCACTGTAGCCCCCGCAGCCTTGACACGGGAATGATGGGTCCCCAGGTTAACTGCCGCCAGCCTCACTCCCTGTGAGCGCTGAGCAGTGCAGGGAAGGGGCCAGCCCACCTGGGCTGTAAACGGAGGCCCTTCCAGGTCTGCAGAAGCACCTGATCTCCCAGCTGCAAATAATGCGCAGCTATTTCAAGAACAAATTTCTGTCACAGCTACTCTGCCTGAGATAACCGGGAGAGAAAGCAAATACACGGGCATCGTTACATCAGGGAGCTGATGGGAGGAAGGTGGGGAGACTTGGTTAAGACAATATGGTCTCTCATAAAGTATCTCGGAAGGACTCATTTTAGGTTGTCCCCAGAGTGCAATGCAGACAGACTCAGAAGAGGCCAGTAGCAGAAAACTCCTCCAGGCTAGTTTAGTCTCTCGACACAATTGACTAAGATGATGTTTACAGTTTGATTCATTCTTTCACCCCCTTCTCCAAGCTGAGGTCTCTCTGCTGTGTGGAGTTCCCACGTTATTCCCAAGGCAGCTGAAACCTGCTGTACCATTCTCTCTAGCTGTCTCAGTCCAACAGGGATAAGTCTCTACCCATTAAGAAAAGGAATCTACACACACCAGTAAATATTTCATCCCATGTTCAGCTGGCAACACTTTACAAAAGTCGAATTTGGTTTCCCCAAAAGCTGGGTGTTTCGCAGAACCCTGGCTGTGGCGTTCCTCAGCTGAGACCTCCCATCCCAGAGGACTTGCTGGCTCCTGGGGCCCATTGGAGAGGCTCTGTCTCTGCCCCCTTCAGCAGCCTGATAGGAAAGTGAGCTTGTCACTTTATTAGACACTCAGTTTTCAGCTTCGGCCAAAAAATTAGAGACAGTCCCAGTATTTGTAACAGAGTCTCTTCCTCAGACCTGCTCTCTGTCGGGAAGTCCATATACTGCCGGACCACTCCTCGGTTGAAGGGAGGCAATCCCTCCGGTTCTTGGGTCCGCGCTGTTCCAGAAATAGTACGGGAGCTCCTAAACCATTGGATCAGGACAGTTCAACAGAGTTGCTTCTTACCTTTTCCCCTTCACATTCAAAAATAAAGATCAGACCTCTCAGTGGCCAGCAAGATACAAAAGAAACTCTTTTAAATTCAAAACAGATCTTAAAGTAATCACAGGAAGGTGGAAAAGTCTTCATACCTTTATTAACAGCCTGCAAAACTTAAACAAAATGATATTCACCGGTCAGGGTCTTTATCATCAGGAGGACAGTCTGACCTCATCGTGGCCTGCCACTGTCGGTGGCCCAAAACCACCGAGCTAGAGCACTGGGCCCTCTTTGAACCAGGGCTGAGGCAGATGTTGGGGACAACACCCGCAGCGTGAGGGCTGACAGAGCTGCTCCCACTGTGTGGGCATTTGCTGGCCCTGCTGTCAGAAACCAGACTTTCCCACCCAAGGAGATTCCAGCATGCACTTTCCTTAGGAAATTCCGCCCCAGAGAGGTACCAGGCCTTCTGCTTGTACAGAAGCTGCTGAGACAGTTCAGTTTTTCGTATTTCACAGTCCATTGTCTGCAAGAAAGGCCTAGTTGCCTCTTTTCCAGTCACCCCAACAACCTGAGTACTGCTGATGAGTCCTTTAGGCTTCGGGGGGAGTACCCAAAAGGCGGCTCCAGTGTCAAACACAAAGTCTGCCTGTCTTCATGCTGTAACTTCACCGGGTGGGTTGGCAGGGAGAAGTTAAAAATGGACCCCCTCACTGTCCATCCTGCAGAGTCCTCCTCCTGCTTGCTCAGAATTCCCTGGAAAAGCTTCTCCCCTTCTCAGTCTTGTCTGGCCCTTTGCCAGTTCTCCTCCGGGGACACTCATTTTCCCAGAGTCCCTCCTCTGCACAGTGGACATTGGTGTCCCTTTAGCCGGGGCCGTCCTCCCGTCTGTGTCCTCATTGTCCTCTGGGTGATCCCAGAACAGCGGCCAGATTATCTTCTCTCTTCGGATCCATCTCTCTCTCTCTCTCCTTCTTTCTGGCTTTTCTTTTCCTTCTCTTGCTGCTCTATCCTTCTCTCTGTCTTCTCAGCCTTTTCTCCCTGCCTCCTCCGTCTCTCTCTAGCTATCTATCCCTCCGTCGTCTCTCTCTGTCTACTTCCTCTCCCTCTTCTCTCACTTTCTTACTCTTTCTTTCTCTACATTCTCTCTCTACAGTTGCTGCACTCAGGGGTCCACCCTGGCTCCTTAGCCAGCACTCTTTCATGTGCCAGTGTTTCAGCTACAGTTCTCTCCTCACTGTGTTTTTCACCTGCTTTCTCTTTGGTTTTCATGAAGACCACCCTCGTTTCTTTGGCTAGGGGGAGAGCACCTAATGAGGTCTGATAGTCACCCACATAGGATAGTGGGTAGCAAAACTGTGGGGATAATGCTCAGTCATGCCATGTGGCTCCACCTGATGCCCAGGAGGTTTCTCTTCCAATTGTACAAACCAGATGCCAGGAACAGATCAAAGTCCCCTGTCATGTGAGGTGGCACTTCTGCAGTGGGGACTGGCACCTCCCAGAGAGGGTAAAGCCCTCCCGGAGAGCCAGACCGAATCGTCCCCCACTCCTGGTGTGGGGTGCGGAGACCGCATCTGTCCCACCTCCTCTGTCCTCCTTTTCTGTCTTCCCACCCTTGTCTTCCAGAACCACCAGGGAGGGGGTTCCAAATGGGGGCCAAGGGGGAGTGAGAAGAAGATTCTCCAGGGCTTCATCTCTCACCCTGTCACCTCCTGCACACGACAGGCTAAAACTGAGGCTTTCTCCTTTTTCCACGTCGTAAAGTCATAAAGCGTATGTACACACAACAGTCTAACCTTACTTAAAGATTTTTTTCTTTTCATCACCACACACACACACGCACACACACACACACACGCACACACACACGAGACCATGAGCTGAGGTGACAGAGATAATCTTGGTAGCCTCCGCCTCCCAGACAGCTGACAGAGGTGACCTTGGTTGCCTCAACTTCCCAGACAGCCCCAGTGCCACACGTACACACTCACACAGCACAACACAGTGTTCACTTGTCCATTTAAGTGAACAGATTAGGCTTCAGAGTGGCATAAAAATCTCTAGGGTCATTTATACAGGCCATGCTTGGTCATGCAATATTTAAAGACGTCTCCTAGTCAGGGGATACCTCATTAAGTAAGTCCAGTTCCTAGTGGACTCTCAGCCGGAAGCTTACCTTCCAGGGTTCCCATTTGTAATTGGTGAACCTCACTGGTCTCTCTCAGCCTCATGGGACCTAGTCACCTGCTCTTGGAGGGAGTATATGGGAACCGACACCATCTGTGGCCTCCTTTTTTAATTTTTGATGTGATGATTCCTGCTCTTGTGTGTCCTCTGTGAACGTCCTCCACGGTGCAATTCCCGCCTCTAGGATGTTCATGAGGGTGGACGATGGCTGGGGGTGGGGGGTGATTTTGTTGGTGAGGCAGTAATCAAGGTGTAAGATTGTTTTGTGCTTTGAGGCAGTCTCTTGAATTAGAAAGGAAAGAAGCTAGCAGACAGTATACAATTCGATTTGCATATAAAACTACGAACACACACGTCAGCAACTCTACCAGTGCCCCTCACCCTGTGACGACACTCTCTCCCTCCTACCCCGTACTTCCAATACCCACCCAACCAACACCTGTCCCCTCCTCTCTCCCCGAGAAGGAAACCAGTCAGACAGCCTTATTTTTACGTTAAGCCAGGAAAGACACACACCACCTGCATCACTCACGTCCCTTGGTCCAGTCCAGTCCGGTCTCTGAAGAGCTCCCTTTGGTACTGGGTTCAGCTCCGGGCTGGCAGCAAGTCCAAGGGCCATGTGCTCGGGGGACCCTCCAGATGTCAGCCCATCAGGGATAGTCTTTCAGTGGAGGTCTAGCTCTGTGCCCCCTTCTTTATCTCCTGCCACATCAGGGACCCTTCCCTGTTGTGTCACCAGGGCTCCTTGGCTCACTTGCATCATCCTTAAATAAGCTATAAAGCTCCTTTAGAACTGTGCCTGGTACTAAGAAGAAGAGAGAGAGTTTCACTTTTAATGGGGATTATACACTTGTGTTCAGGAACCCCCAAATATGAACTTTACTCCCTTTGCTCATAACTTCGACAAACCGGTCTTCAAAAACATTTTTCCTATAAATGAAATTTGCGTGTCTGCCTGTCTGAAGCATCAGAAAGGGGGGTGACAGCATCAGGCAGGGCAGATGACGGCATCAGGTAAGGGGGGTGACACCATCAGGCAAAGAAGGTAACAGCACTACTGAGGGAGGGTAATGGCATCAGGTAGGCGGGTAGCAAATGGAGAAAGGATTAAGGTTGTCAAAGATTTCATTTTACTTGGGTCCACAATCAATGCCCTTGGAAGCAGCAGTGAAGAAATCAAAAGATGCATTGCACTGGGGAAATCTTCCCCAAAGGAACTCTTTAAAGTATGTCACCTTGAAGACTAAGACGTGCCTGACGCAAGCTGTGGTATTTTCAGTTGCATCATATGCATGTGAAATCTGCACTATGAACAAAAAGGACAGAAGAAGAATTCATGCCTTTGCATTGTGGTGTTGGATAAAAATGTTGACTGTACGATGGGCTGCCAAAAGAACCAACAGATCTGTTCTGGAAGAAATACAACCAGAGTGCTCCTTGGAAGCAAAGATGGCAAGACTCCATGTTACATACTTTGCACCTGTTGTCAGGAAAGACCAGTCCCTGGAGAAGGACATCACGCTTGTTAGAGAGAGCAGTCAGGGAAACAGGGAAGACCCTTGATAAGATGGATCAGTACAGTGACTGCAACAATGAGCTGAAGCACCAAAACAATTGCGGATGTGGCGCAGGACCAAGTGTTTCATTCTGTTGTTCACAGGGTCACTAGGAGTCAGAAGCAACCCGATGGCACCTAACAAAGACATCAGCGCCTCTATGTTGTGCTCCCTGTCAGGGCAGTCTTTAGGGGTGGCCGGGCACCGTCTAGTTCTTCCGGTCTTATGCTGATGTAGTCTCCCAATCTTATGGAACCTTCTGTCTCCTGGGTTCATATTTTCCTCAGGACTTTGATGTTTTTGGTTTTCATCTGCTGCAGATGGGTTGGGAACAATTTATGTTAGGTGCCAGCTTGCTGGCTTTTCGGACCCCAGGGGCCACACACCGATATGGGAGGTAGAACAATTTCTGTTCACTTATATTTAGAAAACCTTTCTGCTTATGGTATAGCCCAGTCATGCTGGCCTTCCTTCTGCTGCGTGCTGTCACTCCCTTCACCTAACTGAATCCCACTGAATATTTAACCTATGAATAACCCTTTCTCCCTCCCCGCCCTTGTAGCCACCAAAAACTGTTTTCTTCCCTGTGCATCAGCCTTTTCGTAAGTCCTTGTAATAGCGGTCTCGTACACTGTTTGAATCATTTTTTAAATGTGTTGTTGAATGCTATTGGCTAGAATTTGGATGAGGATATTTTCATCTATGTTCCTGAGAGATAATGGTCTGTAATTTTCCTTCTTTGTGCTATCTTTACCCAGTTTTGGGTGTCAGGGTTTTGCTGGCTACATGCAATGAATTTAGGAGCATTCCATCCTTTTCTAAGCTGTGAAATATCTTTAGTAGTATTAACATTTACTCTTCTTTAAATGTTAGGTAGAATTCCCCAGTGAAGCCATCGGGGTCAGGACCTTTTTTTGGTTGGTACTTTATTTTTTAAATTACTTTTTCAATTTCTTCTTTCCTCATGGTTTTATTATTCTGTTTGTATTAGTTTGGGTAAGTAATGTGATTCTAGAAATTTGTCCGTTTGCTCTAGTTTTTCAAGTCTATTAGAATACAATTTTTCATGATATGCTCTTATGAGTCTTTCAATCTTGGTTGAGTTTGTTATGAAATATCCCCTTCATTTCTTATTTGGGTTATTTGCTTCCTCTTTTGTTTTTCTTTTGTGTGTTTGGCCAATAGTTTACGGACTCTGATCTTTTCAAAAAATAGCTTTTGGTTAATTCTTTCCATTGTTTTTGTATTCTCTAATTAATTTAGTTCTGCTCTAGTCTTTATTATCTGTTTTCTTCTTGTGCCCCAGGCTTTTTTTGTTGTCCTGTTTCTACTTGTTCAAGTTGTAGGGTTAATTCTTTGATTTGGGCCCTTTGTCCCTTCTGTTTGTGTGCATTTATTGAGATACATTGACCTCTGTGCACTGCTTTTGTTGTAGCCCATAGATTCTGCCAGGATGTGTTTTCATTCTCATTTGATTACATAAATTTCCTTGTTGCATCCTTGATTACTTCTACAGGCCAGCAAATTTTGAACAAAGTGTTATTCCGTTACAATATTGTTTTTTTCTGCTGTTGATTTCAACTTTTATTCTTTATGCTCTGCAATATTTCCATGCTTTAGATTTTGTTGAGATTTTTGTTATGGTCTATTGAATAGTCTGTTCCAGAACATGTTCCATGTGGGTTGGAAAAGAAGATATACTGGTTTGTTGTTGAGTGGAGAGAGCTGCATATGTCTCTGAGGTTGATTTGATTGATTGTCACAGTAAGATCATCCACCTTTTGTTGAGCCTCTTTCTGGATGTTCTATCCATTATGAAAAGTAGTGTGTTGAAGTCTCCTACTATTATTGTGGAGCCATCTGTCTAACTTTTCAGTGTTGTCAGTGTCTGTTCGATGTGCTTAGAAGCTCTGCTGTTGGGTGCATAAATTCTTAATATTGCTATGGTGTCCTGGCTTGGCTATGGTGTCCTTATGTATTGAAACTTTAAGCAATAAATAATGACCATCCTTGTTCATGATGGTCGACTTTAAAGTCTATTTAGTCTGAAATTAATACTGCCATCCCTAGTTTTCTTTGCATGTTGTTACCTTGGCATACTTTGAGTTTTACTGCATAATTTGAGTTTCAGTTTTTCATATCTTTGAGTCTAAGCTGTATTCCTTGGAAGCAGCCACTTCTGGCCCAGATAAAGAGAAATTAGCCACCCAGTATGGAGCACAGAAGGCAAGTGGAGAAGGCTAGAGGTAATGAGAGAAATCTGCACACAGGAAAGGACTGATCCCCAAGGGTTATTGAGCACTTAGCTTTAGAAGGTCTGGTGGAAGCCACCTGGGACATTGCAGGTGCAGCCACCAGCAGCTCAGGGAGAGCCAGCAGAACTTTTCTTCTACCCCACCCTTTGTTTCCCTGAGTCTGGGAGAAAAGATGAAGACACACACGTACAAGGTCCCACTTCTGGCCCGGGGAGCAGCAGCCTCTGGGGTAGCCCACAGAGAGAAGGGGGAAAGACACTGCTGCACTTGGCTGCCAGCTGCCACTGTGTTCCCTAAGTGTGACTGTGCTAAGCTCAGCCTCTTGGCTGAGAGAGATGCACTCCACTCCACTTCTCAGTGTAGCAGCTGGCCCCACCCACGCTCTCAGGTGTGCCAGTCCCAGGCTTAGTCTCCTAGCCAACAAAGATGGCCTCCACACCTGTGCTGCTGCTCTGTTCCCATGCCAGCAGAAGAGGGACCCTCTGGGCTGCTGATTTGCTTCTGATGAAGGTGGATGTTCCCTTTCTTGTCACCCAGTCCAATCTCACATATTTCCGTCTGACTTTGGGGCACCTAAAAGGTACTTATTCTTTCATTTAATTGATTTTCAAGGCCTTAGTTGTTAGAGGGAAACCCTGGTGGTACAGTATGTCAGTGCTGCATTGCACATATTTCACAGACACGTGAGGTGACTGAAAACATTATGGGTTAGGTCAGGTACACAGGAGTCCTTAGAGTGAAATCTTTGGTTTCCCAGCATTCTGTTGGATCACTTTTCTTTGAAATGGACACAAATACAAATCTCTTCCCGTGGTCTGGCCAAGTGTTCTGATGTTTACTGAAACGTGACACTTGCTGTTTGGTCAGTTCCCAGAGCCTTGTTTTCTGTCCGTGGCTTCATTGCAGCTTGGACTTCTTTGGTCAATACCATCTTTTCTTGACTGTGTGCTACCTCCTCAAATGGTGAACATAGACCTACTCTTTTTTGCTATGGTAAGTGGGTGTGCACTCTAATTTCTTTTTAATGATTCCTGCATCATTCCATATTTTGTCCTTAAAATCCTTCAGAATTTCATGTTGACGTTTCAATTTTTCCTTCATGTCTTTCAGCTTTAGAAACACCAAGTGTGTTCTTTCCTTTTGGTTTTCTAACTCCAGGCCTTTGTGCATTTCATTATTTGTACTTTCTTTTCTTGAGCCACCTTTGAAATCTTCTCCTCACTTCTTTAATTCAGTATTTCTTCCAGTCATGCTAGCTGGCTTGCATTCAGGAGCAAGTCTGAGCATCTTGTCTGACATCCATTTTGATCTTTTCTCTCTTTCCTGGCTTTTCAATGACCTTTCAGTTTCTTCGTGTATAGTGTCCTTTCTGTCATCCCACAACTTGTCTTCAGTCACTAGTGTTCAAAGCATCAAATCTAATCTTGAGAAGGTCTGTAAATTCAGGTGGGATATACTCAGTTCGTACTTGGGCTCTCTTGGATTTGTTTTAAATGTTTTGGCTTCAACTTGAACTTGCATATGATCAATTTCAAGCTGTAAAAGTTAGTAAAAATATTTCTTCATCTTTGGGCTTAGTGTTTGGTGTGCATGAAGTGCACTGGTATGACTATTTCAAATCAGACGATCACGTGTCATGGAAGCACGACAAAAAATGTCATGAAAATCACGCCTAAGAATGACAGACTGAAAAAGAAATAGTGTTGAATTCATCATCTAAAAGAACACTTCAAGTTCTATCCTGAACTGCAGCATGGACAGCGATAGGGTATCATCTACACAGCTATAAGGAAAACCAGTGAATGTTACTATTATGCAAAATCATACACCAACCAGTAAGACCCAACTGAAGATTTTTACCAACCTCTGCATTCTGAAGTTCATCAAACATGCTATCATTATGCATTAACAATTACTGGTAATTGGATTGCCAAAGTTGAAAACAAAGAAGGATCAGTAGTTGGAAAATATGCTGGAGATCACATGACAGAATTTTGCAAGACCAGTGACTTTGTCACTGAAAACGCCTTACTTCAACATAATAGTGACTGTGCACGTGGAGCTCAGTGGATGGAACACATAGGAATCAAATCAAATACACCTGCAGAAGGAGACTGAGGAAAAGATCAATCTTGTCAGTCAGTACATGGCCAGAGGCCAACGGTGGAAAGCACAATTGCTCACATGCAAGTACACATGGAGGTGAAGAAAATAACAAGTCCACAAGAACCAAAGTGTGACCTTGGGAATATCCCACATAAATTTAGAGACCATCTCAAGAAATAGATTTGACACACTGAACACTGTCTTAGTCATCTGGCGCTGTTTCCAACAAAATACCACAGATGGCTGGCTTTCACCAACAGAAACTCAGTCTGCTCCACTCCCGTAGGCTGCAGGTCAAAATTCAGGGAATCAGCTCCAGGGGTTGGGTCAGGCTCTGGAAGAAGGTCCTTGTTGTCCATCCTCTCCTGGACGAGATGCTTCTGAGGCACATGGACCCTGAGTCCTTTCTCAAGGATGCACTCTGCTCCTGGCACTGCTTCTTGGTTGTATGAGGTTCCCAACTCTGCTTGCTTCTCTTTCCTTTACCTGCCCCCGAGATTGCCTCAAGGTACAACACAATCATACACATCGCGTCCAGCCCACCAACCCAACTGATATCTGTCCTCCCTCATTAACATCACGGAAGCAGGATTAACAACAGGAAGGACTGTCACATTAACACCAGGAATCATGGCCTAGCCACATGGCTGCACACATTTTGGGGGGCACACAATTCAATCTGAGACAAGCATTAATAACTGAAGACCTAATGAGTTGTGGAGTGACATAAGGACACCATACATGAAGAAAGCAAAAAGTCACTAAAAGAACTGGGAAGAAAGAAAAGACCAAACTGACATCAAGAGAGACTCAAACTTGCTCTTCCAAGCAAACAAAGGAAATGATGAAGCAAAAAACCTGAACAGGATGGCTCGAGAAGGCAAAGTATAATAACCCATGCCAACACGTGGAAACAGAAAACCTAAAGGGGAGAACACACTTGGCATTTTGCAAGCTGAAAGAACTGAAGAAAAAATTCAAGCCTGGGAAAACATGGAGTGACACAGAAAGCATCCAAAGAAAATGCCAGGAATCCACAGCGTCACTGCATCAAAAAGAACTGGTCGCTGTTCAGCCATCTCAGGGGGTGGGTCTCATCAAGGACCAGGGATACTGAAGGAGGAAGTCGCAGGTGCTCTGAGGACACCGGTGAGAAACTGGGCTCCAGGATGTGAGGGAACATCCACTGAGACATCTCCACAGATGGATGCAGGGCTGCAGGGGCTGACTGAGGGAGCTGTGCCAACGCATCCAGAGGACAGCTACCCAGTCAATCGACCGGAAGAGATCCATATCGATCCCCATTCCACGGATGGTCCAACAGAACAGGGAAATTATCAAACAGTGTAATTAATATCATACACAATTAATATTTTGCTGAAGATCATTTAAAAGTGATGGAGCAGTACATTGGCAGGGAACTGCCAGAAATGCCAGCCACGTGCAGAAGAGGATATCGAATGTGGGACATCACTACTGATGACACACGGATACTGGCCAAAGCACAGAATGCCAGAGAGCTGTTTGCCTGTGTTTTAATGACTGTGGAAAGGCATGTGACTGATCACAACCAGTTATGGATCACACTGTGTGACCAGAATACTCAGTGGTGCTCACAAGGAGCCCTGCACATCAACCAAGGGGCACTCACTTGAACAGAACAACAGGACAGTGTGCGGTTTAGAAGTCAGGAAAGGTGTGTGTCAGGCTTGTATCCTTTGACCACGCTTATTCAGTCTGTGTGCTGAGAAAACATCCAAGAAGCTGGATTAAATGAAGAACAACGGGCGTCAGGATCGGTGGGAGACTCGTTAACAACCTGTGACAGGCAGACAACACAACCTTGCTTGCTCAAAATGAAGGGACTTCACTCAGTGACGAACAGCAAAGTCTACAGCCTTCAGTGTGAATTACTCTTCAGTATTAAAACAAACAAAAAACCTTACAACAAAATCAATAACCAACGCCAAGACAAACGGACACAAGACTGAAGTTCTTGAGGCTTTCACCACTGAGCTCCACAATCAACGCCCCCGAAGCAGCAGTCAAGAAATCCAAGGATGCATTGTGTTGGGCAGATCTGCTACAGCAGACCCCTTTAGAGTTCGGAAAAGCAATGATGTCACTTGAGGGGCTGAGCTGTGCTGATCCAAGTCACAGGGTTTTCTCCTCAGATACTTGTTAAAAGTGGCCAATGACCAGAGAACGCTGACGAAGAATTAATGTTTTTCAGCTACACTGATATTGAGAAATACTCGGGGTGCCGTGGACCGCGAGAACGACAAACATCAGTTTGGAAAGAAGTAACAGCTAGAATGTTCCTTGGCAGCTAGGCTGGTGAGGCTTTGTGTCCCCTACTTCGGACATGTTGTCAGGAGGAACTGGCCCCTGGAGAAGGGCACCGTGCGTGGTCAAGCACGGGGTCAGCGACAAAGAGGAAGGCCATCAACATGATGGACTGATGCAGCGGCTGCGACACTGGGCGGGAACACAGCAAGGACTGGGAGGATGGCGCAGGGCGTTTCCTTCTGTTGTTCGCAGGGTCGCCAGGAATTAGAACCCACTAAGGCACCCAGCAAGGACAACGTCCGTTGTCCAGAAATCCAGTGTCGTGCCGCGGATTTCAGCTCCTGGAGACCTGGGTGGCGCACATCGTTTGTGCTCGCCGAACAGGCTGGCGTCCCTGCCCGCTCGGCACTGTGCAGAAGACAGACCTGAAAATCTGTCTCTCCAGAGGTGACCACCCAGAATACCCTGTCCTCTGGGACCTGGGGTCGCTGTGACACGGAAATCACTGCACAGTAATGCATTTTATTCCTCGAAAGGGAAAGCAAGTACCAGACGGACGCAGAGGCCAGAGGCTCAGCCTCGCAGACCAGGGTCCCGCGATGGGAGAGGTTCTTTCCGGAGACGGGTCCTCTCACCAGGACGGGGGGCTCTCCTGACACTGACCGGGTGGCCCCCTGGGGTGTTCCCGGGCACTCCTAGGGCTCTCAGGACGGCGGCGTCTTCCGGGTCCTAGTGCCTATCCCGTCTGCCAGGTGCACGCCCAGCGTCTGAGGAGGGGTCGGGGCAGGGAGCGCACTGGTGCGTGCGGGTGCCGGGGGGTCGCGAGGAGGGCGCGCCCTGGTGCCTGCGGTTGCCAGGAGGGTGCAGGGGGAGGTGGGCTGCCTCAGTGCCCGCAGGTCCCGATAGGGGCAGGGGCAGGGAGTGCCCCAGGGCCCACTCTATCCCAGTGCCAAAGAAAACAATCCCGGCCAAAAGGCGCAGAGAGCAGCGCATGGCGCTGTGTCCAGGGGACGCCTGCGCGCGGAGGCGCCTGGGGGCTGGACATGGCGATGGGGCGCCCGCGCACTTGTGGGTGCATGAGGCAGGGCCTGGGTGAGACAGCCCCCTCTAAAGGCGGGCGAGGGGACCCCGCTAGCGGCGCGGCAAGGGGACCGTCTAGGGGCGCGCCCTGGGGACTGGCCCGGCTGTGCCTGGCCCCCTCGACTGATGAGACTGCTGCAGCCCTGCGCGGTTCTTTGCCATTTACCACCCACCCCACTCCCCCCCCCCCCCGCCTCGCCAAAGAAACAAAGAAAAAGAAGCAAAGACTTTCCTAGGCAAACCGATAGACCCAAACAGGAGTCCATTACCAGCAAATGTGCCCTAAAAATATAAAAAGACACTCTTCAGCAGATGTGAAGAGATATAGGTGAGAAACTTGCATTTCCGTAGAGGAAAGGACAACATCAGAATATGAATAAATACAGGTGAAATAAAATATTTTATTTCTCTTATACTTGCTTGATCTGAAATCGAACAGTTTGGGTAAAGCCATGATGTTCCCAGCCGGGTAGGTGATTATAGCCTGTGGGTGTGAGAAATGGGTGATCGGTGAGAAGACTGAGAATACAGTGTTATCAGAGACCTGCACCTTAGGGTGTTCTTTGGGACAGTATTATCTGAAAGTGGACTCAGATAATGAAAACTGTATACTAGAAACTCAGGGACGTCCGATTTTAATAACTGATTTTCTGAGAGGAGATAAAATGAAAGAAGTAATCAGGTGTTATAGATTGAATTGTGTCCCCCCAAAATTGTGTCAACTTTGCTAGGCCATGACTCCCAGTTTTGTGTGGCTGTCCGCCGTTTAGTGATCTGATGTGACTATCCTCTGTGTTGTAAGCCAGTGACTGACCAGACTCGTCTTCCCACCCCTCTGTCAACTAAGACACAGAAAAACCATGGTAACCAAATTTAAAAGGGTTTTCTTGGAGCCCTGATCACCAGAGGGGAGCTGGAGGCATGTACTGGCAACAGAGAAAGGAGTGTGGGTGCAGATGGGCTGAGTCAGCACTCCTTAAGAGGGCCCCTGTGGGCCAGCCCCCCCCAAAGCCAGTGCCTGCAAATACAGCGGAGCCCCTCAGGAAAGCATTTCTTCTCACCTCAGAAACTGAGCCTCAGACAGATGTGCCAACAGAATCTGAACCCCAAAAGGTAAGTACAGGTGCTCACGTATGGATCCGAACTTTTTTCTTCAGGGTAGCAAATCTCTCTCCATCAGATGTGTTCTCCTTCCCTTTCCTTCGCCTGCTGTGCCGGCCCTTGGCCTGAAGCGATGTCCCACACCAAATGAAGGAATCTGCAGGCGGCAGTGGGTAGTCTCCCTAACTCAGATCTGCAGACATTCACCTTTCTGGGTCTGGGGAGGGCACCACTACCTTGCACAGCTTGTACAACCTGCTAACTGAGCCTGCACTAAGCATTACTCCCCCATGGACATTGCACACTGGGGGTCATCTGACGGGGTGCCTGGGCCGAGCACACACAAGAGAAGTAAACTAACAGGTGGGCACCTGTGCTCGGCTACAGGACTGACCACCTGGTGACAGGGCTTCAAAATGTCTGTGGATCCATTCAACAAAAGAGCACACACAACTACTTCACTTCAACACTTAAAAAACTAAAAATACATAAAGCTGTACCTACTGAGTTCAGATCCCAATACGTGGCATTGAAACAATCACCTCATGGCTCGGAAGCAACAGTCTGTTTCAAATCATTTAAAGAAGCAGACAGCACAGCTTTGGAAAACTCCCCGAACAAAAAATTAAAAACCTTTCCAGATGAAGAAGAATTCATGCAATGCCAGGGGCCAGCCTCGACAGGGTCTGGGATCACCAAGGGATGGGTGGTGTTGGCAAAGGAAAGAGACTCAGACAACCAGGAATCTGGAGGTCAGCAGCCTGTTAAGGCCTGTCTTCCATTATTTTTATACAATCAATCAGGTGACGTGATTTCATTCTGTTCTTTGACCACATAAGCTGTTGGCTAGCAAGGAACTGATACCTTGTGGTCTTTTTTCATGTTAATCATTAGCACCTTTTAGGTAACGGCCCGAGACAAGTATATTGTGGTTATAATCAACAGCGAGAACAAAGCTATGCCTTGAGCTCAATCAGCTCTATCTATGCCTCGAGGTTAAAGGTGCAGGAAGAGGGGTAGACTCATCTAAAGATTATGCTCTGGCTGTCTCTGTTTCTTCCTTCTTTGTTCTTATCTCTTCCTCTGGGGACAGTAAGCACCTACTGTCCCCCACCCTATGCCTCTCTTAAGCTGTTCTAAGAAGGACATTTCTTTAGTATTTCCCCATTTGCCATACCAATTATAATAAACTTGGGAGCCTATCCATCTTCCTGATGCAAGGAGTGGGATGTCTATACCTAAGGGCTGTGCAGGGGGTCATCCCTGGGGAGCTTCCCAGGGCCTTCCTACAATCTTGTATTTCACATGTGGAGGGGGATGTGCAGTTGGGGGAAGCCAGCGAGGCCTGGCCGGCCTCGGCACTCTTTGGCTGGGCGTGCTGCATCGGGATTCATTCCTCCGAGCTCTTTTCTCTAGGAACTCCCATTCAGGTTTCCTCAACATTATTTCATAAGCTGAGGGGGTTGTAAAGCCCCACTTAGAAGGCATCTTCCTTAATCCTTGTGCCAGGCGACGAGAGGGTACTTTTGAGGAAGGTTTTTCAGTGTCCCTAATGACACAACCTGGTAGGGTTACAAGAATCATGATGCAAAACATTATCAGGAAGAATACAGCCAAAAATATGCCAAGGGTGAGATGCCTCTGCTCGTCATCACATCAGTGTGTAGCTTTGCTATAGGGGCTTCTGTGGGTGACGGACCTCGGCAATGCAACTCTTAGGGGGAGAATACGGAAAATTTATAGTTCAAGCACTCATATGCATTAGGAAGGAAATTAGGCAAACTACAACAGAGCACACAGAAAGATTAAACATGCTGCAAGAAACCCTTGAACAACAAAGATCTGAAATTCAGCAGATTAACAATAAAATTATCAGCTTAGAAGACTCAGTAGAAAGCTAAAGGGGTAGAATCGAGGCAACAGACAGCAGAGTTAGTGAGACTGAAGATAAAATAACTGATACTACCATACTGGAGGAAAAATCATATAAAATTTAAAATTGACAGAGATTCTCTGAGCATCATGTGGGACTCTATCAAGAGGAATAGTTTACAACTGATTGGAGTTCCAGAACAGAATGGGATGTCAAAAAACACGGAGAGAACTGTGAAGAATATCTTGATTGAAAATTTTCCTAATACTGTGGAAGACAAGAAAATCTCTATCCAAGATGCTGACTGAACTCCACACAAGTTTGACCCCAAAAGAAAGACGCTAGGATGTATTATCATCAAATTTAACTGAATTAGGAACAAGGACAACGTTCTAAGTGCTTCAAGATGTACACAAAACATAATGTACAAAGGCAGTCTCTGGCAATCAACTCCGATTCTTCAGCCACACTGATGTGGATGGGATGACATCAAATGTCATCGGGATGATGTAGAAAGCCAGAAAGGAAAACGTTTGCCAGTTACGTATCCAGCAAAACTGACTCTTAGATACGACAGTGAAATTAGGACCTTCTCAGATAAACAGAAGTTCAGAGAACTTGCTAAAACCAAAACAAAATTACAGGAAATACTGAAGGAAGTTATTTGACCAGAAAATTAATAACATCTGACATAAATTCACAAATACACAGCAAGACAAAATAGTCACATTTCAATATGATTGGGGGATCCACAAAAATAAACCCAAAGCTTAAATACTAGAAAGAGAGAAACACATCTCAGTAGGTCAATGAAGACAACATTATGCTTTAAGGGGGGTAAATTAACGTCTTCACGTCTCTTTCAGGTGGAGAGAAATTTCAAGAGATGCAATGATGGTAGACTAAACTCAGAGCCCTAGGGGTGAACAGAAGGGTGACCACAAGGAGTACACCCAATCTTACACATCAAAATCAGGATGTCTGAGCAGATACAAGACCAAGAGCAGTGAAAACGAGGAAACCCATCAAGAATAATGACTCAGCAAATAAAATTAAGTGGAACAAAGACTGTCTCTACAACTCACCACAAGAGGCATCCGAATGACATCCTTGTCAATACTTCCATTGATGTGAATGGCTTCAATGCACCAATAAAAGGACAGAGACAACAGAATGGCTGAGAAAACATGACCGTCCACACGCTGCTTACAGGAGACTCACATTAGACTTGAAGATACAAGCAGGCTGAAACTCAAAGGATGGAAAAGTATATACGAAGCCAATAATTATCTAAAAAGAGCAGGTGTGGCACTATTAATTTCTGACAAACTGACTTTAAAAGCCCCAACAGGGGACAAGGCAGGTCACTGCACAGCACTCAAAGGGCCAGCACACCAGGACATCAACGTATTAAATACTTACGCATGCAACAGAGCTGCCAGATACGTCACACCATCTCTAACATCATCTACAATGAGGCCGAGAGGTCCAAAACAACAGGAGGGGACTTGCAGACACCACTTTGGTGATCGACAGAACCGGAAAGAAGCTAGACACAGCAGACTGGAATGCGTTAGTGGGAAATTAATATGCTCTGTAGACCTTCAGGTAAAGCGCACACACACACGCGCGCCCTTACAGTGCCCCCAGACCAAAAACCAAATCTGTTGTAAGGGAGCTGATTTTGACCCACAGGCACCCTAGAGGACACAGACAAACTGCCCCCTAGTGTCCACGGCTGGGGAGCTTTCTGGAAGGGGACCAGCACGTCTGTCTCTCCTGGAGCCACTGACGGGTTCCAGCCACCAGTCCTTTGGCTGAGCACTTAACCGCTGAACCACCAATGCTCCCTCCAGTTCCCAGAGGAAGGTGTGTTTGTTTCCTGAGCCATCATCACAAGTCACCACACACCGTGTGGCTTAAACAACAAAAATCTGTCATCACAAGGTTCTGGGGCAAGAAAACTGTGACCGAGGTGTGGGCCGGGCTGAGCTCTCTGGGGGGTCCCTCCTGGCCTCCCCAACTGCTGGTGGACCCCGCACAATGACATGACCTGTATGTGTCACCCCTCTGTGTGTCTCCCTTTAAGAGGACACTAGTCACTGGCTTCAGGTGCTTGGGCCATGGTATCAGGATGGACCAGTGCCTAGGAAAGTGGAGGGAAAATGAAAACGAGGAGGATCCCCAACAGGATGGACTGCCACCATGACTGCACGAGTGGGCGCAGGACAACCGTTGTGAGCGGGGCACAGGACCTGGCAGTGGGTCCCCCTCTCGTGTGTGGACTGCTGGAGTTGGAGCCGATGTGGCAGCCACAGGAAGTTACTGTGGCGGGAGCAGAGGAGTTATGCCAGTGGGCAGGAGTCAGTCTACAGGATGAGCTGGTGTCTTGAGTCAGTCTCTTCTGAGATGTAAAAGAGAATCCGGCGGAGAGCGGAGGGACCGCTTAGCCTCCAAGCAGGGAGAGCCAGGGACCGTAGGTGTCCTTTGGACCCAGGGTCCCTGTGCTGAGGAGCTGCTAGGCCAGGGGAAGACTGAGGAAGAAGATTTCATCCCACCTCCGAGCCGAGAGAGAGGGAAAGCCTTCCTCTGGAGCTGGTGTTCTGAATTCACACTTCCAGCCTCCTGGGCTGTGAGAGAATCCGTTCTGTTTGTTAAAGCCACCCTGTCGTGGTGTTTCTGTTGGAGCAGCTGGATAAGGGGACACCAAGGAAGGCTCTGCAGCATTTCTGCACGCCTGACGTCTGCTCCGAGTCCAGGTGTACCAGTTGAGGTGGAGGGGACTTCACCTGAGTCCTGGGGTGCGGGGACCACACTGGCTGGTGGAATTGAACTGCCAACCTTTTAGTTGTCTGCTGAGCTCTTAACCACCTCACCACCAAGGCCCCAAAATACAATATGATACTTATAAATGAAAACGTAATAAAACAATAACAAAACAAAATAAGTTACAATAAACAAAATATAACATGAAAAGAATTAAATAAACCGCGAAAGATAAGGGAACCCGGGTGACATAGTGGGTTAAGTGCTGCGTGTGCTCACCAGAAAATCATGTGCTCCTTAGAAACTCTAGGGGACAGTTTTACTCTGACCTCTGGGGTCGCTGTGAGTCAGGGCCGACTCGACAGCTGTGGGTGTTTGGGTGACGAAACATAAAATAACAACCAAATGCAGTATATTTTAAAACCCTTTCCAATAAATATTTGCAAAGAAATTTAATTAAATATAAAATCCAATATGAATTGTAAAATAAAAGAGAATCTTCCCAGAAACATACATGTCTTCCTTGCCTCTCCTTCTCCCCTTCTGTGGGCCATGATCTCACCGATGCTGCTTTATTCATCTGACATAAAGTGTGGCCCCTGTTAGACATCAGGCACATGGCCACTCCGGAGAAGCCTGAGTCCAGGTCACGGGATACCTGTGAATAACCACTGTGCCCTTCAACCACAGCCCGGCCTGTCTTCAGGGTGGCCATTTCCAGGTGTCTGGACACCCTGACGGCTGCCCACAGTCTTGAGGAGACAGGACCCCACCTGAGAGGCTGTTCCCCAAAGAGCCTTGTCTTTTTTGTTGGTGTCCTTCTGACTTGCAAGGAACTGAGCCCTAAAGAGTACACTTCCAGCTATAGTTGCTTTAAAAATGATAAAGTTGTATCTCAGGAGGAGTAATTGTTTTAAGGTGACTTTGTGTCAGGTCTAACTCATAGTGACCCTGTGTGGGACAGGACGAAGCCCTGCGCAATCCTGCATCGTCCTGACTCACAGTGATGCCCCGTGCGACAGGATAAAGCCCTGCTGGTCCTGCACCATCGTAACTCACAGCTACCCCTCGTGTGACAAGATGAAGCCCTGCCCGGTCCCACACTGTCCTAACTCACGGTGACCCATGTACAACAGGATGAAGCTCTGCTGGTCGTGCCCAGTCCACACGGTTGGTGCTGTGATTGAGCCTGTTCTGGCCTCACCATGTCACTCCATCTCACTCAAAGTCTTGTTTGTGGGCTGGGGAGGATCCCCTGCTTTGGCGAGCTGATGCCCTCCTCCAGGGCCTGGTCCCTCCTGATGACATGTCCAAAGAGTGGGCGACGTCTCACCACCCTCCCTTCTAGGAAGTATTCTGGCTGAACTTGTTCCGAGACAGATTTGTTTGTCCTTCTGACTGTCCACGGTACATTCACTATTTTTCTCTGGCACTGTAACACAAAGACATCAGTTCTTATTTGGCCTTCCTTACTCGTTGTCTAGCTTTCACAAATACAATACGTCATTGAGAAACACCACGGCTTGGGTCAGGAGCACCTCAGTCTTCAAGGTGACACCTTTGGTTCTGAACCCTTCAGAGTGGTCTTTTGTGGCAGGGTCGCCCCCGGCACCAGGCCGTTGGATTGCATGACTGTTGCTTCCAACAGTGTTGGTTGTGGATCCAAGTCAGACGAAATCTCTGCCAACTGCGGTCTTTTCTCCACTGATCGTGATGCTGCTCACTGGTCCACTTGTGAAGGTTTTGTTTGTCCCCCACACTGAAGGCTGTAGTCTTTGAAGGGCATCAAGTCCCCTTTACTTTCAGCAGGAAAAATGAACAAACTTGTGTAATATTAACTTTTTCTCTCCACAGTGGTATTGTTGGTGTCAGGTGCTGTGAGGTTGCTTCAGACCCATCAGGACCTTGTGCACCACAGCCAGGGACACTGGTGGGTCCAGGGCTGTCCTCACAGTCACTGTGTTTGAGCCCACTGCTGCGGCCTCTGTGCCACTCCATCTCTTTGAGGGTCCTCCTCTTTTCTGCTGACCCTGTGCTTTACCAAACACGACATCCTTCTCCAGGGACAGATCACTGCCCTGATAATGTGCTCAAAGTGTGTGAGATGAATTCTCGTCACCGTTGCCGTTAAAGAGTATTCTGGCTGTGCTTCCTCCAAGGCAGATTTGTTCATTCTTTTGGCCATCCATGGTCCAGTCACTATTCTTAACCCACACCACAATTCAAAGCTATCGGTTCCTCTTCTCCCTTCTTTATTCACCGTCCAGCTTTCATTCACATGCAGGAGGGTTCCCTGACCACACCATGGCTTCAGTTAGGCACACCCCAGTCGTCTATCCATTAACTTGGTATATATCTTTATTGAAGTGTGTGATAATGTCTTCTGTTAAGTTTTATAATTGCCTCCGTAGAGAACCTTTGTGTCTTTACCGGATTTACGCCACAGTACCTTATGCCCCTTCATTGCTTTAGTACCTTCTCAAAGGTAAGATTTTTCTTTCTCTTCTTTTCTGAGTCCTTTAGAAAGTCAGCCTTTGACTTTGTTGATCTCTGCATTTGTATTTATTTCTGCTCTTAGTTTGTCATCATTTCTTTACCTTTTGCTCTTGCTTTTCCTTTGCTGCCTCCTTGAGTTGGATGGTTAGTTGACTTCCAGTGTGTCTTCTTTTCTAGTATAAACACATTCACAGGAGAACCCACCGCCGTTGAGTTGGATCCAACTGACCATAACCCTACAGGACAGAGCAGGACTGCCGCATAGAGTTCCCAAGGGGCACCTGGGGACTCGACCTGCTGACCTTTCTGTTAGTGGCCGTAGCACTGAACTGCTGTGCCACCAAGTTTTACACGTAAACATACGAGGACTGACCATTAAGTTTGCTAACTCATCACTGATTGCTCAGTATCGCTATGGTCGCCTTCGAAGTCCTCCCCTTGGGAAGCTATGCACCAACCAGTGCCTGGTCCACCCTTCAAAGCAGTTTTGGGACTGCTTTTCTGGAATGGTCATCAGAGCTGTCGTCATATTACCCTTGATGTCCTGAATTGCCAGGAGCCGGTCCCAACACTTTGTAGGGTCCCGCACAGAGGGAGGGAAGACGTCGGCGGGAAATGAACAAAGGAGACAGGAATGAATTTTCTGGTTTAAGGCAGCCCGACCCAGAGAGCAAAAGATCTTCTTCTGTGTGTCGAGAGCTGTCGTCTTTATTTTTTATAGGTGAGGTGACGTAGTTGGTTACCCTATTTTGTTTATAATATAAACTATTGGTTAACAAGAAACTGACCCATCATTATCGGCTAACAAGAAAGTGACCCCTTGTGGTCTTCTTCTTCTAATTAATTGCCAAGGCTTTTTGGATAATTGTCTAAGCCAGGTGTCCATGGTGATAAATGTCAAGAACACAATTAATGGTTTTATTCGTACCTCAAAGTGGAAGGCACAGAGGAGTAAACTTCTCAAGGCCTAACCATTTGGCTGTCTCCCTTTGTTTCTCTAAGTTCTTATTTATATCTTCCTGTACAGATAGTAAGTGCCTGCCATTCTCTAATTAAGCCAGCTACACTAAAAAAGATGTTTCTTTAGTGTTATCAGTTTTCCATATCAACTATAAAGAACCTAGAAGTTTATTTATTCTTGTGTAGTTTTAATGGCTATGTGGAGAATTGTCCTTGAGAGCTTTTCAAGGGTTAGCTTGCAAACCTGTGTATGTGAAGAAAAGGGAGGGGGGAATGCAATTAGGGGGAAGCCAGTGAAGCTGGGCAGGCCTCAGTGCTATCAGGCATGCTGCATTGGAATCCACTTCTCTGATCTCTATTCCTCAGAAGTTCCTGGTCAAATTGTCCCAATATAGTCTCATAAACCGAGGGGTTGAAGCCTCTCTTAGAAGGCACCTCCTTGATCCTCATGTCGGGAGAGGGTGTCTTTTTAGGAGAATTTAATTAAGAAGCAAAACACCATCAGGGGTAATAGGCCAAAAAACATATAACAGGTGAGATGCCTCGGCCTGTCACCTACAGAAGCCCGTGACTTTGTCTACAATGACCTATGCAGAATGGCGGGCCTCCGCACTGAATGTCATCAAAGTGTCTTCCTTTCAATATTTCTTTATCCTTGGGGAACGAAAAAAATCACTGGGGGCCAAATCAGGTGAGTAGGGAAGGTGTTCTAATACAGTGATTTGTTTACTGGCTAAAAACTTCCTCAGAGACAACCACACAACGAAGTTCTCGGACTTGCCATCTTGCCACCACACACAATGGCCATTCCAGAAAGAATTTCAAAACAGCTTTGAAAAGTGGACTAGGTGCTGGCATTGGTGCATAGCTTCCCAAGGGGAGGACTTTGAAGGTGACCATAGTGATGTTCAGCACTGAGGTATGTTGCACTTGGAACAATTAAGTTCACAGACTTAATTGTCAGACCTTGTATTAGGCTATACAGTTTGCCTTTAAACAATTTCCTTGTAGATATTTTTTCCGTTGTAAGCTGCATCCACAAAGTTGACTAGGTAGTACTTAACTACAGCTCAGTTTTAAAGATTTTTTGATTTTCCATCTGGGCTTCATTTGATGGGTTCATTTGTTAAATTTCTATGTGTATGGGTTTTTTGTTACCATTGTGCTCTTTGATTTCTAAGTAATTGTTGAAAAAAGCAATAAACAGCCTATTTACCATCCGTCTATATATATTGCTTGAGATTTCCTTTATGTTGTAGTTTGCGGGCATTTGTATATTTTCTCAGCTATATGCCCATCAGAGCAACTTACTGATTTTGTTGTTCATGTGATGCATGTCTTTATAGATTTTCTTGGTCTCTTTTTATCTGCAAATGCTTGGAGAGGTGACTAAAATTCTCTGTTCTAAAGTAAATTGGTCCATGACCTCTGTCAGCTTTGCATGATGTTTTGACAGGTACTAGCCTCATACAGGATGAGAATTTTTATTACTTCCTGACAAACTGAACTTTGGAGATAATGTAGTGCCTATCTTCCTCCTAAGAATGCTTTCTGAAGCATTTTCTTATACAAAAGCAGAGAGAATGTTGGAAGAATCCCTCGCATAACCATCAACCAGCTTCAGAAATCCTCAGCTCATGGAACATCTTATTTCATTCACATTCTCTCCCAGATTATTTTGAAGCAAACTGCAGTAATTATACTATTAGTTTATATTTTAATAATGATTGCTGCACTAAATTTGTATTAGCTAATAGTGTTTGGTATGGCTTTTGTTTTTTTGTGGATAACTTTACCTTTCCTCTGGTTTTTCAACCTTTAAATATGACCTTGAGTTTTAGACGGAAACCCTGGCGGCACAGTGGCTCACTGCTATGTCTGCTCACCAGAAGCTCTGCAGTTGAAGTCGGCGAGGCACCCCTTCGAAACTCCATGGGGTAGTCCTACCCTGTGCTGTAGGGTTGCTATGAGTAGGAATCCACTTGGCGGCAGTGGGTTTCTTTCTTTGGTTTTTGGTTTGTGTTTTAGATTCAGGCCTTGAGTTAACAGTGTGGCTATGCTTGCTTGGAGTTCATTCCAACAGTCTCTGTAGCTTAGCCTGCTGGTTTCACCATCATCTTTAAGGCGGATTGCTAACATGTTTGGAATTACTGTATCTTTGGTGATTTCTGTTTTCCTGAATTCTTCTCCTTCAATGGCTTCTTTTGGATTTAAAATTTCTATTTCTATTCTTTTTCAGAAAAGCAGAAATGTCACTTTGAGGACTAAGGTGTGCCTGATCCAAGCCATGATATTTTCTGTTGCCTAGTCGGATCCAATGGCACTTGGCTGGCTTAGCAGTGGTACAGTGGGTTAAGTGCTACGTCTGCTAACTGAAAAGTCACCTGTTCAAGTCCACCAGGTGCTCCTTGGAAACTCTATGGGGCAGTTCTAGTCTGACCTCTAGGGTCACTGTGAGTCAGATCTGACCCGACGGCAGTGGGTTTGGTTTGGTTTGGTTTGGTTTGGTGTAGGCATGCTAAAGCCAGACAGGGTAAGGGAAGACCAAAGAAGAATTGAGGCCTAGGAGTTATAGTGTTGGCAGAGAATACCAAATGTACTATGAACTGCCAGAGGAGCAGACGGATCTGTCTTCCAGAATGCTCCTGAGAAGGAAAGGTGGTGAGACGTCACCTTACATATTTTGGACATGTTATCAGGAGGCACCAGTCCCGGGAGAAGGGCATCGTCCTCAGTGAAGTATGGGGTCGATGAAAGAGAAGACCGCTCAGTGAGACTGCAGAGGTCCGCCATCAGCCCTTATGGACAAAGTCACGAACTCCTGTAAATGACAGGCCGAGGCATCTCACCTGTGACATGTTTTTTAGCCTAGTGTCCCTTGTATTATTTTGCTTCCTAATTAAATCTTCTTCAAAAAATACCCCTTCCTCTCCTGGCACGAGGATCAGGGGAGATGCCTTCTGAGAGGGGCCTTTACTACCCCCTCAGTTTATGAAATAATATTGGGAAAACCCGTACAGGAATTTCTGGGGAAAAGAGCTCAGAGGAATGATTTCTAACACAGCCAGCTTGAAGGCAGCAAGGCTGGCCCAGCCCCCGCTGACTTCTCCCAGCTGCTCACCCCTCCCTTCACATGAGATAAGCAAGCTTGCAGGAAGGCCCTGAGAGGCTTTGCAGAGACAGCCCCCCCAACCCCATCTCAGCTCTTAGATAGTGAACATCCCACTTCTTGTTTCAGGAAAACAACTAGGTTCCCAAGTCTATTATATTTGGTATTGGCAAACAGACAAATACTAAAGAAATGCCTTTCTTAAAGCAGTTCAAGAGAAGATTAGAATGAGGGATGGTGGACACTTATTGTCCTTACAGGAAGAGATAAAGAAGAGCAGAGAAGGAACAAATAGAGACTGTCAAAGTATAACCTTTAAGATGGGTTTGCTCTCTCTTCCTGCTTAGGTAAAATTAATAGAAGTTCCAGGATTAGCTTTGTTCCAACTGTTAATTATAAATCACAAATATGCCTGTCTGAGACCATTCTTTAGAGGGCCCTAATGGTTAACATGAAAAAGAATGACAAAGTGTTTGTTCTTCTAACTAACAGAGAAGACCCTAACAGTCAACAAGAGAAGAAGACCACTGTCTCTAACCATTGTTTAGAAGATCTTAATGGCTAACATGAAAAGAGACACTAGCCTCGGGCCATGATTTAGAAGACTCTAGTGACTGACATGAAGAGACCATGAGGTACTTACTTCTCGCCTAGCCAATCACCAACGTGGTCAAAGTATAGTTACCTTACTGACTATAAAAGATAACAATAAAGCAAGACAGCTCTCTTCTTTTTCTCTCTGGAGAGTCGGGCTGCCTTTTCTCCAAAATTCTTTCCTGTCTCAATTCATTTCCCGCCGACGCCTCTCCCTCCCTCCGTGTGTGACTCTAAAAAGTGTCAGGGCTGGCTCCTGGCATGAGACGGTCTGACGCAGTGGGTACAGCAGTGGCCACAAGTGTGACAGCGACTCTGAGGATGGTGCGGGCCTGAGCGCGGTCTCGCTGTGTCATACGGGGGGCCGACAGGAGCCGGTTTCTCTGTCACATGTGGGGTTGACGGGGGCCAGAGCTGACACGATGTCACTTGAGAACAAAACAGTCTTCTTGAAATTTTACTCCAGAGTTTTATTTTAGCAAAAGATTTAACAAGCTCTGAAGTTCATCAGAATATCCAGGCCCTTTCTAAGTAAAACATGGACTTTAGGACACTTTAAATACACAGAAGCCCCTTCCAACCAGCACGTTTCTATGTCCAGTATTCTTTGACTTCTAGCTTGTTTTTTCTTTAGGAAACCACATTTGATTAGATTGACCATTTATTTAGCAGGTTTTTGGCTTATTCCTTCTTGTCCTTTTGGGATTATTTCCCTTTTTCCTTGTAAAAGATGATGGTTAGTGAGAGTTTCCTGGGCCTGAAACTGTCTCTCTCTGTCTTGGTCTCTCTTAGTTCTTTAATATCAGTTTAGCTGATGATGTAATTCCAGGAAAACAACTGTATTTTCTTCACACTTTTACTGTATTGTTCTCTGCATTTCTGTCCTCTTAGTTGCTCTGAACTTAGTTACCATGAACTTCCAGAAGAACACACAGCTTTGTCTTAGAAGATGTACAGTCAGAAGGATCCTTAGAAGGATGGAGACTTCAACTCACATACTTTTGACATTATCAGGTGGGACCAATCCATGGAGAAAGATGTCATGATTGGTAGAGGATCAGCAGAAGTGATGAAGACCCTCAATGAGATGGGGTGAAACAGAGGCTGCACCAATGACCTTAAGCGTAACAGTCACTGTGAGCAGGCACAGGACCAGGCAATGTTTCATTCTGTTGCACATGGCATCACAGTAAGTTAGAACCAACTGAGTGGCACCTGACAGCAACAGTTCTCAAGAACTGTACAGTCAGCCTTGCAGTTGCATTGTGGTGTTTTCTACACAACAGAATGAAATCTCTTGAATGTTTAAGCCCATTGTCACAGCCACTGTCATCCATCTCATCAAGGGTCTTCCTCATTTTCGTTGACCCTCCACTCTACCAAGCATGATGGCCTTCTCCAGGGACTGATCCCTCCTGACAACATGTCCAAAGCATTTAAGACACTGTCTCGCCATCTTTCCTTCCAAGGAGCACTCTGGTTGTACTTCCTCTAGATCTGTTGGTTCTTTTGACTGTCTGTGGGACAGTCAGCATTCTTCTCCAACACCACCATTCAAAGGTTTCTTCTGTCAGTGCTGCTTCTGTCTTTCTTGTTCACGGTCCAGCTTTTGCATGCACGTCATGTGACTGAAAAGACCATGGCTTGGGTCAGGTACTCCTTAGTCTTCAGGGTGACCTTTTTATTTTTCAATACTTTAAAGACGTCCTCCTCAGCAGATTTTCCCAGTGTGATACATCTTTTGATTTCTTGACTGCTGCTTCCAGAGTGTTGATTGTGGACCTAAGTAAAATGAAATCCTTGACAGCCTCAATCCTTTCTCCATGTATGATGATGTTGCTTACTGGTCCAGTTGTGAGGACTTTTGTTTTCTTGATGTTGAGGTGCAACCCACATTGAAGGCGGTGGCCTTTGAGCGTCATCAGTGTTTCAAATCTTCTTTACTTCCAGCAAGTAAGGTGGTGTCATCTGCGTAATGCAAGTTGCTAATGAACCTTCCTCGAATCCCGAAGCCTTGTTCTTCCACATATGATCGAGCTTCTTGGATTATTTGCCTGATTTACAGATTGAAACATATGGCCAAAGGATACAACCCAACGCACACCTTCCCTGACTTGAAACCATGCAGTGTCCCCTTGTTCTGTTAGCATGACTGCCTCTTGATTGATGTACAGATTCCTCATGAACACAATTAAGTGTTCTGATATTCCCGTTCCCTACAACATTAGCCACAATTTGTTGTGGTCCACACAGTCAAATGCCTTTGTATAGTCAATGAAATGGGTCAACGTCTTTCTGGTCTTCTCTAGTTTTACCCAAGATCCATCTGACATCAGCAATGATTTTTCTGGTTCCACATCCTTTTCTGAATCTGGACTGAATTTCTGTCAGTTCCTTGTCAATATATTGTTGCAGTCACTTTTGGATGATCTCCAGCAAAATCTTACTTCCGTGTGATATTAATGATATTGTTTAGTAATTTCCACATGTGGTTGGTCACCTTGCTTTGGAATGGGCATATGGATCTCTTCCAGTAAGCTGGCCAGGTAGCTGGCCTCTAAATTTCTTGGCATAGATGAGTGAGCGCTTCAGTGCTGCATCTGTTTGTTGAAGTATCTCAGTTGATAGTCCATCAACTCCCGGAGCCTCGTTTTTCACCAGTGCCTTCACCTTAGCTTTGATTGTTTTCCTTCAGTACCATTTTGCAAAGTCGTCCCATAAAAACTCAACTCTTGCTAAGTAAATTTGAATTGGATTTCTTGAGTGTTCATTAGAAAAAGACTCTGGTAACTACCTATCGGTGACCTCGTAAGAGATAAGGTGGCCTGCCTCAATCATCGAGGTGGGGTCCTAGCCATGGGTTTATACTGGCCTGCCAGTTGCCAAGAGGGACTGGAGAGGTATCCAGGGTGCCAAGGACATTTCTCACAGCATTCCAACCACCAGTAACCATCAATGCACTCTGATTGCATTGATAGTTAGCTAGGCCTTAGTGTTTGGTGCATAAATTTGAATAATAGTCGTATTAACTGGACTTCCTTGTGGGCATATGGATATTGTTTTAGTCAGCTAGGGTTGCCATAACAGAAAGACCACAGAGCGGATGCTTTCAACCAAGAAAATTTACTTACACAATCTGGTAAGCTACAAGTTCAAATTCAGGATGTCCGCTCAGGGGAAAGATTTTCCCCTTGTTGGCTCTGGAGGAAAGTCTGGTATTGTATCAGTCTTTGTCCAGGGAGCATCTTGGCGCAGGACCTCAGGTCTGAAGGACGCACTCTTCTTGCGGTGCTGCTTGCTTCGTGGTGTGAAGTTCCCAATTCTCTGCCTGCTTCTCTTTCCTTTTATCGCTTGTAGGATGAAAGGATTAAGGGCGGGGCAATCCACACTCCAGGGAAACTCCCTTTACTATGGAGCAGGGAGCTGATCTTATAAAGGGATTTACACTCCCACTCTAATCCTCTAACATACAGGACAGCAAAATCACAAAATGGAGGACAGTCAGAAGATACTGGGAATCATGGCCCAGCCGTGTGGCTACACAGGTTTTTGGGTAGACACAATTCAATCCATGACAGATATTATCCTATCACTGACAGCACTGTACTTCAGGACAGATCTTGAAATGTTCTTTTTGGTGAGGAAGTATGGTTTCTTACTAAAGCCTCGCCCACACATACAACCACTGGACCCCCAGTGCTCCCTTCAGTTACCAAGGAAGGGATATTAATTTCCTGGGCCTGTCACAACGAATCACCATGCACTACATCTGACCGTGTTTTGCTGCTGTTCGTAAGGTTTTCACTGGCTAACACTCTGTAGAAGTAGTCTGCCAGGTCCTTCTTCCTACTTGGTCTTAGTCTGGCTGCTCAGCTGACACCTGTCCACCATGGGTGACCCTGCTGGTGCCTACACTTCAGGGGCACAGCTTCCAGCGTCACAGCTGCTTCTGGCTCATCAACCAAACCACACCCACTGCCGTCGAGTTGAGTTCGACTCATAGCTACCCCACAGGACAGAGTAGTACTACCCCATAGGGAAACTCCATAGAGTTTACAGGGAGTGTCTGGGGATTTGAACTGCCAACGTTTTGGTTAGCAGACATAGCACTTAACCCGCTACGCCACCAGGATATCCTCTGACTCATAGTGACCTTATTTGCAGGTCAGAGTAGAATTGCCCCACAGAATTCCGAAGGAATGACTGGCTGACATGGATTGAACTGTGTCCCCCCCAAAATGTGTGGAGCCATTTGGCTGGGCTATCATTCCCAATATTTTATGACTGTCCTGTGCTGTATGTTAAGGAGGATGAGGATGGGACTGTGAATCCCTTCATAAGGTCACCTTCCTGCTTCACTGTAAAGGGAATTGCCCTGGAATATGGCTTGCCCCACCCTCTATCCTTTTATCTTACAAGAGATAGAAGGAAAGGGAAGCAAGCAGAAAACTGGGAACCGCACACCATTAGGAAAGCAGCACCGGGAGTACAGCATGTCCTTCAGACCTGAGGTTCCTGTGCCAAGATGCTCCCCGACCAAAGACTGATACAACACAAGGACTTTCCTCCAGAACTGACAGCAGGAAAGCCTTACCCTGGAGAGGACACCCTGAATGCAGACTTGTGGCCCTCCAGACTGTGTAAAGGTAAACTTTCCTCGTTAACACCATCTATTTGTGGTGTTTGTGTTAGAGCACTACCAGAAAACTAAAACACTGGCAGATCTGAGCTGCAGACCTTTCGGTTAGCAAAGGGAGCACTTAACCACTGCACCACCAGGGCTTCCAGTTAGGAACTCGATGTTCATGTCAGAAGAGTAGTCTTCCAACTGGACTGAGTGCTGGGGACCATAAACCCAGGGGAGATCTAGCTCAGTCAGCATAGCATCATCCATAAAGATGTTCTACATTCTGCTTTGGTGAGGAGCGCTTGGGGTCTGAAGCGCAAGCCAGTGGCCCTCTGAGCTGTGAGGTCTGGTGATTAAGTCTATGAAATTAATTGTTCTAAGTGCTACATAACTCACTGCTGAATATCACCATGGTCACCTTTGACATATTCCGCTTGGGAAGCTCTGCACTGACTCCAGTGCCTAGTTCAAAGCAATTTTGGAACTCTTCCTGGAATGGACATAGTGCATGGTGGTGAGTTTTCAGACTGTGTAGTTGTCTGGAGAGAGGAAGAAAATTTTAAGAAGATACCCTTCAATTCTAGTAGGCCTGGGTGCCGGGCTTGTGAGCCTGTAAATGATTGTAAACAGCCGAAAATGGCTGGAATACATGACATAAGACCCTGGAACATGACAGGTCTACCCTGCTGAATGTAACCTCTGCACCCACACCCAGGCCTACTTACTTCCGGCCTTGAGAGGTGAATTCACCTGAGCAAGTAGCCTTTGTTATACTGTTTGGATAAGAAGGCACCAGTTTGCTTCGGGAGGAACTTCACAAACCCTATTAGAATCAATGGCTTTCTGCCTGATGCCTAAATTAGGGTTGGGGAGTCAGATACTAGCTTCCCCTTCCCCCGGTAGATACCCTGAGATAAGCTGAGTTTCTAAGGAGAAGGTTCAAGTTCAGATGCCTCTCTCCAGCTCAACCCAAGATGACCCCTCCACCCCCCCACAGAAATCCCTGATAAGCCCAGTTTCTAAGGCAGGGGTAGCGTCTTCCCATGTAACTTAATGCTAACTACTTATCCAGTGCCTCTTTAGGTATGCTGGACCAACAGAAATGCAACATGACAATCTGTACACCTGTAACTGCCAATTAAGAGAACATATGGAAATTCCTTTGCTTTCTTAGGAAAACGCATAAATAGATGTGTCTGATAACGGAACGGGGTGCGCGGCTACTTTCCAGACTTGAGTCTGTCTGCCACACTGCTAGCTAATACACAGCCTCTTCCTCTACAAACAAGATGGTGTTTGAGGTGTTTTCTGCTCTGTGGGCCAAATTCATCTTTTTCTTGCAGCGCCCTCCCCAGGGAAGGAAAGGTTTCTCTGCTGCGGCCACCATCAGTGCCCTGCCCTGACCACGGTAAGCGTCATGTCAGCTGAGGAGGGAAACCACTGATCCATTCTTCCCTTCCCAGGGAGCCAGCAACAGGGGTGGAATAAGGAGCTGAGAGTCAGAGAACTGAAAATGTCACCCTGAGCCCCCATGGTGCCCCCAGGAGTTCAGGGCAGAGCCAGCCATAGCCCAGGAGGGCTGCACATCCTTCCTGCAAGTGGCTGGGTGGTGAAGACCTGGGACAGGGCCTGTGTGGCCCTGACAGGCAGACTTAGCCCTGGGAGGGACAGAAAGGGGCTGGAGACCTGGGCTGATGGCCTGGTGTCAGGGCCAAGAGTTCTGAGGCCCTGAGGAGAGGGTGGGTGGGCAGAGCCAAAGGGACAGCCCAGGCGTTGGTGTGCTGGGAGAAGTCGAGTTCTGGGGTCCTGGGGATAGTGAGCCCAGAGGAGAGATGGAGAGTGATGCTTCCAGGTGGGGCAGTGGGGAGCGGCCCTCAGGAGATGAGACCCCTCCTTCCAGAAAACTGGAGGCTCCCTTCTCTACTGACAGACCTTCCCAATCACTCTCCCGGAGTCCCGAATAGTTTCTCCCATCAGTCAACTCGGCTCTAGACTTCACCTTTGCAACAGCTGAACTGCTGTGAACCCTGAGAGTGCGGGAGCTCTCCGAGCCCTGTGGTGAGGCTACAGCTCTCTGTGGAAGGAACGTTTGTTCCAACAAGAGACCTAAACACCATGAGAAATCATTGTTTGACCAAGAAAACCACGGTTCACGTCACCCTGACAACTTCAAGGACTTGCCAAGCTTTTGTACCTCGTCACTTTACACAGAAGTGGACAATCTGTTTACTCGGTTATTTCTGCTCTCTTGACACTTCGAGGGAGAATACGGGTTCAGCAGGGTTCCTTCAAAGCCACTCAGAGCTGGGGAGGTGGAGAAGTGTGGTGTACACATTTCCTTCTCCTGTGTCTGCTGAGGTTTGATGGCTGTCTAAAGCCTCGCCCACACTCCCTGCAGACACAGGGCTTCTCTCCCGAGTGTGTCTTCTGGTGTGCAAAGAGGACTCACTTGCGACTAAAGCCTCGTCCCCACTCCCTGCAGACATAGGGCTTCTCCTCTGAGTGTGCCCGCTGGTGTCTGATGAGGTGTGACTTCCGACTAAAGCCTTGTCCACGTTCTCCACACCTGACTTTTGGAATTTCTGAGATTTCTCCCCTCAGGAACAATGTCTCTGTGTCCTCAGGATTCACCTTCTGGCCTGGGCTGCTCTGTGTCTCCGTGGTTCTCTCACCCTCCCTAGACTGCCGCATCTGCCCTTTGGGGAGGTTGGAGCCGGCCTCTGGTCTGGACACACGTCCTATCTCTGGACCTTCAGCTTTGTCATTCCAGTTGTGTTGCTCAGAATGCTGCTGCCTCCGATCCCCCAGATGTGGGTCCTCTGGTTGGAGGGATCTTCTTGCAGGTGTTCCTGGGAAGGGCTGACAGGGGTGGCTGTGCTTCATGCGGTGGTAGAGGAATTTCTGAGTGGAGAAGGCCAGAGGGAAGTAAGGACAGGGATGGATCTGTGGCCTTGCTTCTCCTGGAAGAGAAGGTTCTCAGTCAGAGGTGGGGGAGATGAGGCTGCCTGGCCGTCTGCGTCATCTTGTGGAAAGGCCTCCCCGTGACTGTTCGCACCGTGCTCTCAGCACAGGGCCTCCCCTGCATCCTCCTCCAAGTCTCCTGTTCACTCCTTTTTATTCACTGCACCTTCCTCAGCCACCTGGGACCCCACATCCAGGGCCTTCTCTACATTCAGCCAGACAAGGGCCTTCCAGTGCCAACCAGAGGAAGCCTGACCCTTCTCCCAGCTGGAACTCCCTCACAGGCCTCTGTCTCCTAAGCCCTGTCACCACTTGGACACGGACTGGGCAGCTGTGTCTCTCTCCTGAGAGGTGCTGCTCTCAGTGACCGAGGTGGAAACCTCTCTGGCGGCCTTCCCTACAAGCGATGGGTCCATTGAGTCAGGAGCCCTTAGCCAGGAAGTTCCCACATGGGAAGACAGTGTGGAGCAGTGGCTAGACAGCACATGTTCATGAAGGCACCTCCTGTGCGTCACTGGCTCTTATCCTGATCTTGAAGCCGTGGAATTCACAGCTCTCTCTCACCATGGAGGCACGTGTGATTTGCCGCGAATCACACCGCCCCATTTGCTGTGGACAGCGCTCCTCCATCAGTCATGTAATCAGAAGGCAACACAGGATTCCAGGGGAGGGTCACCGTATGAAACAAACTGAGCAGAATTACGGAGAAGGCAAAGGCAGCAAGGAGAGAAGACAGGACTGAACCCACCACACTGGGTCTGTACTTTGTCAGCCGTCACTAGGAAAGACCTCTCTGAAGATGGAGAGTGACAGTGTGACACAAATGGCTGGGGTGACGTTAGCCCAGCAGACAGGTTCTGGACACAGAGCTCATAGACCCCAAACAGAGGAGAAGAGGCCGGTTTTCCTCACGAACACAGATGTGTGAGGACTGCTGCCGGTGAGACAGGCAAGCTCAGGGGTCTGGGAAGCGCACACTCCTCCACTCAGAGGAGACTTTTTCTGACTGGTCTCTTCACAACTCATTCTCTCCACGCGGGCCTTGTCCTTCAGAGGATCCCTGTCACCTGCTGTCCCCAACCCGGTCATCGTGGACAGGCACTATCTGCACTCTCCTCAGGTCTTTCTCTTGCTACTCTGGGAGGACAATCAGGTGCAGGCGACACGGTGATCATGGAGAAGGGGACATCATGAACAAGACAGGGGAGAGAAGTGAGCACTTCCCTGACACTGAGCCAAAATGCTGGTCTTCAGGGTCTCGGGAGATGGACAAGTGTAAATTTATTTCTTGAAAATTCATCATGGCAAACTTATAACAAAGACACTAAAAATCTTTACACGGCCCCAGGCCACAAATATTCTCTCTGTGCACCAGATCAGAAAGAAAGAAAAAAACACCAACCTTGTAGCCAACACCCACACTTAGAAGACTTAAAGGCCCTTAAAGCCTGTAATCAGCATCGAAATAAGAAGTCCATTTCAGACACAGAGCTCCGTGAGGAAGCCAGGACACGCACACTCCCATGAGGAAGCAGCCCACTTGTCTTATTTAACAACGTATTCCCATTCCTCAGCCCACACATGGGGAAACATCAATGAGTACGACCTACTTGGTTACTAAAGAAAAAATCTTACAGAAAATGCAGTCAGCATGCCTACGTAGGCCAGGTTTCGGAAGGTTTCCAGCATCACCTCTCTGTAGAGCTTCCTCTGAGAAAGATCCAACAATGCCCACTCATCCTGGGTGAAGTTCACGGCCACATCCTGAACAGCCACTGAGTCCTAGAACAACATCCCAGAGATTCTGGCTCAGCAAGGTACCATGGACATCAACATGTGTGAAAGGAACGGTGAGGCTGACAGTCCTGGGGACACTAGATTTCCTGGGGTGCCGGCCCAGGGTCCTGTGTCTGCTCTGGGGTCTGGCCGTCAGTCCCATCTCTTCACTGTCTCCATTCAACCTCACTGACTGCAGCCTGTCTCAGAGACTTAAAAATCGTTCCATTACAGTGGACTTCTTTCTCTGCTTTGCCTGAGCTATTCCACTCTCACTCCTCTCTTCACAGTCCAGAACAGTCAGAGCACAGAGCAGACACGGGAGCAATGCTCTCAGAGGAAGGCCCTAGTTCCACCCTGAGATCACCTCTTCCTGGGGGGAGCGGCTCCCCTCCTTGCACAGCACATGTGTGAATATCTAACAAAACACAGAGCACAGGGTGAAAGCAGGCCGTGATACTAACAACAGGAAAACACTGCGGGGCCATTGGCTTTCCTCCGGCCCTCACCAGCCTGCACAGATGGGTGAACCACGGTCCTAAGCTTTCCTTAAAGATCTCGTGAAATCATTCAAGGAGGCCAGCTCTTCAGACGAGTAAATTGGGACATTATGAGGTCTGACGGTTAATTCCATGAACTCAACCTACAAAAAGTGCTCCGCATGTCACTGCAGAACGTCACTACACTCACCTTTAAAATATCTGCCTTGGGAAGCTGTGCACCGACAGCAGTGCCCTGTCCACCCTTCAAGGCAATTCTGGAACTCTTTTTCTAGAATGACCATACTAAGCAGAAAGGCATGTAGCACTTTTTTCTAGGATGAGTTCGCAAACTAAACTGTCAGATCTTGTAAGACGTCCAGTGATACAGGTCAAGAGTGTGCTTCTTGGCTTAAGTAGAAAACGGAGACCTCATTTGTCTTCATACGGTCCAGCTTCTTGAATCATCTGCTGAGCAGACAGATGGAAAAGCTACGGTGAGAGGAAAAACCCTGATGCCCACTGGGGAACAGGACTTGGTTTCATGGGGACAGGAAACACAGGGAAGAGGAGGAAAGGGTGCTGTCACAGTGTGAAGACAGCAGTTGGGTCAAACAGCAAAGGGTGGAAGGACTTGTATGAGAAACTGACAGGAACTGTAAATGTTCACCTAAAACACAATGAAGAATAAACCTACTGCTGCAGAGTCGATTCTGTCTCATAGCAACCACACAGGGGAGAGCAGAACTCTGAGGAGTGCCTGGCAGATTTCAACCACTGGCCTTTGGGTTGGCGGACGCAGCACTTATCCACCACGCCACCACAGTTGCCATGGTGACAGTCTCCACCACTACAGTGAACCCTATCACATATTTTAAAGCTATCAAACACCCTAACCCCCATTCCTATAAACAGTAATAAAATGTCGCATTTATCAAGTAACCGTGCGATTGGAAGGCACGCCGGCTCACGTACCCTCAGGCCGCTCCCGAGCAGCTCCTGCTGTGAACAGGGTACAGCTGAGGGAGGTCCCCGCTGATCACATGCTCCATGTGGCCCCAAGAGCGCTGCTACACCAGGGGCAGAAAGCGGGTCAACGTGTCTAAGGTAAAATTCCCAACAACGACATTTCCGTCCACATACGTGTAACACGCTGGCTGTTCTGGCTGTTCATCTTCAAGAATTTGGATGGCCTGAGCCCTGCTGGGTAGCAGGGACGGGAGACAGAGGAAACACCCTACTCAGCTCAGATAACCTGGATCCCCATCTCCTGGTAAACCCAATGTCTCAAGTAAGGTGGCTTCCTTTCAGCCTTCTATCTTGCTATTTCAGTATAGAAACTGATTTAGATGATACTGCCACGGGCCAAGCAGATACAGTAGTGACCAGAACAGAAACATCTGGATGCACACGGGTTCTAACTTTGTTGGCTGTAGGCAGTAAATAATTATAAATGGCACGTCCCCTGAGTAGCACAAATAGTTAGGGTTACTGACAGGCAGCTGAAAGCCGGGCAATTCAAAGCCACCCAGAGGCCCCTTGGAAGACAAGGCACGTGTGCTGAGAGGTCACAGCCCCAAGGACCCTGTGGAGCAGTCCTACTCTGCACGCAGGGTCCCTACAAGTTGGAACTGCCTCCACAGCAACCGACAAGGACACAGGATCACACAGTGGACAGGTCCGTGATGAACGGAGCACATCCGGGGACAAGCAGTAACACAGCGTGTTGGTCTTCAGTGAGGGAGTGCTGGGAAAAGCTGAACAGTCATCGGAGGGAACACCAGCGCGTGAGATCGGGATGTGAAGGGAATAAAAGCTGTACTTTCAACACTGACAACCTGGATGAGCTCTGTGATAATTCTGCAAACGCACAAGGAACACTTCAGATGTCCATCGATGACAACTCCGAACCTGGAGGCACAGGAGGCAAAGGGCCCCACAGACCATCACGGTGGGAAAGGGAAAAGACACTGGTCATTCAGAGGATGGAAAGGTCACCGGCGGAGGGAAGGCACACAAGCAGGGGCACTGGAGAAGCCAAAGCAGCATGAACGGACACAGACAAGAAAGTAAAAGAGAACACGCGACGCTGGGAACACACGTGAAGGCCGTCAGGTTTCGGTCTGACCTGTATAGCTTGGACGTCGGCACTCTCGTCCTAATGAAAAACAACTGAAGACACTGGGTGCAGAGTACTGAGGTCACAGGGACATGCCTCCCCTGAAGCCCCGGCTAGAGGCTCCCGCGAGGCGCCCCAAGAGAAGACAGAGCTGCTGGGCAACATCCTTCCCCTCTCGTCTAACGCTGACACGCTCCAGCATTTTCCGAGTCACATTCCGCAGGTTAGACGGCTGCCCCTTGAGAAGCAGCTCTGACAAGCCACCCGTGTTTGCCCTGAACCTGACCTCAGACTCTTCTTCCTCCACGAGGGGGACACCAGTGACCAGCCCGCCACTGTACCCGGAGAGGATCCATTCTAGAGCGAGAGGTCCACCCACCAGGACGTCTGGGCCACCATGACTCTGGAACCCAACTTCCACCAAACGGGAGGGGAATGTGAAGGATGGGTGGGCCACCAGAGACAGAGGAGCAAATCCTGGATCCAGTCTCCCCGTAAGACTCCCAAGTCCCCGGTTTGAGGAGCGTGTGGTCTTCTGGTCGCCAGACACCATGCTGCTCCTTACCTGTGCAGATAATAAGCTTGCTACTTTCTCCTTCCCCTTGCAACCAGTGCCCATCTCCTTCAGTCAGCGGACAGGACAGGCCAAGAACGTCCAAGGTGTTCAGTGGCCCTCCAGAGCAGGAAGGGCGCACGGGCAGATACAGAGAATCGCTCCAGGGCAGGGGGTCTGGAGCAGAACCACTGCTGGGTCAGGACCAGAGAAGGAAAACATCAAGTGAACCGAGGAACTGATGGAGGGTTGGTGTGGAGAAGCTTCGGGGTTAAATATGCCCGAGACCGTCCTGGATGGAGGGCAATAGGAAAACACTGGGGATGACCAGAAGAACCAGACGGTGCCCGGCCACCAGCAGTGATAGCCGTGATGGGGCTCACAAAGTTGAGATTCACTGGCAACGTGAGAATAAAAAGGGGTACACCCTGAGATCTACACTAAAAGACCGCAATTAATGGTCCAGGGGCCTCAGGGATCCCCTGGGAGCATGGCCCCTGGCCCTGATGCTGCCCCTGTCCATAAATCATAACGGAGGTCAACTCTGCAGACAGAAATGGGTTGGATGCGGTGAAATAGAGTGACTACATCGTGTGTGCACTTTACGGTTCTGTGCATCTGTGGGATGTTGCCCTGCTGACCTCTTAGTGGAGGCGGGGGAGAGGGTGGAGAGGAGTGGATAGGAGGTTGGTGGGAGGATACCACAGGTACAGAACAGAGAGCAGGAGTGTGCTGTCACCGGGCAGGGAGAGCAGTGGGAGCTGCACGTAGGTGGGCATGCGAATTTATATGAGAGCGTACATTTTCACTTAACCATAATTTTAAAAATTTTTAAAAAAAGAACAAAAATAAGATATTGGAAATGATAGCACCGCCAAATGGTGACACAGAGTTTTGCAGGGACACAGTCCAACTCACGACAGTACATCTTTTCGCCCCCTCATGACATCTTTGAAACATGCCAAGGTCACAGCAAAGACATGTTCATCAGACATGACAGCAGATGTCTTAAATCAGCGAGACCGTATCAACAGATTTTGCATGTGTCAGGAGAGATCAATCCCTAGAGAAGGACATCACACTTGGTAGAGTGGCGGGTCAGTGAAGAAGATGATGACCCTCAACAAGATGGACTGACACGGTGGCCGCACTGCGGAACTTCAGCATCAAAACGCCCGTGGGCACAGCACGGGCCCAGGCAGGGCTCTGCTCCGCCGTGCGCGGGGACGTGGCGAGTCCGAACCAGCTCAGCAGCACCTGCCAACAACTTGCCGTCTCACACGCGTCCCCCAGAGTCCTTCAGTCCAACACCGTGAGGTCTGAATTCCTCCCCCAGCGCTCTCAGACCGAGAAGTGCTGAGTGTGCTTTTCCTTCTGGTTTTCCAGCTCGAGGTCCCTGCACACGTCATTCTAACACCCGATCCTCTCTAGGCACCCTCGGGAGTCTCCTGTTCAGCTAGGTCACCGTCTCTGTCGCTCCAGCCCCACGGTGGTCAGGAACCAGTTTCAGAGGCCCTCCCTACATCTCTCAGGGTCTCTCCTGTCTCTTGAATGGCTGGTTGTTTCTATCATGTATGATGACCTTGCCATCACGGCACAACTCATCTGCTGTCTCACTAGTGTTCCGTGTGCCCGAGCTAGTCTTAGGTGGTCTCTAAATTCAGGTAGCATGCACCTGTGGACATCCTCTGACTGCTGTGGGTTCCTTTTAATTTTCTTCAGCTTCACCTTGAACTTACGTGCGAGCAGCTGTGGTCAGTTCAACAGCCGGCCCCTGGCCTTATTCTGACTGATAATATCTGCTTTTCGATGTCTCTCTCCTCAGATGCAGCTGATCTGATTCCTGTGAGTTCCAGCTGGCATGGTCCATGTCTAAACTCTTTGCTTATGTTGCTGAAAAAAGGTCCTTACAACGAAAAAGTCGTTGGTCGAGTGGCTTCAAGGATGAAGGCCATGTTTTCTACCATCAATCCTTCCTCTTTTCCAACGGTTGTATTCCAATCACAAGAAATTGTGAAACGTCTTACCTGCATGTCCGATCCATTTTGGGCCACAGCAGTTGACCCAAACTCTTCATTTCTTCACTTTTGGCCTTCCAGGTCGGTGGGAATGTTTAAACCACAGTCATATTAACTGCTCTCCCTTGCAGGGTCTGGAGGCTAGCCTATCAGTGGCAGTGTTGTACTTCAGCAGAGATCCTGAAATCTCTGTCTTCATGATGACTGCTGAAGCCACTGCTCTGCAACTTGTCACTTCAGTGGACCATAAGACGGCCAGATTCAAAATGACCAAAGCCAGCCCGGGTCAGCTCACTAACGCCTGGGACAGCAGCTTCATCTTCCCCTTGACAACTTCTAGCTCTCCAGATTCACACTTTGCACACACCCCGTTCTGATTACTAGCAGATGTCGGCACTGTCCCTTCTCACTTTGCATCCTGCCACATCAGCACGCGAGGCTCCTGAGAGCTCAGCGCTGCCCTCATCACCAAGGGAGACCCTCCTAGGAGCGGCTGCTCTTCCCCAGCTGTCTTCTGAGAGCCTTCCCACCTGAGGGCCTCATCTTCCAAAGCTTCTCCTGCCCTTCGTAAGGTTTTCATGGGCTAACTCTATCAAAGTACACAGCCAGGTTTTACTGCCATCTGTCTGGAAGTGTAGCTAAAATTTGCGGACCATGGGTGACCCCGTTTCCCTTTGCAATACATGGGACGTGGCTTCTGACGTCCGAGCAAAATACAAGTCAGCACAGATGCACAGAGGTATGAGACCATTCACAGAAAAGCTGAAGAAACAGCTTAAAACATGAAGGAAATGTAATTTTCATACAATAATTCTACCAAGTCATGTGAAAATCCATCTTTGGATTTCTCTTAGTTCAGAAGGGCTTTTATATCTCAACTCTGGACACCTGGATCTTAGAAATTTACACTTATATTCACTGACAAGATTAAGCTTTGAAAAAGCAAAATATTGGGCACAATTCAATTTCCATTTATAGCAATATGGTCAAAACAACAAAGATCAGCCCTATACAGTTTTAGGGAGTTTTCTAAGAAGTTAGATTTAGGCTTTCCGTTTTATTAAAATGCCATGAAAATTGTTAATTAAAAAGCAAGTGCAAATTCCAAGCCACGTTTTGTAAGACAAAGGAGGAGAAATAATGTATTTTACGTTCAAATTTTCACTCTCACATCTGGCAAAATAGGCATTTCTGTGTGTTTGAGAAGTTCATGTTCATTAAATACAAAAATTCTCGGTATTAACGCAAGCTGTACAAGAATTTTTTCCAGTGGACACTGCTGGCTTGAGGCATTAAATGCTGGCTGTCTCACATGCTCAGCTTCTCCAGCACAAAAGACTCTTCTCTTTCGCATTCCCATCCAAGACCCCACAGAGCAGGTAACAGTTACAGAGGCTTCACAGCAGCGCTAACAGAGATGGGGGAGACAAAGCCTCGACTGGGGAAAGTGGGCATATAAAACACCCGAGGGCCTCAGGAAATGCCACCCCTCCGAGAGGGATGGAGGGGGACACCCCACACACGATCCAGCTGGACACACTGTCCCCTGCCCGACTGCAGTGACGAACTCAGGAGAGAACCCCACTGAGTCAGGGCCTTCCACTACCGACGCTCTCCGGTTTTCTACCACATCACAGTGTGAGAAGGGGAAGTGCAGTTTGAGGGCTGCAGTGAAAAGGCTCGAGGACCTGGGGTGCTATGGACTGATCTGTGTCCCTGCAAAATATGTATCAGCTTGGTTAGGCCATGATTCCCATTATTAAGTGGTTGTCCTTCCTTTTGTAATTGTTAGGTTTCCTGTGTGCTATAAATTCTAATCTCTGCCTGTGGTTAAGGAGGCAAGGTTAAATCATGTCACAGAGGATTAGGGTGGGATCGTGACAGCCTTCCTAAGGTCACGTCCATCATTCCATGTTAAAGGAGTTTCCCTGGGGAGTGGTCTCCAACACTCTCTATCTTACAAGAGGTCAAAGGAGAGAGAAGTGACAGGAGGAGACCTCACACGATCAAGAAGGCTGCACGAGGAGTAGAGCACGCCCTCTTGACCCCAAGTGCCTGTGCTGAGAATCTCCTTGACCAGGGGATGACTGATGAGAAGGACCTTCCTCCTGAGCTGACAAAGACAGACAGCCTTCCCTTAGCCTTCCAGTCTACTAGACTACGAGAAAATATATTCTTCCTTGTTGAAGCTCTCCACTGGTAATATTTCTGTTATAGTATCACTAGATGGTGAAGACACGGGGATACCAGGAAAACTGCAGAGATGGGACAAGGACGGCTCTGGACCACCTGGGGCTCGGCCTCCTCACCCAGAGCGGCTCCGTCTGCAGAGTCTGCTCAGGACGTTCTGTCATTCAAGATAGATAACCAAGGCCCAGGATGAAAATGTTAACATCCCATTAGATCAGCCCTGACAGTCATGTAAGGAAGGCGACATCAGGCATCTCAGATTTCAAATCCACCTACATGTAGGGGAACAGCCCAGAGACAGCCGAGCAGGGCCTCAGGGCTCTTAGGGCTCTGCCCCTTGGCCTTCTCTGCCACCTGTCTGCCTCCCTGAGGAACCTCAGGGCCTGGTGCACATGGTCCCCAACAACTCACACCTAGACTCACCCCTCAGAGTCACAGCATCCCAGTTCTCTGTGGTACATACCATTTCCAGGCTCCAGCTTCTAGAACTCTAAGTGAATGTGTTCTCCGACCCCACGAGGCCACTTCCCGAAGACAGACGGCAGTGGAAGCAGAGCCTCAAGGCAGCTGAGAGGTAGATGAGTGATGTTGGCTTCACACAACCAGGCAGAGCAGCTGAAATCCTCACCCGTGACTGTATGGATGCACTAGACGGTCACTTCTGGCCCCGAGAGTCACACCTGAGACCTGGATTGTAAGGAGAAAGTGTTAAGGAGTGACTGGTTCCTGGCCTTCAGCTCCTTCCTATGCAAGGCTTTTCCCCTGCCCCCATCCCAGCTCCAGGCCAGGCTCCATTCTGAGGACAGTAGTATCCGGGCCGATCCTGCTCCAGCCTCCAGAAGACACACCTGCACTCTTCACGAAGCTCCACAGGCCTCTTCCTCTGCTAACAAAGTCACAGGACAAGGGGCCACCTCATTCCAGAGCATGACAGGCATTCAGGCCTGCCCAGGCCGCAGACTGGGAACCTGGCTTCCTCCAGGGCATGGGGGCTCTGAGGCAGAGGTTAAGGGATCACCTAGGAGTTTCAGGGTTCACCTTTGTGGAACGACCCACACATCTTTATTCGGTATCAACATGGCTGACTTTTAGGAAGAATGTATTTGTCAAGTTTAAGTCAATGAACTCATCGTGTGTCCCTGATTTTTAATTACGTGCAGCTGAAGCTCTTCTGCATAATTTAAAAATGCTTTCACTCTATTTCAGCAGAGTAATAAGTGATCAAGGATAAACACAGAAAAATCAGTTGGATTGCTGTACACAAAGAGAACTTCCAGAAGGAAACCACCAAATCAATATCATTTATAAAACACCCCCAAGAAAATAAGCTACCTAGGAATAAATCTAATCAGACACGTAACAGACCCATACAAAGAAAACTACTTGGCACTACTGCCAAGAAACCAAGAGACCTACACCTACGTGGAAAACCACACCATGCTCACAGACAGGGAGAATCAACATTGTGAAAACGTCTACTCAACCCAAAGTGACCTGCAGACACTCGGAAATCCTGATCCAAATTTCAGTGACATTTTTTAACAAGGCAAAAACTCAAATCATCAATTTCCAATGCAAGGAGAGGCCCAAGATAAGTAATTCTGAAGAAAAAAAGCAAGCTGGAAGGCCTCACATCACCTGATTTTACAACCTACTACACTACCGTGGGTCAAAACACCCTGGTATTAACTCAACAACAAATGGAACCAGATCAACAGAAAAGAACTGAGAAGCCAGATGTAAATTCATATCCCCCTAGAAGCAGCAATCATTTGAAATCGGGAAAAGACAGTGTCTTTAACAAATGGTGCTGAATTGCCCCCTCCAAAAAAAATGGAACAACACACATATCTCACACCATGTGCCAAAAATAAATCCAAATGGATCAAAGACCTTACTATTAAACCAAAAATGGTATCAGGAAAGAAAAAAAAAGAAAACAGTAAGAGCCCTAACACACGGCAAGAACAGAATCCAAACCCTAACAAAAATGCACAAACACAAGAGACTAGATAACTGTGAACTCCTCAAAATCAAACACTTATACTCAACCAAAGATTTCACCCAAAGAGTCAAAACACAACCTATGCACTGGGAAAAAACTATTTTCTATGACATACCCAATAAGGATCTAACCTCTACAATCTACATGATACTGTAAAGCCTGACCAACAAGAAGACAAACGAGCTGATTAAAAAAGGGGCAAAGAAAAGGGTGGAGAGGAGGGGACAGGAGATTGTTAAGAGGATATGACATGTACAGAATGGAACTGAGGAGCAAGGAGAGCAGAAGTAGCTGCAGATAGGTGGACACGCCAATCTAACTCAGATTATACGCTTTCACTCAGTTACGCACCCAAAAAAAATCCGAAGCAAAAAAATGGGCAAAGGTAAGAAGAGCTAGCTCCACCAAGAGATACTCCTACGGCCAACAGGTACCTGAGAAAAGGCTCACAGCCACCAGCCATCAAAGAAATGCAAATCAAAACTACAATGAGATACCACCTCACCCTCCAAAGAAAACAAACCAGTGTCACTCAGAACTACACTATGGGTCAGAGTAGAACTGCCCAGAGAGTTTCCAAAGAGCACCTGGTGGATTTGAACTGCTGACCTTTTAGGTTAGCAGACGTAGCACTTGACCCACTACACCACCAGCATTTCCCAACAAGGCCAGCACTGATCCAAAAGACACAAAATAATACATGTTAGAAAGACTGTGCAGAGCCTGGAGTACTTTCTGCTGGTGGGAATGTAAAATGGTACCACCACTTCAGAAACCACTTTGGCATTTCCTCAAAAAGCTAAAAATAGAGTAACCATACAATCCACCATTTCTACTCCTAGGAATATATCCTAGAGAATAACAGCCCTCAAATGGATAGATACATCCACATCCATGTTCACCGCAGCACTGTTTACGACAGTAAAAAGATGGAAACCATCTAGGTGTCCATCAGCCGAAAACCAGATACACAGAGCACGGTGCATGCACACAGTGGGGTACACGACCAGTGCCCCTGTGAGGAAGAACACATACACAAAGTCTGGTGCACACACACAGCGGAGTGCATGAAGTGATGAACCCCTGAAGCATCTCACGACACCATTAAATCTGGAAGGCATTACGCTGAGTGAAATTAGTCCAAATATGACAAATATTTTCCGACACCACTATTACAAGAACTCAAGAAAAGGTTTAAACACAGAAGAAAATATTCTTTGATGGTTACAAGTGAGAGGAAGGATGGACTAATACAGAGTAGGCAACAATTATCTCAGGTGAAAGGAAGGACCACACACGATACAAGGGAAGTCAGGACAACCGCACTAAACTGAAAGCTAAGAAGTTTCTTGAACACAACCAAAAACTTTGAGGGACAGAGCAGCAAGGGCTGGGGTCTGGGGAACATGGTTTTCAGGGACATCTACATCAACTGGCAGAGCACAGTTTAGTAACGATCTGTTTGGCATCCCACTCTGATGAGTGATGTCTGGGGTCTCAGAAGCTTGTCAGTGGCCATCTAAGATGCATCCACTGGTCCCAACCCACTTGGAACAAAAGAGAAGGAAGAACATGAAAGACCTAAGGAACATACTAGCCCAGGAGACAAAACGGTCACACAAACCAGAGACTCCCTCAGTCTGACAGTCGAGAACCAGATGCCGCTCAGCCCCCACGAGTGACTGCCCTGACAGGAAAGACAATCGAGTCCCGGACAGAGCAGAACTGCAATTCCAGGAGCAAGACCAGACTGACTGTCTGACTGCAAATGGAGGAACCTCCGCAGCCACGGCCCCTGTCGTTCTGCTAACCCAGAACCACGACCGTCCACGAAGCCCACTCTTCGACAGAGATGAGGCTGCAGGACAGAACAGGAAACCACATGCATGAAGAGTGGCCTTCTTAGTCCACACGGACACACATGACCAAACAGACAGCTCCTGTTCATGGAAAGGACGAGGTCAGGGACACATGAGACCTCTTGTGCGAAGGCAGAGTGTGCTGTTCCACTACACAGATTACAACAAGTGTCACATGACGATACGCACATAAACACCTGGGCAACAGACTAACCTGAGCTGGAAACTCTCCCCTAAGGCACAACACATCACATACACGCACACACACACATCACTCATTGGTATCTTCACTACTACTAACATGATGTTGTCATTAGATGCAGACAAGCCGATGTCAACTCAGGGCCACCCCAGATGGCACAGGAGAGCCACCCTTGGGGTTTCCCTGGCTCCAATGTTGACGTCAGCAGAGCACAAGGGCTTTTACCCCCATGCAGCGAGTGGGCTAGGCTAACAGGTCATCTCAGTCGGAGCTGGGCCATTAAGCATTTCAGCACCAAGGCTGCTTATTAACATACGAGTGTAAAAAAATTTAAGGCCATGGGAATAACGTATAGAAGTTTTGTATGAAATGATAAAATGTCTTCTGTAGAAACCTACGGTGTATGCACAACATCAGAGTAATGAAACTACCCCGGCCACCACCGGCAGTAGCCATGATGGGGCTCACAAACTGGAGTCTCACTGGCAACATGAGAATAAAAAAGGGAGATCTCCACTAAAAGACCACAAATGATGGTCCAGGGGCCTTGGGGTTCCCCTGGGAGCATGGCCCCTGGCCCTGATGCTGCCCCTGTCCATAAATCATTATGAAGGTCAACTCTTTGGACAGGAATGGATTGGACTCGGCCACACAGAGTGACCATATCATGTTTGCACTCTATGGTTCCGTCACCCTGCTGGCCTCTTACTGGAGGTCGGGGGCGTCGAGAAGAGGGGACAGGAGATTGTTAGGAGGATGTGACATGTACAGAACAGAGAGGAGAAGTGTGCTGTCACCAGGCAGGGAGAGCAGTGGGAGGTGCACACAGCTGGGCATGAAAATTTATATGGGATTGTACATTTTCACTCAATCATAATAAAAAAGAATAATAAAACTAAGTTGTCTTTATTATTTTTACCACTTTAATGTTTTTATTTCACTCTTTAATGGCACTTTAAGTGAAAGTTCTGTACCCCACTTTTTCCTGTTTTCAGGGACTCTCTGTTGTGTCCTCTGTTAGGGCGGTCACTAGCAGTAGCTGGTCACCATCTAGTTGCTCTGGTCTCAGGCTGATGGGGTCTCTGGTTTACGTGGCCCCTCATGTCTCTCAGTCTAATATTTTTCTTGCGTCCCAGCCAAAAGGTTAGTGTTTTCAATCTGCCTAGAGACACTTCACAAAAGGATCAGTAATCGGCTTCTGGGAGGACTCAACTTTGAAAACACTCTGGAGCAGTTCTACTTTGTATACACAACATCACCGTGAGTCAGAACGGACTTGATGGCAACAAACAACAAGACAGAGAGGCTGGCCTTCGTCCCAGCTCCTGAGAGGGACCTCTAAACCTCAGAATGTTCAGGGTGACAGGACCATGTTTAGGATTCACAGTGGGCCTCTTTGATGTTTATACTAAAGTGGTGACAGAGACTTCTGGCCAACAATAGCACGACAGACAGAATCACGACACCATCCCGTCACAGCAAAGACTTGAAAAACTAAGTAAAAGGGAGACAAACATCATTTCTGGACAATAAAGTGTCCAGTGTCCAGTGAAGATCTCTGTCAGAAACCAAAGGAAGCACAAAACTGATGGAAAACAGCATGGGAGAAGAAACACTGGAGAAAGTTCTCTGTCAGCTAACCCCAGCTGACCTGCCATCCTGGACATCTCTGGCAATCAGGAGACACAGTGTATGGCAGATCATGCAAACAGAGGTCTTAGAGGAGGACAAAGTACGGGGCGGCAAGCAAGGCACGCTTTCTCACCTCCTGCCTTCTCCTGATTGCTCCACTGCTGATGCCTCATTACCTGTGGTGGTTCGACTGGCTGCCAGAAAGTGCAGTTTCCATGCAGCCTGGACTCACTCCACTCAGAGAGGAGCTCAACAGACAGAGAGCAGAAGAAAAGAACATCAGGAGCTTCTAGCAGGAATCAGATCACCCACTGGAGCCACCCTGCTACTCCACAGCTTAGTAACTGGCCCTGACTATTGCACAAGAGATTGCACAAAAAGATTATGACCACAGATGAGCAAACAGGGAATGCACAGCCAACCATCCCTGATATACCAAATAAAACAACAAATCAGGACAAAACAAACAGATCTACAGTCAATAAACAAAGAAAGTTAACTACTGAATGGCCCAAAGACAGAAGACAGTATCAAAACATACAAAGAACGAGGACATGAAGTTTCCAGTAGGTGTCCAAAAGAGAATACCAGATGACTCTCCAGTAGAAAACTCACTAGAACTCAAATCTCTAATATTCAGAGCCATCCAAGAGTTTAAACAAACAGCAAACAAAAACAAAGAAAAAAATACATAAATTCAAGGAAGAGGAAAACAAATTCATGGAAAGATTCAAGAAAATCATACAGGAGCAAAGTGCCAAAATAAATTCACAACTACATACCACGTAAAAACGACAATTAGAAATCCAAAAGATACACACAATTTCAGAAACGCATAGGTCATAAAAAGGCTCAGGAACAGGTCTGACGGGATGGAACACAGGGTCAGCAAATTGGAACATAAACACCTGGATACACATCTGTTTGAGGAAAACTCATAGAAAACAACCAAGAAAAATTAAGAAATCCTAAGAATGACGTGGGATAAATCAAAACTAAAACTCTGCAAGTGATCAGAGTTCCAGAACAGGAAAAGAAAACGGAAATGACAGACAGAACCATTAAAGGACTGCTGAAAAAAAACTTCCCTAATACCATGAAAGATGAACAGCTGACCATCCAAGAAGCCCAACAAACCTTATACAGGACAGACTCTAAAAGAAAATCACCAAGGCATCTCACACTTACACTCACCAAAACCAAAGGCACAGGAAAAGTTCTGAGAGGAGCTGGGGAAAAGACAAAACTCACACACAGAGGGGAAACAATAAGACTAAGCCCCGATTATTCAGCAGGAACCAGGCAGGCAAGAAAGCAATGGGATGATGAATACAAAGCCTTGAAGGTAAAGAAATTACTAACTGAGAATAATATATCCCGTAAACTCTCATTCAAATATGATGGTGCAATAAGAACACTTGCAGATAAAGAGAAATCAAGGGAATAGGTAAATACCAAAGCAAGCTTAACAAGAACTACAAAAGACACTCCTTTGGTCTCAGTACAAACAATATCAGCAAGTTTGTACAGCCAGACATGAAACTAGAAAAAGAATTCTCAAGGACTATCCAAAACCAAAAGAATTACAACACTGAACTAAAACTTAATCTGTAATTGACAATAACCAATACAGACACAGAACTTTGGGATGGAGTCTAAGGTAGGAGTCACCAAGTAACAACAGGCTGGTTCAAACCCAGGAAGTATAAGTCAAGTATAAGTCAAGGTCACGATGACCAGAAAGTTAATGAACCTAATCACCAATATAAACAAGGAAAACATAAAGTGTCAATAAAAACAAAATCCACAAAAACAGAAGAAACAAAAAAGAGATCCACAAACCAAAAGAACTCAGCACAGGAGAGTAAGAGGAACAAAGAACATGTCACCACCACAAAAAAAGAAACAAACAAAAATAGCAGTGCACAATGCCAATAATACCACCAACAACACATGGGTTACAGGAGACACACGGTACAAACAAGGACACCTGGTAAACCTGAATGACAGACACACTGTTCAGTGGACCAGAAATGAGAACCCAAACATAAGTCCCTCCACTTCCAGTCACCTGGTCAAAGACAAGGGCACCCAACAGGAAAAAGATAGTCTTTTTAGCACATGGTGCTGGCACGATCTGCCGTCCTCTCCTGGAGCAAACGTGAGGGCATCCTGCTGAGGGCCACGAGTCACCACAGAGGGGTAGGTGCTGCGTCAGACTTCCAGGAGAAATCACGACGTACTTCACACACAGAAATCATCTTCAATGGTGACGCACAAAAGCCCTGGTGACATCGTGGCCAAGTGCCACATCTAATAAACGGCTGGCAGTTCGAATCTCCCAGGCACTCCTCGGACACTAAGGGACAGTTCTACTCTGTTCTGTAGGGTTGCTGTGAGTCGGAATCAACTCGATGGCAGTGTGTTTGGCTTCAGGTTCTGGTTCTGTTACCAGGGAGGGAACAGGTAGGAATGCAAAAAATAAACACAAGAGAAGTTTATTTTCAACAATAAAAGAGGAAACACAGCGAACAGGGACTTCATCAAAGACGACATTCAGGTGGCTGAGACAAGGCAGAAAACGTCACACTGACTGGCCACTAAAAAAACCCTGAGACTGAGGAGTCAACTCTGACTCACAGCGACCCTACAGGACAGAGCAGACCTGCCGCAGTGTTTCCAAGGAGTGCCAGGCAGATACGAACCGAGGTACTGCGGTTAGCAGCCACAGCACTTCACCACTATGCCACCAGCGTTTCCTCATTAGCCACTAGAGAAGTGAAAATCACACCTACAATGAGATGCCACCTCACCACAACAAGGCTAGCATTAATCCAAAATACACAAAATGACAAACACTGGAGAGCCTGGGGGGGGCGGGGAAACAGGCTACCCAATGGAAGCTGGTCACACCAGAAGACCGCTCGTGTGACTAGAGGGCTGGGGCCTGTGTTCCAGTGAGACCAACACCGCCAGGAAGAGCACCCAGCACAGGAGGAAACACACACTCAGCCGCGCGGAGTGCCCAGCTGATGAAACCCCTGTATGGGAGCCAGGTGGGGGCTCCTGCGGTCGCAAAGCTGTGCCTTAACAGTCAACACCCAAAACAAAGAAATGACTTACTAGTTACAGGTCCTAGAGGGGCGCACACTCGAGGGCCATCCACGGAGCTCATACGGGTGAATGGGGAGAAGCAGAGTCCAGACGGACCTGGGCTCAGCTGTCAACAGGACCCGAGGAGGGAACAGACTCTCGTTCCCAAGCGCAGGGACTGTGGGCTGATTCAAAACAAGTGGCTAGAAACCAGGGAGGACAGAGGGCTCTAGGGGTGCGAATCCGACAAAGAGGGCACGTGGTCCTCATCCGGGTTCCCAGATACGACATCTGGGTGGGGAAACGGGGACCAGCGAGGCTTCTCCAGGCTGGTGTCCAGGATTCCGCACATGGCTGTGAGGCTGAGCTGCCTGCTCTTCTGAAACAAGTCAGGTCTCGACAGAGGCCAGAAGACAGGCACGCTGCGCGTCTCAGGACCGACGACTCCCGCGACGGCAGGGAAGACCACAAGGCTTCTCCCGACCCCTGTATCTGCAGGGCCTGGGAACCCACGATCAGGTCAGGGGAAAAGACTCTGACTGGCAACCTACGAAGACCCACAAATCCCAAGCTCGACAGCTAAGCTGCTAGTTCAAGTTCTAGGAACCGGACGCCAGAAGACAACAGAGGCAGCTGCAGGGTCCCCAACAAGCTCGGCAACGTCCGTGGGCAAGACGGAGGCTGAGGGATGGAGGCTGAGGGGTGGGGAGCCACGACAGGCCGCAGCCCACCAGCACCACTCAGCAGGTTCCGTCATGGGGTGACCACGTTACACAATGGCCAAAACACTGACAAGCACCGCCCAGCCAGGCAGACACACAATCATCACTGTGACACGGAGGCCTTTACAAACTGGAGCGGCGGTTTCCTATGACAGGGCTCCGGGCCCCAGGGTGCCAGCCAGACTCTGGCGACAGGGAGGCAGGTGGGGGGGAGAGGTCAGACACACAGGCAGTAATGCTGAACCCACCATGCCTGTGCGACGGAGCCTCAAAAAAATTAAAATTTAGGTGAAAACACCTGGACACTGAACCCATGGGCACTGTCACCAGCAATGCCATCAATATAACCAATGCCGTGAGTGCCACAGACAACCTGCATCTGGGATCTCTCCCCCCGCCCACCCCCTGTCCTCTGCCACACGAGTCTCTGCTTTGGCCGGTCCTGATTTCTGTTTTCCCAGTCACAGTGGGATCACGAGTACAGTGGCCTCCAGGAAGCTCTGAGGCCCCTCCTGTATGGAACCTCAGGGAAGTTTTGCTAAGGTCCTGACCTGCAGTTGCTGTCAGAAGTCCCCAACTGCTGTGGTAGTCTCGAAGACAGCGTCCTTAAATCGAGTTTGGCTAACTATGGTCGTATTTAACTCAATTTTCCTTAAAAAAATGGAAAACACTCACAGACTCAAGTGGCTCCTGGGACACGTGTGTGGATTACAGAGGAAACCAACGCGCCTGCCCACGGGAGCACCCACTGCAACAGGCCCCCACAGGAAACGAGCAGGGCCTTCGTGCGCCCTCACGCGCTACAACACACGGGCTGTGACACGGAATCAAGGCACCGGCAACCAGCCGCAGAGAAAACTACCCGTGAAGATGAGACCGTCAGGTGTGAAGTGTGCACACAGAAATGTATGTGCGGACTATGACTACACAGAAACGTACCAGCTCAAAGACAAACCGATCAATCACAAAGCTGGAAAGGAAAAGTGAACCCCAGTTCCCACTGAAACCCCCACGTCTGTCATGGACTGAATGCAGGCGTGTTGAGGATCCAGCACACACACGTGAGGGAACAAGACGTCCTGCGGTGCGGTAAGGAGCCCTGGTGGCGCGGCGGGTGAGTGCTCAGCTGCGGCACCGAAGGCTGGTGGTCGGACTCCAAGAGCAGGCCATCGGCCCCCTGAGGGTGACAGCCGGCGGGGCAGGTCTGCTCTGTCACACGGTCACATCTTCAGTCAGAATCAACTAGAGGGCGTGTAACAACGCCAAATTAATGAAAACAAACTGAACTTCATAAAGAAACTCACTGCTGTTGGACTTCGTCAAAAAGGACATTAACTGGACATTCACCAAATATGGCTACATAGTTAGTCACAAAGCAAGTATCAGCTTCTCAAATAAGACAATATCTCACAGATTTCACTATTCTCCCAATACTGGATATTGTGTTGCCTTCAAACAGAAACAAAGTTGTGAAATCATTTGCAAAAGGAAAAGGAAATTACGTAGGCTACAGTACCTGCGCAGCAAAATCAAATTGAAAGTAAACCAAAATCTAACAGACAAAGCAAAGCTAAGCAAATCAAAAACCAAAAGACAGTCTATATATTCAGAATCAAATTACAGGTAAACTTTTTATAACCTGTGTGACAACTAGAAAATGACCAAATCAACAGTACTGTCACCACCAAGAATCTAAGTATTCAAAAGCAGGGAATTCAGATCAGGGAATGAGCCTGATATGTGAATCTTTAAAAACACATTATTAAAAAATAAAAAAAGGAAAAAAAAATCCATTGGCCCAGAGTCCATTCCTTCTTCACATGCTGCGGGGTAGAGCCAGCCCCTTCTCGGTTGGGATCTCTACAGAGGCCCAGGCCTCTCCTCCTCAAGGCCCCGAGGGAATTCACACCACCACTCTTTCTTAGAACAGCACACCAGCTCAAACCACATGGGCCACTCACGTTACTGCAAGAAAACCAGAGAGACCTACAGAAATGGAAAGTCATACCATCCTCATGGATAAGTAAACTCAATACTGTGAAATCGTCAGTCCTACTCAAAGCAGTCTATATGTCAGGAGTGGACCCCCCTCTCCCAACATGAGGATCAAGGAGGTGCCTTCTAAGAAGGGCTTTACGACCCCCTCGGCTTATGAAGCTATATTGGGACAATCTGACCAGGAACTTCTAGGGAATAGAGATCAGAGGAATGGATTTCAATACAGCATGCCTAATAGCACTGATACCTGCCCAGCCTCGCTGACTCCCCCCTAATTGCGTCTCCCCCTCCCTTTTCTCCACATACACAGGTTTACAAAGTAACCCTTGAAAGGCTTTCCAAGGATAATTCTCCACACAGCCATTAAAACTACACAGGCATCTCACTCCCTACAACAGAAAGAACAAGTAAACTTTTAGGTTCTTTATAGTTAGTATGGCAAACTGATAAACACTGAGGAAACATCTTTCTTAAAGCAGCTGGGCTTGATTAGGGGACAGCAGGCACTTACTATCTACACAGGAAGATATAAACAAAAACTTAGAGAAACAAATGGAGACAGCCAAATGGTGAGGCCTTGAGAAGTTTACCCTTCTGCACCTTCCACTTTGAGGTCCGAATAAAACCATTAATTGTGTTCCCTGACATTTATCAGCACACCTGTCTCAGACCATTATCCAAAAAGTAGAAGAAGAAGACCACGAGGGGTCACTTTCTTGTTAGCCAACAGTGATGGGTCAGTTTCTTGTTAACCAATAGTTTATATGATGAAGAAAACAGGGTGACCACTACGTCACCTCACCTATAAAAAATAAAGTCGGACAGCTCCTCTCTCTTCTTCACTGGGTTGGGCTGCCTTAAACCAGAAAACTCTTTCCTGTCTCTCTTTATTCATTTCCCACCAACGTCTTCCCTCCCTTCATGTGGGACCCTGAAAAGTGTTGGGACTGGCTCCCGGCATCTATAAATACAATGCCATACTGATCCAAACAGCAACAGTACTCTCTAAGAAGATGGAAAAATCAATCACTAGCTTTACATGCGCAGAGAGGTACGAGGCCCTGGGCAAATGAAGCTCAAGAGCCAAACAGGAGGCACTGCACCGCCTGACCTCGGCTGCACAGCTACAGGACGCAGAACTGCCTGGTGCCGACACTAGGACAGGCACACTGGCCAACGGAAGACAACTGAGAACCCGTCCTCCCACTGTTACCTGATCCTCACAGACAAGGGCCCAAAGTACATCAAATGGTGAAAAGATCGTGTTTTTTACAAATGGTGCTGGCAAAACTGAATGTCCAGCTGCAAAAAAAAGGGGAGGATCCATAGCTCCCACTATACACAAAAAAATTACTCAGAATGGACCAAAGACCTAAATATAAAACCCAAAATTATAAACATCACAGAAGAAAAAATAGGATCAATACTAGAGGCCCTAATACAAACCAATACAAACCACAACAACACAAACTACAGAAGATAAGCTCGATATCTGGGATCTAAAATCTAAACTCTTTAAGCTCATCGAAACAATTCACCAAAACAGTAACAACAGAATCTACAAACTTGGAAAAAAACTTGGTGGCATTACAAATCCAAGAAAAGTCTCATCTCTAAAATCTACAGGAAAACTCAACATCTCTACAACAAAAAACACAAAGGATCCAAATAAAAAATACACAAAAGAAATTTCACCAAAGGAAACAAAGTAGTTTCCTCTGGAAACCACCAACTAAGGTAATTTAAAAATAAAAATGAGGGGCAGTAGGGTTGAAAATCAAAAACCGATTTTCAAATCTGTACATCAAGAGAGGGTAAAAGTCCCAGACATGTAAAGCACTACTGAAGAAAAAGAACACACTGAGAGGCCTCTCACTATCTGACTTTAGAACCGATTACACTGCCACAGTTGTCAAAACAGAGCGGTACTGATACAAAAAGAGACAGAAAGATCAATGGAACAGAGTTGAGACCCCAGAGATGCCACCATCCTCCAATGAACAGCTGATATTCAACAAAAGCCCGAACATTTTAAACAGGGGAAAAAGCAATCTCTTTAACAAAGGGCGCTGGCAACACTGGATATCCATCTCCAAAAAACTGAAACAAGACCCGTATCTCACACTTTATACAAAAACCAACTCAAACTGGATAAAAGACCTAAATATCAAAACTAAAACGATAAAGCTCATCCAAGAAAAAACAGGATCAACAAAAGAAGTTTTAATACACAACCTAGACAGACTTCAAAATCTGTCAAACAAAGCACAATCACCAGAAAATAGATAAACGGGAACTACTAAGAATCAAACACTTTTTCTCATCCAAAGACTATCTAAAGAATTAAAAGACCACCTACAGAATGGGAAAAAAATATTTGGCAACTCTATGTCAGACTGACAGCTGATTTCCATAATCTATTTAAAAAAAAAAAAAAACCACTGCCATCGATTCATGTCCCACTGATAGCAACCCTAGACATCAAAGCAGAACTGCCCTGTAGAGTTTCCAAGGACTGCCTGGCAGATTTCAACTGCTGACATTTTGGTTAGCAGACATAGCACTCAACACACTACGCCACCAGGGTTTCCCCATAATCTATAAAGTACTACAAAATATCAATAAGAAAAACATAAATAATCCAATTAAGCAATGGGTGAAGGAGACGGACAGACACTTCTCTAAAGAAGATATCCAGGCAGCCAAAAGACACAGACTGAAATGCTCACGATCATTAGCTATTAAAGAAATTCAAATCAAAACTAGAGAAATTTATGGATTCCAATGAGAATGAAAACACTTCCTACCAGAACCTACAGGATACAGTCAAAGCAGTGTTCAGAGGTCAGTTTATCTCCATAAATGCACACACCTGGAAGGAAGAAACCAAATCAAAGAAGTGACCCTACAGCTTGAACAAGTAGAGAAAGAACAACAGAGGAACTCCTCAGGCACCAGAAGAAAACAGATCATAAAGATCAGAGTTAAATTAAACGAATTAGAGAATAGAAGAACAACGGAAAACACTGAAAATACCAAAAGCTGGTTTTTTGAAAAGATCAACAAAATTGACAAACCATTGGCTAAATTTACTAAAGAAAAACAGAAAAGGAAACAAATAGTTCAAATAAGAAATGAGAGGGTAGTTGCCATAAGAAATCCAACAGAAATAAAAAATACTGTAACAGAATATTATGAAAGACTGTACTCCAACAAATTTGAAAATCTAGAGGAAATGGACAAATTCCTTGATTCATATCCAGCCAAGCCAAGTGCCATCATATCACCTACCAAAATTATCACAAGGTGAAGCAGAATAACTTAATAAACCCATCACAAAGGAAGAGATGGAAAAAGTCATCCCAAACTACCAACCAAAAAAAGCCCGGGCCCAGATGGCTTCAGCACAGAATTCTACCAAGGTTTTAGAGAAGAGTTATCTCCCATACTACTGAGACTATTTCACAGTATAGAAAGGGATGGAATACTCCCAAATTCATTCTATGAAGCCAGCATAACCCGATGACCCAAAAAAAGGGAGAACTGTAGACTGATACTCAATGGCACTTGGCATAGACCAATACCACTCACGAATCTAGATGCAAAAATCTTCAACAAAATTCTTGCCAATAGAATACAACAACATGTCAAAAAAATAATCCATCATGACCAAGTTGGATTCACACCAGGGATACAATGCTGGTTCAACATCAGAAAAACAATTAATGTGATCAACTATATAAATAACACAAAAGACAAGAATCACCTGATTCTGTCTATTGATGCAGAAAAGGCACTTGATAAAGTCCAACACCCAGTCATGCTAAAAACTCTCAGAAAAACAGGAATAGACTGCAAATTCCTCAATGCAATCAGGGCCATTTATACAAAGCCAACTGCCTACATCATCCTGAATGGAGAGAGACTGAAAGACTTTTCCTTGAGAACAGGAACTAGACAAGGATGCCCACTCTCACCTCTCCTGTTCAACACTGTACAAGAAGTTCTAGCCAGAACAATTAGACAAGACCAAGAAATAAAGGGCATCTGCATCAGCAAAGAGGAAGCCAAAATCTCCCTATTTGCAGATGATATGACTGCATACACAGAGAATCCTAAAGAATCCATAAGTAAACTACTCAAACTGACAGAAGAGTTCAGCAAAGTCTCAGGATACAAGATAAACATAATTAAACCAGTGAGGATTCCTTTATACCAACAACGAGATTATTAAGGAAGAAATCACCAAATCAATACCATTTACTATAGCCCCTAAGAAGATCAAGTACCTGGGAATAAATCTAACCAGAAAAGCAACAGACCTTTACAAAGAGAACTCCAAGTCCTTACTGCAAGAAACTATGAGAGACTTACCTAAACTCATGGATAGGAAGACAACATTGTGAAAATGTCTATTTTGCCCAAAGCAACCTACTTATATAATGCAATCCTGATACAAATTCCAGTGACATTTTTTAATGAGATACAGAAACAAATCACCAATTTTGTTTGGAAAGGGAGGAAGCCCCAGTAAGTAAAGCCCTACTGAAGAAGAAAAACATACTGGGAAGCCTCTCACTACCTGATTTTAGAAACTATTACACTGCCACACTAGTCAAAACAGCCTCATACTGGTACAAAACGAGACAGACAGATCAATGGAACAGAACTGAGAACCCAGAGATGACACCATCTTCCTATGAACAGTCGATATTTGACAAAGGCCCTAAGATGTTACACTGGGGTAAAAACAATCTCTACAACAAACAGTGCTAGCAAAACTGGACATCCATCTGCAAAAAACTGAAACAAGACCCATATGTTACACTTTATACAAAAACCAACTCAAACTGGATAAAAGACCTAAATAACAAATCTAAAACTATAAAGCTCATCCAAGAAAAAGTAGGAACAACAATGGAAGTTTTAATACACAATGCAAAGAGACTTCAAAATCTGTCAAACAAACCACAAACAACAGAAGAGAAAATAGACAAATGGGAACTATTAAGAACCAAACACTTTTGCTCATCCAAAGACTTTATTAATAGAATTAAAAGGCCACCTACAGAATGAAAAAAAAATATTTGGCACTATATGTCAGATGCCTGATGTCCATAATCTATTAGGTACTACAAAATATCAACAAGAAAAAGATAAATCACCCAGTTAAGCAACGGGCAAAGGAGATGGACAGCCACTACTCTGAAGAGGAGATCCAGGCAGCCAAAAAGCACACTTGGACGTGATCACAATCATTAGCTATTAACGAAATTCAAATCAAAACTACAATGAGATACCATCTCACTCCAACAAGGGTGGCCATGATCCAAAAAACACAAAACAACAAATGCTGGAGAGGCTGTGGAGAAACTGGAACTCTCCTACACTGATGCTGGCATTGCAAAATGGAGTAACCTCTTTGGAAAGCAATCTGGCGCTCCCTTAAAAAACTGAATATAGATACACCATTTGACCCAGTAATTCCACTGCTCAGAATATATCCTACAGAATCAAGGCCACTCACACCAACTGAAACATGCACACGAATGTTTATTGCAGCACAGTCCACAATAGCTAAAAGATGGAATCAACCCAGATGCCCACCAACAGAGGAATGGATAAATAAACTATGATATATATACTCAGTGGAACACTACACAATGATAAAGAACAACAATGATTTTAGGAAACATAACCTGGTTTCAATCAGAAGGCATTATGCTGAGTGAAAGTACTCAGTGGCAAAAAGACAAACATTGTATGAGACCCCTGCCATAAGAACTTAAAAACAGACTCATGTATAGAAGAAAAGACTCTTTGATGGCTGCAAGGGTAGTGTGGGAGGGAGGGTGAGGCTTGGTTATAGACTGTTCCGACTCACGGCGACCCTATGAACAACAATGAAACACTGTCCGGTCATGCACCATGTCCACAATTGTTTTTATGCTTAAGCCCACTGTTGCGACCACTGTTCTCGATCCATCTGGTCAAGGGTCTTCCTCTTTTTCACTGACTCTCCACTCTACCAAGCATGATGTCCTTCTCCAGGGACTGATCTCCCCTGACAACATGTCCAAAGTATGTATGATACAAATTTGGTTTGGTGAAATCAGTGACAGCACAAATTAGAAAGAAGATCAATTTAACTGGACTTCAACATAACATGAACACTCCTTCAATCTTAACTGAATACTGCAAAGATGGAGTAGCAGGCGCAGCTGTCTGGGGATCATGCTCTCAGGGCACATCAAGGCCAACTGGCATAACTAGTGCACTGCTAAGGGTCTTCTGCACCCCATATTGGTGAGTGGCATCTGGGTCTTAAAAGCTAGCAAGCTGCCATTTGAGGTATACCAAATTGTCCCAGCTGAAGAGAAACTGATGATCACCAAGGACCAAAATGACACCTTGGGGTGTGCAAGAATCCTCCAGGAAAAGGGGGCTGAGAACATGGGGAAATTCAGGCACCAGACACTGAGAGCAATAGAAAATGGGAACAAAAGTTTGAGGCCTTGGGAGGGGAGAAGGCAGGGAACTGGAGAAGCTGCTGAGAACATTCCTCCCAACAGTCCTTCAGGGAGGATGTTGGGAGTTTGGGGAGACGCTGCTCAGACCCCGGACAAAGACAGACAAAAGGTGATAGAACACTGCTGCTGCATTTGGCGAAAGGAACCGATTCATAGACCACTGGTATTCTGGCCCCAGGGTGGTCCCAGCGAGGGCTGGGTCTGCCAGGCCCTAGTCCTCAACGCAAATGACAGAAAGCCACCCTCCCGAGAGGAAGTAACCTACGCCCTCTGTTGGTTGGCAGGGAGTCCAAAATCAGCCCAAAGTCTGTTTCCCTCTAAGGAGGGTAAAGAGAGTCCTAAACCAAAACCCTGGGACCCCCGTTCTTGCCTGCCACATCCTGAGGGCAGGTTTGACTTGCCTCAAGTGCTTTGTGATTGCAAGTCTAATGGTGAGGCCACCCTGTCCCAGCCTCTCCCTTATGCCACGCCGGGAGAGAAACAGAAAAAAGCCAGAACCGAGAGCAGAGAGGGAACTGCACTGACTGCTCCCTCTTACCTGGGTCTAAGAAGGTAATTAGAACAATCCAAGAAGGACCTCGAGCAGTCTCCCCTGCCCACTAAACAACAGAGGTTTCCCCTTCAGGAGGGCTCAGGAGAGCAGGGGAGACTGGGTATGTCAAAGCTCCCCGCTCCAGGGCTGAAGTGAAGAGACTTGAAGAAGGAAATTGAATTTCTCCTAGAAGACCCCTCTGGTCTAGCGGAGCAGCTGGATCAGTTCCTAGGGCCCAGTTATTGGACCTGGATAGAAAATGGTATCTGTCACGGATATTCGGTTTACAGGGGAATAGAGGCGGTCGGTAAAGAGAGCAGCCATCTCGGTCTGGGAGAGGAGGCCCCTCTGGGGGGGAGGGGGCAGGAGGCTCCTTCCCCCGAACAAAAGTTCCCAAACGCTGGCAACAATGGGACAGCAATGACCCCGATGACTGACAGCAGAAGCAGGGCCTTACAAAGATGACAGTCAAAGGGAGAAGGGAATCGGTTCCCAGATTCCAAAATGTGGGCAAAGCCTTTGGGGTCCAACACGCAAAGGAGAAGCCCCTGTCAGGTTTCCTCCAGAGGCTTAGAGATCAGGTGAGAAAATATTCTGGATTAGGTCCAGAGGACCGAGTAGAACAGAGACTCTTTTTTTTTTTAATGACTGAATGAAAATGTACATTCCCATATAAATTCACATGCTCACCTATATGCAGCTCCCACTGCTCTCCCTGCCCACTGACAGCACACTCTTCCTCTCTGCTCCATACATGTCTTACCCTCCCAACAATCTCCTATCCTCTCCTCTCTGCCCACTCCCCTGCTTCCAGTAAGAAGTCAGCAGGACGACATCCTATAGATGGGTAGAACAGTAAAGGGCACACATGGTAGGGTCACCCTGTGTCACCAAGTCCCATCTGTTCCTGTCCAAAGAGTCGACCTCCATTATGATTTATGGACAGGGGTGGCATCAGGGCCAGGGCCTGTGGACCATCAACTGCAGTCTTTTAATGGAGTGCTCAGAGGGTACCCCTTTTTGTTTTTGTGTTGCCAGTGAGACTCAACTTTGTGAGCTCCATCGTGGCTATCACTGGTGGTGGCCGGGCGCCATCTGGTTCTTCCGGTCACAAGTCGATGTAGACACCCACTCATGTGGGCCTCTCTGTCTTTAGGGTTCTCTTTCCCCCATGTCATTTTGGTCCTTGGTGATCATCTGCTCCTGAGTTGGGACCACTTGCTGTACCCTCAGGTGGCAGCTTGGCAGCTTTTAAGAGCCCTGATGCGACTCACCAGTGTGGGGTGCAGAAGGCTCTCTTAGCAAAACACTAGTTGTGCCAGTTGGCCTCAATTTCCAACAAAGACTCTTAAAAGTTAATTTTGTGATTAAAAGCTAGCCCCACATCATCAAGAGATTACAAAAGATTGAGGATGGAGCAACAAACCTGTTAACTGACTGTTAAGAGAAGCTGACAGTTTTTGTGAGGAGAAAGGAGGAGAAAAGCCAAAATGATGGTATCTACTGTGGAGAAGGCAGTCAGCCAGAGGCGAGAACAGAAACCCACCCCTGGAAGGAAGCAGGAGGGTGGTTGACCGCCCCACCGAGAGGGGAAGGATGTCTTGGGCCAAGTTTCCAAGGCCACCAGTGGATGTCACAATCGTGGGATAGCAGGTCATTTTTAGGGAGAGTGCCCAGAGTTAAAGAAGAAGGAAAAGCCAATTTCCCTCATGACCTTCGATGATGAAGCCCCACCACAGGAACCCTGATAAACTCAAAGGTGTGGCCCGAAGCGGAGGAGATAACTCTTCCAGCTGACCCTGGGGCCACTCCGTCCCCCTGACCTGCCGACCAAAAGGCACCGGGTTATCACCAGACCAGCTGGCGGTGTCAGAAGTTAAGGAGGAAGAATTCCGGGTTCCCACATTTCAGAAAACTCTGCTCGGGAGAGGACACGATCAAATAGAGGAGAGATGCCTCTGTGTCCCGGAGGCAGGAGTAAATCTCTTAGGACGAGATCTAATTGTAAGATTGGGCTAGGGTGGGGGTGGAGGACAAAGTGAGGGCACGTACGTGTGTATACGGATACCTATACATGTGTATACACGTGTGTGTGTGTGTGTGTGTTAGATAGAATACATAGTAAAGGGGAGTCTTCTCATAAACAGATGTTAAAATGTGTTTTAACTAAAGTGCGAATTGGCTAAACTATCAAACACAAAATGGCTGTGCTTGGGCTAAGTGAGACGGTGAGAAAATACAAAGTCCTGGTGAAGAAGTAAGAGTGAGAAAAACAGCCGCCAGACGGCCACGGCCACAGATGGTCAGAGAGATGACAGAGACCGTAACCCATCAGAAGGAAGTCAGCAACTTGAGGTACCAGAAGGTAAGATTTACGTACTGACCGCTAACAACCAGAACCAAGCAAACAACTTGTCTTAAAAACCCAGCACTCTGGACTTGAGGTGCAGCAGTCCCCTCAGGAGGCCTGTGCTCGAGGTCTGCTGCCCTGACCTCGTTTGCCTCACCTTCAAAGGCCTGGGGGCGTGGTCTCCCTCTGGGGGCCTGTGCCCACGTTCTGTTCCTGCCCCTCATCTTCAAGGGCCTGGGACCCAGCCTCCTCCTCAGAGTCTGTGTCCCCTGGTTGGCTACGCTGTGGCCTCACCCTGGGATCTCATCCTCTTGCCATCAAAGGTTGGTTCGAGTAGCTGTGACTGCTTTCCTGTTGCTGCCTGAGTCTTTCATGCTGTCCCTGTTGGCAGATTTGCCTCCCAGACACCTTAGCATTCTCCCAAAATTTGAGCAGCCTGCTTCCAGTGGCTGTGACCGTCTTCTGTTACCCTGAGCCTCGTGTGGTATTCCTGCCTACTTCACCTCGGAGATGTCCTGTGCTCATAAAACTCTACTTTGAATTCTCCTGACGTCAGAGAGGTGGAGGCACAGCCAGTCCTTTCCTTCTGTTGCTTAGAGTGAACCCCGCTTTTGGGGAAGTGAGTGTGTTGACATGCTAACGTTATGACTTGACCTCTGCAGTCCCTGTGGGACTCGGCGGAACCTGTGGGGTCGTACCTCACGTAAACAGGGGTGCTTTCTGTCCTGCTGCTAGTGTCTCCCTTCTGGCTGACCCCGAACCTTGTTGGTGTTAGGGGTTCGGATTTCAAGATGCGACCTAGAATTTCTTTAAAGGTTAAATTTTATTAAAAAATGTGTCCAATAGGAAAAATACTAGTGCACCAGGGACGCACTCCAAACTGTACAGAGTGAGGAGGCGACCACGAGTTTCCTCAGCGCCCAGTATTTAAGTCATGAGATTGCAAAGCAGGGAGGGTGAACTGACCTTTACATTGATTGGTTAACTCCTATGAGTTGTAAAATGTGGTCAAGGTCTAGGGGTCACTTGCAGGCTGTCACTTGCAAGGTTGCCCCCAGGCTTGTCTTGTGACAGTGTTTTGTAAGACAAAAGTGAGATTATTTTATGGTATTTTCTGCTACTAAGTTGTTTCCTGGGGCTTCCTCAAATTTTTACTGCGCCCTTCCTCATTTCAACACTAGAGAAGGCTGTCTCACCCGGGGTGGTTTCCCACGAGCCAGAGTGCCTGCACCCCACGGGGACCCCGGATCCCCCAGGGCCCCAGTGCGCACGCCTCCTCCGCACCCCGGGACTGCACCCCGTGAGCTTGTCGCTGAGCCTCTTTCCTCGGGTTCCTGCCACTGACTTGGGGACTCCGTGGACACGGGGACGCCTTCTCCCCCGACCCTCCCAGGACCCGCGGACACTGGGGCGGCCCCTCCCCCAAACCTTCCCAGGACCAGCGGGCACCGGTGCGCCCCCGCCCTCCCCGGCCCTCCAGGACCCACAGCCCCCGGGGTTCTCCTCCCTCGTAGGGACCCCGCCCGGCCGAGCCGACCGGCGCTAGGACCCCGCAGACGCCGCCGCGCTGCGAGCCCGAGGAGCGCAGGGAGCCCCCCGCAGGACCGCTGGTCCCCCGCAGGAGCGCTGGTCCCCCGGGAGGAGAGCCGCCCCTCCCGGTGAGAGGGCCCCCCGCCGTGAAGGGCCTCCCCGCCGCGGGACCCCGCGTCCGTCTGGCACATGGCTTCCCTTTTCAGGAACAGAACCCATCGCTGTGCAGCGGTGTCCGCGTCACAGCGACCCCAGGTCCGAGAGGACGCTGAGCTGCGCGGGGTTTTTCTGGGCGGTCATCTCAGAGGAGGCAGATTTTCAGGTCCGTCCTCCGCTCAGCGGCGGGCGGGCGGCGACTCCCGCCGTTCCACGGGGGCCGACGACGTGCGCCACCCAGCGTCTCCAGGAGCCGAAATCCGCGCCACCACAGCGGGCGTCTGGAGAACGAGGCTGTCCCTGCTAGCGGCCTTGGTGGGTTCCAGTTCCTAGCGACCCTCCGTGTAACGGGACACACGCCGCCCCTGCCCCATCCCCACCGTCCTAGCTGTGTTCCCGCCTGCTGTCGCAGCCACTGCGTCGTCTTGATGGCTTTCCTCTTGGTCGATGATCCTCTGCTTGACCACGCAGGATGTCCTCCTCCAGGGGCTGATTCCTCCAGAGGCATGTCCGAAGCAGGAGACTCCCCCTCACCGGCCTAGCTACCAGGAGAAACATCCTGGCTGCATTTCTTCCCAGCGGATGGGTTTGTCTGTGCTTGTCCTTCTTGTGGCCCACCAATGCTGAAGGCTCTTCAGCATCCCGGTGCTTCAAAGGCGTTAATCCGCCTTCCGCCTTCTCTGTTCCTGCTCCAGCTTTCACAGGCATCTGAGGAGAAGACACTGGGACCTGCATCAGGCGCAGCTCAATCCTTCAAGTGACATCATAGCTTTTCCAAACTTTAAAGGGGTCTCTTGCAGCAGATTTGCCCAGCACAGTTCCTCCTTTGCTTCCATGAGTGTTGAGGTGACATCCTCAACCACTTCAGTCTTCGTTTGTCTTTATGTTGCTTGTTGATTTAGCTGTGAGACTTTAGTTTTTAGTGTTGAGTAATTCACACTGTAGGATTTGCTATTCATCACCGAGTGAAGTCCCCTTTACCTTCAGCAAGCAAGGTTGCGTTGTCTGCCTGTCACAGGTTGTTAATGAGTCTCCCACCGATCCTGACGCCAGTTGTTCTTCATTTAATCCAGCTTCTTGGACGTTTTCTCAGCACACAGACTGAATAAGCGTGGTCAAAGGATACAAGCTTGACACACACCTTTCCTGACTTTAAACCGCACACTGTCCTGTTGTTCTGTTCAAGTGAGTGCCTCTTGATTGATGTGCAGGGCTCCTTGTGAGCACCACTGAGTATTCTGGTCACACAGTGTGATCCATAACTGGTTGTGATCAGTCACATGCCTTTCCACAGTCAGTAAAACACAGGCAAACAGCTCTCTGGCATTCTGTGCTTTGGCCAGCATCCGTGTGTCATCAGTAGTGATGTCCCACATTCGATATCCTCTTCTGCACGTGGCTGGCATTTCTGGCAGTTCCCTGCCAATGTACTGCTCCAACCACTTTTAAATGATCTTCAGCAAAATATTACTTGTGTATGACATTAATTACACTGTTTGATAATTTCCCTGTTCTGTTGGACCACCCGTGGAATGGGGATCGATATGGATCTCTTCCGGTGGACTGACTGGGTAGCTGTCCTCTGGATGCGTTGGCACAGCTCCCTCAGTCAGTCCCTGCAGCCCTGCATCCATCTGTGGAGACGTCTCAGTGGATGTTCCCTCATATCCTGGAGCCCAGTTTCTCACCGGTGTCCTCAGAGCACCTGCGACTTCCTCCTTCAGTATCCCTGGTCCTTGATGAGACCCACCCCCTGAGATGGCTGAACAGCGACCAGTTCTTTTTGATGCAGTGACGCTGTGGATTCCTTGCATTTTCTTTGGATGCTTTCTGTGTCACTCCATGTTTTCCCAGGCTTGAATTTTTTCTTCAGTTCTTTCAGCTTGCGAAATGCCAAGTGTGTTCTCCCCTTTAGGTTTTCTGTTTCCACGTGTTGGCATGGGTTATTATACTTTGCCTTCTCGAGCCATCCTGTTCAGGTTTTTTGCTTCATCATTTCCTTTGTTTGCTTGGAAGAGCAAGTTTGAGTCTCTCTTGATGTCAGTTTGGTCTTTTCTTTCTTCCCAGTTCTTTTAATGACTTTTTGCTTTCTTCATGTATGGTGTCCTTATGTCACTCCACAACTCATTAGGTCTTCAGTTATTAATGCTTGTCTCAGATTGAATTGTGTGCCCCCCAAAATGTGTGCAGCCATGTGGCTAGGCCATGATTCCTGGTGTTAATGTGACAGTCCTTCCTGTTGTTAATCCTGCTTCCGTGATGTTAATGAGGGAGGACAGATATCAACTGGGTTGGTGGGCTGGACGCGATGTGTATGATTGTGTTGTACCTTGAGGCAATCTCGGGGGCAGGTAAAGGAAAGAGAAGCAAGCAGAGTTGGGAACCTCATACAACCAAGAAGCAGTGCCAGGAGCAGAGTGCATCCTTGAGAAAGGACTCAGGGTCCATGTGCCTCAGAAGCATCTCGTCCAGGAGAGGATGGACAACAAGGACCTTCTTCCAGAGCCTGACCCAACCCCTGGAGCTGATTCCCTGAATTTTGACCTGCAGCCTACGGGAGTGGAGCAGACTGAGTTTCTGTTGGTGAAAGCCAGCCATCTGTGGTATTTTGTTGGAAATAGCGCCAGATGACTAAGACAGTGTTCAGTGTGTCAAATCTATTTCTTGAGATGGTCTCTAAATTTATGTGGGATATTCCCAAGGTCACACTTTGGTTCTTGTGGACTTGTTATTTTCTTCACCTCCATGTGTACTTGCATGTGAGCAATTGTGCTTTCCACCGTTGGCCTCTGGCCATGTACTGACTGACAAGATTGATCTTTTCCTCAGTCTCCTTCTGCAGGTGTATTTGATTTGATTCCTATGTGTTCCATCCACTGAGCTCCACGTGCACAGTCACTATTATGTTGAAGTAAGGCATTTTCAGTGACAAAGTCACTGGTCTTGCAAAATTCTGTCATGTGATCTCCAGCATATTTTCCAACTACTGATCCTTCTTTGTTTTCAACTTTGGCAATCCAATTACCAGTAATTGTTAATGCATAATGATAGCATGTTTGATGAACTTCAGAATGCAGAGGTTGGTAAAAATCTTCAGTTGGGTCTTACTGGTTGGTGTATGATTTTGCATAATAGTAACATTCACTGGTTTTCCTTATAGCTGTGTAGATGATACCCTATCACTGTCCATGCTGCAGTTCAGGATAGAACTTGAAGTGTTCTTTTAGATGATGAATTCAACACTATTTCTTTTTCAGTCTGTCATTCTTAGGCATGATTTTCATGACATTTTTTGTCGTGCTTCCATGACACGTGATCGTCTGATTTGAAATAGTCATACCAGTGCACTTCATGCACACCAAACACTAAGCCCAAAGATGAAGAAATATTTTTACTAACTTTTACAGCTTGAAATTGATCATATGCAAGTTCATGCGGAAGCAAAAAAATTTAAAACAAATCCAAGAGAGCCCAAGTACGAACTCAGTATGTCCCACCTGAATTTGCACTCCTTCTCAAGATTAGATTTGATGCTTTGAACACTAGTGACTGAAGGCAAGTTGTGGGATGACAGAAAGGACACTATACACGAAGAAACCAAAAGGTCATTGAAAAGCCAGGAAAGAGAGAAAAGATCAAAATGTATGTCAGATGAGACGCTCAGACTTGCTCCTGAATGCAAGCCAGCTAGCACGACTGGAAGAAATACTGAATTAAAGAAGTGAGGAGAAGATTTCAAAGGTGGCTCAAGAAATGAAAGTACAAATAATGAAATGCACAAAGGCCTGGAGTTAGAAAACCAAAAGAAAAGAAAACACTTGGTGTTTCTAAAGCTGAAAGACATGAAGGAAAAATTGAAGCCTCCAGTTGAAATTCTGAAGGATTTTAAGGGCAAAATATGGATTGATGCAGGAATCATTAAAAAGAAATTAAACTGCACACCCACTTACCATAGCAAAAAAGAGTGAGTCGATGTTCACCATTTGAGGAGGTAGCACACAGTCAAAAAAAGATGGTATTGACCAACGAAGTCCAAGCTGCAATGAAGCCACGGACAGAAAACAAGGCTCTGGGAATTGACCAAACAGCAAGTGAGACATTTCAGTAAACATCAGAACACTTGGCCAGACCACGGGAAGAGGTTTGTATTTGTGTCCATTCCAAAGAAAGGTGATCCAACAGAATGTTGGGAAACCAAAGATGTCACTCTAAGGACTCGTGTACCTGACCTAAGCCATAATGTTTTCAGTCACCTCACGTGTCTGTGAAAGCTGTGCAATGCAGCACTGAACTACTGTGCCACCAGAGTTTCCCTCTAACAACTAAGGCCTTGAAAATCAATTGAATGAACGAATAAGTACCTTCTAGGTGCCCCAAAGTCAGACGGAAATATGTGAGATTGGACTGGGTGACAAGAAAGGGAACATCCACCTTCATCAGAAGCAAATCAGCAGCCCAGAGGGTCCCTCTTCTGCTGGCATGGAGCAGAGCAGCAGCACAGGTGTGGAGGCCATCTTTGTTGGCTAGGAGGCTAAGCCTGGGACTGGCACACCTGAGAGCGTGGGTGGGGCCAGCTGCTACACTGAGAAGTGGAGTGGAGTGCATCTCTCTCAGCCAAGAGGCTGAGCTTAGCATGGCCACACTTAGAGAACACAGTGGCAGCTGGCAGCCAAGTGCAGCAGTGTCCTTCCCCCTTCTCTCTGTGGGCTACACCAGAGGCTGCTGCTACCCGGGCCAGAAGTGAGACCTTGTACATGTGTCTCTTCAGCTTTTCTCCCAGACTCAGGGAAACAAAGGGTGGGGTAGAAGAAAAGTTCTGCTGGCTCTCCCTGAGCTGCTGGTGGCTGCACCTGCAATGTCCCAGGTGACTTCCACCAGACCTTCTAAAGCTAAGTGCTCAATAACCCATGGGGATCAGTCCTTTCCTGTGTGCAGATTTCTCTCCCTACCTCTAGCTTTTTCCACCTGCCTTCTGTGCTCCATACTGGGTGGCTAATTTCTCTTTCTTTGTCTGGGCTTCCAAGGAATACAGCTTAGACTCAAAGATATGAAAAACTGAAACTCAAAGTATGCAGTAAAACTCAAAGTATGCCAAGGTAACAACATGCAAACAAGAGCAGGGATGGCAATATTAATTTCAGACTAAGTAGACTTTAAAGTAAAATCCACCATCATGAACAAGGATGGTCATTATTTATTGCTTAAAGTTTCAATACATAAGGACACCATAGCAATATTAAGAATTTATGCACCCAACAGCAGAGCTTCTAAGCACATCAAACAGACACTGACAACACTGAAAAGTTAGACAGATGGCTCCACAATAATAGTAGGAGACTTCAACACACCACTTATCATAATGGATAGAACATCCAGAAAGAGGCTCAACAAAAGGTGGATGATCTTACTGTGACAATCAATCAATTCAACCTCAGAGACATATGTAACTCTCTCCACTCAACAACAAACCAGTATACCTTCTTTTCCAACCCACATGGAACATGCTCTGGAACAGACTATTCAATAGACCATAAAGAAAATCTCAACAAAATCCAAAGCATGGAAATATTGCAGAGCATAAAGAATAAAAGTTGAAATCAACAGCAGAAAAAACAATATTGTAACTGAATAACACTTTGTTCAAAATTTGCTGGCCTGTAGAAGTAATGAAGGATGCAACAAGGAAATTTATGGAATCAAATGAGAATGAAAACACATCCTGGCAGAATCTATGGGCTACAACAAAAGCAGTGCTCAGAGGTCAATGTATCTCAATAAATGCACACAACCAGAAGGAACAAAGGGCCCAAATCAAAGAATTAACCCTACAACTTGGACAAGTAGAAACAGAACAACAAAAAAAGCCTGGGGCACAAGAAGATAACAGATAATAAAGACTAGAGCAGAACTAAATTAATTAGAGAATACAAAAACAATGGAAAGAATTAACCAAAAGCTATTTTTTGAAAAGATCAAAGTCCGTAAACTATTGGCCAAACACACAAAAGAAAAACAGAAGAGGAAGCAAATAACCCAAATAAGAAATGAAGGGGATATTTCATAACAAACTCAACCAAGTTTGAAAGACTCATAAGAGCATATCATGAAAAATTGTATTCTAATAGACTTGAAAAACTAGAGCAAATGGACAAATTTCTAGAATCACATTACTTACCCAAACTAATACAAACAGAATAATAAAACCATGAGGAAAGAAGAAATTGAAAAAGTAATTTAAAAAATAAAGTACCAACCAAAAAAAGGTCCTGACCCCGATGGCTTCACTGGGGAATTCTACCTAACATTTAAAGAAGAGTAAATGTTAATACTACTAAAGATATTTCACAGCTTAGAAAAGGATGGAATGCTCCTAAATTCATTGCATGTAGCCAGCAAAACCCTGACACCCAAAACTGGGTAAAGATAGCATTAAGAAGGAAAATTACAGACCATTACCTCTCAGGAACATAGATGAAAAAATCCTCATCCAAATTCTAGCCAATAGCATTCAACAACATATTTCAAAAATGATTCACCATGAGCATGTAAGATTCATACCAGCGATGCAGCCATGGTTCAGCATTAGAAAAACAACTGATGTAGTCAACCACATAAATAAAAGAAAAGATAAGAATCACTTGATCTTATCAACTGAGGCAGAAAAAGAATTTGACAAAGTCCAACACCCATTCATGTTAAAACACTTTCAGCAAAACAGGAATAGAAAGAAGATCCTGCGGCACTTAAACGGCATCTATGCAAAGCTGATAGCCAACGTCATTCTCAATGGTGAGAAACTGAAAGAATTCCCCTGAGAAGGGGGACTAGACAACGATGCCATTCTCCCCTTTTATTCAACCTTGTTTCGGAGGTTCTCACTAAAGCAGTCAGACTAGATAAAGAAATAAAGGGCATCCTCATTGGTAAAGAAGTAGTAGAAGTATCCCAATCTGCAGGTGCTATGATCTTGTACACAGAAGGCCCTAAAGAACTCATAAAGAAACTACTGGAACTAATAGAAGAGTTCAGCAAAGTATCAGGACACAAAGTAAGCATTTACAGTAGGATTCCTTCACACCAACCAAGAGACCATCAAGAGTAAATCACCAAATCCACACCATTCACAAGAGCCCCCAAGAAGTTAAAACACCTAGCAACAAATATAATCAAGAGATGTAATAGAGCTATACAGAGAAAATTATAAGACCTTACTGCTGTAAGAAAACAAAAGAGTCTCATGGATAGGAAAAGTTAACATTGTGAAAATGTCTGTTCTGCCCCAAAAGGTCTATACATACAATGCAATCCTAATACAAATTCCAATGTCATTTTTTAATCAGACAGAGAAAAAAGTCACCAACTTCACTTGGAAAGGGAAGAGACCCCAGACAAGTAACGAAGCACTGAAGAAGAGGAGCACAGTGGGAGGCCTCACACTCCCAGACCTTAGAACCTATTACACTGCCACAGTAGTCAAAAGAGTCTGGCACTGGTACAGAAACAGTTTCACAGACCAATGGAACAGAATAGAGAACTCTGTAGTAACACCTTCCACCTATAAACAGCTGATACTTGATAAAGGCCCAAATGCTGTGAACTGGGGAAAAAACAGTCTCTTTAACAATTGATGTTTTCAAAACTGGATATGCACCTGCAAAAGATAGAAACAAGACCCATACCTCACACTTTAGATAAAAACTAACTCAGAATGGATCACAGATCTCAATATCAAATCTAAAACAATAAAGTTTATAGAAGAAAATTAGGGACAACCCTGGAAGTTCTACTACACGGCGTGAACAGACTGCAAAGTCTTGCTAACGGTACACAAACCATAGACAAGAAAATTGATAAATCAGAACTGCTAAAAACCAAACACTTATGCTCATCCTAAGATTTTATTAAAACAGTAAAAATGCTGCATATAGACTGGCAAAAAATATTTGGCAGTGACCTATCTGATCAACATCTAATCTCCATAGACCAAGTATTGTAAAATACCAACAAGAAAAAGACAAGTAACCAAATAAATAATGACCAAAGGGGATGGACAGACACTTCTCCCAAGAAGACATCCAGGCAGCAAAAAGATGCGTGAGGAAATGCTCACAGCTATTAGCCACTAGAGAAATCCAAATCCAAACTACAAGGAGATACCATCTTACTCCAGTGAGATTGGCATTAATTCAAAAACCACAAACTAGCACATATTGAAAGGGCTGTGGAGAGACTGGAACTCTGGTACACTGCTGGTGGGAATGTAAAATGCTACAAGTACATTGGAAAGGAATTTGGCCCTTTCTATAAAAGCTAGAAAAAGAAATACCATATGATCTAGCAACCCAATTCCTTGGAATATATCCTAGCGAAATAAGAACTGACACACCAACAGATACATGCACACGGATGTTTATTGCACACTGTCCACAACAGCAAAAAGATGGAATCTGCCTAGGTGCCTATCGACAGATGAATGGATAAACAAACTGTGGTGTATTTACACAATGGAACACTATGGAATGATTAAGAAGAACGATAATTTTAGGAAACATCCCATAACCTGGAATCATCTGGAAGACATTAGGCTGAAAGGAATCAGTCAGCTATAGAAGGACAAACAGCGTATGGTACCGCTATTACAAGGACTTAAGAAAAGGCTGATGCACAGGGAAGAAAACAGTCTTTGGTGGCTACAAGGGCGGGGAGGGAGAAAGGGTTATTTATAGGTTAAATATTCAACGGGATTCAGTTAGGGGAGGGGAGTGACAGCATGCAGCAGAAGGAAGGCCAGCATGACCGGACTACACCATAAGCAGAAAGGTTTTCTAAATATAAGTGAACAGAAATTGTTCTACCTCCCTTATCGGTGAGTGGCACCTGCGGTCCAAAAAGCCAGCAAGCTGGCACCTAACAGAAATCGTTCCCAACCTATCTGCAGCAGATGAAACCAAAACCATCAAAGACATGAGGAAAATATGAACCCAGGAGACAGAAGGTTCCATAAGATTGGGAGACTACATCAGCATAAGACTGGAAGAACTAGACGGTGCCCGGCCACCCCTAAAGACTGCCCTGACAGGGAGCACAACATAGAGGCGCTGATGTCTTCGTTAGGTGCCATTGGGTTGCTTCTGACTCCTAGCGACCCTGTGAACAACAGAATGAAACACTTGGTCCTGTGCCACGGCCACAATTGTTTTGATGCGTCAGGCCATTGTTGCAGTCACTGCACTGATCCATCTCAACAAGGATCTTCCCGTTTTCCCTGACTGTCCACTCTACCAAGCACCTCATTAGGTGCTCTCCCCTCAGCCGAAGAAGGGTGGATGGTCTTCGTGAAAACCAAAGAGAAAGCAGGTGAAAAACACAATGGGGAGAGAACTGTAGCTGGAACACTGGCCGATGAAAGAGTGGTGGCTAAGGAGCCAGGGTGGACCCCTGAGTGCAGCAACTGTAGAGAGAGAATGCAGAGAAAGAAAGAGTAAGAAAGTGAAAGGAGGGGGAGAGGAAGTAGACAGAGAGAGAAGACAGAAGGCTAGATAGCTAGAGAGAAACGGAGGAGGCTGGGAGAATAGGTGAGAAGACAGAAAGGACAGAGCAGCAAGAGAGGGAAAAGAAAAGCCAGAAAGAAGGAAAGAGAGAGAGAGACAGAGATCCGAAGAGAGAAGATAATCTGGCCGCAGTTCTGGGATCACCCAGAGGACAATGAGGACACAGACGGGAGGACAGCCCCGGCTAAAGGGACACCAATGTCCACTGTGCAAAGGAGGGACTCTGGGAAAATGAGTGTCCCCGGAGGAGAACTGGCAAAGGGCCAGACAAGACTGAGAAGGGGAGAAGCTTTTCCAGGGAATTCTGAGCAAGCAGGAGGAGGACTCTGCAGGATGGACAGTGAGGGGGTCCATTTTTAACTTCCCCCTGCCGACCCACACGGTGAAGTTACAGCAGGAAGACAGGCAGACTTTGTGGTTGACACTGGAGCCGCCTTCTCGGTACTCCCCCCGAAGCCTAAAGGACTCTCCTCATCAGCAGTACTCAGGTTGTTGGGGTGACTGGAAAAGAGGTGACTAGGCCTTTCTTGCAGGCAATGGACTGTGAAGTACGAAAAACTGAGTGGTCTCAGCAGCTTCTGTACAAGCAGAAGGCCTGGTACCTCTCTGGGGCGGAATTTCCTAAGGAAAGTGTGTCCTGGAATCTCCTTGGGTGGGAAAGTCTGGTTTCTGACAGTAGGGCCAGCAAATGCCCACACAGCGGGAGCAGCTCTGTCAGCCCTCACGCTGCGGGTGTTGTCCCCAACATCTGCCTCAGCCCTGGTTCAAAGAGGGTCCAGTGCTCTAGCTAGGTGGTTTCGGCCAGTGACAGGCCAGGATGTGGTCAGACTCCTCCTGATGATGAAGACCCTGACCGGTGAATACCATTTTGTTTAAGTTTTGCAGGCTGTTAATAAAGGTATGAAGACTTTTCCACCTTCCTGTGATTATTTTAAGATCTGTTTTGAATTTAAAAGACAGTTTCTTTTGTATCTTGCTGGCCACTGAGAGGTCTGATCTTTACTTTTGAATGTGAAGGGGAAAAGGGAAGAAGCAACTCTGTTGAACTGTCCTGATCCAGTGGTTTAGGAGCTCCCGTACTATTTGTTGAACAGCGCCGACCCGAGTACCAGAGCGATTGCCTCCCTGCAACCGGGGAGTGGTCCGGCAGTACGTGGACTTCCCAACAGAGATCAGGTCTGAGGAAGAGACTCTGTTACAAATACTGGGACTGTCTCTAATTTTTTGGCCGAAGCTGAAAACTGAGTGTCTAATAAAGTGACAAGCTCACTTTCCTATCAGGCTGCTGAAGGGGGCAGAGACAGAGCCTCTCCAATGGGCCCCAGGAGCCAGCAAGTCCTCTGTCATGGGAGGTCTCAGCTGAAGAACGCCACAGCCAGGGTTCTGCCAAACACCCAGCTTTTGGGGAAAAAAAATTTGAGTTTTGTAAAGTATTTCAGGCTGAAAAGGCATGAAATATTTAGTGGTGTGTGTAGATTCTTTTTCTTAATGGGTAGAGACTTATCCCTGTTGGACCGAGACAGCTAGAGAGAATGGTACAGCAGGTTTCAGCTGCCTTGTGAATAAAGTGGGAACTCCACACAGCAGAGAGACCTCAGCTTGGAGAAGGGGGTGAAAGAATGAATCAAACTGTAAACATCATCTTAGTCAATTGTGTCCAGAGACTAAACTAGCCTGGATGAGTTTTCTGCTACTGGCCTCTTCTGAGTCTGTCTGCATTGCACTCTGGGGACAACCTAAAATGAGTCCTTCCAAGATACATTATGAGAAACCATATTGTCTTAACCAAGTCTCCCCACCCTCCTCCCGTCAGCCCCCTGACGTAACAATGCCCGTGTATTTGCTTTCTCTCCCGGTATCTAAGGCAGAGTAGCTGTGACAGAAGTTTGCTCTTGAAACAGCTGGACATTCTTTGCAGCTGGGAGATCAGGTGCTTCTGCAGACGTGGAAGGGCCTCCGTTTACAGCCCAGGTGGGCTGGCCCCTTCCCTGCACTGCTCAGCCCTCACAGGGCGTGGTGCTGGCAGCAGTTAACCTGGGGACCCATCATTCCCGTGTCAAGGCTACCTGGGCTACACTGAGGAGGGGTGAGAGCCCAGTCTACGGACATCTTGAAGTTAAGATATTTTAGGGCTAAAACGTAAAAATGTTTATGATCTTAGTTTGGATGGGATCATTGTGAGGAGAAAATTGACCATTTTTAAGCACAGGAGGAAAGAATCCTCTGATGTTTACATATTATGGGCGGCCCACCCCAAGAGTCACAGAAACACATCTTCTCCAGGTTTCCTTGACAACTGCATCTCCAGTCACGTCACGCTCTTACAGTGCCAGACAAACTGCGTTGGTTTCAGAGACTAGGCTGAAGGTTGGGATAAGTGTTTATGGCCAAGCTTCAGAAGGAGGGAAGAGGCGACCCTAATACCTTGAAGATGTTTTCTCCTTTTCAAAATGGGTAATTGAGAGCTGGACATTAACTAATGTCACGGTGATACTCTAAATAATCTTTTTTTTTTTCTTTTATTGCCCCAGCTACCCCGGCCTCTTTGCAAAGTGACGCAGAGCCCCTCTGCTCCTGTGACCTTGTCTCCCTCCCTTCTTCGCTCTCCTGAGCAATGGCCTTCAGCCTGGGAGACAGCAGCTAGGAAGGCTGGTTGGCATGTTTTGTATCCACAACTTGCTTTCTTGCTCCTTGTCTCGGTCAGAGCAGACTTGGCAGGCTAGTTCCACTAGCCAAGGCACTTTTATACAAGTTTTGTCCTTGCCTGTTACGAAGATGCAGATTATAGCCCAGGTGTCTGACCTACATATTGGTGGTTTAATGAAGCACTTCTTATAGTTATTTTGAGATGCGTGCAATTATCTGTGGGCCACATGCTTAAAAACATGAAGTAATCCGTGCCAGAAATGGTGCATAAATTCTGATGTAAAAATTGTCTTTTCAGACTCCGTGGAGAACAGTCTGCCTTGCTGTCGTGTCTCTGGGATCTCTGGAGGTGTCACATCGCCGATCAACCTTTTTCCCTCTCCGACTGGGACTAGGTTTCATCCGCTGCGCTGCTCCAGGGCAGTGACCCAAATTGAGTGACAAGAACTTAGCTGTTTGGGCCTCCCAGGGACTCCAAACAGACAAACTATTGCCACTGACTCTGTTCCAATACACTGTGTTGGACAGAGATGTGCTCACCAGGTTCTCAGTGCCCTGATCTTTCAGAAGCAGACTGCCAGGCCTTTCTAGAGAGGTGCCTGTGCGTGGATTTGAACATCCAACCACTTCCCTTGTAGCCAGTGCTCAGCTAGCTGTCTATACCACCTGGGGCTCCACACCAGAAGCACAGACCTTAATCGATGATACTGCAGAAAGCATTTTCTAATCACCCAAATCAAAGCCCGTCAGCCAGGTCCTTTACTGGCGCCTGTTTTACAGATGAGGAAACTGAGGTGCAGACATGCCCAGGTACGCACCTGACATCGCAGTCTCAGAGGGAATGGACTCTAATCCAAAACACTTACTTGCTTGTTAAAATGTGCACGCACTTACGACCTTCAGGCTGTCTGCCCCGAGGTCCCCATCTGTCCTCTGCAGTGGTCCAGGGTTGCTGCTCTCAGACCCCGAGTGAGGGGAGCTTGCTGAGACCTGATTTCCTTGTCGTTCCATCCTGTGCAAATATAACGACGGTTCGTTGCGGAGGTCCGCCATCAGCCTTGTAGACAAAGTCACGAGCTCCTGCAAATGACGGGCTGAAGCATCTCACCTGTGACATGTTTTTTAGCCTACTGTCCTTGATATTATTTGGCTTCCTAATCAAATTTTCTTCAAAAAGATACCCCCTCCTCTCCTGGCACAAGGATCAGGGGAGATGCCTTCTGAGAGGGGCCCTTTACTACCCCCTTGGTCTGTGAGATAATATTGGGAAAACCTGTACAGGAATCTCTGGAAAAAGAGCTCAGAGGAATGATTTCTAATACAGCCAGCTTGAGAGCAACGAGGCCGGCCCAACCCCTGCTGACTTCCCCCAACTGCACATCCCCACCCATGTGAAAGGAATTATCCTCTTTAGAACAGCTTGAGAAGGACACAGGGTGGGGAACGGTAGATGTTTACTATCCCCGCAGGAGGAGATAAAGAGCAAAGGAGGAACAAATAGAGATCATAAACTTTAGACCCTTCCTCGTGAACCTTTTAACCTTGAGGTATAAGTAGGGCTGATTGAGCTCGAGGCATCCATAGGCCATTATCTAAAAAGCTTTGACAGTTAAAAGGATCACCAGGTTTCAGTTAACTAATAGCTCATATGGCAGGGTAGAAAATTACATCACCTCAAGACCACGAGGATTTTGGTTTCAAATTTGCCAACCACGAGGTTTTGGTTTTGAACTAGCCAATAGATTGTGTGGTCAGTGGGCAGGGTAAAATTCACGTCACTCTTACTATAAAAACAATAAAGACAGACAGCCTTCTCTCTTGCTCTCTGGGTCGGGCTGCCTTAAACCAGAAAAGTCTTTTCTGTCTCCTTGATTCATTTCCCGCCGCGCCTCTCCCTCCCTCCGTGCGTGACCCTGTAAAGTGTCGGGGCTGGCCCCCGGCAGTTCGTACAGTGGATGGGCCCCAGGTGAAGGAGAGAGGTCCTCGCCCTCAGGGTCTTCCAGCCCTGAAGATCTCCAGAGTGATGACGCAGAAATCAGGAAGTCAGGGACTTAAGGATTTCTGTCGGATACACACTACTGGTGGAAACTCATTCCTCTGAAAGGCTCGTTTCTGTAGGAGGATGGCACAGGTGTCCTCTGGGCGCTGACGAGATGCATCTTGTGTGGTTTCAGTCACCTGCTTAGCTGGCCCCTCTGCATCCCCAGCTCTTCGGAGCCCACCTGTATCTGATTGTTCTGGGAAGTCCCCGGCCCCGACGAAGAGATGTGCGGGGGCAGCAGGTCACCCCGTGCCAAGCTTTGACTAGGTCCAACCAGAGCCACCGCCACTCCAGCCACTCAGGCCATTTGGACCTCCAAATACGGAGACCAATGGTAATACAGGAGGCTGGAATGATTCCCAAGAAAACGAGCAAAACAAAGGGGAAGAGAAAGGAATTCATCCCAGTGGGGGAGATTTCACCCCGTCAGAAGGAGACGGGGTGAGGAGAGTGAGTACTGACAGGGTCAGAGCAGATGTCTTCCACAGTGCAGCACTCTCAGAGGGCGGGTGGTTGGTCCTCAACACTGACGGACCCTAAAAACTGTCTTAATCACCCCAGTTTGGAGGGATTTGTAAAGGAGCAAGACAAAAGTGATGTTGACAAACCTGACCTCCTATCACGGAGGGCACTGGCCCCAAATCTGATCTGTGAATTAATATCACCAGCCCCCCAAGGAATCTCAGTGGGATTGGCTCTGAGAGTAGCTGCCTGAGCATCGTCTCATGGACTGTGAACCCAGGTGGGTCCTGACGTAGGAATTATTCCAGTGACAGCAAATTGAACCTGTTACTGCCTTTTTTTCGGGGGACGGCAGGTGTTATGTTTAATAGTATGTTTCATATGCAGTGTTTGGTGCATAATTTCCTGGCCTTTTGATTCTCAAACATTCATTCACAGATGTTCAGTTGTTGGTGAAAACACTCTCGTCTAGCAGGTGGTGGCCTGGCCCACCGTGACGTCTCCGTCAGTGTCTTTGAAGGGACTCAGGGAGTCTTAACACACAGAATGCTGGGCAGTGGGCACCTTTAACAACACATGACGGCTAGACTCCTTGGGTGCCCGCCAGCCACGAGGACCCCAGTGTCACTGTTAGGGCGCCGACCCTGACAGTGAAGGTCCGATTTATAGCGATACTGAGAAAAAATGAAAGCAAGAATGAAAACTAACCGAAATGGATGTATGCAACTTAGGTCAGAACCAGTTTATGACGGAGTCGCTGGAAGGTCACCCTGATGTAGGCAGGTTAGGAACAAGATGTGCCATGGAATGGAGGGACAGGTCTCAGTTGACACGGCACCGAGAACTCACTCTTGAACAATCACATCCCTAAAGCAAACGTGTTCTTGTCCAGTTGACGCTGACTCTCAGCAGCTGCCTAGGACAGAGAAGAGCTGCCCACAGGGTTGTTGACGGGCAGCTGGTTTGCAGCCCAGCGCTTCGTCACTGGTCCACTCGGGTTCCTGAACAGTCATGCTTTTTTGTTGGTGCTGGGTGCGGTTAGGATGATTGTGACTCAGAGCAATTACAGGCGCAGCAGAACCAGACGCTGCCCAGTCCTGGGACATGGTCACAGTCGTGCTGGAGTCCAGCGTTGCAGCCTCGGGTCAGTCCATCTCATGGAGGGTCTTCCTCGTTTTCACCCACTTACCTGTCTCCAGGGACCGGCCCCCCCTGAGAACTTGTCGAAGCACAAGGGATGAAACCTCAGAGTCCTCGCTTCTGAGGAGCAGCCGGCTGGACTTCTTCCCAGATACATTCTCCTGGAAGTCTACGGTGTATTCAGTGCTCCTCACCAACACCATAATTCAAAGGGTTGGGGCTTTCTTATTCATTATCCTATTTTTGCAAGCATGGGAGAGACAACTGAAAATACTGTGGCTCGGTGCAGGAAGACTTTGGTCCTGGAAGGGACTTCTTTGCTTACTGTCTACCCATTACTGTGGAATTGGTTCCAACTCTATAAGGACGTGGCGGGACTGCCCCGCAGAGTCCCCAAGGACTGCCTGGTGGAGTCCAACGCCAGCCTTTCAGTCAGCAGCTGTAGCTCCTAACCACGACCCCATCGGGGTTTCCTTGCTTACTGTCTGGGAAAGTGGGTACAGCAGCGCCGAGGCGCCCTGGGGACACCCTGGTGGGGTCGTCGTTAACTGCTGTGTCAGCTTACCAGAAGGTCAGGAAGTGAAATCCACCGGGCAGTCCTTAGAAACTCTGTGGGGCAATTCTTTTCTGGCCTATAGGGTCGCTGTGAGTAGGAGTCAGGGCAGTGGCTCCTTGCCTGTGGATGTCTTGTGGCGCAGCCACTGGGAGCGTGACTGCTAAGCCAAAAGGCTGGCAGCTGGAATGCGCTAGCTGTTCTTTGGAAACACGATGGGGCTGTTCTTCGCTGTCCTGTAGGGTCACTGGGAGGTGTCAGAGACTTGAGGCAACAGGTTTGGTTTTGGTTTACTGTTCTATAGGGTCGCCGTGAGTCAGAACTGACTCTAGGGCACGCAAGAAGAAAAACCACAGGGTCGGTGGAAACCGTCTCAGCGTCCAATATGTGTGACCTACACAACTCTACTCTTCCTGGACTTAGATGAAGACTTACGGAACATTGCAGCTTCTTCAACAATTAGTACACTTATTATTTTGTGACATTAGTTATCATTCCACGACAAGTCTACTCGGCCCCTTCCTGACCTGGGTCCCTTGTCACCAGCTCTCCCGTCCCCTCCTGCCTTCTAACACTGGTGTCGTTTGCCGGGTTAAGGGAAGCAGCTCTGGCCTCAGGACCCCTAGCACTCTGAGACGGTGAAGTAGCAGAAGTCTCCGATTCGGGTGAAGGGACAGAAGGTGACGGCTCAGGGCGGGGCCAGCTCCTGCCCAGACGGCCCCGCCCTCTCCCCGCCCCTCGCCGGTCCATCTCCCGCCCCTCCCCGGAGGCCTCGCCCCCTCCGCCCGTAAGGACACGCCCCCCGTGACGCCATCTCCCCGCGCGGCCACCCGCGCCACCCCTTCTGCGCATGCGGACGAGGCTCGCGGCGCGCCGTCCTCCGCGGCGGGTGAGTGCGGTCTTTCCGGGTGGGGCCTGCGCTCCGCGTCCCCTCCGGGCTCGGGTCCGCCGCCTCGGCGTCTGGGCGCCCTGCGGAGCCCCGGTCCCGGCCCCCGCCCTGCCGGCGTCCCTGCTCCCCGGCCGTCTCCCGCCCCGAGCACCCCGCCAGCGGCCGTCCTCCGCCCGGGCCGCTCCCGCCGCCCGCCCGTGGCCCCGCGCCGCCCGCGCCCCGTCCGGCCCGAGCGCCCGCCGCGGGGCTTGTCGCCTGCGCCCCGCTGTCCCCGGGGCTCTCGGGTCGGCCCTGCCTGCCTCGCGCGCCGCAGGTTCTTTCCATTCGGTCGTTTGTAGCCGAATCTGCTGTTTCTTCCTTTGACATCCGCAGTGATTATTTCTTTTGGAGTTTTCTTCAGTTTTTAAGGTGACATACGGTTTTCCTTTGCCACTCTCTTGATGTACAGATTCGAAAATCAGCTTATTAATTTCCAACCCCCTTCCTAGTTTTTGTTTTTAATTGACTTTAGATGAAGGTCTCCAAAAGAAACTGGCTTCTGATTGAACAGTTAGCACACGTGTGTTGTTTGGTGACATCAGTTACCAACCCTGTGACATGTCAGCGCTCTCCCTTCTCGTTCTCGGGGTCCCTGTTCCCGCCCCTCCCGCCTTCCAGTCCTTGACCCTGGGCTATGTGCCCCTTTCATCTTCTTGTTCCTATTTTATTTTTAATGGCACAGTCCCTGTTTATTCTTCTAGAGCTTAAATCCAGAAAACAGGCATATGGTTTCGTAGCAAAATCCTGAAACTGAATGAGAGAAGATCCAAACACCCTGACCACCCCACAAAGAAACTGTTGATACGACGCAGCTGGGATTTCTGGAGCAGTTCTGTTCTCTTTGTAGGTTTGTTAGGAGTTATAGTCCAATGGATGGCAAACTTTTTTTTTCTCGAAGCTTTGGGCAAAGGGTGAACGTTAGGAGTGACTTTGTCACTGAGTTGAAGTGGTGCCCAGGGGCCACATGCTCAGATTTACTCCGTTCTCTTTCAGGACAGTTAAGTCTGGTCTTTTTTGTGAGTTATAGTTTTGTTCTCAGTTTCTCTCCAGCTCTGTCCCCCCCTGTGTTGTGGTCCCTGGCAGAGCAGTCTGTGGGGTAGCTGGGCACCATCTGGGTGTGCTGGCTTCCGTCTTGTGGAGGTTTGGTAGTTGCAGTCTGTTCGTCCTTTGGGCTGGTCTTTCCCTTGTGTCTTCAGTTTTCTTTCTTCTCTCTTGCTCCCGAAGGAGTGAGACTAGTGGGGTACCTCGCATGGCTGTTCACCAAAGTAGAATGTGGAACATTTTCCTTATTGTTATTGAGTCAAAGTTTACAGTCCAAATTAAATTTGCATTCCCACCTAGCAGCAGCTTCTACTTTCCTTGCCTGGTGACAGCACACTCCTCCTTTCTGTTCTGTACGTGTCATGTCCTCTTAGCAATCTCCTGTCCCCTTCTTTCCATCCTCTCCTCTCCCTTCTACTAAGAGGCCGGTAGGACAGCATCCTATAGATGTGTGGAACCAGGAAGTGCACACACCATATGGTCACATTATGCCCCGAGTCCAGTCCCATTTCTGTCCGAAGGGTTGACCTCAGTAATGTTTTCTGGCAGGGGCAGCAGCAGGTCTAGGGACCATGCCCCCGGCGGAATCCCCAGGCTGCCTGACCGTCAGTTGTGGTCTTTTAGTGGAGTTCTTGAGGCATACTCCTCTTTTTCCTGTGTTACCACTGGGACTCAACATTGTGTGTCCCATCATGGCTGTCTTTGGTGGTGTCCAGGTGCCATCTGGTTGTTCTGGTCGCATGTTGATACAGTTACCCATTCACATGGGGCCCCTCTGTCTCCTGGTCTCTTTTTTCCGTCGTGTCTTTGTTGTTCTTGCTGATCATCTGTTCCAGATGAGTTGGAACGTTTGGGTGTAGGTCAGATGGCAGCTTGCTAGCTTTGAAGACCCCAGATGCCACATTCACCAACATGGGGTGCGGAAGACTCTCTTAGCAGTACTCTAGTTATGCTAGTTGGCTTCATTGTCCCTTGAGAGCATGGTCCCCAGGCCCCTGGCCCTGCTACTCTATCCTTGCAATATTGGGTCAACATTAGAAGTTTTCAGTTGATGTTGAAGTCCAGTTAAGCTGACGATCTTCTCTGTACTGTGTGCTGTCCCTGCTTTCACCCAACTGAATTTCTATCAATTATCTAAACTATGACTGGCCTACTCCTTTCCTCCCCTCCCTTCACCTGTCAAAGTGTCTTTTATTCTGTACTTTAGTCTATTTTAAGTCCTTGCAGCAGGGGTCTCAGACAATATTCTGACGTCAGTCAACATAGTGTCTTCCAGCTTAAACCAGGTTATGAGATGCTTCCTAAAATGGTCATTGTTCTTTATCATTGCCTAGGGGTTCTATTGAGTATATGTACCATCGGTTGTTTATCTGTTTGTCTGCTGGTGGGCATCTTGGCTTAGATTTTGGATGAAGATTCTTGCATCTGGGTTCATGAGTGATTTTGGTCTGTAGTTCTCTTTCTTTGTGCTGTTTCTGCCTGGGTTTGACAGGAGGGTTATGCTGACTTCATAGAATGAATTTGGGAATGTTCCATCCTTTTCTGTGTTGTGGAATGGCTTCACTAGTACTGGAATTAACTCTTCTCTAAAAGCTTGGTAGATTTCTCTGGTGAAGCCATCTTGGCCTGAACTTTTTTTGCTTGGTAGGTTTTTGATTACTTTGTCAATCTCTTCTTTCGTGATGGGTATACGAAGTTATTCTAGTTCTGTTTATGATAATTTTGGTAGGTGATGTGAATCTAGGAATTTGGCCATTTCCTGTAGATGTTCAAATCAGAGTTCAGTTTTTCATAGTATTCTGTTATGATACTTTTAATTTTGGTTGGGTCCGTTGTGATGTCTTCCATCTCTTTTCTTATTCAGGGTATTACTTTCTGCGGAGGTCCGCCATCAGCCTTGTAGACAAAGTCACGAGCTCCTGCAAATGACGGGCTGAAGCATCTCACCTGTGACATGTTTTTTAGCCTACTGTCCTTGATATTAATTGGCTTCCTAATCAAATTTTCTTCAAAAAGATACCCCCTCCTCTCCTGGCACAAGGATCAGGGGAGATGCCTTCTGAGAGGGGCCCTTTACTACCCCCTTGGTCTGTCAAATGATATCGGGAAAACCTGTACAGGAATCTCTGGAGAAAGAGCTCAGAGGAATGATTTCTAACACAGCCAGCTTGAGAGCAGCAAGGCCAGCCCAACCTCTGCTGACTTCCCCCAACTGCACATCCCCACCCATGTGAAAGGAATTATCCTCTTTAGAACAGCTTGAGAAGGACATAGGGTGGGGGACGGTAGATGTTTACTATCCCTGCAGGAGGAGATAAAGAGCAAAGTAGGAACAAATAGAGATCATAAACTTTAGACCCTTCCTCGTGAACCTTTTAACCTTGAGGTATAAGTAGGGCTGATGGAGCTCGAGGCATCCTTAGGCCATTATCTAAAAAGCTTTGACAGTTAAAAGGATCACCAGGTTTCAGTTAACTAATAGCTCATGTGGCAGGGTAAAAAATTACATCACCTCAAGACCACGAGGTTTTTGGTTTTAAACTAGCCAATAGATTGTGTGGTCAGTGGGCAGGGTAAAAATCACGTCACTCTTACTATAAAAACAATAAAGACAGACAGCCTTCTCTCTTGCTCTCTGGGTCGGGCTGCCTTAAACCAGAAAAGTCTTTTCTGTCTCCTTGATTCATTTCCCGCCGCGCCTCTCCCTCCCTCCGTGCGGGACCCTGTAAAGTGTCGGGGCTGGCCCCCGGCATCTGGCGCCCGAACGTGGGGCACGGAGGGTAATCTCGCCGACGCCACACCTCTGTTAAGGGGGTAGTGGATAGGATTCCGTCTTGTAACTGATGGGACGGATAATCTTCGGGAAGGCGCGGACCCTACTCCAAAGTGACGGGGTAGGAAGCACAGAACCGTCGACGCTACTCATCTCTCGGCAGGAACGAGGGTAAGCAAAAGGATTCGGGGTAGCTAGACTCTTGTCCTGGGGATCTGCAGGTCCCCTCATTCGTTATAATGAGTAAGTGACGGGACAAGTAATCAGAACTTGAGATGTTTGTGCCATAAAGAATTCCAAAAAGGGAGGATTCTTTATAGTTATGAGGAGCGAAGCTTACGTACCATAAAGAGTTCAAAGGAATTCTTTATAGTTATTTAAGAGCGAAGAATTGTGCCGTAGAGAGCCTAAAGAATAAAGCAGACTCTTTACAGTTAAGCTTAGGAGCCATAAGGAATTCCAACGGGGAGAATTCCTTATAGTTATTTGAGAGCGAAGAACTGTGCCATAAGGAGTTCTAAAAAAAAAAAAAAAAAAGGATTCTTTATAGATTTTTGTAACAAGTGAAGCTTATTTGCCATAAAGAACTCTAAAAAAGAATTCTTTATAGTTATTGAAGTATGAAGATTGTGCCGTGAGGAGTCTAAAGCAAGAGAAGACTCCTTACAGAGACCTCTCTGTAAATATCTTTCTTACTGGAATCTAATCTGTTATTCTCTGACTGCTCTCTTCTCCTCTTCCTAAATAGCTGTGGCTCCTTTAAGAATCAGGGAAGACACAGGGTCGATACCTGAAAAAAAAACCTGTTGAGATAACAGCCAGCAGTAGCAGTAGCCGTGTTGCCGCAGCCATGGGGATTTAAAAGAACAAACTGCTCGGTTTTTTTTTCTCTGCTCACAGGCGCCTCTAAAGGCTTTTACATCAGCAGCAGCCGCTGCCGCGGCCACTAGAGGATTTAAAGGAACTGGCTATCTGTTTTCTTTCCGCTATCAGCCTCGTTGGGTTCTCGCTTGCCTCTGCCAGGCGTTTCTCCAGGAGGATACCTCTTTTCTGTGCTGTTTGGTATTAAGGGACGATTCTAATCCAGAGTCAATACCTGAAACCGTTTGGGAATCTCTTCTTTTCTAGTTTCTTAGCAAAAAGAGTTGTGTGCCATAAAGAGTTCTAAAACCAGGATTCTTTATAGATTTTTAACAAACAAAAAATCATGGGTCGCAAAGAGTTAAAGCAGAGGAAACTCTTTGTAAGAGTGATTAAGAACCTCTTATGTCAACAAAGGATTAAGATTTCCACTAAAGATTTAACAGTTTTCATGGATTTTATTCAAAAGTCTTGTCCTTGGTTCCCGGTTGGGGGTGCACTAGATAAGGAAACCTGGGAACGTATCGGCCATAGCATACAAAAAATTTACCACGACCAGGGGCCGGATGGCGTTCCTATAAGTGCCTTTTCTTATTGGAACTTAATATACTGCTCCCTACCTAGTACAGGAAATTCCTCTTCTGAGCCTCCTCTCCTAATATCTAAGATCCTTTTAAAAGAGGCGGCTCCTTCTGAGGTCCCTCAACAAGCTTATGCAGTACAGCAAACTTCTGACTCAGAGCTGGAGCTTAAAAAACCTGTCAAGCCGTTGCTGCCGGCAAGCGTGGAAAATCAAAAGGAGCAGACTATTCACTTGCCGGCAAGCACAGAGAATTTAAAGGGACAGGCAGCTCATTTTCTCTCTGCATTCAGCCTCACCCCTGAGGCTCCTGTGCCAGGTGCGTTTGTTACCTAAGGGCAATCAATACAACGATAGAATCACGGGAGCCTTACAATTTGAGCTCCCTCCTCTAAAGCATTATCCCAATGAACCATGCTGTTACTAAATTGATGTATTTCATTCTTTGTATAAATGATATTTTGTTAGCTTGCCCTAATCGTTCCTTTTTACAGGAATGCCTAATGGCACTCACCTCTGCCCTTGAAGCTAAAGGCTTGGTAATTGCCCCAGATAAGATCCAAACTCAGCCTCCAATTTCTTACTTGGGCCGTGTGTTAAATGACACCACAGTAACTCATCCTCCTTTTGTCTTGAGAACTGCTCACTTAAAAACTTTAAATGATTTCCAGAAGCTGCTTGGCGATATTAATTGGCTACGATCATTGTTAAAATTAACTACTGCCGACCTTCTCCCTTTATTTAACATCCTTAGGGGAGATTCTAACCCTACTTCTCCCAGACAAATCACACCTGAGGCTCAACTGGCACTTAAAAAGGTCCAGCAGGCACTGAACAGTCACTACATTACCTGATTAGATTATACTAGACTCTGGTCATTAATCTTGCTCCATACACCACACTCTCCCACCGGCTGCCTTTGGCAGGATGGACCTTTAGAGTGGCTACATCTGCCTTCACTAAGTCGTAAGGTACTTGCTGATTATCCATCTTTAATGGCCACTCTCCTAATGAAGGGGAGACGAAGAGCCAGAGAGCTCTTCGGCCTTGAGCCTCCCTGCCTTATTGTACCTTATTCTAAAGAACAGCTGCAGTGGCTTATAGAAAGTCATACAGATTGGGGAATAGCCGTTTGTGAATACAGGGGAGAAATTCAATATCATTTACCTGCGAGCCCTCTTCTGCAGTTTGCTCAAATGCATTCCTTCATCTTTCCACAGCTGACTAGCCTTACCCCGCTAGATGATGCAGAATTAGTTTTTACTGATGGTTCTTCCAATGGGATTGCAGTTACTGTTATTAATCACACTGTTGACAGAATTCAGACTTCAGAAACATCTGCACAAAGGACTGAACTCCTTGCAGTGTGTGCAGTTTTTTCAAAGCTGTATGACAAAAAATTCAATCTATACACTGACTCCCAATACATTGTCAGACTATTTCCTCACATTGAAACTGCCACATTATATCCTACAAAGGGTACTGTCATAGTTCTTTTACAATCTTTATAGAACTTAATTCATCAAAGAGCTCTTCCATTTTTTATAGGACACATTCGAGCACACACAGCTTTGCCTGGACCTCTTACAGAGGGAAATCGTTTGGCTGATGCTCATACTCGAATTCAGATCCTTCCGGCCTTTATTAGGGCATCCCAAAGCCATGCTTTACACCATCAAAATGCCACAGCCCTCCGCCTTCAGTTTCAGCTAACAAGAGAACAAGCCCGTTCTATTGTAAGAGGTTGCTGTGTCTGCCCTACTCAGCAACCCTCCTTACCAATGGGAATTAACCCACGGGGTTTAAAGGCTGGACAACTTTGGCAGATGGATGTTACTCACATACCTTCCTTTGGAAAACTCTGCTATGTCCATGTATGCATTGACACTGATTCTCATTTAATTATGGCTTCGGCCCGCACGGGAGAAGCTTATAAAGATGTAATTCAACACCTCTTTTATTGTTTTACATATTGTCAGATTCCTTCCCATCTCAAAACAGATAATGCTCCGGCTTACACCTCTAAAAGCTTTCAAAGGTTTTGCAACACCTTTGGCATTAAACACACCACGGGCATCCCATATAACCCCTAAGGACAAGCCATAGTTGAAAGCGCACACAAACACTAAAGATTCAAATTACCAAATTACAAGAAGGAGATTAAATCATGCCCTTTTTGTTACCAATTACTTAAAGTAACCAGCAGCAGAAGCTTTGTTTGTGTTTTTTCCCCAGGACACTGATTGCCCTATCTGGATTCCTGATAGGTTAATTCAACCCACTGTTATACCACAGACGCAGCCTGACACCATTCCCTCTGAGAAATCTCCATAGCAACAATGAAGTCATCGCCGAAACTTCGTGTGATTGGTGCCCACCGGCTCCTTCCTCTCTTTTTCCCCTTCTCAACCCTTTTTCAGATACTAACTCCTCTCTCCTAAGATTTTTCTAGGTTATTTACAGTTGCTGGTCCATTTGTCCTCCTGTGCTACCACAAGTCAACTCCTGAGATGTTCAGCATCCGTGCCTGTGTTCCCTCTCCTTACGCTATAATATCCACGGGTCCTAATGGCTTTCTCTCAATTGTACCTGAAAAAGATACTGTATTTGTAACCTGCAAAAATTGTATATTAAGCAATTGTTTAAATTCTTCCATGTCACCCCTTACCTTTATTATTGTAAGACAACCCCCTTATGCTTTACTGCCTGTAGATCTCACAGGAGAATGGTATGAAGATTCAGGTTTGCATGCTTTACAAATAGTAACAGATTACCTCAGTCGTCCTCGACGCTTTGTTGCAGCTTTAATATTAGGGATAACTGCTTTAATTGGAGTTATAACCTCAGTGACTGCCTCCTCCATAGCTCTTTCAAAAGAAATCCATACAGCTCATTATGTTAATAATCTGGCTAGAAATGTCTCACTAACATTAGCCACACAAGAAATTATAGATAGAAAGTTAGAAAATAAGGTTAATGCACTAGAAGAGACTGTTATGTACATTGGCAATCAGCTACACAATTTAAAAACATGCCTGTCTGTTTCCTGTCATACCAAATACAAGTGGGTCTGTGTAACTCCATTATCTTACAACAAGACAGACCTTACATGGCCACAGGTACAGGCCCATCTACAAGGAGTCTGGAGTGACTCACCAGTTGCATTTAACATAACACAGTTACATGCCCAAATACAAGCCATCAGTCATTCAACCTTGCAAATAACATCAGCTGAAGAGGTTGCATCTAACTTCATAAATATGTTTAAAAAGGCCTTATCCACAGAATCTTGGAGCTCTCTTTTGATAAATCTGGGCATCTGTGCTGGCATAATTCTAATACTGCTTTTTCTCTTCCCAGTCATCCTCCGACAGTCACGAGCTCCTGCAAATGACGGGCTGAAGCATCTCACCTGTGACATGTTTTTTAGCCTACTGTCCTTGATATTAATTGGCTTCCTAATCAAATTTTCTTCAAAAAGATACCCCCTCCTCTCCTGGCACAAGGATCAGGGGAGATGCCTTCTGAGAGGGGCCCTTTACTACCCCCTTGGTCTGTCAAATGATATCGGGAAAACCTGTACAGGAATCTCTGGAGAAAGAGCTCAGAGGAATGATTTCTAACACAGCCAGCTTGAGAGCAGCAAGGCCAGCCCAACCTCTGCTGACTTCCCCCAACTGCACATCCCCACCCATGTGAAAGGAATTATCCTCTTTAGAACAGCTTGAGAAGGACATAGGGTGGGGGACGGTAGATGTTTACTATCCCTGCAGGAGGAGATAAAGAGCAAAGTAGGAACAAATAGAGATCATAAACTTTAGACCCTTCCTCGTGAACCTTTTAACCTTGAGGTATAAGTAGGGCTGATGGAGCTCGAGGCATCCTTAGGCCATTATCTAAAAAGCTTTGACAGTTAAAAGGATCACCAGGTTTCAGTTAACTAATAGCTCATGTGGCAGGGTAAAAAATTACATCACCTCAAGACCACGAGGTTTTTGGTTTTAAACTAGCCAATAGATTGTGTGGTCAGTGGGCAGGGTAAAAATCACGTCACTCTTACTATAAAAACAATAAAGACAGACAGCCTTCTCTCTTGCTCTCTGGGTCGGGCTGCCTTAAACCAGAAAAGTCTTTTCTGTCTCCTTGATTCATTTCCCGCCGCGCCTCTCCCTCCCTCCGTGCGGGACCCTGTAAAGTGTTGGGGCTGGCCCCCGGCAACTTTCCTCTCCTGTTTTTGTTTTGTGAGTTTAGCTAATGCTCTATGATTTTTATTGATCCTATCAAAACAGCCATTTTTGGTTTTGTTATTTCAATTGTTTTTGTATAATTTGTTTAATTCTCCTCTAATCTTTAATACCTTCTTTCTTCTGGTACTGAGGGGTTCTTTTGTTGTTTCTACTTGTTCAAATTGTAAAGTTACTTCTTTAGTTTGGCACCTTACCTTCATTCTAGATGTGTGTATTCACAGTGATAAATTGATCTCTCAGCACTGCTTTTGCTGTATTATACAGCTTCTGGTAGGATGTATTTTCATTCTCATTTGATTCCGTAAAGTTATTTATTGCATCCTTTATTTCTTGTATAACCCAGGACTTTTCTTTGTGTGTGTGTGTGTGTGTGTGTGTGTGTGATGAAGTGCAAGTATACAATCCAAATAGATTGTGTGTGCCAACTTATTTGCAGGTCCTTCTTGTCTCTCCACCTGGTGATAGCACACGCCTCCTTTTCACTGTGTATGTCTGATATCCTCTTCAGAAGCATCTGTCTCATGCCCTCCATGCTATTCTCTCCCATCTAGGAAGAAACCAGTAGGACAGCCTCCTATAAGTGTGTAGAATGTTAAAGTAGGATCTTTATCTTATTGAGCTTTTTTGGATGATCTGTCCCTTACTGAAAGTGGAGTGGTGAAGTCTTCTAGTGTTACTGTACAGTGAGCAGTCTCCTTTTGCAGTGTCGTGTTTGTTCGATGTATTTTAGAGCATCTGGCGTTGGGTGCGTGTTTAGTGTTGGTATGTTCTTCTTATGTGATGAACCTTTAAGCAATAAACAGTTACCATCCTGGTCCACAGTGGTGGATTTTACTTTAAAATGTATTTTATCTGAGATAAATATTGCCACTCTGGGTCTTCTTTGCGTGTCGTTAGCTTGGCATATATTTTTCCATCCTTTGAATTTTCAGTTTGTTGATGTCTTTGAGTTTAAGCTGTGTTTCTTGTAAGCAGCAGATGGACAGGTTGTCTTTTTTGATCCTGCTTGTTAGTCTCTGTGTCTTCACTGGAGCATTCAATCCATTTCCATTTAGTGTGATTATCAGTAGATACGATTTTAGTGTTGTCATTTTGGTGCCTTCATTTTTGTGTTGTTGACATTCTGTTTGTTCCACTTAACGTTCTCTTCTGGGTCGTATTCTTGATGGATTTGCCTTTCATCTTTTTCAGTGTTGGTTTTGTGTCTGTGGAGACCTCATGGTGTTTCTTGTTTTACATGTGGCATTGTGAGCGTGCTTGGCTGCTGCCCCTTTGTTTGCCTGTAATGTTCTAGGTGTAGATCAGTCTTTAACTTCTTTATGTCTTCTTGAGTGCCTGTCCATCTGAAAGGGCTGTGAAAATTGTAATATATTCCTCCTTAGAGCATAATGTTATCATGGTTTACAGGTTGAACTCTGTTTCCCTAATTTTCCTATTGTAGCTTTGGTTGAGCTTTGTGACTTCCTCTGTTAAGTAGGACTGTCGATGCTGTGTCCTTCGTTGCATCTTTGGGTCTACATCTGGTGCTTCTGGTTGTCTAATGGAAGAACGTCCATCGGTATTTCTTGTAACTTTGGTTTACTTCAGTTTCTTTGTCAATGAAACTTTAGCGTTTGTTCAAGAGACTGCCTTTTCCTCATTTCAAATATTAGCTGCTTATAGTTGGATGAATTCACATCGAGGTTCTCAATTCTGTTCCATTGATCTGTTTCCATTTGTTGTTGTACTAAACAAACAAACAAACAAAACTAAACCCACTGTTGTTGAGTCGGGTTTGATTCATAGCGACCCTAGAGGTCAGAGTAGAACTGCCCCATAGAGTTTCCAAGGAGTACCTGGTGGATTTCAGCTGTTGATCTTTTGGTTAACAGATGTAGCATTTAACCCACTACACCAGCAGGGTATTTTGTCAGCTGTAGCAGTGTGATAAGTTCTAAAATCAAGTAATGTGCAGCCTCCAGTCTGGTTTTCCTTCGGTAATACTTAATGAGGGCCTCTTACCGTGCTAAGAAACTTGGTGATTTGACTTTCCATCTTGTTGAAAAGTGTCATTGAACTTTGAATCAAGGTTACACTGTATCTGTAGATCACTTTGGGTTGAGTGGACTTTTTCAGGATGTTGAGTCTTCCTGTCTGTGAGCGTGGTGTGGTTTTCCACGTAGCTGTACGTGTCTTGGTTTCCTGCAGTAGTGCTATGCAGTTTCCTTTTTATAGGTCTGTTATGTCTCTGGTTAGATTTATTGCTAAGTATCTTTTCTTCTTGGGGGCTATTGTAAATGGTATTGATTTGGTGGCTTTCTTTTTGAAGTTCCCTTTGAAGGTGTAGAGAAATCGAGCTGACTCTTCTGTGTTTATTCTTGGTCACATATTATATTGCTGTAAATATAATGAAAGCTTTTCTAAAAAGCACAACAGAAGAGTTCCAGCTGCATGTAATTACCGATCCAAGATGCATGATAAGTTCATTGACTGGAACTTGACAAATGTACTCTCCCTAAATGTCACCCCTGTTAATACCCAATAAAGGTGTGTGTGTCGTTCCACAAAGGTGAACCCTTAAGCTCGTAGGTGAACCCTCGACCTCAGAGCAATCATGCCCTGGAAGAAGCCAGGCCCCCAGCTCTCAGTTGGGGCAGGCCTGAGTGTCTGCTGTGCTCTGGGGTGAGGAGGCCCCCCTTTCTCTGACTTTGTTGCCTGAGGGAGAGGCCTGAGGAGCCTTGCGGGGAATGCAGGTGTGCGCTCAGGCGGCTGGAGCGGGATCTGCCGTGAATACTGATGTCCTCAGAGTGTAGCATGGCTGTGAGCCTGAGGGAAGCCCATCAGGGAGAGAGCTGAAGGCTAGGAACCAGTCACTCCTTGCTGAACACTGTTTTCCTGTGTTTCAGATTTCAGGTATCCCAGAGAGAGAGAGTGTCCAGTCTAGGCAACTGGGGACCAAAGGTGACCATCTTTCACAGCCATGCAATCCCAGGTAAGGATGTCAGCTGCCCTGATTGGCTGTGTAGGCCAGACATCACTCGTCTGCCTCCAGATGGCCTTGAGGCTCTGCTTTTACTGCTGTCCCTCTTCCTGAAGTGGCCTGTGGAGCTCAGAGAGCACGCTGGTGTAGAGTTCTAGGGGCTGGAGCCAGGAAGTGGTGTGAGAACTGAGAGCTGAGAGTAGATGTGAACTGTTGGGAACCATGGGCCCCAGGCCCTGAGGTTCGTCTGTGAGGCAGACAGGTGGCAGAGAAGGCCAAGGGACTGAGCCCTAAGAGGCATCCTGAGGCCCTGCTGTGCTGTCCCTGGGCCACTCGTCTACCCACAGGTGGATTTTCAACCCTGTGATGCCCGGGGTCTCCTTCCTTATGTGACTCTCAGGGCTGGATCATGGCATGTCAACATCCCCATTCTGGGCCTTGGTTTTCTATGTGGAATGACAGAACCTCTGAGTGGACTCTGAAGATGGAGCAGCTCTGGCTGAGGAGACCGAGTCACAGGTCCTCCAGAGCTGTCCTGGTCCCATCTCTGCAGTTTTCTTGGCTGCCTCCGTGTCTTTCTCGTCTAGTGCTGCTGGAATGGAAATACTACCAGTGGAGAGCTTCCACAAGGAAAAGTGTATTGTCTCATAGTCTAGTAGGCTGGAAGGCCCAGTCCAAGGGAAGGCTGTCTGTCTTTGTCAGCTCTGGAGGAAGATCCATCTCATCAGTCTTCCCCTGGTCCAGGAGCTTCTTGGCACAGGGACCCTGGTTCTGGAGGACATACTCTGCTTCTGGTGCTGCTTACTTGGTGGTAGGAGAGCTCCTCTCTGCTCTATACCTTGCCTTTAATCTTTTGTATAATACAAAAGGTGTTGGAAACCACTCCCCATGAAAAGTCCTTTTACGTGGGATGATGGATGTGACCTTAGGAATGATGTCACAATGCCACCCTGATACTCGTCAACATAATGTAATCTTGGCTGGCACACCACAGGCAGAGATTAGGATTCACAACATGTAGAAAACTTACAATCAGAAAATGAAGAAAACCCCATAATACTAGGAATGATGGCCTAACCAAGCTGATAAACAAATTTTGGGGGGACACGGCTCAGTCCATACCACCCCAGGCCCTAGAGCGTTTTCAGTGCAGCTCTAAAACTACAGCTCCGCTTCTCACACTGTGATGTGGTAGAAAACGGGAGAGCGTCGGTAGTGGAAGGCCCTGACTGTCAGTGGGGTTCTCTCCTGAGTTCATCCTTGCAGTGGGGCAGGGGACAGCGGGTCCAGCTGGATCGTGGGGGAGGTGTCCCCGTCCATTCGTTTTGGAGAGATGGTGTTTCCTGAGGCTGTCGGGTGCTTTAGATGCCTGTTTTCCCCAGTCGAGTCTTTGTCTTCCCCCCATCCCTGTTAGAGCTGGTATGAAACGCCTGTAATTTTGAGGTGCTCTGTGGAGTCTTGAATGGGAATCTAAAATAGAAGTGTTCTTTTTTGCTGGAGAAACTCAACATATGAGAGGGTGTACTTAATTTCCAAGACCAACAGTTTCCATTAGAAAAAAATTCTAGGTGAGTTTGTGTTTCTACAGAAGATTTTTCAATTTATTGAATGTAAACTTCTCAAACCTGGAGAAACACCTATTTTACCTGATACAAGAGTGAAAACTGGAAAAGTAACACACATTATGTCTCCTACTTGGTTATACAAAAGGTAGCTTAGAATTTGCACTTTCCTTTTAATTAACAATTTTCCTGGAATTTCTATAATATAGGAAGTTTATAGTACAGTTTGTAATACAGGAAGCTGAATTATAACTTTTTAGAAAACCCGATAATATTACACGTGGTTGACCTTTGCTGTTTTGACCATGTTGCTACCAATGGCAGTTGTATTGTGCCCAGTTTTTTGCTCTTTCTCAAAGCTTAATCTTGTCAGTGAATGTAGGTGTAAATTTCTAAGCCCTCATTTGGGCTTAGTTTAGTTTAGTTTAGAAGGAACATGTCCAGGGTTTAGACATGGCTGTGTAAAATCACTCTATGGAGAAATGTATTCTTTCATGTTTCAAGCTGTTGCTGTAGCATTTCTTTGTGACCGATGTCCTGAATCTCCACGCTTCTGTCCGTTTGTGGGACTGGTGACCTGCATTTTGCTGTGATGTTCGAAGCCGTGTCACCAGCATTTCAGAGACCAAGAGGGTGCCCCACAGGAGACAGCATTTAGCTGCCAACGGATGGTAGCCGCACCTGGTGGTGTACTTTTGAAAGAATTAGCTTGTGAAAACCTTACGAAGTGCAGAAGCAGCTCGTCTGGCAGAGTGCTGCAAGGTGAGCCCTCGGCTGCGAAGGCACCCAGAAGACACCCGGGGAAGCGCTGCCCCACGGGAGAGTCTCCCTCGGTGATGAGGACGGTGTCGAGTGTTCGGGAGCTTCGTTGGCTGATGTGGCACGACTCAGAATGAGAAGGAACAGCTGGAAACACTCATTAATGGTCACAATGTGAAGTGTATGAAGTATGAATCTGGGAGCATTGGAGATGGTCAGGACTGAAGTGAAACCCCCAAAGGACTGATGTCCCTGGCACCGGTGAGCTGAGCTGGGCCCGGATCTGTCATTTTGAATCGGACGTGATCTCCTGTGCCACGAGTGGCACACTGAGAAGGAGTGGAGCTGGCATTGACCGTGAAGTGACCCGTTTCCGGGTCTCTCCTGAAGTGTGACGCTGTCAGTGGTTGGGTGACATCTGAATACGACAAGGGAGAGCAGTGAATACGGCCGCCTGTTACTAAGTTTACCTGTGAGCACTGCAGCACAGGAGGCTTCAGTGGGCACCCAGAGGGGCCCAGTCACCCTGAGGATGTGTGCGGAGACCTGGCGATGGGAAACCGAGAGGAGACAGACCCTCAGTGCTCTGTGGGCAAGACCTGAAGCTGGAGACCCGGCCTCCGGCTGTAGCATGGCACGGCTTGGTGGGGGTCAGCCACTGGTGTGCCCCTCGTGGAGGAAGAAGGGTCTGAGGTCAGGTTCAGTGCAAACGCGGGTGGCTTGTGGGAGCTGCTTCTCAAGGGGCAGCCGTCTGACCTGCCGAATGTCACTCGGAAAATGCTGGAGCGTGTCAGCGTTAGACGGGAAGGGAAGGATGTTGCCCAGCAGCTCTGTCTTCTCTTGGGGCGCCTCGCGGGAGCCTCTAGCCGGGGCTTCAGGGGAGGCGTGTCCCTGTGACCTCAGTACTCTGCACCCAGTGTCTTCAGTTATTTTTCGTGAGGACGAGAGTGTCGACGTCCAAGCTGTACAGGTCACACCAAAACCTGACAGCCTTCACGTGTGTTCCCAGCGTTCTGTTTTCTCTGTTACTTTTTTGTCTGTGTGCGTTCATGCTGCTTTGGCTTCTCCAGTGCCCCTGCTTGTGTGCCTGCCCTCCGCCGGTGACCTTTCCATCCTCTGAATGACCAGTGTCTCTTCCCTTTCCCGCCGTGACGGTCTGTGGGGCCCTTTGCCTCCTGTGCCTCCGGGTTGGGAGTTGTCATCGATGGGCATCTGAAGTGTTCCTTGTGCGTTTGCAGAATTATCACAGAGCTCGTCCAGGTTGTCAGAGTTGAAAGTACAGCTTTTATTCCCTTCACATCCCAATCTCACGCGCTGGTGTTCCCTCTGATGACTGTTCAGCTTTTCCCGGCACTCCCTCACTGAAGACCAACACGCTGTGTTACTGCTTGTTCCCGGGTGTCCTGCATTCGTCATGGCCCTGTCCACTGTGTGATCCTGTGTCCTTGTCGGTTGCTGTGGAGGCAGTTCCAGCTCATTGGGACCCTGCGTGCAGTGTAGGCCTGCTCCACAGGGTCCTCAGGGCTGTGACCTCCTGTTCACGGCAGGAGCTGCTCGCGAGCGGCCTGAGGGTACGTGAGCCAACGTTCCTTCCAGTCGCACGGTTACTTGATAAATGCGACATTTTATTAATGTTTGTAGGAGTGCAGGTTAGGGTGTTTGATAACTTTAGAATATGTGATAGGTTTCACTGTGGTGATGGAGACTGTCACCATGGAAACCGTGGTGGCGTGGTGGATAAGTGCTGCGTCCGCCGACCCAAAGGCCAGCGGTTGAAATCTGCCAGGCCCTCCTCGGAGTTCTGCTCTCCCCTGTGTGGTTCCTGTGAGACAGAATCGACTCTGCGGCAGTGGGTTTATTCTTCATTGTGTTTTAGGTGAACATTTACAGTTCCTGTCAGTTTCTCATACAAGTCCTTCCACCCTTTCCTGTTTGACCCAACTGCTGTCCTCACACTGTGACAGCACCCTTTCCTCCTCTTCCCTGTGTTTCCTGTGCCCATGAAACCAAGTCCTGTTCCCCAGTGGGCATCAGGGTTTATCCTCTCACCGTACCTTTTCCATCTGTCTGCTCAGCAGATGATTCAAGAAGCTGGACTGTATGGAGACAAATGAGGCCTCAGGGTGGACAGAAGCCTGACTGACGCCTGTGCCTGTGGACGACACAGCTCTGCGTTCTGGCAGAGAAGAGGGTCGGGAACCCTGAGGAAGATCAAAGACCACCGCCTCTAAGGTGGATTGCTCTTCAACATCGAGAGAACAAAAATCCTCACAACTGGGCCAGTAAGCAGTATTGTCAGAGACGGAGAAAGGATTCGGATTCTCAGGGATTTCATTATACTAGGTTCCAGAATAAATGCCCAGGGAAGCAGATGTCAGAAAATCAAAAGATGTATCACAGTGGGAAAATCTGCTGCCAAGGACCACTTTAAAGTACTAAAAATCAAGATGTCACCTTGAAAACTAAGCTGGGGTATTTGAATCACATCGTATGCATGCAGAAGCTGGGAAATGAGTCAGGAAGGCAGAAGAATTGATGCCTCTGAACTGTGATGTTGGAGAACGTTGAATGTGCCATGGACCACCAAAAGAACCAACATCTCTTCTGGGAGAAGTACCACCAGAGTGCTCCTTGAAAGCAAAGATAGTAAGACTGCATTTCATTTGCTTTGGACATGTTCTCAGGAGGGAGAAGGACCTGGAGAAGGGCATCATGCTTGGTAGAGCGGAGGGTCAGCGAGAAAGAGGAAGCCCCTCAACGAGGTGGACTGACACAGCAGCTGCAGCGGCGGGCCTGAGCACCGAAACAGCTGTGGTCCTGGCGCAGGGCCGGGCAAGACTCCTTTGCGTCATGGATTGCATCGCTGTGAGTGGGAACCCACTCGAAGGCACCTGACAACGACATTCCTGTATTTCACCTCCTCCTCGCTCCAAACAGGACCTGCCCAGGTAGTCTCTGTTTTCTACTTAAGCCAAGAAGCACACTCTTGACCTGTATCGCTGGACGTCTTACAAGAGTGGACAATTAAGTTTGCGAACTCATCCTAGAAAAAAGTGCTACATCCCTTTCTGCTTAGTATGGTCATACTAGAAAAAGAGTTCCAGAATTGCCTTGAAGGGTGGACAGGGCGCTGCTGTCGGTGCACAGCTTCCCAAGGCAGGTATTTTAAAGGTGAGCGTAGCGACCTTCCGCCGTGACGTCCAGAGCACTTTCTGTAGGTTGACTTCATGGAATTAATCGTCAGGCCTCATAATGTCCCAGTGTACTTGTTGTCTGAAGAGCTGGACTCCTTGAATGATTTCTTGAGACCTTTAAGGAAAGCTTAGGGCCACGGTTCACCCATCCGTGCAGGCCACTGGGTCTCCCATGGCTCGTGAGGGCCGGAGGAAAGCCAACGGCCTCACAGTGTTTTCCTGTGGTTAGTATGACGGCCTGCTTTCACCCTGTGCTGAGTGTTTTGTTAGATATTCACACAGGTGCTGTGCAAGGAGGGGAGCCGCTCCCCCCAGGAAGAGGTGATCTCAGGTTGGAAGTAAGGCCTTCCTCTGAGAGCATTGCTCCTGTGTCTGCTATGTCCTCTGACTGTTCTGGAGTGTGAAGAGAGAAGTGAGAGTGGAATTGCTCAGGCAAAGCAGAGAAGGGAGTCCACTGTAATGGAACGATTTTTAAGTCTCTGAGACAGGCTGCAGTCAGTGAGGTTGAATGGAGACAGTGAAGAGATGGGACTGATGGCCAGACCCCAGAGCAGACACAGTACCCTGGGCCGGCACCCCAGGAAATCTAGTGTCCCCAGGACTGTCACCCTCGGCGTTCCTTTCACACACGTTGATGTCCATGGTACCTTGCTGAGCCAGAATCTCTCGGATGTTGTTCTAGGACTCAGTGGCTGTTGAGGATGTGGCCGTGGACTTCACCTGGGACGAGTGGGCGTTGCTGGATCTTTCTCAGAGGAAGCTCTACAGAGAGGTGATGCTGGAAACCTTCCAGAACCTGGCCTCCGTAGGTATGGCTGACTGCGTTTTCTGTAAGATTTTTTCTTTAGTAACCAAATAGGTCGTACTCATTAGTGTTTCCCCATGTGTGGACTGAGGAATGGGAATACATTGTTAAATAAGACAAGTGGGCTGCTTGCTCGCAGGAGTGTGCGTGTCCTGGCTTCCTCACAGAGCTCTGTCTGAAACGGACTTCTCATTTCAATGCTGGTTAGAGGCTTTAAGGGCCTTTAAGTCTTCCAAGTGTGGCTTTTGGGTACAGGGTTGGTGTTTTTTTTCTTTCTTTCTGATCTGGTACACAGAGAGAATATTTGTGGACTGAGACCGTGTAAAGATTTTTAGTGTCTTTATTATAAGTTTGCCATGATGAATTTCCTAGAAATAAATTTACACTTGCCCATCTGCCGAGACCCTGAAGACCAGCATTTTGGCTCAGTGTCAGGGCAGTGCTCACTTCTCTCCCCTGTCTTGTTCATGATGTCCCCTTCTCCATGATCACCGTGTCGCCTGCACCTGATTGTCCTCCCAGAGTAGCAAGAGAAAGACCTGAGGAGAGTGCAGATAGTGCCTGTCCACGATGACCGGGTTGGGGACAGCAGGTGACAGGGATCCTCTGAAGGACCAGGCCTGTGTGGAGAGAATGAGTTGTGAAGAGAGCAGTCAGAAACAGTCTCCTCTGAGTGGAGGAGTGTGCGCTTCCCAGACCCCTGAGCTTGCCTGTCTCACCAGCAGCAGTCCTCACACATCTGTGTTCGTGGGGAAAACCGGCCCCTTCTCCTCTGTTCAGGGTCCATGAGCTCTGTGTCCAGGACCTCTCTGCTAGGCTAACGTCACCCCAGCCATTTGTGTCACACTGTCACTCTCCGTCTTCAGGGAGGTCTTTCCTAGTGACCACTCACAAACTACGGACCTAGTGTGGTGGGTTCAGTCCTGTCTTCTCTCCTCGCCACCTTTGCCTTCTCCGTAATTCTGCTCAGTTTGTTTCATACGGTGACCCTCCCCTGGAATCCTTTGTTCCCATAGAAAACGGGGTGATGTGATTCACGGAAAATCACACGTGCCTCCATGGTGAAGGAGAGCTGTGAATTCCACGGCTTCAAGATCAGGATAAGAACCAGTGACGCACAGGAGGCGTCTTCATGAACATGTGCTGTCTAGCCACTGCTCCACACTGCCTCCCATGTGGGAACCTCCTGGCCGAGGGCTCCTGACTCAGTGGACCCATCCCTTGTAGGAAAGGCCACCAGAGAGGTTTCCACCTCGGCCACCGAGAGCAGCACCTCTCAGGAGAGAGACACAGCTACCCACTCCATGTCCATGTGGTAACAGGGCTTAGGAGACAGGGGCCTGTGGGGGAGTTTCAGCTGGGAGAAGGGTCAGGCTTCCTCCGGTTGCCACTGGAAGGCCCTTGTATGCCTGAATGTAGAGAGGCCCTGGATGTGGGGTCCCAGGTGGCTGAGGAAGGTGTAGTGAATAAAAAGGAGTGAACAGGAGACTTGGAGGAGGATGCAGGGGAGGCCCTGTGCTGAGAACACGCTGCAAACGGTCACGGGGAGGCCTTTCCACGAGATGACGCAGAGGGCCAGGCAGCCTCGTCTCCCCCACCTCTGACTGAGAACTTTCTCTTCCAGGAGAAACAAGGCCAGAGATTCATCCGTGTCCCCCCTGCCCTCTGGCCTTCTCCACTCACAAATTCCTCAGCCACCACGTGAAGCACAGCCACCGCCGTCAGCCCTTCCCAGGAACTCCTACAAGAAGACCCCTCCAACCAGAGGACCACCATCCAGGGGATCAGAGGCAGCAGCATTCTGAGCAACAGAACTGGAATGACGAAGCTGAAGGTCCAGAGATAGCACATGTGTCCAGACCAGTGTTTGAAAAGGCAAGACAGGAGGGGATTTCACAGGCCGGCTCCAGCCTCCCCAAAGGGCAGATGGGGCGGTCTAGGGATGGGGAGAGAACCACGGAGACAGAGAGCAGCCCAGGCCTGAAGGTGAATCCTGAGGACACAGAGACATTGTTCCTGAGGGGAGGAATCTCAAAAATTGCAAAAGTCAACTGTGGAGAATGTGGACAAGGCTTTAGTTGGAAATCACGCCTCATCAGATACCAGAGGACACACTCAGGGGAGAAGCCCTATGTCTGCAGGGAGTGTGGGCGGAGATTTAGTTGCAAGTCAGTCCTCCTCGGACACCAGAGGACACACTCAGGGCAGAAGCCCTATGTATGCACGGAGTGTGGGCGAGGCTTTAGCAGGAAGTCAAACGTTATCATACACGAGAGGACACACTCAGGAGAGAAGCCCTATGTGTGCAGGGAGTGTGGGCGAGGGTTTAGTGTAAAGTCATACCTCATCACACACCGGAGGACACACTCAGGGGAGAAGCCCTATGTCTGCGGGGAGTGTGGGCGAGGCTTTAGTCACAGGTCACACCTCATCACACACCAAAGGACACACTCAGGGGAGAAGCCCTATGTCTGTAGGGAGTGTGGGCGAGGTTTTAGTGATAAGTCAAGCGTCATCCGACACCAGAGGACACACTCAGGGGAGAAGCCCTATGTCTGCAGGGAGTGTGGGCGAGGCTTTAGTGTCAAGTCGCGCCTCATCCGACACCAGAAGTCACACACAGGGGAGAAGCCCTTTGTGTGCAGGGAGTGTGGGCGAGGCTTTAGTGAAAAATCAGGCCTCATCAGACACCAGAGGACACACTCGGGGGAGAAGCCCTACGTATGCAGGGAGTGTAGGCGAGGCTTTAGTGTCAAGTCACAGCTCATCCGACATCAGAGGTCACACTCAGGGGAGAAGCCGTATGTCTGCAGGGACTGTGGGCGAGGCTTTAGTCAAAAGTCAGGCCTCATCCGACACCAGAGGACACACTCAGGGGAGAAGCCGTACGTGTGCAGGGAGTGTGGGCGAGGCTTTAGTGTGAAGTGCCACCTCATCCGACACCAGAGGACACACTCTGGGGAGAAGCCTTATGTCTGCAGGGAGTGTGGCCGAGGCTTTAGTCAAAAGTCAGGCCTCATCACACACCAGAGGACACACTCGGGGGAGAAGCCCTATGTCTGCAGGCAGTGTGGGCGAGGCTTTAGTCAAAAGTCAGGCCTCATCCAACACCAGAGGACACACTCAGGGGAGAAGCCCTATGTGTGTCGGGAGTGTGGGCAATCCTTTAGCGGGAAGGCACACCTCGTCACACACCAGAGGACACACTCAGGGGAGAAGCCCTATGTCTGCAGGGAGTGTAGGCGAGGCTTTAGTCAGAAGTCAGGCCTCATCCAACACCAGAGGACACACTCAGGGGAGAAGCCCTATGTCTGCAGGGAGTGTGGGCGAGGCTTTAGTCAAAAGTCAGGCCTCATCCAACACCAGAGGACACACTCACGGGAGAAGCCATACGTCTGCCGCCGTACGTCTGCAGGGAGTGTGGGTGAGGCTCTCCATCCTCATCATTCACCAGAGGACACGCTCACTGGTGGAGCCCAGTGTTTGCAGGGAATGTGACCGAGGCTTTAGTGTCAAGTACAGCCTCATGAATCACCAGAGGGCACACTCAGGAGAGAAGCCCTCTGTGGGGAGTGTGGTCAAAGCTTTAGTAAGAAGTCAAACCTCATCACACACAAGAGGACACAATGAGGGAGAAGCCCCATTTCTATGGGGAGTGTGGGCGAGCCTTCAGCATCAAGTCAGGCCTCGTTGGACGCAGCAGAAGGAAATGTGGCCACCACCCACTCCCACCTCCCCTGCTCTGAGGGCCTTCACAGCAACCCTGCCTACCCCTTTTTCTCCCCCTGAGTACCAATGCAGCAGAAAAAGCTGAGTAAGCACATTCTCCACTTTTGTGTAAAGTAAGGAAGTAGAAAAGCTCAGAGAGTTCCTGAAGTGGTTAGGGTGTTGTCATCTGCGGTTTTCTTGGTCAAACAATCATTTCCCGTGGTGTTTAGGCCTCTTGTAATAAATGTCCCCTCCACACAGAGCTGTGGTCTCACTGTAGGACACAGAGAGCTCACACTCTCTCAGGATTCACAGCAGATCGTCTGTTAGAAAGGTGAAGTCTAGAGCCTGGTGAAATGCTGGGAGACTGTTCTGGGCTGGGGAGAAAAGTGGGGCTGGTTTGTCAGTGAGGTAAGGGAGCGCCTGGCTTCCTAGAATGTCACTGCCTAACTTGCAAGTTGCTTGGTTTATTCTTCTACCTTTTTTCTTCCACACCCGGTCCCCACACGCTTTTATCCCCCAGGTTCCTCCAATCACCATAGGCCACGTCCTCCCAAAGCGGGGCTCTCAATAGGCTGATCAGCAGCCTCTGCTCACAAGCGTGCGCTATGAAAGCCCTAAGTCTGGTAAACAAGGGTGTGGTCGGGGTGCGGTCCTGGCCCTAGGCGCCATTTTGGATCGTCGTGTCCCGCTCACCACATCTCCCCTTTTTGTTTACATAGAATGCTGAGAAGGTGCCTGTCTTAGGTCATCTTCGGCTAGGGTGCTCCTTACCTGTCTTTGGGATACCCCACAGCTTGGTGAGGTCCCTGTCTTAGGTTGGTAGCACCCCCAGAAGAAGTTGCCCGTCTTTGACTACCCTTCTATCATGCTGAGCCAGACATTTGCCAAGGGCTGTTCGCTTGGAGTGGCTGCGATAGCCTGCACAAGCAGGGCCCGCTCTCGCTGCCTCTGCCGGGAGGTGCGTCAGACTGCTACAAACAAGTAAATGCAAAGGCATAAAAGGAGGAGGGTTAATGGTCTGGTGTCCATCAGACCCTTAAGGTAAGAACGGATCGAGGAAAATAACTGCAGGAGAGTTCTCCCAGAAACCAGGTCCACCCGTGTGTTATTGATCATGGTGATCTCTAGTCGCAGGTCCTCAAGAATGTCTTCAATGTCTTTACTCCAGTTTGACCGAATCTGTTGAGACAACATTCTAGAGAGGTTAGCAGCATGAGAAAAGTTATTGAATTGCACTGAGGTGACGCACAGACCAGTGAAACGCCATTCACATCCCAACTGGGCCACCCGGTAGAGTATTTCAACCTGTTCTTGGACCAGGTCAATGCGTTGGTTAAGCATTGTAATCCCTGCCCTGAGTTGGCGATCAAGGTCAAACTGAGTCTGCAAAGCTTGGGTCGTTGATGCTGACAGCTGATTAACCGTGGCGGCCGTGCCAATCGTTTGCGTTAGAGCAACCACCGCGGCTGTGGCAGCGGCCACAGATGCAGCCACTGCAGCCACCACTGCAGCCGTAACGCCGAAATCTCTTCTACGGCGAGCCTGCAGAAGGGAGGCACCCGGGGCCTCCACGGGCCAAGGCACATGGCATGGCAAACGCAGCACCACAGTAAGGGGAAAGGCAGAAGCATTCCAGCACTGAATATAATAACAGGTGTCAGTGTTACAAGGAAGCGAGGAATTTTCTCGAGAACCATTGAAAACCAAAAAGAGAAAAGGGGGATGCACACATACTGGGGTAGGGGAAAAGATCTTTGAAGAATTATTATGTGTAAACTGAGCCGTTTTCTCAAAATTCTCGGCACGAGGCCCGGTGTTATTCCACGTTACTGTGCCATTGGCTATGAACCCACCCATTATCATGCTAAACGGAGACAGATCTGTACAGCTGCCATTCACCCCGCACAGCAGCCATAAGTCAAATGGATTAGAGACCGGAGGCATCGTAGGGTCCTGCCAGGTCCAGTTGTGTCCTTGATACGTGTTATTGAAATAGGTGCCTATCTGGGGGCTGAAGGAAAAGAACCTCCGAACTGCCCAGTGGACGTGGCCGCTCTGACAGCCGGTCCACGGGACTGAGGTTGGCCATTCTCGTTTGATATCACAACGAGGTGCCCAACGTGGTTGAGGAGGAGGACCTCCCACCACAAGGGGAGGTACACGGCCATGCAATACTGTGCTGTTAGTTTTATTGCTGCCACTAGGAACGGGGTCAAACCACCCAGCTGTTTGATTATGTAGTAAAACACGGGGGGTTGTCAGAGGTGGTATTAGCTGACGAGATCTCAAAACAGAGTAGCCCTAATAGGGTGATTGAGAGATTGGTGAGGTTTCCCTCTTGCAGAGGAGCCAGGTCCGATTCATAAGGTACTGTGGGGAGCCCCAAAGACTCATTGGTGGTAAAGAACCTAGGGAACACTGAAGCAGAATGGTGTATTGGGAGAGGAAGAGGGAGCACATCAGGAAACCCCCATCTGTAATCAGATACTCCCTGAATCATCTGCAGAAGAGAGCGTCAACAGGCTCAACAGGATCCACCGCCACATCGTCTCTTGATTGTGTCGGACGCGTCAGCCGCTCTGGGACCCACAGAGGATTGTCAGCGTCCTGTGGAAAAACACAAACAGCTCCTCTGGACCAGACAAGGACCGGATCTGGTCCCTTCCAGCGTCCGGAGTATATATCTTTCCAGAGCACCTGAATACGAGGCGCACCGGCGGGTCCCATGTGCCGGTCGGCAGCTGTGCGCCCCATGGAGTCCAATGACAAAAAATTGAGTGTGAATAGAGCAAGAGAAAGACAGTCACGGGGAGAGCGACCCAGACCAACTCCCCCCTTTTGTTTGATTAACATAGATTTAAGGGTGAGGTGGGCTCGTTCCATGATACCTTGGCCTTGTGGGTTATAGGGAATGCCATGACTGCATTGTACACCCATGGCAGTCAGAAAAGACTTGAAGGCAGATGATGTGTATGCCGGGGCATTATCAGTTTTCAGCATTTTTGGCATGCCCCATGCCGCCCATGCTGTCAGGCAATGTGTGATTACATATTTAGAGGATTCCCCAGTGAGGGCTGAAGCGCAGATGAGGCCAGACGCAGTGTCCACAGACACATGGAGATAGCGTGACTTGCCAAATTCAGAAAAGTGAGTGACATCCATCTGCCAAATATGCATGGGCAGCAGCCCTCGAGGGTTCACACCGATATGCGGCTGGGGTTGGTAGGGTGCACAGGAGGCGCATTACTTTACTATGGCTCGAGCGGCCTCGCGGGAGAGGTGGAACCGGGCTGCGAGGGTCTTAGCATTTACATGGAACTGCTTATGGAATGCTTGAGCCTGCTCGGCAGCAGCAAGAATGAGAGTGGTCGGAGTCAGTAAATCAGCAGTGGCATTACCGGCCGCAAGAGGGCTGGGCAAACCGGAGTGGGCTCTTAAGTGCATGATATGGAAAGGGTGTTTTCTGTTCCAAATTAACTGCTGGATAGTAGCGAAAGTCAACCCAACAGGGGAACTTTGGTTAAGTTGTCCTGCAGTTTCCAACTGCCTAACAGCCTGGACTACATAAGCACTGTCAGTAATAAGATTGAAAGGCAAATCAATCGTCTGAAAGACGTGCTGGACAGCCTGCAGCTCCACCACTTGGGCAGAGGCACCTGGAAACAGATAAAGCTGGGGCTTTTGGTCAGGAATGTGAATACTCCCAATGCCTGATTGGGACCCATCAGTGAAGATATTCATAGCTCCAGCGAGTGGTTCACAGGAAGTAAGTTTTGGGAAAACTACTGGATGCCGTTCCATGAACTGTAGAAGGGGGTCCTTTGGGTAGTGGTTGTCTATATGTCCTTGGAAGGTGAATAGGAGGATGGCCCAATCATCACTAACAGTGCCAAGTGTTTGAATTTGGTCTTTGGTATATGGCACTATCAGTTTGGAGGGATAAGTCCCAAAGATTTGAACGCTATGTTGTAAGCCAATTGACGCTAATCGTGCCACCGCAGCAGGGTACCAAGAAATGCTTTTACCTGCAGAGATCCGTGGGTGGATCCAATAAAGAGGACCACCCTGCCACAATGTTCCTGTGGGCTGTATGAGTGAAGGGAGAACACACAGCTGAATGTCTGTTCTGGGGTTGCGCCGCCAGAGGGCAGCATCCGCAAGAGTCTGCTCCACCTTTTCTAAGGCCTGTAACCCTTCAGGGGTAAGTTGTCTAGGGGATGTCAGTTGGGGATCACCTTGCAAGGTATCACATAGGGGACGAAGGATGTGGTTAGGCAGGCCTAAATAGGGGCGTATCCATTGTATATCCCCTAATAGCTTTTGGAAGAAATTTAGAGTCTTTAACCTGTCTCTTCGTAAGGTAATTTTCTGTGGCTTAATTTTTTCAGGGGATATATGTGAGCCCAAATACTCAAGGGTGTCCCCCATTTGCACTTTATCAGGTGCAATATTTAGCCCATGGGCTCTCAAAGTGGTTACCAGAGTAAAATAGGCCGTTTGCAGTTCAGCAGGGGTTGGCGCTGCCAAGAGAATATCATCCATGTAATGGATACAATGTACAGAAGGATAGTGTTTTAGTCAGCTAGGGCTGCTCTAACAGAAATACCACGGAGTGGATGGCTTTAACAAAGAAAGATTTATTCTTACACAGTCCGGTAGGTTGCAAGTCCATATTCAGGGTGTCCGCTCCAGGGAAAGACTTTCCCCTTGACGGCTCTGGAGGAAAGTCCGGTATTGCATCAGTCATTGTCCAGGGAGTGTCCTAACGCAAGAACCTCTGGTCTGAACGACGCGCTCTGCTCCCGGTGCTGCTAGCTTGATGGTAGCGAGGTTCTCAAATTGTCCTTGGTTCTTTTTTCTTTTATTCCTTGCAAGCTAAAAGCATTAAGGGTGGGGCAAGCCATACTCCAGGGAAACTTCCCCATAGCAGGAATTCACAGCCCCACCCTAATCCTTTAACATACAGGTTAGCAAAACCACACAATGGAGGACATTTCCAAGATACTGGGAACCATATCCCAGCCACATGGCTGCATACATTTTTGGGGGGACACAATTCAAACCATGACAGATAGGTATCTCTAATGGGAGCAATGGCCTTATCTACAAAGATCTGGCACATAGTTGGACTATTAGCCATGCCTTGTGGAAGGACTACCCACTCATAACGTTTGTCAGGGGCAGCATGATTAATAGATGGTAAAGTAAAGGCAAACCGGGAGGTATCCTCCGGATGTAGTGGGATGGAGAAAAAACAGTCTTTAATGTCAATTACTATGATAGGCCAGTGCTGTGGTAAGGCCGAGAGCACTGGCAGGCCTCTCTGCACAGGCCCCATGACTTCCATCATAGAGTTAATTTCTCTAAGGTCATGCAATAGCCTCCATTTTCCTGACCTTTTCTGTATGACAAAGATAGGTGTATTCCAAGGGGAATTTGACTCCTTTAGATGACCCAGGGCTAACTGCTCTTCAATGAGCCTCGTGGCAGCACTCAATTTGTGTGTTGGAAGGGGCCACACCATATGTTCTCAGTCCCTCCGCTATGTTTTTCGCTATGTTTTTAACTATCTTCCAGTCTAGGGGCTCATGGTACCTATTACCCTGCTGATCCTGAAACACTGGAAAAGCACCCATGGTGTACGGCACTTCTCTCCATACCTCGGGGCAGAAACTTCTGCCTGATCCTTCGGTCCCTGTTCTAAGCTGTTTTTCATTGAGGTTATAAGGTGGGGGTGTATCCTGATGCACGTCCGGCGGTTTCTTGGGCAGCTCCGGCGCTGAGGGTTTCAGGGATGTCAGACGGAGACGCCCAAAACGGCTTGCCGTTTCTTCCACTTTCTCCTCCTCTGACTCCTCTGCACTCTCCTCCCCCTCTGACTCACTCACTTTCTGTTCTACATTTTGTTCTCTGCAGACACTGCTCTTTTGTTCTCTGTAGACACTGCTCTTTTGTTCTCTGCAGACACTGCTCTGCTGGGAGTGTTCCTCCTTAACTTGCTCTAAAACTGATTGTCCCTTCTGCAAACATCTTTGGAATACACCAGACTTGTCCTCCAAACAGGTCAAAATAAGTATCCAGATGCCCATTACTCCCGGAGGCAATGTGCCGCTGGTATCAGCCGCTGTGAGGTCTTTCCCCAGTTTTATCCATGCGGCAACAGTAAGATGACCAGATACCAAAAACCAGGGGGCCACTTCCTCCACCGCCAAGAGGAAGCGTTCCAGCGTAGCCTGCTTTATACCAATGCCATGCTGCTTAAACAAACTCTTACAGGCATCTTGAAGGTGTCTGGCGGACAGCTGATTCCCCATGGCGAAAGTGAAACTAACCTCCCACGACAACTACCCCGCTCCCGCCCGGCGCTCCCCGCCCCGGGCTCTGCTGGTGCTTAGTGCACTTGGCTATGGTCTCCGATTCCCCGGGGAACTTCCCCTCCCGATGGTCTCCTCTTACCCGGAGAACTTGAGATTGCCCCTCTTACCCGGGGACTTGAGATTGCCCCTCTTACCCGGGGACTTGCCAGCGCTGCTCCTCTTGGGCTCCTTTTAAGGGCCCCACGTTCGGGCGCCACTTGTTGCTGCCTAACTGTCCGCCCGCGGAAAGAAGACAGGACACATGGATACGAGCCACCTTGCAAGTTGCTTGCTTTCTTCTTCTCCCTTTTTTCTTCCACACCCGGTCCCCACACGCTTTTATCCCCCAGGTTCCTCCAATCACCATAGGCCACGTCCTCCCAAAGCGGGGCTCTCAATAGGCTGATCAGCAGCCACTGCTCACAAGCATGCGCTATGAAAGCCCTAAGTCTGGTAAACAAGGGTGTGGTTGGGGTGCGGTCCTGGCCCTAGGCGCCATTTTGGATCGTCGTGTCCCGCTCACCACACTAGAAGGTGCTGTCTCGTCTCCTGAGAGCCGCTGCCCCCTGTCCCCTCTCCAGAAGCATTGCTCTGCAGCTCTCCTCAGGGCTCACTGTCCCCCCGGACCCTAGAATTTGCAGTTCTCCCAGCACGCCAACCCCAGGCCCATTCCTTTGGCTCTGCCCACGCACTCTCTCCTCTGGGCCTCAGAACCCTTGGCCTGACACCAGGCTATCAGCCCTAAGTCCACAGACCCTCGCTGCCTCCTGGGGTTCAGCTTTTCCGGGCCACACAGGCCCTATCCCACCCAGGTCTCCACCACCCAGACGCCTGCCAAATGGATGCCCAGTCCTGGTCTATGGCTGGTTCTGCCCTGAACCTCTGGGGTTGCCAGGAGGCCTCGGGGTGACACTGGAACTCTGACTCAGCTTCCCATTTCTGCCGCTGGCTCCCTGGGAAGGGGAGAATGGACCCAGTGTTTTCCGTCTTCTGCTGTCGGGCACTGCCCTTTGCCAGCACAGTGCACAGATGGGGGCTGCAGGAGAGAAACCGTTTCTCTCCTGGGGCAGGTGCTGCCCTTGCTGGATGGACAACACCACTTTTTCCTCCTACCTGTGCCCAGCCCAGGACACCACCCTGCCTGCTTTACAGCACCCAGTGGCTGGCTGCTGAAGCTGGACTCCAGGTGTCCTAGGACCTGAGGGCACAGATACAGAGCACACTGAGCAGGTTCCTCACAGCAGTGACATCGGTCCTGCTGTGGGGGGCTGGCCTTTGTCCCCCAAACTATGTCCATGTCCTAAACTCAGTGAGAGCTTGTTGGGAAAGGGTCTTTGTAGGTGGAATTCAAGTTGGAACATGACGTCATCCTGGATTATCCAGGTGGGCCCTGAAGCCACTGACCAGTGTGCTCATAAACAGAGACGTGCAGTGGGGACACTGAGAAGGAGGAACATCAACAGTGGAGTGATGCGGCCATGCTGTGCCCAGCAGACGCTGGGAGAGCCAGGGGGACCCTCCAGAGAGTGTAGGCCCGCCCATACCACGGTCACAGATTTCTGGCAACCGAGACCTCGTGAGGGTAACCTTGTTGAAGCCACTCAGTGTGTTAGTTTATTACGACAGGTTCGGGAGGTGCACTCACCTTCCTTTGGGAACTGGAGGGTGCACTGGGGCTTCAGTGGTGGAGGGCTCTGCCAGAAGACAGGTGATTCTAGCCCTTCCATGGGCCAGACAGATGGGCCAGTTGGCTTCTGTAAAGTTGCACAGGCTGGGGATCTCAGTGGGGTGGTTCTGCTCTGTCCTGTAGAGTGCCTGGGAGTCACGGTCAACTGCACAGCAGCAGGTTAGGGTTTTGCTTTTGGGTCACTGAAAATTTGTGTGTGTGGTGCATGTTTGCGTTTTAGATGGAGGTTTCAAGGGCAAATTACATCCTCATTGAACAGTTAACACACATGCTGTTTTGTGACCTTGGTTGTCAGCCATACGGTGTGTCCACCTGCTCCTCTCTTCCAGCTTGGGTTCCCCATTCCCTGTCATCCAGCTTTCCTGCCTCCGTCTGCCTTCCTGTCCTTGAACCTGGGCTGGTGTGCCCTTTAAATCTCATGTACATGGTTGACCTCCACGTGCAATGAACTGTTTTCTGGGCTTGTTTGTCTTGAGCTGAAGGGTGAACCTCAGGAGTGACTGTACCACTGAGTTAAAAGGGTGTCAGGGGCCCCTACTCTGAGGATATCTCCAACATCTGTCAAGTCCGTAAGTCTGGTCTCTTCTGTGAGGTAGGATTGTGTCCCACATTTTTCTCCCACTCTGTCTGGGACCCTCAATTGTGATCCCTGTCTGAGCAGTTGGTGGCGGTCGTCAGGCCCCGGTTAGTTGTGCTGGACTCGGTCTGGTGGAGGCTGTGGAGGTGTGGGCCTCTAGTCCTTTGGACTCACCTTCCCCTTGTGTCTTTGGTTTGCTTCCTTCTCCCCTGCTCCAGGTGAGATGAGACTAGTAGACACACGAGGACTGCCAATTAAGTTCGCCACCTCATCCTAGAAAAAGTGCTATACCTCATTGCTGAATAGCACTAGGGTTACCTTTGGTGTACTCCCCTTGGGAAGCTATGCACTGACACTGGCACCTAGTCCACCCTTCAAAGCAATTTGGAACTTTTGTTGTCTGGAATGGCCCTCAGAGCTGTCACAGTGTTACCTTTGATACCCTTAGTGTCACCACAATGTCTTTCTTTCAGTATTTCCTTTATCTTTGGATATAGAAAAATATCATTAGGGGCCAGATCATGTGAGTAGGGAGGGTGATCCAATACAGTTATGTTTACTGTCTGAGGACTTGTTCACAGACAGTTATACCATTTGCAGACTTGGTACCATGCCACTGTTGGCAATGTCCATTCCTGAAGAGTTCCAAAATTGCTTTGAAGGTTCAATGAGTGTGTAGCTTCCCAAGAGGAGGACTTCGAAGGTGACCATAGTGATAGTCAGCTATGAGGTGTGTAGCACTTAGAACAGTTAGGTTTGTGGACTTATTGTGGACCTTATTGGTTAGATGGCCTCTCGCTTGCTTTTAAGACCCCAGCTGCTACTCACCAAATTAGAATGCAGAACATGTTGATAAATTATATTATGCTCATTGAGCATGATGTCCCCCAAGATCATGCTTCCTAGCCCTAGTCCAGTTGGAAGGCTACCTTTTTGACAGGAAGAAAGCAAGCTTCATCTCATGAACTTTGAAATTTTTGTGGGGGTTCTTTCTCCTAACCGGAAACCTTGGTGGCATTTTAGTAAAGTGCTGCGTCTGCTAACCATGAGGTCTGCGACTCAAGTCTCCTCACTGGAAACCCTGGTGGTGTGGTAGTGAAGTGCTGCATCTGCTAACCAAGAGGTCTGTGGCTCAAGTCTGCCACTCACTCCTTTGACATTCTTTGGGGCAATGCTGCTCTGCCCTATAAATAGGTCACCATGAGTCAGAAGAAGCTGTCATGCTGGAAGCTATGTCCGTGCTATGTAGGTACCAGCAGAGTCACCCATCGTCGTCAGGACCCAACAGCCTACTTCTGGAAAGAATTGGCCAGTGAAAATGTTAGGAGTAGCAGTGGAACACTGTCAGATGTAGTGCTGGGAAATGAGCCCCTAGGTTGGGAGGCCCTCAGAAGATGACGAGGGAAGAGCTGCTTCCTCAAAGTACAGTTAGTCTCAATGATATGGATGCAATATAAAGTCTTCGGGACCTTCATCTGCTGATGTGGCATGACTCAAGAGGAGAAGCAGCAGCTGCAAACATCCATTAATAGAATGTGGAATGTACAGTATATGAATGTAGGAAAATTGGAAATCATCAGAAGTGAAATGGAATGCATAACCATAGATATCCTGAGCATTAGTGAGCTGAAATGGACCGGTATTGGCCACCTGGAATCATACCGTCCTGTGGTCTACTATGTCGGGAACAGAAACTTGAAGAGGAATGGTGTTGAGTTCATCATCAAAAAGAACATCTCGGGATCTGTCTTGAAGTACAGTGATATCAGTGATAGGATAATATCCATACACCTCCAAGGAAATCCAGTTAGTATGACTATTATTGAAATTTATGCAGCAATCACTAAGGCCAAAAATGAAAACATTGAAGATTTTTACCAGCCTCTGCAGTCTAAAATTGACTGAACATGCAGTCAGGATGCCTTGTTAATTACTGGTGACTGGAATGCGAAAGTTGGAAACGAAGAAGGATTGGTAGTTGGAAAATACGGTGTTGGTGACAGAAATATTGCTGGAGATTGCATGGTAGAATTTTGCAAGACCAATGACTTCCTCATTGCAAAGACCTTTTTAAAAGACACCTGGACTGAACCAAATGGAATACACAGCCACTGAATCAGCTACATCTGTGGGAAAACATGAGGAGATGCTCCATAGCAGCAGCCAGCTGTGTGCTGACTGTCGCACAGATCCTCAGCTGCTCGTATGCAATTGCTCATATGCTTATGTAGAAATTGAAACTGAGGAAAACTAGAAGAGAGCCAAAGTGTGACCTTGTGTATATCCCACTCAAGAACAGATTTGATGTGTTGACCCCTAATGACGAACTCTGGAATGACATCAGAGGCATCATCCATGAAGAGAGCAAGAGCTCATTAAAAAGAGAGAAGTCCAAACTGGATGTCAGAAGAGACTCTGAAACTTGCTTTTGAACATCAAGCAGCTAAAGCAAAAGGAAGAAATGACAAAGTAAAAGAACTGAACAGCAGATTTCAACTTGAGAAGACAAAGTGTTATAATGATGTGCAAAGACCTGGAAATAAACAAAATGAAATAATATGCTCTGCGTTTCTGAAGGTGAAAGAATTGAAGAAAAAAATTCAAGGCCCAAGTTGCAGTAGTCAAGGATTCAGCAGGGAAAGTATTAAACAACTCAGGGAACATCAAAAGAAGATGGAAGGAATTCGAGAGTCGTGGTACTACAGAGAACTGTCCACTCTTCAGCCGTTTGAAGGAGTGGGTAGCATATGATCAGGAGCCTATTGTACTGAAGGAAGAAGTCAAAGCTGCATTGGAGGCACTCGCAAAAAACAAGGCTTCAGAGATTGACAGAATATCGATTGAGATATTTCAACAGAGGGGTGCAGGGCTGGAAGTGCTCACTTGTCTATTGCAACCGATGTGAAAGACTGCTACCTGGCCCAGTGACTGGCAGAAATCCATATTTAAGCACGTTCCCAAGGAAGGTGATCCAACCAAATGTGGAAATTACCAAACAGTATCACATGCAAATGAAGTTTTGCTCAGGATCATCCAAAAGTGACTGGAACAGCATATTGACAAGGGATTGCTGGAAATTCAAGCCAGATTCAGAAGAGGATGTGGAACTAGGGATGTCACTGCAGATGCACCTTGGCTGAAAGCAGAGAATACCAGAAAGATGTTTACCTGTGTTTTATTGACTATACAAAGGCAGTTGACTGGGTAATAAATTATGGCTAACATTGCAGAGCGGGAACTCCAGAACACCTCCTTGTGCTTGTGAGGAATCCTGTATGGATCAAGTGGTAGTTGTATGAACAGAAGAAGGGGACAGTGCATGGTTTAAAATCCAGACAGGTGTGCATCAGGGTTGTATCCTTTCGTCATACCTTTTCAATCTCTATACCTGGCAGATAATCTGAGAAGCTGGACTATATGGAGAAAGAGGCATCAGGATTAGGCTGACTCATTAACAAACTGCATTATGCAGATCACACCACCTTACTTGCTGGAAGTGAAGAAGATTTTAAATACTAATGAAGATCAAGGGCCACCCCCTTCAATATGGATTGCATGTCAGCATCAAAAAAACTTCAGAAATCTTCATAACTGCATCATTAAGCAACATCATGACAAACAGAGGAATGATTGAGGTTTTCAAGGATTTCATTTTATTGGGTCCACAATCAATGCCCATGGAAGCGGCAGTCAAGAAATCAAAAGTTGTGTTGCATTGGGAAAATCTGCTGCAATGCCCCTGTTTAAAGTATTGAGTAAAGATGTCATCGTGAAGACTAAGGTGCACCTGACCCAAGCCATGATGTTTCCAGCTGCATCATATGCACGTGAAAGCTGGACAGTGAACAAAGAAGACAGAAGAAGGATTGACTTCTTAAATTGTGGCACTGGAGAAACATATTGACTATAACATGGACTGTCAAGAGCAAACAGATCTGTTCTCGTTGGAGGACAACCAGAGTCCTCTTTGGAAGCAGAGACGCGAACAGTGCATCTTACACACTTTGGACATGTCAGAGGGTCAGTCCCTATAGAGGACATGACGTCTGGTAGAGTGGAGAGTCAGTGAATAAGGGGAAGACCCTCCGTGAGAGGGATTGACACGTGGATGCAATGATGAGCATAGGCATAAAAAAGACTGTGGACATGGCAGAGGACCGGGCAGTGGTTAGTTCTGTTGAGCATAGGGTCACTGTGTTGGAACTGACTCGACGGCACCTGAGAACAACAGCAACATGAGTCAGAATTTACTTGACAACGGGGGCTTTGCCCTTTATTTTCCTCGTAAATGACTCTTATTCTAATAGCTGAGAGAGAGGTGGAATAGGCCCATTCTCTCTCACCAGTCCTGTCAACACTGTTCCTGGCAGAGCCTTTTATTTTGAAAGAGGAAAAGTAAAACAAATCTCAGAAGCTGAAGAAATTTTGGAATTATGGAGGGTGTGAGGGTTTCCCAGCTTGCTGATATCAGTGGCAGAGTAATAGCAGGTAGGGAGTTTGGGAGGTCTGGGATGCAGAGTGACCACGTTTTGTTCAGTTTTTCATCCTTAAAATGAATAGGAGAAAGGTAAGAGTTGAAAATCCTTCTTGGTCTACCACTGTGATGCTGCCGTAAGAAGCCCTGGGTGGTAGAGATGGTTAAGGAGTTGACCACCAGCTGGAGCACAGGTGGTCAGCTAACCCCAGAGGAGCCTCTGAAGAAAGGCCTGGTGACCTGCATCTGAAAGATATCAGCCTGGAACTCTGTTAGCAGTTCTGTCTTGCAGACTTGGGGTCACTGAGAGATAAAACAGACTGGACAGCAGCTGACAACAACTCTGATGTGAAGAAAATGACGACAGTTTGTTTGTCTTTCAGCCATGCTACATATATCAAAAACAAGCATCCAAGAAATTTAACACATAAACCTATCAATAGATCAAAGAATAATCAGAAGCAAAAATAGAAAATACTTAAAACTGAGCTGCAGGAAGGTATTACCTAGTAAAGTTTGTGGATGCAGCTTAGAAGGGAAAAAATATCTACAGGAAAAATATGTAAAGACAATTTGTATAGCCTACTATGTTTCCCTGGAAACCGTGGTGAGGTAGTTAAGTGCTACAGCCACTAATAAAAAGGTCCATAGGTCAAATCCGGTGCACCTTGGAAACTCTGTTGGGCAGTTCTGCTCTGTCCTTTAGTTAGCATGCGGTCGGCAGTTACAGTGCTGCAGTGGGCTTTCTGAGAAGATACTTCCATTAGAAAAGAAGAAAGGTTGGAAATAAAGTAACCATGCAACTCCAGGAGGCAGAAAAGGAAAAGCAACAGCAAAAAAGGAAAGAAATGAAGAGAAACATAACAGAAATACATGCAGAGATCCACGAAGTCAAAATCTGAGTTTCTAAAGGACTTGGAATGACAAAAAATCTTTCAGAAGGTACCAAAGTAACCAAAGAGCATAAAGTCTTGTGGTATAAATCAGCCAAAGACATCTCTATGGAGATGATTATACGACTTATCCACGACACTGTATAGACCATATTAGTGCATAGAAGCCTAGAGTGCACCTGATCCAAACCAGGGCGTTTTCAGTTGACTCATGTATGTGAAAGCTGGACAGTGAATAAAGAAAGCAAAATCTGATACCTCTGAATTGTGGTACACGTTAATAATACAAGGACTACCAATAAAGTTGACAAACTCATAGAAAAAGTGCTGCATACCTCATTGCTGAGTGTCACTGCAGTCACCCTGAATTCCTCCCCTCGGGAAACTGTGCACCGACACCAGTGCCTAGTCCATCCTTCAGAACAATTTTGGAAGTCCTTTTCTGAATGGTCATCAGAATTGTTATATTATCTTTCATGTCCTGAATGTTATCAAAATGTCTTCCTTTCAGTATTTCCTTTGTCTTCGGGTAAGGAAAAAAGTCACTGGGAGCCAGATCAGCTGAGTAGGGAGGGTGTTCCAATATAGTGATTTGTTTACTGGCTAAAGACTTCCTCACAGACAACTACACAATTTCACGAGCTTGCCACTTTGCCATTGTGCACAATGGCCATTGCAGAAAGAGTTCCAGAATTGCTTTGAAGGGTGGACTAGGCTCTGGCGTCGGTGCATGTTTTCCCAAGGGGAGTCCTTCGAAGGTTACTGTAGTGATACTGAGAAATGAGGTGTGTAGCACTTGGAACTATTAAGTTTGTGGACTTAGTTGTCAGACCCAGTATTGAATATACCATAAATTGGCAAAGGAAGGAACAGGTCTGTCTCGGAGGAAGTACAGCCAGACTGCTCTTTAAAAGCAAGCATGACAAAACTTCATCTCACATGCTTTGGACATATCAGCAGGGATCAGTCCCTGGAGAAGTACATCATACTTGGTAAAGGAAAGGGTCAGCAAAAAAGAGGAGGACCCTCAAAGGGTAAATTGTCACAGTGGCGACAGCAGTGGACTCAAACCTAACGGTGGGGAGGGTGCCCTGGACCAAGCAGTGTTTCATTCCGTGAGCACGAGTTCCCTGTCAGTCAGCAGTAACTCGACGGCACCTAAGAACAACAAAGCAACGATGGGTAGAAAGGCTTCCTGTTATAAACAATATGTCAGTTTTGCTTCCTGAAAGTGAAGAGGACTTGATGTGTTTACTGATGAAGACAGCGTGAATTATTCCTTCATAGAAGGAAAACAGAATCTTCACAGACGGACCAGTGAGCAACATTATGGTAAATGGAGAAAGGATTGAAGTTGTCAGAGATTTCATTTTACTTGGATCCACAAACAACACCCATGGAAGCAGCAGTCAAGAAATCAAATGATACATTGCCTTGGGAAAATCTGCTGCAAAGGACTTCTTGAGTGTTGAAAAACAAAGATGTCACCTTGAAGACAACAATGCACCTGCCCCAAGTCATGGTGTTTTCAGGCACCTCATATGTTTGTGAAAGCTAGACAATGAATAAGGAAGACCAAAGAAGATTTGACACCTCTGTGTCATGGTGTTGGACTAGAATATTGAATGTTCCATGGACAGCCCAAAGAACAAAATCTGTCTTGGAGCAAGTTCAGCCAGAATGTTTCTTAGAAGTGAGGATAGGGAGTCTTCACACGTACTATGGACATGTTACCGGGAGGGACCAGGCTCTGGCAAAGGACATCGTGCTTGACAAAGTAGAGGGGTCAAAGAAAAGGAAGACTTTCAAGAAGATGGAGTGACGCAGTATGTCTTTGGCTGGATTTTTTAGGGAAGTAAAAACAGTAACATATATGTACAGGGAAAGATTTATATACAAAGTATGAGGAAAGACATATATAAAGGAAACAGCTCATGCAACTGTAGAAGCTAAACATCCCATGCCCTGGCACAAGCCTCACATGGCCACGGAAGCTGGTGAACCCAAAGTCAGCAGGTCAGAGACCACAGTTCTAGATCACCAGCTGTGTAGGTCGGCGAATCCCAAGATGGCAGCGAGACTTTGAGGTCTCTGCTGACTCACAGAACGGCAGAGGCTGGCAAACCCATGATCGGCAGGTCAGGAAACAGGACTCTCAAGCGCTGGCTGTAAGGGTTGGTGAATCCAACAGCTGCTGGTTCCAAGTCCAGGAACCAGACACCAGAAGAGAGCAGGAGCTGCTGGCTATGTGCAGACCGGCAGTAGGCGGTGGAAGGTGGAGAAATGAGACCTGAGGGGCAGGAAGCCACCATGGGCGTCACCCTGCCACTTGATACAGCAGCCAAACATGGAGTAGCCAAGTGGACACCATCCTGACCACCACATTGCACCCCTTGTCAACTTGGCATCTGCACGCATCCCCTTACCACCCACAGTCTCTGAAGGAATACACTTACAAAGGAATACACTTACGTCTAACGTAACTAACGCATGTACAACTGAAAAGGAATTAGCCCATTTCCATCTTAGGTTTCATAAATAAACAAAAATATCTGATACACACATACAAAGCAGAAATACTTCTCACAATTATATTCCTTGTTCCTGCAACTGGTCACATGGCCGTAACTGGTATTTACTACTACCTTCTTCTACACCCATTCTGTATTTCCTTTGCCCACAGCAAGCACCTCAGCTGGTCATAGTTCCTTGCCTGGTGAGGTGACCCAAACCTTCATTCCTGAAGGGTCTGGGCTATTAGCAGTCATTTTGGAATTGGGTTGCTGTAGTTTTCCATTGACCGTAATCACAGGACCTGGTAATACTAGGAGGCATCCTAAGGGATCTCCTGCATTCTAAACATACTCTTGTTTACCTTCTTTATGTAATATCAACCCAATTTCGTCTTCATAGCCAGAATCAGTCACACCAGCTGGCATTGTAACTCCATTCTTTGCCTGTTGACCCAGAGGCATAAGGAGCCCCAAATGGCCTGGTGGCAATTTTAGCTTCCAGTTCAGTGAAATTATTGATGTGTCTCCAGCTAGCAGCATTCCTCACTTTGGAACTAAGACACTTAGACTTAACACAGCATACGGTCATGGGGACAGGAAGCAAAAATCTTGCAAGTGGGTCACTAATGGTAACAGTGAATGGTGCCACTCCCATTTCCACCCATTGATTCCTGGACCCATGAATCCTGGCTATGGGAGAAACAGCACCATACACTGGATGCTGGTTTAGAGCACATACAGCCTCCTGGAGAACTTTTCCCCAGCCCTGCGAGGTATTGCCACCTAGCTGGCAGTGTAATTGTGTCTTCTGTCTTTCTGTCAAGCCAGCTGCTTCAGGGCGACAGAGAACATGGCAGGACCAGTAAACTCCCTGAGCATGGGCCCACCGCTGCACTTCATTTGCTGTGAAGTGAGTCCCTTGATCAGAGGTAATGCTGTGTGGGATACCATGACAGTGGATAAGGCATTCTGTAAGTCCACAGATGGTAGTTTTGGCAGAAGCATGGTGTGCTGGCAAGGCAAATCCATATTCAGAGTAGTAAGTATCTAACCCAGCCAACCAGCCCAGTAAGGAAAAAACACTTTCCTTTCCATGATGGAAGCGGTCCAGTGTAATCAACTTGCCACCAGGTTGCCGGCTGATCACCTCGAGGAATAATGGTATATTGAGGACTCAGTGTTCGTCTCTGCTGCTAGCAGACTGGGCACTGAGCAGTGGCTGTAGCCGAGTCAGTGCTGGTGAGCAGGAGTCCATGTTGCTAGGCCCATACATAACCGTTGTCCCTGCCACCATGGCCACTTTGTTCATGAGCCTATTGAGCAATGACAGGGGTAGCCGGGGAAAGAGGATGATTGGTTCCCACAGAATGCGTCATCTTATCCACTTGATTGTTAAACTCATCCTCTGCTGAGGTCACTCTGATGAGCATTCACATGAGACACAAGCATCTTTACTTCTTTGACCCACTCAGAGAGTGGGTCACTCTTTCCCATAAATCCTTGTCTCCCATCTTCCAATCATGTGCCTTCAAAGTCCCTGAACAACTGGCCAAGCTGTTGACCACAGCCTGTGAATCAGTATACAGCTGCACATCTGGCCACTTACAACCAAAGTGAACAACCGGATGCACTACTTGAAGTTCTGCCCATTGGGCGGATTTGTTTTCACCACTGTCCTTCATGGAGGTCCCAGAACGGGGCTGTAGTGCTGCTGCTGTCCACTTCTGAGAGGTGCCACCATGTTGTGCATAGCCATCTGTAAAGCAGGTATGAGTTTTCTCTTCCTCAGTCAACTGGTCCTAAGGAACTCCCTGTGAGGCCATAGGTGCAAACTGGGAGATGGAAGGTAATATTACAGGAGTGGAGACCGTGGGCATGTGGGCCACTTCCTCACGCAACTTACTTGTGCCTTCAGGTACCACACGGCCCGATCTCGTATATACCACTTCCATTTAATCATGGAGTGCTGCTGTGCTCATCCAACTTTATGACTCTGTGGGTCAGACAACATGATAGGCAGCTCAGGACGCATGGTGACCTGGTGTCCCATGGTTAAGCATTCAGTTTCTGCTAAGGCCCAGTAAGAAGGCAGAAGCTGTTTTTCAAAAGGAGAGTAGTTACCTGCAGAGGATGGCAGAGCTTTGCTCCAAACTCCTAAAGGTCTGCACTGTGATTCACTAATAGGGGCCTGCCAAAGACCCCAAACAGCATCTCTACCTGCCACTGACACCTCAAGCACCATTGGATCAGCTGGATCGTATGGCCCAAGTGGCAGGGCAGCCTGCACAGCAGCCTGAACCTGCTACAGAGCCTTCTCTTGTTCTGGGCCCCACTCAAAAGTAGCACACCCAGATGAGGAATATGTTGCCTCTAAAATCCAGAGAGACCCACTAGGTGCTGTGCCACTTTTTAGTTGTCAGAGAAGTCAGGTGCAGTAATTTATCCTTCACTTTAGAAGGAATATTGTGACATGCCCCACACCACTGGACCCCTAGGAATTTCACTGAGTTGGAAGGTGCCTGAATTTTTGTGGAATTAATTTACTGCCCTTTAGCATGTAAATACTCAATAAATCCAGAGTCACTGATACTTCTTTACTAGGTCCAGTCAGCAGTGTCATCTATATAATGGACCAGTGTCACATCTTATGGGAGAGAGAAAAACAAACAAGGTCCTTACGGACTAAATTACGACATAGGGCCAGAGAGTTAATGTATCCCTGAGGCAGGCAAGTGAAAGTGTATTGCTGGCCTTGCCAGCAGAATGCAAACGGTTTCTGGTGGTCTTTGGAAACAAGTATGTAGAAGAAAGCATTAGCCAGATCAATAGCTGCATACCAAGTACCAGGAGATGTATTAATTTGCTCAAGCAATGAAACTACATCTGAAACAGCAGCTGCAATGGGGGTCATCACCTCATTAAGTTTGTGATAATCTACGGTCATTCTCCAAGATCCATCTGGTTTTTGCACATGCCAAACAGGCAAGTCGAATGGGGATGTGGTGGGGATCACCACTCTGGCATCCATCAAGTCCTTGATGGTGGCAGTAATTTCCGCAGTCTGTCCAGGAATGCAGTATTGCTTCTGGTTCAGTGTTCTCCTAGGCAGTGACAGTTCTAGTGGCTTCCATTTGACTCTTCCCACCATAATAGCCCTCATTCTGTTTGTCAGGGATCCATTGCAGGAGTTCTGCCAATTGCTGAGTACATCTATTCCAATTGTGCATTCTGGCACTGAGGAAATCACTATAGGATGGGCTCAGGCACCCACTGGAACTGCTGTGAGGCAAACATGAGCCAAGACTCCATTAATAACCTGACCTCCATATGCCCCCACTCTGACTGATGGGCCACAGTGATGTTTTGGGTCTCTTGGAATTAGTGCAGGTTCAGAGCCAGTATCCAGTGGTCTCTGAAAAGTCTGATTATTTGCTTTTCCCCAATGAACAGTCACTCTTGTAAAAGGCCATAGATCCTTTTGGGGAAGGGAAGGAGAAAGATTAACAGTATAAATTTTTTGCAGGGTATTTCCTCAAAGGGACCTGGCCTCCCCTTCATTTAAGGGGTTGTGGGTTCTTAAACTCACTCGTCTGCAAATTGATTGAGGGACCGTGACTCTGTTCTGACAATTTGAGTTAGACTGCTGTTCACATGACCTAGAATTCATCCATTCATACAAATTGTCATGGATTGAATTCCGTGTCCACCCCCCTCAAAAATAGGTGTAGCCATGTGGCTGGGCCATGATTCCCAGTGTCTTCTGACTGTCCTCCATTTTGTGGTTTTCCTATGCTGTAAAAGGATAAGGGTGGGACTGTAAATCCCTTCAGAAGATCACCTCCCTGCTCCACTGTGAAGGGAGTTTCCCTGGAGTATAGCTTGCCTCACCCTTAATCCTTTCATCCTTCAAGAAATAAAAGGAAAGGGAAGCGGACTGAGAACTAGGAACCTCACACCATCAAGTAAGCAGCACCAGGGTTCCTGCACCAAGAAGCTCCCTGGACAAAGACTGATGCAATACCGCCTTTCCTCCAGAGCCGACTACGGGGAAAGCTCTCCCCTGGAGCAGACATCCTGAATTTGGACTTGTAGCCTACCGGACTGTGTAAGAATAAACGTTCTTTGTTAAAGCCATCCACTCTGTGGTATTTCTGTTAGAGCAGCCCTAGCTGACTAAAACACAGATCAAGTAAATATTTAGTAGGTTTATTATCTATTTCCTAGGGACACCATGACTAAGTAGCCAGTTCCATATGTCCATATGAGTCAGACTATTACGATTACTGTTTTGCCTCCACTGTCCATTACTGTAAGCACGCACACCTTATCTGGGTCGATTGAGTGAAGCCACTTGACCCCTACCACCATGGGGTCCAGTCAGCCCCATTGTAGTTAGGTGTCTTAACTCAGCGAGGGCAGCTCCCACTGTCATATCTGATTTACATAAAATGGCAATCACAGCAGTCTTCAAGGATCCTGGAGCTGCCTTCACAGATTTGTTTCTCACAGCTGTGGTAAAAGTTGTGTCTGAACATTCTATGTGTGGATTTGAAGGTCTAACGGAATAAATCCACTCTAACACGCAATTTCTGTAAGCCTTTGGATGCCCTCTTCTACAGTACACCAAGGCAAGTCTGGCAATTCAGCTTGATTGAGTGTAGGCCACCACATCATCCGTGCTTCAGCAATCCAGCCAAACGAACTATTACGTCCTTTCCTAACTTCTCGAGCAGAAACACTGAATGAAGAATCTGTGTTCAGTGGACCCATGTCTAGAAATTCAGACTGATCCAACTTTATGTTCCTTGCCCCATTATCCCACACCGTTAGCACCATTCCCATGCATGTTCCCCAGGTTTCTGTTTGTACCTATTAGAGAAGTCAAGTAGTTCCTTTGGAGTATACCATATCTCCTCCTGGGTCACATTTTGTACTTCACCTTTCAGGGCTAGCTGGGACTTAAGTCCAGTTACAGGTCTAGAAGCCAAAATGGGTAGTTTAGAAGTGTTTTTAGAACCCTCAGCATGGTCTCTAAAGCATATGCCTCAGGCCATGCCCCTCAGGCAATGACTCGGGCAGGTGCTGTTTAGTAGCAACTGGACTACAGCTAATCTCATTAAATTGGAGTGGAGGGAATAATGCAGGTTGATTTAGCAGACAAACATGAAGTAATCTCTTGACATGGGTGTGAGTCTTCTGGCAGGACTGTTTCAATGGATGTTGGGGGCTCTGTCTCTCCAGCTTCCTTATCTTCTGCCCATATGTCTCCATTCCAAGTTTCAAGGTCCCATTTTTTTCCCAATCAATGTCCTCACTTCAGAAACCTCTCGAGACTGGCAATTGAGCTGGCATTGCAATTTCCGCCACTCGAATGATAAGCATCTGGGTTTGGCTTTCAGCAGTATCGGCTCTGCCATTACTGGTAATGAGGTTTTCTTTTAAAGCGCAAGTGTTAAGTTTTGAGATCTCTTACATGGCATGTAAGAGAGCTTTGATTCCAAAACCCTGAGCTCCTCTCTTTCTTTCACCAGTTTGTGTAATACAAGTAGGACCAGCCCACCAACTTCCTTATACTTCTCATCCTCACATAATTTTGAAAAGTTATCACACGTTTTCAGGCTAAGCGTCACCTTTCACCAATATCTGATCAATTGGTGGTGCTATTTTGTGGATCTGTGCCTCCACCTCGGCCCATGGGCTAGCATGATATTCTTTACTGGTAGGAGCAGGGTTAGCAACAGTGTGAATATTAGCCAGACTCAAGAACCATTTGAAAAGATTCATTTTTATAGTTTTGTTCCCCTAGAACCACTCCTGGTACCAAATTGTCTTAGGCTGGGTTTTCTAGGGAAGCAAAACCGTAACACATATATATACAAGGAAAGATTCATATACAAAGCACAAGGAAAGACTTATCTATAAAGGTAAGGGCTCACGCAATTGTAGAAGGTGAACATCCCATGTCCTGGTACAAGCCTCACGTGGCTGTGGGAGCTGGTGAAGATCAGCAGGCCAGAGACCAGAGTTCTAGATCACCAGCTTTGCAGGTTGGCAGATCCCAAGCTGGCAGCAAGACTGTGAGGTCTCTGCTGATTCACAGAGTGGCACGAGCTGGCAAACCCAGGAACAGTAGGTCAGGGAACAGGACTCTCAAGAGCCGCCTGGAAGTCTTGATGAATCCAACAGCTGCTTGTTCAGGTCCAGGAACCAGACTCCAGAGGACAGAGCAGGAGCTGCTGGCTACATCAGCAGACAGGAAGTAGGTGGTGGAGGGCAGAGAAATGAGAGCTGAGGACAGGAAGCCACCACAGGCCCCACCATGCCACTTCATACAGCAGCCAAACATGCAGTAGCCAAGTAGACACATCCTGACCACTACAGAGTGGCGCAACAGTGGTCTCAAGCATGACACCAACTATGAGGATGGAGCAAAACCGGCAGGGTTTTACCCTGTTGCACATGGGGTTAGACTCGACCCAACAGCACCTTAGAGCAGCACTTTACTCCTCCAGAGATAGCCTTAGGATCTCTTCATGCAAACACAGCCAGAACTGTGCTCTTCAGGACTGAGTCCCCTGCAAGTGTCAGACAGACAGACCCTTGACAACAGATAGAACCCTTTGGGGGCAGCCTCTGAGCTGGGATGCTGTGTCCCCAAGACTGGTACTGTCCCCCCAGACACCTGGTACTGGCCACCCCGAAGACAGGCCAGTCTGTGGTTGAAGCATACAGTGGTTATTCACATGTACCCCTTGTCCTGGGTTCATGTTTCTCTGGAGTGGACATGTACCTGATGTCTAATGGGCCACACATTATGTCAGATAAATAAAATAGCATCGGTGAGATCATGGCCCACAGAAGGGGAGAATGAGAGGTAACGAAAAGACAGATTTCTGCAAGTGTTTTATTTTACAGCGCATGTTAGATTTATTGTAAGATTTCATTTGATTCAATTTCATCACAAATACTTATTTTAAAATACACTTTATGTTTGGTTATGTTATTTTCATAGTTTCTTTCTATACTTTTTGTAGCTTATTTAACTTTTTTTTACATTTTAATTTATAAATAAACTGTACTTTGGAGGCCTGGGTCCAGTGGCTAACCTCACGGTACAACCAAAACATCAGCAGTTCAAATCCACGAGTGTGGTCCTTGCACTTCAGAACTCAGGTAAAGTCCACTCCAGTGTAACTGGTACACATGGACTTGGAGCCGACCCCAGGTGTGCAGAAATGCTGCCTAGAATCCTTGCTGTCTTACTTATCCAGTTGCTCTAACAGACTGCCGAGGCCTGTCACCGACAGAAGCTCCTGTAAGCAAAGTTACATGCCTATGTGATGGTGAGTGGAGGCATCTCACCCTTGGTATATTTTTGGCTGTACTCTCCCTGATAATATTTTGCATCCTAATGAAACCTTCCTCAAAAGTACCCTCTCATCTCCTGGCACAAGGATGAAGGAAGATGCCTTCTAAGAAGGGCTTTACAACCCCCTTGGCTTAATGAATCCTGACACAGCATGCCCAGCCCGGGAACGCCGAGGCTGGCCCGGGCCCGCTGACTTCCCCCAACTGCACATCCCCCTCCACATGTGAAATACAAGATTGCAGGAAGGCCCTGGGAAGCTCCCCAGGGACGACCCCCCCACATCCCTTAAATATAGACATCCCACTCCCTGCATCAGGAAGATGGATAGACTCCCAAGTTTATTATAATTGTTATGGCAAATGAGTAAACACTAAAGAAATACCCTTCTTAGAACAGCTTAAGAGAGACATAGGGTGGGGGACAGTAGGCGCTTACTGTCCCCACAGGAAGAGATAAAAAACGGGCAAAGAAGGAACAAATAGAGACAGCTAGATAATAACCTTTAGATGAGCCTACCCCTCTTCCTGCACCTTTGACCTCAAGGCATAGGTAGAGCTGATTGAGCTCAAGGCATAGCTTTGTTTTCACTGTTAATTATCACCACAATATACTTGTCTGAGGACATTACCTGGAGGTCCCTAATGATTAACATGAAAAGAGACCACGAGGTATCCATTCCTTACTAGCCAACAGCTTACATGGTCAAAGAGCAGGGTGAAAATCATATCACCTCATTGATTATATTAAAAATAAAGAAAGACAAGCCTTAACAGGCTGCTGACCTCCATATTCCTGGTTGTCTGAGCCTCATTTCTTCGCCGACACCACCCATCCCTTCGTGATCCCTGACCCTGTCGAGGCTGGCCCCCGGCAACAGACATACCACGACGGGGTGGCTTTAACAAATAGAACGTTCTCTGCTTTGCCTGAGGAATTCCACTCTCACTCCTCTCTTCACAGTCCAGAACAGTCAGAGCACAGAGCAGACACGGGAGCAATGCTCTCAGAGGAAGGCCCTAGTTCCACCCTGAGATCACCTCTTCCTGGGGGAAGCGGCTCCCCTCCTTGCACAGCACCTGTGTGAATATCTAACAAAACACTCAGCACAGGGTGAAAGCAGGCCGTGATACTAACCACAGGAAAACACTGCGGGGCCGTTGGCTTTCCTCTGGCCCTCACCAGCCACAGGAGACCCAGTGGCCTGCACGGATGGGTGAACCGTGGCCCTAAGCTTTCCTTAAAGGTATCATGAAATCATTCAAGGAGGCCAGCTCTTCAGACAACGAGTAAACTGGGACATTATGAGGTCCGACGGTTAGTTCCATGAACTCAACCTACAAAAAGTGCTCCGCACGTCACTGCGGAAGGTCGCTACGCTCACCTTTAAAATACCTGCCTTGGGAAGCTGTGCACCGACAGCAGTGCCCTGTCCACCCTTCAAGGCAATTCTGGAACTCTTTTTCTAGAATGACCATACTAAGCAGAAAGGGATGTAGCACTTTTTTCTAGGATGAGTTCGCAAACTTAACTGTCTGATCTTGTAAGACGTCCAGCGATACAGGTCAAGAGTATGCTTCTTGGCGTAAGTAGAAAACGGAGACTACCTGGGTAGGTCCTGTTTGGAGGTGGGAGGAGGTGACATACAGGAATGTCATTGTCAGGTGCCTTCGAGTGGGTTCCCACTCACAGCGACCCGATGCATGACGCAAAGGAGTCTTGCCCGGCCCTGCGCCAGGCCCACAGCTGTTTCTGTGCTCAGCCCCGCCGCTGCAGCTGCCGTGTCAGTCCACCTCGTTGAGGGGCTTCCTCTTTCTCGCTGACCCTCCACTCTACCAAGCATGATGCCCTTCTCCAGGTCCTTCTCCCTCCTGACAACATGTCCAAAGTAAATGAGATGCAGTCTTACTATCTTTGCTTTCAAGGAGCACTCTGGTGGTACTTCTCCCAGAAGAGATGTTGGTTCTTTTGGTGGTCCATGGCACATTCAACGTTCTTCTCCAACATCACAGTTCAGAGGCATCAATTCTTCTGCCTTCCTGACTCATTACCCAGCTTCTGCATGCATACGATGCGATTCAAATACCCCAGCTTAGTTTTCAAGGTGACATCTTGATTTTTAGTACTTTCAAGCGGTCCTTGGCAGCAGATTTTCCCAGTGTGATACATCTTTTGATATTCTGACATCTGTTTCCCTGGGCATTTATTCTGGAACCTAGTAAAATGAAATCCCTGAGAATCTCAATCCTTTCTCCATCTCTGACAATACTGCTTACTGGCCCAGTTGTGAGGATTTTTGTTCTCTCGATGTTGAAGAGCAATCCACCCTAGAGGCGGTGGTCTTCGATCTTCCTCAGGGTTTCCCACCCTCTTCCCTGCCAGAACGCAGAGCTGTGTCGTCCACAGGCACAGACGTCAGTCAGGCTTCTGTCGACCCTGAGGCCTCATTTGTCTCCATGCAGTCCAGCTTCTTGAATCATCTGCTCAGTAGACAGATGGAAAAGCTACGGTGAGAGGATAAACCCTGATGCCCACTGGGGAACAGGACTTGGTTTCATGGGCACAGGAAACACAGGGAAGAGGAGGAAAGGGTGCTGTCACAGTGTGAGGACAGCAGTTGGGTCAAACAGCAAAGGGTGGAAGGACTTGTATGAGAAACTGACAGGAACTGGAAACGTTCACCTAAAACACAATGAAGAATAAACCCACTGCTGCCGAGTCGATTCTGTCTCACAGCAATGACACAGGGGAGAGCAGAACTCCGAGGAGGGCCTGGCAGATCTCAACCGCTGGCCTTTGGGTTGGCGGACGCAGCACTTATCCACCACGCCACCACGGTTTCCATGGTGACAGTCTCCACCACCACAGTGAACCCTATCACATATTTTAAAGCTATCAAACACCCTAACCCCCATTCCTATAAACAGTAATAAAATGTCGCATTTATCAAGTAACCGTGCGATTGGGAGGCATGCCGGCTCACGCACCCTCAGGCCGCTCCTGCCGTGAACAGGGTACAGCTGAGGGAGGTCGCCGCTGATCGCACGCTCCATACGGCCCCAAGGGCGCGCTACTACGCCAGGGGTGGAAGGCTGGTCAACATGTCTAAGGTGAAATTCCCAGCAATGACATTTCCGTTCACATACGTGTAATACGCTGGCTGTTCTGGCTGTTGATCTTCAAGAAGTCGGATGGCCTGAGCCCTGCTGGGTAGCAGGGACGGGAGACACAGGAAATGCCCTACTCAGCTCAGATAACCTGGATCCCCGTCTCCTGGTAAACCCAATGTCTCAAGTAAGGTGGCTTCCTTTCAGCCTTCTATCCTGCTCTTTCAGTATAGAAACTGATTTAGATAATACTGCCACAGGCCAAGCAGACACAGCAGTGACCAGAACAGCAACGTCTGGATGCACACGGGTTCTAACATCGCTGGCTGTAGGCAGCAAATAATGACTAGTGGCACGTCCCCTGACTAGCACAAATAGTTAGGGTTTCTGACAGCCAGCTGAAAGCTGGGCAATTCAAAGCCACCCAGAGGCTCCTTGGAAGACAGGCCACGTGTGCTGAGAGGTCACAGCTCTGAGGACCCTGTGGAGCAGGCTTACCCTCCACACAGGGTCCCTACAAGCTGGAACTGCCTCCACAGCAATCGACAAGGACACAGGATCACACAGTGGACAGGTCCGTGACGAACACAGCACATCCGGGGACAAGCAGTAACACAGTGTGTTGGTCTTCAGTGAGGGAGTGCTGGGAAAAGCTGAACAGTCACCGTGGGGAACACCAGCACGTGAGATCTTGATGTGAAGGGAATAAAAGCTGTACTTTCAACTCTGACAACCTGGACGAGCTCTGTGATAATTCTGCAAACGCACAAGGAACACTTCAGATGCCCATCGATGACAACTCCCAACCCGGAGGCACAGGAGGCAAAGGGCCCCACAGACCGTCACGGCGGGAAAGGGAAGAGACACTGGTCATTCAGAGGATGGAAAGGTCACCGGCGGAGGGCAGGCACACAAGCAGGGGCACTGGAGAAGCCAAAGCAGCATGAACGGACACAGACAAGAAAGTAACAGAGAACACGCGACGCTGGGAACACATGTGAAGGGCGTCAGGTTTCGGTCTGACCTGTACAGCTTGGATGTCGGCACTCTCGTCCTCACGAAAAACAACTGAAGACACTGGGTGCAGAGTACTGAGGTCACAGGGACACGACTCCCCTGAAGCCCTGGCTAGAGACTCCCACGAGGCGCCCCAAGAGAAGACAGAGCTGCTGGGCAACATCCTTCCCTTCCCGTCTAACGCTGACACGCTCCAGCATTTTCTGAGTGACATTCTGCAGGTCAGACAGCTGCCCCTTGAGAAGCAGCTCCGACACGCCATCCACGTTTGCGCTGAACCTGACCTCAGACCCTTCTTCCTCCACAAGGGGGACACCAGTGACCAGCCCGCCACTGTACCTGGAGTGGATCCATTCTAGAGCGAGAGGTCCACCGACCAGGACGTCTGGGCCACCATGACTCAGCAACCCAACTTCCACCTAACGGGAGGGGAATTTGAAGGGTGGGTGGGCCACTGGAGATGGAGGAGTAAGTTCTGGATCCAGTCTCCCCGTAAGACTCCCAAGTCCCCGGTTTGAGGAGCTTGTGGTCTTCTGGTCGCCAGACACCATGCTGCTCCTTACCTGTGCAGATAATAAGCTTGCTACTTTCTCTTTCCCCTTGCAACCGGTGCCCATCTCCTTCAGTCAGCTGACAGGACAAACCAAGAACGTCCAAGGTGGTCAATGACCCTCCAGAGCAGGAAGGGCGCACGGGCAGATACAGAGAATCGCTCCAGGGCAGGGGGCCTGGAACAGAACCACTGCTGGGTCAGGACCAGAGAAGAAAACATCAAGTGAACCGAGGAACTGATGGAGGGTTGGTGTGGAGAAGCTTCAGGGTTAAATAAGCCCAAGACTGTCCTGGATGGAGGGCAATCAGAAAACACTGGGGATGACCAGAAGAACCAGATGGTGCCTGGCCACGAGCAGTGACAGCCATGATGGGGCTCACAAAGTTGAGTCTCACTGGCAACGTGAAAATAAAGAGGGGTGTACCCTGAGATCTCCACTAAAAGATCGCAATTAATGGTCCTGGGGCATCAGGGATCCCCTGGGAGCATGGCCCCTGGCCCTGATGCTGCCCCTGTCCATAAATCATAACGGAGGTCAACTCTGTGGACAGAAATGGATTGGATGTGGTGAAATAGAGTGACTACATCATGTGTGCACTTTACGGTTCTGTGCATCTGTGGGATGTTGCCCTGCTGACCTCTTACTGGAGGTGGGGGAGAGGGTGGAGACGAGTGGATAGGAGGTTGGTGGGAGGATACCACAGGTACAGAACAGAGAGCAGGAGTGTGCTGTCACCGGGCAGGGAGAGCAGTGGGAGCTGCACATAGGCGGGCATGTGAATTTATATGAGATTGTACATTTTCACTTAACCATAATTAAAAAATTTTTTAAAAAAAGAACAAAAATAAGATATTGGAAATGATGGCACCACCAAATGGCGACACAGAGTTTTGCAGGGACACAGTCCAACCCACGACAGTACATCCTTTCGCCCCCTCATGACATCTTTGAAACACACAAAGGTCACAGCAAAGACATGTTCATCAGACATGACAGCAGACGTCTTAAATCAGCAAGACCGTATCAACAGATTTTGCATGTCGTCAGGAGAGATCAATCCCTAGAGAAGGACATCACGCTTGGTAGAGTGGCGGGTCAGTGAAGAAGATGATGACCCTCAACAAGATGGACTGACACGGTGGCCGCACTGCGGAACTTCAGCATCAAAACGCCCGTGGGCACAGCACGGGACCAGGCAGGGCTCCGCTCCGCCGTGCGCGGGGACGCGGCAGTCCGAACCAGCTCAGCAGCACCTGCCAACAACTAGCCGTCTCATACGCGCTCCCCAGAGTCCTTCAGTCCGACACCTTGAGGTGTGAATTCCTCCCCCAGCGCTCTCAGACCGAGAAGTGCTCAGTGTGCTTTTCCTTCTGGTTTTCCAACTCGAGGTCCCTGCACACGTCATTCTAACACCCGATCCTCTCTAGGCGCCCTCGGGAGTCTCCTGTTCAGCTACGTCACCGTCTCTGTCGCTCCAGCCCCACGGTGGTCAGGAACCAGTTTCAGAGGCCCTCCCTACATCTCAGGGTCTCTCCTGTCTCTTGAATGGCTAGTTGTTTGTATCACGTATGATGACCTTGCCGTCACGGCACAACTCATCTGCTGTCTCACTAGTGTTCCGTGTGCCCGATCTAGCCTTAGGCAGTCTCTAAATTCAGGTAGCATGCACCTGTGGACATCCTCTGACTGCTGTGGGTTCCTTTTAATTTTCTTCAGCTTCACCTTGAACTTACGTGCGAGCAGCTGTGGTCAGTTCAACAGCCGGCCCCTGGCCTTATTCTGACTGATAATATCTGCTTTTAGACATCTCTCTCCTCAGATGCAGCTGATCTGATTCCTGTGAGTTCCAGCTGGCATGGTCCATGTCTAAACTCTTTGCTTATATTGCTGAAAAAAGGTCCTTACAACTAAAAAGTCGTTGGTCGAGTGGCTTCAAGGATGAAGGCCATGTTTTCTACCATCAATCGTTCCTCTTTTCCAACAGTTGTATTCCAATCACAAGAAATTGTCAACCGTCTTAACTGCATGTCCGATCCATTTCGGACCACAGAAGTTGACCAAAACTCTTCATTTCTTCACTTTTGGCCTTCCAGGTCGGTGGGAATGTTTAAACCACAGTCATATTAACTGCTCTCCCTTGCAGGGTCTGGAGGCTAGCCTATCAGTGGCAGTGTTGTACTTCAGCAGAGATCCTGAAATCTCTGTCTTCATGATGACTGCTGAAGCCACTGCTCTGCAACTTGTCACTTCAGTGGACCGTAAGACGGCCAGATTCAAAATGACCAATGCCAGCCCGGGTCAGATCACTAACGCCTAGATTTCTCTTAGTTCGGAAGGGCTTTTATATCTCACCTCTGGACACCTGGATCTTAGAAATTTACACTTACATTCACTGGCAAGATTAAGCTTTGAAAAAGCAAAATATTGGGCACAATTCAATTTCCATTTATAGCAATATGGTCAAAACAACAAAGATCAGCCCTATACAGTTTTAGGGAGTTTTCTAAGAAGTTAGATTTAGGCTTTCCGTATCATTAAAATGCCATGAAAATTGTTAATTAAAAGCAAGTGCAAATTACAAGCCACATTTTGTAAGACAAAGGAGGAGAAATAATGTGTTTTATGTTCAAATTTTCACTCTCACATCTGGCAAAATAGGCATTTCTGTGTGTTTGAGAAGTTCATGTTCATTAAAAACAAAAATTCTCAGTATTAACGCAAGCTGTACAAGAATTTTTTCCGGTGGATACTGCTGGCCTGAGGCATTAAACCCGGGCTCTGTCTCACACGCTCAGCTTCTCCCACAGAAAAGACTCTTCTCTTTGGCATTCCCATCCAAGACCCCGCAGAGCAGGTGACAGTTACAGGGGCTTCGCAGAGATGGGGGAGACAAAGCCTCGACTAGGGAAAGCGGGCATCTAAAACACCCGAGGGCCTCAAGAAATACCACCCCTCCGAGAGGGATGGAGGGGGACACCCCACACACGATCCAGCTGGACCCACTGTCCCCTGCCCGACTGCAGTGATGAACTCAGGAGAGAACCCCACTGCCAGTCAGGGCCTTCCACTACCGACGCTCTCCGGTTTTCTACCACATCACAGTGTGAGAAGGGGAAGTGCATTTTGAGAGCTGCAGTGCAAAGGCTCGAGGACCTGGGGTGCTATGGACTGATCTGTGTCCCCGCAAAATATGTATCAGCTTGGTTAGGCCATGATTCCCATTATTACGTGGTTGTCCTTCCTTTTGTAATTGTTAGGTTTCCTGTGTGCTATAAATTCTAATCTGCCTGTGGTTAAGGAGGCAAGGTTAAATCATGTCGCAGAGGATTAGGGTGGGATCGTGACAGCCTTCCTAAGGTCACGTCCATCATTCCATGTTAAAGGAGTTTCCCTGGGGAGTGGTCTCCAACACTTTCTATCTTACAAGAGGTCAAAGGAGAGAGAAGCGACAGGAGGAGACCTCACACGATCAAGAAGGCTGCACGAGGAGTCGAGCACGCCCTCTTGACCCCGAGTGCCTGTGCTGAGAAGCTCCTTGACCAGGGGATGACTGATGAGAAGGACCTTCCTCCTGAGCTGACAAAGACAGACAGCCTTCCCTTGGCCTTCCAGCCTACTAGACTACAAGAAAATATATTCTTCCTTGTTGAAGCTCTCCATTGGTAATATTTCTGTTATAGTATCACTAGATGGTGAAGACACAGGGATACCAGGAAAACTGCAGAGATGGGACAAGGACGGCTCTGGACCACCTGGGCCTCGGCCTCCTCAGCCAGAGCGGCTCCGTCTGCAGAGTCTGCTCAGGACGTTCTGTCATTCAAGATAGATAACCAAGGCCCAGGATGAAAATGTTAACATCCCATTAGATCAGCCCTGACAGTCATGTAAGGAAGGTGACATCAGGCATCCCAGATTTCAAATCTACCTACATGTAGAGGAACAGCCCAGAGACAGCTGAGCAGGGCCTCAGGGCTCTTAGGGCTCTGCCCCTTGGCCTTCTCTGCCACCTGTCTGCCTCCCTGAAGAACCTCAGGGCCTGGTGCACGTGGTCCCCAACAACTCACACCTAGCCTCACCCCTCAGAGTCACAGCATCCCAGTTCTCTGTGGTACGTACCATTTCCAGGCTCCAGCTTCTAGAACTCTAAGTGAGTGTCTTCTCTGACCCCACGAGGCCACTTCCCGAAGACGGACGGCAGTGGAAGCAGAGCCTCGAGGCACCTGAGAAGCAGACGAGTGATGTTGGCTTCACACAACCAGTCAGAGTAGCTGAAATCCTCACCCGTGACTGTACAGAAGCGCTAGATGGTCACTTCTGGCCCCGAGCATCACACCTGAGACCTGGATTGTCAGGAGAAAGTGTTAAGGAGTGACTGGTTCCTGGCCTTCAGCTCCTCCCTATGCAAGGCTTTTCACCTACCCCCATCCCAGCTCCAGGCCAGGCTCCATTCTGAGGACAGTAGTATCTGGGCTGATCCTGCTCCAGCCTCCAGAAGACACACCTGCATTCTTCACGAAGCTCCACAGGCCTCTTCCTCTGCTAACAAAGTCACAGGACAAGGGGCCACCTCATCCCAGAGCATGACAGGCATTCAGGCCTGCCCAGGCTGCAGACTGTGAAACTGGCTTTCTCTAGGGCATGGGGGCTCTGAGGCTGAGGTTAAGGGATCACCTAGCAGTTTCAGGGTTCACCTTTGTGGAACGACCCACACACCTTTATTTGATATCAATATGGCTGACTTTTAAGGAGAATGTATTTGTCAAGTTTAAGTCAATGAACCCATCGTGTGTCCCTGATTTTTAATTACGTGCAGCTGAAGCTCTTCTGCTACATAATTTAAAAATGCTTTCACTCTATTTCAGCAGGGTAATAAGTGATCAAGGATAAACACAAAAAAATCAGTTGGATTGCTGTACACAAAGAGAACTTCCAGAAGGAAACCACCAAATCAATATAAAACACCCCCAAGAAAATAAGCTACCTAGGAATAAATCTAACCAGACACGTAACAGACCCATACAAAGAAAACTACTTGGCACTACTGCACGAAACCAAGCGACCTACACCTACGTGGAAAACCACACCACACTCATAGACAGGAAGATTCAACATTGTGAAAGCATCTACTCAACCCAAAGTGACCTGCAGACACTAGGAAATCCTGATCCAAATTTCAGTGACATTTTTTAACAAGACAAAAAATCGAATTACCAATCTCCAATGCAAGGGAGAGGCCCAAGATAAGTAATTCTGAAGGAAAAAAGCAAGCTGGAAGGCCTCACATCACCTGATTTTACAACCTACTACACTGCCGTGGGTCAAAACACCCTGGTATTAACTCAACAACAAATGGAACCAGATCAACAGACAAGAACTGAGAAGCCAGATATAAATTCATATCCCCTAGAAGCAGCAATCATTTGAAATCGGGAAAAGACAGTATCTTTAACAAATGGTGCTGAATTGCCTCCTGCAAAAAAATGGAACAACACACATATCTCACATCATGTGCCAAAAGTAAATCCAAATGGATCAAAGACCTTACTATTAAATCAAAAATGGTATCAGGAAGAAAAAAAAAGAAAACGGTAAGAGCCCTAACACACGGCAAGAACAGAATCCAAACCCTAACAAAAATGCACAAACACAAGACAAGAGACTAGATAACTGTGAACTCCTCAAAATCAAACACTTATACTCAACCAAAGATTTCACCCAAAGAGTCAAAACACAACCTATGCACTGGGAAAAAACTATTTTCTATGACATATCCAATAAGGATCTAACCTCTACAATCTACATGATACTAGTAAAGCCTCACCAACAAGAAGACAAACGAGCTGATTAAAAAAGGGGCAAAGAAAAGGGTGGAGAGGAGGGGACAGGAGATTGTTAAGAGGATATGACATGTACAGAATGGAACAGAGGAGCAAGGAGAGCAGAAGTACCTGTCATAGGTGGACACGCCAATCTAACTCAGATTATACGCTTTCACTCAGTTATGCACCCAAAAAAAATCAGAAGCAAAAAAATGGGCAAAGGTAAGAAGAGCGAGCTCCACCAAGCAGATACTCCTACAGCCAACAGGTACCTGAGGAAAGGCTCACAGTCACCAGCTATCAGAGAAATGCAAATCAAAACTACAATGAGATACCACCTCACCCTCCAAAGAAAACAAACCAGTGTCACTCAGAACTACACTATGGGTCAGAGTAGAACTGCCCAGAGAGTTTCCAAGCAGCGCCTGGTGGATTTGAACTGCTGACCTTTTGGGTTAGCAGACGTAGCACTTGACCCACTATGCCACGAGCATTTCCCGACAAGGCCAGCACTGATCCAAAAGACACAAAATAATACATGTTAGAAAGACTGTGCAGAGCCTGGAGTACTTACTGCTGGTGGGAATGTAAAATGGTACCACCACTTCAGAAACCACTTTGGCATTTCCTCAAAAAGCTAAAAATAGAGTAACCATACAATCCACCATTTCTACTCCTAGGAATATATCCTAGAGAATAACAGCCCTCAAATGGATAGATACATCCACATCCATGTTCACTGCAGCACTGTTTACGACAGTAAAAAGATGGAAACCATCTAGGTGTCCATCAGCCGAAAACCAGATACACAGAGCACGGTGCATGCACACAGTGGGGTACACGACCAGTGCCCCTGTGAGCAAGAACACATACACAAAGTCTGGTGCACACACACAGCGGAGTGCATGAGTGATGAACCCCTGAAGCATCTCACGACACCATTAAATCTGGAAGGCATTACGCTGAGTGAAATTAGTGAAAAAATGACATATATTGCCCAACACCACTATTATAAGAACTCAAGAAAAGGTTTAAACACAGAAGAAAATATTCTTTGATGGTTACAAGTGAGAGGAAGGATGGAGGGAGATAGTGACTAATACAGAGTAGGCAACAATTATCTCAGGTGAAAGGAAGGACCACACACGATACAACGGAAGTCAGGACAACCACAATAAACTGAAAGCTATGAAGTTTCTTGAACACAACCAAAAACTCTGAGGGACAGAGCAGCAAGGGCTGGGGTCTGGCGAACATGGTTTTCAGGGACATCTACGTCAACTGGCAGAGCACAGTTTAGTAACGATCTGTTTGGCATCCCACTCTGACAAGTGATGTCTGGGGTCTCAGAAGCTTCACAGTGGCCATCTAAGATGCATCCACTGGTCCCAACCCACTTGGAACAAAACAGAAGGAAGAACATGAAAGACCTAAGGAAGATACTAGCCCAGGAGACAAAACGGTCACACAAACCAGAGACTCCCTCAGTCTGACAGTCAAGAACCAGATGGCGCCCAGCCCCTGCCAGTGACTGCCCCGACAGGAAAGACAATCGAGTCCCGGACAGAGCAGAACTGCAATTCCAGGAACAAGACCAGACTGACTGTCTGACTGCAAATGGAGGAACCTCCGCAGCCACGGCCCCTGTCGTTCTGCTAACCCAGAACCACGACCGTCCACGAAGCCCTCTCTTTGACAGAGATGAGGCTGCAGGACAGAACAGGAAACCACATGCATGAAGAGTGGCCTTCTTAGTCCACATGGACACACATGACCAAACAGACAGCTTCTGTTCATGGAAAGGACGAGGTCAGGGACACATGAGACCTCTTGTGCAAAGGCAGAGTGTGCTGTTCCACTACACGGATTACAACCAGCATCACATGACGATACGCACATAAACACCTGGGCAACAGACTAACCTGAGCTGGAAACTCTCCCCTAAAGCACAACACATCATACACACGCACACACACACATCACTCATTGGTATCTTCACTACTACTAACGTGATGTTGTCATTAGACACAGACAAGCCGATGTCAACTCAGGGCCTCCCCAGATGGCACAGGAGAGCCACCCTTGGGGTTTCCCTGGCTCCAATGTTGACGTCAGCAGAGCACAAGGGCTTTTACCCCCATGCAGCCAGTGGGCTAGGCTAACAGGTCATCTCAGTCGGAGCTGGGCCATTAAGCATTTCAGCACCAAGGCTGCTTATTAACATACAAGTGTAAAAAAATTTAAGGCCATGGGAAAAACGTATAGAAGTTTTGTATGAAATGATAAAATGTCTTCTGTAGACACCTACAGTGTATGCACAACATCAGAGTAATGAAACTACCCTGGCCACCACCGGCAGTAGCCATGATGGGGCTCACAAACTGGAGTCTCACTGGCAACATGAGAATAAAAAAGGGAGATCTCCACTAAAAGACCGCAAATGATGGTCCAGGGGCCTCGGGGTTCCCCTGGGAGCATGGCCCCTGGCCCTGATGCTGCCCCTGTCCATAAATCATTATGAAGGTCAACTCTTTGGACAGGAATGGATTGGACTTGGCCACACAGAGTGACTATATCATGTTTGCACTGTATGGTTCTATGCATCTATAGGATGTCGCCCTGCTGGCCTCTTACTGGAGGTCGGGGGGGTCGAGAAGAGGGGACAGAAGATTGTTAGGAGGATGTGACATGTACAGAACAGAGAGAAGTGTGCTGTCACCAGGCAGGGAGAGCAGTGGGAGGTGCACACAGCTGGGCATGAAAATTTATATGGGATTGTACATTTTCACTCAATCATAATAAAAAAAGAATGAAACTAAGTTGTCTTTATTATTTTTACCACTTTAATGTTTTTATTTCACTCTTTAATGGCACTTTAAGTGAAAGTTCTGTACCCCACTTTTTCCTGCTTTCAGGGACTCTCTGTTGTGTTCCCTGTTAGGGCGGTCACTAGCAGTAGCTGGTCACCATCTAGTTGCTCTGGTCTCAGGCTGATAGATTCTCTGGTTTATGTGGCCCCTTGTGTCTCTCAGTCTAATATTTTCCTTGCCAAAAGGTTGGTGGTTTCAATCTGCCTACAGACACTTCACAGAAAGGATCAGTAGTCGGCTTCTGGGAGGACTCAACTTTGAAAACACTCTGGAGCAGTTCTACTTTGTATACACAACATCACCGTGAGTCAGAATGGACTCGATGGCAACAAACAACAAGACAGAGAGTCTGGCCTTCGTCCCAGCTCCTGAGAGGGACCTCTAAACCTCAGAATGTCCAGGGTGACAGGACCATGTTTAGGATTCACAGTGGGCCTCTTTGATGTTTATACTAAAGTGGTGACAGAGACTTCTGGCCAACAATAGCACGAAAGACAGAACCACGACACCATCCCGTCACAGCAAAGACTTGAAAAACTAAGTAAAAGGGAGACAAACATCATTTCTGGACAATAAAGTGTCCAGTGTCCAGTGAAGATCTCTGTCAGAAACCAAAGGAAGCACAAAACTGATGGAAAACAGCATGGGAGAAGAAACACTGGAGAAAGTTCTCTGTCAGCTAACCCCAGCTGACCTGCCATCCTGGACATCTCTGGCAATCAGGAGACACGGTGTATGGCAGATCATGCAAACAGAGGTCTTAGAGGAGGACAAAGTACGGGCGGCAAGCAAGGCACGCTTTCTCACCTCCTGCCTTCTGATGGCTCCACTGCTGATGCCTCATTACCTGTGGTGGTTCGACTGGCTGCCAGAAAGTGCAGTTTCCATGCAGCCTGGACTCACTCCACTCAGAGAGGAGCTCAACAGACAGAGAGCAGAAGAAAAGAACATCAGGAGCTTCTAGCAGGAATCAGATCACCCACCGGAGCCACCCCACTACACCACAGCTTAGTAACTGGCCCTGCCTATTGCACAAGAGATTGCACAAAAAGATTATGACCACAGATGAGCAAACAGGGAATGCACAGCCAACCATCCCTGATATACCAAATAAAACAACAAATCAGGATGAAACAAACAGATCTACAATCAATAAACAAAGAAAGTTAACTACTGAATGGCCCAAAGACAGGAGACAGTATCAAAACATACAAAGAACGAGGACATGAAGTTTCCAGTAGGTGTCCAAAAGAGAATACCAGATGACTCTATAGTAGAAAACTCACTAGAACTCAAATCTCTAATATTCAGAGCCATCCAAGAGTTGAAACAAACAGCAAACAAAAACAAAGAAAAAACACATAAATTCAAGAAAGAGGAAAACAAATTCATGGAAAGATTCAAGAAAATCATACAGGAGCAAAGTGCCAAAATAAATTCACAACTACATACCACATAAAAACGACAATTAGAAATCCAAAAGATACACACAATTTCAGAAACGCATAGTGTCATAAAAAGGCTCAGGAACAGGTCTGACGGGATGGAACACAGGGTCAGCAAACTGGAACATAAACACCTGGATATACATCTGTTTAAGGAAAACTCATAGAAAACAACCAAGAAAAATTAAGAAATCCTAAGAATGACGTGGGATAAATCAAAACTAAAACTCTGCAAGTGATCAGAGTTCCAGAACAGGAAGAGAAAACGGAAATGACAGACAGAACCATTAAAGGACTGCTGACAAAAAACTTCCCTAATACCATGAAAGATGAACAGCTGACCATCCAAGAAGCCCAACAAACCTTATACAGGACAGACTCTAAAAGAAAATCACCAAGGCATCTCACACTTACACTCACCAAAACCAAAGGCACAGCAAAAGTTCTGAGAGGAGCTGGGGAAAAGACAAAACTCACACACAGAGGGGAAACAATAAGACTAAGCCCCGATTATTCAGCAGGAACCATGCAGGCAAGAAAGCAATGGGATGATGAATACAAAGCCTTGAAGGTAAAGCAATTACTAACCGAGAATAATATATCCCTTAAACCCTCATTCAAATATGATGGTGCAATAAGAACACTTGCAGATAAAGAGAAATCAAGGGAATAGGTAAATACCAAAGCAACCTTAACAAGAACTACAAAAGACACTCCTTTGGTCTCAGTACAAACAATATCAGCAAGTTTGTACAGCCAGACATGAATCTAGAAAATGAATTCTCAAGGACTATCCAAAACCAAAAGAATTACAACACTGAACTAAAACTTAATCTGTAATTGACAATAACCAATACAGACACAGAACTTTGGGATGGAGTCTAAGGTAGGAGTCACCAAGTAACAACAGACTGGTTCAAACCCAGGAAGTATAAGAGTCAAGGTCACGATGACCAGAAAGTTAATGAACCTAATCACCAATATAAACAAGGAAAACATAAAGTGTCAATAAAAACAAAATCCACAAAAACAGAAGAAACAAAAAAGAAATCCACAAACCAAAAGAACTCAGCACAGGAGAGTAACAGGAACAAAGAACATGTCACCACCACAAAAAAAGAAACAAACAAAAATAGCACTGCACAACACCAATAATACCACCAACAACACACGGGTTACAGGAGACACACGGTACAAACAAGGACACTTGGTAAACCTGAATGACAGACACACTGTTCAGTGGACCAGAAATGAGAACCCAAACGTAAGTCCCTCCACTTCCAGTCACCCGGTCAAAGACAAGGGCACCCAACAGGAAAAAGACAGTTTTTAGCACATTGTGCTGGCACGACCTGCTGTCCTCTCCCGGAGCAAACGTGAGGGCATCGTGCTGAGGGCCATGAGTCACTCACAGAGGGGCAGGTGCTGCGTCAGACTTTCAGAAGAACTCACGATGAACTTTACACACAGAAATCATCTTCGATGGTGACGCATGAAAGCCCTGGTGACATTGTGGCCAAGTGCCACATCTAATAAACAGCTGGCAGTTCAAATCTCCCAGGCACTCCTTGGACACTACGGGACAGTTCTACTCTGTTCTGTAGGGTTGCTGTGAGTCGGAATCAACTCGATGGCAGTGTGTTTGGCTTCAGGTTCTGGTTCTGTTACCAGGGAGGGAACAGGTAGGAATGGAAAAAAGAAATAAACACAAGAGAAGTTTATTTTCAACAATAAAAGAGGAAACACAGCGAACAGGGACTTCATCAAAGACGACATTCAGGTGGCTGAGACAAGGCAGAAAACGTCACACTGACTGGCCACTAAAAAAACCCTGAGACTGAGGAGTCAACTCTGACTCACAGCGACCCTACAGGACAGAGCAAAACTGCCGCAGTGTTTCCAAGGAGCGCCAGGCAGATCCGAACTGAGGTACTACAGTTAGCAGCCACAGCACTTTACCACTATGCCACCAGCATCTCCTCATTAGCCACTAGAGAAGTGAAAATCACACCTACAATGAGATGCCACCTCACCACAACAAGGCTAGGATTAAGCCAAAATACACAAAATGACAAACACTGGAGAGCCTGGGGGGGGCGGGGAAACAGGCTACCCAATGGAAGCTGGTCACACCAGAAGACCGCTCGTGTGACTAGAGGGCTGGGGCCTGTGTTCCAGTGAGACCAACACCGCCAGGAAGAGCACCCAGCACAGGACGAAACACACACCCAGCCGCGTGGAGCGCCCAGCTGATGAAACCCTGTATGGGAGCCGGGTGGGGGCTCCTGCGGTCGCAAAGCTGTGCCTTAACAGTCAACACCCAAAACAAAGAAATGACTTACTAGTCACAGGTCCTGGAGGGGCGAACACTCGAGGGCCACCCACGGAGCTCATACAGGTGAATGGGGAGAAGCAGAGTCCAGACAGACCTGGGCTCAGCTGTCAACAGGACCCGAGGGGGGAACAGACTCTCTTTCCCAAGCGCAGGGACTGCGGGCTGATTCAAAACAAGTGGCTAGAAACCAGGGAGGACAGAGGGCTCTAGGGGTGCGAATCCGACAAAGAGGGCACGTGGTCCTCATCCGGGTTCCCAGATAAGACATCTGGGTGGGGAAACGGGGACCAGCGAGGCTTCTCCAGGCTGGTGTCCAGGATTCCGCACGTAGCTGTGAGGCTGAGCTGCCTGCTCTTCTGAAACAAGTCAGGTCTTGGCAGAGGCCGGAAGACAGGCACGCTGCGCATCTCAGGACCGACGACTCTGGCGACAGCAGGGAAGACCACAAGGCTTCTCCCGACCCCTGTATCTGCAGGGCCTGGGAACTCACAATCAGGTCAGGGGAAAGGACTCTGACTGGCAACCTACAAAGACCCACAAATCCCAAGCTCGACAGCTAAGCTGCTAGTTCAAGTTCTACGAACCAGACGCCAGAAGACAACAGAGGCAGCTGCAGGGTCCCCAACAAGCTCAAAACCTCGGCAAGGTCCGCGGGCAAGACGGAGGTGGAGGGATGGAGGCTGAGGGGTGGGGGGCCACAACAGGCCGCTGCCCACCAGCACCACTCAGCAGGTTCCATCACGGGGTGACCACGCTACACAACGGCCAAAACACTGACAAGCAGCGCCCAGCCAGGCAGACACACAATCGTCACCATCACACGCACGCATTTACAAACCGGAGCGGCGGTTTCCTATGACAGGGCTCTGGGTCCCAGGGTGCCAGCCTGACTCTGGTGACAGGGAGGCAGGTGGGGGGGAGAGGTCAGACACACAGACAGTAATACTAAACCCACCATGCCTGTATGACAGAGCCTCAAAAAAATTAAAATTTAGGTGAAAACACCTGGACACTGAACCCACGGGCACTGTCACCAGCAATGCCATCAATACAACCAATGCCGTGACTGCCACAGACAACCTGCACCTGGGATCTCTGCCCCCGCCCGCCCCCTGTCCTCTGCCGCACGGGTCTCTGCTTTGGCCTGTCCTGATTTCTGTTTTCCCGGTCACATCGGGATCACGAGTACAGTGGCCTCCAGGAAGCTCTGAGGCCCCTCCTGTACGGAACCTCAGGGAAGTTTTGCTAAGGTCCTGACCTGCAGTTGCTGTCAGAAGTCCTTGACTGCTGTGGCAGTCTGGAAGACAGCGTCCTTAAATCGAGTTTGGCTAACTGTGGTCGTATTTAACTTAACTTTCCTTAAAAAAATGGAAAACACTCAAAAACTGAAGTTGCTCCTGGGACATGTGTGTGGATTACAGAGGAAACCAATGCGCCTGCCCACGGGAGCACCCGTACAACAAGACCCCACACGAAACGAGCGGGGCCTTCCTGCACCCTCACGTGCTACAACACATGGGCCGTGACACGGAATCAAGGCACTGGCAACCAGCCGCAGAGAAAACTACCCGTGAAGATGAGACCGTCAGGTGTGAAGTGTGCACACAGAAATGTATGTGGGGACTATGACTAAACAGAAACGTACAAACTCAAAGACAAACCGATCAATCACAAGCTGGAAAGGAAAAATGAACCCCAGCTCCCACCGAAACCCCCACGTCTGTCATGGACTGAACGCAGGCGTGTTGAGGATGCAGCACACACACGTGAGGGAACAAGATGCCTTGCGGCGCGGTAAGGAGCCCTGGTGGCATGGTGTGTAAGTGCTCGGCTGCTGCACCGAAGGCTGGTGGTCGGACTCCAAGAGCAGGCCATCGGCCCCCTGAGGGTGACAGCCGGCGGGGCAGGTCTGCTCTGTCACACGGTCACATCTTCAGTCAGAATCAACTAGAGGGCATGTAACAACGCCAAATTAATGAAAACAAACTGAACTTCATAAAGAAACTCACTGCTGTTGGACTTCATCAAAAAGGACATTAACTGGACATTCACCAAATATGGCTACATAGTTAGTCACAAAGCAAGTATCAGCTTGTCAAATAAGACAATATCTCACAGATTTCACTATTCTCCCAGTACTGGATATTGTGTTGCCTTCAAACAGAAACAAAGTTGTGAAATCATTTGCAAAAGGAAAAGGAAATTACGTAGGCTACAGTACCTGCGCAGCAAAATCAAAATGAAAGTAAACCAAAATCTAACAGACAAAGCAAAGCTAAGCAAATCAAAAACCAAAAGACAGTCTATATATTCAGAATCAAATTACAGGTAAACTTTTTATAACCTGCGTGACAACTAGAAAATGACCAAATCACCAGTACTGTCACCACCAAGAATCAAAGTATTCAAAAGCAGGGAATTCATATCAGGGAATGAGCCTGATATGTGAATCTTTAAAAACACATTATTAAAAAATAAAGAAAGGAAAAAAAAATCCATTGGCCCAGAGTCCATTCCTTCTTCACGTGCTGCAGCGTAGAGCCAGCCCCTTCTCGGCTGGGATCTCTACAGAGGCCCAGGCCTCTCCTCCTCAAGGCCCCGAGGGAATTCACACCACCACTCTTTCTTAGAACAGCACACCAGCTCAAACCACGTGGGCCACTCACGTTACTGCAAGAAAACCAGCGAGACCTACAGAAATGGAAAGTCATACCATCCTCATGGATAAGTAGACTCAATACTGTGAAACCGTCAGTCCTACTCAAAGCAGTCTATATGTCAGGAGTGGACCCCCCTCTCCCAACATGAGGATCAAGGAGGTGCCTTCTAAGAAGGGCTTTACGACCCCCTCGGCTTATGAAGCTATATTGGGACAATCTGACCAGGAACTTCTAGGGAATAGAGATCAGAGGAATGGATTTCAATACAGCATGCCTAATAGCACTGATACCTGCCCAGCCTCGCTGACTCCCCCCTAATTGCGTCTCCCCCTCCCTTTTCTCCACATACACAGGTTTACAAAGTAACCCTTGAAAGGCTTTCCAAGGACAATTCTCCACACAGCCATTAAAACTACACAGGCATCTCACTCCCTACAACAGAAAGAACAAATAAACTTTTAGGTTCTTTATAGTTAGTATGGCAAACTGATAAACACTGAAGAAACATCTTTCTTAAAGCAGCTGGGCTTGATTAGGGGATGGCAGGCACTTACTATCTACACAGGAAGACATAAATAAAAACTTAGAGAAACAAATGGAGACAGCCAAATGGTGAGGCCTTGAGAAGTTTACCCCTCCGTACCTTCCACTTTGAGGTCCGAATAAAACCATTAATTGTGTTCCCTGACATTTATCAGCACACCTGTCTCAGACCATTATCCAAAAAGCCTTGGCAATTAAGTAGAAGAAGAAGACCACGAGGGGTCACTTTCTTGTTAGCCAACAGTGATGGGTCAGTTTCTTGTTAACCAATAGTTTATATGATGAAGAAAATAGGGTGAACACTACATCACCTCACCTATAAAAAATAAAGTCGGACAGCTCCTTTTTCTTCTTTGCTGGGTCGGGCTGCCTTAAACCAGAAAACTCTTTCCTGTCTCTCTTTATTCATTTCCTGCCGACGCCTTCCCTCCCTCCATGCGGGACCCTGAAAAGTGTTGGGACTGGCTCCCGGCATCTATAAATACAATGCCATACTGATCCAAACAGCAACAGTATTCTCTAAGAAGATGGAAAAATCAATCACTAGCTTTACATGCGTAGAGAGGTATGAGGCCCTGGGCAAGTGAAGCTCAAGAGTCAAACAGGAGGCACTGCACCTCCTGACCTCAGCTGTACAGCTACAGGACGCAGAACTTCCTGGTGCCGACATTAGGACAGGCACACTGACCAACGGAAGACAACTGAGAACCCGTCCTCCCACTGTTACCTGATCCTCACAGACAAGGGCCCAAAGTACATCAAATGGTGAAAAGATCGTGTTTTTTACAAATGGTGCTGGCAAAACTGAATGTCCAGCTGCAAAAAAAAAAAAAGGGAGGGATTCATAGCTCCCGCTATACACAAAAAAATTACTCAGAATGGACCAAAGACCTAAATATAAAACCCAAAATTATAAACATCACAGAAGAAAAAATAGGACCAATACTAGAGGCTCTAATACATACCAATGCAAACCACAACAACACAAACTACAGAAGATAAGCTCGATATCTGGGATCTAAAATCTAAACTCTTTAAGCTCATCAAAACAATTCACCAAAAGAGTAACAACAGAATCTACAAACTTGGAAAAAAACTTGGTGGCATTACAAATCCAAGAGAAGTCTCATCTCTAAAATCTACAGGAAAACTCAACACCTCTACAACAAAAAACACAAAGGATCCAAATAAAAAATACACAAAAGAAATTTCACCAAAGGAAACAAAGTAGTTTCCTCTGGAAACCACCTACTAAGGTAATTGAAAAATAAAAATGAGGGGCAGTAGGGTTGAAAATCAAAAACTGATTTTCAAATCTGTATATCAAGAGAGGGTAAAAGTCCCAGACACGTAAAGCACTACTGAAGAAAAAGAACACACTGAGAGGCCTCTCACTATCTGACTTTAGAACCAATTACACTGCCACAGTTGTCAAAACAGACCAGTACTGATACAAAAAGAGACAGAAAGATCAATGGAACAGAGTTGAGACCCCAGAGATGCCACCATCCTCCAATGAACAGCTGATATTCAACAAAAGCCCTAACATTTTAAACAGGAGTAAAAGCAATCTCTTTAACAAAGGGCACTGGCAACACTGGATATCCATCTCCAAAAAACTGAAACAAGACCCGTATCTCACACTTTATACAAAAACCAACTCAAACTGGATACAAGACCTAAATATCAAAACTAAAACGATAAAGTTCATCCAAGAAAAAACAGGATCAACAAAAGAAGTTTTAATACACAACCTAGACAGACTTCAAAATCTGTCAAACAAAGCACAATCAGCAGAAAATAGATAAATGGGAACTATTAAGAATCAAACACTTTTTCTCATCCAAAGACTTTATCTAAAGAATTAAAAGACCACCTACAGAATGGGAAAAAAACATTTGGCAACTCTATGTCAGACTGACAGCTGATTTCCATAATCTATTAAAAAAAAAAAAAAAAAAAACACTGCCATCGAGTCATGTCCCACTGATAGCAACCCTAGACATCAAAGCAGAACTGCCCCGTAGAGTTTCCAAGGAGTGCCTGGCAGATTTCAACTGCTGACATTTTGGTTAGCAGACACAGCACTCAACACACTACGCCACCAGGGTTTCCTCATAATCTATAAAGTACTACAAAATATCAATAAGAAAAACATAAATAATCCAATTAAGCAATGGGTGAAGGAGACAGACAGACACTTCTCTAAAGAAGATATCCAGGCAGCCAAAAGACACAGGCTGAAATGCTCACGATCATTAGCTATTAAAGAAATTCAAATCAAAACTAGAGAAATTTATGGATTCCAATGAGAATGAAAACACTTCCTACTAGAACCTACAGGATACAGTCAAAGCAGTGTTCAGAGGTCAGTTTATCTCCATAAATGCACACACCTGGAAGGAAGAAACCAAATCAAAGAAGTGACCCTACAGCTTGAACAAGTAGAGAAAGAACAACAGAGGAACTCCTCAGGCACCAGAAGAAAACAGATCATAAAGATCAGAGTTAAATTAAACGAATTAGAGAATAGAAGAACAACGGAAAACACTGAAAATACCAAAAGCTGGTTTTTCAAAAAGATCAACAAAATTGACAAACCATTGGCTAAATTTACTAAAGGAAAACAGGAAAGGAAACAAATAGCTCAAATAAGAAATGAGAGGGGAGTTGCCATAAGAAATCCAACAGAAATAAAAAATATTGTAACAGAATATTATGAAAGATTGTACTCCAACAAATTTGAAAATCTAGAGGAAATGGACCAATTCCTTGATTCATATCCAGCCAAGCCAAGTGCCATCATATCACCTACCAAAATTATCACAAGGTGAAGCAGAATAACTTAATAAACCCATCACAAAGGAAGAGATGGAAAAAGTCATCCCAAAACTACCAACCAAAAAAAGCCCGGGGCCAGATGGCTTCAGCACAGAATTCTACCAAGGTTTTAGAGAAGAGTTATCTCCCATACTACTGAGACTATTTCACAGTATAGAAAGGGATGGAATACTCCCAAATTCATTCTATAAAGCCAGCATAACCTGATGACCCAAAAAAAGGGAGAACTGTAGACTGATACTCAATGGCACTTGGCATAGACCAATACCACTCATGAATCTAGATGCAAAAATCTTCAACAAAATTCTTGCCAATAGAATACAACAACATATCAAAAAAATAATCCATCATGACCAAGTTGGATACAAGGGTGGTTCAACATCAGAAAAACTACTAATGTGATCAACTACATAAATAACACAAAAGACAAGAATCACCTGATTCTGTCTATTGATGCAGAAAAGGCATTTGATAAAGTCCAACACCCAGTCATGCTAAAAACTCTCAGAGAAACAGGAATAGACTGCAAATTCCTCAATGCAATCAGGGCCATTTATACAAAGCCAACTGCCTACGTCATCCTGAATGGAGAGAGACTGAAAGACTTTTCCTTGAGAACAGGAACTAGACAAGGATGCCCACTCTCACCTCTCCTATTGAACACTGTACTAGAAGTTCTAGCCAGAACAATTAGACAAGACCAAGAAATAAAGAGCATCTGTATCAGCAATGAGGAAGCCAAAATCTCCCTATTTGCAGATGATATGACTGTATACACAGAGAATCCTAAAGAATCCATAAGTAAACTACTCAAACTGACAGAAGAGTTCAGCAAAGTCTCAGGATACAAGATAAACATAATTAAACCAGTGAGGATTCCTTTATACCAACAATGAGATTATTAAGGAAGAAATCACTAAATCAATACCATTTACTATAGCCCCTAAGAAGATAAAGTACCTGGGAATAAATCTAACCAGAAAAGTAACAGAACTTTACAAAGAGAACTCCAAGTCCTTACTGCAAGAAACTATGAGAGACTTACCTAAACTCATGGATAGGAAGATAACATTGTGAAAATGTCTATTTTGCCCAAAGCAACCTACTTATACAATGCAATCCTGATACAAATTCCAGTGACATTTTTTTAATGAGATACAGAAACAAATCACCAACTTTGTTTGGAAAGGGAAGAAGCTCCAGTAAGTAAAGCCCTACTGAAGAAGAAAAACATACTGGGAGGCCTCTCACTACCTGATTTTAGAAACTATTACACTGCCACACTAGTCAAAACAGCCTCATACTGGTACAAAATGAGACAGACAGATCAATGGAACAGAACTGAGAACTCAGAGATGACACCATCTTCCTATGAACAGTCGATATTTGACAAAGGCCCTAAGATGTTACACTGGGGTAAAAACAATCTCTACAACAAACAGTGCTAGCAAAACTGAATATCCATCTGCAAAAAACTGAAACAAGACCCATATGTTACACTTTATACAAAAAACCAACTCAAACTGGATAAAAGACCTAAATATCAAATCTAAAACTATAAAGCTCATCCAAGAAAAAGTAGGAACAACAATGGAAGTTTTAATACACAATGCAGAGAGACTTCAAAATCTGTCAAACAAACCACAAACAACAGAAGAGAAAATAGATAAATGGGAACTATTAAGAACCAAACACTTTTGCTCATCCAAAGACTTTATTAATAGAATTAAAAGGCCACCTACAAAATGAAAAAAAATATTTGGCACTATATGTCAGATTCATGCCTGATGCCCATAATCTACTAGGTACTACAAAATATCAACAAGAAAAAGATAAATCATCCAGTTAAGCGACAGGCAAAGGAGATGGACAGCCACTACTCTGAAGAGGAGATCCAGACAGCCAAAAAACACACATGGATGTGCTCATGATCATTAGCTATTAACAAAATTCAAATCAAAACTACAATGAGATACCATCTCACTCCAACAAGGGTGGCCATGATCCAAAAAACACAAAACAACAAATGCTGGAGAGGCTGTAGAGAAACTGGAACTCTCCTACACTGTTGGTGGCATTGCAAAATGGAGCAACCTCTTTGGAAAGCAATCTGGTGCTCCCTTAAAAAACTGAATATAGATACACCATTTGACCCAGTAATTCCACTGCTCAGAATATATCCTACAGAATCAAGGCCACTCACACCAACTGAAACACGCACACGAATGTTTATTGCAGCACAGTCCACAATAGCTAAAAGATGGAATCAACCCAGATGCCCACCAACACAGGAATGGATAAATAAACTATGATATATACACTCAGTGGAACACTACACAATGATAAAGAACAACAATGATTTTAGGAAACATAACCTGGTTTCAATCAGAAGGCATTATGCTGAGTGAAAGTACTCAGTGGCAAAAAGACAAACATTGTATGAGACCCCTGCAATAAGAACTTAAAAACAGACTCATGTATAGAAGAAAAGACTCTTTGATGGCTGCAAGGGTAGGGTGGGAGGGAGAGTCAGGCTTGGTTATAGACTGCTGTTGTTAGGTGCCATTGAGTTGGTTCCGACTCACGGCGACCCTGTGAACAACAATGAAACACTGTCCGGTCATGCACCATGTCCACAATTGTTTTTATGCTTAAGCCCACTGTTGCGACCACTGTTCTCGATCCATGTGGTCAAGGGTCTTCCTCTTTTTCACCAACCCTCCACTCTACCAAGCATGATGTCCTTCTCCAGGGACTGATCTCCCCTGACAACATGTTCAAAGTATGTATGATAGAAATTTGGTTTGGTGAAATCAGTGACAGCACAAATTAGAAAGAAGATCAATTTAACTGGACTTCAACATAACATGAACAGTCCTCCAATTTTAACCGAATACTGCAAGGATGGAGTAGCAGGCGCAGCTGTCTGGGGATCATGCTCTCAGGGCACATCAAGGCCAACTGGCATAACTAGTGCACTGCTAAGGGTCTTCTGCACCCCATATTGGTGAGTGGCATCTGGGTCTTAAAAGCTAGCAAGCTGCCATTTGAGGTATACCAAATTGTCCCAGCTCAAGAGGAACTGATGATCACCAAGGACCAAAATGACATCGGGGAAAGAGAACCCAGAAGACAGAGAGACCCACATGAGTGGCACCCTGAGAACTCCACTAAAAGACCGCAATTGATGGTTCAGGGGCCTTGGGGTTACCATGGAAGCATGGCCCCTGGTCCTGATGCTGTCGTGGCCATAAATCATTACTGAAGTCAACTCTTCAGACAGGAATGGATTGGACTGCGCGACACAGAGTGACCATATTGTGTGTGAACTTTACGGATCTGTGCATCTATGAGATGTCCTGGAGCCTCTTACTGGAGGGGGTGAAGAGGGTGGAGAGGAGGGGCCTGGAGATTGTTAGGAAGACAAGACATGTACAGAACACTTAGGAGGCGTGTGCTGTCACTGGGAAGGGAGAGCGGCAGCAGCTGCGCATAGGCAGACATGCAAATTTATAGAGGATGGTGCACTTTCACTCAATCACAAGAAATAAAAAATTAAAATTAGAATTTAAAAAAAAAGAGACAAAACAACAAATGCAACAACAAATGCTGGAGAGGCTGTGGAGAAAGTGGGACCCTCCTGCACTGTTGGTGGGGTTGCAAAATGGTCCAGCCTCTTTGGAAAGCAATCTGGAGCTTCCTTAAAAAAATGGATATTGATATACCATTTGACCCAGTAATTCCACTACTTGGAATATATCCTACAGAATCTAGGCCTTTCACACCAACGGACACATGCACAAGAATGTCTATCACAGCACAGCCCATGATAGCAAAAAGATGGAATCAACCCAGATGCCCAACAACAGAAGAATGGACAGGTAAACTGTGGTACACGTACTCAATGGAGCACTACGCAATGATAAAGAATAACGATGATTCCAGGAAACATCTCCTAACCTAGTTTCAACTGGAAGACATTATGTTGAGTGAGAGTAGTCAGCGACAAAAGGACAAATATTGTATGAGACCTCTACGATAAGATCTCAAAAACAGACTTGTGTATAGAAGACAAGACTCTTTGACAGCTGCAAGGGAGGGGAGGGAGGGAGGGAGGGAGGGGGAGAGTTTAGACTAAATAGTTGCTAGAAATCTAGTTGGGAGAAATCACTGACAGCACACATTAGAAACAACAACAACATTAAGTGGACTCCAGCATAAGTTGAGTACTCCTTCCATCTTAACCCGATATTGCAAGGATAGAGTAGCTGGGGCAGGGGGCAGGGGGCAGGGGGCAGGGGACCATGCTCTCAGGTGAAATCGAAGACAATTGGCACAACTAGCGTTTTGCTAAGAGGGCTCTCTGCACCCCACATTGGTGAGTGGCGTCTGGGGTCTTAAAAGCTGTCAAGCTGCCATCCGAGGACACAGCAAATGATCCCAACTCAGCAGGAACGGATGCTCACCGAGGACCAAAATGACATGGGGTAAAGACAACCCAGAAGATAGAGAGACCGACATGAGTGGGTGCCTACATAGACTTGGGATCGGACGAAACGGATTGTGCCCAGCCACCACCAACGATAGCCACGATGGAGCTCACAGAGAGGAGTCTCACTGGCAATACAAGAATAAAAAGGGGTGCATCCTGAGACCTCCACTAAAAGACCTCAATTGATGGTCCAGCGGCTTCGGGGTTCCCCTGAGAGCATGGCCCCTGGCCCTGATGCTGCCCTTGCCCATAAATCATAACGAAGGTCCACTCTTCGGACACGAATGGATTGGACTTGGCGATGCAGAGTGACCATATATTGGATGCACTTTGCTGGAGGAAGGAGAGTGGGTGGAGAGGAGGTAAAAAAGAGACTGCTGGGAGGATGAGACTTGTATGGAGCAGAGAGGAATAGTGTGCTGTCACCGGACAGGGAGAGCAGTGGAAGCTGCATATAGGTGGGCATGTAAATTTATACAGGAATGTACATTTTCACTCAGTCATATTAAATTAAAAAAAAAAGAGAGCGCGAAAGGAAAACTACATGTCACATTAAAAACTAAGGAGACAATAATAAAACTCGAAAGAAATAATCACCTCAGGAATGAAAGGAAGCAGCAGCAGATTTGGCTGAAAACAACGAAATGGACAGAACCTCCAGCGTGCTAGGCACGACAGCCCCGGGGACAGCAGAGCTTAGGCGACAGCTCCCGCGGCGGGTGCTGGGTCCGGTGGGGGCGCGGGCAGCGCAGCGGGCGGTGGGGGCGAGGGGGGCGGGGCGGGGCGGGGCGGGGCGGGGCGGGGCGCCTACAGGGTCCGGGGCCCCGAGCCGGAAGACGCGGGGCCGGAGCCCAGCGCGGGTCTCCCCCGAGAGGCCCCGTCCCGTCCCCGGGGGACGGGGCAGAGAGAACCCCGCCCACACGCGCAGAGGAAGGGGCGGGGCTCCCGGCCGGGCAGCGGGGGGCGGGGCGACGCCTGCAGGGGCGGGTCCGCACCGGCGGGGGCGGCGCCTGGCGGGCGCGGGGCGGGGAGTGGGCGGGGCCGTGTGGGCGGCCCGAGCGTTCGGTTTCTCCCCTTGCAGCAGAACGGGATTCTCCTCCTCCGGAACTGTCTCCAAGCGTCTGCGGTCCTGAGACCAGAGCTGCTTCCCTTAATCTAGCAAATAATTGAAGTGTTTCAAGGCAGAAGGGGACAGGAGAGCTGGTGATGTGAGACGCAAGTTCGGGAAGGGACAGATTTGATAATGTTGCGGAGTTGTAACTTGTATCACAAAATATTATGTGTACTAATTGTCGAAGAAGCTACTTTGTTCCGTAAATCTTCATCTAAAGTACAGGAAGAGGAGAGTTGTGTAGGTCACACATATTACACGCTGAAACGTTTTCCGCCGACCGTGTGGTTTTTCGTTCCGCGTGCACTAGGGTCAGTTCTGACTCACAGCGACCCTATGGGACAGTAAAACCAACACCAAATCTGCTGCCTCAAGTCTCTGACACCTCCCAGTAGCCCTACAGGACAGCGAAAAACAGCCCCATAGGGTTTCCAAGGAACAGCCGGTGGATTTCCCACTGCCAGCCTTTCTGATTAGCAGTCACGCTCTAAGGACTGTGGGCTCCCTAAGGCAAGCCGGCCACTGCCATTAAGTGATTTCTACTCATAGCGACCCCGTAAGTCAGAGAACTGCCCCATAGAGTTCCCAAGCAGTGCCTGGTGGATTTGAACTGCTGACCTTTTGGCTAGCCGACCTAACCACTATCTCCCCAGGGTTTCCCTAGGGCTGCACGGAAATGCCGTATAGACTTTCCCAGACAGTAAGAAAGAAAACCCCGGTGGGCTTGTGGTTAGGAGCTACAGCTGCTGACTGAAAGGCTGGCGGTTGCACTCCACCAGGCACTGCCTGGAAACTCCATGAGGCAGTCCTACACTGTCCGACAGAATCGCTATGAGTTGGAACCGATTCAAGAGCAGAGGAGACATAAGAACTAAAGCCGTCCTTTTGAGGACTAAAGGATACCTGACCCAAGCCAGGCTACCTTCTATTGTCTCACATGCCTGTAAGAGCTGGGTCATGAATGAAAAGCCCCAACAACTGACACCTTTGAATTAGGGTTCTGGTGAAGAGTACTGCACACACCCTGGACTTTCGGAAGAACCAACAAGTACGTCTTGGAGTAGGTGCAGCCAGACTGCTCCTTAGAAGTGATGTCAGTGAGATGTCACCTCATGTGCTCTGACATGATGTCATGGTTTGAATTGTGTCCCCCCAGAAAATGTGTGCAGCCATGTGGCTGGGATATGGTTCCCAGTATCTTGGAAATGTCCTCCATTGTGTGGTTTTGCTAACCTGTATGTTAAAGGTTAGGGTGGGGCTGTGAATTCCTGCTATGGGGAAGTTTCCCTGGAGTATGGTTTGCCCCACCCTTAATGCTTTTAGCTTGCAAGGAATAAAAGGAAAAAGAACCAAGGACAATTTGAGAACCTCGCTACCATCAAGCAAGCAGCACCGGGAGCAAAGCGCGTCGTTCAGACCAGAGGTTCTTGCTTTAGGACGCTCCCTGGACAAAGACTGATGCAATACCAGACTTTCCTCCAGAGCCATCAAGGGGAAAGTCTTTCCCTGGAGCGGACATCCTGAATATGGACTTGCAACCTACCAGACTGTGTAAGAATAAATCTTCCTTTGTTAAAGCCATCCACTCTGTGGTATTTCTGTTAGAGCGGCCCTAGCTGACTAAAACACATGATTTCAGGATGGGCCCATCCCTGGTAAAAGGTAGAAAGTGAAAAAGAAGGAGACTGAAACACGGCTGTGGCAGGGACTCCAGCACGACGACTGTGACCATGTAGCAGCCCTGGGCAGTGTCTGATTCTGCTGTGCACATAGTTGCTCTGAGTCAGAATTGACTGAACCGCACCCAACACCAACAAAAACAACATGATTGTTCGGGAACCCGGGTGGCGCAGTGATTCAGCACTGGGCTGCAAACCAGAAGGCTGGTAGTTTAATCTCCCAGCTGCTCCTCAGAAGCCCCATGGGCTCTTCTCTGCCCTCTGGAGTTGCCATGAGTCAGAATCGACTGGACAGCAATGTGTTTGATATAGGGACGTGATCGTTCAAGAGTGAGTTCTGGGTCCTGGGTCAGCTCAGCCCCGTCCCTCCATTTCACACAACAAGAGTCCATCTGAGAGAGAAAAGCCTGAAAAGCTGTATCTGAAATACCGGAAGCCTTGCTAGGCTTCTCACAGAAAACTCCCCCTGAAGCATTTCCTGGGATGCACTCAGCTCCTAGGAAAAGAGGAACCTCCTTTCCTGCAACTTGAAACTAATGCTTATCTTTGCTTCTGTGATTCTGCTGATGTCAGTAAGAGAACAGTGTGGGTCCTGCTGGTGCCAAAAAGGAAACGATAGGAAGATTCCTTTGTCTGCTTCTTTGTAGAAACCTATAAAAGGGCAGGGGTATAATGGAGGAGCGTGGCCATTATGGACTTGAGTGCACTGTAGCTCTCCCTGCTGAAAATAAAAGCACTTCATCTAAAAAATTCTTGGTGTCTGAGTGATTTCTGCTCTCCGGGCCTCACTAGTCTTTCTTGCAACCCATAACTTATAACAGGGTGACCTTTCAGTGACTCCATCATAAGCCAGTTCTGATCTTAGATGCATACGTCTTTCTCTCTTAATGCTCATCATTATTGCTTTTTATTACTGTGAGAAATAAAATTCAGAGCGGTCCATCTTGAGAACAAAGGCCCAGATCAGAAGTTACTAGTTAACTTAAAAGAAGGGGTGAACAGGGAGGAGGGGAAAACCTGTTTGGGAAACAAGAGATAAAAACCACAAAAGAAAATGGAATGTTAAGACTTAGTTGATGTCTGGCAGAGACTGTTCACCCCGCAGTACTCAGCCAGTGAGGAACTAGGGGAGAGAATTGTGAGTTAGAACATAAAAAGGCTTGTAAGGAACTGTTGGCCAGCCTCCTTGGTGGGCTCAGGCACCCGATTTTGCAAAATCAACCGATAAAGCCTTGCTCTCACTAACAGGATTTGAATCAGATTTCTTGAGCACTCATTGGAAAAAAAGACACTGCCTATTGGTGACCTCCTAAGGGATAAGGCAGCTTGCCTCAACCATCGAGGCGGCGCCCTAGCTGGGAGTGTAGACCAGCTCGCCAGCTGCCAAGAGGAGCTGGAGCAGTGTCTGAGGTGATGGCAATGTTTCTCATAAATCTTTGGGGCTCGCCCAGGATCTTTTCTGCCCACTTGGGGTGGCAGTCTTGGTGAAGGGGAGACATGTGCCCCGTCTTTTGTGAGAGCTAGGATAAACCTGAGACCATCGTCTGGAAGTTGGAGAGGGTGATGCCAGGGGGTGAAAACAAACTACCCAGCAACCGGGCAACTCTGTGCACAGGCCAGGGCGGCAGGGAGACCAGACAGTAAGCAACTGCCCTGCAGGCTGGACACTTTTGGAGGTGGAGTGTGTGCGCGGCTGAGATGCGTCTTGAATTGGAAGCAAGTGCAGAGTCCCAATCTGTGATGCCGTCCTCCTGCAAGGGAGGTAACCAGAAACGGACAAAGTAAACGTCGGGGTGTGCAAGAATCCTCCAGGAAAAGGGGGCTGAGAACATGGGGAAATTCAGGCACCAGACACTGAGAGCAATAGAAAATGGGAACAAAAGTTTGAGGCCTTGGGAGGGGAGAAGGCAGGGAACCGGAGAAGCTCCCGAGAACGTTCCTCCCAACAGTCCTTCAGGGAGGATGTTGGGAGTTTGGGGAGACGCTGCTCAGACCCAGGACAAAGACAGACAAAAGGTGATAGAACACTGCTGCTGCATTTGGCGAAAGGAACCGATTCATAGACCATCGGTATTCTAGCCCCAGGGTGGTCCCAGTGAGGGCTGGGTCTGCCAGGCCCTAGTCCTCAATGCCAATGACAGAAAGCCACCCTCCCGAGAGGAAGTAGCCTACGCCCTCTGTTGGTTGGCAGGGAGACCAAAATCAGCCCAAAGTCTGTTTCCCTTTAAGGAGGGTAAAGAGAGTCCTAAACCAAAACCCTGGGACCCCCATTCTTGCCTGCCGCATCCTGAGGGCGGGTTTGACTTGCCTCAAGTGCTTTGTGATTGCGAGTCTAATGGTGAGGCCACCCTGTCCCAGCCTCTCCCTTATGCCACACCGGGAGAGAAACAGAAAAAAGCCAGAACTGAGAGCAGCGAGGGAACTGCACCGACCGCTCCCTCTTACCTGGGTCTAAGAAGGTAATTAGAACAATCCAAGAAGGACCCCGAGCAGTCTCCCCTGCCCACTAAACAACAGAGGTTTCCCCTTCAGGAGGGCTCAGGAGAGCAGGGGGAGACTGGGTATGTCAAAGCTCCTCACTCCAGGGCTGAAGTGAAGACACTTGAAGTGTGAGAGGGATCATTCATACCAAAGAGCAGGACAATATAGGACCAACCCCCCGCTCAGAGTTCCAGGAGCTTACCCAAAAAGGCTAGTTTCAGAAATACCAGGAAGTAAATGCACCCGAAATATCCGCCCTAGCCCCGAGCCCTGAGCTAATACAAACCACAAAATTGCCCCACGCGGAACCTTTCCCCAACCCCACCAACCCCAGGAATGTAAGACCCCGCCTTGAAATACTCTGTAATTCTCTTGTTTGGGGCTCATTCCCTCTACTCTAACAAGAGTATGGATTGAGCCCCAGCGTGCTGGAATAAAAACCTCTTGCTGTTTGCATCAAGAACCGTCTCTTGTGAGTGACTTGGGGTGGCGTTCGCACTCAGGACCTTACAGAAGAAGGAAATTGAATTTCTCTTAGAAGACCCCTCTGGTCTAGCAGAGCAGCTGGATCAGTTCCTAGGGCCCAGTTATTGGACCTGGATAGAAAATGGTATCTGTCACGGATATTCAGTTTACAAGGGAATAGAGGCGGTCGGTAAAGAGAGCAGCCGTCTCGGTCTGGGAGAGGGGGCCTCTCTGGGGGAGAGGGGGACAGGAGGCTCCTTCCCCCGAACAAAAGTTCCCAAACACTGGCAACAATGGGACAGCAATGACCCCGAAGACTGACAGCAGAAGCAGGGCCTTACAAAGATGACAGTCAAAGGGAGAAGGGAATCGGTTCCCAGATTCCAAAATGTGGGCAAAGCCTTTGGGGTCCAACAAGCAAAGGAGGAACCCCTGTCGGGTTTCCTCCAGAGGCTTAGAGATCAGGTGAGAAAATATTCTGGATTAGGTCCAGAGGACCGAGTAGAACAGAGACTCTTTTTTTTTAATGATTGAATGAAAATGTACATTCCCATATAAATTCACATGCTCACCTATATGCAGCTCCCACTGCTCTCCCTGCCTGGTGACAGCACACTCTTTCTCTCTACTCCATACATGTCTTATCCTCCCAACAGTCTCCAATCCTGTCCTCTCTGCCAACTCTGCTTCCAGTAAGAAGTCAGCAGGACGACATCCTATAGATGGGTAGAACAGCACACATGATAGGGTCACCCTGTGTCACCAAGTCCCATCCGTTCCTGTCCAAAGAGTCGACCTCCATTATGATTTATGGACAGGGGTGGCATCAGGGCCAGGGCCTGTGGACCATCAATTGCACTCTTTTAATGGAGCGCTCAGAGGGTACCCCTTTTTGTTCTTGTGTTGCCAGTGAGACTCCTCTCTGTGAGCTCCATCACGGCTATCACTGGTGGTGGGCGGGCGCTGGTTCTTCCGGTCCCAAGTTGATGTAGGCACCCACTCATGTGGGCCTCTCTGTGGGCCTCTTTGGGGTTCTCTTTCCCCCATGTCATTTTGGTCCTTGGTGATCATCTGCTCCTGAGTTGGGACCACTTGCTGTACCCTCAGGTGGCAGCTTGGCAGCTTTTAAGAGCCCTGATGTGACTCACCAGTGTAGGGTGCAGAAGGCTCTCTTAGCAAAACACTAGTTGTGCCAGTTGGCCTCAATTTCCAACAAAGACTCTTAAAAGTTAATTTTGTGATCAAAAGCTAGCCCCACATCACCAAGAGATTACAAAAGATTGAGGATGGAGCAACAAACCCGTTGACTGACTGTTAAGAGAAGCTGACAGTTTTTGTGAGGAGAAAAGAGGAGAAAAGCCAAAATGATGGTATCTACTGTGGAGAAGGCAGTCAGTCAGAGGCGAGAACAGAAACCCACCCCTGGAAGGAAGCAGGAGAGTGGTCGACCGCCCCACCGAGAGGGGAAGGATGTCTTGGGCCAAGTTTCCAAGGCCACCAGTGGATGTCACAATCGTGGGAAAGCAGGTCATTTTTAGGGAGAGTGCCCAGAGTTAAAGAAGAAGGAAAAGCCAATTTCCCTCATGACCTTCGATGATGAAGCCCCACCAGGAACCCTGATAAACTCAAAGATGTGGCCCACAGCGGAGGAGATAACTCTTCCAGTTGACCCTGGGGCCACTCCATCCCCCCTGACCTGCCGACCAAAAGGCACCGGGTTATCACCAGACCAGCTGGCGGTGTCAGAAGTTAAGGAGGAAGAATTCCGGGTTCCCACATTTCAGAAAACTCTGCTCGGGAGAGGACACGATCAAATAGAGGAGAGATGCCTCTGTGTCCCGGAGGCAGGAGTAAATCTCTTAGGGCGAGATCTAATTGTAAGATTGGGCTAGGGTGGGGGTGGAGGACAAAGTGAGGGTATGTACGTGTGTATACGGATACCTATACATGTGTATACACGTGTGTGTGTGTGTGTGTGTGTGTGTTAGATAGAATACATAATAAAGGGGAGTCTTCTCATAAACAGATGTTAAAATGTGTTTTAACTAAAGTGCGAATTGGCTAAACTATCAAACACAAAATGGCTGTGCTTGGGCTAAGTGAGACGGTGAGAAAATACAAAGTCCTGGTGAAGAAGTAAGAGTGAGAAAAACAGCCGCCAGACGGCCACGGCCACAGATGGTCAGAGAGATGACAGAGACCGTAACCCATCAGAAGAAAGTCAGCAACTTGAGGTACCAGAAGGTAAGACTTACGTACTGACCGCTAACAACCAGAACCAAGCAAACAACTTGTCTTAAAAACCCAGCACTCTGGACTTGAGGTGCAGCAGTCCCCTCAGGAGGCCTGTGCTCGAGGTCTGCTGCCCTGACCTCGTTTGCCTCACCTTCAAAGGCCTGGGGGCGTGGTCTCCCTCTGGGGGCCTGTGCCCACGTTCTGTTCCTGCGCCTCATCTTCAAGGGCCTGGGACCCAGCCTCCTCCTCAGAGTCTGTGTCCCCTGGTTGGCTACGCTGTGGCCTCACCCTGGGATCTCATCCTCTTGCCATCAAAGGTTGGTTCGAGTAGCTGTGACTGCTTTCCTGTTGCTGCCTGAGTCTTTCATGCTGTTTCTGTTGGCAGATCTGCCTCCGAGACACCTTAGCGTTCTCCCCAAATTTGAGCAGCCTGCTTCCAGTGGCTGTGACCGTCTTCTGTTACCCTGAGCCTCGTGTGGTATTCCTGCCTGCTTCACCTCGGAGATGTCCTGTGCTCATAAAACTCTACTTTGAATTCTCCTGACGTCAGAGAGGTGGGGGCACAGCCAGTCCTTTCCTTCTGTTGCTTAGAGTGAACCCCGCTTTTGGGGAAGTGAGTGTGTTGACATGCTAACGTTATGACTTGACCTCTGCAGTCCCTGTGGGACTCGGCGGGACCTGTGGGGTCGTACCTCACGTAAACAGGGGTGCTTTCTGTCCTGCTGCCAGTGTCTCCCTTCTGGCTGACCCCGAACCTTGTTGGGCACTTGTTTTCTTCTGGCGACCACCACCATTTTTTGCGTACTCGCGACAGAGGAGGGACAAGTAACGGTAACTGCCGGGGGCCAGCCCCGACACTTTACAGGGTCACGCACGGAGGGAGGGAGAGGCGCGGCGGGAAATGAATCAAGGAGACAGAAAAGACTTTTCTGGTTTAAGGCAGCCCGACCCAGAGAGCAAGAGAGAAGGCTGTCTGTCTTTATTGTTTTTATAGTAAGAGTGACGTGAATTTTACCTGCCCACTGACCACACAATCTATTGGCTAGTTTAAAACCAAAACCTCAAGGTTGAGGTGATGTAATTTTTTACCCTGCCACATGAGCTATTAGTTAACTGAAACCTGGTGATCCTTTTAACTGTCAAGGCTTTTTAGACAATGGCCTAAGGATGCCTCGAGCTCAATCAGCCCTACTTATACCTCAAGGTTAAAAGGTTCACGAGGAAAGGTCTAAAGTTTATGATCTCTATTTGTTCCTACTTTGCTCTTTATTTTATCTCCTCCTGCGGGGATAGTAAACATCTACCGTCCCCCACCCTATGTTCTTCTCAAGCTGTTCTAAAGAGGATAATTCCTTTCACATGGGTGGGGATGTGCAGTTGGGGGAAGTCAGCAGGGGTTGGGCCGGCCTCGTTGCTCTCAAAGCTGGCTGTGTTAGAAATCATTCCTCTGAGCTCTTTTTCCAGAGATTCCTGTACAGGTTTTCCCAATATTATCTCACAGACCAAGGGGGTAGTAAAGGGCCCCTCTCAGAAGGCATCTCCCCTGATCCTTGTGCCAGGAGAGGAGGGGGTATCTTTTTGAAGAAAATTTGATTAGGAAGCCAAATAATATCAAGGACAGTAGGCTAAAAAACATGTCACAGGTGAGATGCTTCAGCCCGTCTGTGGGAAGCCCACATCGCAGCCGCGCCTTGAAGATGGCGCCGAGACACCCGACCGCGCCCTGAGTAAACCCGCCTCCCCACGTCAGCCCCTGTGTGACGCCCATGATGGCCTGATGATTGCAGCCAGTTAGAAGAGAAAGCCGCCCTCACCCCATGCCAAACTGAATGCCTATTGGACATGGCTCGGTATATAAGCCGAAGCCCAGAAAAATAAAGTTGTTGTTGTTCCTCTCTTGTCTCCCTGCATTCGGTGTCTCCTGCTTGGGGCCCCGGGCGGGTTCCGGGGGTCGCAGGCAGCGACATTTGGCGCCCGGACAGGGACCTGAAGGGGATAGGACTGCAACCCTCACCGCGGGGACGCCTGGACGGGTGAGCAGGTATTTACCTGGGTCAGTATTTACTGGAGCGGTACTTACCGGGAAGATAATGGGGAATCACCCAAGCAGCCAGAGGCTGTTTGTGCCTTTAAAGGAACTATTAAAATGTAGGGGCATTCAGATTAAACAGGGGACCCTTAAAACTTTCCTCTCAGCAGTGGAGGAAGTGGCCCCCTGGTTCCTGGTCTCGGGTCATTTAACGCTGAGCGCCTGGAATAAATTGGGTGGAGATCTAACCAGAGCGGATACCCAAGGAGGCCTTGGAGGCAGCTAACCTTGTTATTGCAGCAGACAAAGTGCAAAAGACAGAGGTGGTGGAGTTTTTGGGAGCTAGTGTTTCACCTACAACTGTCGCCCCTCAAAAACTCACGTTACGAGTGGATCACTTGCATACACTCAATGATTTTCAAAAACTTTTAGGGGACATTCAGTGGGTCCGCCCATATCTCTCTCTCTCAAACTCCGAGCTAAGCCCCTTGTATGACATTCTTAAGGGCGACTCGGGGTTGGCTTCCCCTCGCGAGTTAACTCCAGAAGCAAGGGAGGCCCTAAAAAGAGTGGGGGCAGCCCTTTCCACCGCTGCCTTAAAGCGCAGGAACCCTGACGCCCCCCTCACACTCTGTGTTTTGCCCACTCCTTGCCAGCCCACAGGGGTGTTATGGCAGGGTGGCCCCCTTCGATGGGTTCACCCCCGCATTTCCCCGCAGCGCAGTATTGAATGGTACCCGGGCGCTGTGGCAAGAATGGCCTCGCTCGGACTGTCCCAAGCTGTCGAATTCTTTGGACGTCACCCCGAAAAGTTAATTACTCCCTATAACAGAACCCAAATACAGACCCTTGTGACAACCTCTGATGATTGGGCCGTCCTTTTATGTTCATTTTCGGGAGTAATCGATAATCATTACCCGAAAGACCCTCTGCTCCAGTTCAGTGCTAGCCATCCAATCATCTTCCCGCGCTGTACTTCTGACAAGCCTATACCAAATGCTCTCTCCATCTTCACCGATGGTTCCAACTCTGGTGTTGGCAGCATTGTCATTCCCAATCACTCCACCCAAACATACTTGTTCCCAAATTGTTCAGCGCAGTTGGTAGAGTTACAGGCAGTTAAGCTGGCTCTGCAGAACAATACCGACCCCGTCAACATCGTTTCAGATTCTGCATATGTGGTTAATGCAGTCAGAGCTCTGGAAGCAGCAGGGGTCATTTGCTCCAACTCGCCTGCTGCTGCTGTGTTTACTGACATCCAGAAAATTATTCTAAATCGCAACTCCCCCTTTTTCATTGTTCAGCACCGAGCACACCAAAACCTCCCTGGGCCAATTACACTAGGTAATGCAATGGCAGACCAGTTAACCCGCATGCCTATCATCCTTTCGGCCCTACAACAGGCGCAAAATTTTCATGATCAATTCCACGTCAACTCACAAACCCTTTCACGTCACTTTGGTATCTCTCGAGAACAAGCTCGTGACGTTGTGCGCAACTGTACTGCCTGTGCACCTCACTTGCCAACCCCTTCGGTGGGTGTGAACCCCCGAGGCCTTCGTCCCTGCCATCTTTGGCAGATGGATGTCACTCATATTCCAGAATTTGGCAGATTAAAATATGTTCATGTCTCTGTAGACTCCTATTCTGGTATCATTTTTGCTTCAGCCCACACAGGCGAGGCAGCCCGGCATGTTATCTCCCACTGTCTTACAGCTTGGGCAGCTTGGGGTGCCCCACTCAGTCTTAAAACAGACAACGCACCTGCTTACACCGGCCTACCGTTCCAAAATTTCCTGCAAGCCATGCGTGTGCATTGCACCCATGGCATCCCGTACAATCCCCAGGGCCAGGGACTAGTTGAAAGAGCTCACTCAACCCTCAAAGCCTGTCTATTAAAGCAAAAAAGGGGAATTGGGCAGGGACACACTCCTCAGAACAGGCTGGCCCTGGCCCTGTTTACACTAAATTTTTTAACTTTGGATAAGGAGGGACGCTCCGCTGCAGAGCGCCATAGTGGTGCGGCGGAAACCCCTCCACGAACAGCTATATGGAAAGATACCCTTTCTGGCAAATGGAAGGGTCCAGCACCAGTTGTCACTATCACCCGAGGAGCTGTTTGTATTTTCCCGCAGGACTCCCAAGCTCCTATTTGGGTTCCCAGCCGATTGATCCGACTAGTCAGGCATGATGTCTCCGCTGATGACTCTCCTGAAAATCCTACCCCTGTCATTACTGCTGACACCTCTGCTAATCAATGAAGCTTCCAACGCTGATGCTGTGGACACTGATGGCGCAGACACAGATAAGTATTGGGGGCTCTTAGATGTTCTGCCCCTACCTCTCCCAGTCCACTATTCTTCAGGGTTGTTCCCCCAACTTTTTACCACTAATGACTCCCTTCAACTTCCCTCGATTCCGGTAGATGAGAGCAGCAGCTCTGAACCTCGTCCACTCAATGTCACCTTGCGGGGCCTTCTCTGCTTTCGTGTGCCCCACAACCTGTCTGATCTAGAAAACTCTATAGAGAACACCCCATGTGTCACACTGTATAATATGTCTGCGGGGTGGTTTGACCCCCCCCAAAAAATAGCTCTAACCCCACCACGAATGGTACCTTGCTGCAAGGTCGTTTACCCCTCATGATCCCCAAAGGAAATTCTACTGTCCCCCCCCAGCCTCGCTGGGCCCCCTATTGCAAAAGCACCCGCGATTGGCCCCAGCTTTGGACTGGCTGCCAAAGCCATCGGTCCCCGTGGGCTGTCAAATCCTTTTTCACATTCTCTCCCAATATTGGAACGCAGGCCAACCACTTCTCCCCCGGGAAGAATTATACCTGGCAGTTTCCAACACAGGCAAGCCCCACTAATCCTTTGATGTTTGGCTACTTTGTGGTGTCGGTGGAGGTTGCACTGACATAACCCCAGTTGTCATGCTGACCGGTGGTACAATTAGTAACACCACTGTGAAGTGGAATTCCACAGGTGTGTTTGAGGACACACTAGAAACACAAGGAGTGGGCTCTAACCTTACCTTCCCTCCCACTCCTGTTTGTGTGCAACCACCTTTCATGTTCATGTTAATGCATGACTCCCGTCCCTCTAATGACCCCGTTTCATGTACTAATAATACTTGTTTCTACTCATTATGTTGGAATGCTTCTATGTTTCATACCGCTCTAGTTACTAGGTTGCCTCGCTACGTACCATGGCCAGTGCAGAACACCCGATCGTCACTGTCAACTCATTTGCGCTCCAAAGGAGACTTTGGAATTACCGCTGCCATTGTTGCGGCAGTTACTGCCTCTGTCGCTGCGGCAGCCGCCGCTGCAGTAGCCTTGACTCAAACTGTGCAAACAGCCGACGCCCTTAATCAAATGGCGGAAAACACCGCTACAACGCTACAAACACAGCTTGCAGTTAATGGAAAACTTCTGGGAGCCATTCACATATTAAATCACCGTGTAGACTTAGTTCAAGAGCAAGTGGACAGTTTAACCCAGCTAGTGCAGCTGGGCTGTGAGTGGCGCCTAGCCAGCGTCTGCGTCACTCCCGTTCATTTTCACAACATCTCCAGGGCTGCTTATCTCTCTAGAACTCTGTCTCAACAATTGACTGGAAATTGGTCCAAAGAGACTGAGGCGCTTATCACTCAGTTGCGTAATGCCATAATGTCTGTCAACTCCACCCGAGTGGACGCTTCATTGGCCTCAATCATGCGAGGGTTTTGGTCTCAATTGGGCGTGCTGACAAAGGAATGGGCTGGTCTTGTGGGGATAGTATTCCTCTTCATATTGGCCATCGGTGTAGGCTTCTACTGTCTATGTCGCCATAAGAAACCACAGGAGATCAAATACTCCCTTTTGGTACAGGCCTACTCTGAAGTGGCAGCTGACACTCAGGGTAGCCAGGTGTGGTTACAGATGCTTGAAAGCAGTCAATGATGGGCAACCTCCAGCCAGGCTCCCTCAACCTAAGACAGGGCCCCTGCCTTTTGCTGCAGCCGGCCTGATGACGGGTAAGAGAGAAGTTCTGGGCTAGGATGACCCAAGCCAGGCGTTTCTTGCGATACCTTGCCTTGTACCTTGCTTTTATTAAAACAAAAAGGGGGAGATGTGGGAAGCCCACATCGCAGCCGCGCCTTGAAGATGGCGCCGAGACACCCGACCGCGCCCTGAGTAAACCCGCCTCCCCACGTCAGCCCCTGTGTGACGCCCATGATGGCCTGATGATTGCAGCCAGTTAGAAGAGAAAGCCGCCCTCACCCCATGCCAAACTGAATGCCTATTGGACATGGCTCGGTATATAAGCCGAAGCCCAGAAAAATAAAGTTGTTGTTGTTCCTCTCTTGTCTCCCTGCATTCGGTGTCTCCTGCTTGGGGCCCCGGGCGGGTTCCGGGGGTCGCAGGCAGCGACACCCGTCATTTGCAGGAGCTCGTGACTTTGTCTACAAGGCTGATGGCGGACCTCCGCATCTCCCCCTTTTCTGTTTTTTAGCTTCAGCGCATGTAATTCCACTTGTATGGTCCTTATGGTCTGTCCGAGCTGTCGGAGGATGACTGGGAAGAGAAAAAGCAGTATTAGAATTATGCCAGCACAGATGCCCAGATTTATCAAAAGAGAGCTCCAAGATTCTGTGGACAAGGCCTTTTTAAACATACTTATGAAGTTAGATGCAACCTCTTCAGCTGATGTTATTTGCAAGGTTGAATGACTGATGGCTTGTATTTGGGCATGTAACTGCGTTATGTTAAATGCAACTGGTGAGTCACTCCAGACTCCTTGTAGATGGGCCTGTACCTGTGGCCATGTAAGGTCTGTCTTGTTGTAAGATAATGGAGTTACACAGACCCACTTGTATTTGGTATGACAGGAAACAGACAGGCGTGTTTTTAAATTGTGTAGCTGATTGCCAATGTACATAACAGTCTCTTCTAGTGCATTAACCTTATTTTCTAACTTTCTATCTATAATTTCTTGTGTGGCTAATGTTAGTGAGACATTTCTAGCCAGATTATTAACATAATGAGCTGTATGGATTTCTTTTGAAAGAGCTATGGAGGAGGCAGTCACTGAGGTTATAACTCCAATTAAAGCAGTTATCCCTAATATTAAAGCTGCAACAAAGCGTCGAGGACGACTGAGGTAATCTGTTACTATTTGTAAAGCATGCAAACCTGAATCTTCATACCATTCTCCTGTGAGATCTACAGGCAGTAAAGCATAAGGGGGTTGTCTTACAATAATAAAGGTAAGGGGTGACATGGAAGAATTTAAACAATTGCTTAATATACAATTTTGGCAGGTTACAAATACAGTATCTTTTTCAGGTACAATAGAGAGAAAGCCATTAGGACCCGTGGATATTATAGCGTAAGGAGAGGGAACACAGGCACGGACGTTGAACATCTCAGGGGTTGACTTGTGGTAGCATAGGAGGACAAATGGACCAGCAACTGTAAATAACCTAGAAAAATCTTAGGAGAGAGGAGTTAGTATCTGAAAAAGGGTTGAGAAGGGGAAAAAGAGATGAAGGAGCCGGTGGACACCAATCACACGAAGTTTCGGCGATGACTTCATTGTTGCTATGGAGATTTCTCAGAGGGAGTGGTGTCAGGCTGCGTCTGTGGTATGACAGTGGGTTGAATTAACCTATCAGGAATCCAGATAGGGAAATCAGTGTCCTGGGGAAAAAACACAAACAAGGCTTCTGCTGCTGGTTAGTTCCAGTGATTGATAACAAAAAGGGCATGATTTAATCTCCTTCTTGTAATTTGGTAATTTGAATCTTATAAACAATGAAATAAATCAATTTAGTAACAGCATGGTTCATTGGGATAATACTTTAGAGGAGGGAGCTCAAGTTGTAAGGCTCCCGTGATTCTATCGTTGTATTGATTGCCCTTAGGTAACAAACGCACCTGGCACAGGAGCCTCAGGGGTGAGGCTGAATGCAGAGAGAAAATGAGCTGCCTGTCCCTTTAAATTCTCTGTGCTTGCCGGCAAGTAAATAGTCTGCTCCTTTTGATTTTCCACGCTTGCCGGCAGCAACGGCTTGACAGGTTTTTTAAGCTCCAGCTCTGAGTCAGAAGTTTGCTGTACTGCATAAGCTTGTTGAGGGACCTCAGAAGGAGCCGCCTCTTTTAAAAGGATCTTAGATATTAGGAGAGGAGGCTCAGAAGAGGAATTTCCTGTACTAGGTAGGGAGCAGTATATTAAGTTCCAATAAGAAAAGGCGCTTATAGGAACGCTATTAGACCCCTGGTTGTGGTAAATTTTTTGTATGCTATGACCAATACGTTCCCAGGCTTCCTTATTCAGTGCACCTCCAACCGGGAACCAAGGACAAGACTTTTGAACAAAATCCATGAAAACTGTTAAATCTTTAGTGGAAATCTTAATCCTTTGTTGACATAAGAGGTTCTTAATCACCTTTACAAAGAGTTTTCTTTGCTTTAACTCTTTACAGCCCATAATCTTTTGTTTGTTAACAATCTATAAAGAATCCTGGTTTTAGAACTCTTTAAGGCACATAACTTTAGTTGCTAAGAGAGTCTAAGAGATTTAAAAAGAAGGGGTTCCCAAACGGTTTCAGGTATTGACTCTGGATTAGAATCGTCCCTTAATACCAAACAGCACAGAAAAGAGGTATCCTCCTGGAGAAACGCCTGGCAGAGGCAAGCGAGAACCCAACGAGGCTGATAGCGGAAAGAAAACAGATAGCCAGTTCCTTTAAATCCCCTAGTGGCCGCGGCAGCGGCTGCTGCTGATGTAAAAGCCTTTAGAGGCGCCTGTGAGCAGAGAAAAAAAAACCGAGCAGTTTGTTCTTTTAAATCCCCATGGCTGCGGCAACACGGCTACTGCTACTGCTGGCGGTTATCTCAACAGGTTTTTTCAGGTATCGACCCTGTGTCTTCCCTGATTCTTAAAGGAGCCACAGCTATTTAGGAAGAGGAGAAGAGAGCAGTCAGAGAATAACAGATTAGATTCCAGTAAGAAAGATATTTAAAGAGAGGTTTCTGTAAGGAGTCTTCTCTTGCTTTAGACTCCTCACGGCACAATCTTCATACTTCAATAACTATAAAGAATTCTTTTTTAGAGTTCTTTATGGCAAATAAGCTTCACTTGTTACAAAAATCTATAAAGAATCCTTTTTTTTTAGAACTCCTTATGGCACAGTTCTTCGCTCTCAAATAACTATAAGGAATTCTCCCCGTTGGAATCCCTTATGGCTCCTAAGCTTAACTGTAAAGAGTCTGCTTTATTCTTTAGGCTCTCTACGGCACAATTCTTCGCTCTTAAATAACTATAAAGAATTCCTTTGAACTCTTTATGGTACATAAGCTTCACTCCTCAAAACTATAAAGAATCCTCCCTTTTTGGAGTTCTTTATGGCACAAACGTCTCAAGTTCTGATTACTTGTCCCATCACTTACTCATTATAACGAATGAGGGGACCTGCAGATCCCCAGGACAAGAGTCTAGCTACCCCGAATCCTTTTGCTTACCCTTGTTCCTGCCGAGAGATGAGTAGCGTCGACGGTTCTGTGCTTCCTACCCCGTCACTTTGGAGTAGGGTCCGCGCCTTCCCGAATGATTATCCGTCCCATCAGTTACAAGACGGAATCCTATCCACTACCCCCTTAACAGAGGTGTGGCGTCGGCGAGATTACCCTCCGTGCCCCACGTTCGGGCGCCAGATGCCGGGGGCCAGCCCCGACACTTTACAGGGTCACGCACGGAGGGAGGGAGGGGTGCGGCGGGAAATGAATCAAGGAGACAGAAAAGACTTTTCTGGTTTAAGGCAGCCCGACCCAGAGAGCAAGAGAGAAGGCTGTCTGTCTTTATTGTTTTTATAGTAAGAGTGACGTGAATTTTACCTGCCCACTGACCACACAATCTATTGGCTAGTTTAAAACCAAAACCTCAAGGTTGAGGTGATGTAATTTTTTACCCTGCCACATGAGCTATTAGTTAACTGAAACCTGGTGATCCTTTTAACTGTCAAGGCTTTTTAGACAATGGCCTAAGGATGCCTCGAGCTCAATCAGCCCTACTTATACCTCAAGGTTAAAAGGTTCACGAGGAAAGGTCTAAAGTTTATGATCTCTATTTGTTCCTACTTTGCTCTTTATTTTATCTCCTCCTGCGGGGATAGTAAACATCTACCGTCCCCCACCCTATGTTCTTCTCAAGCTGTTCTAAAGAGGATAATTCCTTTCACATGGGTGGGGATGTGCAGTTGGGGGAAGTCAGCAGGGGTTGGGCCGGCCTCGTTGCTCTCAAAGCTGGCTGTGTTAGAAATCATTCCTCTGAGCTCTTTTTCCAGAGATTCCTGTACAGGTTTTCCCAATATTATCTCACAGACCAAGGGGGTAGTAAAGGGCCCCTCTCAGAAGGCATCTCCCCTGATCCTTGTGCCAGGAGAGGAGGGGGTATCTTTTTGAAGAAAATTTGATTAGGAAGCCAAATAATATCAAGGACAGTAGGCTAAAAAACATGTCACAGGTGAGATGCTTCAGCCCGTCATTTGCAGGAGCTCGTGACTTTGTCTACAAGGCTGATGGCGGACCTCCGCAGGTAACGACGAGGAACGACTGACCAAGAAGCAGAAAAAAAGCCGACCCCCAACTGTAGGTTAAAGAAGGTAACAGGGGAGGACTGGAGATCCCCTACTTCAGGGTGGAATTGAGAAAACGAGGGGAGGTGGTCTGCAGAAGGGCTTACAGCCAGTGACAGACAGCCTGCTGAGAGAGGACCTCCCAGAACCCTGAATATCTCCCTACAACACCCCAGTCCTCCCAGCTGTCTCACAGGACACACAGGCTAGTACAGGACCTGAGGGCCATGAATCATATTGTCTGCACCCACCTCCGGTTGTTCCTCCTCCACACACTGTCCACGGCAGAATCCCGGAAGAACGTACGTGGCTGGGTGTGGTCAACTTAAGGGACGTGTCCTGGACATGTCTCCCTGAACCTGAAACTAAAGACCTCTGAGCCCTTGAGTGGAAAATCCGCTGGACTGGAAGGAAACAACAGGACCCCCGGGTGGCACTACCACAAGGTTTCACTGAGGCCCCCAATTTATTCAGCCAGCTTCTAGAAAAAGTTTTGGAAGCATTTCAACCATATACAGAAACACAGTTATTACAATATGTGGATGACTTGTTTGTCTCAGGGAGAAATAAGGGCCAGGTACCGGAAACTATTAGTCTACCCAATTTCCCCGTTTACGAGCCCTCATTCCTTCCAGATTTTTCCAAGGCATGCATGACCCAACAAAAGAACTGATCCGTGGGACCTTTGTTAGACAAGCCCTGGGCAGCCTCTTGCTCCCTACAAAACTAGCAGTGCTCCATGGGAATGTGTAACCCTAATGCTTTGTAGCATGTTTCCCGCCTTGCAAAATGTGTAATTGAGAGCTTCCCATAACTAATGTCATAATGACACTCTAAAGAATCTTGTGTTTTCTTACTGCACCAGCTACTCTGATCTCTGCAGTGGCCTCTTTCCAAAGGGGCACAGAGCCCACTCAGCTCCTGTGACCTTGATCTCCCTCCTCTTCCTCGCTCTCCTGAGAAATGGCTTCAGCCTGGAGAACAGCAGCCGGGAAGGCTGCCTGGTGTTTTGTGTATCCACTGCTTTGTTCCTCGCTCCTTATCTCAGAGTGAGCTCGGCAGGCTACTTTCAGCAGCTGAGGAATTTTTGTGTCGGTTTGGCCTTTGCCTGTCACAAGCATGGAGATTAGAGTCCAGGTGTCTGACATACACATCTGTGGTTTAATAGTTTCCTGTGACTGTTTTGTGATGTATGCAGTTATCTATGAGGTACGTACTTTAAAACATATAGTATTTTTTGTTGAAATGATACATAAACTCTGATGTAAAATTGTCTTTTGAGACTCCAGGAGAACAGCCCACATTGCTGTAAAGTCTCCGGTGGCACCGCACTTCCTAAGAAACCTTCCTCCTCTTTCTAACTTGGAGTAAGTTTCTTTGGCTCGACTGCTCCAGGACACAGATCCGGATCAGGTAACAAACAAGTCACCAAAAAGGGAAGCAGCTTGGAGGGTCCTGGCAACCAGCTTGCAGATGAAATGGCCACACAGGTTTCCCTGGAAAAAGAAATCCAACTGCTCAGTCTAATACTGAGTGGCCAAGTGTCCAGTTTGGCTACTAAGCCTGATCACTGCCCCTGGAGGAGAATAGGTACAGATACAATAGTTGGTTCCTGGCAGTTTTGATGCAAATACAACAGCTGTTTCCTGATAGTTGTGATGCAGATGTAACCATTTCCCTCGCAACTAAGTCCTGGTCACACCTGCGGCCGCCTGCCAGGGCAACCTAGAAGTGTCCTAACCCTGGTTGCCATCCCATCTCCAGGTCACTGTTAGACTCTTTGGCAGGGCACCCATCATGCAATTGCTGAGGTATGACCCAAAATTTGAACCTGGGACGCCATCAGCCCCAGAACCAGGAACCATACCATTACCCACGGCCTTACCAGAAGGGCCCCTAAACCTGTATAGGGTCTTTCTCCATTGATGGTGACTGACCCGTTCCCTCTTTGGAATGTACCTTCACTAATAAAACTTCTCTTTTCTTCACCGCTAAAAGGTTTCATCTCTTGCCTAGAGGGACAGGGGAACCTGGTGCCTTGGGGGCAAGAGAGGAAGACAGACTGACCTCACCCTGGAGATCAGACTTGCTAGCTTGATCTCGCAAACCCAAACCTGGTGGCTTGGAGTCTGATCAGTTACAGGATCTCAATCATCCCAGAACAGGTTACACCTGGGTTTGGCCTAGTAAAAAATACGGACTCAGACAATGGATGTCACTTTATTTCCGGAGTGCTGAAGGGAGCAGCGGGGAGTTTAATTATCCGTTGAGATGACCACACACCCAGCACCCACCCTCCTCAGGAAAGGTGGAAGGAAAGAATCAAACTCTTAAAGGACAAATCACAAAATTAGTCTTAGAGACTAAATTGCCGTGGACCCAGTGCCTCCCCACCACCCCCCTCAGAACCAGGACGGCTCCAAGGACGGATCTAGGGTTATCCCCTTATGAACTATTGTATGGACTCTTTTACCTGGGGAGGGCCACAGACCTGCCCACCATGGAAACCAAAGATCAATTTTTAAAAAACTAAGCACTGGCTCTGTTCTCTGTTTTACCTACCCTATGGTTAAAAGGATTGCTGGCCCAGAGGCCTCCCCTTGAATTCGCCATTCATCGCTGCGGGCCGGGGGATTTGCTGTTGATCAAAACTTGGAAGGCAGACAAACTTCAGTGGAGCTGGGAGGGCCCCAAGTGCTCCCGACCACCGAGACAGCTGCCCAGGCCACAGAAAGGGGTGAGCTCACTGCATGCCAGTGAAGTGCCAGCTGAGAAAGACTATCCCCGGAAGAGAAGTGGTAATTGGCGGGAGGCACACCCCTCGTCCAGGGAACCCCTCAAGGTCACTCTGAGAAGGGCTGGAAAAGATGTTCCACAACTACCCCTCCACAATGAAAAGACTTTGGTCCTGGGAAAAATGGATTCTTGTACTGGGAATAGTACAGACGGTAAAAGCCCAGGGCACAGACTAGTAATTAATGTGGCCCAAAATACATCTCCCCTGGTCCTCGGATTTGATGCTTGTGAGATCTTGTCATGTGGAGGCTTAAACTATCAAAGACAGCTGACAGGCTCAGATAAATAGTTATGCCCTGAAGATGACTCCAATAATTAGAACAAGAGAAAATCTGTGTTCCCTTGCCCCGGTTGGTTCAATGTGTGGTGGACAACTAGACCTGGGAGACAGAGATACGTCCCTTACCCTCCAACTCCAGGAAGGGGTTACACGAAAAGATGTACTTTTACGAGGGTGAAACCTCTTCCAGCTGTAAGGAATCCGACTGCAGCCCTTGAGCGCTGTCCTTGAATACCCCGGCCACTTTAGGTCACTGGCCACCAGTTGCTACTCGGGCACATGGGAGTGGGAGCAGACGTAATGGAAGAGGACCCCCTGGGCAGACCGATGCTAAAATCAGCCATGGCTCTGACACCTGGTCCCCAGGCCGCCCCAACTCCTCCAACCAGGACCAGTTTCTCCATCGTTTTATAACTGTTAGGGGTTCGGATTTCAAGACGTGACCCAGAATTTCTCTAAAGGTTGAATTTTATTAAAAAATGTGCCCAATAGGAAAAATACTGGTGCACCAGGGACGCACTCCAAACAGTACAGAGTGAGGAGGCGACCACGAGTTTCCTCAGCGCCCAGTATTTAAGTCACGAGATTGAAAAGCAGAGAGGGTGAACTGACCTTTACATTGATTGGTTAACTCCAGTTAATTGTAAAATGTGGTCAAGGTCTAGGGGTCACTTGCAGGGTGTCACTTGCAAGGTTGCCCCCGGGCTTGTCTTGTGACAGTGTTTTGTAAGACAAAGGTGAGATTATTTTATGGTATTTTCTGCTACTAAATTGTTTCCTAGGGCTTTACCACGCCCTTCCCCATTTCAACATAACCATCCCCAAAGAGTAGTAGTAATCAAAGGAAAAGACTGAAGACAGACTTTAGAGACTGAGACAGGGTACGGGTGGAAAGGGCGACACATTCAGAGCAAGCTGTTGACACCAGCGACTGCCCTCCCTGCGCAGTTGCTCAGCCGCGGGCACGGGCGGCGCCCTGTCCCCTCGGCTGGGACTCGGATCCAGGGGAACGCACCGCCGGCTGGCTCTGTACCGAGACGGGGACACTTGGGGGAACAGCACCTGTAAGAGCTTGCCGTTGCACTTGCCTCTGCCGCAGAAGTCAGACTGCGGAGCGGTCCCCCTCTTCTCCACAGGGAGGGTGGGCCACTCTGCCTTTCTTTCAAAGCAGGGAGCAGAATTCACAGTGCCTGCAGGAGGATTGACAACTTGTGCCCACGTCTAAAACGCCACCAGTGAGCCTAGCACTGGTAATTAATCGGCCCTCAGAGTACCCTACGAGGATATCTGGCAGTATTGTGGAAAGGGGAACCTCTGAGCTTTGCCGCTGTCCAATTGGACTGGGACGTGTGCTCTGGTCCCGCTGGCAATTCCCTTCACCCCAGTGTTCCGTCAGAGGCCCGAACATGTCAGGGGAAAAAAAAAAACTGACCCAGATAGCTCTCTGCGGACCCTTTGATCCACATGTGTACGTAGGACCCCATCAGGGTGTCTAGGACAGTACGCAGTGACTTTAAGGCTAGAATCCAATAGCTGCAGGGTTTGAGAGCACAGTCACCTGGTGGTCTGCAATTAACAAAAATGTAGGCTGGATTACCTACATCTCCTACAACCAACAGAGGTTCTTAAACTACACTAGAGATTCTTACAAGGGGTAGCCAGCCAGTTAGATGCCACCACCCACATGGCCTGGGAAAACAGAGGGGCACTGGACACGATGCTGGCAGAGAAGGGGGGAGGGTGTGCAATGTTGGGGGGAAAGCACAGACTTCGTCCCTAACAACACAGCTCCTGACGGAGCCGTCCCAAAAGCCCTACAAGGATTAGGTAATGTAGCCAACAAATTAGCAGAAAATGCTGGAGTCGGTGACCCTATCACTGATTGGCTAGAAAAATGGTTTGGTAAATGGACTGATGTGGTTGCCTCCCTCCTGACCTCTCTCATCACAGCAGAAGGAGTTTTGACAGCCCTTGGACGCTGTGTTGCACCTCCTGTCCCAGGGCTGGCTCAGAGACTAACGGAAACAGCCTTCTGTAAGCACGGCCCCGTGACACACTCAGAAACCAGCTTACCACCGTTAGAGACCCACATGAATGACTCTCTAGGAGGAAGAAAGGGAACAGACACTAAAAAGGTCTGAAAAATGTTAGTGAAGGTGAGCCCAGCAAGTAGAAAAAGGGGGGAACCTATGAGAGAGAAAATTCCGAATGTTGCATCTTCAGAGCAAATGCCGAGATAAGAAGTTACTAGCTAACCTAAAAGAAGGGGTGAACCAGTCAGGGAAAAACCTGTCTGGGAAACAGGAGCTCGAACCTCAAAAGAGAACATTAAGACCTAGGCAACATCCAGGAGAGACAGTTCCCCCCTTAGTACCCAGCCAGTGAGGAACTGAGGGAAGGGACCCCCCAGTTAGGACATAAAAGGAGCTTGTGAGAAACTGTTTGGCTTGCCCCTTGGTCTGACCTCCTTCGAGGGCTTGGGCACTGTCATGGTTTGAATTGTGTCCCCCCAAAAATATGTGCAGCCAAGTGGCAGGGATATGGTTCCCAGTATCTTGGGACTGTCCTCCATTGTGTGGTTTCCCTAAACCGTATGTTAAAGGATTAGGGTGGGGCTGTGAATTCCTGCATAGAATTACTTCTCTGCTCTGCTGTAGGGGGAATCTCCCTGGGGTATGGCTTGCCCCACCCTTAATGTTTTCAGCTTGCAAGTAATAAAAGGAAAAAGAAATAAAGGACAATTTGGGAGCCTCCATACCATCAAGAGAGCTGCACTGGGAGTGGAGCACGTCTTTCAGACCTTTCTTGTGCCGGGAAGCTCCCTGGACAAAGACTGATGCAATACCGGACTTTCCTCCAGAGCTGACAAGGGGAAAGCCTTCCTCTGGAGTGGTCACCCTGAATATGGACTTGTAGCCTACCGGACTGTGTTAAGAATAAACCTTCCTTTGTTAAAGCCATCCACTCTGTGGTATTTCTGTTAGAGCAGCCCTAGCTGACTAAAACAGGCACTGATACTGCAAAATTGTTCAATAAAACCTCACACTCGCTAAGTTGGACTTCTTGAGCCTTCGTTGCAAAAAGACTCTGGTAACTACGTATCGGTGACCCCGAAGGGACAAGGAAGCCTGCCTCGGTCGTCAAGTTAGGGTCCTAGCCGTGGGTTTATGCCAGCCAGTTGGGAAGAGGGACCGAAGCAGTGTCCACGGTGCCCGCAACATTCCTCACAGTGACCTACCAGGCCACTGGTAGGTCATGGCTTCAAGTATGCTGGTAAATTTTGCATCAACCAAGTGTAAGAGAAATAAAATACTTTACACGTACCTTTATTCAAGCTCTGACCATCATCCGCTGCGGAGTCGCAAGTTTCTGACACATCCCTTCAGTCTTTTGAAGAATGTCTTTTAACATCTTTAGGGCACATTTGCTGGTAATGGATTCCTTTTTATTTCTTTGGAGGGGCCAGGGTGGGGGCCAAGAGCCGAGCAGGGCTGCAGCACTGTCCGTCGGCAGAGGGTGGCCGGGCGCCGGACAAGGGCGCAGGTCCGGTCCCCGAGGCCCCTGGCCCACCCCTAGAGAAGGCTGTCTCACCCGGGGTGGTTTCCCACGACCCGGAGTGCCTGCACCCCCACGGCGACGCTCGGATCCCCCAGGGCCCCCGTGCGCACGCCTCCCCCGCACCCCGGGACTGCACGCCCTGAGCTTGTCGCTGAGCCTCTTTCCTCGGGTTCCTGCCACTGACTTGGGGACTCCGTGGACACGGGGACGCCTTCTCCCCCGACCCTCCCAGGACCCGCGGACACTGGGGCGGCCCCTCCCCCAAACCTTCCCAGGACCAGCGGGCACCGGTGCGCCCCCGCCCTCCCCCGCCCTCCAGGACCCACAGCCCCCGGGGTTCTCCTCCCTCGTAGGGACCCCGCCCGGCCGAGCCGACCGGCGCTAGGACCCCGCAGACGCCGCCGCGCTGCGAGCCCGAGGAGCGCAGGGAGCCCCCCGCAGGACCGCTGGTCCCCCCGCAGGACCGCTGGTCCCCCGCAGGAGCGCTGGTCCCCCGGGAGGAGAGCCGCCCCTCCCGGTGAGAGGGCCCCCCCGCCGTGAAGGGCCTCCCCGCCGCGGGACCCCGCGTCCGTCTGGCACATGGCTTCCCTTTTCAGGAACAGAACCCATCGCTGTGCAGCGGTGTCCGCGTCACAGCGACCCCAGGTCCGAGAGGACGCTGAGCTGCGCGGGGTTTTTCTGGGCGGTCATCTCAGAGGAGGCAGATTTTCAGGTCCGTCCTCCGCTCAGCGGCGGGCGGGCGGCGACTCCCGCCGTTCCACGGGGGCCGACGACGTGCGCCACCCAGCGTCTCCAGGAGCCGAAATCCGCGCCACCACAGCGGGCGTCTGGAGAACGAGGCTGTCCCTGCTAGCGGCCTTGGTGGGTTCCAGTTCCTAGCGACCCTCCGTGTAACGGGACACACGCCGCCCCTGCGCCATCCCCACCGTCCTAGCTGTGTTCCCGCCTGCTGTCGCAGCCACTGCGTCGTCTTGATGGCTTTCCTCTTGGTCGATGATCCTCTGCTTGACCACGCAGGATGTCCTCCTCCAGGGGCTGATTCCTCCAGAGGCATGTCCGAAGCAGGAGACTCCCCCTCACCGGCCTAGCTACCAGGAGAAACATCCTGGCTGCATTTCTTCCCAGCGGATGGGTTTGTCTGTGCTTGTCCTTCTTGTGGCCCACCAATGCTGAAGGCTCTTCAGCATCCCGGTGCTTCAAAGGCGTTAATCCGCCTTCCGCCTTCTCTGTTCCTGCTCCAGCTTTCACAGGCATCTGCGGAGAAGACACTGGGACCTGCATCAGGCGCAGCTCAATCCTTCAAGTGACATCATAGCTTTTCCAAACTTTAAAGGGGTCTCTTGCAGCAGATTTGCCCAGCACAGTTCCTCCTTTGCTTCCATGAGTGTTGAGGTGACATCCTCAACCACTTCAGTCTTCGTTTGTCTTTATGTTGCTTGTTGATTTAGCTGTGAGACTTTAGTTTTTAGTGTTGAGTAATTCACACTGTAGGACTTGCTATTCATCACCGAGTGAAGTCCCCTTTACCTTCAGCAAGCAAGGTTGCGTTGTCTGCCTGTCACAGGTTGTTAATGAGTCTCCCACCGATCCTGACGCCAGTTGTTCTTCATTTAATCCAGCTTCTTGGACGTTTTCTCAGCACACAGACTGAATAAGCGTGGTCAAAGGATACAAGCCTGACACACACCTTTCCTGACTTTTAAACCACACACTGTCCTGTTGTTCTGTTCAAGTGAGTGCCCCTTGGTTGATATGCAGGGCTCCTTGTGAGCACCACTGAGTATCCTGGTCACACAGTGTGATCCATAACTGGTTGTGATCAGTCACATGCCTTTCCACAGTCAGTAAAACACAGGCAAACAGCTCTCTGGCATTCTGTGCTTTGGCCAGCATCCGTGTGTCATCAGTAGTGATGTCCCACATTCGATATCCTCTTCTGCACGTGGCTGGCATTTCTGGCAGTTCCCTGCCAATGTACTGCTCCAATCACTTTTAAATGATCTTCAGCAAAATATTACTTGTGTATGACATTAATTACACTGTTTGATAATTTCCCTATTCTGTTGGACCACCCGTGGAATGGGGATCGATATGGATCTCTTCCAGTGGACTGACTGGGTAGCTGTCCTCTGGATGCGTTGGCACAGCTCCCTCAGTCAGCCCCTGCAGCCCTGCATCCATCTGTGGAGACGTCTCAGTGGATGTTCCCTCACATCCTGGAGCCCAGTTTCTCACTGGTGTCCTCAGAGCACCTGCGACTTCCTCCTTCAGTATCCCTGGTCCTTGATGAGACCCACCCCCTGAGATGGCTGAACAGCGACCAGTTCTTTTTGATGCAGTGACGCTGTGGATTCCTTGCATTTTCTTTGGATGCTTTCTGTGTCACTCCATGTTTTCCCAGGCTTGAATTTTTTCTCCAGTTCTTTCAGCTTGCGAAATGCCAAGTGTGTTCTTCTCTTTGGGTTTTCTATGTCCAGGTGTCGATACATGTTATTATAACACTTTGCTTTGCCTTCTCGAGCCATCATTTGAAATCTGTTCAGGTTTTTTGCTTCATGATTTCTTCTGCTTGCTTTCAGCAGCAAGACTGAGTCTCTTCTGATGCTCATTTTGGCCTTTCCTCCCAGTTCTTTCAATGACCTTGTGCTTTCTTCACGTGTGGTGTCCTTATGTCACTCCACAACCTGTTAGGTCTTCAGTTACTAGAGTTTGTCATGCATTCAATTGTGTATCCCCCAAAATGTGTGTAGCCACTTGGCTAGGCCATGATGCCTGTACGATGTGATGTTCCCCCAAGCTGTAAACCCCACCTCTGCGATGTTAGTGAGGGACAGCATGCTACGAGTTGGGGGGCAAGACTCAATGTGTGAAATCTTCTGGTGCCTTGAGGCAATCTCTTGGGATATGAAGGATACTCCGAAGCAGATATTTGGGGACCTCCTACCACCAAGGAGCAGTGCCTGGAGCAGAGCCCATCCTTTGGAAAGGACCTAGGGGAAGACTGATGACAAGAACCTTCCTCCAGAGCCAAGGGAGAAAGCCTGCCCCTGGAGCTGATTCCTTGAATTTGGACTTGCAGCCTACTGGAGTGTATCGGAATAAGTTTCTCTTTGTTAAAGCCATCCACCTGTGGTATTTCTGTTAGAACAGCACTGGATGACTAAGGCAGTGTCCAGCTTATCAAATCTATCCTTGAGATGACCTCAAAATTTACACAAGATCCTCTCAGGGTCCCATTTTGGCTCTCGTGGACTTCTTCCTTTCTCTGCCATGTGCACTTACGTGTGAGCAATTGGTCCTTTGCACTGTCAGCCCCTGGCGATGAAGACCGGCAAGACTGAATTCCCCACTAGTCTGTTTCCCCAAATGTAGTTGACTCAATTCCTGTGTGTCCCATCCGCTGAGATCCGTGTGTGTAGTCAACCATTCATGTTGTTGAAATAAGATACTTGCAGTGATAAAGTCATTGGTCTTGCAAAATTCTATCATGCCGTCTCTGGCGTTGTTTCCGTCACCAAGGCTGTATTTTCCCACTACTGATCCTTCTTTGTTTCCAGCTTTGGCAATCCAGCCACCAACAATTATCAATGCATGATGATTGAACGCTTGATCAATTTCACACTGCAGAAACCCAAAGCCAAACCCAATGCCGTCAAGTCGATTCTGACGCATAGGGACCCAATAGGACAGAGCAGACTTGCCGCATAGAGTTTCCCAGGAATACCTGGTGAGTTTGAACTGCCAAACTTTGATTAGGACCTGACGCACTCAACCACTGTGCCACCAGGGTTTCAGCGGCGGGGGTTGGTGACCGTCTTTCGTCACCTTTGGCCTCAGTGGTCTGGACGTGATTTAGAGTAGCAGTGGTCGTCGCTGGTTTTCCTTGTCGACGTGCAGATGGGACGCTGTCACTGTCATACATCAGGACAGACCCTGAAATGTTCTTTTTGATGATGAATTCAACACTATTTCTTTTCAGTTTGTCATTCTTGGGCATGCTTTGTCATGACACTCTTTGTCACGCTTCCATGACATACGATTCTCTGATTTGAAATAGTTGGACCTGTGCATTTCACATGTACCAAGTACTGAGGCCAAAGATGAAGAAGTCTTTTTACCAACTTCTGCAACCTGAAACTGATCACATGCAAGCTTAGGCTGAAGCTGAAAACAAGACAAATCCATGAGAGCCAAAGTGCGACCTTGAGTTTGTCTTGTCTGAATTTACAGAGCATCTCAAAAATAGATTTCATTCTTTGAACACTAATGACTGAAGACAAGCTGTGGGATGTCATAAAGCACAGCATACATGAAGAAAGCAAAAAGTCATTGTTTTAAACATCCAGTGCTGCTCTAACAGAAATACTCCAAGTGGATGTCTTTAGCAAACAAAAGTTTACTCTTACACAGTCCGAGAGGCCACAAGTCTGAATTCAGGGTGTCCGCTCCAGGGGAAAGTGTTCCTGCTGTTAACTCTGGAGGAAGGTCCTTCTGTTGCATCAGTCTTTGCTCAGGAAGCATCTTGGTGCAGGAACCTCAGGTCTGAAGGGTGCACTCCTCCCTTGGTGCTGCTTTCTTGATGGTGTGTTGTTCCCAACTCTCTGCTTGCTTCCCTTTCCTTTTATCTCTCATAGGATGAAAGGATAAAAGAGGGTGCAGGCCACACTGCAGGGAAACTCCCTTTACAGTGGAGCAGAGAGGGCAACTTAAGAAGGGAGTTACAGCCCTTCCCTAATTCTCTTTAACATACAGAATAGGAAAACCACAAAACGGAGGACAGTCATAAAATACAGGGAACCGTGGCCCAGCCAAGTGGCCCCACACATTTCTGGGAGGACACAGTTCAATCTATGACAATCATTTAAAAGACAGGAAAGAGAGAGGAGACCCAAACGATGTCAGAAGAGATTCTGAAACTTGCTGCTGAGTACAGAGCAGCTGGCATGGATGAAAGAAGTACTGAATTACAGAGATGACCAGAAGATTTCAAAGAGCAGCTCAAGAAAATAAAATATAATGAAATGCACAAAGGCCTGGAGTTAGGAACCCAAAACAAAAGAACACACTTGGCATTTCACCAGCTGAAAGATCTGAAAGAAGAATTTAAGCCTTGAGTTGCAATTCTGAAGGCTACAGGGCAAAGTATTGAACGATGCAGGAATCATTCTAAGAAGATTATGATGTACTCATACTCACGTTACCACAAAGAGTTGTTGACGTTCACCCTTTAAGGAGGTAGCCCACAGTCAAGAAAAGACGGTGCTGACTGAAGACATCCAAGTTTCATGGAAGCCACTGATGAAAAACAAGGCTCCAAGAATTGATCAAATACCAAGTGAGATGTTTCAGTAAACGGAGGCACTCACTTGTCCACGCCAAGAAATTCAGAAGCCAGCTACCTGGCCAACCAACTGGAAGAGATCCTATGTGTGCCCATTCCAAAGAAAGGTGATCCAACAGAATGTTGGGAGCACACAGAGGTCACTTTAAGAACTAAGGCATACCTGACCCAACCCGTGAGGTTTTCAGTCACCTCACACGGCTCTGTAAGCGGTGCAATGAACAAAGAAGACTGAAGAAGACTTGATGCCTTTGAACTGTGTGGTAGAGGAATATGGACCACAGCACGGACCGGCAAAGAATGACTCATATTTTCTTAGAAGAAGTATAATTGGAATGTTTCTTAGAAGCAAGGATGAGGAGACTGTATCTTGCATACTGTAGACAAGTTATCAGGAGGGATCTGTCCCTGGAGAAAGACATCATGCTTGGTAATACAGATGGACAGCAAAACCCAGGAAGACCCTCCACAAGACGGATTGACACAGTCACTGACTACAACAGTGGGCTGCAGCATGACAAGGATCGTGAGACTGGAGCAGGGACAGGCAGGGTTTCCTTCTGTTTCACACAGGGTGACTCACTGGGATCAGAGCCAGCTTGTCAGCACCGCGTGACAGAAACGACAACAACAGCACGGATCCAGCCCAACACGAGACACGCTTACACAGCCTAACACGAGACACGCTTACACAGCCTAACACGAGACACGCTTACACAGCCCAACACGAGACATGCTTACACGGCCCAACGCGAGACACGCTGACTCAGTGCTGGCAAAGTGCAAGACGTTATTTTCAGAAAGCAAACAGAAAAAAGGAACAGATTCTCCAAGGGGAAAGTCTTGTCCTGCCCAGGTCACCTGGGTCACTTCTTATGTTGCTGGACTGGTGTGTCCGGGTTGAGGTTAGACGCTGCATTGACATCACTGCCGCATCCGGCCACCACCGCCCTGCCGAGGCTGCGGCTCTGCCATGGGGCCGTGCCAGGCCTGGCTTCCCCACTCGGGGGAGCCCTGCCTGTGATCTCCTGAGCCTCCGCTGCTGGTTCCCGCCAGGCTACTGGGCCTGCAGAGCCCTTTTGCTATCACACTACCCGATCTTTCGGTCAGCAGCCAGCTCTCCATCTGTTGCACCACCAGGACCCCTTCCAGGACGCTGTGGTGGTGGCTGTTGTCACCAGGTATGGCTGAGTCACCTCCAGTACATAGCAACCTTGTGCCCAACAGAACCAAACCCTTCCCGTCTGGCACCACCGTCCCGACTGCGGTGACGCTTCAGCCCATGGTGGCAGTGGCTGTCTCAGCCCACCTTGTTGAGGGTCATTCTCTTTGCCGGCCCTCTACTTTCCCAAACACAGTGTTCTTCTGCAGGGACTAATCCGTCCTGACAACATGTCCAAAGTGCATAAGATGTAGTCTCACCATCGTTACTTCTAAGGAGCACCCTGGTTGTATTTCTTCCGTGACAGACTGTTCATTCTTTTGGCAGTCTGTGCTATATTTAATATTCTTCTCCAACACCACAATTCAAAGATGTTAATTACTCTTGTCTTCCTTGTCCATTGTCCAGCTTTCACATGCATAGATTATGATTCAAATACCATGGCTTGAGTCAGGCGCACCTGAGTCTTCAAGGTCACATCTTTGCTTTTCAACATTTTAAAAAAGGTCTTCTGCAGCAGATATGGCCAGTGTGACAGATTGGTGATACAAACATTGCCAGAGATTGCATGACAAACTTTTGCAAGACTGATGTCCATCTTCTTTGCGGATACCATTTTCACCAACATAAACGGTGACTATACACGTGGACACTGGAAGATGGGATACACAGGAACCACCTTGGCTACATCTGCAGAAAGAGATGACGGGAAAGGTCCACATCAGCAGTCAGAGCAAGAGGAGGTGCTGACTACAGCAGAGACTGTAACTGCTCAGATGCCGAGTTCAAGTTGGACCTGAAGAAAATTAGAACAAGTCCATGAGAACTAAAGTATGACCTTGAGTGTATCCCACCTGAGTTTAGAGACCATCTCAAGAACAGATTTGATGCATTCAACACTAATGACCAAAGACCAGACAAGTTGTGGAATGACATCAATGACATCATCCATGAAGAAAGCAAGAGGTTGTTAAAAAGACAGGGAAGAAAGCAAAGTCCAAATTGGATGTCAGAAGAGACTCTGAAACTTGCTCTTGAATGTTGAGTATCTAAAGCAAAAGGAAGGAATGATGAAGTAAAAGAACTGAGAGTTTCAGAAGGCAACTTGGGAAGACAAAAGAAGGTACTGCAATGGCAGTTGCAAAGGGCTGAAGACGGAAAACCAGAAGCAAAGAAGACGCTCTGCATTTCTCCAGCTGAAAGAACTGAAGGAAAATTCAAACCTCAAGTTGCAACAGTGAAGGATTCTACAAGGAAAACATTAAACGACTCAGGAAGCAGCAAAAGAAGACAGACACCTGAGTCATTGGACCAGGGAGAACTGGTTGAAGTTCAGCCCTGTGAAGAGGCAGCACATGGTCAGGACCTGACGGGACTGAAGGCAGGAGCCGCAGCAGCACTGAAGGTGACAAGGAAACACGAAGGCTCCGGGGGCTGACGGCGGGTCAGCGGGGCCGTTCTGACAAGCGCGGATGCCAAACTGGAAGTGCTCACTTGTCTGGGCCAGTGCTGACTGGAAAAGATCCACATTTTTTCCTATTCCCAAGAAAGGTCACCCAACTGAACGTGGAAATTACTGAACAGTACCCTAACGTCACACGCAAGCAAAATTTTGCTAAAGATCATTCAAAAGTCACTGCAACAGCTTATCGACAGGGAAGCTCCGGAAATTCCGGCCGGATTCAGAAGATGATGCGGAACCAGGGGTATCATCGCTGATGTCAGACAGATCGTGACTGAAAGCAGAGAATGCCAGAAAGATGTTCACCTGTGTTTTATTAACTATGCAAAGACACTTGACTGTGTGGGTCATACGGAAACTACGGATAACCCTGCAGAGCATGGGGGTTCCCGAACAGCCGACTGTGCTCGTGAGGACTCTGTACAGGAGTCAAGAGGCAGCCATGGTAACACAACAAGGAGGCACTGCGCGGCTTGAAGTCAGGAAAGGTGTGCGTCCGGCTGGTATCCTCTCGTGATACCTTTTCAATCTGTACGCTGAGCAAATAATGTGAGAAACCGGACTACACGAAGGAGAACGAGGAATCAGGAGTAGAGGAAGCTGAGTTATGCAGACGACACAATCTTGATTGCTGAAAGTGAAGAGGATTTGGAACACTTACTGATGAAGATTCAAGACCACAGCCTTCAGGATGGATTGCACCTTAACACGAAGAAACAAAAACCCTCGCAACTGGGCCAGTGAGCAGCGTCACGCTAAGTGGAGAAAGGACTGAGGTTGTCCAGGATTTCATTTTACTTGGTTCCACAATCAATGGCCATGGAAGCAGGAGTCAAGAAATCAAAAGATGGAACTGATGATCACCAAGAACATCAAAGACACAAGGAAAAATGAGCCTAGGAGACAGAAAGACCCACATGATTGGGAGACTGCATCCACATGTGACCGGAAGAACCAGATGGTGCCTGGCTACCACCAGAGGCAGCCATGAAGGGAGACACAACGTAAGTCCCTGAGCTAACAGGAGATAAAACTGTGTGCAGTTCAAGAACTCTATGAAAAGACCAGAACTGAGGGTCTGGAGGGTTCCCTGGGAACATGGGTCCCCTAACCCTGCTGCTGGCCCTGACCTGAAACCAGTGCTGAAGTAACTCTTCAGACAAGAATGGACCAGACTCGGAGACACTGTGTGAGCATGTGGTGTGTGTATTTTACGGTCTGATACATTGACAGGAGGCTGTCCTGAGGGTTCCCTTCTGGATGGGAAGAGAAGAGGGTGCAGCGGAGGGCAGGTGCTGTTAGGATGATACTAGAAGAGGGAAGAGGAGGAGGGTGCTGTCACAGGGGGAGGAGAGCAGACGGAGCTGCCGACAGGCAGGCGTGCAGAATGGATTTGGACTGTGTACTTTCACTTAATCACAACAAAAATAAAAATACCAAAAGACACGTTGCACTGGTGCAAAAGACCACTTGAAAGTTTGCAGAAGTAAAGGTGTCGCCTTGACGACCATGGTGCACCGTACGCATACAAAAGTTAGCCAATGAATACCCAAAAACACCACTGCCCTCAAGTCAACTGTGACTCACAGTGACCCTATAGACAAAGTAGAACTGCCCCACTGAGTTTCCAAGGAGCACCTGGCAGATTTGAACTGCCAGCCTTTCGGATAAGGAAGAACAAAGAATTAACACCTTTGAGTTACGGTGTTGGGGAGGAATACTGACTATCCTGTGGACCGCCCAAAGAACAAACAGATTTGTTCTAGAAGTACAACCAGAGCGCTCCTTGGAAGAAAGGTGGCGAGACTTTGGACATACTTTGGACATGTTGTCAGGAGGGATCAGTCTCTGAAGAAGGACCTCACACTTGGTATGAGGCGGAGAGCCAGTGAAAAAGAGGAAGACTCTTGAGATGGATTAACACAGTGGTTGCCATGGTGGGGTCCAGCATAAACTGAGTGTGGACACGGCACAGGACTAGGTAGGGTTTCATTCTGCTGTGCGCAGGGTCTCTGTGAGTCGGAACCGACTCAACAGCCTAACAACAGCCTTGAGTTGGAAGAGAAAATACTGTTTTTTCCATGAAACCATGAGGCAGCGGGCAGTGTAACCCTGAAACCATCCAGAAGCCTTGGTGTCGCTGTCAGTGACAGTGGCCACAGACCCTGAGACGCCAAGGCCGCACAACATGGGGTATGTCAGCAGAGGGCTTCTGAGGCCTGGGGGAGGGTGGGCGTGGGGGTAGGGGGTACAGGCAGTAGGACTCAGGCAGCCACGTGTCCATAGAAAGTCAGAAGGGACAGAAAGGTGCTCAGGAGTTTGTTAGACAATCTATTTTACTAAAAACAACACGGACATCATCTTTTAGAACAGTATCTGTTCTCACGTCTCAGTTCCCTTTACTAGCCCCTAAAAAGGGGGGGGCCTCAGGGTTCAATGAGGAAAATTGCTCCACAAATACTCTGCGTAGCCCCAAGTTCCAGTCCTATGAGGGGATCTTCCTTGTTCAATGCAGGTCCCATCAGGTCCCCCAGCACGGTCAGCCCAGGGGAGGGTCCCATCAGGTCCCCCAGAACAGTCAGCCCAGGGGTGGGTCCTGTCGGGTCCTCCTATGTGGCTGTACCAGGGTAGAGTCCTCCAGGACCCCCGTGCCACTGGCCCAGGGTGGCCCTGCCTGGGTGCTGGCCTCAGGTGGAAGAAGCGGGGTAGCGGTAGTGGTCGTGGTCAGCCTCGTCCAGGGTCAGCGTCAGAGACAGGCTGGGCTTCCGCCCCAGCTCTTCGTCCTGCAGGCAGTGCCTCGGGGGCCGTGCTTTGAAGAAGTCAGAGACATAATGGACCTGGGAGAGGGCAGCATCGGACAGCCAGTGAACGGGAGTGGGGGCTGAGAGCCGGGGGAGAGCGAGCCACAAGAGCAGAGGCCATGGTGCTGGGGAGCAGACCCCAACGGGAAAGGAGTGGTATATGGGCAGGGTGGTGAGTACGGTGAGGGGCACCCACAGAAGAGGGGTACTCGGTGCCATGAGAGGCACCAGACGGCAGGGGTGGGACCCCATGGGGAAGGTTCTGGAGGGGCGGGATCACAAGCAGGACTGAGGCAGGGGCCAGACGTCTAAGGAAGAAGGGAGGCCCAGGGGAGACAGGGGCAGGGTAGAGGCTCACGGTGAGGCCAGCCACCAGGGCCCCCTGCAGGAACCCAACGAGGACGTCGCTCCAGTGGTGCTTGTGGTCAGACACGCGGGTGTAGCCAACATAGAGAGCAAAGGCCACCAGGAAGAACTGCACGGTGGGCCGGAGCAGCCGCGCCCACTTCCAGGCGAGTCGGGCCTGCACGTAGAGCTGGGGGGGCAGGGGCAGCTGTCAGCCTGGGAGACCACAGCCTGCACCCACTGCACAGACCGGGGTACTTAGGCAGGAGGGAAGAGAGGGACCTAGGGTCCTAGCTGTCATGGACACTCCAGTCAGTGCCATCCACCATCTTACCACTTACAGAGGGGGAAACTGAGGCCCAGGGACAGACAGGACTCAGCCACGAGTACCCAATAAACACACAGGAGTGCCCAGACTCACCACCAAGAAGACCATACAGTACATGCCAAATGACGAATGGCCCGAGTAGAAGGACAATCTGAGAACAGACAGGGCAGTGGGCTCAGCAGCACGGGGCACCCCTGCACAAGACGCCCGGTGCCTGGCACCCATAGACTCCTGTCACTGAACAGACCGTCCCAGACCGAGGCGCACTGGCTCTGACCACCTCACCAGCACCCACATGGAGGCCTCAGCCCAGAACCCAGGCCAATAACTGTGGTGGCCCCAAAAGAGCAGAGACCGCAGCAGGACCCAGCAGGGTCAGAGAGCCACGTCTCACCTTTGTTTTCCCATAAATCAAAGTGTTTCATTATTATTATTTTTTTTAAAAGGGTGTCAACGGAGGTCAGAGAAAGTAGCCGAGTCGGGGACCCCAAGTCCTACCCCCACGAAAGTAACCGAGGTGGTCAGCACCAACACCGGCCGGGCCCCACACCCACCTGGCTTCCGTGACGTCGGCTGGATCTCCCCGGCACACCTTCTCCAGCTGGACATAGGCTGAGCAGTTGACCAGGCTCCAGTCGGGGTCACATACAGCCAGGAAGTTGGGGCGTAGGCGGCCAATCGTGTACTTAGCCAGGTCTGTCAGGGACTGGCTGATGGCAGCCCCGAACAGGAAGGTCCCCAGCACCTTGTACACAGCAGCCACGTAGTTGTTGAAGGCAGAGCGGGAATAGAGGCGGTCGGTGTGCACCAGGTAGGCCTCCCCGGCTGAGACCTGCAGGGCCACGGGGCTTGGCTGGAGGCTGCGGAGACTCTCTGGTGGCAAGGCCAGGGCTCCTCCCCTGCCCCTGTCCAGGCTAATGTACCCCTCCCCTCTTACTAGGACAGCGGTGGCCGTGATGGTGAACCCGGCCATGAGCCCATGGCTGATGGTGTCTGGGCGGTGTGGGTAGCGGATGGTGTCATCTCCACAGTAGAATCCTCGCTTGTAGGGGGCGTTCACCAGAGTCAGGACAGCGAAGGGCAGGGAGGCTGCGGGCGCAGAGGGGCGGGCTGGGTCCCTCAGCCCCGGGCCCCAGGCTCTCAGCCTCCCTCCTGCCTGCCACGCACCCACCAGCATCACAAGAACACCTCCTGGCAAACGGGGGACTGCTTCCCAGGGCTACCAGACCAATGACACATCCTTCCCAGCTTTTCTCTGGCCCGTACCCCACATCACCAGCCCCCTGACTCACACCCTTCTGGTCCTCCAATACACTATGCAAGCATGCCCAAGACCTTTGCACGCCCCTTTCTCTGCACCCCTAAATCTGTGACTAAGTCAACTTTTCTATCTGCACCCCTCATTCGGTCCCACCCCAGCGGCACCCTGGTGGTCAGGTTCCTAGGCCATCCCCCTTCGTGGTGTCTCCCCAACTCCATACCTGCCTGTGTGGTCCCCAATCACTGTGGCATCCCAGACCCTGCCCGCCCACAGGTGTGGTGCAGTGGTTAAGTCCACCGACGTAAAGGTCATGCCTGCAGTTCAGACCTGCCAGGCACTCCTTGGAAACCCTGTGGGGTGCTTCTACTCTGTCCTATAGGGTCACTACCAGTCAGAATCGACTCAATGGCAGTGGCACTTGGCCCTCCCACACCAGGAAACCCTGGTGACATACTGTTTAGGCACTCTGTCTGCTAACCATAAGGTTGGCAGTTAGAACCTGCCAGGCACTCCTTGGAAGCTCTGCAGGGCAGCTCTTTTCTGTCCTGTGGGGTTGCTGTGACGCTGGGGGTCACCCCAGCACTGCTGAGGGGTCGGTGGGCTGAACCCACCAGACGCTCCAAGGCACAAACATGTGGCCCCTAGGGAGCCCCCTGGAGGTCTCACCGCGTGCCACTGGGTGGTGGCTCTTTCCCTAGCCCTTGGCACCTTGTCTCCTCACAGAAGCAGCGGCTGCAGGTACCGCCCACAGCCACCGGGCAGCATTCCAACTGGGCACCCCAACACCTATCTGCAGGCCCTGGGCCTAGGCTCCCTGTGGCCACCCCTTCCATATCACAAGTTGGTTGGGGAACCCGCTGGATTATCTGCACCTGGCACATGGCGCCCACACAGTGAGCGCGGCATAAACCCTGGAGTAAAGGACTCAGATCACAGCGGTCCCCAGGGCATCGAGGTGAGGGCTGTAGCCCACGGATCCCAGCGGGGACCCGGGAGGACGCTGCACAAGCCAGCAGACCGGCCGACCTTCCCCCTCCTCCAGCCCGGGGGATCCCCGTCTGCCGGGACGGAGTGGCGAATTAGGCCCGCGGGCCCCACCCCCAACGGGCTAAATTCCCCGGCCACCGTCCTCAGCAGCCCGGGGCAAACACTTGGCCTTTGTTCCCGGCCCAGAGGGAGGAGCCGTGAGGGGGACGCCGGCTGGCCGCCCCCTCCCCCAGCCTGGCCAGCAAACCTGCCCGACAGGTTTGGGCTGAGGTGGCCCGAAGCGCTGGTTCTTCCGGGCCCGTCTCCCCCAACCCTTCACGCCCCCAGGCCAGATGGAGTCGGCAGCCGGATCCCCCACCCGCCGGGGTGCAGAATCTCGGGGACGCGGCGTGTGTCCCGGGATGCTGATCCGAGTGCCTGTCTCCCGGGGACGGCGGGGTCCTCGCGGCCCTCGCGGGGCTGACCTGCGGCCGCGCCCCGCACCCTCCGGCCCGTCACCCCTCCGCCTGCGCCCTGGCCACCGCCCTCGTGAATCACCCGGAGCTGAGCGGGACAGGAGGCGCCAGCAGCTCTCGGTGACAACTTCCTGCTGTCGCGGCGTGGGATGGCGACCCTGCGTTCCGGGCCCGTTACGACCCCGTCGAGGGTCGCGAGGGGACACTGAGGCCCGGAAGGGCCCACCGCTCCTCCCGCGCCCGCGCTGCACACCTCCGCGCCGGGGCGGGCCGGCCCGGGAGGGGTCCCTCCATCCGGGTCCCGCGACTCTTACCGACCAGGACGCACAGCACGTCGAGCAGCACAAAGACCCACCTCCGCCGCATGCCGCCCGCCCGGCTGCGCCCGCGCCCCCGGACCCGCGCCCGGTGGCGTCCCTGCTCGCCCCGCTCGCCGCGGGTCACATGGGCGCTGCGCGGGGCTCAGTCGCCTAGGGGAGGGGACCCTGGGGCGGGGCGCCCGGGGGGCGGGGCGGACTCTGCCCGCACCCGGCCCCGAGGGAGCGGGAAGAAAGGGGTGGCGCGGCGTCAGGGGTGGCACTAGGGTCCCCGATCTGCCCGGATCCCCGGACTGGAGATGTGGGGAGGGACTGGCGCCCAACATCGCTGAAAGGGGTTGTCGGTGTCCCCTGCCCTCAGGGCTCAGTGGCAGCGGCTCCAAGGTTTTCAACGACGCGCCCAGGTTTGGGCGGGCCGAGTCCCACGGGGGCGGTGACAGTGAGTGAATAGAGTGACCGAGTGAAGAAACGGGAGCGGGCAGACCTGGGGGAGGCGCTGGGGGGCAGCACCTGCCTGCTTTCCTCACTCGGAGCCTCGGCTTCCTCTCTGGGAAGCCAGGACTCTGCTGGGCGCTGGAACATCCGAAATTCACAAGGGCCCAAAGCGCTTGGGCTGTCATGGCCTCCTTGCTGGGGTTCTTGCTCTCCTAACAATCTTCGGCGTCCTGGCGCCTCCTGCGATCGCTGCGTTTAGGAAGCCGGTGGTGTCCGACTGCACCCTCGGAGAGGCTGTGGGCTGGGTATCAACTTACCATCCCCGTTTTACAGAAGAGCAAACTGAGGCTCCAGGGCTGGGCGATCACTGACGCAGGAGCGGCGGCAAGGGCGGCGCCGAGACCCTGGCGCCTTTGGGGCTCTGAACCCGGGAAGCGGCCCTTAACGCCGCGTTCTCAAGGTCAGGCGCAGAGAAGGAGGAGGCACCCTGGGCTCTGACCACGCTGAGCGCCTCCCCCAGCCGTGCGACCCCAGTGGGAGGTATGGGGACCATAGCCCCGGCCAACGTCTGGGTCCTAGGAAGTGAACTAAAGCCCCCCACCTTGCTTCCTGGGGAGATGTTTCCGGGAGGGGGTCTTGTGGGAAAGCTCTGAGGGGAGGGGTGAGCAGACCAACCCTGGTGATGCTGACGTGGGGGTGGTAGATAGCTGACCCCCCCATAGCTCTGCCATCAGACACAGGGAGGTTGGGGGCATCTCTGGGCCAAGGCCTCCTGTGTCCCCAGCAACAGCCCTTAAGCACCTACACAGTCCACCTCAGGCCCTGGAAGGGGCTCCTGGTTGTGGGCTTTCCATCTGTGTCACCAGCCCGGGGCCCTCCTTTCAGACCCCATACCTAGAGCTGGGGGGACATCTCAGACGTCCTGAGATCCTTCACAGAATTGGTTTTCTTGTCTCTGTTCCGGGGCACCCCACCTCCCTGCACCCCTCCCCCCAGGTAGGCAAGGGCTCCGCCCATCAGCTCCTCCTGCTCTCAGAGGACCTGGGGACAGGCGGTGGGACTGCCTGCTGTCACAGGTGTGCAGGAAACTCTGGAGGTGCCGTGCAAAGTGCTCAGCTGTGACCCAGGTTGTCGGTTTTAGCCCACCAGCCACCCCCCAGGAGAAAGATGGGGCGGTCTACTTCTGTATTTACAGTCCTGTCGGGCACTTCTGCTCGGTCCTTTAGGGCAGATTTCAGCCTGTCGGGACTGATACTCTTAATTAAAACAGCCCTCCCTTGGTGTCTCACCATGGCGGGCTGTGGGGTCTACACCGGTGGGCTGTGGGGTGCGGGTGACGCAGGGGCGACGCGGTGGGTGGACCTGAACTGGGAGGGACACAACTGGTCCTCCTCTCCCCTCCCCGGTCAGGATTAAGGTGAGTCTAAAATACCGGGGGATCAGGATTAAAAAACCTGCAGGCCAGCAGGATCAGTGCTGGGATTGGGGTCAACATACCTCCCACCTTACAAGGAGATGTCCCCGTGGGTGTGTTCAGGCCCAGGCCGCAGGGGGTCAGTGGCTGCTGGGGGGCCGAGGTGGGGTGTTGGGCAGTGTGAAGCCAGGGAGCGCACAGTAGGGCGCACCCCAGACTGGGAGGGCCTGTAACAGCAATCTGTCCCAGGACACCGCCCGGGTGAGGAGGCCAGCAGGGTGGGCTCGACAACTCCGCCTCGGGTTGTGTGAAGCCTGCAGCCCCCTATCCATGGGTGCCCCTGGCTGCCTCCCCGAACCCCCTTGCCAGTGACCCCACAAAGGTGCACGGCGCCCTCTCCTGGCCAAGTACCACAACCCTGGTGCTGCTGCCCACCCCCCAACGGCGTTCAACGACCACTGTCTCCCAGCGTTCACTAGGCGACCTCAGCCAAAGGGCAGGGTGGCCAGATTTAGCAGGTAGCAGTACCAGGTGCCTGTTAAATCTGAATCTCAGACAAGCAACAAGTAGTTTACCGCAAACCCCCAATCCCACATGGAATGTGGTGCCATCGAGGTGGTTCCCACTCGGCAACCTTGTGTCCACCAGCCACTCCCGGGGGCCACTGCGGCATGCGAGCCCACCGCTACAGCCACCGCGCCAGTCCACCTCTGAGGTCCTCCCTCTTTCCGGCTAAGCGCCTACGAAGCGTGGGGTCCCAGGTGACCACACACGGAAGCGCAGGTCGATGCAGTCTGGTCATCTTGGCTGCTGGGGAGCGATCTGGCTGGACCGCTTCTGAGACCCCTCTGTTCAGCCTCCTGGTGCCCACGGCATACTCAGTGTTCCCACCACCACAACTCAAAGGAGTCAGTTCTTCAGTCTTGTTGTTCCTTTTCCAGCTGTCCCAAGCAGGTGGGGCAATCGAAAACATCAGGGCTGAGGTCAGGTGTGCCTTGGCCCTTGAGGTGACCTCTTTAACACTTCAAAGGCTTCGGCAGGTTCCTCCAATAATTGTAGTGTTTTGTGACCTTCACATACATAAGTAGCATGTCTGTCTTGGTTTTCTTTTCCTGTATCACAGTGATACCTGTCAGCTTATACGGAACATGTATTTTGACAACAGCACTGCTCTCTGTCATGTGACTATTCTGGGACTTGTTTCTCTAGGCTTGCACTGATGGTAGTGTGGTGGCTGGGGGCTACAAAGTCAGCAGCTCAGACCCACCAGCGCACCTCAAAACCTCAGTCCTACAGGGCTGCAAAGCCAGAAAGGGCAACGCCAGCACGTATCTGGGGGCCTACACACACACCGTCCCATTTCTTGACCACCGCTCCCACGGGCACCGTGGGTCCAGGTAAGATCCAACCTTTGGCAACTTATCTGCTCCGTTTATTGTGAACCTACGTCTATCGCTTAGCTGTGTATCTGACACTGAGGCCTCACTGGGCACCCTGAACTTGTCAGCGGTTCTCCAGCAGCGCAGACCAGCCAACCAGGCTCACAGGGGAGGGCCAGCAGTGAGCAGGCCAGCAGTGAGCAGGCCAGCAGTGGCCAGCAGCCTCCCTCCAGACACAGAGGTCTCCAGCACGGGCTTGGCCCAGGGAGGCTGAGGCTCCAGGACATGGCTGGCTGGGACGCTGACCACCTCATCATCACAGTGCCCTTCCTCACCTCTTACGGTGTATTTTGCTTTCGAGTCTATTTATCAGGGTAACATTGCCCCTCCTGCTCCTTTTGGGTTGTTCACCTTGTATTTTTCCACCTCCTGGATTTTATTTCATGAGGTCTTGACAATCAGGTTCACAAACTCATCCTAGAAAAAGCTCTGCATACCTCACTGCAGAGTCTCACTACCCACTATCCAAGTCCTCTTGGGAAAGCTCTACAAAGACACCAGTGCCCAGGCCACCCTTCAAAGCAGTTGTGAAATTTTTTCTGTAATGGCCATCAGAGCTGTCATCCCATTACATGTCTTGAATGCCATCAAAATGTCCTTCTCAGGCAAGGACGAAAGTCACTGGGGGCCACATTGGGTGGGTAAGGTGTTCCAGTACAGTTGTTTAGTGGCTAAAAACTCCCTCGCCAACAGGGCCGTGGGAGCCGGTGCACCGCTGCAATACAAGAGCTGTGAGTTGCTGGCAAAAAGTTCAGGTCGTTTCTGCCTAACTTTTGCACACAGCCTTTTCAGCACTTCCAAAGAGTAAACCTGGTTAACTGTCCAGTTGGTGCAACTTCATAATGAACAGTCCCTCTGACACTAAAAAAGTTGAGGGACCTTCTTTTGACTCTTGGACTGACAAACTGTTCTGATCATAAACTGGCTGACTTCCACTGTGCACATCCACACTTCATTTCTGGGTTCCACGTTTTGCCACTGTGGTAATATATCCAAAAGCATTGTCTTGCTCTCCAAAAGGTCTTGGCAAACCTTGACTCTGCCTCTGCTCCTCAGTGAGCTCCTTCGGGACCAGTTTTGCGCATGCCTTTCTCAGGTCAGGATTTTCCTGTTTCTCTATTGACGTTCACTTGTTCTGCATGCTTCTGTCAGCTGATGATGTCGAGGCAAAATCTGATGAATTTCTGCAACGTTTTCGTCAGTTCTGCTCATCATTGGCCACCCCGACCTCTCTTCATCACTGACACTCTGTCCCCTCAGAAAAACGCTGAAGCCATCTGCACACTGCTATAGTCTTTGTAGCATTATCCCCATGAACCTGGACGAACATGTCCCTGATTTCACTTCTGCTCTTGCCAAGTTTAACAAGAATTTACTGTTTGTTTGTCGCTGTAACTTAAGCTCCATGATTCTGGCACTGACGCACAAAAACATGCAAGGATTGCCACTCACCAAGACACCGCCACAGGTCAACACGAACACAGCTTTGAGACAGATAGACCAAGCTGTTTGCACAGCGTGGCTGACTTAAGTACATGGTGGCGAGTTCATGAACTTGTCTGGCCTCCTGTCTGTCCAGGATGTCTCTTGTAGACAGTGTACCCCCAGAACACCAAACCCAGTGCTGCCAAGTTGATGCCAACTCACAGCAACCCAACAGGGTCTGACTGCTGACCTTGTGGTGGCCGTTTCAGCTCCCGGCCACTGTGCCACCAGGGTTTCTAGACACTGTTGACTGCCACTGTTCACTGGTGCACTGGTCACCATCAGCATAACTGTCAGGACCTGAGTTTAGTGCTGTCACCTGGATGCATTTCTGTGTGTGCTGCTGACTGTCTTCGTCGCCCATAATTTTCTGTGCTATTTTCATTTTTCATTATTGTCAGTTTTGTGTTTGCTGGGTTTTTATTTTGATGTGTAAGTCTGCAAGAGGGCACTTGGCTTTTAAGTCTGTCAGCTTCCTTTGTGACTGCCTTCAAACTCCCCTTTATTTTTCTAAGTTGAAGCTGATCTCTCGTTTTTCGATGCTGCCTCAATTCCGTCTGTCGAAGTTCTGTGACCGCTGTCACTGTTGTTGACACATGGGCCTCTCTGGGTCCCCATCTGCAGCCGTGCAGTGTTGGTTTGCATTTGTGACTTCTCTCTGGGCTGGTGAGTCGTTGGTCCAGCCCAAGCCTGACTCAGATCAGTGTCTGGTATGGTTGGTTCTCTAACCTCTGGACTCCCTTTAGTGTTTCTTGTAATCGTGTATTGGTTTTTTCAAATTCCCTTAACTCCCATCTTTGTGGAAATGACCTGATTTTGCCATCTTCTTTCAGAGAGCACTTTGCTGCATATGTAATTCCTGGGGTGTAATTCTTGTCCTTCAAGGTCTTATGTCTGTCACCACACTGCTTCCTGACCCGCATGGTTTCTGCTGTGCAGTCACAGCTCAGTCTTACCAGTTCTCGCTTGTAGGCTACTTTTCCTTCATCCCAGTGGCTCTCATGATTCTGTCTTTGCCTGTGGTTGTAGCAAGTTTGATAATGATGTCTGGATGACTTTCTTTGGGGACCTCACCCGTATGGTGTTCACTGGTTCCTGGGTACTGCCTCAGGTTTCATGGCAGGAGGGAAGTTTTCTGCTGGCAAGCCATCAGTCATTGTGCTTTTTCTGTTTTCCTCCCATTCTAGTATTTGGAGTGTTTGTAGTGTTTTTCTCTTGATGGTATCCCACATAACTCTTAGGCTTTCCTTATTCTGTAAAATTCTTTTTTTTCTTTTTCCTCAAAGAAGGTGGCATCTGGAGGTACCCACAGTCTCACCAATTCTGACTCACAATGCCCCCTTTCTGCTCTCATGACCTCCCACTGAGAAGCCTAATTCTGAAACTTGAAAACCTAGATGAAATGAGCAAATTTCTAGAAACATACTACCTATTTAAGCTAACACAAACCAAGGCAGAAAACTTAAATAAACTGGTACGAAAAGAAAAGAAAAACAAAAATCCCAACAACAGAAAGCAGCCCTGGCCCTAATGGCTTCACTAGTGAACTCTACCAAACTTTCAAAGAGTACTTACCACTAAAGGTACTTAGGAGCATAAAAAAAGAAGGAATACTCCTAAACTTCTATGAAGCCCGCATAACCCTGACACCAAAGCCATACACAGACACCACAAAAAAATTACACACCAGTTTCTCTCCTGAACACAGACAGAAAAATCTTCAACAAAATCCTAGCCAATAGAATTCAGCAGTATATAAAAACAGTAATAACACATCCTGACCAACTGGAATTCATCAGGTATGCAAAAATGGTTCAACAACAGATAACCCACCACTGTAATCTACCGCAGAAAAAAAAGATACGAAAAAAGGCATCTGTCCCAAAGTCTAACACTCATTCATGATTCAAAAAAAAACTCAGTGAAATAGGAATAGAAGAGAAATTCCTCACCATAATTCAGGGCGCTTCTGGGCCCTGGTGGTGCAGCAGTCGGCACTACATCTGTTAACCAAAAGGTCAGCAGTGCCCACTGCCAGGCGTTCCTTCGAAACTAGGGGGCAGTTCCACTCTGACCTACAAGGCGGCTCTGAGTTGGAATTCACGCAACAGAGACCGACAATTCCCCCTGAGACCAGGAACAAGACCAGAGCACCCGTTAGTAGCGCTTTTATTCCACAATGTGCTCCAGGTCCCAGCCAGAGTAATGGGATAACAGAAAGAAACAAAGGGCATCCAGAGCGGTAAGGAAGATGTAAAAGGACCCATATTCCCAGAAGACATAAACTTATACACAGAAAACCCCAAAGGACCCACAAGAAAGCCACTGCAGCTAACCAACTTCAACAAGGTAACAAGGCAGAAGACTGACATTAAAAAAATCAGTAGGCTTCCCCACACTAACAGAGAGAACTTTCAAGATGAAATCACCACATCAGTGTCATTTACAGTAGCCCCAACAAGATACTGCACTTAGGAATAAGTCTCACCAGGGACGTAAAAGGCCCATACAAGAGAAACTACTAAATACTACTGCAAGAGACCCAGACAGACTTACGAAAGTGGGAACCCACCCTGCTCGCGGACAGGCAGACAGCTCGGTGACAACGTCCGTTTCCCCTGAAGCGATCTACAGAGACAACGCCAGCCCCACCCAAATTCTAAGAGCGTTTTTAAACAGAGAAAAAAATTACAAAATTTATATAGCAAAGGCAGAAGCTCCAGAAAAGCCCTCTCAGAGAACAACAAAATCAGAGGCCTCCACCACCTCACTTTAGAACCTATCACATTGCCACAGCTGTTGAAACAGTCTGGTACTGGTACAACAGACACATGACCAACGGAATAGACTGAGAACCCAGATGCAATCCTCCCACCTAGGAGAGGCTGCTATCTGGCCAAGGCCCAAAGTCCACCCTTCAAGGGGGACAAGACAGTCTCTTTAACCAACAGGGCCGGCACAACGGTATCCGCAAAACAATGAAACAGAACCCACAGCCCACACTACACACAAATACTAACTCAAAATGGATCCAAGACCTAAATATTTAAAACCTAAACCAGTGAAAATCATGGAGGAAAAACAGGACCAGAGCTGGGCCTCAGACAAGGCGCCAACAGCATTCGCACCCTAACTAACATTCACAATCACCAAAACAGACACCGGGTAACCAGGAACGACCAAAAACCAAACACTGGAGAGGGTGAGTTTATCAGAGTTCACCAAATGAACAAACGAAAACTCACCGATGGGAGTAGTTCTCGGCTAGGACACACGTGGTACTGGTCTCATTTCTAAACTCTCTAAGACGCTCTGACACTTCAACACGTGACCCAGTTACACGATGGGCAAAGGACTTGAACAGGCACCTCACCAAAGACGCCCAGGCGGCTCATACACCTGAGAAGACGCTCACCATCAGCCACCAGGGAGACCACAGAGAAACAGCACCCAGCAGCGCAGGCTCGAGTCTGGAAAACCCAGAGTCACATACGCAGGACGCTGCCAGGACAGGGGGCTGTGTGCACGGCCAGTGAGAATGGGCGACGGCACCACCTCCCTGGCAGACGGTACGGCACTTCCTCAGAAAGCCAGGCACAGGAGCCACATCACTGCAGCAACCCCGCCCCTAGGGACACCGGAGGGAAGTCAGAGCCGTCACGCGGACAGAGGCACCCTCGTGCTCACTGCAGCAGAGCCGCGACAGTGAACGCTGGAGCCCACCGCGGTGCCCACCAGCCGCCGCACGGACACACTGTGGCACACACACAGACGCAGTGGGGCACCACACAGCAGTGAAGAATGGGGCGCCTGAGAAATCGCACCCAACGTGGGCAAAACCGATGGGCACTAGGGTGCTGAGCAAAGTCGGTCACAGAGGACGTTTGCGACCACTGTTACAAGAACTCTAGAAAAGGTATCAACACAGAAACCAGCCTTCTTTGATGGCGGCGGAGAGACAAAGGAAAGACACCCATTCAGTGGAGCAGACGAGGGTCAGCTCCACTGAGGATGGCAACTTACAACACAGGGCAAGTCAGCACAGCTGGCCCAGCACCAAAGCAGCGCAGTGTCCTGCTGTGGCGAGCTGCTGCCCCCCACGCCCCAGAGCGGAGCGCTGCGGGCCCTCGCCGTGCCCACGACCACCGCTGCACTTAGGCCCGTTGTTGCAGCCACGATGTTGATCCATCTCGTCGAGGGTTCTTTCTTGCTGACCCTCCACTCTACCAAGCATGACATCCTTCTCCAGGGACTGATGTTTCCTGACAACAGGTCCAAAGTATGTAAGACGCGGTCTTGCCATCATGGCTCCCCAACAGCCCTCTGGTGGGACTTTTTCCAGAACGGATCTGTTGGTTCTGCTGGCGGTCCACGGCACATCCACTCTTCTCCCCCAACACCACCAAAGGCATCAGCTCTGTCTCCCCTGTTCACCATGCAGCTCTCACACACACGTGATGAAACTGAAAACATCACGGCTTGGGACAGGCCCACTCCAGTCTCCACGGCAACATCCTGACTTTTCCTCAGAGATCCTCAGCAGCAGGTTTTCCCAACGCCATGCGTCTTTGGATCTGACTGCTGCTTCCACGGGCATGGACTGTGGATCCCGGAAAGGAAACCCTCGTCAGCCTCCGTCTTCTCTGTTCATCACGTTACTGACCAGTCCAGCCGAGAGGGTTTGTGTGGAGGTGGGATCCACAGGGAAGGCTGTTCCTCAGACGCACCCGAACACGCGATGGGACTCAGTAGCTAAGGCTGGGCCTGGAGACCACAGTCTCAAGGGACCCCTGTGTCAACTGACACACTCGTTTATCAAGAAAATGCCCCACACACCACGCCAGTGTCATGTGGGTCTTAGAATCTCAGAGGCACCATCTGAGGTCTATCTCCTGGCCCCACCCCACCCACAGTAACGGAGAAAGAAGGCCACAGAGCCAAAGAAAATTCGAGCCCAGGGGACTAAAGAACAAGTGACCCTGCCTCCACCCACCTGAGACGAGAACCAGAACGTGCCGGCTGCCCCTAATGACCACCTGAGCAGGGTCCCAGCTGGGGCTGGAGCCAAACAGAGACCACCACTCAGGTTCCCAGCCTGAGACTGTGGTCAGGACAATGGTCCCCGGTGCTCTGTTCTCCCAGAACCGACCCCTTGCAAACACCGTGGTGCAGAAGACAGCCTGACAACACAAGCAGACACACTTCAGGGACGTGCTCCAGACGGGCAGCTCCTGTCCACAGCAGGACAAGGAGGCCGGGAAGGGAAGGACCGGGCCAAACAGACACAGAGAATCCCGGGTGGAAAGGGTGAGCGTGCTGTCACCTTGTAGAGACTGCCACCAATGTCACCCTACCGTGTCTAAATTTCTAAATGAGTGATGGAGTTCCCACTTCTCACTTCAAGTACCACTTTTTAAAAAGCAAAAAAATAAACACAAGGCTGACACGTTTGTCAGAAACCAGGGAGGTGATGAGACAGCACCCCTGTGAAGGACTGTGGGAAAGTGTCCACAACAGACCTCACCAGAACCCCAGGGCGCTCCAGGACCACCCACACCCCACATCCCAACATCCCAGCTCCCACCAGCTCCCAGGGGGCTGCCTCTCGGAAACTGGGACACCTGTGACCTCACCCACTGGACTGTCCCCGGTCAGGCTCCTCCCCTTCTGCCACCCTGTGCCCAGGCCACAGTCATCTCCCGCTGGGGCCACTGCTCACCGAGGCAGCCTCCATCCACCCCTGGCTGTCCCTTCTGCCCCCCAGAAGTCTCCACCCGCACAGCCCGACTGCCCACTGCCTTGCCCTCGGCCACCCCAGCCCCCTCGCCCGGCCTCCATCTGGACTCCCGCCCTTCCAGATGTCCACGCAGCCATCAAGCACTTGGATACCAGCAGGCTACACCCCAGGAAGCCTGGATGGGTGCCGCCCAGCAGGGGTCAGCTAGCCTGTGGCCTAGCACCCCCGAAAGTCCCCCTTGCCCCACCCTGTCCTGGCTGCAGGAGGAATTGCTGGGCGTCAACTCAAGTTTAATAAATAAAACAGCGGGGGCTCAAGGCAATGTCGTCCCTTCACAGTGTGGTCCCTGGTGGGGGGCTGAGTCCGACTCTGGAGGAAGGGGCTCCAGCAGAGACCCCTGACGACTCTGGAGGCTGGGCGCCCACCCTGGAGCACCCCACTCCAACAGGTGAACAGAAACATAAATAAAACCGGGGGATGGGAAAGCAGGGACCAAGACCCCAGCCGTTTCGGGGGGCAGGGGGTGTCCAACAGAAACGGGGCACCAGGAAGGGGGTGGGCCCGGGGACAAGGAGCTCTGAGTCCCATTTCCCCACACCCACTGTTTGCAGGGGGCATCCCCCGACCTGGGCACTGGGGGCTGGGGAGGCGGCAGGGGTTGGGGGTAAAGTGCGGCTTTTCCTGAAGTGGGGGCGGGACAGCGAGGTATATGGCTCCAGGCCCCGCGGTTTGGCACTGAGTAGCGGCTGCCCACCCAGCCCAGGGCAGTGTGGGTGGCAGGGCCGGCTGAGGGTGCCTGCGGGGCTGCTGGTGGCAGTGGCCGTCCCCCGGGGCAGGACCGTCCCTCTGCTGGCAAAGGCCCCAGAGCAGTCTGAGGAGCAGGCTGGGTCCAGGGTCGCTACCAGGCAGCAGGGGTCCAGGGTGTGTGAGCCACAGCTCTGTCCCCTCGAGCCATCCCCAACGCGCCCTGAGGCAGAAGAGGCATCACCAGTAGCCTTCGGGGAGGGGTCGGGAAGACAGAGGCCGGCCAGGACGGAGGCCCCAGTCCAGTCCAGGAAGGTCCCAGTGGCTGCAGCAAGTGGAACCGCCAGGCGCCATGAATCAACAGGTCATCACGTTACAGCTGCAGGGGTGACACCCACGAGACTGAGGATGCCCCCTGCTCGGAGACAGGGGCTCCAGAGCCGCCCTGCTCCACCCTTCCTAGTCCCCAACCAGTCAAGAAACAACCCAAACTAAGTGACAATGGAAAAGAATGTTACGGCCGCATCTGCCTCCTTGCAGGGGTGCCCACCCTGGGCCACGGGCCAGCCCACCCTGGACACCAGAACACGCTCACAGAGGAGTGGGACACAGAGGAGGGACACTCACTGTGACATGGGCTCTGTGTGTAGCCCAGGTGCTGGGCACGCCGGGTGGGCAGCCAAGAAGGGGTTCACGTCCCCGAGGCCAATGAGTCCGAACTCTGCGACTGACAGGGCCACCTGGGCAGGGGCCATGGCCTCCGCAGGGGCCTTATCCAGACCCACGTGGCTGGAGATGAGGGGCAGCTCCTCAGTCAGGGCCCCGGGCAGGGCCAAGTCCACCGCCAGCCGGGGGTGGGGGCCAGGCTCCAGCGTGGCTGGGGGGTAGAAGGCCTGCTCAGCCAGGATGGGGGGTCGCTGGGGAGAGGGTGCAGCCAGGGGCTCCTCCAGCGGCTGGAAGGGGCAGGGCTGGAGCTTGGTGCTGGGAAGGCCACCGACGCCAGGCTCACCAAGGCTGCTCACAGCAGGGGTGGCATCAGCCACGCTCAGGGGCTCTGAAGGAGAAAAGGTTCCTAAGAGCAAGGCCACAGGCCTGGGACAGTGTGCACCGCCAGGGAAGCAACCAACATCCTCACCGGCACACAGTCCCCCAGCAGCGTGCTGCTCAGGACCCGAGTTGCTGGCAGTGGACGGAAGGGGTGGGGAAGCACGGGCACGGCCAGGGCCATCAGGATCCCCACCATCCAGGTCCTGGTCAGGGTCTCTGTTGGAGGAAGATGCCATGAGAGGCCAGACAAGTGTGTGGGGGTCCAGGGACATGGGCAGGGCAACCAGGCAAGGCGGGGCGGGGCAGGGCTGGGCAGGGGCAGCCTCCGGCACATGGGGTTGGGTCTCGGCAGGGTAACTGTGCAGAGGGTTTCGGGGCATGGAGAGGAGGCAAGGGTGCACTAGGGTCTGGGGCGCTGCACGCACGTGGTCCCCGAGGGGCCGCACTTCCTCCGGCCCAGGCGGGTCTGCTGGGTGAAGTAGTCGAATCGCTCCGACTTCTTCCACAGGTAGTAGTACTCCACGCACTCGCCCACCGACCGCGTGCGCACCTGTGCGGGGGCACGTCACCGGGCCGGCCCCCCAGCCCCTGCTCGCCGCCCTGAACCCCGCCCCCTACAAGCTCCAGCCCCCCGACCCCTGTTCACCGTCCTGGCCCCTGGGCCTTCGCCCACCTTGTTGGCCTGGATCAGGTGGAAGTTCTTCCCATGTACGCGGAAGCCATGCTCAAAGTTCCGGCGTTCCTCCTCGCTCCATGCACACAGCCCGTCTGTGGGGGCAGTGGTGGGGAGGTGAGGGGGGCCGCGGCGTGGGGGCAGTGAGGGGAGGGGAGGGGGCCACGGTGTAGGGGCAGTCAGGGAGGCCATGGGGTGACCACCCATGTCCGAAGTGGGGGCCTGCGTGGTGAGGCCCAGCGGGGAGTAGGGGGCTGGGCAGGGGGCGCAGCATGCGGGTCGGGCGGGGGCTGTGCGAGGGGAGCCGGGGGCCATGGGGCTCGGGCGGCACCCACCTCGCACCACCTTGACGTTGAAGCGCAGTCTGCGCAGAGCCTCCTCGGCGTTGAACCCGCAGCGCACCAGCTCGTACAGCGCCTGCAGGTCGGCGGGGGTCACCTCAACAGCCCAGGCAGTGAAAGGGGGGGACACACACTGGGACGCACACGTCATCTGAGGCAGTGACCACGGGGGGGTTCACACAGCCTCACACATCATCTCAAGCAGGGACCGTGGGGGGGCGGGGAATGGGGGGGGACCCTGGGGGCTCCCACGTTGTCCTGAGCAGTGACCACGGGGGTTGGGCCGGCCCGTCGGCCCCGTTTCTGCAGCCCTCCAGCCCCCACCTGCTCGCTGTCCTTCACAGCCTCCCCGTCGGGAAGCTGGGGGCTGGCCTCCTCGTCCCACCTCCGCTTCCGGGCCCGGTACAGGAACTCCTCCACCTCCTTCTCAGGCAGGATGTGGGGGTCCCAGAGCAGCTGGTCCTCATTCTCATAGACTGCAGAGGTGGTGGGGCAGGGGATGGTAACACCATGAACCTACATCCAGGCTGTGCACACTCCCCGCTGTCCCCAAATCCCCCACCTGGCCCTCCTTGAGGCCTCCACTCAGCAAGATAGCGATGCCCAGGCTGGGCTGTCACTAAGCTGACAAGAGCCCAGGCCATTGGCTTCAGGGAGGGGCACAGCACAGAGGGCCAGATGCTGGTCACAGCTGGTCCCAGAACACACCAGGCCCACTACGGGTATCATAGGCAGGTGGATGGGATGGGATGGGATCAGCTCTTAGTGCAGATGGCTACCTGGGCAGCTAGCTTCTGACTTGTTTCAGCTGCTAGACACCCTAAAACCCACCTGCCTGGGGTAAGAAGCTCAGGCCTGGGCCCCGCGGACCCACACATCTTGGGGAACAGGGTCTGGCTGAACACTCAACACCTGCCCTCCCCGCTGCCTCCTACCTGTCCAAGACACAGCTGTGGCTAGCCCACACAGGCAGAGCCTGATCCCATGTCAGTGGCTTCAGGGTGGGCATCCCCAAAACCCACCCTCCTCCACAGCCAAGGCCAGATCACAGCCCACCAGGTATGTGCTCAGCCCGCAAGAGGACAGACGTGACATCAGTGGGGAACTGGCTGTCCAGAGACACACCCAGCATCCAGAGGCAGGGGAGAAGGGGTGCTGGCACCCAGAGCTGACCCACACAGGGCCAGGTGCTGGTGCCAGCCAATGAGGACCTCAAGGCGCCTGTGGCCACGCTGTGGATACACAGACAACCGGCCAAGAAGGATGGAAAGCAGGAGTCCTTCAACGGAGAACAGAAATCTACACAAAAAATCAACTCAGCACTCCAGAACCAGAAACGCAGTGTCTGACTCTGCGAGGCCCTGGTGAAACTCGCCAGCAGGACAGACAGGACAGGACAGAATCAGTGAGACTGGAAAGGGCTCAGGGAAAGATCCCAAACTGAGCCCTAAAGAGAAACAGGTGCATCACCAAGGGGATGCAGGACACGCAGCCAATGGTCCAAGCAACTAGCTGTGTGATTGACACCCAGAGGCCACCAGGGACATCGCAGAAATGGAGGGTGCTGGCTGAAAATTCTCCCCTGGCCAGTGAAGGGCACCCTGAGAACCGCAAGCCACAGCCAGGCAGGTCACAGACAAACTGCCAGAGACTAAAGGAAGAAAACCCTTACAGACGTCTTTTTCCTGAGGCGAGGCACCAGACCGCCAAAGGCACAGTCAGTCAGACACCTGACTTTTCTACAGAAACACGAGAAACCAGAGACGATGGAAAAAAACTTGAAAAGAAAAAAACCCCACCAAGCTAGAAACCAATGCCATGAAAATCATCCCCCCAAAAGGACAGCAACATCACGGCTTTTCTGACAAGCAAGAAATGAGGACCTCGTCCCTAGCGGACAGCAGCCGCCTGCGTGGAACAAGACGTCCCGCACCACTTACTCTTCTCGCTGGGCCTGCTGGCGTGCAGGCTGCTGAGGTCAGCCTGGAACTGGGGCCCCACCATGATCTCCTGTGAAGGCAAGGCCAAGTCTGGAGCAGGGCTCGGGCCATCCTCCTGGGTGGCAGTCATGACAGGCGGGGCAGTGCTGGCCCAGGGACATCGCCCAGCAGCGCCCAGGACAGCATCCTGGGGCACTCACAGGCCACAGGACAGACCTTCTGGGCTCCTGTCTCCAGGGAGGAGACTGGTCAGCTGCGAGGCTCACGGTTCAGGCCCAGACAGCTCCTGGCCCACCTCTCTGGACCGGGCACAGCACAGAATGGGTGGTGACAGACGGGGAGGCCCCCCCATGGCCACGTACCTTCTTACACTTGTTGGCAGGCAGAGTGTCCTCCTCGGTGTCAGAGGGACCAGGAGACCCTGGCTCTTTGTCTCCGCCAGCCAGGAAGCGGGCTTTGGGGAAGCAAAGCCAGGACAGACGGCCCCAGTCAAGGTCAGACCCAGGGTCCCTTTTTACCCAGTACTGGTGGACCCCAGGGCTGTTACCACACGTGTCCCCAGCACTGGCAGACCTCAGGAATGGCAGGCCCTGTCAGGCCCCATGACGGCCGCCACCTGTGTCCCCACACCCTTTCTCAGCATAACCATCACTCGTGTCCCAAACTGGCTCCCTTCACCTGACAAGCAGCATGGCCCAGGCCCGGCCTACCCACAGCCACACACGCCCAGGAACACAGCCATTGCTGGACAGTGAGTGGTGGCCCTGTGCTCAGCCACCACAGCCGAAAGGCCACCTCCTGCTACTGTGGCTGCTGAACTGCGGGTCCCAGGAACCCCACAGGGGCACTTCCTGCTGCCAGGACAGGCCTGCCACCTCAACTGACACCTTGCTGAGGGGCAAGGGAAAGCGGGTGGGCGCTGGGACACCCCTCTGACTGTCAGCTGTAAGTCGGCCTGTCCCTTCCCAGAATGGCTCAGCTCACAGCCAGGCCCACTGGGGGACGCCACCCGCAGTTGCCCTCACAAAGCAAAGGGGGAACCCACCTCCACTCTGGCTGGGGAACAGGGCTGAGGCTGAATGTGAGGTCACAGACGGGGTGAGGTCATCGGCTGACGACTGAGTCTCTTCTTCTCCTGAAAGCAAGTCTTTCGCTATTTGTTCCTTTTAACAACAAAAAAGTAGAGAATATCTTTAGAGTGTTTCAGAAACCCCAACAACGCACCAGTAGCAGTGGTGATGACACACCTGTCGCGACCGTGCCCCCTGCGAGGCGGGTGGGGGCCTAACAGGACGCGTGAGAGGGCGACCAGGCTGTGGGCTGGGGAAGGAGGAGAGGGAGGGAGGGGCAGCAGCAGGGCCCGGGGGCCGCTGTCACCGCCGCAGCGGGCTGGGCTGGCCTTCCGCCAGGATGGGCTCTCCAGCAGTCCTGCCCCTCACCTTGTCCAGGGTCATATCCAGGAGGGGGGCGGCGGCGTCAGTGCCCTCGCTCTCCTGCTCGGAGACCGGGTCCGACGCCTCATAGCCATACAGTGCCAGCAGCTCGTCGAGGGGCATGCCACTGCTCTGCGGGGAGGGGAGTACATCAGGGGCTGCTTGGGCTGCCCACCTGCGACCACAGGTGGCAATCCGTGGCTGTCCAGTGTAGCAGCTCACCTGGAACTGCCCAGCCCAAGGACTCTGTGACAACCTGCAGGCGATGTGCAGAGGGCATGACGCCTGACCAAGACCACCCAACGCCTACCACTGCTGAGTGTGCACCTCTCCCAAGTACAGCCCAAGGATGCCTGGGTCCCCTGAGTCCTTTCCAGGGGCCCTGACACAAAACTGTGTTCCAAGAAACAGTCAGGCCTTACACCTCCCGGCGCAGTGCTGACCCGGCCCTGCCAGCCCCCAGCGCTCACCAGGACAGCCACCACCACTGCCACTCAGTTAACCAACACCAACTTCACTCCAAAAACGTCCTCAGCAAAGCCTTGAATCTCATCAGCGCCACCTTCGCCACCATGTGATGACACAGAGGTGGCCTAACGCCACTGCTGCCCACCACAGAGAGGTTCCAGCGCCTGACAGCCAGCCAGCTGGGGGGGGTCTCTGTCCGCGGGGTTTCAGATTTCACTCAGCAGCCACCCGACAAAACGACCCCTGCTGAGATCCGAGGCAGCAGAGGGTGACAGTGACACGGGTATGACAGCAACGCGAGTGATGACCCAGAGGTGGAAAAGGAAACAGGAAGAATGTGACCAGCACTGTTCAAGCCGAAAGAGCCGAACAAAGGTTCCAGCCTCAGCTGCAATGGTGGAGAATTCCACAGGGAAAACATTAAATGACTCGGCGGGCATTGAGAAAAGACAGAAGGACACATGAAGTCACGAACCGGCGTCCAGCCACGTGACAAGGCAGCATGTGGTCAGGAACCGACGGGACTGGAGGAAGAAGCCAGAGCTGCGCTGAAGGCTTTGCGCAAAAAACAAGGCTCCAGGAGCTGACGGAAGATCAACTGAGACGTCCGGACAGACAGACCCAGCACTGCCAAGTGCTCACACGTCCTCACCAAGAAATCTGGAGGACAGCCGCCTGGCTCCCTGACCAGAAGAGGTCCGTATTTGTGCCCATTCCAAAGAAAGGTAACCCAGTCGAAGATGGAAATTTCTGAGCAGTATCGCTGACATCCCACACAAGTAAAATTCTGCTCAAGATCATTCCCAAGTGACTGAAGCAGTCTACCGACAAGGGAACTGCCAGAAATTCCAGCTGGATTCAGAAGAGGATGTGGAATCAGGGATGCCACTGCTGATATCAGATGAATCTCGGCTGAAAGCAAGAATACCTGAAAGACGTTCGCTTGCATCTCACTGACTCTGCAAAGGCACGCAACAACCACGTGGGTCGTAACAAATGATGGCTGACATTGTGAAGAACTACAATTCCAGAACATGGAACCACGCTCATGTATGACTTGTACACAGACTAACACAGCTGTCCCACAACAACCAGGGACACTGCATGGCTTACAATCAAACTAGACGAAGAACCAGCATCAGAACAGGAGGACGACTGTCTCAGCGTGTGACATGCAGACGACACAGCCCTGCTTGCTGAAAGTGAAGACGACTTGAAGCACTCACTGATGAAGATCACAGATCCCAGCCTTCAGTAGGGACAGCACCCCAACGTCAAAAAACCAAAAACCCTCCCAACCAGACCAGTCAGCAACACCACGACCGACAGGAGACTGCAGTGGTCCACGGTTTCACGCTATACCCACAGTCACTGCGTGCCAGAAGCACTGCGTGGCCAGAAGCACTGCGTGGCCAACCTGCTATGAAAGGCCTCCTAAAGCATTAAAAAGCAAAGATGTCACTTGAAGACTACGGTGCACCTGATCCGAGCCACGGTGCTTTCCACCGTGTCACATGCGTGCGAAAGCTGGACCGTGGCTAGGGCAGACAGGAGAACTGACGGATTTGAGCTGTAGTGCTGGAGAAGAATGCTGAATGGACCACCAAGATCAAATACCAAACAGACTGCCAAACACTGAGTGGGCTGCCGAATACCAAATATCAAATGGGCCACCAAAGATGAAACAGATCTATCCTGGAAGGAGTACTACCACAGTAATCCTTGGAAGCAAGGACACCGACACTATGTCCCACACACTTTGAACATGTTGTCAGAAGGGACCAGTCCCTGGGGAAGCAGAGTGTCAGCGACAAAGAGGAAGACCTCCCGTGAGATGGGCTGACAAGGAGGGCCTGACGCTGGCGCCGGACCGGGCAGGGACTCGTTCAGCAGTACAGATCCAGCCCTGTGAGTCGGGGGCCACGTGACGGCACCTGATGACAGCATCAGAGGATACTGTCGGCCATCCGAGGGCCACTAGACATTGCCTCCCCTACCAGTGCCTCCAACTGTAACAACAGACTGACTCCTGGTGGAGAACAAAGCACGCCCCGTGTCGGCCTTGGCCCCTGAAACCCCGCGATGTGAAGCAGTGCCCTCCTCCCCAAAGGTGTTTGCGAGACTGCGCTTCCCATTTACGGGCGATGGGATTGTTAGGCTTGTGCTCAAAATAATTTATATGAATACATATTTTTAAAACGTCTCTGACCTCATTTTAAAGTGGTAAGTGGACAGACAAAAGCCACATCAACTCCATCTCTGAGACGCTGGACCATCTCTAAGGGTCAAAGGGAGTGGAGACCAAAACGTCGGAAAACCCCTAGGAGCCACCCGACCCACCGTCAGGAGCTCTGGGGTGGCAGAGCAGACTCAGAGTCCTGTCCCTCCTATTGTGGTCCCACCCCTGCCTGTCCCTCCCCACCACTGTCCCTGCCACGTCCCAGCTCCCAGGCAGAGATGCCTACCGGGGGAACCACAGCCTCTGAGCAGTTAGGGGACCCCTTCCAGACCCCACTCCTGACACCCGGGCCCCCGCGTACCTGTGATAGGAACCCCTTCTCCAGCTCCTCCTCGGGCTTCTCAGGCACCCCGGCGGCAGCCTCACGGCCCTCTGGGACACCGTAGTTTTGTGACAGGATTTCAGCCAGGCTGAGCTGGTGGTCGGCAGAGCCCATGGACACAGCTGCAGAGGGGCCCCCATGAGCACCCCAAGCCTGTGCTCTGCAAGGGCGGGGCCTCTGGGGATGGCTGGGGGCTGGGTGGCAAGGGGTGTCTGTGACTGACTCCAGGACCCAGTGAGCACGTGGATCGGGGAAGACACTGGGCTGCCATGGCCCACTCTCTCACCACTTCTCCATCACTGTCCCCCATCCCACCTGAACAACTGTCCTGTGCTGACAAGGAGGACCCCCAGGTCTCCTGCCAGGCTCTGAGGCTCGGCTTGCACATGTCTGTCCCGTGAGCCATGCGTCTTAGCTTAGACGTCAACAAATGAGACCCCAGCAGCCCAGGGGGAGGGGGTACCTGCTGCAGTCTGCGAGCCAGTCTCTGTGGGGCACAGGCCGTGGGACAGGCAGGTGGCCGTGCGGGGACCCTGCCTCCCCACCGAGGAGGCCTGTGGAGGAGAGGAGGGGGGCAGTCAGGCACCTGCTGGCCAGCACTGCTCCTGGGACCTCAGGGCAATAGCCCAGTGGGGCAGCAAGGAACCAGACAGCTGAGGGCTGCCGTGATGGGCGCCGCGGTGGGGTGCTGCGCCCTATTGCCGTGATGGGGCGCTGGGGTGGGGTGCTGCGCCCTACTGCCGTGATGGGGCACCGCGGTGGGCTGCTGCGCCCTACTGCCGTGATGGGGCGCCGCAGTGGGGTGCTGCGCCCTACTGCCGTGATGGGTGCCGTGGTGGGGTGCTGCACCCTACTGCCGTGATGGGTGCCGTGGTGGGGTGCTGCGCCCTACTGCCGTGATGGGGCGCCGCGGTGGGCTGCTGCGCCCTACTGCCGTGATGGGGCGCTGGGGTGGGGTGCTGCGCCCTACTGCCGTGATGGGGCACCACGGTGGGCTGCTGCGCCCTACTGCCGTGATGGGGCGCCGCGGTGGGGTGCTGCGCCCTACTGCCGTGATGGGGCGCCGCGGTGGGGTGCTGCGCCCTACTGCCGTGATGGGGCGCCGGGGTGGGGTGCTGCGCCCTACTGCCGTGATGGGGCACTGGGGTGGGGTGCTGCGCCCTACTGCCGTGATGGGGCGCCGCGGTGGGGTGCTGTGACCTACTGCCGTGATGGGGCACTGAGGTGGCACCCTGTGATGCAGTGCCGTGATGGGGTGCCATGATCAAGTGCTGGGATGGGCCAGGCAGGAGCACGTGGTGGGGGGACAGGTGCAGCCGCCTGCCTGGAGGAGCTCCTCCACTGACCCAGACGCCAGGCCGTGAGGCAGCCCACGCCACACAGAGAAGCCCTATGTCCCAGCTGTGTCCTGGGCAACCTCTGACATCAACAGGCGGCACGGGGAACATGTAGGTGAAAGGTCTTATCTGCACCCCTAGCTGGGCCACTAGGTCACAGCGCCACAGGAGGGGACCTGAGTGAGGACCGGCTGGCTGAGCCCCGTCCACCCTCAGGACCACAGACAACAATCAGGTGTTTTAAGGCACCTGAGTTTGCGGGCATTCACTGTGTAGTGCAGCAGCCTCTCCCCTATAGCACCCCAGCACCCCTGCCCAGTGCCTCACAGGTGGCCTAGCCTTCCAGGCCTCACCAGGGACTGGGCACCCCGCTGTCAGCTACCACACAGCTGTCACATGTCCGCCCACACGGGTCATCAGTCTACCCACAGGTACAGACAACAATGTCTATGTACAATACAGAGGACCCGAGAAGAAAACGCACTCCATGGGGACAGTGGCAGGAAGGCTCTGTGGCCATCTCAGGGCAGGGTCAGTCTCCCCCAGCCAAAGGCCTGGCAAGCCAGCCCGGAGAGCCCGGCCAGGGGCTGGAGCATGGGCGTGGAGCTGCATTTTGACCTCACGATGATGGAAAACCACAAAAGTTTTCTAGCAGGAGACAAGGCTGGTTCCCAGACAAACATGGCTTCCCTGAGAACACAGCATCTCCTTGGAGGGACCCAGAGTCATTTTCCTGAGACAACCAGGAAGCCACCTGCACAAGCCGAGGTTGACCACCAGGCCACGCGACTGCACCGCCCAGGCTGACCACGGGGCTATACAATCCTACTTTTACTGGTTAAAAAACAGCCCAATGTCAGCCACTTCGTAAGGTCTGACTCACATGCCCAGGCTATGAAACCCAGATCTCAGGAAGCTCTGTGGCTCTGGAAAGTTGACCATTAACGCCCATCTGAGAGGTGGGGAAACTGAGGCTCTATGATGCCTTAGGTTGCACAGACCAAGAGGTTCCCGAGGTCACTGGGAGAGGCTGGCTGTGACTAAGGGGACCCAAGATGCAAGTGGCATCACACTCAGGCATGCTGGCTGTCTAACCGGAGTCTCTGACCAGACCCTGTGCCCAAGGACCGCCGTCTGTCTGTCTGCCCACTGTGCCCTGCAGCACTGCACAGGCCCGGTGCCCGGAGCCTCAGAGACGTGCCCCCTCCTTAAGACCCCAGACAGCTCACTTACGGTCCCAGTGCCCCCTCACGTCAGATACAAGGGCACTGGACCCTGGTGGCCCAGGGAAGCCACCTGTGCCCGGGGGGTGGGAACTGGCTGGTGTGGTGGCACCGAGATGACCACACCGAGTAGAACTGCCGGACATATGCAGCGTACCCACCGACGAACGCCCAGTGACGCCTCCGAGGGTCCACGGCAGGGCCATCCCGCGGACCGGCTTGGTGTAAGCTCAACTTTTGCCTCGCAGACCCAGTGTGGGTTCCACTCTGCCAGCAGGGCTGCATTTACGGCCCCTCAGAGCTGGCTCTTTCCCTCCGTGACTTCATGCTTGCCGGGACCCCACAAACTCAGAATGCTGCAGGCCCACGCCGTGGGGGCCACCGCATCGAAATCCCAGGAGCTGGAAAACCACAACTTTCTTCGACGTGGACCCACCTGACCTACAGGCTATCTGTCGTCTGTCTTTCTCCCAAATAGTCCTGTGCACTCTCCTTGACTTCACCAGCGCGATCTGCCATCACAGCCCCAAAGCCTCAACTCTGAAAAACTGTGACTCTTGAAACACACGCTGGCTCCAAAGCCGGGCAGGGGACCCAGGCCTGCTCTGCGGATCGGCGGCTCCCCGAATTAACTTCCCGCCCTGCTGACAGCTGGTCTCATTTTGAATGGAGACCCCTGCCCCGACGCCCTGACGCCCCCAATGGTGGATCCAGATCCCAACTAGGGTCTGCGCGGCCGGCGGCTACGAGATGTCTGGCATCGCGCACAGTCGGGCACCACGTCCCCCTGGAAGCCGAGGGGGTGCCACCAGCTTGCAATCACTGCACTCCGCAAAGTTTGCAAACGCCGGCGACGGGGGCAGACTGCGCGCCGCAGGGGCCGGGGCGGAGGACTGCGGGGACGCCCGACCAGGCTCACCCGCTACAGCTCCCTCTCAGCTGCACGGGGTCCTCGGGGGGCGCCAAGGCCTCCCCCCAACCCCCCGGCCCAGCCCGCCCCAACCAGCCACCACTGCGCAAGCGCAGTGCAGCCCGCGATGTGGCACCGGGAAGGGGGGGCGGTGCGGGCCGGGGGTGGCCGCCGACGGAGCCCCGCGCCCTCGGCCCCCAGGCGGGCGCGGCGCCCCGGACCCGGCCTTGGAGCCCCCGGCGCGAGCGCCTCCTCGCCCGGGACCCCAGAAACGCGTGGGCCTGGGGCGCCGGGCCCGGGGGCGCGGGGCGGGGACCGGCCTCCCCGGCCGGCTCACTCACCTCCGCCATGGCCGTGTGTGCGCGGGAGGCGGCGGCCGCGCCGGGATCCCCGGATGCGGGGCCGCGCGCTCATTGGCTGCGGCGCGCGGGGCGGGGCCGGCGCGGCGGCGCGTAGTAGGTGCGCGGGAGCCGGGTCGGCCGGGCGGGGGTGGCGTCTCCCCTCCGGCGCCGGGCCGCGCCGCCCCCGCGTCTGGCACGTGGTCCCGTCCCTGCCCTCCCGCCCGCGGGACCTGTGGGGAAACTGAGGCCCGGGAGCGAGAGCCGGGCTGGCGGCCGAGCAACGCGGTCCCGGAGCTCTCGGCTCGCGCGCCGCGCGGGGAGCTCGGGGGGTTCCCCGGGGAACGCGCCTTGGGAAATGTGGGTGCCCCATCCAGGTGGGGGCAAGGCTGGGGCGTGCAACTCACGGCCGGTGGGCTCTAAAGCCGAGTAATTTTTTTTTTTTTTTTAATTTGTTCATCTTCATGGGAAGCAGGCGTGTGTCTCCGTCCCTGGTGGCGCAAACCGTTCAGCATCCGACTACTACAGGAAAAGTTCGCGGCTCAGAGCCATGCGGAGGCGCCTCAGCCGTCAGCTTCGCACTCACCACACGGAGACCCCGAGAGCGCATTCTCCCTGCACACGCGGGGTCCCCGGGAGTCGGGCCAGAAAGAACCAGAACCGCGACCCGCGCACCCCCGAGCCTCTACCAAAGTGCCGGGGTGCGGTCTCAACGAGAGCATCCTAGCGCCTGCCCTAGGGAGGGCGAGTTCACCCAGTTTTAAATTTCAGACTGACGGGCGGCATGGGGGCGGAAGGTGGAGAGTTGTTGGTGCCGTTCAGTTAGTTCCAACTCAGAGCGACCCTGCCTACCCAGAACCAAACAACCCCCGCTCCTGCCACCCTGCCCAGGTGTGCTGTGTTGGGGACCACTGTTGCAGCCACTGTGTCACTTGGTCTCATTGAGGGTCTCCCTCATTTTTTGCTAATAGCCCTGGCGGTTGACAGCTAGATTCTGGCCAAAAGGTCAGCAGTTTGAACTCACCAGCTGCTCCTTGGAAACCCTATGAGGCAGTTCTCTGTCCTGTAGGATCGCTGTGGTTCAGCACTGACTCAATGGCAGCAGGTTTGGGGGGTTTTCCGCTTTCGCAAGCATGCTGTCCTTCCTCAGGGACTGGTCCTTCTTGACAACATGTCCAAAGTACCTGAGACTAAGACTTGATGCCCTGTCTTCTAAGGAACATCCCGGCTGTATTTCTCCCAGGACAACTTTATTCATTTGCTGCCAGTCCGTGGTATCGTCGATAAGCTCTGCCAACACCGTAATTCAGAAGCGTCCATTCTTCCATCTTCGTGTATCATTGTCCAGCTTTCACGTGCGTATGAGTGGACTGCAGACGCCCCGTCTTCTGTCAGGAGCACGCCTGGCATCAAAGTGGCAGCTTTGCTCTTTAACACTTAAAAGAGGTCTTTGGCAGCTGACTTGCCCTATATAATAATAATAAACCAAACCTACTGCCAGGGAGTCAATTCCAACTCATAACAACCCTAGAGACAGTAAAACTGTCCCAGAGTTTCCCAGGAGCACCTGGTGGATTTGAATTCCCAACCTGATGAGCAGATGCAGCACTCAGCCACCAAACCACAAGGGTGTCCAGTGTGATAGTGCTGTCATTTCCTAATTTTGCTTCCCTGGGCGTTCCGTGGATCCAAGTGAAATGAATTCCTTGACAACTTCAGTATTTTCTCTCTATCATGATGTTGCTTACTGATACTTTCTGGAGGTTTTTGTTTTCTTGAACTTGAGGTACAATCCATATTGAAGACCGTGGTCTTTGGTCTTCATCAGTAAGTGCTTCAAGTCCTCTTCAGTTTCCATGAGCAAGGTTGTGTCATCTGCACATCACAAGTTAAGTAACTCGTCGCGTGTGTCGCGGTTATAGCAGAAGCAGGGAGACACAGGAGGTGGGCTGTGGTCCAGAGCGGTGGCTGTGGGAGCCAGGAGAAGTGGGGAGAATCGGGAAGGTAGGTTTCACAGAGCTGTGACGCAGTGAGGGTGGAGGGAGGTGAAGGGTGAGCCCTTGATGGCGGGCTTGAACGGGTGAGGGGACAGTGCTTCCTACTGAGACCAGGAGGAACGGAACTCGGGGAGACTCTCAGCCATCAGGTAGTGCGATGTGGACAAGCCGAGATGCCCCAGGCTGAATGCTGATACACAGGGTGAGGCCAGCCCTCTGAGAAGTGACTGCCTGGAGACAGAAGAACACTCTAGAAAAGTCGCTGACTTCTACACTTACATGAGATGGGGAGTCCCCAAACCTTTTCTCTGCCTAAGTCCCTTAGGCTGGAGGCTCAGGCTCTGGTGACCAGCTGTCCACTGGTACAGGGGCCGCTGGTGAGCTCAGCCACCCCCTGGTTTATATGCAGAGAATACCGTTTCTGTCCTTACTCATGCAGCTATCCCACAAGCTTGAGTTTGTTCCCTAATAAAATAAAATGTAATTCACCCTGAGCTGACACCCGGAAGAGCCGCACGGCCCTCAAGGTTTGTAAACCCCTGCAGCGCATGCGCCCAGGTGAGTTTTCCGGGCACTTCTCGGCCCAGTGTGGCGCCCGGGCGCTGAGCAGGCAGTAAGGGCTGGCCCAAGGAGAGCGCCCGCCCGGAGACGAGACAGTGTCCTCAGGGCCATCTTCTGGACAGATGTGCCCAGAAGCTGGCGGAGGACAGCTTAGCCCCCAATGGGGGGGAATTGTGGTGGCTTGTATTTTTATCCTAGTGATGACCTTTATAATTAAAACGTCATATGATGTACTTCCTTCTGTCTCCTTACGCCGACACCATCCAATAACATCCTTCGTTCTAGCTCCTGACACCAGCACCGTCCAATAACATCTGTCATTCTATCTCCTCACACCAGCACTATCCAATAACATCTATCGTTCTAGCGCCTTACACCAGCACCATCCAATAACGTTCTTCGTTCTAGCTCCTTACACCAGCAGCATCCAATAACATCCGTCGTTCTATCTCGCACACCAGCACCAACCAATAACATCCGTAGTTCTATCCCCTCACACCAGCACCATCCAATAACGTCCTTCGTTCTATCTCCTTACACCAGCAGCGTCCAATAGAAATGACACAAGTCACGTACGTCATTTTAAATTGGCTGGTCACCACTTTTTAAAAGATAAATAAAAATACATTTTGCTTAACCCAACGTATGGAAAAAGATTCTCTTTGCAGCAGGTAACCGATGCTGTCGCGAGGTGCCGTCAAGCGGGCTCCGACCGCCGCCCGGTCCCGCGCCTTCCGGCCGGCCGCCGTCGCCGTGGAGCGCGCCGCGGCCCCGCTGGGCCGCCGTCTGTTGGGGGGCTCCCCGGCTCCGCCGACCAGCTCCGGGCCCCGCTGGGCCGCCGTCTGTTGGGGGGCTCCCCGGCTCCGCCGACCGGCTCCGGGCCCCGCTGGGCCGCCGTCTGTTGGGGGGCTCCCCGGCTCCGCCGACCGGCTCCGGGCCCCGCTGGGCCGCCGTCTGTTGGGGGGGCTCCCCGGCTGCGCCGACCGGCTCCGGGCCCCGCTGGGCCGCCGTCTGTTGAGGGGCTCCCCGGCTCCGCCGACCGGCTCCGGGCCCCGCTGGGCCGCCGTCTGTTGGGGGGCTCCCCGGCTCCGCCGACCAGCTCCGGGCCCCGCTGGGCCGCCGTCTGTTGGGGGGCTCCCCGGCTCCGCCGACCGGCTCCGGGCCCCGCTGGGCCGCCGTCTGTTGGGGGGCTCCCCGGCTCCGCCGACCAGCTCCGGGCCCCGCTGGGCCGCCGTCTGTTGGGGGGGCTCCCCGGCTGCGCCGACCGGCTCCGGGCCCCGCTGGGCCGCCGTCTGTTGGGGGGCTCCCCGGCTCCGCCGACCGGCTCCGGGCCCCACCTCCCGAGGACCTGTCCGGGTACGTGAGACGCGTCGTGCCAGACCGCCTTGTCCGTTATGTGGCGCCCGTGGGACCCTCTGCTCTTGGCCGACGCCCCGACTCGAAGGCGGCAGCCCTTCCTCCGCGTCCTGCGCACCCCGCGAGGCGCCTGGAAACGCGCGGCCGGCCAGGGACGACGTGCCTCTTCGTTCTGATCGCTGTTGCCGTGGGTGTTCGTGATGGACCCGGTGAAACGAAACCCTAGACAGCCTCACACTTTTCTTTGTCTGTCACGATGCTGCTTGTTGGTCGCGTTGTGCAGAGTTTTGTTTTTTCTTTGTTTGTTAATGTTGAGGTGCCGTCCACACTGAAGGCTGTGTGTGGTCTTTGACCTTCACCAGTAAGTCCTTCAAGTCCACTTCCCTTTCAGCAAGCAAGCTGGCACCGTCTGCGTCAGGCAGGGTGCCAGTGAGTCCCCCTCCAGTGCCCTGCTCCTCCTGGCCCAGCTTCTCCCACTATTTGCTCAGCACACAGATTGACTGAATATGTACGGTGGAAAGATACAACCCTGATGCCCACCCTTCCCGACTTTAAACTATACACTGTCTACTTGTTCTGATCAAGTAACGGCCTCTTGATCCCTGTATAGATTCCTCACGAGCACAATTACGTCTTCTGGAATTCCCGTTTTCACAATGTTATACAGAATTTGTTATGACCCACACAGTCCAGTCCAGTGCCTTTGCATAGTCAATAAAAAAACAAGTGAACGTCTTTCTGGCCTTCTCTGCTTTCAGCCATGATCCATCTAACATTAGCAATGACATCCCTGGTTCCCCATCCTCTTCTGAATCTGGCTTGAATTTCTGGCAGTTCCCTGTCACTTTTAAATGATCTTTAGCAAAATTTTCCTTGCATGTGATGTTAATGATACTGTTTGATGATTTCCACATTTGGTTGGATTATTTTTCTTGGAAATAGGCGTAAATACGAATCTCTTCCAACTGGTTATCCAGGTAGCTGTCTTCCATATTTCTTGGCATAGATGAGTGAGCACTTCCAGTGCTGTGTCCGTTTGTTGAAACATGTCAGTCAGTACTCTGTCAGTTCCTGAAGCCTTATCGTGAAGTCCCCCAGTGCAGCTTGGACCTCTGCCTTCAACACCGTCAGTTCCTCATCATCAACTCCCTCTTGCTTTCAAGCAGACATCCACCAATTCATGGGGGCCTAGTGACTCTGTATTCCTTCCATCTTCTCCGGATGCTTCCCGAGTCGTTTTAACGTTTTCCCTGTAGAATCTTTCACTGTTGCAACTCAAGGTTTGAATTTTTTCTTCCATTCTTTCAGCTTGAGAAATGCAGAGTGTGTTCTTGCCTTATGGTTTTCTCTCTCCAGCTCTTTGCACATGTCATTGTAATACGTAACTTTGTCTTTTTGAGTCGCCCTTTGAAATACGCTGTTCAGTTCTTATTTCTTTCATTTGCTTTAGCTATTTAACATTCAGGCACAAGTTTCGGAGTTTCTTCTGGTATCCATTTGGGTCTTTCTCTCCTGTCTCTGTAGTAACCTCTAGCTGTTTTCATGGACGACATCCTTGGTGTCCTTCCACAGCTCCTCTGGCCTTTGGTCGTTAGGGTCCAACATGTCCAAGCTGTACGTGAGGTGGTCCTGAATCCAAGTGGGGCACAGTCAAGGTTGTACTTTAGCTCCCATGGGCTTGTTTTAATTTTCTTCAGCTTCGGCTGGAACTTGCATACAAGCAGTTGGCAGTCTGTGCCTCCCCTGGCCCCTGGTTTGGTTCTGACTGGTGACATAGAGGTTTTCCATCCTGTCTTTCCACATTCTGCCAGCCATCGAGAGCTACTGTAGCAGAAATGCCACAAGTGAGTGGCTTTAATAAAGAGAAGCTGATTTCCTTGCAGTAAAATAGGCTGAAAGCCCAAATTCAGGGCACCATCTGCAGGGGAAGGCTCTCTGTCCCTGCTGGCCTTCTCATTGATCTTCCCCCAGACTAGGGCTTCTCTGCCTGGGGACCCAGGCCCTAAGGACCTGCTCTTTCCCTGGGACTGCTTCCTCAGTGGTGCAAAGTCCTTGACTGTCTACTGGCTTCCCTTCCCTTTTCTCTTTTGTAAGATAAATGGAGGCGCAGGCCACACCTCAGGGAAACTCCCTTTTGGATCAGGGACGTGACCTTAGTCAGGGTATTACAGTACTCCCCATCCGCTTGTAACATAAGATGATAATCACAGAGTGGAGGACAGGACACTTCTGGCCAACATGACACCCTAGATGAAAGCTCCACACCGTCCCTCCACAGCAAAGACCGGAAAAATGGAGATAGACGCGGATGTCAGTCTTGGAGCCCCAAAACATTGAATGAAGACACAGAGAACTCAGCCAAACACTGAGTGGAACAGGAAACTGGCAGAGAATAGACAGCCAGGAGAGATGCGGGCACAAGTCCCAACAGCTGTCCTAGCAGGGACTCGCCATCTCGAAATCCTGTCAGAGATCCCACATAGGGAACACGGGAAAGCACTGTCACAGAAGGCCCGGTGACGAGTGAGAAGCATCTCCCCACCCTGTCCTCTCCTGGCTGCTCCACCTCTGCCTCTCATTGGCTAGCTGGGGTGGCACAGCTGGGTCGCACGGGCTGCTGGGACTAACCCTCCACGTCAGAGCTCGGCAGATGGGGACTACTGGAAGGCAGCTTTGGGGCACTCCTGGCGGGATGCAGATCACCTGGTAACCAGAGATACAGCCTTTCCTAACCCCAGCCCTCCCCCCCACCCGACCTCCTTTGCTTCTTACAGCCAGAGTCCTTCAACTCAGCTGCTCCAATTTGCCCTGTTCACACTGGCCAGCTCCCTGAGTGCCATTTGTCTATAGATAGTGTTGACTTTTTTCCTTCTCTTTTGGCTTTTTCCCTGCCTCCCACCACCTCCCCCTTCTTTCTCTCAAACACCAGGCTCCAGGTGCCAGCTCTGCTTCTTCCTGAAAGGCTGGGAAGCAGCGTCCAGCTGGGGAGCTGCTCACCTGGCCCATGGTGCTGTCCGTGCTGGGGGATCCTCAGGGTTTTTCTGTTTTGATTTGCTTCGCTGTGTTGTGGTTTGTCTGTCTGTCTCTGTCCTTTTTCTTTCCCCAGCTTAGGAGTGCCTTCTAGCCTGGCTGTGCTGCAGGGCCGAGGACCCACCTCTCCAGTCTGAGAAGCTGTGTTGATGGGAAACCCGGGGCTTGTCTTGGTTGCTTTCTGCCTGTCTTCAGTTCTCAGTTCCCTTCTCTCTACTCTCACCTTCTGTCGTAGTCACCTGGTGCCGCTTCAGCAGAAACACCACGAGTGGACGGCTTTAACAAGGGAAAGTTTATTCTTAACTCGGTCCGGTAGGTTACAAGTCTGAACTCAAGTTGCCGACTCCAGGGGAAAGCTTTCCCTTTGTCGGCTCTGGAGGAAAGTCCTTGTGTTGCATCAGTCTCTGGTCAGGGAAAGTCTTGGCACAGGAACCTCAGGTCTGAAGGATGTGCTGTACTGCTGGTGCTGGGTTCTTGATGGTGTGAGTTTCCCAATTCTCTGCTTGCTTCCTCTTCCTTTTATCTCTTGTAGGATAAAAGGTGGTGCAAGCCATACTCCAGGGAAGCTCCCTTAGCAAGGGTGTTACAGTCCCATGCTAATCCTCTTTGAAGATAATCCTATCTATTACCAACAGGCAGAAATTAGGAGTTACAGCACAAGAAAAATCACAAAATGGAGGGGAATCACAGAACACAAGGAGTCACAGCCCAGCCAAATCACTGCACATATTTTGTGGGGGATACAATTCAATACATGACACCTTCTTTTCCTGTCTCCTGTCTGGTGCCATGTGACATCTGCACCCTTTCTGGCCAGGGCATCAAAGGCACAGGCCCAGTCTTCACAGCTGACCTGGCAGGAGCCCTGGAGCCCTTTCTTTTCTTTCTCTCCAAATTGTTATCTTGACTTTTTTGTTTTTCTTTTGTGGTTTTCTCCTTTTTCTAGTTGCTCATCTCTCCAATCCACTGGCAAGCCGTCTTAGCACTGGGTTTGTCTGCTTGCTTGTGTTTGACTCCTGTTTCTCTCTCCTGTCCCCCATATCCATCTTGGCTACACACATCACAACCCCTCCCTCTTTCCTACATGCCTGCACTGTGCACTGAACATCATATCCCAAGTGTCACAGGCACAGCCCACCAGAACATGCCCTGTGCTGAGTACCAGCCTGCCCACTTAGCCCTAGTATGTGCCACAAACAACCCATCCCAGCCACCATCCTTCAGCTGAATCTGCCCTGCTGCACCAGAGCTGAGCAACTGGCCCTGCCCATTGGACAAGCAGGTGAAAAACATAGTGACCTCAGACAAGAAAACAACAAAGAACACACAATCCACCTGCTCTAACACAGCTAAATAAAAAAAGGACAAAACAAACAGAGCAACAATCAGTAGACAGAAGAAAACTACTGAATTTCCTGAAGACAGCAGACAACACCAAAACTTATTTTAAAAACAAAAATAAAAAATAAGACAGGATGGTTCCATTAGGTATCTGAAATAAAATACCAGATGACTTGCCAGCAGAAGAGAAGTCACCAGAACTAGAGAAGGAACTGAGAGGAAATTCAAATCTGTAGTATTCAGAGCTATTAAAAAGTTGAAGTTAAAAAAACAGACAAAAATAGACAAATTCATGGAAAAGGCAGACAAAATCATGGAAGACATAAGGAAAGTAATACAGAAACAAAATCCCAGAATAAAAATTCACAACTGGAGATCATATGAAAAACAGCAATTGGAAATCTGAAAGATAAAAAACAAGATTTCAGAAATGGATGGTGTCATGAAAGGGCTGAGCAGCAGCTCTGAAATGATGGAACACAAGGTCAGGGAAACCAAAGACAGACAGAACTGTGTGGCTGGAAAAGTCAGAAAAAAAGAATGAAGAAAAGCGAAGAAACCCTCGAAATTAATTATGTGGGATACAACCCAAAACAAAAGTTTTACAAGCAATCAGAGTTCCAGAACAAGAGGAGAAAACAGGAGCTACAGAGGTGATCACTGAAGGATTGCCTACAGAAACCTTCCCTAAGATCAATGAAAGACAGAAAGCTGACCATCCAAGAAGCTCCATGAATCCCATATAGGGTATACCCTAAAAGAAAACCACCAAGGCTTGTCATAATTGCACTCACTAAAACCAAAGACAGAGACAATTTTGAGAGCAGTGTAAGAAAAACAAAAAGTCACATAAGACTAAGTCCTGATTATTCAGCAGAAACCATGCAGGCAAGAAGGCAATGGGATCACATATAAAACTTTGAAAGAGAAAAAAAATGCCAATCAGAATAATATATCCCACAAAACTCTCATTCAAATAATGATAGCGAAGTTAGGTCATTTCCAGATAAACAGAAATTAAGGGAATATGTGGAAACCAAACCAAAATGACAAAAGTTATTAAATGGAGTTCTTTGGTCTGAAAACAAGCAACTTCAGACCACAACCTGAATCTAGGATGCAAGATTGTACCAGCCAGATACCACCTAGGTAAGGAACTCTCAAGGATTATCAGTAACAAAAGAATGACAACAGGGAACCAGAGAGGTTAGTCTGTAAATGACAACATCAGGACAATGCCAGAGTGAACAAGCAGTATGGGTACAGAACTTTCCAGTGAAGTGGAAGGCAAGGTGACACCGACTTAAAATAGACTTTTCCAGACCTAGGAAGACGAGGTTGAATTTCAAGATAACCACACATAAAATTAACAAACTTACTGATCAAAATAAAGAAAACATAAAGTCTCCATAAAAACAAAACATGCAAAAAAAAGAAAAAGAAATTCACCGTTTTAGTCAGCTACTGCTGCTCTAACAGAAATACCAGAGTGGATGGCTTTAACAAAGGAAGGTTTATTCTTACACAGTCCGGTAGGCTACAAGTTCAAATTTAAGAGGTCTGCTCCAGGGAAAGGCTTTCCCCCTTGTCGGCTCTGAAGGAAAGTCTGGTATTGCATCAGTCTTTGTCCAGGGAGCATCCTGGCACAGGAACCTCAGGTCTGAAGGACTCACTCTTCTCCTGATGCTGCTTTCTTGATGGTGTGAGGTTCCCAATTCTCTACTTGCTTCCCTTTTATCTCTTGTAAGATGAAAGGATTAAGGGTGGTGCAAGCCATACTCCAGGGAAACTCCCTTTACAGTGGAGCAGAGAGGTGACCCTATGAATGGATTTATAGCCCCACCCTAATTCTTTAACATACAGCATAAGAAAATCACAAAATGGAGACCAATCATAAAATATTGGGAATCATGACGCAGCCACATATATGTGGGGGGACAAAATTCAACCCATGACATCCACAAACCAAAGGGACTCAGCACAAGATGGTATGAGGCATGTCTTAGTAATCTAGAGTTGCTATAACAGAAATGCCACAAGTGTGCACCTTTGAAAAAAGAAATTTTGTTTTCTCACAGTGTGGTAGGCTTAGAGTCCAAATGCCGGACATTGCCTCCAGGGGAAGACTTTCTGTTTTAGCTCTGGAGGAAACTCCTTGTCATCAATCTTCCCCTGGACTGGGAGCTTCTGAGGCACAGTCCTTTCCATTTGACACGCTCTGCCCCTGGCACTGCTTCTTGGCAGTACAAGGTACCCAACTCACTGCTAGCTTATTTCATATATATCCCAAGAGATTTCTTCAAGGCACAGTATGATCTTACACACTGAGACCAGCCCCACCAACACAGCTGCTCTTCCTTAACATCACAGAGACAGAATTTACAACAGGGAGGAACATTACAGCCCAGCCAAACTGCTACACACCTTTTTAGGGGAGACACACCTCAGTCCAAGACAAGGAACAAAGAACGTATCAACACCACCAAAAAAAAAAAAAAAAAAAAGCACTACAAAATGACAATAATAAACTCACGCCTATCAAGAATTACACTGAATGTAAATGACCGAATGCACTCACACAGAGAGAGTGACAGAACCAATTTAAAAAGAACAAAACACAGGACCTACCAATATGTTGTCTTCAAGAGACATCTTAGAAACAAAGATGTAAATTTACTAAAAATAAGGCCAAAGCCAAGTGCCGTCGAGTTGGTTCCGACTCATGGATGGAAAAATATATCAAGCTCTGGTATATACATACAATGGAGTACCATGTAAGAATAACCAGTGATGAGTCTGCGAAGCCTCATTACATAGAGGAAACCAGAGGGCATTGTGCTGAGTGAAATCAAGCAGTCACAAAAGGGCCAATATCATATGAGACCACGCCTGTGAAAACTCCTAAAAATGTTTACACATGAAAGAAAGCAAACAATTGTAGATGGTCATGAGGGGGGGGAGGGCTGGGGGTGGTTAAGTGGTAACCTGGATGATGTGAGTCATGGATTGAATTGTGTCCCTCCAAAATATGTGTAGGAATTTGGCTGGGCCAGGATTCACTGTATTCTGTAATTGCTCCCTATGTTGTGATTTTCTGATGCTGTAAATCCTAGTCTCTGCCTGTGGTTAACAGAAGTGTCTTCTGTTAGAGAGGATTAGGGTGGGACTGTAAATCTCTTCATAAGATCACCTCCCTGCTCCACTGTAAAGGGAGTTTCCCTGGAGTGTGGCTTGCCCCACCTTTTATCCTAAAAAGGAAAGGGAAGCAAGCAGAGAGTTGGGAACCACACACCATCCAGAGAGCAGAACTGGGAGTAGAGCACGTCCTTCAGACCTGAGGTTCCTGCGCCAAGACGCTCCCTGGACAAAAAAATGATGCAACCCAAGAACCTTCCTCCAGAGCTGCTAGAGGGAAAGCCTTTCCCTGGAGCAGACACCCTGGGTACAGACTTCTAGCCTACTGGACTGTGTAAGAATAAGCTTCTGTTTTAAAGCAATGTAGTCTGTGGTATTTCTGTTAGAGCAGCACTAGGTGACTAAAGCAAAGTGTAAGACAGTGCATACTGTCAGGGAAGCCAGCACAACTCGGACAAGGCCGAAGTCAAGGAAGCTTCACAGACACATCCAGGTCCCAAAGGGACTGAATCACAGGCTGAGGGTTGTGACAACCAAGGTCTCGAGAGACACCCAGCTCAACTGGCATGGCACAGTTTATAAAGAAAATGTTCCACATTCTACTTTGGTGAGTAGCGTCTGGGGTCTTAAAAGCTTGTGGGCAGCAATTTGAGATACCCCACTAGTCTCACTCCCTCGGGAGCAAGAGAGAAGGAAGGAAACGGAAGACACAGGAAAAAACCAGTCCAAAGGACGAACAGACCGCAACTACCAACCAGGCCCAGACAGAGGCCAGCTCACCCAGATGGTGCCCAGCTACCCCACTAACTGCTCTGCCAGGGAGCAAACACAGGTGGGGACAGATCTCAAGAAAAATGTAGAATAAAATTCTAACTTAAAAAGAAGAACCAACATATATTGTATGAGACTTCTACAATAAGATCTCAAAAACAGGCTTGTGTATAGAAGAAAAGATTCTTTGACAGCTGCAAGGGAGGGGAGGGAGGGAGGGTGAGGGGGGGAGGGTTTAGATTAGATAGTTGCTAGGAATCTAGTTGGGAGAAATCGGTGATAGCCCACATTAGAAACAAGAACAATATTAAGTGGACTTCAGCATAACTTGAGTACTCCTTCCATCTTAACCCAATATTGCAAGGATAGAGTAGCTGGGGCAGGGGGCAGGGGACCATGCTCTTAGGTGAAATCGAGGCCAATTGGCACAACTAGCATTTTGCTAAAAGGGCTCTCTGCACCCCACATTGGTGAGTGGCGTCTGGGGTCTTAAAAGCTACCAAGCTGCCATCCGAGGGCACAGCAAATGGTCCCAACTCAGCAGGAATGGATGCTCACCAAGGACCAAAATGACATGGGGAAGACAGCCCAGAAGATAGAGAGACCCACATGAGTGGGTGCCTTCATCGACTTGGGACCAGAAGAACTGTATGGTGCCCAGCCACCACCAGTGATAGCCGCGATGGATCTCACTAAGTTGAGTCTCACTGGCAACACAAGAATAAAAAGGGGTGTACCCCAAGATCTCCACTAAAAGACCTCAATTGATGGTCTAGCAGTTTTGGGGTTCCCCTGGGAGCATGGCCCCTGGCCCTCATGCTGCCCTTGCCCGTAAATCATAATGAAGGTCTACTCTTCGGACACGAATGGATTGGACTTGGTGATGCAGAGTGACCATATATTGGATAAACTTTATGGTTCTATGCATCTATAGGATATCATCCTGCTGACCTCTGGCTGGAGGAAGGAGAGTGGGTGGAGAGGAGGGGAAAGGAGACTGTTGGAAGGATGAGACATGTATGGAGAGGAATAGTGTGCTATCACTGGACAGGGAGAGCCATGGAAGCTGCGTAGAGGTGGGCATGTAAATTTATACGGGAATGTACATTTTCACTCAGTCATAATAAAAAAAAAAGGAAAAGACAAATCATCCAATTAAGCGATGGGCAAAGGAGATGGACAGACACTTCCCTGAAGAGGAAATCCAGGCAGCCAAAAAGACATGTGGACATGCTCATGATCATTAATTATTACAGAAATTCAAATCAAAACAACAATGAGATACCATCTCACCACAACAAGATTGGCCATGATCCAAAAAACACGAAATACTAAATGTTGGAGAGGCTGTGGAGAGACTGGAACTCGCCTACACTGTTAGTGGGATTGCAGAATGGTGTAACCTCTTTGCAAAGCAATTTGGTGTTACCTTAAAATAATGGATATAGATATACCATTTGACCCAGTAATTCCTCTGCTTGGAATATATCCTACAAAATCAAGGCCATTCACACCAACTGATACATGCATACGAATGTTCACTGCAGCACAGTCCATGATAGCAAAACGTTGGAATCAACCCAGATGCCCAACAACAGAAGAATGGATGGGTAAACTTTGGTATATATACTCCATGGAGTACTATACACTGATAAAGAACAATGATGATAGCAGGAAACATCTCTCAACTTGGTATCAACTGGAGGACATTATGTTGAGTGAAACTAGTCAACGACAGAAAGACAATTATTATATGAGACCCCTATAATAAAAACTTAAAAACAGACTCATACATAACAGAAAAGACTCTCTGACGGCTACAAGGATAGGGAGGGCGAGGGGCGAGGGTTTAGATTAGATAGTTGTTAGAAATTTGGTTGGGTAGAAATCGGTGACAATACACATTAGTAAGAAGATCAATAATAATGGGACTTCGACACAACTTGTGTACTCCTCCCATCTTAACCCAATATTGTAAGCACAGAGTATGTACACTTTCGTTTTTTATCTAATGGGAAAAAAAACACGAAAATCTTCACAATTGGACCAGTGAGCAATATCACGATAAACAGAAAATATTGAAATTGTCAAGGATTTCATTTTATGCAATTCCACAATCAACCCCCATGGAAGGAGCAGTAAAGAAATCCAGAGTGCCTTCAGAAAATCTGCTGCAAAGGACCTCTTTAAACTGTTGAAAAGTAAAGGTGTCACCTTGAAGACTAAACTGTGCCTGACCCAAGTCACGGTATTTTCAATTACGTCATATGCACTCAAAAGCTGGACAATGAATAAGGAAGAAGAAGAATTGATGCCTTTGAGTTGTGGTGTTGGAGAAGAACACTGAATGTGCCGTGGACCACCAAAACAAACATGTCTGTCCTGGAAGGACAGCCGCAAGGATGGCAAGAATGTGTCTCACAAACTTCGGACATGTTTTCAGGAGGGATCAGTCCCTGGAGAAGCACATCGTGCTTGGGGGAGTGGGGGTCAGCAAAAAAGAGGAAGACCCTTGACGAGATGGACCGACACCGTGGCTGCAACAATCAGCACAAACATGACTGTGGTCCTGGTACACGACAGGGTAGTGTTCCGTTCTGTCATGCACAGGGTCTCTGGGAGCTGGAGCTGACTCGGCAGCACCTCACAGCTACTACTTGGAGGGCACGGGAGGCTAGGAGTCTGAATTTATGGCTCAAGCCCTAGAGGAAGGCTTTTATTTATCTGTCAGTCTGGTGTAAAGTCCTCATTCTCAGTCTTCACCTGGTCTAGGAGCAGGTCAGCACAGGGATCTTGGGTCCCAGGGGTGTGCTCTGCTCCCCGCTCCTCGTTCTTTTTAATAGGGGATCCCTCTGCTGTCTGCTCAATTCTCTCTTTTGTGTCTCAAAAGACAACCTTACCCGTAGACTGAGTCTTGTCTCACTGATGACTTAGAAGCAGGATTTACAACACAGAGGAGAATCACATCAGATCGCAAAATAGTGGGCAATCACGCATTCTGGGGGAACAAATTCTGTCCGTGACACCATCTACTTGCAGTCTTTCTGTTACAGTGGTGCTAGGCGATGAAAGCATTCACACAGGATATGACGTGGATGAGCCTTGAAAACATGACGCTCCATGAAAGAACCCAGTCACAAACTGCACAGATTGTGTGTGGTTGGGTGCTGTCCAGCCAGTCCCAACCCATGATGGCCCTGCACACAAGACAACAACTGCAGCCTGGTCCTGTGCTGTCCTCACCAACACTGCTGTGCCTGAGCCCCCTGGTGTGATCACCACGTGACCTCGAATGGCGGCAGGAGCAGAGCCCAGAAGGTGGAGGAGGGGCCCCAGTCAACGAGTGTGGGGGCTGCTAAACCAAGAAACCGACACCTACCGTCATCGAGTCAACTCTTAACAACCCTGCAGAACAGAGCAGAACTGCCTCACAGAGTCCCCAAGGAGCGCCTAGTGGATTTGAACTGCCAACCTTTCGGTGAGCAGCTGTAGGACTTAACCACTGCACCACCAGGGTTCCCTCTTAACCACTAGTAGCTGAAAACAGCCAGGGAGCTCTGGAAGGAACCAGCCCTGACGACTCTCCGCTTTAATCCGGGAGGACTGAGACCCATCAGACAATAAACCTGTGTTGTCACAGCTCCAGGGACTGTGGTTCTTTACTGAACCTCAGTTTCTGCCTCTGTAAAGTGGGAATAATTACAGTCACTCACTCGCTGGGCCTCTGTAAAGATCCGTGACGTCCAGGTGTTGGTTGTCGGTATTGTGGACACTTCTCTGAGTTTGAGGAGCTTGTGGAGGGCCCAGGAAGCGGCAGGGGAGCAAGTCCCCATGTAAGAGACGTGGAGGGAAAGTTCTAGAAAGTTAAAATTGTAGATGAAAGTTGTTTAGGAAATAAGAGGACTGTACAAGTTACAGGTCGGATGTGAACACAGACATTATTATTGTCCTCATGGCCTCCTTCTGGCCTCCCAGCACCGTCCCTGCTTCCCAGAGCACCCAGAGCTGAACACACACACGGGAGTGAGATGCACTTGGGTGTTTACTGGGAAAGAGGTGTCTTACAGGGCCCGGCTGGTCATATTTTCCTGGTGATGCTCTTGGGGGTGGCGAGCTCGTAGAGGCGAGGGGAGGCCTGGGCCACAAGGGCCCCTGGTGAGATGTGATAGGGGTCGTAGCCCTCGTTGAGGTCCCTCCGCACCTTTGGCTGGGCCAGTGAGATGATCCGGGGGCTGGCCACTGCCTTCTTGGTGGCGTCCAGCACTTCCCAGCGTGGGTCTCGGTCAGGGACACACTTGTCCGATTGGGCCTTGGGCACTGGAGAGGCAGGAGACAGGGGCCGCTGTCAGGGCAAAAGTCACTCCACGGCCACATGGCCACCCCAGCCACCCAACCTTCCAAGCCCAAGCTTTCAAGTTTAAACATCCCGCTAACTGACGGAGGATGGAGAAGCACAGAGCTGTCAGGCTCTGCAGCAGACTCCTTCAGCCGTGAGCTGGAAGGACGTGCAGACACACGGGCCACAGGTGTCTGCTCACTGTGTGTAAACACAGGTGGAAACGTGCCAAATGGGGAGATTAGCTGGAAAAATAATCCAGTGCTGCCAGATCAATTCCGAGTCATGGGGATCCCGGGGGACAGAGGGGCACCGCCCTGCAAGGTCTCCACAGAGTGGCCGCTGGATTCGCACCGTGGATCTCCTGGAGAGCAGCAGCACTCTCAACCGCTGAGCCACCAGTGACTAGAGGTGGTTTAATTTTCTTCTCTGCGCCTTTCTGTGCTTTCCAAATTCTTTACAATTAGTACAGATCTGCTTGTGTCGTCGGGGTTGGGGGCCACTTCAGAGGACAAGCAGACACTCCCACCAAGAACCATGTTAGAGCTGTACCCCAACTTTCTCACCTGCACCCACTGCCCTGTTAGGGAGCCCACTCAGACCACACTCCCCGCTCCCGCCCCTCGGCTGGCTCCCTGAAAGGCCCGCACGGCTGACAGCCGACTGCCGTGTGACTTGTCAGCAGGGACTTGGATGACTGGTCAGCAGTTCGGGTAGGAAAGGCCCTGGCTCCTGCCGAGTCCAGGTCCCCACTCCAGCAGAGGAAAACGCACAAGGGCACCCCGGGGCCCGGCGACTCACTAGCCAAGTGAAGGAGCCGGTTATAGTCAGACACGTGCGGCTTGGGCTTCAGCACAGGGTCCCACTCCTTCAGCAGGGTTGCGGGGGGCCTGGGCTTTGCCAAGTAGAGGATGCGTGGGCTGGGGATGGCCATCTGGGCTGCCCGGGATACCTGGGACACCTGGGGACAGAGAGAAGGGACGGGGAGCAGGACAACCCACAATTTGCATTGGCCCCTGGAGCAAAAAGATGCCTGAGCCAAGCCAAGACATTGACCAGCCCGTCAGCATCAAGTCTTCTAGAGACTCCGGAGCGTAAGGGTGGAACTGTTCTCAGGGGTCTTCTGCAGCTGTGACCTTTCAGCAACAGATTGCCAGGCCTTTCTTCTGGGATCCCCTCTGTGGACTTGAACTTCTCACTCTGGCTGGTGGCTGAGCACAGCACTATGACAGCCAGGGAGAGGTCACTTCCCAGAGCACTGAACAAAGGACTCATGTGTTGACCCCATGTGACAGAGAACGGCCGTGTAGGGTCCGCCACACTGCTGTCTTTGTGGAAGCAGACTGCCAGGTCCTCCCCCACAAAGCCGCGGTCAGAGTGAGCCGTCACCCTAGGGTCAGCAGTGGACCACGTGACCTCAGTGCTCCTGATAAATGAAGATAAACACAAACACAAGCATGTGTGTGTGTGCACCACGTTGTCATGGGTTGGGTTGTGTTCTCCAAAAAACCTGGGTAGCGATCTAGCTGGGCTGTGACCCCTGGTGTTGTGCGACGTGCCCCTGTGATGTCGATGAGGGTGGGTGGGCTGGACGGGGCAGTCATGCTCGTGGGGCAGGACTCAGTGTGTGAGGCTGTTCTGTGCCTTGAGGCAGCCTCTTGAGATAAAGAGGAAAGAAACCAGCAGAGAGATTTGGGGGCCTCATACCACTAAGTGCTGCGGGCTGAGTGCATCTTTGGGTAAGGAGCTGGGGACCTTGTGCCTCTGAAGCTCCCAGTCTAGGGGAAGACTGATGACAAGGACTTTCCTCCAGACCCAGCAGAGGAAGCCTTCCCCGAGAGCTGACACCCTGTATTTGGACCTGTAACCTACTGGACTGCATGGAAATAAACTCTTCTTTGCTAAGGCCGTCCGCTGGTGGCTTTCCTGCTAAGGCAGCGCTGGACACTGAAGCCTGTGTGTGTCTTCCAAATCAGTGATCTAAACAAGCAATAGAAAACCCATTGTCTTCTACTCGATTCCAACTCATGGGGAAGCCGTGCGATGGAGGAAGCTGCCTCCTAGGGTTTCCAAAGCTGTGATCCTCAGAGAGCACTGACAGGTCTAGGTGTCCCCTTGATGCTAAGGCCCGCCTGACCCAAGCCGTGGTGTCAATGACGTCACGTGCATGTGAAAGCTGGACAGGAACAAGGAAGACAGAAGAAAAACTGGTGCCTTTGAACTGTGGTGTGGGAGAAGAATGTTGACTGTCTCATGGACCACCAAGAGAACCAGCAGATCTGTCTGGGGGAAGAGTGTGCCTTGGAAGCAAGTCTGCACCTCACATATTTGGGACCTGTTGTCAGGAGGGGTCAGTCCCTAGAGAAGGACATCATGCTGGGTAGAGGGGAGGGTCAGTGAAAAAGAGGACGACCCTCCAGGAGATGGATGGGCATGGTGGTCAGCAGTGGACCACGTGACCACAGTGCTGCCAGGGCTCCTGGTAAATAAAGATAAACACAAACGCAAGCATGTGTGTGTGCGCACCACGATGGGCTTACATACAAAGACAGCTGTGGGCACGGCGCCGGACTGGGCCATGTTTACTTCTGTTGTGCAGAGGGTCGCTGCGTGTTGGAATGGACTTGACACCACCTCACAACAAGTGCACCCTCATGGAAGATGCCCACTGCATCTTTAGTGAGCAGGGTTAGTGGTGAGCTCTGTCTGCCAGCCTGCTGGTCTACAGCTGGGCACTTCAAACACTGCGCTACCAGGGCTTGTTAGAAACAACAGCAGGCAGGCAAATTACTGAGACAGCAAGCCCAAAGGATGGCTGGCGAGACGGCAAGACATCCTTCATGCCCACAGACTGGGCAAAACCGGAAAAGCCTACCCTGGTCAACGTGAAACATGCTATAAGAACACAGGAAAGGAAAAACCAGAAAAGATACGAGGCCATTGTTGTACATTAAAATCACAAAACACTACACTTATGGTCTGTGGGTCCATCTATGTCACAAACTGTTAAATGATGAAGACAAAGCTGATCAGTTCGCAGCAAGGGGCACCCGCCCTAGTAGAAGGGACCCAGAGACAGTTGGTTCCCCCAGAGATGGAACCCCAGGTCTCCCAGAGACACACAGGTAATGGTGACTGTCTGCCCAAAGACAGAGTACGCCGCCTGAGTGCCTCCCCCATCCATCTTTGGGGTGGAACCCCCCCCAGAGAGCGAGTCACTCACCTCAGCCATGTTTAAGCTCCAAATGTTGTTCCGGACCCGAGGGGTGGCCAGTTCCTTCAGGCGACCTGATGCTTTGTGCTCCAAGGTGCACCGGGGGAGCGGCCAGACGGGGGTGGTCCTAGGGAGCATCACCGTGTTAGACCACAGGCCCAGCCAAGAGGGAATGGGTCTGTTTGTTGCTCTGTGTGTATGTGACCTTTCTCAGATTCCATCTCTGGGGACAAAGGAGGCCTGACGAATGTGGAGAATTTTGAAAACGTCAGCCATAAGGGATTCATAAAGAACTCCTCACAGAAGCACCCTGACAGTTCTCAAGGACAAGACCACCCCCCTCCAGGTCACCCTACTCAGTGAGCAAAGGCTGTCCTCAGGTTCCGTCTCTCCTTGTTCCCCTGTGGGGACAGCTGCCTCCACGAGCTTCCCCACCCCCGTACCAGGACCTGGAATGAGGATTTAGACCCAGGAGAGCAACACGTTCACTCTGAAGTTAGCGCAGGGGACGAGCACCACGGGCCCGCCACCGTCAGAGCCCAGCACACCTCTGTGCCACAAGCCAAGCTGGCCCTGACCGAACCCAAGGTGGACTCTCCCTGCATCTGGACAGCGAGGGTGGACTCCGCCGGGCGGCAGAGCTCCCTGGCTGTCCTAGCCCGTGTCCTCAGCTGTGGCTGTCCTCACAGACGTCACCTTGGCAAGCTCGGGCAGAGTTGCTGCTACGGGCATTAGACTGAACTGCAGTTCAAACAGCTGTGATTCAAACATTGTGATTCAGCACAAAAAGGGAAAGTTATTGTGCACTTGGGCACAATCATAGCGTGCACACAGACAGGTGTGAATGCAGTGCTCACTGAGATAGGTGTGATCACAGCGTGCACACAGACAGGTGTGAATGCAGTGCTCACTGAGATAGGTGTCATCATAGCGTGCACACAGACAGGTGTGAATACAGTGCTCACTGAGATAGGTGTGATCACAGTGTGCACGCAGACAGGTGTAAACACAATATGCACACAGACAAGTGTGAATGCAGTGTCCACACAGACAAGTGTGATCCCAGTGTGCACACAGACAGGCATGAACGCAATGTGCACAAAGACAGGAGTGCACACAGGGTGCACAGAGACAGGTGTGAACACAGTGTGCACAAAGACAGGTGTGACCCCAGTGTGCACTCATACAGGTGTGACCCCAGTGTGCACTCATACAGGTGTGAACACAGTGTGCACACAGGCAGGTGTGAACATAATATGCACAAAGACAAGTGTGAACACAGTGTGCACACTGACAGATATGAACAGTGTGTGCACAGCCAGGTGTGAACACAGTGCCCATGCAGACAGGTGTGATCACAGTGTGTCCAGACAGGCGTGAATATGCTGGGGAGGAGAAGGCAGAGGTCTCCACCTCTGAGTCCAAGTAATGAAAAGATCATTTCTGACAAGCACGAGAATTCTAGGTCATAAGCAGGAATTGTAAGTTGTCTACAACAAAAAACGCATCTTACCCTTGCTAGCTGCTTAGGGTCAACAGCACACAACTGTGATGGTGCTAAGTGACGTTTATTGGACACACGGCGGGTCACCCCCTGTGCTAAGCACTTTTTATGCTAAATGACCACTCCCACTCATCTTACGTGGTGAAGGGAGTCTCTTTGTGCGGCCTTTGGCCCGGGTTCTTTGGGAAAACAGCTTGAGGAACTTTGGCTCTAAACCCCAAGGAGTTACCTTTGCCCTAGTGCTCTACCCCAGAGGGTCTGTCACTTTCGTCCAGGTTGATGACATTTTCTGGGGATGCTGTAAAACAACTTGATGGCTTGCTATTTTTGGCTGCTGCAGGCCCTGTGATTGGTATGCACTTTGAAGGGATTGGCAACAGACTGTGCAAATGAGGTGAGTTGTAGCCCAGCTGTGCCCACTATGCAAATGAGGTGAGCTGTAGCCCAGCGGTGCCCACTATGCAAATGAGGTGAGCTGTAGCCCAGCGGTGCCCACTATGCAAATGAGGTGAGCTGTAGCCCAGCGGTGCCCACTATGCAAATGAGGTGAGCTGTAGCCCAGCTGTGCCCACTATGCAAATGAAGTGTCTGTGGCCTACTGAGGGGGGATTGGCCAGGTCATGGTCTTGGTGGGTGTGCCATGCTCGAAACGGACAAGCAGTTACGTATGCAAACAGCCAGTCCCACAGAGCCATAGCAGAAGAAACAGGCAGGAGAAGCAGCAGAGAGAAAGGAAGCTAAAAGAGCTACAGCACTGAAGACAGGGAGAGGCCGGGGGTCCCAGCAGTGGCCGATGGTGGGCCCGAGAGGGGTCTGTCCTCAGGGCACCGAGCGTGGGGGAGGCTTGCATGGCAGGGAGGGCCGAGAGAGCTGCCCCACACGGAACAAGGGTGGCTTCACAGCTTCCTGGTCCTGGTCCCAAGCGGCCCCTGTCCCTGCGGTTGACATCTGCCCTGGGAGCTCTGTGTGACGACTGCTGGGGGTCATCACACCTGGAGGGGTGGCAGAGAGCCCAAGGGACAGACAGCAGAGTCGGTGTCAGCGAAGCAGTGTCTGACCCCCACATCGAGAACCAGCTTTGGACTGTGATGCTTCTCTCTCTCTCTCTCTCTCTGTCTCGTACACGCGCGCACATGGATTAGATGGGTTCTGACGTGCCCTCCCCCAGCCTGTGCGGACGGACGGACAGACTTCCCTACCTGTTGTTGTTGTAATACTCCGCGTAGAACCTCTTAGGTCGGGCCAGCTCCTCCACACGGCGGGACACCACTACCCAAAACAGGAAAGCGTCCCGTCACCCCAGGGCCAGTGAGCCCCAACTTAAACAGCCCACCCTCCCCCAGGTTTTCGGCACGCTGTGGGCGCCTACACCTGCAGCCACAAGCCCAAGCTGAGAGGCCACAGGCTGGCCGAGAGTGACCTGGGACAGGAGCTTGGTACAGACCCGAAACCACAGAGGACAGGGGTTTCAGTCTGGAGTTAAGGGGGCCCTGGGGTTTCCAGGGACTCAGAGTTCACCATCATCTCTCTCTCTGATGAGGGTTCTCTAAATGATTTATTTGAAGAAAGGCAGTGGATGCTCTGAACAAATGGGGGAGCCCTTGGGGAGGGGAAGGCAAAGGGCCTTTTGGAAGTACTAACCCTCCACCCCATGATGTATCAGGAGTTTTCCCCAGAGTACTTGCCCCTCACCCCCCTACCCCCAGGATGCACCTTCAGCTGGTGGGGGACAGAGTCCAGAGACAGGGCCCTTGAAGATGGCACAGAGACCTCTGGGATATGGGGATGCAGAGGCCCCTGGAATGTGGGGGTGCAAAGATCTCTGGGATATAGGCAGCAGAGAGCCCTGGGATGCAGGGACAAAGACTATCGTGGGTGGAACTATGTCCCCTCAAAACGTGTCTATGTGGCTGAGCCATGATTCTCAGTGTTGTGCAGTCCTCCTCGGCTGGGGACTGATGGGACTGTCCTCCGTGTTGCGGTATTGTGTCACTAGTCTCCATCTTACGCAATAACCAAAGAAGTCAGCGTTGAAATCCACCAGGCCCTCCTTGGAAACTTTGTGAGGCCACTCTACCCTGTCCTGTAGGGCCACTAAGAGTCAGAATTCACCAGATGGCAACACGTGTGGGGTGTGGCTGGGTTAAGTACTGTAAATGCTGAACCTTGATACGCTGATGAGGCAGGATTGGTGTGGGGTGCAGCTTGAGTCCTGCAATCACTAAAGGGGGCACCTCAAGTCATCGCCCCGAGGAAGCCACACCCCACTGGCATCTCATCCTCTGTCTTACAAGAGCTAAGAGGAGAGAGAAGCACGCAGAGAGGAGGGACCCCACTGTCACCAGGGAAGAAGAGACAGGAGTAGAGCATGGTTTCGCACCCAGGGTTCCCATGCTGAGAACCCCTTAGACCTGGGGACCAATGCCAAGACACATGGAGATCTCTGAGGAATGGGGCCCGCAGAGTTGAGAGAAGAAAAGGGCCATCCACCAGAGCCAACCGAGAGAGAGAGAGAGCCTTCCCCTGGAGCTGGTACCCTGAATTCAGACTCCCAGCCTGCTAAACTGCGGGAGAAGTTTCAGTCTGTCTGAGTCGGCCACATGTGGCACTTCTGTTACAGCAGTGCTAGATAACTAAGACCAACTGCCAGAGATGGCAGGTGGGCAAATGCAGACCACCCTGGTACCAGGAGCCCAGGCTGGGCCCATGTTGGGGGAGAAGGACCCCTCCTTGGATCCCACTCCACAAGGTGACAGCTGACCCAGATGCCCCTCCTTACCCGGTACCGTAATGGAGAGTGTGGTGTCCTCAAGAAACCGCTCCGTCCAGTACACAGACGGCCTGGAACACACAGGGAGGGGTGGCTCAGGGGCTCCCCACACCCACCCACAGGGAGTGGGGACAGTAACAGGGAGGAGAAGCAGCTTCAAATGAAGGAGGGGATCAAAGGGCATCTGAGACCCGCCCCCCAGGATGTACACAACCCCGAGCCAAGCCCTCGTGCACGGGGAGAGGTGTAACTAAGGCCCACGTGTGGTCGGGAACAGCCGTGGGGGGAGCAAGCCCCTTCCTCGTCCTAGGGAGAAGAGCTTGGCCCCAGCCCAGTGGCCCTGGGAACCTGGCCTGTCCCCCCACAGGGCAGGGGTGCAGAGGGACTTACCAGAAAAGGGAGAAGTGCAGGGTTGTCATGGAGTGGGATATCCAGGCAAAGCCCTGGCGGCAGCCCACCCTGCGATGAGAAGGTCCAGCCCCCTCTGCCCTCTGCTCTGGGGGTACCCCCGTGCCCACACCCCAGCTCCCCTACCTCCCCAGGAGCCTGGCTCACAGCCCTCGGTGCTTTTGTAGCTGCCCTGAGTCCCACCTGCCCTGACTCTGTCGTCAGTTGGGGGCAGGGGGCCCAGGGAAGCACAAGGGGACCTCAGACGTGACATCCGCCACTAACCGCCCCCCAGGGCCCTGACTGGCATGCCCTCACCTGTCTTTCAAGACTTGCCAGTTGGTCTTGGGTCTTGCCAGTTCAGAGATCTTCTTCTTCCTCCTCCTCCCCCTGCGCACCGGCCAGCCGTGGCTGATGGACAGCCGGCTTTGGGAGAATCGGTGTGGGCTCGGGGCAGGGCTGCACCCAGCGGGCTGGGGGCCCGGAGCTACCTGGGTCTTGTTCAAGCATCTTAAATTGAGTCTTAGCCTACCCATGAGAGCTTCCCCCACCAAAGGTGACTCTTTGAGGTCATCTGACTGCCCGAGCCTCAGCCTTCCCCTCCCTGCAGTGGACATGAGAACAGGTCCTGCCATCCAGGAAAGCAGTGCTGTCTGAACAAGGTAAAGTTCGCAATCTCACAAACGTCTATCAAGCACCTGGAGCCAGACGAGAACCCCTCACTCAGCACCTCTCCTCTCTGCTGTCTCAACACTGTCTGCCAGTTCCTCCACCGGCCAGCTCTTGGCCAGGGGGCCGTGTCTCCCAGAACATGCTCACAGGCCCCGTGTCCCATCCCCCTTGCTGCCCCGATGCCCACTGCCCTGCTCCCAGGCTGCCCTGCGTCCAGCCTACCTGATTTCAGGAACATCGTCCCCCACGTCCCTCCCCTTCTGGGACAGGGCCTCCTCCTCCTCCTCTTCCTCTTCCTCCTCCACCTCGAAGCCCTCATCTGCGGCCATCTCCTCTGGGGGGAGCCCCTCCTGACGGCCCCCCAGGCCCAGCACAGCATTGGCTGGGTCCTGGTACATGGGGTCCAGGGCCCCCTGGCTTTCCCTTGCAGGGTCCCGGAGGTTCAGGGCATCACCGTCCTGTTCAGTCTCTTTCTGATTTGCAAGCCCAGGGACATGGGTCCTGCTGGTCGAGCTTTGTCTGCGGTCCACCATGGGACCACTCCCCGGCCTGGCGCCCTCCTCCCTCAAAACCCAAGTGGCTCTGCGGTAGTCACGGCGACAGGAGAATGCCTCTCCCCCATTCTTGGCACATTCTGATGTCTGCACTGTCCAGGACTCCAGCTCAGCCCCTCTGTGCTCACCAGCCTCATGGGCCACAGGCAGGCAGCTCCCCACATCTGCTTCTCTGTACCCCACCTTCCTGCGTGATTTCTACATGGCATGTGGTGCTGCCTAAAATGATGTCAGGGCTGTGCTGTCCTCCTCGGTGTCTGTCTCCCAGGAAGTTGTTTCCTGAGGCCAGTGGCCAGCGTGTGTCACCCGTCACACCTTCCCCACTGCCTGGGACAGAAGACACTCAGCCTAAACCAACTGTGTTCAGAACTGGAATGTCACAACAGTGTCCCAAATCTGACAGACAAAATCAAGGCAGAGTAGTGTGTCTACTACGGGCTCAGTCCCCCCGGGCAGACCCCCTCCCCCGGGCAGACCCGCTCCCCCGGGCACAACCACTGAGGATGCCAGGGACCAGCGGTGCTCTGCAACACAGAGGGTCACCGTGAGTCACAACCACCTGCACGGCACCTTCTTTAAATTATTTTTTAACTTTCTGCCATTGGGTGTTGTTGTGGTTGTGAGCTGCTGTTGAGTTGGTTCTGACGCACAGTGACAAAACGTTGCCTGGTCCTGCGCCACGTCCACAGCCGTTTTTATGCCTCAGCCCACTGTTGCAGCCACTGTGTTGATCCATCTTGTCATCAGTCTCCCTCTCTCTCGCTGACCCTCCACTCCACCCAGCATGATGTCCTTCTCCAGGGACTGATCTTTCCTGACAACAGGTCCAAAATACGTGAGACACAGTCTCACCATCTTTGCTTCCAAGGAGTACTCTGGTTGGACTTCTTCCAGAACAGACCTGTTTGCTCTTTTGGGGGTCCATGGGACATTCAACATTTTTCTCCAAGGCCACAGTCCAAAGGTGTCAATTCTTCTGTCTTCCTTGTTCATTGTGTAGCTTTCACATGCACATGATGTGCTTGAAAACACCATGGCTAGGGTCAGGCACATCTTGGTCGTCAAGGTGACATCTTTACCTTTTGATACTGTGAAAAGGTCCTTTGCAGCAGATTTTGTCAATGTGATGCATCTTTTGATTTCTGGACTGCTGCTTCCATGGGCGTTGATTGTGGAGCCAAATAAAGGGAGGTTCTGACCCCCTCAGTCCTGCCTCCACTTACCACGGCGTCACTCACTGGTCCGGTGGTGAGGGTTTGTTTTCTCGGTGTTGGGGTCCAGCCAACACTGAAGGCTGTGGTCCTTGGTCTTTATCAGCAGACACCTCGAGACTGCTTCACTTTCAGCAAGCAGGACTGTGTCACCTGTGTAGCGCAGGTTGTAAAGAGACTTTCACCATTCCTGATGTCCCCTTCACCTTCACAGAGCCCAGCTTTTCGGATTATTTGCTCAGCATACAGATTCAAAAGTCGGGTGAAAGGGTACAACCCTGACACACGCCTTTCCTGACTTCGAACCACGCAGTGTCCCCTTGTTCTGTTTGCACGTCTGTCTTTTGATTTATATACAGCTCCCTCATGAGCACAATTAAGTGTCCCGGAATTCGCATTCGTTACAACATTATCCACAGTTTGTTAAGATCCACAAAGTCAAATGCCTTGGGATACTCAGTGAAACCCAGGCACACATCTTCCTGGTGTTCTCTGCTTTCAGCCAAGATCCATCTGACATCAGTGATGACATCCCTGGTTCCACGTCCTCTCGTGAATCCAGCTTGAATTTATGTCAGTTCCTTGTGAGTATGCTGTGCAGTCCCTTCTGAATGATGCTGAGCACAATTCTATTTGCGTGTGATATCAGTGATACTGTTTGATAATTCCACATTCGTTTGGGTCACCTTTCTTGGGAATAGGCATAAACATAGATCTCTTCCAGTCCGTTGGCCAGACAGCTGTCCCCCAAGTTTCTTGGCACAGAGGGGTAAGCACTTGCAGCACGGTACGCATTGGTTGGAACGTCTCGGTTGGTTTTCCGTCACTTCCTGGAGCCCTGTTTTCCGCCACCGCCTTCAGAGTCATTTCCACTTTCTCTTTCATGGCCATTGGTCCCTGACCAGATGCTAATGCCGAGCACTGACCAGCTCTTTCTGGTCTAATGATTCTGTGTCTTCCTTCCATCTTCTTTTGATGCTTCCTGAGTCATTTAATATTTCCCCTGTAGAATCTTTCACTATTGCAACTTGAAACTTGAATTTTTGCTTCAGTTCTTTCAGCTGTCAGTTTGTTGTCGTGTGGCGGCTGCGCGTTGCTGTGATGCTGGGAGCTATGTCACCAGTATTCAGATCCCAGCAGGGACACCCATGGGGAACAGGTTTCAGCTGAGCATCCAGACTAAGGCTAGGAAGAAGGACCCAGCAGTCTAGTTCTGGAAAGAATTAGCCAGGGAAACTTGACGAGTAGCCGTGGAACACTGTCTGATATGGTGCCAGAAAGTGAGCCCCCCGAGGTTGGAAGGTGGTCAGAAGATGGCTGGGGAAGAGCTGCTCCCTCAAAGTAGAGTCGCCCCTAAAGATGCAGATGGAGCAAAGCCTTCAGGACCGTCATTGGCTGATGTGACGTGACTCAAAATGAGAAGAAACAGCTGCAAACATCCATTAATAATCAGAACACAGAATGTATGAGGTACAAATCCAGGAAAACAGATTGTCAAAAATGAAACGGGACACATAAACATCAGTATCTCAGGCATCAGTGAGCTGAAGTGGACTAGTACTGGCCACTTGAATCAGACGGTCCTATGGCCTACCATGCTGGCAATGAAAACTTGAAGAGGAATGGTGTTGCATTCATTGTCAGAAAGAACATTTCAAGGTCTGTCCTGAAATACGATGCTGTCAGAGACAGGATAATATCCATACATCTACAAGGAAGTTCAGTTAACACTGACTATTATTCAAACTTACACACCAACCACTAAAGTCAAAGATGAAGAAACTGAAGATTTTACTGGGCTTCTGCAGTCCTAGGAAATGCTGGCGCCGTGGTCCAGTGCTACAGCTGCTCACCGAAAGGTCGGCAGTTCAAACCCACCAGGTGCTCCTTGGAAACTCTATGGGGCAGTTCTACTCTGTCCAATACAGTCACTGGAGTCAGAATCGACTTGGCAGCACCGGGTGTGGGCACTGTAGTCCAAAATTGACTGAACACACAATCAGGATGCATCGATAGCTACTGGTGACTGGAATGCAAAAGTTGGAAACAAGGATTGGTAGCTGGAAAATACAGCCTTGGTGACAGAAATAATGCTGGAGATTGCATGAATTTTGCAAGGCTAACAGCTTCTTCATTGCAAATACCTTTTTTAACCAACACAAACAGCAACTGTACACATGGACCTCACCAGATGGCAGACCCAGGAACCCATTCCCACTGGGGAAAAAAATGATGGAAAAGCTCCCTATCAGCAGTCAGAACAAGACCAGGTACTGACAGTGGCCCAGATCATCAGTTGCTCATAAGAAAATTCAAACTGAAACTGAAGAAAATTAGAACAAGTCCACGAGAGCCCAAGTATGACCTGGAGTCGGTCCCTCCTGAGTTTAGAGACCATCTCAAGAACAGATTTGAGGTGTTGACCACTAATGACCGAAAATCAGACGAACGGTGGAATGACATCAAAGACATCATCCATGAAGAGAGCAAGAGGTCATTACAAAGACAGGAAAGGAAGAAAAAGCCAAACTGGATTTCAGAAGAGACTGTGAAACTTGCTCTTGAATGTCCAGTGAAGAAACGATGAAGTAAAAGAGCTGCACGGAAGAGTTCGAAGTGTGGCTTGAGAAGACAGAGTGTTACAACGAACAGGTGCCCTCCAGCGCGGAAGAGTTTTCGCTACTTCTGAGTATCAAAAGCCTCAGATAAAACAGATCCCCAAAGTGCCCATCATACATTATTAAAAAATTCGGCTTGGCTTGGCTATATTAAATTTAAGCACCTCTAATCATCAAAAAGCCAGCCTCATCAAAAAGACGTCTTAATAAAATGAAAATACAAGCCCCAGCTCTGAAGACAGTATCAACCACATACATAACACAGAAATAAAACCAAAGCAAACCCCACCATTGCCGTCAAGTGGGTTCTGACTGACGACCCCTGCAGCACAGAGCAGGACCTCCAGCGGGAGTTCCGGGAGCGGGCGCCCCGGGACTGGGGCTGAGACCCCCGGGTTAGCAGCGTAGCCACTGAAGACCAGCCCACGACTCCTGTAAATCAGCAAGACAAGACGGTGGGCCGAGTAAAAACTACGCACCAGACACGAAGAGACGTTTCTCGGAGGTAAAAGCCCCACGGAACGCGTGCACGGCCAGCGGTGTCGTCGCAGACGCCCTTGCAACGGCGTGGACCGGCTTTGCGCCCCTGGCTCACCACGCATGCGCGGGATGCAGTCGCCGCCCACTGCGACCGCGACTGCCGCAGGCAGCAATAGCCGCGAGCCACCACCAGAGGTCGCCCCACCCGAGGCCCCGGCCCCCCACCGGTCTGTCCCTCGGTGGGTTTTCCTGCAGGCCCTCTCCCTCCCCGGGGAAGAAACGGGCTCAGAGAAGCAGGGTCCCCGGCCCAAGCCTGCACAGGTCGGATCTCTCCAGAACCCAAGGTCCAGGGATGGGGTGCGGGGTGGACTAGGGTCTTCCTGGCTCTGAATCCCTCCTCCTGGGGTCAGCGATGCTGTCCCCTGACTCAGCAACCGTCTGGGACTCCCACCTTCTACAACAGTGTCCCAGAGAAAGGACCCAGACTGCAGGCTTCAGGGTGCCTGGGCGTGGACTGCGAGGCCCGGGGGTAAAAACCACGAGGGCGTGAGGAGCAAGCGCTCTCTCGTCCCTCCCTGCCTGTCTCTCCGGATGGAAACAAAGCTTCTGAGAAGAGAAACGCGTGAAAGCGAACCCGCCTGCTTCCCACCTGGAGATCGAATTAATTCTCCCAAAGTCGGGGGAGGCCGCAAGAGTAGGCGTCAGAGAGCGAGCTGGGACACAGTCAGAGCTGGGGCCCCGGAGAAGGCTGGCGGGGGACTATGCCTGCTCTGCCAGCTGCCTGGGGTCCGGTCACAGGCAGAGGGGACAGTGGAGAACCCAGAGAGGCCTGGGGAACCTTGAGAGCAGAAGAGACGCTCATCCTGGTGAGGCAGAGCCTGCAGGAAGGGGTGAGGGGCAACTCCATCTGCCTCCTGTTTTCGTTTTGTTACTATCTAGAAGGGTATTTCCCCTTGGCGCTGTTGATGGGGGCCCAGATCCTTGCCCAGGGTAGGGTGTCCTGTGCACTGTGGGGCACTGAACATCATCCCTGACCCCCACAGTGTACCAGGAGCACGTCATCACATATGTGACAGCCACAAATGTCTCCAGACATCGCCCAACATCCCCTTGGACACAACCACCAAGGGGCAGGGGAGCTTGCTAGGCAGAGAGGCCTGGTGTGCCCAGCAGGCCCCAGGATGAAAGGCGTGTTGTTGGCCTCTGTCTAAAGTAGCAAAAGCCCCCACACTTGTGCTTCCGGAACCCTGGGATTTTGGGCCCTGGGAAGGAAACAGTGTTGGGGCGATTCCTCTGGTCTTTTGTCTCCCACCGCATGAGGCCTGAAAAGAGTTGTCACCCATGATGCAGGCAGGCAGCTCAAAGCAGCGCCCCCACACTGGGCCCCAGGGAGAAGAAGATTTCTCCGGGCCAGAACATCATGGGGGCCATGACCAGGTAACCAGAGGTGAGGAATAGAGCCCATGCAGGTGGTGCTTGCATGCCAGAGTTGTGCTGTCTAGGTTTTCAAGGGCCAGCTCTTTGGAAGAATGCCACCAGCCTTCCTTAACCAGGAGTCCGTGACAGGCTCGGCCACCGACCTTCGGGCCAGCAGGCAGCTGGGTGACCTGCAGCTGCCCAAGGGCTGTGATGGGGTGCGGGCCCACGAGAAAGCAGCTCCTGTCTCCGTGGGAAGTCTCTGTGCAGGACTGACTGGAATAGCAGCCCCCCACCTCCTCTCTATGACACCTGCCCGCCCACAGGACAAGGGGAGTGGTGTGTCCTTCCTTCACGGGGACTTGTTAACTTTCAGTGTCACATCCCACAGGCGCCTGTCAGTTTGTCACACGACGGGGCCCCGTGTGTTGCTGTGATGCTGGAGGCTGTGCAGCCGGTACCCAGACACCAGCAGGGCCAGTGGGAGGGACTGAATCGTGTCCCACAAAACGTGTGTGTCAGTCTGGCCGGGCCACGATCCTCACACTTGGGGGACTGTAGTCTGTCATGCAGCGTGGCTTTCCTGTGTGCTGTAGACCCCACCTCTGTGATATTAGTGAGGTGGGGTTAACGGCAGTTGCGTTAAGGTGGCAAGCCTCAAACATACAAGGCTGGATTGTGTCAAAGTCCTTCTCTTTTGAGATATGCAAGAGAGAAGCAGAGAGAAAGGGGGGCTTCGTACCACCAAGAAAACAGAGCCAGGAGCAGAGTGCATCCTTTGGACCTGGGGCTCCCATCTGGACCTTGCTCCGTAGCTGAGAGAGAAAGCCTTCTCCTGGAGTTGTCGTTAGGAGGTGCTGTTGGGTCGGTTCTGACTCAGCGACCCTGCCCTGTGCACAACACAACAGAACACTGCTCAGTCCTGGGTCGCGTCCACAGTCATTTTTATGCTTAAGCCCATTGTTGCGGTCACTGTGTCAATCCATCTTGTCAAGGGTCTTCCTCTTTTTCACTGACCCTCCACTCTACCCAGCATGATGTCCTTCTCCAGGGACTCGTCCTCCCTGACAACATGTCCAAAGTATGTAAGTCGCAGTCTTGCCATCTTTGCTTCCAAGGAGCACTCTGGTTGGACTTCTAGAACAGATTTGTTGGTTCTTTGGGCGGTCCATGGGTCGTTCAACATTCTTCTCCAACACTACAACTCAAAGGTGTCAATTTTTCTTCTGTCTTCCTTGTTCATTGTCCAGCTTTCCCACGTATACAATGGGATTGACAGTACCATGGCTTGGGTCAGGCCACCTTAGTCTTCAAGGTGACGTCTTTAGTTGTCAACACTTTGAAGAGTTCTTGGCAGCCGATTTTCCCAATGCATCCCCTGGAGCTGGTACCCTGAATTTGAACTTCTAGCCCACTCTTTGTTAAAGCCATCCACTTGGGGCATTTCTGTTACAGCAGCACTAGATGATGCAAACAGTCTCCCATGGCAGATCTGAGCTTCTAGACAAAGACAGACTAGGAGGAAAGACCTCGTGGCCTACCTCCCAAACACCTGCCAGCGAAAACCTTATGAAGAGCAGTAGGACGTTGTCAGATGTGGTGCCGGAAGATGAGCCTCCCAGGTTGGAAGGCACTTAGAAGACAACGGGGGGAAAGCTGCCTCCTCAGAGCAAGGTTGACCACAAGCAGATGGCTTTAAAAAGGGAATTTTATTTTGTCACAGTCCAGTAGGCTGAAACTCCAAATTCAAGGTGTCAGCTCTAGGGGAAGGCTTCCTCTGCTGGCTCTGGAGGAAGGTTCTTGTCATGAGTCTTCCCCTGGACTGGGAGCTTCTGAGATGTGAGGACCTGCTCCTTTCCAAAGGACACCCTCAGCTCCTGGCTCTGCTTCTGTGCGCTGCCTGCTGCCTTTCTTTTATATTTTGAGAGGCTACCAAAGGCACAAGACAGTCCCACACACGGCGTCCTGCCCCACTGCCTCAACTGCCACCCATTCTCCCTGATTAACGTCCTAGAGGCGGCATTTACAACACAAAGGAACATCACACAATACAAGGAATCATGGCCCAGCCAAAGCACCACACATGCTTTTGGGGGAACACAGTTCAATCCACGACAAATGACCTCTTGCTTTCTTCAAGTATGATGTCCTCGAAGTAATTCAGCAATTCATCTGGTCTTCAGTCGTTTGTACTCCATGAGTCAAACCTAACTTCAGGTGGGATCTAGTCAAGGTCATACTCGGGCGCTCGTAGGCTTGCTCTAATTTCTTCAGCTTCAACTTGACCTTGCACACGAGCAACTGATGTTTGGTTCTACAGCTGGTCCCTGGCCTTGTTCTGACTGATGACATGGAGGCTTTCCATTGTCTCTTCCCACAGACACGGTTGACTGGATTCCTGTGTGTTCCATCTGGTTTTGTTTCTCTAGACAACCCAGCCTAAGTTGCAGTTGAACACAGGTATTATCAAACAATATCATTAATATTATACACTAGTAAAATTTTACTGAAGATCATTCTGAAGTGACTGCAGCAGTGTATCAACGAGGGACTGTTGGAAATTCACAGCTGCAGCAGGATATTGACAAGGAACTGCCGGGAATTCAAACCAGATTCCGAAGAGGACCTAGAACAAGGGATATCATTGCTGATGTCAGATGGATCTTGGCTGAAAGCACAGAATACCAGAAAGATGTTGACCTGTGTTTCACTGACTATGCAAAGGCACTCGACTGTCTAGATCTTAACAAATTATGGCTAACCCTGCAGAGAACGGGAATTCCAGACAACTTCATCGGGCTCCTGAGGAATCTGTATATGGATCAAGAGGGAGTCGTGTGGCCCAAACAAGGGGACACTGCATGATTTAAAGTCAGAAAAGGTGTCTCTTAACGTGGCACCCTTCCACCACACCTTTCAGTCTGTATGCTGAGCAAAGAATCCCAGAAGCTGGATGAACGAGGCATCAGGATTGGAGGACAACCCGTTAACAACTTGCGTTACACAGACGACACCAGCTTCCTTGCTGGAAGTGAAGAGGATTTGAAACACTTACTGATGAAGATCAAAGTCCACAGCCTTCAGGATGGATTGCACCTCATCATCAGGAAAACAAAAACCCTCACAACGGGACCAGGAAGCAACATTGTCATAAATGGAGAAAGGACTGAGGTCATCAAGGATTTCATTTCCCTTGTGTCCACAATCAGGGCCCGGCAAGGAGCAGTCAGGAAACTGAACCACATATCGCCCTGGGCATATCTGCTGCAAAGCTCCTTTTTAAAGTGTTAGAAAGCTAAGGCATCACTTTGAGGACCGAGGTGCCCCTGAGCCAAGCTGTGGACCTTCGGTCACCTCACAGGCCTGCGAAATCTGGACGACGAATGAGGAAGACCAAACAAGAAGTGACGCCTCGGAACTCAGGTCCCAGAGAGCAACCCCGAGCACACCGTGGCCTGCCGGGAGATGGGGCCATCTGTCTCCGAAGAAGTGCAGCCAGAGTGTGCCTCAGAGACAACGACGGCGAGACCGTGTCTCCTGCACTTTGGACATGTTGTGAGGAGGGACGGGCCCCCGGAGCAGGACATCACACTTGGTAATGCAGACCACGGGAAGGAGGAGGACGCTCAGTGGGCTGGGCCAACACGTGGCTGCGGTGACGGGCCCCGACGTGACAGCCATGAGGAGACGCAGGGCGGGCCGGTTTTGTTGTGCCGTATGTGGGTTGTCAGGAGACGGGAGCCAGCGGGACAGCAGCTGAGAGGTGTGGCTGGACATACGTGGGGCACCCTCAGGCCCCCGGCTTCTCTCCCTCCACCCCTCCGCAGAGGCTTCCTGTCCTGACAGTGGACAGCAGAGGCTGGATCTGCAGGAGGTGGCCACGGGACCGGTCAGACGGCTCACAAACCCGAACAGAAAACCACCCCACTGCCAGCCGCTCGGTCCTGACTCACGGTGATGCCGTGGGATGGAGGACAGCTGCCCCACAGGGCTTCTACGTGCACCTGGTGGGTCCGAACTGCCGACCTTTGGGTCAGCAGATGGAGCGCTGGACCACTGCGCCACCAGGGCTCCCCAGTCGCTCCCAGGAGCCCACTGACTCCCGGGTCTGGGTCTGGCGTGACTCTCGTCTAGAAGGTGAAGCCCACCTGTGACGGGTGCTTTCCTTACACGTCATTGGCCAGAATGTTTTCAGTGGCCACACCTCGCTGCCGGTGAGGCTGTGAGGGACAGCATTGGTCCCGTGGACAGGCACCCTGGGGAAAACCAGGGTTCTCTCCTTCTGAGAGCTGGGAGCAGACCTCCGAGTGACAGACATCAGGCTGCTCCCCAGATGCTCCCCGCTCCAGGGTTCCCTCGGCTCTGCGCCTCCTCCTGCCAGCTCGTCCTCACGTCACGTGGGGCCAGCAGGGCTGCAGCTGCTCCAGATTTCTCATCAAGAGGCAGCAGTGTCTGCAGCAGAAGTGGCCCCTCTCCCTTGGGCCTCCTTAGAGCAAAGGACCTTCCTCTGGCCTGCAGAGCAACTGCCCCCAAAGAGGACCATGTCCCAATCCCCGGAGCGGATGAACATGCAGGTTACCAGGCAAAGCAGGATTAGAGTCATTAACCAACCCGCTGCTCCTGAGAAAGGAGAGGATGGGATTAGCCAGGTGGGCTTGGTGTGATCACAGCATCCTTATAAGTGAAGGAGAGAGTCAGAGATGGTGGGGTGAAGCCTCTGCAGACACGCTGAGAGTTCCGTGGGATCAGACAGAGCCCTCCTCCTCTGTGTCTCCGTTTCTCCACCCGGATGGAAAATAGAGCACGCACACACCCACCGTCCTGGCCTGCCGAGGAGGACATCATCAGCCTATTGCTGACTGCTGGGCGGTTTCCCACTGAGCACCTAGAGGGTCTCAGAGTCCTTCTCAGCCTTCGGTGGCCCTTACCCGGCCAGAGCCCAGAGCTCAGCAGGCTCAGGAGGACGCCCCAAATACCTAAAGATGCGGGCCCTGGACACCAGGGCTAGGGTCGTCGCCAAGCTCAGGGCAGCACAGCGGCTACCAGGAGCCCCCACCCGCAGTCCGGCTCCCCAGGAGGCCCAGCCCAGGCCCCTCGGAGCTGCTGCCGCAGACCTGCCCGGCAGCCTGTGTTGCCATGGCACCTGACTGTGCACCAAGGCCCACACAGGGGGACAGCTTTGGAGCCGCTGGTGAGCTGTGAGCAGGGCAGTGGTGAGCGGGTCAGACACAGGTGTGGGATCCACTTTGCCCTCCAGAGCTGCAGCGGCCCAGTTTAGGAAACATGGGTGAGATGCTGAGGGAAGTGACGCCAGTGTGGTCCGAGGTGACTCAGAGAGTGTCCATCAGTACCAAGAGGAGTGACAGACTGACCCAGGCGGTCGACACAAACAGAGCCATAGAGGCCGACACGGATGGAGATGTCCAGTACCGTGGGGTCCGTCCCGACCCAGCGACCCTAGGTGCCACTGAAGGAAAGCCCGCCCCGCCCTGCAGCCCCTGACAGCTGTGACAGCAGCTGTGTCACCCGCCTTGTGGAGGGTCTTCCTCTCTGGTGCTGGCCCTCCACTTTACCATGCTCCCTGTGGGGACCACTCCCTCCTGACAGTGTGTCCACAGTGTGGGAGAGGCCATCTCACCATCTTCCCGCTCAGGGGCCCTCTGGCTGTGCCTCTTCCAGGACAGGTGGGTCCCTTCCTCAGGTGTGCAGGGCACGTTCCATGTCCCGAACCGATACCGTGGGTCAGGTGTGTGCCAAGCCGTGGCGTCGGTCACCTCACGGCTCACACAAGCCAGACAATGGAGCAGAAAGGCAGAAGGAGAACGGACACGTTTGAACTGACAGAGACAGATCCGGGGGGCGGCTTTAGTCAGCTGGTGCTGCTCGGGCAGAAATCCCACCGGTGGACGACTTTGGCAAGGACAAGTGTTCTCCCACAGTCCAGTAGACTACACGTCTCAATGTGGGGTGTCCCCTCCAGGGAAGGCTCTCTGTCAGCTCTGGAGGAAGGGCCTTGTGTGGCATCAGGGAGCATCTTGGCGCAAGAACCTCAGGTCTGAAGGATGCACTCTGCTCCCAGTGCTGCTTTCCTGATGGTGTGAGGGTCCCCACTCTCGGCTGGCTTCCCTTTCCTTGCATCTCTTGTGGGATGAAAGGATGAAGGGCGATGCAGGCCATACTCCAGGGAAACGCCCTTTACAGTGGAACAGGGCGGGGACCTGGGGAAGGGATTTACAGTCCCGCCCTAATCATCTAATCCTCTAACATAATCTCCTCTGTTAACCACAGAGATTAGGATTTACAGCATCAGAAAAGCACAAAACGGGGCGCCCTCATAAAATATCAGAAATCCTCCCCAGCCAGGTGGCTACACACCCTTCTGGGGGGACACAGTTCAGTCCGTGACAGTGAAACGGAGACAGCGGTAGATATAGAGATAGGAGATGGAAAGCCCACCGCCCTGGAGCCCATTCTAACTCCTAGCGACCCTACAGGACAGAGCAGAGCTGACGCAGGAGAAACAGGAGTTTACAAATAACTGCTAAACAGAGCGCCGGGGAGCGAGGACCTCTCCGAACACCGTTCATTGCTAGCCAAGCCAAGTGCCGTGGAGTCGGAGAGGAAGGGCCTTTAATTCCAGCCGGCAGAACGCAGGGGACTGAGCCCCCAAATGGCTGCGTTCCCTGTCCTGCTAAATTCCAGAGTTTATACACACTTTACAGAAAGTTCCAACAAAGAAATTTCCCTGCAGCGTTCCTATCGGCATTAGTAGTTTTATAAATTATCATTCTACCTTCTAACTGGTGTTAACGTAGTTACAGAGGCAGAGACACGCGAATTCTGAAGTTGTGAGGGGGGCTCTCCTTCCTCCAGGGGCCAAACTGCTCACAGGAAACACTCGCGTGAGGGTTTTCCTGGTGCCAGGTTCCAGGCGCTTTTCATAAGGCGATCAGGTGTGAGGCCTTTGGGCCTCGGGTCTTTCAGGAAAGGCTGTAATTCCTCGGGCTTTCCTGTCTCAGAGCGGCCCCGTGATTCGGTCAGGTGCCCTGTCCAGTTACAGACATGGGTGGCAGAGAGATGCGTCAAGATACAGCAGGCGATACAGTTCCATAGTCGATACAATTCAGACATAAGTGACCCAGACACAAACACCGACATCAGTGAGCGGCGATGCCAACACAGACGTGTGACGTGAGGCCGGCGGGGGCGCAGAGGTGAGCAGCCAGCGAATCTGATACCAGGGTTTCTGGCGCTCAGTTTGCTGTGCTTCTGTACATTTGAAATTACATGAAAATTAAAAATTATGGAAACAAGAACCCAAATCGCAACGTCCTGGGGCCCAGAGACCAGCCTGTGGCTGAAGTCTGCCTTGAGCATCCACTGGGGAGGCTGTGCCCAGGGGGCTTCCTGGAGGCGGTGGCCTGGAGGAGCAGGGAGCCACCCCCTTCTCTCCCACCGCGTCCAGATGCACATGCTCTGTGGACGGCTGAAAAGGCCCTGCGCGGCATCTGGTTCCTTCGCTGATATCCTAAGCATACCTTAAGCATCTACTGGGCTCCAGGCACATTGTGTGCTGACCGCCCTGGGCCTGGGGAGGTAACCGTCTCTGGAGGCAAGCAGGAGACAAGCAGAGCAGGAGAGTCAGCGGATGCTGGGACACCACGGGTGGCTGAGCTGTGCCGGGTGGGAAAGTGCAGGGACTAGTCACAGGGTGGGGAGGCATTCCTACCACAGAGCCTCGGGGGGATGCTGGACATGCGGCGGCCGTGCAAAGGCCTGGGGATGCGTCCTGCCCGTGTGCGGGGCAGAGGTGTGCAGCAGCACCAGGTGGCACGTGGAGGCCTTCCCAGGACCAAGTGGGCGGACCTGTGACAGGCCACAGAACCGGCCACACGTGGGGCTGCTGCCTGCGAGCTGACGTGGGGTTTGCTGTGCAGCGAAAATGCCTGAGCAACAGGCGGCGAAAAATAGCCCTCCACAGCCAGGCAGAGCCACGCGTGTGAGGCGGGCAACACTGTTCTGTGAAGGTCCCCAAGGTGTGACAGGCTCAGCACAGGAAACTCTCGGCCCCTCTTCCTGGCTCCCAGCCTACTGGCCACCCTTCCCATCATTCACTGGGTCCGCCACTCAGCAAATCTCTGCCAAGGCCTGGTGTCAGGGTTGTTCTAGGCCAGGGAAGCAGCAGGGAGGGAGGCAGACGAAGCCTCCTCACCCGGAAGGCTGGGAAGAAGATGCAGTGGGGAGTAAGACGGTGGGAGAGGCCCTGTGGATACCTGGGAAGTGCCTCCAGGAGGTGGGAAGGGCACACACAAAGGCCCTGAGGCAGGATCCAGCTGGCACAGTGTGCCGTATAGAGGCCCATGCGGCTCCAGGTAAGGAAGGAGGAGGAGAGAGGAGGCAGGGAGGCAGGGAGAGGACGGGGCAGGTCTTGCAGGGACCTGAGGGCAGGAAGGACTGGGGCTTTTACCCAAGTGTGGGGAGACCCTGCAGGGTGAGGGCGGGGTGCGAGCGGCCGGCTCACTGCCCAGGCCTTGGAGAGGACTGACTGTGAGGGTGCTGGCTACAGAGTGGGCCAGAGGGGCCCTCCTCTGGTTGGGCGGGGGGCTGATGGGGCTTGGGGCGGGGACTGCGGAGGGAGTGAGATGCGCCCAACTTGGGGAAATTATTCTCTTCTTAACCTTTATAATTGGAGCGCACAGACACCATCAAGCGCACAATGGTAGACGATTAGCCCCCAGGGAACTTATGTTTTTGAGGTGACAGTCACCCAGCATGTGGTTCTGCGACGCTGGGCACCACAGTCTGCATGTCAGTTCCCTCGGCCATCAGCCAGCCCCTGACACCTGGCGCAATCGTCCCTGCATCCTCTCCGTGGTCTGTACCTGGAGCCATACAGCATCACCCCTACCACTCAGTGCCAGTAGCAGGTCCTGGTCATGACAACCACAAACATCCCCAGACCTGGCGGACTGTTGAGGGGTCACCCAGGTGACAACTGCTGCCCCAGTGCATCCGTCAACCAGGCACCTGTGTCAGCGTCCTGGGGCCCATGAAACCAGGTTCCGGCATCTGCTGTTGTGAGGTGCCATCAAGTTGGTTCTGCCTCACAGAGACCCTGAGCACAGCGCAATGAAACCTGCTAGGCCATGCACCACGTCCACAGCCGTTTCTATGCTTAAGCCCATTGTGGTGGCCACTGGGTCAACCATCTCATTAAGGGTCTTCCTCTTTTTCACTGACCCTCCATTCTACCAAGCATGACGTCCTTCTCCAGGGGCTGATCCCTCCTGACAACATGTCCAAAGTGTGTAGGACGCAGTCTGTCTTTGATTCCAAGGAGCACTCTGGCTGGACTTCTTCCAGAACAGATCTGCTTGCTGTTTTGGTGATCCACGGTACACTCAAAATTCTTCTCCAACACAGTTCAAAGGCATCAGTTCTTCTGTCTTCCTCATCCACTGTCCAGCTTTCATGTGCATATGATGTGACTGAAAACACCAACACTTGGATTACACTCACTTTAGTCTTCAAAGTGACATCTTTGATTTTCAACGCTTTAAAGAGGTCCTTTGCAGCAAATTTTCCCATTGCAATGCGTCTTTTGGTTTCTTGACTGCTGCCTCCAGGGGTGTTGATTGTGGAACCATGCTAACTTCGAAATTCTCTCCATTTGTGATGATGCTGTTTACTGGTCCAGTTGTGAGGGTTTTTGTTTCCTTGATGTTGAAGTGCACTCCGTACCAAAGGCCGTGGTCTTTGATTTTCATCAGTCACGGCTTCGAGTCGTCTTCACTCTCAGCAAGCAAGGTGGTGTCATCTGCGTCATTCAGGTTGTTAACGAGTCTTCCTCCAATCCCGATGCCCCATTCTCCGTATGGTCCAGCTTCTTGGGTTATTTGCTCAACACACAGGCTGAAAAGGCATGGTGAAAGGATACAACCCTGACACCTACCTCTCCTGACTTTAAACTCTGCAGCATCCCCTTGCTCTGTTCACGTGACAGCCTTTGATCTGTACACACGTTCCTCACGAGTGCGGTGAAGTGTTCTGGAATTCCCATTCTCTGTGTTAGCTGTCATTTGTCATGATCCACACAGTCGCGTGCCTTTGCATAGTCAAGGAGACACAGGTCAACACCTTCCTGGTACTCTCTGCTTTCAGCCAGGATCCAGCCGCCACCAGCAGTGACATCCCTGGTTCCATGTCCTCCTTGGAATCCAGCTGGAATTTCTGGCAGTTCTCGACCAGTATAGTGTTGCAGTCACTTTTGAATCGTCTGTGTTTCACTTGCGTGTGACATCAACAATACTGTTTGGTAAGTTCTACGTTTGGTTGGATCACCTTTCTTTGGAATGGGCATAAATACAAATCTCTTCCAGTAGGTGGGCCAGGTTGCTGTCCTCCCAATTTCTTGGCAGAGATCAGTGAGCACTTTCAGCTCTGCATCCATTTATTGAAAACTTCAATTGATATTCCATCCATTTCTGAAGGCTTGGTTTTCACCAGTGTCTTCAGTGGAGCTCCAACTTCTCCCTTCAGTACCATTCGCTCCTGATCACAGGCCACCTCTTGAAATGGTTCAATATCGACCAGTTCTTTCTGGTATAAGGACTCTGTGTCTTCCTTCCATCTTCTTTTGACACTCCCTGAGTCATTTAGTAGCTTCCCTGTAGAATCCTCCGCTACTACAACTCAAGGCTTGAATTTTTCTTTAGTTCTTTCAGCTTGAGAAATGCAGAATGTGTTCTTCCCTTTTAGTTTTCCATTTCCAGCTCTTCGCACACGTCATTATAACACTTTATTTTGTCTTCTTGAGCTGCCCCTTGAAATCTTTCCTTTAGGTCTTTGACTTTGCTGTTCCTTCCTTTTGCTTTAGCTGCTCAACATTCGAGAGCAAGTTTCAGAGTGTCTTCTGACATCCAGTTTGGTCTTTTCTTTCTCTCCTGTCTTTCTGTTGACCTCTTGCTCTCTTCCTGGGTGATGTCTTTGATGTCATTCCACAGTTCGTCTGGTCTTCAGTCGTTAGTGATCAACACACCAAATCTGTTCCCGAGATGGTCTTTAAACTCAGGAGGGATCCACTCAAGGTCACACTTGGGCTCTCGTGGACTTGCTCTGATTTTCTTCAGTTTCAGTTGGAATTTGCATATGAGCAGTTGATGATCTCTGCCAGAATCAGCACATGGTCTTGTTCAGACTGCTGATAGGGAGCTTCTCCGTCATCTTTTTCCACAGAGGTCGTCCATTGGTTGTTGTGTCTGCCATCCGGTGAGGTCCATGTGCACAGTCGCCGTTTGTGTTGCTTAAGAAAGGTATGTGCAGTGAAGAAGTTGTTAGTCTTGCAAAATTCTATCGTGCAAATATTCGCCGGCATCGTTTCTGTCACCAAGGGCATATTTTCCAACTACTGATCCCTGTTTGTTTCCAACTTTGGCATTCCAGTCACCAGTAATTACCAGTGCAGCCTGGTTGCATGTTTGATCTATTTTAGACTTGAGAAGCTGGTAAAAATCTTCAGCCACTTCATCTTTGGCCTTAGTGGTTGGTGCGCAAATGTGGACACTAGTCACGTAAACTGGTCTTCCTTGCGGCTGTGTGGGTGTGACACTCCCAGGTATCTGTCAGTTTGTCCCACTGTGGGGGCTTGCGCGTTGCTGGGAAGCTGGAAGTTATGTCACCGGTACTCAGATACCAGCAGAGACCCCCATATAGGGGCTGGGTTTCAGCTGAGCACCCAGACTCAGACAGACAAGGAAGAAGGACCTGGCAGTGTACTTCTGCAAAGAGCTAGCCATAGAAACCTTATGAACAGCAGCGGAACATAGTCAGATATGGTGCCAGAAGTTGAGCCCCCAGGGTGGAGGGCCCTTGGGAGATGACGGGGGAGGAGCGGCCTCCTCAAAGTAGAGCTGACCTTAGCAAAGCGGACGGAGTAAGGCCTTCGAGGTCCTTGTTCGCTGATGCGGCGCGACTCACAATGGGAAGGAGCAGCTGCAGAGAGCCACTAGTAACCGGAACACGGAATGTGCGAAGTACGGATCAAGGAAGATTAGCAATCGTCAAAAATGAGACAGAGCGCATAAACATCAATATCCTTGGCATCAGAGAGCGGAAATGGACAGTATTGGATGTTTTGAATCCAACAATCATATGGTCCACTGTGCTGGGCACAAGAACTTGCGGGGGAACGGTGCTGCCATCATCATCCGAAAGGACCCAAACACGCGGCCACAAACAGCAGAACTTCATTGTTTCCCAGTGCTGGAGACCTGTGTCTGTGATCCAGGAGTCAGCACGCCAGAGTCACCTCCAGAGGCTCTAGAGGACGGTCCTTCCTTGCTTCTCTGGCTCCTAGGGGTCCCAGCATCCCTGGGCTTCTGGCCATCTCTCTCCCTCTCAGCCTCTGTTCACACGGCTGTCTGCCCTTTGTCTCTCTGCGGGTCTTGAGTCTCCTCCTTTCTCTTGTAAGGACACCCAGTGTGGTGCGGCTGCCCCGAGTTTGTCATCTGATGTGATTTCTGTGTGTTGTCAACCCCACCGTCTGTGATGAGGAGAGGCCTTTAACAAGACGAACAGGCAGCCGTCACGTCAGCAGAGCAAGCCTCCATCTGTAGGCCTGGGCTGTGTTCTGAGGCCATCTCCTTTAAGGTACACAAGAGACACAGGAGCACAGAGACTGGGGGACTCAGACCAGCAAGAGAGCAGTTCTGCGAGCAGAGTACCTCATTTGGCCCCAGGGCTCCCAGGCAAAGAAAGGAGAGTCTGAGGAGGAGGAGCCAGCAGAGAAAGCCTTCCCCTGGAGTTGACACCATGAATTTGGACTCCCAGCCTATTGGGCTGTGAGGGAAGGAAATTATTTGTTAAAACCACACACTTGTGGTACTCCTGTTTTATAGCAGCACCAGACGACAGACACCGTCCTATCCACTGTCCCCCTGTGAGGGACCACGGAACCAGCAGGGAAGGCCAGTTTATTCAGCTTACCCTTGGCTCCAGGTAACAGTTAGATTTCACCTTGAGGACAGACGAACTGCCAGTGACTTCTGTCCCCCTGGTTACGGGCTGGTTCTGGCTCCCAGCCAACATCTCCTGGTGGCCCTGACTGCCTGAGGCAGCTGGGTGCCGGCATGAGACCAATGTCCTGAAAACCTGATCTGGCCATGCCCCAACTCTTGGGGGCAAAGGCAGAGCTAGCATCCCAGTTTAAAGATGGTGTCTTAATTGTCTAGTGCTGCTGTAACAGAAATACCCCAAGAAGGTGGTTTTAACAGACAGAAATTTCCTTTCTTCCAGTTTAGGAGGTCACAGCTCTGCACTCTGAGCGTGCCCCTCGGGGGAGGCTTTTGCTGTCTGTCAGCTCTGCACGGGAGGCCTTGGCTCCGCAGCTCCTGCTTCCAGGGCCTGTCAGAGCTCCACAGTCAGAGCTCCACGGTCTCCACCTCTACGTCACCCGTCTCTGCTGGGCTCATGTGTTGAATGTCTTATCACAAACGAGACTGACTCAAGGCACACCGTACACCGATCTCACCTGACGAACCCAACAAAGACAATCCATTCTCAAATGGGATTACAACTACAGACACAGAGGCAGGGAGTTACAGCACAGATTTGGGGGGACAGAAGCCAATTCATAGCAGAAGGGGAAGAAGGGTCAGAGAAGGGCGCTTGCCTGAGGCCCCCAAGTGAGCAGAGCTGCGTCCCCTTGGAGTTGCCACCATGCCTTAGATAAATAAACACACGGTTTCCTGGTCTCCGCTGGCAGACCGGGGGCTGCGAGTGGGATCTGACGGGGCGGCGGCAGGTGAGGTGGAAGGTTTGGTGTCTGGCCTGCTCCTGAATTCCAAGTGCTGCCTTGCCAAGTACCCAGCATGTGATGCCCCACAGATCACCTCACCTTTGTCACCTCGGTTCACCCGCCTGTGAAATGAGCGCCGTCAGAGTCCTGGTGAGGGTTCAGTGGGCTGTTCTGCCTCCCCTCCCTCACTTAGGGCCCAGTCTGCTTGCTGCTCTTGTGTGACCCCAGAGGGGTCGCTGCGGTCACCTCGGCTGCATTCAGGGGGTGAACTGAGATTCAGCTGAGGCAGCCAGCTTTGAGCAGGACTCAAGCCCTCACCCGCTGGGATCGCCAGCTCTCCCCCTCCTCTCCGGGCCCCCCTGAGGGTGGGGGTGGGGGAGGAGGTGGGCAGGTGATGTGGGGAATGGGCCAGGCCAGGGAGAATGGGGACTCTGCTCTCCTCCCTAGAGTTTCTTTGATTGAAGTCGTTTGCCTCCTCCTCAGCGCATAGTGGCTGGGCAGACCCTTGGGCTGGCGGGCAGCAGAGGAAACAGCAGCCTGATTGAACGGCGTGCTCATGGGGCCGCGGCGAGCCGGGACCTCACACAGCCCAGAGGGAGAGCTGGTGCAGGAGGGAGGCCGGCCTCAGCGTCTGTGGTGTCTGCGGTCAGCACCCTAACAGGGTTGTGTTAGTTACCCTCATTGCACTGTGCCTGCTCTGGCTGCCGAGATGTGCCAGGCTGGAGCACCAGCCGCCAGGGACTGTGGCGTCTCCTGGAACCCCGCAGAGCCCCAGATCCTGGGCTTAAAGGCCGCCACCAAACACCACCACCACCCTCAGCGTGGTGGGGTTGGCGCTGCTGGCCCCCAGCAGAGGGGGGCAGGAGTGGGCCCCTGGGGGGAGCGGCAGGAAGGGTCCCAGGCAGAAGGTGGGCTGGGCCTGGCGCCAGGGTGGGGGCCGTGGGAGGGTAGCAGGGTGGCAGAGGAGGCGTACAGCCTGGGGCAGTCGGCAGGCTGGGGTTCTGGGCCCCTTCCCTCCACTGGGGTCTCTGGTGACGCAGTGGCTACATGCCCTGCTGGTCACTGGAAGGTCTGCGGGTTGAACCTGCCATCCCTGGGCACCGTCTGGGGCAGGGCTGCTCCACAGGGCTCCTGTGAGTCGGAGCTCGTGCAGTGAAGAGGCTTCTTCTCCCTCTTGGGGCCTCCTTGTTGTCTCCACCCCCTTCCGTCCTAGAAGCCTGCCTTGATGACTCTGCTGACGCAGGCTCCTCCCCGCTGCGGCACTGTCCCCCCAGCTGTGTGCACAGAACCGGGCCTCCCGGGCTGCCCGCCTTCCCGGTCGCCCAGTCTCGTGTCTATTAGGGGCACCCAGACCGCTACCAGGTCTCCTTCCTCTGACAGGAGGCTCCCCAGGTCCTGGTGCTTTGGCTGCACATGAAAGCCACCCTGCTCCCTGAGGGCCCTCACCACCCTCTGAGCCCCAACAATGAGTGGCCTGGACTCCAGACACATCCTGAGTGACCCAGGTGACGCAGGTGTCCCAGCAGCTGGCTTCACCTCTTGGCTTCGCAGCCCCTGTGCCAGCTGCACTCTGAGGAGGCAGCAGTGTTTTCTAATTGGCACCACAGTGTCTCATGATGGGGGGGAGGGGGAGTCTTGATGCCAGCGCCTGGCGGGTGGAGAGGCGGTCAGGGTGGCTGCGCCCAGAAAGCGAGAGGGCTCGCACGTGCGCGCCCACACACACACAGCCCTCCACGTGCACTGGGCCCACTGTGGGCACTGTGGGCCAGGTGCCCTGTGGAGCTGAGAAAGCCACGGGTGCAGATGCTGACTTGCTCTCACCAGAAGGGACACCCCCTTACGTGCCTGGGAAAGCCAGACACAGAGCAAGGAGGAGCCGGGAGGAACGGCCGCCCGTGGGTCAGGATGACCGCTGAGCAACCATGGGCTGGCAGAAGGCGGAGGAAGGACAGAAGTGGGGATGCAAGACCACGTCTCACCGCTTTGGGTGTGTTGGGAGAGGGACCAGTCCCCGGAGGACGACATCACGCCGGCAGAGTGGAGGATTGGTGAAAATGAGGAAGACCCCCCTAGAGATGGACATCAGGGTGGCAGGACGGTGGGGCCAGCAGTCACCGCTGTGGGAGTGGCCCGGGGCCGGGCTGTGCTGGCACAGAGGTCACAGAGTTGGAACCAACCCGGCACCTCAAAATAGTACAGCAGTCTGACTCCGCTGGGCTGGGGTCACCCAGAAGCTGAGGTGGTGGGCAGACGGAGGGGACCCTCACCCTGAGGACAAGACAGGGGACCAGGAGGCGGGGGTGCACCACTTGGGCATCCCAGAAATCCCAGCTGAGTTCTTTTTTAAAGCACCTGCTGTTTCCCTGGGAAAGGAGGCTGTCCTGTCCGAGGAGCCCCTGTCTTGCAGGGACCCGGGTCAGAACCACAAAGGGACAGGCCTACGGGTGGTCATCAGGCCCAGAGGGGGCAGAGCAGCAAGGGTGGCCAAAGAAGGCAACACGCAGCCCTCCGCCCAGGCACGAGGCTGTCGGCACACACGTGCACACAAGCAGACACGCCCTCACATGGTTACACACACTTGCACGTGCCGTTTACACACATGCCACATGCATGCTGCCACACACGCATCACACAAGTGCTGCGACACCACATGCACAGTTCACATGCACGCACAGTCACACACATGTACATGTGGTCACACACACGAACACTATACGTTCTTACACACGCCGAAGAATGTGGTCCGTAGGTGCACACAGGAACACATGTCAGGCAGGCATGGGCACATGCATACACACAGGGTTGTGTGCACACCCAGTCACACCCACACACACAGCCAGCACCGAGCAACAGGTGGGAAGAGGCGGCGGGGGCGCCGGTCACCAGGCAACTCCCCAGGACAGCCAGCCTCAACAGCACAGCTCATCTGGCTGCTGGCAGGGGGAGCTGTTCCAGACCCCCACTCTCCACAAGGGTGCCTCCAGATGGCTGAGAGCCTGGGCCTGGGATGGGGGTGGCCTGGGCCTGCAGGGGAGATGCAGCCAGTACCAGGACCTCTCCCATGGTGGGCCACCCATAGGTGCTGCAGGAAAGAGCGGGTGAAGGCCAGGAGCAGCCACATCTGTGCCCAACAACACAGGGGGTTGTTCTCACAACACCCCCTTCTCTGAGCCCCCTGCCTTCCTGACGGGGCTCCCCAGGGACCCCACTTTCCAGCATGCCACGACACTGTGGGCCGGCTCTTCCCCTAGTGGGACATGGGAAGGCAGGGTGGGAAAACCCCACTAAAATTAAGGGCCAGTTAGTGGTGATTTTCCACAAGAGTGGGGGAGACAGGGGCCACCCACCCTGCCACTACTGGACCCTAGCATCAGCAGCCCCTCAGGAGCCAGAGTAAGGCTGTGCTTGTCTATGGAACCATTCACCCTGCACCCCCACCCCAGGGTGCCTGACACAGTGCTGGGGACTTCCCAGCCATGGGGATAAACCTGTCCTCACCCTGGTGCTGGAGACAGACACATGGTGGAGGTCGGCTCTGGAAATAGAAGACGGGCACTAGGAGGGCTTCCTGGAGGAGGTGCCAGGAGGCCAAGGAGAAGCTAGGGGAGAGTTTCCAGCAGAGAGAACAGCCTGTGTGGAGCCCCATAGCCAGGCCCTCCCTGTGCCTCTGGCCCCAGGGTCTCCAGGTTGGAGGTGACGAGGGCAAGAGCTAACTCCTGCTGGGTGGCGGGACCTGGACAGCTTGGCGGGGGCGTCTCAGATTTGGCAGTTCATGGCTTCAGAGGGGTCACCGTTGGCATTGACAGCCCACGTTCCATCTCTCCCCAAGTGGACAGAACCCCAGGGGAGCAGACCTGACATCTCTTTCTCTGTGGTCACAGTGGGGCTGAGTTCAGATCCTGCCCCCAGCAGCAAGGCTACCCTAGGTACATTATTGAAGGACTCAGCTTGCCTGCCTGCAAAATGGGGAGGTGAGGCCCCACCTAGAAGGCCAGTTTAGGGCGAGTTCAATGCTGAATCCAGATGTGCTGCTGTTTTAACAGAAGTCTGTGGTCAACCCAGCAGTGACAGGGGTGGGTCACTCCCTGCCAGCCTGCTAGGGATGGCAAAGATGGAAGCTGGGAGCCCAACGGGGCCAGAAAAGGCTTCTTGGGTCCCCTGGGCTAGTCCTACCTGGAATGCCAGGCGCGATCCCTTTCCTGGTATTAAACAGACCGCGGGGTGGCTCTCCGCCCCCACCCTCCAGAAACACCTTTATTGCACTAAAAACAGCTTTTATAAACAAACACACTTGTGGCAGAGTGTCTCAAAGATTTGCTCACAGTCAGCTCAAAGACAGACGCTCAAACAGTGTAGGGGGGCATAAAACAAGGACCCCCAAGACGCAGCTGGGGTGGGAGCCATCAAGGCCAGGAGGGAAGGGTGTTGGGTGGCCAGCTCCCAGCATCCACTGCAGTCAGGGCCCCTCTGTCTGCCTCCTCCAGCCCTAGGAGGCTGCAACCTAGAGGCCCCCCACATTCCAGCATGCAGAGAAGCGCCCAGGGTATCAGTGCCAGAGCGAGAAAGCAGGTTCAGGACGGAGGCCAGAAGGGGGCTCTAGGATGAACCCCTCATTCTGCAGCCCAAAGAGCCCACATACCCGGGACATACGCGTCTCCTTTGACGCTGTGGCGGGAAAGAACACTCTCCCCAAGTCCTGAGCACCCCTCCCTGTCCAAAGTTCACCCCCTCCTGCCTCTGGGTTTCTGTTCTCACTAGGCGACAGACATGGGAACTGGTCTCCCCTAGGGGGAAACCATGGGACCCCACCTCCCTAAGGGACCAGAGGCCCCTTGTCAAAACCCATTTGTTTCCTTCCAAGTTAGGAAACCCCAAAGGCATCCCCGGAGGGCCCACCTGACACACCAGCCAAGTCCAGGCACCCACCTAGTAGCACAAGAAGCCACAGCCGGGGCCCCTGACCTGCTGCCCACCCTAAGCGAAGCCTGCAGATGGTTGCCACTGCTGAGCACGCAAGGGGGCTGGGGCAGAGGGTGACCCTTCCCAGGGACAAGGAGGAAATGTGAGGGACCCACAGCCAACAACTGCTCACTGGGCACCCCTGCCACCAAGGGCATCTCCTCATGACCCAACCACAGGGTCCTGAGAGGGGACAGCCAGGCCAGACGAGGAGGATGGTAGCTAACGTGGGGGGGGGCTGTCTCAGTTCAGTGGACTGTCTCTTCCTCCGAGAAGCTCTCCACTCTGCTCACCCCCTGCTGCTCTGCTGTCATAGTCACGCCTCACCCTGAGCCAGCCTGACCTGCACCCCATGGGCACTAGGGGAAATCTGGGCCCAGGCTTGGGGGTCAGAGGCTCTGCTCTCTCTCTCAGGTGTGGCTGGGCCTGGGGTGGCAGAAGGGTGCTGGGGAGGGGGCCACACCCCTGCTGGGAAGGGGAAGACAGGTCAGGCTAGGACTGCCCACCGACTCAGCCATCGCCTCTTCCTGGACTCTGTGAGGGAAGGGACGCTGGCCCTCCGCCTTCCTCGGCAGGCCCCTCTCCTGTTCCTCCTCCTCCACCAGAGATGACTTCCTGAAAAATAACGTCCTGGTGGCTGCCAGCCACCCAGGACACCCACGGCAGCCTCGAGGTCAGACCCAGCCTGGGTCTGAGCCCAACTGCCATCCGCCCTCCCCCATGGCCACCCACCCAGGCCAAGTGGAGAGAGGGGTGGGGAGACTCCCAGGGGTGGTGGGGGCCCCCTGGGGGCCCTCTACGGGAAGGGGAGCAGAGCGGTCAGCGGCAGCTCCTTCTCGCCCAGCAGCGTGTCCCGCTTGAGGCTGCTGCCCTTGTTGACCGCCTTGATCCTCAGGGCCAGCTTGCGGACGCTGGCGGGGCCCAGGCCATCGAAGAAGAAGTCCTCGTTGAAGACCGGGTGCCGGCTGTTCTTGATGATGGTGCTGCGCTGTTTCTGCAGCTTGCCGGGCACCAGGCACAGCCCGACGCAGCAGTTGATGCCGCGGGCGTCGAAGAGCCGGTCGTAGAAGCCCTCGGCAGCCAGCAGCCTCACGCGCAGCCGGGCCTGGGCCGCCTCGTACTCCGCCAGAAGGCGGACGCTGCCCCGCGGGCCCAGGCGCACGGCCAGCTCTGCGCGCGGCGGCTCGGGCCCCGGCTCCGGCGTGGCCGAGCGGCGGCTCAGGCGGCGCCGCGCCCCGGGGCTGGCATCAGGCGTGCTGTCGTCGGCGGACAGGGAGCCGTGGCGACCCACCGAGTGCTTCAGCTGGCTCACCTTGGCCTGGCTGTCCTGGGCGAAACCCTTAAGCAGCGACATGGAGCGGGACAGCAGCGGGGACCCGAACGGGGAGGACTCGGCCGATGACCCCGTGTCACTCTCCCCGCCGCTGAAGTAGCGCCCCGGGCTCATAAGGGCCCCGCTGGCCTCTTTGGCAGAGCCGTCGCCCCCATTGGCCTTAGCGGCGGCGCGGCGACGCGCAGACCCAGGCGAGGTCACTTGGGCTAGGGCACCGTGCTCACTGTGGAACAGAGACTCCTTGCGACGCGTGTGTGGACTCTCGGCCAGAGTCTCAAAGCCGTAGGACGTCTGCGCCTTGGGCACGGAGGGCAGGGACATAGCGCCCTGGGCCTCGGGCTCCGGGCTCGCGGCCGCCCCCTCGGCTGGCACATCCTCGGCGCTTTCGACTTGGATGACGTGTCGCGTGGCCGCTTTCAGGAGGCTCCTGCTCTCGGCCGCCAGCTTGGCCGGGAGCCGCGGGCTGCGGGGGACGCGGCGGGGAGCGGCGGTCGCCAGGTTCTGCTCCGATGTGGACGAACGAAGCTCGGCGGGGGCCTCGGTCTCGGCGGGGCCCGAGGGCAGCTTTGGGGGGATGAAGAAGTCGGGTATCTTGTCGGGCGTGAGCACGTTGCTGTACAGCGGCCCCTTGGAGGCCTTGTCACTTGCCTCTCCTCTGGCGGCCCCGTTGTCACCGGAGCCCCGAAGCCGCTCCAGGAACCACATGTTGGTTTTTCTCATGGAGGCGGCGGCTGCTGACCGAGACCTGGTGTCGGCGTCTGGGGAGAGAGGCCGCCGAGGTGCTAGGGTGGCAGAGGCCTGGACACCTGTCCCTGGGGGCCACGGTGGCCGGCCGAGGCCGTGGAGCGTCAGAGCGGGAACCCAGGACCCGCGCGGCCGACTGCGCCCCGTCCTTCCCGGCGCCCAACTTGTAAAGCGAGAGAGACCGGGGCGGCGCGCGCCCAGAGGACAGCGTGCAGGGTAGCCCCCTGCCGCCCCAGTCCCTTCGCGAGGCTCTCCAAAAGCTTTCTAAAGGCTGCGCGCTCCGTCCCCAGGGACAACACTCAGGGTGTGGGTGGGCCCAGGGGTATCCCTGCTCCGCCCCCGCCCCCCAGCTCCCACCTGTGGCTGCTCCTCTGCCCAGGGGTCCAGATTTTCGTGGCAGGGAAGAGCGTCACGAGTCTGGGGGCCGACGGCGCAGCCAGCTGTCACCGCCCCGCCCCGCCCCTCCGGAGACTCCGCTCGGGGTGGGGGTAGGGTCCAGCAGCCCCCCCCCGTGGTCGTGGCCGCAGGGGGGTGGTCCCTGTGCTTACCTGCCCCAGGGGTAGCCCGGGACCGGGTGGGGGGCTCTCCCGCGGACGCGCAGGGGTCTCGGCGCCAAGGCTCGGCGGGAGGGATGGAGGGATGGAGGCTGGCGCAGGGGCGCGGCCGGAGCTTAAATCCGGCGGCGGCGGCAGCCAGCGCAGAGGGACTCATTCACCGGCGGCGGCGAGAAACCGCCCAGCCCAGCCGCCGTATTCCTCCTAATACGGCCGCCCTCTCTCTGCGACCCCCTGCTCCGTGGGGTGGGCAGAGCTGTCTCGGCCCAGTCCCCGGAGCGGGTCGCAGGGAGGATCCTGGCCACAGACCGGCGAGAAGAGGTGGGCGGGGGGCCACAGTTCGCTGACCGCCACTTGCTGGCCCATCCGAGGGTTGGGGGCCCCCAGCGGAAACCCCACTTACTGCTTCTCAGGCGAAGGCTGACGAAGGAAATAACAGCGATAATGACCCATGGCAGGGAACCTATCGGGTGGCTCTCGGCAAAGCTGTGTCCCTCACGTCACCTCCGTGGCCAAGACCACCCGATGAGGCTGCGAGGCTGCGCTGTCCCCGACTCAGAGGAGGACGAGGGCCGAGCAGCTACCAGACGCTTCTCCTCATCGCTCAGGTGACCAGGGACCCAGCGGCCTCCAAGCCACAGCCCTGGTCAGGGCGCTAGGGACACGGCGATGAGGGACGCGGCCCTAAGCCCTTGTGTCGTGGTGGGAGGGACCAGCTGTGTGTAGGGTGACGCCTGCGACAGAAGTGTCATAGACTGTGATGACAGGCAGGTTGTGGTCCAGAGGGAGGGACCTGCCCTGCTTTTCACAGGAGGAGTCCAGAAGAAGGGCCAGAGGAAGCCTCTGGGAGCCCTGAGCACAGGATCCCCAGGCCTGAGGCCGGCCCCCCCAGGCCAGAGGCTGGCCCCACCCCAGGCCAGAGGCCAGCCCCTACCAGCCTGTCTCTGATCTTGTCTTCTCCCTCCCAGTTTCAGTTTCCCCGTCTGGAGTCCAGGGCTATCCCTTTCTGCGGCTGGTCTCCAACTGAGAGCCAGCAGGAGACTGTGTCCAGAAGCCCAGGGGACACCTGGTGATCATGACATAACTGTATGGGACTATCCCTGTCCTGGGTCTTGCTGGGCTGGGCTGGGTACTGATCCGGAGAGGCCACTGGGTTGGTTGAAGATGAGGGGACACAGGGAGAGGAGCCCCAGAAGTCCCAACCCTGCAACGCTGCCACTCCACCTTAGAGGGAGGTGGGGTTCAGAGTCCTAAGTTCCAGACGGGGAAATTGAGGCTGGAGAGGAAAGATGTGAGTCCTCTGAGAGGCCTGTGTTCACTTTTCACCCAACATTGATGAGCCTCACTTTGTCCAGGGGCAAATTCACATAGTTCCACAGTCCAATGGGGGAGGCAGGCATCAATGAATGTATCATTTTGCTACCACCACCTCTAGGAAGCATGCCCTGATGGCCGCCCTGGGTCAACTGTGTTTCATCATCTGATGAGCTTTTGTGAAGAAAACCCTCCTGCAACCCCCCAATATCAGATCGTACTCTCCAGCTGCTATGACCAGAACAGCCTGGTTTGGGTCCAGCAACAGACATATAGGCCAGTGCGTAGAACAGATCTCGGAATTTAGCCCAACCATCTATAGACGACTGACCTTCAACAGGGTGTCCAAGCCCATTCAGTGGGGATAAACAGTCTCTTTACTAAATGGAGCTGGCAAAACTGGATGGCCATGCACCCCCAAATGAAACAGGAGCTGCATCTCACACAAAAATTAACTCAAAAGTAGATTGAAGACCTAAATGTTAAAAACAAACTACAAAATTTCTTGGGGAGGGAACATAGGAGACTATAGGACCTACTTTTTGTGAAAATAAGGCAACAGACATTACAACAAGTCTACACATAGCAGAAGGCAAAACAGACAAAGAGGACTTTGTGAAAACACGAGCCCTGCGCCCACCAAAGACCTTGTCACAGGCACGAAAAGAAAACCCACAGACTGGAAAAGAATCTTCAGAAATGACATATTGGAGAAGTGTCTAGTCTCCAAAATTTATGAAAAACTTCAGCAAGCCAGCAACAAAAAGCCAACCCAATTACAAAATGGGCAAAGGACATCAAAGAACCTTCACTAAAAAAGACATCCAAGCAACCCACAAGAGATGCCGCCACCATCAGCCGTTAGAGATGCAGGTCCAGACTGCTGTGAGACACGATGTCATGCCGGCTAAAGTGGCATTGATTAAATGTCATCACAATAAAGTAACAACAGATGCTGGCAAGGCTGTGGGGAGATTGGAACCCTAACCCACTGCTGTAAAGGGTGCAACCCACACAGGAGACAGCAGAGTTTCCTCAAGAAACTGCAACCAGAACTGCCCTGCAATCCAGCAAGCCCAGGCTGAGGGATGCACCCCCGAACATCTGCAAATAAGGCCAAAAAAGATGCACGCAGTCCTGTGTCCACCGCTGCTTTATTCGCCAGAGCAAATAAGGGGAAATCACGCACGTGCCCATCAGCAGGTGAATGGAGAAGCAAGATACAGTATGTTCATACAGTGGAGTACTATACAGCCGTAAAAGTAATAACGAGTCTGCAAAACCTGTTATAACATGGATGGACCTAGAGGGGAAAATAAGGGCAAGCATTGTATGAGGCCACTTTCATAAAAAGGCAAGAATACACACATAGAAAAACCCAAGTTCAGTGGCAGTCACCAGGGAGAGAAGGGGAGGGATGTGGACACAGGCTCTGGACGGAATGAACCTGTTATTTGTGTGATAGGGAAGGTGGCACCAAGGCAGGCACAGTGAGCCCAGCCTGACCGAAGGACACGAGGTCACTGAGAAGTGGCCCAGCCACAAGGACGTTTGTTAACAAAGAAATCCACACACATAATTTAGCAACCACACCAAGAAAGACCAAGGAATGACTCTACGGCCACGTGCGTGCATAGCATAGACCATACATAGGCAGGTGGAGGTGAGTACATAGGTGTGCCCAGAGGGAAGCATCTATGCGGACAGGTAAGACAGGTGTATGCAGGCATAAATAGCCACAGGAGACACAATTACAGATGCTTCTTGGATGTAACCAAACATCTTGCAAGATTTGTTTTCTAAGTTTGAAGGCTTAGGAGTGTAGTCTCTCGGGACAACTCAGTCTCCGGGCATAACACAGCTCACAGAGTTCACGCCTGCATCCTAGTGAAGCGAGCGTCTGGGGTCTTAGAGGCCTGTGAGCAGCCGTCTGAGATACTGCTTTTGGTCTCTATCTGTCTGGTGCAAAAGAGTAAGAAGGTGACCACAACCACAGAGAAGAAAGACATCCAAGGCCCAGAGCTTACACAAGCCGTGACGTCAACTTTCCTGAGACCAGAAGAACTAGATGGTGCCCGGCCACCACCACTAATGGATTTGACCAGTGACACAACAGACGATCCTGGGGAGAATGGGAGAAAAATGCAGAATAAAACTCAAGTTTGTAAAACTGGCTGGCCTAATGGACCGCCGGGACCAGAGGACTCCCTGAGGGTATCACCGTGGCTGGAGCCTTTGAACCTGGAACCCAAACTATCCCCTGAGATCACCTGCTAACAGAAACACAGAGCAACACACAAAATAAGGGACATTACCCATCAGATGGGTCCTGTACCAACAGCATGAAGGAAAACAAAGAAAAACACCTGCAGGAGTCTAAGAGGTCAGCGTTTAATGCAAAGCAAGATGAGAAGCTGAGGGTGTGGGAGACTAGAGTACCAGAAACGGAACAACCAGAACACGATTACAGAGAACACTGATCTGGTCCAAAATGTGTAACTCACGTCATCGATCCATTTCTGTGGAAACTGTCAAAGGGGAGCCAAACTTGCTGTGTAAACTGTCACTGAAAACTCTATGAAATCCTGTTCTAGAATAATAACAATTTCCTAGTGCAATTTGCTTAGTGTGTCCCTTGTGTCACTGTGCCCAGAGCTGCCTGCAGAGGGCTGCTGCCATCTCACCCTGCCTGTCCCCAAGGCTGAGGCCTGGCAAAACAGGGCCTTTTCTGGGCAAATCAGCACCATGGCAGGAAGGGTGACTCTGAGAGCGGGGTCCCTCCTAGAGCAGGTGTCGAACGAGGGGGACCCAGGGGCTGTCCCCCCATGAGGCCTGTGGGACAGCCCCCCTGAGAGGGGCCTGAGTGTCGGAGGGCTGCTCCCCACTTGCCCCTGGCCAGCTGTGTGGCTTTATGCCACTCCCTGAACCTCTCTGGGCTCACCCCATGCACCCACAGACTCGTGGAAGGCCGGTGCCTGCAAAGCCTGTATCCAGGGTGCGGAGCGGGTGTGGTCCTGGTTTTCACTGTTCCAGAGACGCTGAACACAGGTCAGCAGTGGCTCGGAGAGGGGGGCACTCACACCCCATCACATCTGGGGTCTGGGGAAAAGGGCTCCCCAACCTGGGAGGGCTCTGGCAGGGTGGCCCAAGCTACCCTTGTACCTGCTTAGTACTGAGTGGTGTAGGGGTCAACACCAGCACCCCCGCGTCCTCGAGGCCCACCTCCCTGCCTCCCGACCCCCAGGCTGCAGAAGACCCTGTGTGAGAAGGGGGCCGGGTGGTATCCCAGACCCCTCCCAGCCCTGACCTTGGCCACCCCACCCCCACTGGGGGCACGTGGTCCTCAGTCCCCCGAGCAGGACAGGCATGAAGGTAAGCACCAGCCACAGGTGGGGGCTGGGAGGGTAAACTGAGGCCTGCGGACTGTCTCTTCTGCCACCAGCAAATGGACTGATGGAGGAGGTGTGGGGAGGGGTTTGGAATGGGCTCCAGTCCTGACCTTCAGCTCTGAGCCTGTCTTCTCCTGGGAAAAAGTGAGCCAGGCTCTACCACGGGGCAGCCTCACTGAAAGGGAGAGGGGCCACTGGGCCAAATAAAGTCCTGCCCAGATGGCTTCACCAGAGAATTCCACCAAACTTTTAGAGAGGCGTTAACTCCAATCTTACTGAAACTATCTCACAGCATAGAAGGGGTTGGGGGCATGGCTGCACTCCTCCTAGGGGCGGCCGTGTGACTGAGTGACCAGGGACTGGACACCAACGCCAGGGTCAGCTGGGGAAGGAGCAGGCTGTCCGAGGCCACGGCTGGGTCAGTGGCTGTCCATCTGCCCCTTCCCCGAGGGTGCGGCCAGCCCAGGAGGGTGTGTGGGGTGAACCCCGGAGGTGCTGTGGGGCTGCAGCCAGGCACCTGGGCTCCAGAGCTGCCCCCATCCTGCCAGGGAGCCCCGGGGCCTTCTGGATTCCGGCAGGGCCAGGGTGTGGGGGCCCAGGGCCTGGGGCAAGTCACCTGCTGCACTGAGCCTCCCTTTCCTCACCTGCAAGGTGGGGAGAACCTGAGGACCCCTCGTCCCTGTGTTTCTCAGCCCCATCACAGTGGGAAGCCCTGACAACGGGGTCTGCGGAGAGAGCGGGATGGCCGGGCCTGGAGGACAGGGGCTCTGGTGAGTGGACGGACAGACAGATGAAGCACGTGCAGACCCCCTCCAGCGGGCACGTCTCTGCACCCGGGGCTTCCTGGGGCTCCCCTGCAGCGGCCCCAGCGGCTCCCACTGGCACTGACCACCCATATCCCTTGTCCTCGGCCCCGCACACACTCTGTGCTCCTGCGCCCAGCCGCACGGCCGCCCTTCTGTCTCCAGAACTGTCTGTGTGCTACGAGCCACAGGGCTGTCGCCCTGCCGTTCCTGCCATCCCGAAGGGAAACACCCCCAGATCTCCTGGGACCCCTGAGGTCAGGACTGTCCCTTTCACTGTCACTCTTGATACTCGGTGGTGTGATTCCCGAGTTAACGTCACTCGACTGTCAGCCCCACACGGCCACCTGGTCTCGGAGAGGTCCTGGCCGACACGCAGACTGATGCCTGTGCGTTAAAGTGTGTAAAGCAGGTGGGTGGGTGGGAGCACGGGGGCTGAACCAACAGGCGCCGTGTGGGACCGATGGGCGGGGGGGACGTGAACGACAGTCAGACAGAGGCACACATGGACGGACAGACGGACGGGAGAGGGGCGGAGTGAGAAATGACAGGGACAGATGGCTGTGAAATGGCCAGGGGAATTGGTAGGTGGATGGGGGACTGTTCGTGATGCAGGGTGGGCAGGTGAGGGGTGGGTGATGAGAGGATAGGTGAGTAGTGGGTGCTGGATGGGTGGGTGGACCGGAGGGTAGAGTGAGGGGTGGGTGCTGGGTGGGTGGGTGGACTGGTGGGTAGAGTACTAAGCGGGTGTTGGGTAGGTGGGTGACCACTGGCCTTCAGGTCTCTGAACGACACACCAAGTCCCCTTCTGGCTCTGGTTTTTGGTGACTTAACCCCTAGCCAAGAACAGACCAGAGTGGCTGTTGCTCCCACACCTTAAGACAGGGGCCCAAGGACACTGGGTGGGGTCTGCTGGCTGCAGAAAGGGCCTAACTCCTTCCTGGAAGTCCAGGCCCCGAGCCACCTCTGCCTCGACCCTGGGGATGTGTGACCCAGGCAGAGATGTGGTGAGGATGGGGGACCCCTTGGGGAGATGTGGCACGTTTGTGGGAGGATCCAGACGACAGCCCGGGGGTAAACAGCGCCTCTCTTGGGGGGAGAATGCAGAAGTAGTGTGCGGGAAGGTCTGAAGACTACAGGTTGGGGTGTTGGAGGCTGCAGCTGAGGGACCAGGGGGGGCTGGGCCGTGAGAAGAGGGGCGACCAGAGAGGCAGGGCGCGCTCTCGAGAAAACAGGTGTCCGGGCGGTCGGGTCACAGTGACGGAGCAAGTGAGGAGCATCGCTGTCGCACATGTTCGGGGTGTCTGTGCAAGAGAGGGTTGTGTCGTTGGGAGGTAAACCAGGGTATCTCCAAAGAGAACTTGAGGATGTACTGACTGATAAGCTGGAGTGTGCTTTATCTTGGGATAAAAAGTAGGGGTGTCTGAGAAAGCTGCTGGGGGCCCTGGGGAGACTTGGATCATCCCACACACACCCCACAACACGGGCACACCCCCAGGTCCAGCTCCCTCTCCTCTGACTCTGGGCCCTTGGCCTCTCCTCTACCTTGTCTGGCCCCTGGGAGGCCAAATCCAGCGGCCCAGCTTCACCCCTGAGCCTTCTCTTAGTTTCTGCTGGGGTGTCCCCCCACCACACTTGCAGGTCCCCAGGCTTCTCTACAGGTTCCCAATGTCAGGTCCAGGGTGGCCGCCATGGGGCTTGTCAAGCTCAGCTGGGCCACCCCCGCCTCTTCGTCCTCACCCATGGGGGCAGGGGCACACCTCTGCCCCCATCATGCCAGGGGAACCTCAAGGCTGCCGCACTATAACATCAGCATGTGCATGGCTTGAGAACCCCAAAGCACCTTAGGTCTCCTCCAACCAGGCAACTGTGTGCCCAGTTTCCTGGAGGAGAAACTGAGCCACCCCGGGGGTGAGCTGTGGGGCCCCTCACTGTCTCACAAAAAATGGAGTCCCGAGGAGGTGACATTGCCTGCCAGCCCCGTCAGCGGTCCCAGCCGCCTCGGGCACCAAAGGCCACATCTCAATGCAGAGGGCTGCCTGCAATATCTTCTTGAAGGCAGAAGAGGTTCCGTCTTTGGTATACTCGGTGCCCCTCCAGGCAGAAGGCAGGCCGGCTGACCCCAGCACCCAGGGCGCCGGAGGACAGTGACTCCGGACGCTCATGCAGGGGACAGGAGAGACGGTGGCAGTTCTGGGCTGACTGGGTCAGAGCTGAGCACTCCTAAGGCCTCAGGGGGCTGGGGACAGGGCAAGCGCATGACAGCCACCACCTGGGGGAGAGAGGAAAACATATTGGGGTCAACCAAGCCAGTCACCCCTGTCCTGGGACGGCCTGAGCTCAAGGCTCAGATTCCTACAAGCCACGCCTGGTGCCTCAGCCCCTCGGAACAAAGAGGCTTCATTCCTGGTGAGTGCTGGACAGTCACAGGGCACAGTTGCCAGGGTCCGGCTGTGTGGGGGCTGGTGCCTGTGCAGGACCCTGGTGACGGCGCTGCGTGACCCAGGACAGCACCCCTGCTTCTCTGGGCTCTCTGCCAGCACCCATGCCTCCCAGGGCCTGGGACCCAGGAGAGCCTTGCGTCTCTCACACTGTGGACACATTGTCGGGAGGGGTCTGTCCCTGGAGGAGGACGTCACACTGGGTAGAGTGGAGGGTCAGCAAAAGAGAGGGGGACCCTGGACAAGATGAACTGACACACTGGCCGTGACATCAGGGCCTCAGCACCAGCAGGACTGTGGGCACGGCGTGGGGCCCGGCGGCGTCTCAGCCTGCTGTGCGGGGACTGCCATGAGTCGCAACTGACTCAAGACACCTCCCAACAACAACATTAGGGCCACCACGGGAAGCCTTGGTGACGCAGCCATCAGGGGCTGCTCACCAGGAGGTTGGCAGGCCAAACCCCCAGGCGCCCCTGGAAATCCTGGGGGGCAGCTCTGCCCTGTCCTGTGGAGTCCCTGAGCCAGCTGTGAGCTTGGGTTTCCATTTGCTGCCCCACTGTTCTCCCCCCACAAGCTCCTTCAGAAACCGAGGAACCAGGAATCTCTGGAAGGTTAGGAGCCCACAGGCCCTCAGTGATGCAGATGCTTCTGGGGCTTTCAGAGGACCCGCCCAGCCCAAAGCTGTCTCCCTAGGCTCTGAACCCCTCCAGGAAGGAGGAGGCAGAAGGCCACCACTGTTACAGAGCCTGGGGGTGCAGCTGGACCTGGCCCGGGGCTCCGGACCCTCAGGGAAATTCCACACCCACCTGCCAGCTCCTGGCCCCCTGCACCCCTGAGTCCCCCTCTGCTCCCCACTGCCCGCTCCTACTGCTACCCCCAGCTCAGCACGTCCTGTCCGACCTGGAGATCTGGCTGCATCCTCAGCCCTCACTGACCGGAGAGATCCTGTGAGCAGATTGCCTGTCTGTCCGTTTCTCCCTGTGGCTGTCTCTCCCCTTCTCTCCCCGTCTCTTCCCGTCTGTGTCTCTCCCTATCTCTCCCTGTCTCTCTCCCCATCTCTCCCTGTCTGTCTCTCTCCCCGTCTCTCCCTGTCTCTCCCTATCTGTCTCTCCCCGTCTCTCCCCATCTGTGTCTGCCCTCATCTCTCCCTATCTGTCTCTCTCCCCGTCTCTCCCCATCTGTGCCTGCCCTCATCTCTCCCTGTCTGCATCTCTCCCTGCCCGTGGCTCCTAGACCCTGCCCACCCGGCAGGCACACCGGCTGCCACCCACCCTGTGCCATGCTGCTCCCTCTACCAAGGACAGCCCACCACCTCCACCCTGCCCACCACAGTCCTGTGAGTCCTCCAGGGCGGAATGCCTCACTCTCCTGGAAGGAGACAGAGTGCCCAGCAGGGGCCCCCCAAATCCTGTTTAATGCAGTCACACACAGGGTCCCCATGCGACCTAGCAATGCCTCTCCTACACCCACACCACCAGGTCGTCGGCAGCTACGTCCACAGGAGATGCTGCCCAGGCCTGTCCACAGCGTCGCCGCTCAGAACAGCCACAAAGTGGGAGCGACCAGGTGTCCATCTGCAGGCGGCAGCGGGAAGTGGTGCCCGGGACACAGTCCTCAGCCATACAGAGAAGTCGCACCTGGCAGAGCCGAGGGTCAGTGACAAAGACGGAGGCCCTCAACGAGTGGGGCTGACGCAGCGTCTGCAGCGAGGGGCTCAGGGCCAACAACGGTGGCAGGGGTGTGGAGGCAGCCGGCAGCGCCCGGCCCTGCTGTGTGCAGCGTCTCCGGGAGTCAGAACTGACCCGGCACCCGACAGCCACCGTGAAGGGAGCTACACGCCACCACACAGAGGGACCTTAAAACCACCACCTTCATTGAGAGCAGCCGGTCACGGCAGGCCCCAAATCGAGCAACTCCATTTATGTGAAATGTCCAGGAAAGGCCAACCCCAAGGGACAAAAAGCAGGCTAGTGGCTGCCAGGTGCTGGGTTACAGGACCGTGACTGGAGAGTGACTGCTGCTGCAGGAGAGGTCTCCTGTTGAGGTCACGGAATGTGCCAGAACCAGACAGAGGGGCTGGTTTCCCTGTGAGTGCACCGACCTGTCTGCTTGGAGCAGACAGACGGTACGTACACACACTGTGTCTCAGTTCTTCAGAGATAAGTGAGAAGCCCTGCCCGTGGGCAGCAGCCCGGACGCACCTGGACGCCCGGCTCAGGGCTCCCGCTTGACGGCACCGCGCAGGTGTAGCTCGCTCTCGGCAGCCACGATGGGCTGGCCGTTCCGCAGGTGGTAGTCGATCAGGTGGCTGATGCTCTCAAACAGCACGTCCTTGGTCCGCACCTGTGAGGCCAGCGGCAGGGCGTCAGCACCCGCGCACCTCCGGGGTGGGAGCATGGCCACATCCAGCCACTCTAAGTGGAGTCTGCATCTTCACTAGCCCTCGAGCGATCCAGAGGCTTGTTGGACGCTGGGGACCCCTGAGAGTGCTGGGACCTTGCTCTGGGATCAGCCTCAGAATCCCAGAACTGTGAGCTATGGCTGGTGGTGGATAGAGGGGTGGCCCCCCAGAAGATGTCACATCCTCACCCCTGGAACCTGTGAAGGTGATCTTATTGAAAACCGAGTCCTTGCAGATGGTATCAGGTGAAGGATCTGGTCATCAGGAGAGCACCCTGGATTATCCAGAAAAAAGCCACTGCCATCAAGTCAATTCTGACTCACAGTGACCATACAGGACAGAGTAGAACCGCCCCATAGAGTTTCCAAGGAGCGCCTGGTGGATTCAAACGGCTGACCTTTTGGTGAGCAGCCATAGCACTTAACCACTGCGCCACCACGGTTTCTGGATTACCCAGGCAGGTCCTAATTCCAACAACAGGTGAAATTAAGAAGGTGAAAGGACAGGTACAGAGATGCCTGCCACAGGAAACAGACAGAGGGACTGGAATGATTATGCCTCAAGCCAAGAAACACCAAGGTTCACGGCCACCACACGGGGAGCCGGGGGACTGGCAAGGGCCATGCTTTCCCCCAAAGTGTCTGAAGGAAGCCTGGCCCTGCCGACACCTTCAGTGGGGACTTCCGGCCTCTGTCATTGCGGAGGATAGAACTCTGCTGTGGTAGACCACCCACGTTTTGGTGACTTCATACAGCAGCCCCAGGAGACAAGTAACCTGGCAATCTCGGGGTGCAAGACCCCCAAACTAGAATCTAGAATCTGAAAAACATCCACATCTCAGAAGAAAGGAATTGCTGCATCACTGAGTGACAGCTGGGGACAAAAAGCCGGACTCTTCAAGGCGGAGGCTGGGCCGCTGGGCACAGAGCGTGGAAGCAGGCCAAGCTGCCTGTCCCCTGACTCCACAGCAGTAACCCTGTATCTCAATGGCCATGGGTCCCAAACTGGGGTACACATTTTAACAAAGTGTGCCAAGCATCGGAGACACATCTGTCAGTGTGTCACAATGCAGTGGCTTCTCAGTTACTGTGACACTGGGAGCTACAACACAGCACTGCAGACCCCAACAGGGTCACCCGCGGAGGGCAGGTCTCAGCTGAGCGTCCAAACTGAGACAGACTAGGAAGAAGGACCCGGCAGAGTGCTTCTGAAAGGAATTAGCCAGGGAAAATGCTGTGAAGGGCAGTAGAAGACGGTCAGATATGGTGCTGGAAAATGAGCCCCCCAGGTTGGAAGGCACTCGGGGGACAACTGGGGAAGAGCAGCCTCCTCAAAGTAGAGGTGACCCTAATGACATGGATGGAGTCAAGCCTTTGGGACTTTCATTTGCTGATGTGGCACAACTCAAAAGGAGACAGACAGCTGCAAACATCTGTTAACAATCAAATATAGAGTGTATGAAATATGAACGTAGGGAAACTGGAAGTCATACACAATGAAACAGAACGCATAACCGTCGGCGTCTGGGCGCCAGTGAGCTGCGATGGACCAGTCCTGGCCACTTTGAATCCAACAGTCACGTGGTCTGCTACGCCGGGAATGAAAACTTGAAGAGGAACAGTGCTACGCTCACTGTCAAAAAGCACGTTTTACGATCTGTCCTGAAGTACAATGCTGTCAGTGATAACATCCACATACGCACAGCGAAGATCACGTAATACAACTGCTATTCAAATTTACACACCAATTACTAATGCCAAAGATGAGGAAATGGAAGACTTTTACCAGCTTCTGCAGACCACAATCAAGCAGAGATACAATCAGGAGGCAATGCTAATTACTGGCACTGGAAGGAAACGAAGAATCAGTAATTGGCAAACCGGGCCTTGGTGACAGAGACGACTTGGAGATCGCACGACAGAATTGGGCAAGACCAACATCTTTTTCATTGCAAATACCTTTTTTCAACAACATAAATGCCAACTACCAACATGAACCTCACTAGGTGGAATCCACAGGAGTCAAACTGACTTACATCCGTGGAAAAAGCCAATGGAGAAGTTCAGTATCGTCAGTCAGAACAAGGCTGGGGCCAACCTCAAACAGACCGTCAACTGCTCGTGAGTTTAAGCTGTCACTGAAGAAAATTAGAAAAAGTCCATGAGAGCCAAAATACAATGGTCAGGAAATCTCCCCTGAGGTTACAGGCCATGTTGAGAACAGCTCTGACTCTCTGAACACTAGTGACGCACACCACGAGCTGCGGAATGACATCAGGGCCACCACCCATCAAGAATGCAAGAGGTCACTGAACACACAGGAGAGAAAGAAAAGACCAACGCAGGTGTCAGCAGCGACTCTGGGACTTGCTCTTGAACGTCAAGCAGCTAAAGCAAAAGGAAGGAATGATGAAGGAAAAGAGGTGAACAGATCTCACAGGGCTGCTTACAAAGACAAAGTGTTAGAAACTAGCGTGCAAAGGCCCGAAGTTAGAAAACCAGAAGGGAAGGACGTGCTTGGCATTTCTCAAGCTGAAAGAACTAAAGAAAAAAATTCAAGGCTCAACTTGCAGTACTGAAACACTCTATAGGCAAAAACACTGAACAATGCACGAAGCATCAGAGAAGGCGGAAGGGGACACACAGAGTCACTGTACCAAAGAGAACTGGTCAGAGGTCACCTGTTTCAGCAGGTAGCATGAAATCAGGAACCGACAATGTGGCCTCTGGGGACATCTGGCTTGGCTGGCCCACCACAGTTCGTAAGAAAATAGTCCACATTTCACACTCCACTTTGGTAAGTAGTGTCTGGGGTCTTAAAAGCTGCAAGCGACCATTTAGAATACTCCACTGGTCTCACCCCTTCAGAAGCAAGGAGGATTGGTGAAAACTCAGGAAAAAAGGGGAAGACTAGCCCAGGGGAACGATGGACTAGCAGGGCTCCTGCAGACGGAATCCTGTCCAACCAGATGGCGCCCAGCTGCCACCACTGGTTTCTCTGACAGCGATCACAACAGAGGGTCCTGGGCACAGCTAGAGAGAAACATAGAATGAAACTTAATTCAACAAGAAAAAATCCAAACTGCTGACTTAAAAGAGACTGGTAAAGTTCTCAGAGAATGTCCCCAGGCACCTTTCAAGCACAGTGATGAGGTCACTCCTGAGGCTCACCTTTCAACCAAAGCCCAGGGGCAAGGACTAGAAGGCAGGAAGGGACAGGAAAGCTGATTATACAGAACCCAAGAGTGAGAAGGGAGAGCGTTGACCTGCTGTGGGGTTGTTAAACAAGGTCATAAAACAATATGTGTACTAACTGCCTAATGAGAAACTAGTTTGTTCTGTAAATCTTCATCTAAAGTACAATTTTTTTTAAAAAAAGAAGAACCAACTTTATTGAAGGAAGAAGACCAAGCTCCACCAAAGTCATTGGCAAAAACCACGCTTCAGGAACGGACAGAAGGCCAACTGAGACGTTCCGGCAACTGGACGCAGCACTGGAGATATTCACCCAGCTATGCCAAGAAATTTAGAGGACAGTCAGCTCGCTGGAAGAGATCCCTGTCTGCACCCATTCCAGAGGAAGGGGATCCAACGGAATGTAGAAGTTATGGAACAACATCAGTAACGTCACACGCAAGGAAAATTCTGCTGAAGGTCATTCAAAAATGGCCGCAGCAGTCCATCGGCGGGGAACAGCCAGAAATTCAAGCTGGATTGAAAAGAGAATGTGGAACCAGGGACATCGCTGCTGATGTCAGATGGATCCTGGCTGAAAGCAGAGCACACTAGATACGTGTCTACCTGTTTTATTGACTCTGCAAAAGCATCTGACTCTGGGTCCCAGCAGAACACTGAACCCTGAGTCCTGAGGAACCCGTCCACAGACCAAGGGGCAGCGGTTGGATCAAAACAAGGGGAAACTGTGTAGCCTAAAGTCAAGAAAGTTGTGCATCAGGGTTGTATCCTATGACCGTGCCTATTCCATCTTTACAGTGAGCAAACAATCTGAGAAGCTGGACTATAGGAAGAACGGGGCATCCGGATCGGAGGAGGACTCACAAACAACTGGGGACACGCAGAGGACACCAACTTGCTTGCTGGAAGTGAAGAGGACTTGAAGCCCTTACTGATGAAGACCAAAGAGCACAGCCTTCCATGTAGATCACCGCTGAGTATCAAGAAAACAGAAATCCTCACAAGTGGACTGATAAGCAGCATCATGATAAATGGCAAAAGATTGAAGCTGTTAGGAATTCCACTTTGTTTGGACCCACAGTCAGCGCCCATGGAAGCAGCAGTCAAGAAATCAAATGATGAGCTGTACTGGGCAAATCTGCTGTCAAAGACTTCTTTCAGGTGTGAAAAAGCAGAGAGGCCACTTTGAGGACTGAGGAGCACCGGACCCAGGCCACACGGCTTTCAGTCGCCGGACACGCACACGGAAGCTGGACAATGAATCAGGATGGCGGGAGAAGAATGAATGTCTTTGAACTATGGCATGGCATGTGCAAAGAATATTGAATACGTCAGGGGCTGCCACAAGAATGAAGAGGTCTGTCTTGGGAGAAGTAGGCAAGGAGGCTCGTTAGAGTCCAGGATGGTGAGACCGTCTCACATAGTGTGAACATGTTATCAGGAGGGACCAGTCCCTGGAGAAGGGCATCATGCTTGGTGAGTAGAGCAGAGTCAGGGAAGAAGAAGGCCTTCCGTGAGACGGGCTCACACAGCGTCTGCAACAGTGGGCTCAGGCCTAGGGAGACCGCACGGACGGAGCGGGACCGGGCCGCATTCGGAATCATCGGCAGCACCGGGTCATGACAACAGGCACCCAAACTCCGAAGTCTCCCCAAGTTCAGGGTCTTCTGCTCTCACCCAGGTGACCTGGCATGAGGGGGCACCTGTTGGCCCGGTCCCTCCCAGTGGTTTGACCTGGGAACTTGCCCAAGGGGTCTCATTCTGAGCAAGCCCCCCAACACAGAGCCCAAGACAAGGGGCCACAGCCCTCACCTGGGGACTTGCTGGGGACTTAACGAGGGTGATGCCTGCTCATGAGAGTGCTGGGTAAGCTCGGAGGAGGCTGAGTGCCCTGACAACTTCTCACCTGGGTAGCTATCCACAAGCCAGAGGCCCTTGGAAGCTGGAAAATGCTTCATAAATCCTAAAACTCCTCACAAACAGGAAAATCCCCACTAAACCCCAAAGGACCCTATAAATCAGCAATGCTTTATAATTGTTGGGTTTTTTTGTTGTCGTTATGTGCTGCTGACTTGATTCCCACTCATATCGACCCTGTAGGACAGAGCAGAACTGCCCCACAGGGTTTCCAAGGAGCACCCAGTAGATTCAAACTGCGGCCATTTGGTGAGCAGCCGTAACTCTTAACCACTGCGCCCCAGGGCTCCAGACAATGCTTAGTAAACCCTAAAATGCTTTAGAATCCGGAGAACAGGAAACTGCATGGACCAGAAGCCACCAGCTGCTGTAAGAGCCATCGTCATTCTCGGTACCACGAGGAATAACGGGAAACCTCCCAGTTACATAGAGATGCCATTCAAAGAAGCAAGTGTTAAGAAAATAAATCCAGATTTCAGAAATGCCAAAATGAGAAAAAAAAAAAAAGAGTATATTACACTTAAAGCAATTCTATAGTAACCTGTAGACCCTGAAAGTCCCTGGAAATTGAAACATACTTTGTAACTTCTAAAATACACCACTGTAAAATACATCACTGTAAAACACATCACCGTAAAACACATCTCTCAAAAGCATCATTTTTTGGAAGGCTGGGTCAGTGATGGTAAAATGTGAAGGAAAAAATACATCTTAGAATTGGTGAAATATGGTACTTCGTAAATCCTAAAAGATCCCGAAATTGGGAAAGCTTTGGTAAACCCCCCAAAACTCTGTAGACTGGGAGCTCTTTTGTACACCCTAAGGTTCTCTGTAAATGGGACAACACGAATTTTAAAGAACCTGGTACACAGAAGCCACCAACACAGCGGGCTTCGTTATCTGGGCATACTTCATAAACCCTCAGGGGCCCCACCGGAGCTGGACAGGGGTGCTGGAGGCTGCATCCCCTCACTGACCACTGGATAAAGGATCCCAAGCACTGGGGGTGAAATGAAAGCACAGGTGCCCAAACATAGCTTCCTGGCCAAGGCCGCGTCCTGTCGCACAGAGAATCTGAAGGCTGTCCCTTCTGCTGCCAACAGACCCACCTTCCGTATCCAACGCCAGGCCCCGCCCCTAAGCCATCTCGGGCCCCGCCTCCTGCATCGCGCTCCTCCCCCCAGGCCCACTGGGGGCTGCGGCCCCGCCCCCAGCCCTTCCAGGCCCCTCCCCTGATCCTGCCCTCTGTAGCCAGCCAGCACCAAGTCTAGGCTCCGCCCTAGGTCCCCTCAGGCCCCGCCCCTCCATCCAACGGCCCCGGCCCCGCCCCACCCCTTCCAGGCTGCACCCCTGTTCTTGACCAGCCAGCACCAAGTCCAGGCCCCGCCCCCGGACCCCTCAGGCCCCGCCCCCACCCCTTCCGGGCCGCGCCCCGCCCCTGCCCTCTGCGACCGGCCCGCGCCCAGCCAGGCTCCGCCCCTGGCCCCCTGGCCCCGCCCTGCTCCCCGCTCGGCCCCGCCCCCGCCCCGGCCCCGCCCCGGCCCTCCTCACCACGCCCTCGGGGTCCACAAGCAGCAGGTGTTTGGGCTGCCCCAGGTGCATCCCAGTCAGCACATACTGCCCGGGGTTGGTGACACTGTCCCGGACAAGGAAGTCCCCGTCGGCTCGAAGCAGTTTCTCCGCCGCCCTGCGGCTCATGCGGCCGTGGTACCAGGGCTCCCGCCGCAGCTGCTCCTCGGTGGGGGCGATGGGAGCACGGCGCGTCGGGGGGCTGGGCCACTGGTCCTCTGAGGGAGGGGGTGCTGCAGCTACTGTGCACTCGTGGAGCTTCAGGGCGTCCTCAAAGGGTCCTAGAGGGCGGACGAGACGGAGCTGGGGAGAGTGGGGACAGGGCAGCAGGGCAGGCCTCTGTTGTGACAAGGCCTGGTAGAAGGGAGGGGCCCAGAGCTGGGGCAGGGGATGAGCAGCCCCTGGGGCTAATGGAGGGAGCTCACCCGCTGTCCACAGGCCCCTGCACAGCCCTGTGCATGCTGCGTGCATACTGGCCTTGTACCTGTCACTTTGTTCCACAGTCTCATTGTCTCAGTTAATTATTCATTATGTTCCCTCAGACCTTGTAGGTGCATGTAAATAATACATTTCTTCCTTTCCGATGTTTACATGTATTTGTCTTTCTTACCTCAGCTTTCTTTCAACCTTTATGTCTCTTGTTTCATTTTCTTCTCTTATTGCATTGGCCAGGACCTCCAGTGCAATGTTACACACTGGTGGGGATAGTTTACAACTCTGACAGAAATGCTTTCAATGTTTCGCCCATTAACACAACATCTGTTGTGGATTTCTGACAGACAATTCCATGGCACACACCACTGCTGCTCTCTGTAAAATGGGGCCTGGGGAATGGGTTTGCTGGAAGAACGTGACATCCTTCACTCTGAGTAACACAGGACCCCACTTGCACCCATCCTTCCTGGGAGCTGTGTCTGGTTAGGGCATTAGCATTCCTTCAACTCCCAGTGTTTGGGATCCCTCTCCAGTGGCTCAGGTGAGGGGGACACAGCTTCCAGCTCCCACAGACGTGTGATCAGCTGTAACCAATCAGTACTTTTGTCCCTCCTGGCCAAAGGCTACTAACTAGTTCAGGGTGAGCACATAACCTGGGCTAAGTCAGGCAACCCTGATTTTTAATGGAAACTGGCAAGAAGTGGCCTCTCTTAGCTAGGTTTGCTCAGCTGGCATCATTGGGCCCGCTCATCACCCCAGGGGAGAGCCTGCCTCTGAAGGGAGAGTGTACCCTGAGCCCCTGCTTTACCATCTCAGAAATGAGGGTTACCTCCCCTCCGCACACAGGACATCCCTGTGGGCCCGGGCTGGTGCACAGCTGTTGTTTTCGTTGTGAAGTGTTGTGGAGTCAGTTCTGACTCACAGCAACCCTGTGCACAACAGAACAAACGCCCGCCACACTGGAGCCCCCTGTTGCGGCCACGGTGTCGCTCCATCTGGTTGAGGGTCTGCCTCTTTTTTGAGAGCCCTCCACTTTACCCAGCATGATGTCCTCCGTGGACTGGTCCCTTCTGATAACATCTCCACAGCCCATAAGATGAAGACACACCATCCTCACCTCTCAGGGTGTCTGGCTGAACTTCTGCCAAGACTGATGCCTTTGTTCCTTTGACAGTCCAGGATTCTTTGCTCACTGTGTAATTCAAAGGCATCAGTCCTTCTGTCTTCCTTATTCATTGTCCAGTTTCCACATGCGTATGAGGCAACTGAAAATGCCATGGCTTAGAACCTTGGTCCTCAAAGGGACATCTTTGCTTTTGAACCTTCGAAAGGTCTTTTGCAGCAGATTTTTGCCCAGTGCAATACATCACTTGATTTCTTGACTGCTGCTTCCATGGGCATCGATGATGGATCCAAACAAAATGAAATCCTTAAAAACTTTAATATTTTCTCCATTTATCATGCTGTTGCACATTGGTCCAGTAGTAAGGATGTTTGTTTCCTTGATGTTGAGATGTAATCCATCCTGAAGGCTGTGCTCTTTGATCTTTATCAGTAAGTGCTTCAAGTCCTCTTTGCTTTCAGCAAGCAAGTTTGTATCACCCGTGTAACAAAAACTGTTCCTGAGCCTTCCTCCAGGGCGGGTCCTGCCTCCTTCTTCATGTGGTCCAGCTTCTCAAACTACTTGCTCAGCATACACAACAAATTAGGGTGGTGCGAGGATGCAACCCTGACGGACACCCTTCTTGACTGGAACCCGTGCAGTGCTCCCTGGTTCTGTTTGCATGACTGCCCCTTAATCCACGTACAGATTCCTCACAAGCACAATGAAGTGTCCAGGAATTCCCATTCCGCAATGTTACCCAGAATTTGTTATGATCCACATAGTCGAATGCCTCTGCAGTCAATGAAACACAGGTCAACCTCTTTCCGGTGTTCTCTGCTTTCAGCCAGGATCCATCCGACATCAGCGATGGTGTCTCTCATCCCACGTTCTCTTCTGAAGCCAGCCTGGATTTCTGGCCGTTCCCTGTCAATCTACTGCTGTGACCATTTTAAAATTACCTCGGACAAAATTTTCCTCCCATGCTGTTGTCGTTGTGAGGTGTTGTGGAGAGGGTTCCAGCTCACAGTGAAAACAAAACCCTGCCCGTCCTGGACCGGCCTCACCCCGTTGCCATGTTTGAGCCCTGACTGCAGCCCCTGTGCCATCCGTCCCCTTGAGGCTCTTCCTCCTTCTCTCTGATGCTCTGCTCTACCAGACACGATGTCCTTCTCGGGGGACAGATGCCTCCTGATAACATGTTCAAAGTATGGAAGACACAGTCTCACCATCCTTGCTACTAAGGAGCCTTCTGGTTGCAAATTTACTTCTTCCAAGACAGATTTGTTCCTGCCTCTGCCAGTTCATGGCACACTCAGTACCCTTCTCCAATGCTGCGACTTAAAGGCGTCAGTTCTTTGGCCTTCCTTACTGATCACCCGGTTTCTGCATAGGAGGCAACCACAAACAACAGGGCTGGGGTCAGGGGCCCCCGGTCTTCAGGGACCTTTTTGCTTTTTAACACTGTAAAGAATCTCTTGCAACAGATTCGCCCAGTGCAATGTGTCTTTTGATTTCTTGACTGCAGCTTTCATGGCCGTTGATTGTGGAGTCAAGCAAAATAAAATCCTTGACAACTTCAATCTTTTCTCTACTGCATGTGATACTAATGATATTGTTTGACAGTCTCCCCATTGGTTGGATCACCTTTCTTTTGAAGGGGCACAGATACAGGTGTCTTCCAGTTGGTGGGCCAAATCACTGTCTTCCAAATTTCCTGGCATAGATGAGTGAATGCTTCCAGCACCCCATCTGTTTGTTGAGACACCTCAGCTGGTGTTCTGTTTTTCACCAGTGCCTTCACTGCACCTTGGACATCTTCTTTCAGTGCCATCCATTCCTGATCATATGCTACCTCCTCAAAAAGTTGTATGTCACCCAATTCTTTTTGGTACTGACCTTCAGTTCAGAGTAGACACTCGGTAAATATTAATACATGTTATCATGTTAATATTAGTACATTACATTAGAATCTTTGTCTTAGGACTGTGTTGACATTAATGATACCTACAGCTGTTATCCTAATATTAGCTCATGTCACAGAAGAAATTGTGATGTCAGATGGTGGAGGGGTCTGGGTATCCTGAGGGAGGGAGGTGACTTCTCCTGGGCCAGCAAGGAGCCAACAAAGCAGCAGAGAGTGGAATTGATATTGTGGGAAATAGGGAGAGTAGTTTAGACACTTTGGGTGCAAAAAGACAAGCCCCCTCATCAGAATGAGCCCTCCATGGGCCTGAGGCCACCCCCAGAGAAAGGAGGAATGGGCTGTACCCTCAGACTGGTCACTGTATCAAGGCATCGCCTAGGCCTCCCCAACCAGACTGAGTCCTTCTGGGACATGATTGTGCCTCCCCCATCAGATAAAACCCCTCTGGGAGATGACTGTGCCTCCATCAGATTGAGTCCCTCTGGGAGACAAGTGTGCCTCCCCCATCAGACTGTGTCCCCCTGGGGAATGACTGTGTTTCCCGCATTAGCTTGCACAGTTGCATTCTGGAGGAATGCACAATCTCCCCCCCCCCATTAGACTGGGCATTCTTTTAAGGCACAGCACAGGCCTTGCCCCACCTCTGTCACAGGGAGAAGCTCACACCTCCTCCATCAGACAGCATTCCTGTAGAGAGAAGGGGGCTGCCCCCCATCAGACCTCAGGATTGCATGGAAAGCCCTCCTGTCAGATTGGCAGGATAAAATCCAGGTCTCCCTGCAGCCAGCCTCCTCCCTCAGTGGGCCACCCCTCCTGCTCCAGGAGAACCCCTCCCTCAGTGGGACAACCCCCTCTGTGTGGCCTCCCCCACATACGCATGTCAAACAGGTCCTTCTGGGGGCTGTCCTCAGGCTGCGGGAGCACGGCTGCCTCCAGCTCCAGGGCGTCCAGACCCTGTGTGTTGACGTACAGGTGGTCCTCATAGTCGCGGGGGCCCCGGGCATCCGCCTGCATGTAGCCATCCCCTTGGGGGGCTGGAGGGTGGGGAGGGGCAGAGGGTCAGCTGGGGGAGTCCCAGCAAGGGGGCCTTGGGCTCAGGGGCAGAGTGGGGTGAGAGGCACCTGGACCCTTCTCCACACTTGCCTGCCTGCCAGGAATGTGGCCCCCCAGCCGCCCAGCAGGCCCACCCTGTGCACATGGCCTCGAGTTCAAAGGGCTTCAGAGGGTGACAACTGCCATGAACACCCAGCAGGGACATCAGAGCATGAAGTGGACAGGGTTCTGGGGACCCCAAGCTTCCCTCCGGGGGGGCGGCTGCCCGCCCCAACCCAACCCCAACCCCAACCCTTCCCAGTTTTTAGAAGTCAAAGATCTGATTTGCATATTAGATCCCCACATTTAAAAAGTGCTAACAGCTACCCTTCCTCCCTGTGATTGTCCAACCAACATGACCCACAGGGAGGTCTCTGGTTTCTGTTCAGGTCAGTTTCAGGGTTGGCTTTCTTTGCTTTTTTAAATTTTAGTGTTGACTTTTTTTCCTACTTTCATTCCCATGGTTCAAAAACCACAACTTCTGTCAGGGTGTTGCAGGAGGCCTCTCCTCTGGACACCAATCACTCGCCTCTGAGAGCTGGGGGTGGGCTCTTGGTCACAGACATAAAATGTGGTCTCAAACCTTAGACAGACAAGTGACAGTGAGACCTGTACACCTGGGCAAGTTCATCTCCATGTCCCCTGGTTGGCGTAATGCCAAGCATCTCTTCCTGGGTGTAAAGAGTGTTTGTCTTTTTCTCTCAACTGTCTGCTCATGGCCTTTACTACAGAGCCCACACCCACAGCCATCCAGTCCACTCAGACTCACAGTGACCCTACAGTGGTCAGATTTACAGTTTGCAATCCCTGTTTTATGTACATTCTATCATTAACCTCACAGAGGCCTAGGTTCAGATTCCAAGACTGTCCTCTGTGATATGAGTAAACCAATCGATTTCTCTGTGCCTTAGTCTTCCCTCTTTAAAATGGGCCTATTGACAAAGTCAGAGAGAGGATTAAAGCCTTAGAACCGTGCTAATGCTCTGCCAGCTTGGGCTGGCTGGCAAGGGGTAGAGGGGTGACAGTTTAGCCTTCTTTTCCCGGGGGCACAAATTTTGTCTGCCTTCAATGGTCAGGGCTAGGTGAGAGGGAGCAACCTGGAGTTGGGGAAGTCAAGAGTGGGAGAGAAGCTGCCACATGAGGTAGATGGGTGGTGAAAGAGGTCCTGGATATTGAAGCTGGGGTGCTGACATATTGGTAGAAGGTGTTTCCTGGAGAAATGTTCAATGCAAGCCAAGAAGGAATCACAGCATGTGCAAAGGAGCAGAGCAGGAAACACTAGCAAGCCCTGGTATTCAAGGATAAGCAGCACACAGTCCAGAGAAAAAGCAGGCAAGGGCCAGGTAACAGTGACTCCAGATGCCCAGGTGGGCAATCAGCAACACATTTAACTTAACCCACAGGCACCAGAAGCCACTGAGGGCTCTAATGCTGACAATGAAACATCTGTGTTATTTGGGACAATCTGCTTGCTGAAATTAAAGGGGACTGGAAGTATTTCCTGATGAAGACTAAAAACCACAGCCTTCAATATGGACTACACCTCAACACAAACAAAAACCCTCATCAGTGGCCCAGTGAGTAACATCATGACAAATGAAGATGTTATTCAAGCTGTCAAGGATTCCATTTTGCTTCAATCCATAATCAATGTCCATGGAAGCTGGAAAAAAAAAAAGATAAATCTGTTGTCACTGAGTCTATTATGCCTCATGGTGATCCTGCAGAACAGAAGAGAACTGGCCCATAGGGTCTCCAAGCAGGAGCTGGTAGATTTCAACTACTGACCTTTTTTTTTTTTTGGTTAGCACCCAAATTCTTAACCACTATGACACCAGCACTCCTGCCCATGGAAACAGTAGTCAATAAATCATACAATATAACACATCAAGTCTGCTGCAAAAGACTTTTTTCAAGTGTTTAAAAGCAAAAATGTCACCTTGAAGACTAAGGTGAGCCTGACCCAAGCCACGGTATTTTCCATCATCTTGTAAACATACAAAAGCTGGACAATGTGGAAGGCCAATGATGGTGTTGACCAGGAACACTGACTACACCGCAGATGGCCAGAAGAATGAACAAATCTGTCTCGGAAGAAGTCCATAGAAGCAAAGACAGCAAGACTTTGTCTTAAATGCTTTGGACGTGTGATCAGGAGACAGAGACCAGGTGCTGGAGAAGAACATCATGTTGGGTAAAGTACAAGGTCATCATAAAAGTGAAAGGCTCTCAAGCAGACAGACTGGCACACTGGCTGCAACAATGGACTCAAACCCTGCAGTGACCGCGGGGGGCGCCCAGGACCAGGCAGTGTCTCCTTCTGTTCCACACAGGGTCCTGTGAGTCGGAGGCAACGCAAGGGCACTTAACAACAACAAACAGCCAACACAGATGTTAGCGAGGCTGCAGAAGCAGGCAGGTAGCCTTGGTGGGTGTGTAGATAGGATTAAGGTTTGCATTTCACAAGGCACAGGAGGCCAGCCGAGATGTCTGTGTGTAACGGGGGAGCTAGACAGATGCCACGTGTCCATGGGTGGACAAGAAACTCAAGAGGTGGAGGATTCCATGCTGACATTCAAAAGAATGCACCAACATAGAAAGATCCCAAAACTGATGAAGGGACTAGATAAGGTCCAGAAACAATGCTCACGACATGGTGCCTCGTATGTGACTGTTTTTCAAAAGTCTGAAAGAAGCCACATTATGCTTTAATCATTTGATTATGGCTATGATAATGACTACCCAGGAAAACAAAAACCAAAACAGGACATAGACTTTGCTGGATGATCAGGAGGGCTTCCCTGGGGAGGCAGCACTTGGGCTGGGATCTGGCGTGTGAATAGGAGTTGCCCAGGATCAGAGTAACCTCTGCCAGGAAGCTGAGGCCAAAAGGGATTTTAACATTTCTGGTCATTAAGAAAAAATAAGGAGCCTTCGTGGTGCAGTGGTTTAGCACTCGGCTGGTGGCCACAAGGCCAGAAGTTCAACCTGCTGGTGGCCCCAGAGAAGAAAAAGGGCCTCACGATCTGCTCCCTCACAGCTGACTGCCGGAAGACTTGTGAGGCACTCCTACTCTGTCCCATAGGTCGCTGAGGGTCTGAATCCACTCGGTGGCACACAACAACCAACCGTCGTCTTGAACTTTGTCCACACAATCGACTGTCAAATTTGCTCACTGTGGACACAACTTTGAAAGCGAGCGCTCGGTGAGGACTGTGACGGTCATGGTGTGCGTCGGCTTGGCTGGCCCATGATGCTCAGTCATTCGCCGCAAGGTGGTGACACGGTGTGGCAGTTACGTAATGACGTAATGACACAGTTACCTCCGTTCTGTGGTGTGATGTAACAACATCCATGATGTAATCGGATGGAATGAGTCAGGTGGTCCTAAGGTGAGTCCCCTTGCTGGGCAGAGGCTGCATCTACCATACACAGATGTGCTACAAAGCCGCTGACTTCTGCTCACTCTCGATGTAGCATCCAGAGGTCATCATCCGGCCTCCAGGTCTTGGAGTGTGAACTGGCAGCTTGTCATGTTTCCTGCCAATCTCGGGATTTGCTGGCCTGTGCAGCCCGTGAGCCAGCACCCTGCTGTCTGACCTGCCGATCTGTGAAGACCCGCAGCTACCTGTGAAGATCACAGACCACACCCTTCAGATGACACCTCAACATTAAAAAACAAAAATCCTCACAACTGGACCAAGAAGCAACATCACAATAAAGTGACAAAAGATTGAGGCTGTCAAGGATTTCATTTTACTTGGTTCCACAATCAACATCTGTGGGAGCAGCAGTAGAGAAATCAAAAGACACACTCCACTGAGCAAATCAGCCGCAAAAGGCCTCTTCAGTTTTGAAAAGATGTCATCTTGAAGACTAAGGTGCACCTGACCCAAGCCATGGTATTTCAATCGCATCGCATGCCTGTGAAAGCTGGACAATGACTAAGGAAGACAGAAGAATTGATGCCTTTGAACTGCGGTGTTGGAGAAGAATGTTGAATGTACCATGAGCCCCCAAAAGAACAAGTATATCTGTCCTGAAAGAGTGCCCCTTAGAAGCAAGAATGGCAAAGTTACCTGTTGCATACTTAGGACATGTTGTCAGGAGGGATCGGTCCCTGGAGAAGGACACCATACTTTGTAGAGGGGACGGTCAGCGGAAAAGAGGAAGACCCTCAGTGAGATGGGCTGGCACGGCGGCCGCAACGGTGGGCTCAAGCGTAACAGCAATTACGGGCACAGTGTGGGAGCCCGCAGTGCTTGGTTCTGCCCTGCACACGGTCCCTGCGGGTAGAGCCAACCCGACAGCATCTCATAACAATGGCAGCAGCCACGTGCGTGGGGAAACACCGCCAGCCCGACGCCTCACCCATGTTTCTGGGACTTGCCGGTGCCTGCCACCACAGGAGACACTTCCTGGAGGGAAATCTCTATCCCCATGTGCAGATAGCCCTGGTGGCGAGGTTGTTAAGCGCTCTGACTACCCACCCAAAGGCCAGCCAATTGCCCACTCCTTGGAAACCCCGCGGGGCAGTTCTGCTCCGTCCTACGGGGTGACCATGAGCCAGCACTCACTCAGTGACAGTGCTTTTCTTTCACACACCATATGTGTGTGTGACATGGGTTCCCTGTCACTCCACAGCACCTAACAAAACCAGCCACATAACATGATGCTTGAATGCCTGTGGACTTAAAACTTAATCCTTGCGTTAACACAGAGTGCATGGGGCAGGGCTCTCGCCGGGTCTCCATCCACACGTCGGGCAGGGCTCTCTCTGGGTCTCCGTCCACACGGCTCTCGCCGGGTCTCCGTCCACACGTGGGGGAGGGCTCTTGCCGGGTCTCCGTCCACACGTCGGGGAGGGCTCTCGCGGCCTGCACGGCCAACAGTGGAGAGAAGGGTCCCGTGTGGCCCCTCCCACAGTGAGGCCCCCCGCGGTGGTGACACAGAGGGAGGTCGGGCGAGGCGAACGGCTGGGTGAAGCACGCAGCCTGCGCAGTGAGCAGACAGCGCCCGCTGAGTGCAGAGGAGGGACGGACGCTCTGTGGTGCTGCCGGGTCAGTACCAGCTCCCAGCACCGCTGCGCACAGCAGCAGGGCACGCTGCCCAGTCCGGCGCCACCGCCACAGTCCTTCATGTCTGAGCCCACTGTCGGCGGCCACCATGCCAATCCATCTCCGTGAAGCTTCTCCTCTTTGTCCACGACCAAGCACGATGCCCTTCTCCAGGGACTGGTTCCTCCCACACCTTTAAATTACTGTCTCTTTAGATGGAAGGTGTATGGAAAATTCTGGAAAAGTAACTGAGAAACCTCTAGGCACTAACCAGGAGCCTGTTTAGGGAGGAGCCTGAAGCAGGTGGGCAGGGAGGAAAAGGTGCTTTTCCACTGGGTGTACATTTATGCTCTGTGGTTTGAACCATGGGGATGTGCTCTCTAGCCCCCCAACTCCAAATAGGGTGACCCTGTGGGGGGAAACAAAAGAACACAGAGGCCAGAGACAGCTTGAGGGGGAAGCAGCAGGGACAGGGACTGTCAGGGGAGCAGGCCTGAGCACTTGCCTGGTCCTGAGGCCACCCTACCTGTCCCTGAGGGTCCCAGGTCCCACAGCAGGCCACGGGTGTCTCTTCGAGTGGGAAGTGATCCCTGAAAAGGAGTGTGAGGTCCCCTTGGGATGTGTTTCCAAGCCCAGTACCCCATTCCACTCTAGCTCCTGACTGTCTGGAGACATGAAGACAGAGGGGGCTCAGCTCTCAGCCCTCCTGGCTCCCCAGAGCTCAGGGGCTCCCACCTCAGCAGACTCATCAGTCTCTCACTCCAGCAGGCAGTCTGCAGCCTCCTGCCACTTTGCACATGCTAGTCCCTTTGCCTGGGTGCCATTCCCCATCCTCCTCTCCTGGGCAACTTCTATTCACCCATCAGGGCCCATCCCAAGCTCTGCCTCCACCAGGAAGCCCCCCAGCCATGCAAAGAATCAGTGTTCTGCTGTGTGTTCCCACCACCTTCCCTGGTAGCACCACCCCAGCTGTCATCAAATCACAAATGTATTTATTCAGTGCCTAGGGAGGGTGTCTGAAATACTGATCCTCTTTACAGGGTTTGGGACGGGGCCGAGCAGAAAGTCAGCACCAACCTGTGCTGTCTTTGTGGATCAGTGGGTGGATGGGTGGGTGGGTGGGTGGATGAGTGGATGAGTGGATGCATAGGTAGGTGAGTGGGTGGGTGGGTGGATGGATGGATGGGTGGGTCGGTGAGTGGGTGGGTGAATGGATGGGGACAGCACAAGACCCTCCTCCAGGACTGAAGGAAAACAGGAGAGGAAGAGTCCAAGATGACCCTAAGAGGTCAGCACCCAGAAACATCCCTGCCCCCTCCAGGAAGATGATAACTGACCTGGCCCAGGGTGCCCAGGGCACAGGGCTGCGACAGGGCCAGCCGTGAGTCTACGAGCCCACCCAGGGGCGGCTCCTTCCCAGGGGTGCTGTTGTAGTAATCATGTCCCCCCACCTCCTCGTCACCCCAGGCCGAGTCCTCCAGTCCAGTCAACCTGTGGGGGGAGTGACAGACAGCAACATGGGGAGCCCAGACAGGGCCCCAGGGCGCAGGGACAGAACACATTGCAGCGCCCCCCGAAGTCAGCACTTCACACGGGAGGACAGGCCAGGCTAATGGGGACTCCAACAAGGGGCCCTGGGTTCGAATCAAGGCCTGCCACCTACCCCAAAGCACAGAGCCCAGCATGAAACACCTGTCAAACAGGTAACTTGTCAAATGACAAACTTGTCAAATGGGTAACTTGTCAAATGGATCATCTCCAAACTGGGGACGCCTCTCGGGGCTGCAGCGCAAACACCCAGCTGGTCTTCATAAAGGCTGACCTGTACCCCTTCCTGCCCACTGAGGCCCACCAGGCAGCCGGGGCCTGATGGTGCGTTTTCACCCTAGCGGGGATATTGTGGGCCCAGGCAGGACACCCGTCAGCAGTGATGACACTTGTATGGGACTCATCCAACAAGTCCCCACCCAGAGGACAGTGTCCGAGCCAGAGCAGAGCCACCTGCCTGCCTGTTGGCTGGGACAGAGGCAAATAAACGGTGGCCGGGCACACGTCAGAACTCCTCCCTGCAGACAAGAGTCAGGGGCGGCCAGGGTGGGGACCAGCCTCCCCAACCGAGCCTGTCAGGGGGTGCTCTTGGCTGCATCCCCATCACGTGTGTGCCCCCCGTGTCCAACATCAACAGATGTCTAAACAGTCATCTCTTCCTCTCCAGCAAAACCAGACTTGCCACCCCCAAGCTGAGTCCAACTCACAGCAACCCCACTGGACAGAGGGGAACCGCCCCACACGGTTTCCAGGGTGCCTGTCCTCTGGGGCAACTGGACCGAGGGGTCAGCCCGGCAGGGCAGAGCCAGCCGCTGGAGGGGTCTGTATACTTTTAAATCAGGAAACTTTGGAGTGGTTGGGGAAACATTAGAAGAGGAACATCCGGCCACACGTGACAGTCCCGTGACATTCAGATCTCAGTGTCTATCAATGGAAGTCCCAGTGGCCCGAAGGCCACACTCACTTGTTTACGTAGCATCTGCAGTAGCTTCTGTTGGGGGCTGGTGACAGGCTGGCTGGCCTCTTTCTCCCAGGAATTGGGGTGTTGGGTCCTCACTTGGACTCTGGGGTGCAGGGGCCTTATTGTGGTCTTACAGGGAGGAAACCAGGGAGAGGAGGGACAAGGCCGAGCTTCCAGACCAGGAGCAGGCCTGAGAGCTAGGCTCTGGCCTGCAAGGGCAGGATGGGGAGGGGGCCCGTGCCACTCACTTCTCCGGGGGCACGACCACCTTGGGGGGGCTGTGCAGGTACTGCTTGAAGCGCAGCTCAAAGGCTTGGCCCACTGTGCTGATGACGCTCTGGGCAAGGCCACCACAGCACTCCAGGATGTGACAGGCTGCCAGGGTTGGTCACACAGAGTCAGCAGGGCTGTGACTGGGGGATGCGACCCCAGCCCTCAGGCACCCCCCCGGCCTCTGAGGGCAGCCTCACCTCTCTGGTTGATGGGGTCCTTGGCGACATAGGCCACGTAATCTGTCATGTCCTGCAACAGACAGCCATCAGAGCCTGCTCCAGTCACCCCATCAGGGACTGCCCATCCCGTACCCCTGTCCTGGCCTCACCGTGTCACCACCGGAAGCGAAGGAGATAGACTGCATGTGGTGGTCCGCGATGGTCTGTGCGCAGGTGCAGAGAGAGCCCGTCACGGCCTGGAGCCAGCGGACCCTGTGGCCAGGCAGGCAGGCAACGGGCCAGGGACACAGGGACAGTGGGCCAGGATGGGGGGACAGCGGGAGGACAGGGCAGGGATGCAGACACTACAGCTGGTCTAGGGTCCACTAGGGCATGTAAGAGGCCTGCTGGGTGGTGGAGTTCCCAGCCTGTATCCCCCGGATGGGGAGGCAAAGGGGGCGCTGGACCCCCAAGGTCTTGAAGTTGGTGTTAAAGGACAAATCCACCCCCTTTCATGGGCAGATACCCAACGCACAGATACAGACTCACAGAGTCACAGACACAGCAAGCTGCACCCTCACTCTCACACACACACACACACACACACACACACACACACACACAACCAGTTAGCAACCAGCTGCGTGGAGTCGCCCCTCCACAGTGACCCTGTGTGTGTGCGTGTGCGCGCACGCGCGTGTCCCAGAAGAAACGCTCCTTCTACGTCTCAGCAGGAAGCACGTGGTCTCCTCACTCACACACTGGTTCTCACACAAATGACACACTCGCGAACACAGTCTCACAGTAAGATACGCACACTTGCATGGAGTCTCCCACACACTAGACCCTGAAAGGCACACCGCCCCCCACACACCCCACGCACGGTCCCCTCCCACGGACGTCCCCCACGCACCGTCCCACGCACACCCCACGCACGCCTCCAGGCAGCCAAACGGATCGCAGCTCCGGCACAGACACCGGGCTTGTCCGTGAGTTCATCTGCGTGATCATCTGCATGTTTGCTGGAGCGGCCTCCCTGAGGCCAAGCTCGCTGGTCCCCACGCCTCGGGGCGGGCAGCCCCAGGGCCAGGCAGAGCCAAGCCCGGCACCAGCCTTCTCCCCAGGTGTCCCCCGTGGACGTCTCCGCCTCCGACCCTCACGGGGCACCTCCAGCCCTGGCCCTGGTCCAGTCCCAGACTGTCGTGGAAGCCCCGGCTCGGCCAGCCGCCCCGCCCCAGGCGGTGGTGCCTTCCGGGTGCGAGGGGGCGGGGCGGGGCCCTGGAAGGGGGCGGGGCCTGAGGCCGGGGTGGGGCCTGTTGCCGGGGTGGGGCCTGTTGCCGGGGCGGGGCCTGTTGCCGGGGCGGGGCCTGCAGCTGGGGGCGGGGCCGGGCCGGGCGGGCAGGCCCGGGTGCGCTCACCTGGCGAGTGGCAGGCACCGAGAGGCTGAGGCCGTCGATGGAGATGTTGACCGCGATGCTCATGCCCGCAAAGCGCAGGTTGCTCTTGCCCAAGATGGAGGCCAGCGCCTTGTTGGGGGCCTGCGGAGGCAGGGGGCAGCACCGGGGTGCAGCGTCGGGCGTGTGCTTGAGCCCTGGGGAGGGGCTGCAGAGGGGCTGCCAGCTGGGAAGGGTCCGAGGAAAGCCTTGGTGCCCCCCCTCCTCCAACAACGCCCATCGGCTGCACCGGCCCCAGCCCCTCACCCACCTTCTTCTTCCAGGAGCCCCGGACGCCAGGCACGGCCTCGTGCAGGCGATTGATGGCCTCCCTGCGCGAGAGGCAGAGGGGTCAGAGTGTTCCCAGGGCCGGGGGAGCGGGGGGCGCTCACAGGGCAGGGGCTTAGAGGTGGGCGCTGGGAGAAGATGAGAACTCAGAGACAGGGCGGGGTCGGGCGAGGGTTCCAGGAGGGGAGAGGGCGCCGGAAGAAGAGTGAGGGGCTCACAGAAGGAGAAGTGAGGGTCCCCGAGCTGAACAGGAGGCCGAATAGAGGGAGAAGAGGTGAGCACGGGCACAGAGGTGTTTGGAGACGGCAAAGGCGGGCTGCTATGGATTGGACAGCCTCTTCAAAATATATGTTGAAGTCCTAGCCCTCAGCGCCTGCGAATGTCACCTTATTCAGAAATAGGGTCTTTGCAGACATAACTAACCAAATTAAAATTAGATCATTCTGAAGCAGGGGAAATAAAACACACTGCCGCTGAGCAATCCTAGAGGACAGAGCAGAACTGCCCCGTACGGTTTCCAGTGAGCACTTGATGGGTTCAGACGGCTGGCCTGTTGGTGAGTGACCGAGCTCTTCACCACTGCGCCTCCAGGTCCTCACTCAGTGACAGGTGACAAGTGCGCTAGTAAAAACAGCTGCAGCTGAGCAGACCTGGACGTCCAGTGCCCCCGTGTGTGGGAGCAGAACTGCCCTCCGTAGGGTCTCCAGGGACTGATTTGCCACCAGCAAGTCACCAGGCATTTCTCCAAGGTGGCCTTGGATGGCCTTGAACCATCACGGATACAAGAACCATTCGCACCGCCCAGGAGTGGACAGAGCTACTGGGCTGTGGTCATCGTTGTTTGGTGTCCTCGAGTCAGTTCAGACCCTAGGGACTCCGCAGACAGCAGAACCAAGCTCTGCCCGGCCCTGCGCCAGCTCCACAGCCACCACCAGGCGCAAGCCTGTCGTTACTGCCGGTGTATCAGTCCGTCTCGCTGAGGGTCTTCCTCTCTTTTGCTGGCCCTCTACCAAGCGCGGTGTCATCAGGAGTGGTCCCTCCTGACAACATGTCCTAAATATGTGAGATGCGGTCTTGCCATCATGGCCTCTAAGGAGCACTCTGGCTGTGCTTCTTCCAAGACAGACGTGTTCATTCTTCTGGCGGTCCGTGGGACACCCAACATCGTCGGACATCCAGCATCCTTCACCAGCACCGAAGGTCAAAGGCATCAGCTCTTCTTTGTTCTTTCTTATTCACTGTCCTGCTTTCTTATGTATATGAGGTGACTGAAAATTTATGGCCAGGGTAAGGTGCACCTTAGTCCTCAAAGCAACATCTTTGCTTTTTAAAAGACCTTCAAAGAGGGCTTTTGAGGTAAATTTGCCCAGTTGCAACACGTTGTTTGATATCTGACTGCTGCTTCCGGGGGCGTTGATTGCGGAGCCAGGCAAAATGAAACCCATGACAAACTCGATAGTTTCTCCATTGATCATGATGCTGCTTGCTGGTCCAGTTGTGAGGATGTTTGTTTTCTTGATGTTGAGGTGCAGTCCATACTGCAGGCTGTGCTCCTTGATCTTCATCAGTGTTTCAAACCCTCTCCACTTCCAGCAAGCAAGGCTGTGTCAGCTGCGTAACAAGAGTTGTTAATGAGTCATTCTCTAATGCTGACGCCCCATTCTTCTTCATATAATCCAGCTTCTCAATTATTTGCTCTGCAGACAGACTGAAAAGGTCTGGTGAAAGGATACAACCCTGACACACACCTTTCCTAACTTGAAACTGTGGAGTTTCCGCTTGTTTGGATCCAGCAACTGCCTCTTGGTCTTATGTACAGGTTCCTCATGAGCACTGTTCGGTGTTCTGCAGTCCCCTTTCTTTTCCGTGACCCACACAGCTGAAAGCCTTTGCATAGTTGATGAAACACAAGTAAACATCTTTCTGGCATTCTCCACTTTCAGCCAAGATCCATCTGACATCAGCAGTGACGTCCCCAGTTCCACGTCCTCTTCTGAGTCCGACTTGAATTTCTGGCAGTTCCTTATGAATGTACTGCTGCAACAATTTCAAAATTGTCTCCAGGAAACTGTTAACTTATTGGGCTTAAAGGAAAGCTAATTCCAGAGCAGTGGGAAGATCCCACCACTTCCAAGGAAGGAGAGCCAAAAGCAGAGGGTGTCCTTCAGATATGGGATCCCTACACCAAGAAGCTCCTGGAACCAGGAGACAAAGGCAGAGAGCTGTGACGTTGGTGGCAGTGAGCAGCAGTGGCGGACAAGCCACAGGAGCAGAAAGAAGAGACTGGCAGAAGACCGCAGGTGGCCAAGAGCCCACAGTGGAGCAAGGAAGCTCAATGCCACTGGTCCCAGACTTACAGGTAGAGCAACAGCCTCGGGTCACTTACCAGCTAGGCTAAAAGAGCTGTGTAGCACTGACCCGAGCAGGGCAGAGACCAGACCAAGGGCTTCAGAGTTCGGGGGCCAGAGACAGATCTGCCAGACAGAGCTGAAAAGAGGCTGTCCTGATGGAAGAACTGTATCCTGAGGGTCCCTAAACCTGAATTGTAAACTGTTGCTTTCCTAATAAACCTCATAACTGTGTGCATGGTCTGCGAGTTCTGGGTGGCCATTGCAATGTTATGGAACCCAGCAGAGAAGTAGAGAGCACCATGAAGGGACAGCTGGTGTCAGAAGTGGGATAGTCAGTGCAGAGAGGAGGTTGTCTGAGCTCTGCTTCGCAGGAATCAGCCTTAGGCTGTTGATCTTGATTCTCTTTGTGAAGTGACAGCTGGTCAGACACCTTTGTCATACCATTTCTATGGCAAATTTCGCTATAATGCCTGACTTTGTCTTCTGCAGTTGCCCTTTGAAATCTGCTCAACCATTTACATCCCTGCTTCTCCCTTTCACATTAGCTGCACAGCGTTCAAAGGCAAGTTTCAGAGTCTCTTCTGACAGCCAGTTTGGACTTTTCTTCCCGACTTTTTAATGACCTCTTGCTTTCTTCACAGATGCTGTCTTTGATGTCATTCCACAACTCCTCCAGTCTCTGACCGTTAGTATTCAATCCATCCAATCTGTTCTTGACACAGTCTCTAAACTCAGGTTGGGTGGACTCAAGGTTGGACCTGGCTCTTGTGGACCTGTTTTAACTTTATTCATCTTCAACTTGAACTTGCATATGAGCACTCTGTCCCACAGTGGGTCCCTGGCCCTGTTCTGACTGGTGACACCACGCTTCTCCTCCAGCTCTTCCCACAGACAGTAGTCAAGTTGATGCCTGTGAATTCCATACGGTGAGGTCCAGGTGGACCAGGTCCAGAAGGTATCATTATTGTTGTTAGGTGCCATCGAGTTGTTTATGACTCCCAGTGACCCCGTGTACAGCGCAACAAAGCGGTGCGCCGTCCTGCATCATCTGCAGTTGTTCCTGTGCGGAGCCCGTTGTTGCGGTCACTGGGTCAGTCCGTCTCCTTGAGGGTCTTCCTCTTTTTCACTGTCCCTCCACTTCACGCAGCATGCTGTCCTTCTCCAGGGACTGATCCCTCCTGACGACATGTCCAAATATGTGAGATGCAGTCTGGCCATCTTTGCTTCTAAGGAGCACTCTGGTTGGACTTCTTCCAGAACAGATCTTTTTGTTCTTTTGGCAGTCCTTGATATTTTCAACGTTTTTTACCAACACTAGTTCAAAGGTGTCAACTCTTCTTTGGTTTTCCTTACTGTCTAGCATAGAACCAGCATACAAGTATATATAGTTGCTGTTTATTTGTTGATAAACAGTATTTGCAGTGAAGAAGCCTTTGGTCTTGTCAGATTCTATCATGATATGTCCACCATTATTTCTGTCACCCAAGACCAGATTTTCTTTTTTTATTATTATTATTTTTTTATTTAATGTAACTGAGTGAAAATGTACATTCCTGTATAAATTTACCCCCCTATATGCAGCTTCCACTGCTCTCCCTGTCCGGTGACAGCACGCTATTCCTCTCTGCTCCATACATGTCTCATCCTCCCAACAGCCTCCTTTCCCTTCCTCTCCATCCACTCTCCTTCCTCCAGCCATAGGTCAGCAGGATAACATCCTATAGATGTATAGAACCATAAAGTGCATCCAATATATGGTCACTGCATCGCCAAGTCCAATCCATTCCTGTCTGAAGTGTGGACCTTCGTTATGATTTATGGTCAAGGACAGCATCAGGGCGATGGGCCATGCTCCCAGGGGAACCCCGAAACCACTGGACCATCAATTAAGGTCTTTTAGAGGGGATCTCAGGGTGCACCCCTTTTTATTCTTGTGTTGCCATGAGACTCAACTTAGTGAGCTCCATCGTGGCTATCACTGGTGGTGGCTGGGCACCATCCGGTTCTTCTGGTCCCAAGTTGATGTAGGCACCCACTGATGTGGGTCTCTCTATCTTATGGGTTGTCTTTCCCCCATGTCATTTTGGTCCTTGGTGAGCCACATTTTCAAATTACCAATCCTTCTCCTTTGTTTCCAACTTCTGGTCTCCAATTACCAATAATTATCAATGCATCCTGGTGGCACATTTGATCAGTTCCAGACTATGGAAGTTGGGTAAAAATCTTCAGTTTCCTCGTCTTTGGCCTCGTGTTTGGTGTGTAAATTTGAATGACAGTCGTGTTGACTGATCTTCCTTGTAGGACTACAGCTAGTGTCCTGTCACTGGTGGTGTTGTACTTCAGGACAGAGCTTGGAGTGTTTCCTGATGTTGAATGTGGTGCCATTTACCTTCACTTTGTCACTCTGGGCAGAGTAGACAACGTGATTGCCCCATCCAGAATGGCCAGCACTGGTCTATTTCAGCTCAGCAACACAAGAAAAGCAAAATCCTCACAACTGGACCAGTAAGCAACATCATGATAAATGGAGAAAGGGTTGAGGTGGTCAAGGGTTTCCTGTTACCTGGTTCCACAATCAACACCCGTGGAGGCAGCACTCAAGAAATCAGAAGATGCACTGCACTGGGAACATATGCTGCAAAGGACCTCTTTAAAGTATTGGAAAGTAAAGATGTCACCTTAAAGACTACGGTGCGCCTGACCCAAGCCGTGGTATTTTCAGTCGCATCAGGCACATGCGAAAGCTGGACTGTGAATGAAGAATACAGAAGTACTGAGGCCTTGGAATTGTGGTGTTGGAGAAGAATGCCGAATGCACCATGGACTGCCAAAGGAATATGCAGATCTGTACTGAAAGAAGGACATCACGGCTGGTGGAGTGGAGGGTCCGAGAAAAGAGGAAGACCCTCACCGAGATGGACCGACAGCGTGGTGCACTGATGGGCTGAAGCAGGAAAACGGCCGTGGGCGCGGCGCAGGACCGGCTGGGCTCCGCTCCACGGTGCACCTCACGCCGCAACAACGACATGCTCAGGGTGCTGCTCTTGGTGTGTTCCGTTTCCTTCTTGAAGGCTTCTAGTTTTTCAACACTCATACTTCGTACACGCTATGTTCCAACTATTAACAGATGTTTGCAGCTGCTGCTCCTCATTTTGAGCCTTGCAAACGAAGGTCCCCGAGGCCTTGCTCCAACCCCATGGTTAAGGTCCCTCCACTTTGAGGAGGCAGCTCCCCCCCAGCCATCTGCAGCCTGGAGGTCCATCTTCTGATGCTGTGCCAGACAACACTCCCCTGCTGTTCGCATGCTTTGCACTGGTCATTATTTTCACACGTAGACCACCAGGTCCCTCTTCATAGCCTGTCTCAGTCGGGAAGCTTTGCTGAGACCTGTCCACCACGCCTGACCCAGCTAGCACTGGAAACAGCTGTGACAAAGCTTGCCATCTCACAGCAACACCCGAGCCACTACAGTAAGGTAAACTGACAGCGGCCGGTGGAGAATTATCACTAAAGAAAAAGAAATATTGCCATCAAGTCTATTCCAACTCATAGTAACCCTACAAGACAGATATTTTCCAAGAAACAGCTGGTAGACTTGAGCGGCCAGCCTTTTGGTCAACAGCCGTAGCAAGTCACAGCTCTCAACCACCTTGCCATCAGGCTCAAAACACTAAGGTCCCAGCAAAACACAGACTCAGAGCTCAGAGTGCTCACCATGACAGCACGGAACAGCAAAAATTACCGCAGGACTCAGCAATTCCTGTCCTGGGTACACATCCAAGAGAACCGACAATGTCTGTCCACACAGACTCAGGGACACACACACACACACACACACGTTCACATCAGCACTTTTCACAACAGCAACAAAGTGGAAATGACCAAACGTCCATGGGTGGATAGAGGGATACGGAAAATATCGGCCAGCTCTACCGGAAGGGCAACTCGGGGGCTGCAGTGTTTAAGAGCTCCAGCTGCTAACCAAGAGGTCCGCAGTCCAGATCCAGCAGGCTCTCCTTGCAAATCCTGTGAGGCCGTTCTACTCTCTTGTGTCGGGTCCCTGTGAACTGGAGTCGACTCAGTGGCAGTGGGTCCGGGGTTTGGATATACAGTGGAATATTACACAGCCATAAAAAGGAGAGAAGCACTGACATGTGCCACAACACAGACGAACCTTGAAAACTCACTAAGTTAGGGAAGGATGGCACAAGAGGCCACTTAAGGTCTGATTCCCCTTAATCAAGTGTCCCGAGGAGGCAAATTTGCACAGAAAAAAGTGGATTCCTGGTTGTCCAGGGGCTGAGGAGGGTGACAGATGAAGGGCGTGGGGTTTCCTTCTGGTGAGATGAGAGTGTTCTGGAGCCAGGGATGCTGGTGGGGATTGCACCGTTCTGTGAATGGACTGAAAACTCCTGAATTTGACACGTCAGGTGAGTGGATTGTCCACCGTGTGAACTGTATCTCAATGGAGCTGTTTTTAGTAAGTCTATAGGGAAGAAAGCAGTGAGTTTATAGGGAACAAAATAATAACAAACAATGTCAGTCCCTCTACACCCTGGTTGTCCCGGCTGTGTGACCTGATCCAGGCAGCACAGAGTACCATGAAGGTGATGTCCTTTCTCTAGGCTGAAGACAAAAGGGTGGCAAGAGAGCTGCTGTCCCCACTCCTCAGAGTGGCCAGGCCCCTCTGAGCCCTAACCTGAGCCACAAGGGGGGATAAGCCAGCAGCCCTCAGTCTCTGGGACACAATGGGGACTCTTCACAAACACCTCTCCTGTAATCTACCCCACATTTGGAGTGGGCAGGGACTGAGGTACAGGACTCCGACAGGCGCCGGCATCAGCACCCTCAGAACTCTGGGCTGCACTCTCCACAGCCTGGGAAAGGAGCTGTCTCTGGGTCAGCTGTCCTTGGATGCCACCCATTCAACAGCTGGAATCCCACTTCTGCCACCCCTTGCAAAGCCTGACACAGCTCTCCCCACCGGGCAGAGCTGAGCAGTCCAACCGCCTGTCTTGAAGGCTCACCTGGTAACCTGGGTGCGCGTGTTAAAATCCAGGGAGCGCATGGACCGGAGGACCTCGATGCAGCCCATGTACTAAGGAGAAAACAAGGCAAGGCATTAGAAGACGGAGTCTAAGCACCCGACGGAAGAAATCACGTGGGGACTTAGAAACAAGTCCGAAGTCCTCCCTTCCCACCGACCGCTCTCACCACCTTAACTCCAGTGCTTCTCTATCCCTTGAAAATTTCCAGCATGGTTGCCGCAGGGCCTTTGCACCTGCTGCTCCCGCTGCTGTTCTCTTACCCTTGCTGTTTGCAGAACGGACCCCTTCCCCGTCTTTCGGGCTCACTTTACAGGTCACCCACTCAGAGCTGCCTTCCCTGACTCCAAGCAGGTTTTCTCCGTTACTCTACTTCACAGAAGCCTGGCTGTTCCCTCGGGATACTTCGTCATCCTGCCTCTCACGTGTTATCTTCCTCTTGTTCCAGAGCCCACGAGAGCAGAGACACGGGGGCTCTTCACATCTGTACTCCTGGCCACAGCACAGGATCCGGCGCGTAATAGGTACTTGTCAGATGTTCACTGATGGCTGAATGTGTGCAAACCCTGCTTGTCATGGATTGCACTGTGTCCCCCCAAAAATGTCTGTGTTGATTTGACTTGGTTAGGAGTTCCAGTACGGCGCCCTTCCTCCCAGGTGTTGTGAATCCTGCCTCTGTGATATTGGTGGTGGAGAATGGTTTGCAGTTGTGTTGGTGAGGCAGGACCCAAGCTTGTGGAATATAAGGGAGAGAAGTGAGCTGAGGAAGTGGGGAACCTTGTACCACCAAGAGAGAAGCACCGAGAGAAGAGCACATCCTTTGGACCCGAGGTTCCTGTGCCGAGATGCTCTCATTGGATGTGGACTCAGCCTACAGGACTGTGAGGATTTTTCATATTAAATGAACTTGTAGCTTAGGAATAGATTTGTGGCTTACTGGACTGTGACAATAAAAGCTTCTCATGAAACCTTCCGCTCGTGGTATTTTCTGTTAGAGCAGTACCTGGCGACTAGGACACTGCTGTATGCCTGTGCTGTCTCATAGACCAGCCACTGGTTATCCGTGGTTATTTAAATGTAATCTATTTTCTTTTTGAATTTTATATTTTGTTGCTGTTCTTGAGAATAGTCCCAGAAAAATAAACACAAATCCAACAGTTTCTGCATGTAATTCGGTGGCAGACACGACACTGTCTGAGCAGTGCGGCTGTTTCCCTCCTTTTCTGAGCTGCCCTTCCCTGTGAGCACAGAGTCTCTGCGTCTAAGACCCCAGCTAATCTTCTGAGTTGCTCCTGTCACTTGAATCCCATGCGAACAGTCTTCAGAAGAGCCCAGCACTCCAGGCAGACCGTCTGTGCTCATCAAGCTAAACCATTGTTGGTTCAGAAGTGTGGCAATGACAGGCACAAAGAGCTGCTGACCGAGAACCAGAGGGAAGAACACGTTCTGCGTTTCTCCAGCTGAAAGAACAGAAGGTAAAAACTCAAGCCTCGAGTTGCAATAGTAAAAGATTCTACAGGGAAACTATTAAACGACTCAGGGAGCATGGAAAGAAGGTGGAAGGAAGACACAGTCACTAGACCAGAAAGAACTAGCTCAGCTTGTCAAAAGGTGCCCTGTGGTCAGGAACTGATGGGACAGAAGGAAGAAGAAGCTGAAGCTGCTCTGGAGGCCCTGGCGAAACACAAGGCTCCGGGATTTGATGGCATATCTGTTGGGCCAGTTCAGCAAACAGAGGCAGTGCAGGAAGTGCTCCCTCATCTAGGCCAAGAAACCTGGAGGACAGCTGCCCAGCCAACCAACCGGAGGGATCCATATTTATAACTATCCCCAAGAAAGGGGAGCCGACTGAGTGCAGAAATTGTCCAACAACACCATTAATATCACGCACAAGTAAAGTCTCGCTGTAAATTATTCAAAAGCAACTGCTACCTGAGATTGACAGGGAACAGCCAGAAATTCCAGCGAAATTCAGGAGAGGATGCGGAACCAGGAAGGTCGTTGCTGCTGTCAGATGGATCTTGGCTGAAAGGAGAGAACCCCAGAAAGAGGTTTACCTGTGTCTACCGACTATGCAAAGGCCTTCAACGGTGTGGATCATAAAAACTTGTGGGTGACATTGTGGGGAATAGGAATTCCACAGCACCCAGCTGTGCTCCTGAGGAATCTGTGTATGGATCAAGAGGCAGTCATGTGAAAGGACACGGGGACACCACCTGGTTTAAAGTCAGGAAAGGCGTGCATCAGGGTTGTATCCTCTCACCACACTTTTCAATCTGTATGCCAAGCAAATAATCTGAGAAGCTGGGCTACGTGAAAAAGAATGAGATGTTAGGGACAGAGGAAGGCTTATTAACAACCTGCGATGTGCGTGGGACACGACCTTGCTTGCTAAAAGAGGACTTGACGCATTTGCTGATGAAGTCCAAGACCACAAACAGCCTTTAGCATGGCTCCGCCTCAACGTCCAGAAGCCAAAAATCTTCACAAGCAGACCAATAGCAACATGACGATAAACAGAGAGAAGACAGAAGTTGTCAGGGATTTCAACCAACACCCACGGAAGCGGCAGTCAGGAAATCCAGGCACATGGCACTGGGAAAACCTGCTGCCCAGGACCTCTGTAAAGGGCTGAAAAGGCCAAGATGTCACCTTGAAAACTGAGGTGCACCCGCCCCAAGTCCTGATGTTTTCAGTCACCTCGTGTGCATGTGAAAGCTGGATGGCGAATGAGGGAGTGTAAGGAAGAATCGACGCCTCTGAACCGGGTTTGGGTGGAGAATACTGACCATCCCATGGACTGACCGCCAAGAGACTGGACGGACCTTCGCGGCTAAAGAACAGTCAAGGCGCTCCTTAGAGGCAAGGATGGAAAGACTCTGGACACGTTGTCAGGAGGTGTCAGCCCCTGGGGAAGGACATCACACTGGGTAGCACGGAGGGCCAGGGAGAAAGACGAAGCCCCTCAGTGAGACGAATGGCACAGCAGCCGCTACAACAGTTCCAGCAAGTGCTGGCTGGGAGGCCGGCGCAGGACTGGGCGCATCCGCTCTGCCGTGCACAGGTGCCATGACTGGGGACCGATGCAGTGACAGCTAACAACACCTTTGTCTGGTTTTAAGAAGACCTCCGGGGACGTTTTTGGTTTAACATTTGAAGATGATCTCAGGGCAGTAGCTTCACCAGCTTTGTCCAGCCCCCAGGGCTCCAGAAAGTCTGGGGCCCCTGAGAATTTGGATTTCTGTTCTACGTTATCTCCTTTGTGACCAGGACTCTTCTCCAGAATCTTTGATCAATGTATTCACTGCAGCAGCCAGGCACCATCCAGTTCTGGTCTCCTGGCCAAGGAGGCGGGGGGTTGCAGAGGCTATTAGTCTCTCATTCCATCTCCTCCGTCTTTTCCTGACTCTCCGTTAGTGGCTCCAGATGAATAGAGACCAACTGGTGTGACTTAGATGGCCATTCACAAATTTGGGGTGTGTGATTAAGTGAAAGCATAGAATGCAAATTAAATTTGCGTGCCGCCTTTCTGTAGCTCCTCCTGCTCCCCTGGCCTGGTGGCAGCACAGTCCTCCTTTTCATTCTGTACATGTCATATCCTCTTAACAATCTCCTGTCCCCTCCTCTCCACCTTCCCCTCTCCCTTCTATAAGAGGCCAGGTCAGCATCCTATAGATGCACAGGACCATAAAGTACACACACCGTATGGTCACACTGTGTCCCCGAGTCCGAAGGGTTGACCTCAGTGATGTTTTCTGGTCAGGGACAGCAGCAGGTCTAGGGGCCATGCTCCCAGGGGAAACCCCAGGCTGCCAGATAATCAGTTGTGGTCTCTCAGTGGAGTTATTGAAGTGCACCCCTCTTTTTGTCGACACTGGGAGTTGACACTGTGTGCCTTAGCATGGCTGTCACTGGGGGTGGCCGGGCACTACCGGGATCTCCTGGTCGCGTGTTGATACAGTCTCCCGTTCACACAGGTCCTTCTCTCTCCTGGCCTCTTTTTACCTCATGTCTTTCTGTTCTTGGTGACTGTTCCAGATGAGTTGGGATCACTTGGTGTACCTCAGATGACAGCTTACTAGCTTTTAAGACCCCAGACAACACTGACCAACGTGGGGTGCAGAAGACTCTGCAATAGGCTAGTTATGTGAATTGGCCTCAATGTCCCCTGAGACTGTGGTCCCCTGTTGCTCTATCCTTGCAATATCAGGTTAAGATGAGAAGAATTTTCAGTTGATGTCAGAGTCCACTTAGGTTGGCCTTCTTTCTGCTGTGAGCTGTCACTGCTTTCACCCAAACAAATTTCTATCAACGGTCTGATCTATGGCCAGCCCACCCTCTCCCTCCCCGCCACTGCAGCCATCAAAGAGTCTTTTCTTCTGTTTATAAGTTTATTTTTAAGTCTTTGTAGCAGAGGCCTCCTACAATATTTGTCCTTGTGCTGCTGACTGATCTCACTCAGCATGTCTTCCAGCTGAAACCGGGGTCTGAGATGCTTCCTAGCTCACCCTCGCTCTTTATCATTGCATAGTGTTCCACTGAGTGTATGTGCTATAGTTTATTTATCCATTTATCTGTTGTTGGGCACCAGGGTGGATTCCATCTTTTTGCTATTGTGGACTGTGCTGCAATCAACACTTGTGTGCACGTATCTGCTCCTGTGACCGCCCTTGATGGTGTAGGATATATTCCAAGCAGTGAGATTACTAGATCAAATGGTCTGTCTATTCCCAGCTTTTTAAGGAAGCTCCAAATCGCTTTCCAGAGAAGTTGTGCCATTTTGCAATATCACCGGCAGTGTAGGACAGTTCCAATCTCTCCACAGCCTCTCCATCATTTCTCGTTTTGTGTTTATTTGGATCATGGCCAACCTTGTTGGGGTGAGATGATATCTCATTGTAGTTTGGATTTGGATTTCTCTGATAGCTAATGATCGTGAGCATTTCCTCATGTGTCTTCTGGCTGCCTACTTACAAATTTTTAAGACCACAGGCACTATGCAAATAACTAGCAAGTAGAACAGAAGACTACGTGTTATTAGGGCGACTGACTGGGGTGGCCCTTTAAACCACGACCCTGAATCTCCAAGCCAAGGAGCCAAATCCCATGAAGTTTTGCTGGTACGTAAGCAGCTGCACTACCTTTTTTATTTTTGGGGTTACTATAAGAACAACCATCACACAGCTTCTGCCAATCCACTTTTCACAGGCGCACAGCTGGCTGACAACGACAATAGGCAGCTGTACAGTCACACAACCCGGGCCATTCTTCCACCACATTAACCAGCCTTTCTCCCTCCCCTCGGACCCTGGTAACCACTAATCAGCTTTGATGTCCACACTTTTGCCTTTTCTTGTCTTTTCACACGACAGCATACAGTATCTGTCCTTTAGTGACTGACTTCTTTCACTCAGATACACTGTAGCGGGTATCGGATACACTGTAGCGGGTATCAGATACACCGTAGCGGGTATTGGATACGCTGTAGCGGGTATCAGATACACTGTAGCGGGTATCAGACACACTGTAGTGGGTATCCGATACGCTGTAGCGGGTACTGGATACACTGTAGCGGGTATCGGATACACTGTAGCGGGTATCAGACACACTGTAGTGGGTATCCGATACGCTGTAGCGGGTACTGGATACGCTGTAGCGGGTATCAGGTACACTGAATCGGGTATCGGATACACTGTAGCGGGTATCGGATACACCGTAGCGGGTATTGGATACACTGTAGCAGGTATCAGGTATACTGTAGCATCATCAGACACACTGTAGCAGGTACTGGATACGCTGTGAATGTATCAGATACACCATAGTGCACATCAGATACACTGCCGCACATACAGATACACGATAGCATGGGTATCAGGTACACTGCAGTGTGTATCAGCTACACCGTAGCGGGTATCAGGTACACTGAAGCGGGTATCGGATACAGTGTAGCGAGTTTCAGGTACACTGTAGCATCATCAGACACACTGTAGCAGGTACTGGATACACTGTAGCATGTCTCCTGTGCCCTGTAGCTGCATGAGACACATTGTAGCAATGTATCCATTCTTCAGCTGACGGGCATTTAGGCAAACACAAATTTTAATTGAAATTAAGTAAAATTAAAAATTCCTTCTGGAAAAGACAGAAGTATAGAGACAGTGAACAGGTCAGTGGTTGCTAGGGGGTCAGAAGGAGGCAGAGGGATGAGAGGAGGAACGAAACCCTTCTATTCTGTCATGAGGGCCACACACAGACTAAGCACTTGTCAAAACCCGTGTGAACCGTGGAGTCTGGTTAATAATAATGTGTTGACGTTAGCATGGGTTCATCACTTGTAATGTGGAAGGTATCAATAGCAGAAGAACAGTACACAGGCAGTGTACTGCACATTTTTTCTATAACCTAAAACTGACCTGAAGAAACAGTCTATTCCATGACAGAATATATGTAGCTTGGTTAACAGTGGCATATGTATCACAGTTTAAAAAGTAAGTTTATAAAAAAGAAAGCAAATTGTAATTCCATTCCTCAGTCACATCAGGGACATCTCAGGGGCGCGGTGGCCACGCAAAGCTGGTGCTGCCTATGGCAGATACAGAGCATTCAATCCTTGCAGAAAGGTCTTTGGGACAGTGCTGGTCTAGGTCAGTGGTCAGCAAGCTACAGCCCCTGCCACCTTCTCTGTTGGTGAAGTGTTATCGAAACGTGACTATGCCCGTTCATCTGCGTAGGGTTTCACCTACAGCCCTCCGCCGAACCCAGTGTTCTTGGGAGAGAGAGCTTCTGGCCCGCAGAACCGACAAGGCTGACTCTTCAACGCTTTATAGGAATCGTCTAAAGGGACCCTGCACACCCAGAAGTCAAGGTCGTGGGAGAAGTGAGGTGTTCAGGGACTGTCCCATAGGGAAGACAAGGAGAGGGGACAAATACTGCAAACACAGAATCCTTCACCCCTGGCCCCAGAGAGCCACCAGGGGAGATGTGAACTAATCTCAAATTCAGTGGCGTTCTGGAATTGGGCCACTTTCCTGGACATCATCATGGGCTGTGGTACGTGGGAGACTCGGTGGTGTTTACAGATGTGCCCCAGGGGGCGAAGTCCCTGGGGGTACAGGCTGTGAACCCCGACTGGTGCTGACTCAAAGGGGAACAGATGAGGTCCCCCCGAAGAGCCTCAGGAGGAAGGCCTGTCACTCCGTCTCCAAACCCCAGTCCCCGACAACCCTGAGGGGCACAGGGTCAAGCCTAACACTGGCCCTGAGCCTGACCCTGGCCCTGACCCTGACACACACGCGGGTCCCCGCAGCAGGAGGTCCCAGCAGGAAGCCGGCTTTGGGGTTCCCAAACAGGCAGAGTACCAACGACACAGGCAGACCTGGTTGCATTCAGGGCAGAAAGCACAGAGTCCCAGCTTTGCTGTGCGTGTGAAAAAGCTCCCAGCGACCCCGAGATCAGGGAATAAAGGCCCCTATCGCCCCTGCCCGGTGGTCTGGCGGGGCATCGCTCCTTCCAGACACCCTTTTCTCCACGAGCCCAAGCCTCTGAACCAGGCCACAGTCTCGCCAGATGCACCGTCAATAATGGAGCCTCTCACCAGTCGTCTGGGCATCTTCCCTGTGGGGTCTCCTCTCTCCGGACCCTCCCATCCAGCAGAAATGGGGTGCTACCCTGCGCATGCGCGTCTCCCTCCCACCTGCCCTCTCCCCACCCCTCCCCACGTGACGCCGTGGGAACCTGGACCCCAGCGCCTCCCCGGCTGGGGATGGGGGTCTGGGTGGTGGTGGGGAGACGAGGGAAGATGGAGCGGGAAGCCAGAATCTTGGGGGTCGAAGGGACGCCAAAGAAAGGAACTGGGGTAACGCGCGCACTCACCCGCACGGTGTAGGAAACCCCAGGCCCCAGAACCCGGGCGTCCGGGTGCAGCCAGCCGTGAGCCGGCTTGTGGATAAAGCTGCCGCCGCGGATCCACTCGGCGGCACCGTCCGGGGGTCCAATCGCTCCCCGTGCGCTCCGCGGGCCCCGGGTCCCCGCCGCGCGACAGCGGCTCAGCGCTGGCAGCGGACAGGGCGCGGCGCAACGTGGCTCACAGGCGCCTAGGACCGCGGCGGCCAGCGCCGGGACGCCCGCCGGGCCCGCCGCCTCAGGCTGGGGCTCCGCGCCCCCCGCGTCCCCCGCGGGCCCCGCCGCCTCGGCCGCCCGCGCCGCCGCCGGCCCTCGGCCGAGGAAGCCGCCGGGGGCAGCGAACTTCCACTGCGGCATCCGCGGCAGCAGCGCGCAGAAGGTGGTGGGCGCCTCGGGCTCGGGGGGCGCGGGGGGCGCCGGGGGCGCGCGCCCGCCCGGGCCCTGCGTCATGCCCGCGGCCGCCGAGCCAGCCCGACCGGGCGCTGAGCCTGGCCGCCGAGGCCGCCCGCCGCCGCCGCCGCCGTCCCTCCCCGCCCCCGGCCCGGTGATGTCATCCGCCCGGCCCAGCGCGCAGCCGCGGGGGGCTGCACCCCTGGGACCCCCGGCCCTCCACGTCGCGGCGCCAGGGGAAACTGAGGCCCTCCCAGGGCTCGGGCGTGGCCGGCGGCCGGCAGCCGGGGGAGAAAGGGTCCGCGAGATCCCGAGATAGGGAAGTGGGGTCGCCACAGTACCCCCGCCGCCCAGCTTCTTCGAAGGGTGACCTGTGGGGAAACTGAGGCTCCCGGAGGGGCGGGGTCGGAGTCGGGCCGGGCGAGCCCGGGGGTCCGACGTCAGCCCCTCCCCGCCCCCTGCCCGGGCCGGAGGCGCCCGGAAATCCCTGCCCGCTTAGTTCCCAGGAGGAAACCGAGTCCCAGGGAGCCGAAAGGGGCGCCCAAGGCCACGCCGCTACGGCTGGCACGCAGGGCAAGCTCCTGCAGGTCGGCGGGGCTGTAGCCTCGGGTGCGGCGCCTCCTCGCCGCATTTCTGGGGATCTCTGCCCCCCATCCTCTCAGCCGAACCCTCAGGCCTCAGGGCCCCCCCGGTTTCTCCCCGAGCCCTTACGCCCAAGGGCTCATGTTTTTGCACTAAGGAACAAGATGTCACGGTGACCGCAGAGTCCAGCCTCCGGGCCTCTGTCTTGGCGGGACTCCCTTCTGCCCACCGCACCCAGAGGGCTGACTGCCGAGAACAAAGCGGGGGCCGGCGGGGCGGGAGGGGTGAGGCCGCCGGGCTGAGCAGATCGATAAATCAGAGAAATGAGATCACAGCCCAGCCGGCCCTGGACCCGAGGGGGAGGCGGCGGGGGCGGGGCGGCGCGCTGCCCGGATTGGCCGGCTGGGAGGGGTCGCAGATGGGGCGACAGACGGACGCGGCTGGCTGTGCTCCAGGAGGGGTCCGAGCGCTGGGCGTGGTGTGTCGGGGTCCGAGCCCCGCACCCCACCTGTGCGCTTCCTGTCCGTACCGCGGACAGGTCCCTACGTGTAGACCGCGTGAGGGCGACGTGTGTGTGTGCGGATATGTGTGCACTGGGTACACAGATGTGTGCAGCTGTGTAAAGGTGTGCAGAGGTGTGCACGCAGCTCCGGCACAGGCGCAGCCACGCATTACGGCAGGGTCTCAGGTGTGTCAGCGTCTGCATGGCCCAGCTGTGTCTGTGTAAGGCGTGAGGTACAGGCTTGTGTGCTGAGCTTGAGCAGTCCCTAGTTGGGGGTGGTAAGGAGAAGGGCGACACCACCATGCACTCTCGGGGTCCCACTGGCAGCACTGCCTTGGAACGCCCCCGCTTCCGGGCCCCGGGCTTCCAGGGCTCGCGGAGGGCTTGGTGACTGGCTGCCAACGCAAATATTTCCTTCCTGCCCCCAAGAAAGAGGGAGGAATCGGATCTGACGGGTGGGGTTCAAATCTTGGCCTCGGGGTAATAATGAGGGAAGGGATTGCGTCCCAGGCTGGTCACCTTCCAGAGTGCCCTTGGACAAATGTCCAGTCTCTCTAAAACTCCATTTCTCTCTGTAAACACTGCCTCCTTCCCAAGTTGCCATGAAATATAGATGATCTTGATCAATATCTGGCAGTTACTAGAATACATCAAACTGTTGTACACTTCAAAACCCAGCTTCAGTGCTCCTTCTTCCAGGAAGCCTTACTGGCTTTTTTTACTCAAAGCCCTGGCTCTCTCTCTGGCCACAGCAGTCCCCGGCCCCTCCTCTGGCCCCACCTGGACCCCAGGGCTAGAGAGTCAGGGTCTGGCTCTGGGACAGTGTCCAAGTCTCCCTCCTGTGACGTGGACGTGTGTGATGCTGACAGCTCTTGGTGCCAAGGTGTGATTTATTGGCAGACAACTCTAGACTGTGGGGGGTGTCCAGGGTGGGGCCGCCTCCAGCCTGATGGGGGCCAGGTGCAGGATGGGCACTATGTGCCTAGGATGCCAGGGGACAAGCTGCAGCTTGGCAGAAACTGGACCATGTCAGGGACCCGGGCGCTGGTGCAGAGACTCAGAATTCTAGGGCACAGGAAGCTCACATCCTGCCAGCAGTCAGGGGAGCGCTCGCGTCCCTTCCCTGCCTGGTCTGGCCTGGCGTGACCGGGAGAAAGAACTGGGGCACAGGAAGGAGGCGTACCCCAGGCAGGGCTTGGGGTCACGGCCTCCAGGGACTGACAGGGGACAGTGACCTAGAAGGACTTCAGACAGCTCAGAAAAGCGGGGGCAGAGCTGGCTTTCCCTGGGCCCTTCTGGGGCTTTTCTCAGCCTCCTACAGACAAATGCCCACCCCCCACCCCACTGTGCTGTGGGGAAGCTGGGGACCGACCAGGTGGGGCAGCAGGCACCCTGCAGCCATCAGGGCATGGTGCCCACGGCCACGGTGGTGGCCCGCTGGGCGTGCCGGACGCCCATGGTGAAGGCGGGGGCCCTGGCCTTGTGCACAGTGACCTGCTCTGGACTGTGGGTGCCGGGGCCCGGCGTTGCATCTGGCAGGCGTGGGGTGCGGGGCCGCCCCAGCATGGTGAAGGCTGGCCGGCGGTGCCGGTAGGCATTGGGGTCCGGGCTGTCATACTGGCCTGGGCCTGGGGTCTCTGCAGGGTCCTGTGGAGGCCTGATGGGGGGCGTGCGGCCCACCACTGTGTAGCTGGGGCTGCTGGGCTTGGTGAAGACCTGGGAACCCCAGAGGGAGGGCAGGGTGTAGGCATTGGGGGCAGGGGCTGAGGTGTCCAGTAGCTGGGGGCGCAGGCGGGGGCCTAGTGTGAAAGCTGGGGGCGTCCGCTGGCGCACAGGGGGCACCTTCTCTGGGCTGTAGGCCCCTGGCCCTGGTGTCACCTCCAGACCTGTGGGAGGGACACGGGGTGGGCAGTCAGGAGGCCCCTGACTGTCTCCCGTCTGTCTTCCACCCCAGACACATCCCACTGCCTTCCACACCCCCACCATGGGCTGAGCACCCCGCACTCCCAGATCCCACTGCCCTGGTCCCCCTCCCCCAGATGTGACCACAGAGAGGTCTAGGCTGGGATCGCAAAGGAAGCGACCACTGAGTCAGTCAGCTGGACTCCTCACATCTGTCCGCGTGGACACATGAGTAGGTGAGCGAGCAGGAGGTGGGAGAGCGTTAGGGATGGACGGAAGGACTGTGTCTGCGGATGGACAGGGAGAAGGGTCAGTTGGCAGACGGAGGGAAGGAAAGATGGAGGGAGGGAAGGCTGAGCTGGTGAGTGGGCGGACGAAAGGGTGGATGGACAGGAAGGATGGATGGATGGACAGATGGATCAAGGGTGGGCAGGTGTGTGGATGGGTGGACTGATAGGACTGTGGGTGGACAGAATGACGGACAGATGGATGGGTTGGTGTGGGGGTGAGCAGACGGATGAATGGAAGGATCAGTGGGTGGACAAGCTGTGGGTAAAGGTGAGGAGATGAAAAGGTCAGTGGGTCAGTGGATAAAACCAGGTAGCCAAATCAGGTACTTCAAGTGTAAAGAGCAGCATGGAGCCTTTGCCACAGTCCCCACTGAGCCGCACGGTCTCTCCCGCGGCCCCGCGGGCGCTGCGCAGGCAGGTTCTCTGGTTTGCAACCTCTCTTCTGTGCTCCTTACGTTTCACTCTTCCAGACCCGGAATATGCCAACAGCTCTGGAGACATGGGGAATGGGGGCCGTGAAGGTGGAAGAGTGGCGGGCCGTACGGGACGCTCAGTACTCACCCCGAGACTTGCCTCGGCCCTGCATGGAGTAGGCTGGGGCGCAAATGCGGCCAAAACGTGTGACCTTCGGGTCCAGGAAGTAGATGGGCCCCGGGCTGCTGTCTTCGGGGAGGGCTGGAAGAGGGGCAGGCCACAGGGGCACCCTGTGGGTGGTGCGGCCAGCCCCCAGCCCTGAGCAACTCAGACTCCCCGAGACTCCAGAGCAACTAGGGGTCTCTGGTTTGTGTTTCTCCTTGTCAAAGTGATCCCTTGGGGCAGCTGCCCTCCACCTGCAGTCCCGCTGACTCTGTGTACCCAGGCCAGCTGTGGCCAGAGACTGAGCAAAGGTCTAATTCTAAGGAGGCATTTTAGGGCCCAGGCTTGTGTGCTCGGAAGACGCTTGAGAGGCGGGCCCATGGTCAAACCCTAGAGGTCTTCCTGGGGGCTGTGTCCACAGACCAGCTGTGCTTTGTTCATTCAGGAAACAAGAAGAATGCAACCTAAGAAAATGGAGTCGGCAGCCACAGAGCCCGGCCCCCGGCAGGTGGGGTCTGTTACCGTGATCACCTCTCTTATCACGAGGCCTGACGATGAAGTCTGTGAGCGGAATTGTTCTAAGTGCTACCTGCCTTACTGTTGAGCCTGACTTCGAAGGACTCCCCTAGGGAAGCGGTGCCCCGAGGCCAGCGCCTAGCCTGCCCTTCAAGGCCGTTTGGGGACTCTTTCTGGGACGGCCATCGTGCACAGAGGCAAGTCCACAAGCTTCATTGTCTCGTTGTCTGTGAGGCAGTTTTTAGCCAGCAAACAAATCACTGTATCGGAGCACCCTCCCTGCTCGCCTGATCTGGCCCCCAGTGACATTTTTTTTTTTTACCCAAGCCAGCCAGCCAAGCCAAAAAGGAAATATTGAAAGGAAGACATTTGGATGACATTCAGGACGTCCAGGGTGATATGGCGACGGCTCTGATGACCATTCCAGAAAAGGCCATCCCCCAAGCTGCTTTGAAGGGTGGACTAGGCACTGGTGTTGGTGCACAGCTTCCCAAGGGGAGGACTTCAAAGGTGACCGTAGTGCCAGTCAGCAGCGAAGTGTGGAGCACTTCTGCGGGGATGAGTTCCTGAACTTAGCAGGCAGACCTCGTCTCATGTGTGTGTGTCCGTGCGTCTGGCCAGTGCAAATCGAGTCACAGACTTAATACAGGCCGACATGCGTGTCTGCAGCCAGCGTGCCTGGCGCCTGTTCATGTGCGGCACAGAGGGACTGAGACAAGTTAGGGAGCCAGAGGGGCAAGGCTGTGGAGAACTTCCTGAAGGTGGTGGCACAGGACTGGGCTTTGCCGGCTGAATAGGAGTTCGGGGAGCCCATTAGAGAAAGAAGAAAGGAGCTCCGGGTGGAACCTACAGCACAGGCAGGGGCCCAGGGTGTGAATGGCCTCAGCCCGCCTACCTGGGCCTCCTGCGTGACAAATCTGAGGCCTTCCCAGGATGGGAGCCACTGGGGAAATTCTTCCCCATGGCCGCATGAGAACTGAGCCACAGACCCTGCACACACACGCGTGGACGTGGGTGCGGGCGTGCACACACACATACACACACACACACACACACACGGGCAGAGAGTCCCACCCCTGACGGCATCTAACAATAACCCATCAAGGGTTACCCCATCTTTCAGCTTGGGAAACTGAGGCTCAAAGGTCACCAGCAAGGAAATGGCCATCTAGACTCAACATGCTGAACCCCAACTCTTAATGTCCCCCCAGCACCTTGGACAGCCCAGCCCCACCTCCTGCCCCCCCTGGACTTCCATTCCTGGGAACACAGACCAGCCCAGGTCACGGGCACTTGTGTCTGCCTGAGCTCACCATGCTGCTGGGCCCCCTCTGCCTCCCCCTTACCCCCACTGGGTCTCCGGAGCAGGGCGTAGGCAGGACCAGCCACTCTGGGGCAGTCGTGCTGCGTGACGCTGACGGTGGACGGCAGGACGTAGAGGTCTGGTCTTACACCTGCAATGGACCCTCAGGTCATGGCCAGAGGACCCGGAGCTGGAGGGGTGGGGAGCACCTGGAGTCTAGCTCCAACCCCCCCACCCACTCCCACCCACCCTGATCAGAGTGAGTGAGGCAGGAGGAAACTCCCCTGGGGGGCAAAGTGCATGACAGCACATTGTGAGCTGGCAGAAGTGACAGGTGGGGGCCGGGGGCGGTACCTCTCTGCTGGGGGTAGGGGCCCTGATGGGAAGACTGGCAGGCAAGGACACAAGGGAAGTCATCAGAGATGGGGCGACTGAGGCAGGGCCCCACCCAAGATCCCACAGGCCATTCCTGTCGTAAGTGGGATGTGCAGCGCCCCCCACGAATGACCCGGCCATGGGCCCCTCCTCACACACGCCCAGCAACCCAGCATCCCCTTGCCCTGGGATGTTGCTGTCAGTTCCCCCTGTCACCGTGCCCCTCTGGCCCCCACAGCATCAGTTGCTGGTCTGGCCGCACCCCTGCACTGGCACGCACCCCTGTCTGGGTACCAGAAGCCTATCCTCGTGTGAACCCATTCTCCAGGAAAGAAACTGAGGCTGGAGGGGCACAGGCAGGGACTTGTCAAGGCTGGGGCTTGGCTCCAGAACATTCTAGAAGCAGGTGGGGGGGAGGGAGTGGAACAACACAGTGTCCCCAGGGCAGAAACCTCTGCTGTGGCTGCCCTCACACCCCCCCCCTGTACCAGTTTCCAGGGCAGCCGCCCCACAGGACTTCCGCAGGCCCGTCTCAGGGATCTGGTGGTATTCAGCAGCCCGCCGGCCCAGGGCTGTGGAAGTAACCCTCAGGGCAGGGTCACAGCCCAGGGTGCCCATGGTGGGCAGTGGGGGCCCAGGAGCGCTGAACCACAAGCCACTCTCCGCCTCTGTGCTGTTGCGTCTGACAGCTGGAGCCCGGATACTGTCCCCAGCCCTTCAGCCTCCACCTGGACTGGCAGAGTCCCGGTCTCATGACACCTCCCTCAGCCACACAGCTTGTCCCCCAGCGTGGAGCCTTGGGACCTTGGTCTGAGAGGGCTGGCTGCCGGGCACTGGCCTGGAAGTGAGGCTGGAATCAGGTGTCTCCCCGCGGCCACACGTCCAGGCAGGAATCCAGGATCAGCAAAGTGGTTCCCCAGGGAGTTGACCAAGCTAGGTGGCCGGGGCCAGAACCCGTCCCAGGGAGCAGAGCCACTCAGGCAAAACCAGGCCCCGGCAGCAGAAGGGACTAGCCCCGCTCCTTGCAAGGTAAACTGAGGCACAGTCCAGAGCCACACAGCAAGCTCACGGGACCTGGGCCAGGAAGCATCCTCCCTCCCTGCCTCTTCCCTTCCTTCCCGCTTATTGTGTGTTAGCCTGCACGGGGGGGCAGTCAGGGCACAGCAGGGAACAAGGCAGACAGAGACCCCTGCCCTCGGGGGTCCGAAGTTCTCAGAGGGGAGACAGGGAAGGAACAATAAACGTGGGAAGTGAGGGTCTTCTGCAGCGTGGGAAGACGCTCGATGCTGAAGGCCGACCCTGCTGAACAGAGAGCAGTCACATCGAGAACAGCAGGGCGGGGGCAGGGCAAAGACCAGATTCCAACCAGGACCTGAGGGAGGGGCTGGGGGCTGTGTGGACACCGGTGGCTGTCCTTAGGGGCCTTCGAGTCGGCTCCGACTCACAGCAACCCCGTGCACAGCAGAACGAGGCCCTGCCCAGCCGGCACTGTGTCCACGGTCGTTCTGCTTGAGTCCACCGTTGCAGCCTCTGTGTCAGTCCCTCTCATCGAGGGTGGTCCTCTTTTCCGCTGACCCTCCACTCTACCAAGCATGATGTCCTTCTCCAGGGACTGCCCATGCTGACAACATGGCCAAGGCATGTAAGACACAATCTTGCCACCTGTGCTTCCAAGGACCACTCTAGTTATCCTTCTTCCAGAACAGGCCTGTTGGTTCTTTTGGCAGTCGATGGGACATTCAGTGTTGTTCTCCAGCACCACAATTCAAAGATGTCCATTCTTCTGTCTGCCTCATTCATTGCAGACAACAGTGTGGACACCTGGGAAAAGAGTATTCCAGGAAGAAGGTCAGTCCGTGCAAAGGCCCTGGGGCAGGAGCAAAGTCACAGAGGAAGTGTTGGTGGCCCCCAGGATAGCTCACTGCCTCCTGAAAGGCCACAGGAATTTATTGTAATCCAATATAGATTTTTTTTTGTCAGAGAAATAGTTTTTAATTAAAAAAAATCTACAGCAAGAAATTTGCCATGTGCACAACCTAGTGACTTTAGTCATGTTCATCGTGCTGCCCGTCCATCACCACGATTTCCAAGAGTCCATCATCACCCCAGAGACTCAGCCTCTTCAGCAATGGCTCCCACCCCCCTCCCACCCACCCCTGGTGACAGCTAAGAAGCTTCAGTCACTAGGCACTTGCCTGCCTTAAATACTTCAAGGGAGTGGGCTCGTGGAGTACTTGCTCATAAAACCTACTCAGCACTCACTGCTGTTGGGTCGCCTCTGACTCACAGTGACCCTACAGGACAGGGGAGAACCACCCTGCCGAGTCTCCAAGGAACTCCTGCTGGATTTGGGGTAGTGGCCTTTTGGTGAGCAGCCACAGCACCTAACCACTTGACCACCGGTCTTTCCCATTTGTTCATCAGCATCTGGAAGCTCAGATTTCATCTCCCTGTCCCGCCACACTGTGGCCCCAAGAGGCTCCAAAAAGGGGTTGGGGCAACTTTTCCACATGAATTTCAAATTCCTGTCTCTTCTACAGCGGTTTTGTCTGTTTCTGTACTATTGGTGCTCCTAGCCCCCCCTGCTAATCTCAAGAGTCTCTTTTAGCTCAAAGCTCTTCACCAACCGCCAAGCAAATGGAATGTAAATGAAGGCAAATTAATTCAAAGCACATGCAAATGAGATGCGCTTTCAGCCCCATCTGATCCATTGACCAAACAAACCACCTGCTGCCTTCTCAAGCTGACTCCAACCCACAGCGACCCCGCCTGCACAGAGCAGAACGGCCACCCAGCACCTTCTCAGCTGCCGTCGTTAGGGACGCAGATTGCCCGGCCTTTCCTCCGCTACGCCCCCGGGCGGGCTCAAACCGCAGGCCTGCAGGTCAGCAGGACCGACTTGGTGGTCAACTACAGACCGTCTGCACCAGCACAAGTGCTGGTTCACTGGCACGGACGAGCAGAGAAGGAAGGGGGCAAGGAAAGAAGGAAGGAGAGAAGGAAAGAAGGAGGGAAGGAGGGAAGGAGGGAAGGGTTTAGAGTGGGAGTGATGAAGACACCCTGCCACCCGTGCCAGCTCCTGGTGTGGGTGCTGGCTGTGGGTCACTGCCAGGCAGGGTGTCATCTCCCTAGGCCTCAGGGTCCAGGCTGCAGCACTGAGGGTAACCCCAGGGAGACAGAGGGTTCATCCTTTTGTTCGTTCATCCAGCATCCATCTGTCACAGTGCTGGGGAAACAGACACAACACACTGACATGTCCTGTCCCCATCTTTTGTTGGGGACACACACAAGTCAACCTCGCTTCCGAAGGCAAACAGGCCCGTTTAAGACAAGTCTGGGGTAAAAGGGGATTAGAAGTGTGGGGAGCTTGCAATTTGAAAGGGGGAGTTCAGAAGAAGCCTCACTAGAAGGGGACGTCTGAGCAAAGAGTGACAGGGGGAGGCCCACAGGCTGCAGCCAGCCAGCAAGGACAAGGGACAAACGGGGAGGGCAGGGAGGTGACCGTCCAGTTGTGCAGGGTCCTCTGGGCGTGTCGCGGACTCGCACCTTTATCACAACAGGGGCGGGAGCGGCGGCGGAGCAGGGACAGACTCGGTGGCCGTCGGTGCCGTCTGGTGGCCGCGGTGGTCGCGGATAGGGGCGCCGACTCCGCGAGGACCGACTCGCTGCTCACGAGCTCCCTCTGGCGGCCGCGGCGGAGGACAGCCGTGGTGGCAGGAAGAGCAGGCTGAGGCCACTGCTCGGGGACCGGGGTGCCGGCGGGGTGAGCGGGGTGGGGGACGCACGGGGTGCCCCCATTACAGTCCGATGAAATTGTGCCGCTAACTAAACCAATGTAGACCGCTCTTTCTCACCTGGGGAGACCCTGCCTTGGTTGTCAAGACTGGTACCCAGGTAAACTATGGTACATATACTCAATGGGGCACTACGCAGTGATAAAGAATAACGGTGATTCCAGGAAACATCTCGTAACCTGGTTTCAACTGGAAGACATTATGTTGAGTGACAGTAGCCAGCGAAAAAAGGATAAATATTGTATGAGACCCCTACAATAAGATCTCAAAAACAAACTTATGCATAGAAGAAAAGACTCTTTGACAGCTGCAAGGGAGGGGAGAGAGGGAGGGCGAGGGGGCAGGGTTTAGACTAGATAGTTGGTACAAATTTGGTTGAGTGAAGTCGGTGATAGCACACATTAGAAACAAGAACAATACTGAGCGGACTTCAGCATAACTGGAGTACTCCTTCCATCTTAACCCAATATTGCAAGGACAGAGTAGCTGGGGCAGGGGCAGGGGACCATGCTCTTAGGCAAAATCGAGGTCAATTGGCACAACCAGCGTTTTGCTAGTACAGAATGACCCCACCCCAGAGAGCGACCCAGAACCAAAGGTCAGCAGTGCCAGAAACCGTGACATGGAAGCCTGCAAGCAGCGTTCCCTTCCCCAGCCTGCTGAAGCCGTAGGGCTGTGCTCAGCCCCCAGACACTTCCGGCACTCAGAATCCTTCTGCATCCCCTCCAGCCTCCCTGATAACCACTGCCCAGACACCCTAACAAGCCTTGGTCTACCTTTCTGCGCTCTGTGTAAATCTCCCCCAGGGCTCTCCTGAGGTGTCTCCTCCCAGCCTTGAGTGTGGCTGAAGGTGGCTGTTTCTGCTATGGGACTGTCACACACTGATAAGCTTATAGGTCTTCTCCCATTTAGGGCTACTGCCCATAACACCACCATGAACACAAGTCCTTCAGTGGGTATATGGATGCGTGTCTGTGAGGTGACCCCCAGGAATGGAATTGTTGGGTCACTGAGATTTAGAGGATACAACCAGCCTTCCAAAGTGTTGGTCTGGTTCACCTGCCTGCAGCCAGAATTCAATACGAGAGAAGCACATATGCCCAAGTGTCTGCACATCTGAACTGGGTCTCGATCTAAGTTGAATTTCTTACTAGGATTGGCAGGGGCTGGGGAGGGAATGCACAGACAAAAAAGCTGCACCTTTCCTTCTGCCCCAGGACCTTTGCACGGGTGGTGTCCTCTACTTCATGTGCGTGAATCTCCTATGGTTCCTCTAAACAACACAATGTACTAACCATTAGCTCCAGAGGTCAGAAATGCAAAATGGATCCCACAGGACCAAAATAAAGGTGTCAGTAGGCCTGGCTTCTTCCGGAGACCCCAGGGAGAACTGTCCCCTGCCTTTTCCAGCTTCTAGAAGCCCTGTGTCCCTGGCCCGAGGCCCTTCTGGCATCCTCAGAGCCGGCAGGGAGCCTCTCCCAGTCTCTCCCTGTTTCCGTCCTCACATCTCCTCCTCTGATGCTGACCCTCCTGTCCCCCTTCTGATGAGGGTCTGTGATCACACGGCCACCTGGTGACCCAGGATCATCTCCCGTCCAAGACCCCTCCCGTCATCTCTCTGCAGAGTCTTTTGGGTGGTGTGAGGCACTGTATCACGGGATCAAGGATCACGGTGGGGCATCATCCCCACATGAGCATGGCCAGCTTCTTGTCAGCCCCCAGGCCAGTTCAGAGCCTCCTCCTGAGCAAGCCCCCCATTTGGGCCAGCCTCCTCTGCCTGCCTTTCCTGGCTGTGCCCTGCGCTGTCTGGACCCTCCCCGCTGGCCCTCACTCAGCGCTGACTGAGCACCTGCTGTGTGCGACTGGGCCCAGAACCCCGCTCTCAGGGGGCAGACGGCCTAGTGGGCGGCAGCTGAGGGCCAGAACCCCCACTGAGATGCCTCACCTGCGAGGCTGGCAGAACAGAGCCCAGAAAGGCACCACCTGCCTCGTCACCTTTGCAGGCAGGGTTCCAGGAGGTCACTTGCACAGGACAGGTGAACAAGAGGCACCTGTGGAAGAAGCACACCAGGACCTGGGGCTGGCGTTGTGACTGTGGCTGTTGTGAGTCAGAGATCCACAAGCACTTCGCTACAAAACATCAGGGCCAGGGCAGCTCTGCTCAGGGCGCTGAGTTTATGGGGCACCTATTGTCCTCTGTGTCCCTGGCACACGGGCAGTGGCAGGGCCAGGCAGGTAGCAGTTGACAGGAGCTACACCATGTCCAGTGTCTGCCCTACCCCATCGTCCTGGCCACCGTGACCTGCCGCCTCCACCTCCCCAGGGACCAGCCGCCTCTGTCACTTGTTTGGAGGCTGTCCCCTGACTCAGACTCACGCGCCACTGTGGCCGCCTGCCCTTCTGTGAGCAGCAGGGACTTGGACAAAAAAGCCTTGTTCTTCCTCCAAAGACACTGTGAACCTGCCGGCCCCTGCCCCTCCCCACCCTCCATCCTTCCGGGGCAGAGCCAAGGACTGAGAGATGACAGGCCTGGTGCTGGTGTTCCATGCCTGACAATTTCGCAGATTGGACATCAAGGACCTCTCCTTCCCTTTGTCTTTGTCTTTGGCTTTGTCCAGAGCATAGGTCTAGGCCACTCTGCTTGTCTGTAATGCTGCCTCAGGGCCTTTGCACTGCCTGTATCTCCTGCCAGGCACACCTTCCCTGGATGGGGGCTTGCTAGTGGCCCTGCCTTCTTCAGGTAACTCTCCCCACTCCTGACAGCTGATTAACTCCCACAGCTTGTCCCGGGCTTCCTTCAGGCCCTAACACAGCATGTGTGTGCTGTTGTAACAGATACCACAGGTGGGTGTCTCAGTCACCCAGTGCTACTGTCACAGAAAGTCTGCAAGTGGACAGCTTTAACAAACAGAATTTATTCTCTCACAGTCTAGAAGGCAGGGCACCAGCTCCAGGGGACGGCTTTCTCTGTGAGCTGAGAGGGAAGGTCCTTGGCATCAGTCTTGGGCTGGTCTAGCCGGGTCTCAGTGGAGGGTCCTTGGATCTGGAGGACACAAAGCCCGCGTGCTGCTTCTTTCCCGGCTCAGGCTGTCACTCCCCTTTCTGCTCAGCTCTCCCTTCTGTGTCTCAGAGTGGTTGGCTGGAGGTACGGCCTACCGTGAGGCCCGACCCCCTTCACGAGGAGCCCCTCATCCTGCCTGACTCACATCGCTGGGGGGGGCAGTCATCCTGCCTGACTCGCATGGGGGGGCACTGACAACAACCAGATAATCACAGCAGATCCCAAAGCAGCGGGCAACACGTGACAGCGGCCGACACACATTTCGGGGGGTACAATTCGATCCATACCAGGATCCACAGACGTTTTGTTGGCTGAACTTTGGAAGATCACAGACACACACGAGCCTCTGCCGACAGATGGTAAGAGCCGCAATTGAGGTGCACTGGTCAGAAATCGAACCCGGGTGTCCCAGACTGGAGGTGAGAATTCCACCAGGGAGCCACTGCCACCCCGGGCTTAGCAGTCAGCACTGCATAGACAGCTGCTGAAAGGCTGTTCTCAAGAGTCCGGGACATCAGGGTACTCCCGGCAAAGCCTCACGTGGTGACCATGATGCTCGGTACCCTGATGCCAGTACCCAGCACCCCCAAGACCGCAAACAAAACGTCTGAGTTCCCCAACATCTCAGTCCTGGCCCAAATGATAAGACCTTGGCCCCGACAATGTGCCTGAGTCCTAGCATGGAGCTGGGGCTCAGCAACACGGCCCTTGTCATCCTAAGGCTAGCCTTTCAGCAACAGAGCCGACTCCCTGGTAACAGGACTTCAGCCCTTAGCAACAGGACCCCTGCCTTAGCAACGGAAGATGCCTAGTAACGTGATGCCAGTTCCTCTTGTCATGATCCCTACGCCAGACTCCGGGACTCTGGTGTCTGGCAATACTCCAGGGTGCATTCTTCCGGCATGTATTGACTGAGGGCCTGCTCAGCACGAGGGGCAGGACAGTCCTCGTGCTGCCGACGCAGGAGTTGTCTGTCCTGAGGCAGCACCGTCAGACATCTAGAGACAAGCTCTGAGAAGTCAGTCGCCTTGAGCCAACTGTGACTCACAGCAGCCCACGTGTTATCAGTTTTCAGGCACTGATTTTTTTTGGCAATAGATCACCAGGACTTTCTAACGAGGCACCGCTGGTTGGACGGGACCCATCTTTCGCTCAGCAGCCAAGCTCGCTCGCAATCAGTCACTAGCCATGCCCGCTCCCGCCCCACGGACAGCCCCGTGCGCAAAGGGATGGGGCCAGCCGATCCCTGGGTCGCCCTCCTCCAGCCTCCCGGCCACACGTGACCGCCCTTGTCCCTGGTCGCCGCGCGGGCAACCAAAGCTCGGATCCCTCGAGGGAAAGCCTGTGAAAATCCGCGCATTCGCACTGCGGCCCGGGAGGTCCATCTCCGTGGCTCGCCAAAACGCCAAGTCGTGGCGCTGCGTCCACCGGGACGCACCTGCCCCGCGGCAGCCGCCCAGATCCTAATTAGCGACTCCCGCATAGGGGAGCCCTCTCGACAGACTAGACGGGGCGCCCGCGGCCAGAGGAGGGGCGCCCGCGGCACGACGGGAGTTGTAGTCCAGCAGCGGCGGGGTGGACGCAAGGCCTGCCGGGAGTCGTAGGCGGACCCGGGGGAGCGAGGGCCGCGAGGGCCACCTGGGGGCGGGGCGGGGCGGGGCGGGGCCGCCGGGAGCTAGGGGCGGGGCCAGGGAGCAGCCGATCACCGAACCCCCTCCCCCCGTGGCGTCTCTGTGACAGCAGCACTAGGTGACTGGACACCCACCTGTGGCATCTCTGTGACAGCAGCACTAGGTGACTGGACACCCACCTGTAGCGTCTCTGTGACAGCAGCACTGGGGGACTGGACGCCCACCTGCGGCCCACCTGTCTCTGTGACAGCGGCACTAGGTGACTCAGACACCCCCCACCCGTGGCGTCTCTGTGACGGCGGCACTGGGTGACCGAGACCCCCACCTGTGGTATCTCTCAGCTGGTGGGTCACTGTGTCCTGGGCAGCAGGACCCCCGTCCCACGGGGCCGACCAGAGAAGACCCACTGAACCGCTGTGTCCTTCTGGCCAAGAAGATGGTGTCCGAGGGCGGCGGAGCCGTGAGTGCCCACCCGGCCCGCCCCCGGCTTGCGCGTACCTTTGGAGTTGTGGCCCAGAGGGGACCGCAGCCCCCAAATCTGAGCTGACGCTGAGCCTGACCCTAGGCTGGTGGAGACCACCCCCCCCTTGCCGCTGATTCCCTCAGGACCCGGCCTCAGGCAGGGACCCCTCACCAAAACGCAGCCCACAGCCGCCGGTGCCTCGCAGTCCTGGCCTCAGACACCAGACCCAGGACGCCCAAACCCAGCCAGGTCACTGCTGCCCCAGAGGCTGAGGTCTGCAACCCCGGGTCCCCACCCTCTACAGAAACCCCTGTGCTGGCTCTCCTACTCAGCACTATCCCAGACTCCACCTGACTAGGCTGTGAACTTGCCCCTGGACCCCACGGGCTCTGTTCCCATCCCTGCCCTGAAGCCCCTGCTCCTGGAACAAGTGTCTGTGACAAACGTCTGCCCTGAGGACTGTGGCATAGGCAGGGACCAACACCCTCCCATGTATCTCCACCTTTTACAGTGGGGGGCTGTGTTCCCCGCAAACCCCCCTCCTGACCTAGGTCCCTGTCTCAGCACGGTTGATGGGGACCCCTCTGTGCACTGTGGGGTAATGAGCGGCACTATTCGCTTCCACCCAGTCTTTGCTTCAACCCCCTCTCAAAGTCCTGACCCCCAAACGTCCAGGATCCCCTAGGGGCAGAATCACCTCTGGTTGAGAACCCCAAGGCTAGAGGATCCCACTGATCCCCAGCACATTGCGTTCCATAATCACTGGACTTATCAAAATCCGGAGACCACAACCTTCAGTGTAGCTTGCACCTCAACACCAAGAAAACAAAACCCTCACGACTGGTCCTTACAGAGGCTGGGGAGCCAGGGTTGCAGACGGGAGCCTCTAGGATGGGAGGGGGCTGGGCTGGCTTGGGGAGGCCCGGGTCCAGTCTCCTGATGAACGGGGAAGAGACTGGGACTGTTCACGGGTTTGGTTTTACTTGGATCCACAATTAACCCCCACGGAAGGGCCGGTCAGAAAATCGGAAGTCGCGGGGCGCAGGCCAGTCTGCCCGCCCAAGGACCTCTTTAAGGTGTGGAAAAGCCAAAAAGTCACTCTGACAGCTGGGGTGGTCTCACCCAAGCCACGAGGAGGAACCGATTCAGCCTTTAAATTGTGGTGTGGGCCGAGAATGCCGAGTGCACTCGGACGGCCTAAAGAAGGAACAGAGAGCTGTCTTGGAAGAAGGGCGACCGGAGCGCTCCTTAGAAGCGCAGATGGCGAGACTGCGTCTCCCACACGTGGGCGCGTTGTCAGGAGGGACCAGTCCTTGGAGAAGGACAAGCTGCACGGTACTGGAAGGTCCTCAGAAAAGAGGGGGACCCTCAGCTACACGGACTGGCACAGTGGCTGTGACGATGGGCTCAAGGGTGACACTGCAGGAGGGCGCAGGGCCGCGCGGTGTTCCTTTCTGTGACACACAGGCTTGCTGTGGATTGGAACCAGCTCAGTGGCGCCTGACGGCGACTGAACCCCCAGGGCACCACACACGGAGCAGGAGGAGGGAGCGCGATCCTAGAAGTCGGAGGGCACCCTAGCGGACCCGAGGAGGGCGGCAGAACCCACAGCGTGAGCGGGGATCCAGATCGGCTTCTTCCCAACCATCAGGGCAGGGTCTTCCCCGCTGAGCACCAGGTTCTCGGGACTGACTTTTCTGGAAATTGATCTCCAGGCCTCTCTGCAGAAGCACCTCTGGGTGCCTCACCGTTTTGCCACTCCAGGACTCCCCTGGGGGTGACAGCAGCTGTGATCCTGGGTGGCAGTCACGTGACAGGCAGCCGCCGCTGAGGAGCTGAGTGGACTGTTGGCGGGAATGTGGGGGTGGGGTGGGGGCAAGGAAGGCGAGGAGGCAGTGTTCTGGGAATGCAGTGGGACCGAGGCAGACAGCTGACCCCCATAGTGCTCAGTGTCTGGTGGGACCAGCCACGGGGCCATCCCCATGGGGCGGTTGGGGTGAGATGAAGGGCAACTTCTGAAAGGAAGAGCAGGCACTTGGGGGGGTCTAGAAGCGTGTCGCCAGTTTCTGACTGAGGGACACAGGGGACTTGGGCAGACACTGAGGCCTTGAGGGCCCCAGGGCTGGGCTGCCCTGTGGCTGTGAGCATCCAGCCGTCCCCAGGCCATCCCTGCGTCCCCCTCCACCAACTTTGCGAGTCAGTGTCAAGGTGTCAGGGAGCCCCTTGTGGACCTGTAGCGTCATTGATTGCTCTCCTGTGGCCGGTCTCGTCAGGGTCTTTTAAGTCCCACCCTAGTGACTGCGTAGGACCATGCTAATGGGGCAACCATAGCCCAGCAACGGGGTTGGTCGGCTTTGCCTTCCCGTTGGACTTGAAAGGAGCCACCTGAAGGCAGGAAAAACAGGACCCCCACCCCCACGGGGGGGGGACAGCCAAGAGCAGACCGCGTCCTTCGCACCCAAGATCGCTGTTGGGACCCTCATGCCTTGCAACATATTTTCCCCTTCTCAAAACAGTTAACCGAGAGCTTCGTGTTAACTGATGCCGTTACATTACCCTAGAGAACCAGTAAGTGTTTTTAGTGCACCGGTTACTCTGGCCTCTGCACCGGCCTGTGCAAAGAGGCACTGAGCCCCTCTGCTCCTGAGACCTTGGTCTCTCTCCTCGTCTTTGTTCTCCCAGGAAATGGCCTTCAGCCTGGAAAACAGCAGCTGGAAGGCTGCCTGGCTTTTTGTGTATCCACAACTTTCTTTCCTGCTCCTTATCTCAGAGTTGGACCTGGCCAGCTAGTCCCACTAGCTGGGGAATCTTTGTGTAAGTTTTGTCTTTGCCTGTTACAAACGTGCAGACTAGAGCCCAGGTGTCTGACCTACATATCTGCAGTTTAATGAAATCTCTTGTGACTGCTTTGTGAAGTACAGATATCTGTGGGCTAGGTGCTTAAGAACATCAAGTATTCCTTGCTGAAACGATAGATAAACTGATGTAAAAATGGTCTTTCAAGACTCCTTGTGCTCCAGGGCATGGACCCAAATCAGGAAACACTGCACAGAGAAGCTCCTGGAACCAGGAGACCCAGAGAGACAGGCTGGAGCTCTCCGTCTCCACAGAGCTGTGGAAGACGGTAAAAAAAGGTGGCAAAGCCCTGTCCCCAGGAGGCAGCCTGGTGGGCTTCCCAGTAGGTGGAGAGGAGAAAACTGAGTGCCTCGCGGCAGAGGCCAAGGGCCAGGGCAAAGTGTGTACAAGCTCACTTCGGAAGAGGTGTCCTGATGGAGGACTGTATCCTGAGTGTCCCCCGGTAACGGAATTGTAAACTTTAGCTCGCCAGTAAACCTGAGGGTCGTGAAAAGCATCTGTGGGTCCTGTGGGAACTCCTCAGAGAAGTAGAGAGCCCAGTGGGAGGGACGGCCGGTGTCAGATGTGGGACAGCCGGTGGAGAGCAGGGGCCTGTCTCACCTCTGCCTCTTGGAGTAAGCCTGGGGGCTGACCCCGCTTCCCTGCCTGCTGGGAAATGAGAGGGCAGAGACGGCACCCGTGTGTGGTTACAGGGCCACCCTGCAGCGATCCTCTTCCTGGAAGTCTCTCCTCGGGGGCTGCTCACTATGCCATGCTGATGGTGTGTTGCCCCATGGAATAGAGGGGTTTAGGGGTTCCAGGGTGAGGATGCTTTAGCGCTCATGGGGTACAATCTAGCTTCTCTGGACATTTGGGTGCCCCTGTGCCTGCCTCACACCCGCCTCACCTTACAAGGAAGGGCACTGAGACCCAGGAACAACAGGGTCTCCACACCCCCCTTACCTTACAGGGGGTGATACTGAAACCCAGGAAGAACAAGGTTTCACACCCCCCTCACCTTACAGGGGAACGCTGAGACCCTGGGAGCAGCTTCAAGCAGGTGGAAATGGCCTAGCTGGGGGTCAGAGCATCAGGAGGATGCCCCCCACAAAGTCCCCCATCTAGGGCCTCTAGGGTTTGGGCAGGAAAAAAACCCAGCCTGCTGGTTTCCCCGCCTGTAACGTGAAGGGACATGCTGTCAGCCTCCGGGGCTGGCGGAGCTCAGGGCCAGATGTGATCTCCTTATGCGGGACAGGCCCTTCTGAGAGGCTGGTAGAAGACCCACCTGTCCCACCCTGGACTTCTGGGGGCTCTATCCTCCAGATCCCACACTCCAGCTTCTAGGCCTGGGACATACAAAGTGGGCGGGGGGGGCAGGGGTCCCCAACATGCCTGAGCTGCAGGCCTGCACCAGCCCTTCCCCCAGCACAACTTCCCAGTGAATAGGCTTAACCAGGGGCACTCAGCCTGACACCAGAATTGTGGGACAGCTGTGTCCTGGGTGGGGTGGCCGTGTCCAGGGTGAGGTGGCCGTGTCCAGGGTAGGGTGGCCGTGTCCAGGGTGGGGTGGCCGTGTCCAGGGTGGGGTGGCCGTGTCCAGGGTGGGGTGGCCGTGTCCAGGGTGGAGTGGCCGTGTCCAGGGTGGGCTGGCCGTGCCCAGGGTGGGCTGGCCGTGCCCAGGGTAGGATGGCCGTGCCCAGGGTAGGATGGCCTTGTCCAGGGTAGGGTGGCCGTGTGCGGGGTAGGGTGGCCGTGTCCGGGGTGCAACATCTGCCCAGCACCATTTCCCACTGCACCTCTGTCCACAGATGCCCAAGTATGTCCTCAAGCCCACAGTGAGGCCTTGCAGACCTGTAGGTGTCTGTGACCATTGTCACCATGGGGGCAAGACTGGACAGTGGCTGCGAGCTGAGGCCCACCATCCATCAGGGATACCAGCCTTGTCATCTGTGTTGGGGCCGCCCATGGCCCAGGGGAGCTCAGCCATCACCGGTCGCCCCTGTCTCACCTGCTGCCTGGTGCAGTACCCCATCCTCAGGATGACCGCCCACTCCACCCAAGGCCTGCTGTCCTCCCTACGTGACCCCTCACCAGGGCCCTCTCAGACAAGTGACGGCACAACCCTTCCCGCCCTGTTCTTCACCAGCTATGCACTGATTCCACTTGTGGGAATCAGCCCCCATGAGTGTGCAGACACACTGAGCGTCCTGGGGCTGGACACAGGACAGTGGACACAGTGGCTGTGGGGGCACAGGGCTCACCAACACACTGAGGGGCCTCGCCACAGAGCTGCCCCGGGAGTCTTCGCTCGAGGGCTGGTGGGAGCCCGCCGCTGTACAGGAGGCTGGGCCCAGCCTCTGCAGCCTCATCTTCCACCTGTTCCACGCGGAGTCCAGTGACACAGCGGCTGTGGGTCCCGGACAACACCGCCAGGGCCAGGAGCCCGATGACAGGGCAGCTGTGGGGTCCTGGGCGATGCTGTCAGGGCCAGCAAGATACCGGCCACCCACACAGGGGTGTCTGCGCCACCTCAGCTCTCCCTGGAGTGGGCACCCTCCTTTTTGGTCCACCCAGAGGTATCTGGGATTGCCAAGTTGACAAAGTCTTGACAAGATAAAACGATTCAGGGCAGCAAGCAGAGCTCACGCCACCAGGAGAGCAGCACCGGGAGCAGAGCGCATCCTTCGGACCTGAGGTCCCTGCGCCAAGACACTCCCTGGACAAAGACTGATGCCACACAAGGATCTCCCTCCAGAGCCGACAGCAGGAGGGCCTTCCTCTGGAGTGCACACCCTGACTTCAGACTGGCAGCCCACCAGACTGGGTAAGAATGAACCCTCCTTTGTTGAAGCCATCCACTCGTGGACCTCTGTTAGAGCAGCACTGGCTGACTAAAACAGTATCTGTCCCCCCAGGGCACACCACTGTCCCCACCTGTCTCCATGGGCTGTCTGGCGCCCCGTCCTCCATGCAGGCCGCTCCTTGCAGGGCCACTCTGAGTGTCTCACTCCGTCCTCCATGCAGCATTCTGTCATCCCCACCCAAGCCTCCTGCTCCTCCCCGAGGTCTCTGACTGCACCCCACCCCCCGTTAAACCATCAGCCGCATGGGGTGTCTGAGCCCACACCTACTGATCCCTGTGGGGTGTCTGGTACCCCCAGCCTCCCTCCTGGCAGTGCCATCGCCCCGGCCCACCCACCCATCGAGGCGGCTGGTCCTCTTCATCCATTAACTGGGCTCCCCGGCCCTGCACCCTGCTGGCCCCCACGGTTCCCCAACACTCCCAGCAGCAAGCAGCCCCTGCTGGGGGACAGCAGCCTGTCTGGGGCCACCTGGTGTGGAGAACACTCAGATCTGACCGCCTGTGGCCCCACATTTCCCAACTCTGGCAGCTGGCACCCCAGAGTAAGCTGTCACCAAACTGTGCCTGCTGGCTCCAAAGGTTAGGACAAGGGCTGACCGGTGCTCTGAGAGCCTGACACTCTCAGCCCTCAGGGCCCTTCCCACAGCCAGGAGACTGTGGATTTAGGGTCTGGTGAGAAGGCCCAGATAGGGGGGTGGTGAGGACATCAGGACTTCAGTCTCCAATGGGAACCTCACGGCTGTGCGGGGCGACCAGCCACACGCCCCTCCACCCCAGAGCAGGCCCAGGGTTCCCGCACCCCTCAGTTTTACTTTCGCCCTCTCAAGCGGTGGAAGTGGCCTGTTTCCCCTCTGCCTCCTCAAGCCTTCGGATGCCAACAAACCTCCCTCAGCTCCAGCAACACTTCCCATACCCTAAACGTCTGTCCATTGAGGCATCACAGGGACAGAGGACAGATGGGGCGCTACCTCGCCCTCGTCCCCTATGCCCACCTGGCAACCCTCCTGGCTCCAAGCAGCTCGAGATGGCCACAGCCAGTGACTGCAGGCAGGACCAAGGTGTCCCTCGGTGACTGTGCTCTTGGGTACTGGCTGTCCCCCCAGTTCATCCAGCCGCACCGGTTCCAGGAACTAGCGGGGCTGTTGAGGGGCTGCAGGGTGGGACCACGATGTCCAGGGGTGGGCAGGCAGGTGAGCCCCTCACTTGCCCCCCTCAGACTGCAGGAGAGCTTGCTCAGTGTCCCACTCTCACTGTTACCAGACGACCCTCTCCTCCAGCTTTGAGGATCTCTGTCCTCCACACCAGGCCTAGACCAAGGCTGGGGGGCTGGGGGACTGAGCAGAGAAGGGCCTGGGCTCAGGGCACCCACCTTGTCCAGTGGTGGCCTCACAGGCTGGCCCTCTGCCCCACAGGGGTAATCTACCCCAAGGGTGTAACTTTAAGACACACACTGTCCTGAGAACCCCAAACTGGCTCAGAGCTGGACACAAGCTGGGCAGCTGGGATGGAGGTGAGCTCGGGGAGCCCCTTCGCCACTGAGGCAGCTTGGCCCCCTGGAACACCCCTCCCTGGTGCGGTTGGGCAGGCAGCCAGCGGGTCAGGGCTAGGGGCGGGGAGAGGATGGGAGGTGGCACCCCCTGTGAAGTGGAGGCTTCCTGCCAGCAGGCGCCCCTGAGGACTTCCTCCCCTGGTAGAGACAGTGCCAGGAAGCCAGCAGGGGGGTGCCTAAGCCCTCGGGAAAGGGAGTGGACGTTCCGGGTTGGTGTCCCCGGGCAGCTCAGTTCAGCTCCTGAGCGCACCCCCAAGGGTCTCGAGGTGTCTCATGGCCTTTCCCGGGGCCCCCTGGGTCCACTGCAGGGCCCTCCAGGCCTGCCAGTGTCTCTCCAGCCCCCCAGCTTGTAGCCTTCCTTGTCCCCTCTGCCCGGACCCCCTGCGCCCCTAACATTCCCCCAGTGCCCAACCCCCAACCCCAGGTCCATCGTCAGGTCCCCGGCTTCGTGACCTCCTAGAGCCGCGTGGGTCCGAGCTGTGGGGGTTCGTTCCTCTAGCAGGTAAGGGAGCAGGGCCACCAAGTGGGGGCGGGCAGTGGGCAGGGCCCCAGGGCCGGGCCCGCCCCTCGGAGATCCCCGCTAACCGGCTCTCCCAACACCCCCCGCTGCGTCCTGAACCCGTGGGCGGAGGGTGGCGGGAAAAGGGGTCAGGGTCTGGGAAGTCGCCTACTCTTCAGGACCGCGGCCCCCCGCCCGGGTTAAAAGCCCGGCTTCCCGGCCGGGGCGGGGCGGCCAGAGCCGCTTCCTCCCGGGCCCTTCCTGGCACGGAGGAGGGAGAGGGGCAACGGTGAGAGAGGAAGGGGAGGGAGGGGCGGAGGGGTGGGAGAGCGGACGGGAGGCTGGGGGAGGGGGGAGGACAGGCAGGTCCCGGAGGGCCAGTATCGCACACCTGAGTCTCGCCCGGAGCCCTCAGACAGCTCAGCTATCAGAGCCTCGGTTTCCCTGCTGTGATCCCAGCCACTCCTGTCGAGCCTCAGTTTCCCTCCTTGTCCGAGCCCACCTCTGGGTGCGACTCTGAGAACAGACGTCTGCGCCGGGGCTGCTTAGAGTTCTGACTCCCGTTTCTCTTCTTCCTCAGCAGGGGAAACTGAGGCACAGACAAGCCAGGAACCCCTCTGCCCTCAGGGAGCCCTCCGTATTCCGGCAGAGGCCCATCACCAGAGCAGCTATGGGCAGGAGAAAGAAAGGTAGAGGAGGAAAGCATCTGGGGGAGATGGGGAGACTCCCTGAGGAGGCAGCATTTGCACCAACCGTGCAGGCGAACAAAACGGCCAGTGCAAAGGCCCTGAGGCCGACCAGAGGGCAGACTGTGCAGGACTCGGCCACAGCGAGGAGTTAGATTTTTGTGTTTTGAGCCAGGAAGCCTCAGGACTGTTAGGAGACCTGATGAGTTTTCTTCAGGGGCAGAAAGGGGTAAGGGACAGCAGGACTGGGGGAGCCCAGGAGACGGTGGATGTTTGGAAGATGATGCTCTAAGCATTCGCTGACAGCCAGCTGAAGGAAGGTACAGGTCCCCGAAGAGACCCTCATCCCCTAGAAGACCTCCACCTCCGGATATCTTCACCTCCCAGGACAACCCGCACCCCAAGACGTCCTCACCCCCACGGCCCTCCGCGCGCCTCTGGGTCCCGGGCGAACAGAGAAGGCTCTCTGCCGTCCCCTCACGGTGGCTCCGGGAAGCGCAGACAGGCCCCGGGCCAGGGAGGGGGCGGCGCCGCGGGACCGCGACAGCTTTTCCACTCTCTTGACCTCGACTGTAACCCCTGTCTGGTCCCCTAAGTGAGCCCTGGAGACTGCCTGGACTCTCGCCCGCCCCGCCTGTTCTCCTGACCGGACCCCGGGGTCCCCATCCCATTTGGCCCCCAGCCCCAGCCTCTCTGTCGCCCGGGCAGGGGTCAGACTGGGAAAGCCCCTCGGGGAACCCCTGGGGACCACGGGGGAGGGGGCGGCGGGACGCAGGCCGGGGCGCCACTACTTAAGCCACTTCCCCGCAGAGGTAGAACAGAGGAGGACAGTAGCATGGAGCCGGGCCTCGGCCTTCTGCTTCTTGGCCTGGGGGTCCTGATGGCGCAGGGGAGCCTTGAGGAGGGAAGCGGTAAGCGTGGGAAGTGGACAGCGGTGGGCGTTAGGGGAGAGGGACATCCCGAAAGCAGAGGACTTAGGTAAGAGAGGAGACTAGGGGAGGAGAGAGGGCCAGAGAGGCAGGGGGTTCCGAGGTAGAGGGGTTTCAAGAAGAGGTCCTTAGGAAAGAGAAGGGGGCTCAAAGAGAGACCTCGGAGGGGGGACTTCTGGGTGGAGGCGTCGGTGCTACGGACTCCAGGGGAGTCTAGAGCCCGGCAGAAACCACGGGAGGCTGGGGGCGTGGGCCGCCTTCTGATGGGGGAGGTGGGAGGGGGCAGAGGTCGCACTGGGCTGAGGGTCGCCCCGACCCGCAGGGACGGTCCTGGAGGTGGAGCCCCCGGACGCCGAGGTGGCCGTCGCCGTCGGCCAGTCGCGGCAGTTCACGTGTCGCCTGGCCTGCCCCGACGGCGGGACGCCCTCGGTGCGGTGGCGCGGCCTGGACACCAGCCTGGGCTCTGTGCAGTCGGCCGCGGGCAGCAGCGTCCTCAGCGTCCCCAACGCCTCCCTGTCGGAGGCGGGGACCCGCTTGTGCGTGGGCTCCTGCGGGGACACCACTATCCAGCACACCGTGCGGCTTCTGGTGTACGGTGAGGCCAGCGCTGCGCTGCACCTCTGTGAGGGCCACCCCAGCCCCTATCTGCCACCCATCCAGTTCAAATCTGCGCGCTAGATCACCTCCTCCAGAAAGCCTTCGGGAATTGCCCGCGGGCCCATCTCACAGTCTTCAGCTCCTCTCTACCTCCACTTACCCTCCTTGAGCCTTCACTCCCTGCCTGGAGCCCACTGCCAACTACCAGAGCTGACACTGCCAGTCTTCCCTGAACCCCGCAGTCAGGCCCCAGGGCTGCAGCCCCCAGGCTTTGCACCAGCTGCTCCTTGTCCCCCAGCACTCTCCAGGCCCCTCCTCTGTGCTCAAGCCCCCGTCCCATCGGCTTTCCACTCCCCCTCCCCCCCACAGCTTTCCCGGACCAGCTGAGTGTGTCCCCCAAGGCCCTGGTGCCTGGGAAGGACTGGGAGGTGGCCTGCACGGCCCACAGCATCGCCCCGCTGGATTCTCTCTCCTTCTCCCTGCTTCTGAGAGACCAGGACCTGGAGGGGGTGCAAGCCCTGGACAGAGAGGTGGAACCCCAGGATGAGGACGACTCCCTGTTCCACGTGACACAGCGCTGGCGACTCCCACCCCTGGGGACACCAGCCCCGCACCACCTGGCCTGCCAGGCCACCATGGAGCTGCCGGGACTGGAGCTGAGCCACCAGCGGGCCATCCCAGGTGAGTCTTGGGGTGCCTGCAAAGGGGTGCAGCCATGCCCTGCCGGAAGAGCCAGACTTTTCCAGAGCCCTTTCTCTGCCCCCTACCTGCTGGGTGACCTCGGGTCACCTGGGGAGTCTCAGTGTCCTCACTTGGACTGGTCTTTGGAGCTCTGGGGGAGAGAAGCTGGGGACACTGAGTTCCGTCCTCACTCTGCCCTCCCGGGAAGCCAAAATGACACTCCTCATGGTCCTCATTCACTTGGTCATTTGCTCATTGGAGTAGTACGGACAGTCCCCAGCACAAGCCTGGCCCCACACCCACTCTCCCAGTGCCCACAGATGTCCACCCTGAGGCCACTCATGAGCACCACACCCGCCATCCTAGCTGGCCCACCCCAAGTTCCAGGCAAGCTGCCTGTGCAGCCTTTCACAGTTGAGCAAACTGAGGCCCAGGGACATCCATGACTCCATCCTAGTGCTGCAGCGAGTGAGTGGAGGCCCTAAGGAGAGGACCCTGCCCCTGGCCACTTGCTCTGGTGACTCACTGTAACAGTCCAGAGGACAGGCTTGGAGGGGCTCTGCTCCAAGACGTCAGCCCAAATGGAGATACTGAGGCAGGAGAGGGGTCTGGGGAGCCAGGAGAAAGACGCAGCTCTCCTGTTTTCCAGTTCTGCACAGCCTGGCCTCATCGGAGCCCCCTGAATCAACCACCACAGGGCCCCCCACTAAGGCTGCCCCAGAGCCCCCTACACCAGCCACCCCAGGGCCCCGCACTGCAGCTGTCTCCAAGACTTCCGCCTCAAAAACCCCAGGGCTCCTCACCACAGATACCTCAGAGCCCTCCACCTCATCCACCCTAGGGGGCCCCACCACAATTGTCCCGGAGCCCCCTGCGTCAGCCAGCCCAGGCCTCCCCACCGTGCCTTCTCAGGAGCCCCCCACCTCAACCACCAGGGAGCAGGGCTCCACCCCCAGCCCTTGCCACCCAGAGATCCTCCAGCCCCCGGCATCAGCCAAGCAGGAGACCACTTGGGAGCTGCTATGCGAGGTGGCCTGCGGCCCCCCTGGCGTGGCTGTGCACTGGACCCAGGCCCCCGGCGGTCTGGTAGCCTACGAGAAGCGGGAGGCCGGGGCCCAGGCCTGGCTGAGGGTGCGGCCAGCTGTGCACACACCAGGGGGCTGGTTCTGGTGCCGTGTGGACCCGGGAGGTGAGGTGACCAGCCTGTACCTGGACCTGCGAAGCAGTGAGTTCTGGGGCCTGGGAGGGGGACGGGCAAGGGCTGGGAGGACCCTTCTATAGAGACCTCAGCCCAGAAAATGCCCTGCTCAGTCTCAGTTTCCCCGGTCATTCAGTGGGCACCCTGGGGGCCGCAAGGTGAGGTGGCCTGAAGTGACTGACGGGTAGCTGTGAATTCCTGGGAGTATGTAGGTTTAAAGCTCTTCACATGCCCTAAACCTTAGGTTCTGGAATGGCCTGTGGGATCAAGACAGAACTAGGTCATGGGATAGTTTCCCATGTTCCAGTGGCCTCGTTCGAAAAACCAAAGGAAGGAAAGGCAGGCGTGGATGGTTCTGACAGTGTATTTTATTAGACCCAATCCATCCCAAATACCCTGATTTCAGGATTAATACAACCCTGGTGGTCGAGTGGTCAGCGAGCGGCTGCTAACCCCGAGGTCAGGGGCTGGCCACCACCATCAGCAGCCACAGAGATGTACAGCCTGGAGGCCTGTGGGTCACTGTGGTCAGTATCAGCTTGACCACAGTGGGTGGGTACCACGTGGTTAAGAGTTCTCCTGCCAACCAAAAGGTCAGCAGTTCAAATCCATCAGCCACTCCTTGGAAGCCCAGTGGACAGTTCTCCTAGGGTCAATAGAAGTGGGGCCAACCCCATGCTACAAGCAGCAGGAGCAGTAGGCAATACAAAAAAGTGTTTAGTAAGATAGTTATATTCTTGTTTTCTTCCAAAAATAACTCTCCAAAGAGCAGTCTTCATCTTACACAGCGTCACTTTTCACCCACACCAGCCACCTTCTGGGTGCTTCAGAGCCAGTGACCCACTTGTTGGACAACTGAATTCTAAACTAGAGAGACTCATGCAGGTTTCAAAAAAGTAAACTGCAAACCCCTTTGGGTTAGCCCAGGGACCCGTCGGCTGGGACCCCTCCGCAGCTGCCGCCCTCAGCCCTCACCTGTTCCTCTGGTCCCCCCAGCACTTGGCCTTGTGGTTGTCCAGCCATCTGCAGCCCTGTGGACTGGGACCGTGGTGCTGGGGCTGCTCCTCTTGGCTTTCCTTGTCAACTGCCTGCAGAAGCACTGCCGGTTCCCCGCTTGAGGACCAGGGACCCCCCCCACTTGAGGACCAGAGACCCCCAGCTTCTCCATGCCAATGAGACAGGCAGTCAGCCCTCCAGACATGGCCAGCCTCTGCCTCTGCTCTGTTGTGATCACAAGACATTGACACGGTTCTGGACAGCAAAAGGATGACAGCTGGCACCAAACTCTGGTGGCCAAGCAGCCTTAGGCCCCCCAGCTGGCTGGGTAACCCCCAGCAGGTCCTCAGGGAGCCCACCCCAACAGCCTGGAGCTGGGGAATAAAGAGCATTTAGTCTGAGCATCAGAGGTCTCTGCTGTGGTCTCAGGATGCCAACTCCCCACACAGCTCTATTCCCTGAGGGGTGGTCCCCCAGACACAAGGGGGGACAAATACACCCTCCAAGACTGGGGGGGAAGAAGTTGAGAGGACACAAATGACTGATCATTGGACAATGAAGAGTTCCCTGAAAAAAATATAGAAGGGCCTTTAGGGGGCTACATGGGCAAAGACATGGGGGTGGGAGAGACTAAAATGGTCAGAGGTGGGAGAGTGGCTGGAAATGAGGTTAGCAGAGGAAGGGCACTGGGGGGCTTTGGGAGACTCTAGAGCCATAGAGGATCCGGCGTTGGAAAGGTCACTCTGGAGGCCAGGAAGGAGCCCTAGTGGTGCGGTGGCTAAAGCGCTTGAACCCGCCAGCAACTCCACAGCAGGAAGGTGCGGCATCTGTTTCCATAAAGATTTAGAGCCTCGGGAACTCCATGGGGCAGTCCTGTGCTGCCCTACAGGGTCACTAGGAGTCAGAATGGCATCAAGGGCACTAGTTTGTTTGGTTTTGAGGCCAGGAAGGAAAAGATAGTCAGGGATGGGAACTGGGGCTCTGGAGGTCTGCTCTTTCTGCGACACTACAGGCTGCTAGGCTACGTTGGAAGGCCCTGCACAGGAAAGTTCCCAGCCCAGAGGGGGAGTGCACTCCATAATGACCATTTATGCCCAAACTCAGAGCAGTTGTCTAACCCAACCTAGAAGTGTGGACGGCTCCCACCAGGAGAAGCCCCCTAAACCAAACTCATTGCTGTCAAGTCGATTCCGACTCATAGCAACCCTATATGACAGAGTAGGACTGCCCCATAGAGTTTGCAAGCGTCGGCTGGTGGATTCAGATGGCTGACCTTTTGGGTAGCAGCTGAGGTCTTAATCCCTGCGCCACAGAGACCCTCCCCCAGCAAGTGAGCTATAAATTCAGACTGGGTGAAGGAGAAGGCAATACTGAGCTTCAGACGAAAGTTCAGAAACGAGACCCAACTAAAAGTCGGAGGGCGGGCGGCGCTAGGTCCTGCAGTCTGCGTGGATGTATCCCAGCCCAGCCTCGGACCGGGACTCTGGTAACCAGGGAGGTTGGTTGCTAGGAGACCGAGCTACGGAAGAACTCCCTGACCACGACCAAGATGGCTAGATATTCGGCTTCATGCCAGAAAGTAAGTCCTTCTAGATAGCCATTTTTGGGTCTGGCAAAAATTCAGATTCTAGGCCTCATTCAAGAGAAAATCAGTCAGCACACATAAAGATGGAATCCGCTTGAAAGTGCCAACTAGGACTGTGGGAAAAGGGTGGCCTTTCCTTGAGATTTTTGGTCTCTCCTGGCGGATCCCAGCGCCCTCTGCCCTCAATCAAGATGGCGTCCCCAGTGCACGGTGGGATGTGGCGGCAGTTCCGGTTCGCTGCCCTCACCAAATATGGCGGCAGTGGAGAAGCGACGGCCGGCTGTGGTCCCGGTGGCCGGTTTTACGGACAACGGCCGGCCGACGGTGTCCCGGACAACGGCAGTAGCCGAGAGTGAGGAGGACTTCTTGCGGCAGGTCGGAGTGACAGAGATGCTGCGCGCGGCCCTGCTGAAGGTGCTGGAGGCGCGGCCCGAGGAGCCCATTGCCTTCCTGGCTCACTACTTCGAGAACATGGGCCTCCGCTCGCCCGCGAACGGCGGTGCCGGGGAGCCTCCCGGCCAGCTCCTGCTGCAACAGCAACGCCTGGGCCGCGCCCTGTGGCACCTCCGCCTGGCTCACCACTCCCAAAGGTGCGGGGCAGGGGCGGGGCTAGACGGGTGGACTCCAATTCCCAGAGTGCTCCGCGCTGGTCCTCGGCCGCGGCGCGGGCGCCGGAGCGCGGGACATGCTGGGGCCTGTAGTCCGCCTGTGTCTGCAGGCTCAGGATAGGGCTCGGGCCGACGGGAGGTTGGCTTGTCTCCAGCGGTTGCTGCCAGGCGCTCGTTGGTTCGCCTTTTGTGGTGCCTTTTTGTGGCTGCTGACTGTCCATTTGCAGTACACCCGCGTTTTGAAAGCCATTGACCCCAGAGAGGCCCTCTCCCGAGGTCGCAGAGCAAGTCCTCCGAGCCGGGTCCCTCCTCCCTGCCCTCTTACCGGCCTCGTAGCACCCTGGTCCGTTCACCTAGGAAATAACACTGACACACCTAAGCTGCAGAGACAGAGCATTCCCGACCCACCGAGACTGTGCTGCAGGGAGGGCCCCATGGGCACCGGCGGTGACCCCACAAGAGCAGGGCGCCCCCAGCAAAAGCCCTGCAGTGTGGGCCCACCGCGGGGGAGGGGAGACTGGAGGATTTGGCTGAGGGTGGCGGGACGGTGCCTGACGCCCCCTGTGCCTCTGAGCCCAGAGAGTTCTGAGTCCTGGAAGGCGGGGTAGGAACTCGTGTGGCAGGAATGAACTGCCCACATCAAGGTGGGCTGGGGAGGAGCTGGTTCACACCCCATGTGGTGACCGACTGGGGGTGTGGGTGCACTGGTGTTTGGGGGAGGGGACTCACCGGAAGCAAAGCCAGCAACAGGGGTTTCTAGGAAGTGCTTCCCTGAGACGAGGAAGAGGATGACGGGAGCAGCGCAGGGGACTGAGCCAAGCTGTCCCATGCCCGGGGGAACTAAGGTCACCGAGGGACACCGTGAACTCCTGGGGCCTTGGTGCCTGAGGACAGCCCTCCCCAGGGAGGTGGCTGGTGTCGGCCACAAAGAGGGAAGCACAGAGGGGTGGCAGAGGGAGCCAGGGTGTGAGTCTGAGCAGGACCCCCACATTCCCACTTTAGGGGCGACGGAACAGTGTGTGCCAGAAAAACACACACACTGCACAGCCAAGTCCAGCCCAGGGGCCACCCTGTGCACCGTAGGGTGTTAAGCAGTGTCCTTGGCCTCTGCTGACTCTGTGACAGTAGCTCTCCCCGTCCCCAGTCGTGACAGCCACTGAAGTCTGCAATTGCTAATGTCCTCGGCCGAGAACCCCTGGATTAGGGGACTCCATGACCCCTGGGAGACTCTGTGTCCCATGATCATCTGACCTACTGAAATCCACATGCTCAGCAGGGAGGGGGCAGGAGGGAAGGCAGGGGAGCTGGACTCCCCCTGTGTCCCCCTAGTTTACATAGCTTGACCCATCAGAAGTTCATCCTCAACAGTGTTCTGAACAACTAACACGGGCTGTCTCCCCTTCAGCACTTGTGACGTGCGGGTGGACCCTTCCCTGGGGTGGGGCCATCAGGGTACTGGGCAGCTTCCCTGGCCTCCACCCATTCCACACCAGTAGCACCCTTTCCCCAGTTGTGACAACCACAGATGTCTCCAAGTGTCCCCCAAGGGGCAGCGTGGCCCCCAGGTGGAGAGCTCCTGGGTCAGGGTAAAGTCAGTCTCCCTGTGTCTTCCCGGAGACAGTCTATAAATACGCCTTTTGTTGTCTTTGAGAAGCACGCACAGGGCTTACAAACCGCTCTGCATGGGTGATAACAGGCGCAGGGCTCTCGCCAAGTGTCCAGTCCCCACCTCCCAGATCCTGGAGCCCAGGGTCACACCATGGAGCCGAGGGGCAGACCGGCCAAGACCGGCGCTCCCAGGCTGGCATGGGTCTCACTAACTCAGCAGATGGCATGGCTGTCTCTTCAGGGCATGGCCCCTACTCTTGGCACCACCCCCAGGAGAGGCAGGTGCAGTCAGCTGCTGAGAGGTGGAGTGTTGCTGCCCCACGCCTTCTGTGCTGCCCTCCACCCTGGGGGTGACCTCACTGGGTGAGTCAGTGTATCTTTCTGTCTCAGAAGCTGGGAGCACGTCATACACAGTGTTGGGACAAGCCCTGGGTGAGACACAGCTCCGTCAGAGGCTCTGTTCGCACCTGGCGTGGGTCCCATTCTGCCTCCCTCGCGACAACACTAAGGTGCTGCGGTTGGGGGCCTCCTGCAGCTGAGAATGTGGACGGGCTGTGACGGCCGCGGTCTCAGCCAGGAAGCGGCAGGGAAAACTCACGATGGGTCTGGGGAGGGCCAGGCCTAGGCTCTGGTGCCTCAAAGGTGCTCATGCTTTACCCCTGGGAAGAGGGCACTGATAGTGGGGGACTGACTAGGCCGCTGGGAGAGAGGCGGTACAGGCCACAGAATGGGGTCAGTCAGGGTGAGCTGTGTCAAACACAGTAATAAGCAGCCCTCAGGCCGCAGGGGCTTGAACCCAGCAATAGCTGTACTTGTCTGACGTGGCCTGGGGGTCAGCTGTATCCCTGTCATCCCGAGCTGAGTCCACAGAGTCGGGGAGTGGTCTTGGGCAGCAGGGAGATGGCTCTTAAAAACTCCATCAGAAACCAACCACAGGTCACCTATACTCACTGCCTAACTTCAGAAAAGTGGAGAAACATCCAGAAGGAATGGTCACCTTTAAGAAGCTCTCGTGTCCTGGTTTACAAGCCCATGTGTGCCCTCCCTCACCAGATGGACAGGCCTGGGGATCCCGTGGGAGGTCGTAGAGATGACAGGATGAGGCGAAACAAGTTGCTAGCTTCTGCCTGGATGGCTCGTGAGGGAAGCCGGCCACCAGGTCTCAGGGCACTCAGGCAGCTGTGGGACATCCAGCTGGCGCTGACCTGCCAACCCATAAGGGTCACCGTGGAAGTCTGCCTGCAGGTCCCACAGACCCACCGGCAGATGTCTTGGCTGCCGCCTCCAGAGGCCCTGCGCCAGACCCACCTGCTCAGCCACTGAGTTCCGGCCACACAGACCACGTGACATGATAAATTCTCATGCCTGTTTTTGGTACTGGGGTCTTGGAGTAGTTTCTTAGGCAGCAGTGGATAAGGGACACAGGCACTGGGGACCACCATACCTGGTCCCACTACAAATGGACAAACCCCAGGCCACCAAGTCAGCACTGACCCAGAGCACGCCCACACAGGGCAGAGCTGTCCCATAGCGTTTCCAGGAGTGGTTGGCAGATTCCACCTGCCGACCTTTTGGTGAACAGCCAAGTTCCTACCCACTGCACCACCAACCAAAAGCTAAACCCAGTGCCATCTAGTTGATGCCAACTCATAGCAACCCCATAGGGCAGCAGAACTGCTCCACTGTTTCCCAGGCGCCCCTGGCAGATTCGAACTGCTGGCCCTTTGGTTAGCAGCTGTAGCGCTTAACCATTATGCCACCAAGGTTTCCTCTGTGCCACCAAGGTTCCCGCTGTGCTACCCGGGCTCCCTGATTCCCACAAGTTGGCCCTTTTCATCATAAAATGGCTTCAAACCCCAGCCTACAGCAGCGGGTTACGAGGACGGGTTAGGAAGTCAGGGTACTGAAGCCAGCAGCGTCTGACACTGTCACTGCCCGCTGAGCTGTCAGCAGGACCCCCGGCACTAACAGCCCCAGGAGGTGGCACACTGGGTTTACAGTCAGGTGTGCCGAGGTGCGTCCCAGCTGCGAGAGTTCCCCCAGCCACCGACCTCCCATCGCTGGGCCTTCCCAGCAGCAGGCCTTTGGAGGGCTGACCCAGTCAGCGTGTCCTCCTGCAGACTGCAGCGACCAGCAGTGGTGACAGAGTGATGGCGGTTCCTGGTGGGGCCCGGGGCTGCTGCCCAGGGGGGCTTGTAGAGCAGAGGAGTCCCAAGCCCTGCCTGTGTGCTGGGCGGGGCTGTAGGCCGCGGGGCTGTCAGCGGGCCAGATAGACCCTGCCATCCCAGGGCTGCCATCCTGGGGGGACCTGCTGGGAAGGTTAACGGAGGAGGCAGCCCCCCAGGGAGCTGAGATGGGAGCTCAGAGCTGCCTGCAGGTGGGGCCTTGGGGAAATGAGGGGAACGGCCGTGGAGTGGAGGGACCGCTGGGACAAAGGGCGCGGTGTGTTGCGGGCGGGGGGCCTGGGCGGCCCAGCCATCGCCGGTCTGCCCGCCCCCCGCAGGACGGCCTTCAACAACAACGTCGCCGTGGCCTACGAGTGCCTGAGCGCCGGCGGCCGCAAGAAGAAGCCGGGGCTGGACGGGCGCACCTACAGCGAGCTGCTGCGGCGCGTCTGCCGCGACGCCCAGGCCCCCGAGGAGGTGGTGGCCCCGCTGCTCGGCAAGCTCCAGTGCCGCGACCACGAGGCCGTGCCGCTGAGCGTCTTCCGCGCGGGCATGCGCACCTGCTTCGTGCTCGCCGAGTTCGTGGCCCGGGCCAGCGCCCTGTACCGGCTGCTCGAGGACCCCGGGCTGGCCGCGGCCGACCGCCGCCTGGGCCAGGCCGTGCTGGACACGCTGGAGGGCGCGCTGCAGGCCGGCGACAGCGACGCCGCCGCGCCCACCTGCTACCTCGAGGCGGGCTCGCGCCTGGGGCCCGACAGCCTGGCGCTGGCCATGGACCGCGCCGTGGTGGCGCAGCGTCCCGGCGTCGCCATGAAGCAGGAGGAGTTCCTGGAGAAGGCGGCAGCCCTCTTCATTGCCAAAGTCAAGCCGGTGGGCTGAGCAGCCTCTGACCCCCCAGCTCCCCACCTGCCTCCTCCTCTCCCCGTCTGAAAGTCCCGCACCTGTTGGGGGAGGGGCGGGTTCGGACTGGGAGGGGCCGTCTTGCATGGAGGGGCCTCCCACGCTCAGGCTGATTGATGTCCCCCAGCCCCAGGAGGCGGCCAGGCCCCGGGAACAGCGGCTTCCCGCCCTCCAGCTGCCTCAGGCCGACCCTGCCCCACCCACACACCCCCTCCCCAGCAGCAATAAAACACCCAGGGCTCTGCTGCGGTGTGTGATGGTCGGCTGTAGTGGGGGTTTCGGCTGCAGTGCGGGGGTCGGCTGCAGTGTGTGCCCCTTCTCATCCTCCCCATCCCCGCCCTGGACACACCCAGGCGTAGGCCAGGAGTTGGGGTGCCCGACCAGCCCAAGGCTGCCTGGCCCCACTCCACCCTGCTGTGCACCCCACCTCTGCCCGAGCAGTTGCTCCCTTGGCTGTCTCCCCAGGTGGCCAGAGCTTGTGGTGATGAAGGTGACGGCTGACATCTCACTGGACTCTCACTGGGGCCCTAGGAGGGAGGCCGGTGACCACCTGCTGTCGGCAGAAGGCGGACAGGGGGCAAGAGTCATGCTGGTGGCCGGCCTTGTCTGGTGCCGGGCCCTCTGGAGAAGCAGAACCTGCAAAGCACGGACATAGCTACCCAAGGAGAGTCCTGTCAGGGAGGTGGCTCCTGTGGTCGTCAGGGCTAGAAGGTCCCAAGTCCCCAGGGCAGCCTGGAGGCATCTCCCAATTCACAGAGTGGCAGGGGCTGGTGAACCCAGGACTGGCAGATCAGTCAGCAAAGCAGAGGTCAACACGGCAAGGAAGCTGTCAGCACCAGTCCCAAGGACGGAGGGCAGAGAGAAGGAGACAGCAAAACCCCTCAGGCCCTGCCGGAAAGGCGACGACCGGGGTGCAGGCCACACCACCAAGGACACCCTCTTCCAACGGGCTACTCCCAGCAGACCCCACCGTGGCAGTGAGGGTAACATCCCAGTCTCATCATGGAGGTGGTCACATCAGCGTTAAGTCCACTGCTGTCGAGCCAGTTCCGACTCACAGCGACCCTAGAGGACAGCTGAAGTGCCCCACAGGGTTTTTCCAAGGAGTGCCTAGCAGACTGGCACTGCCAGCCCTTTGCTCAGCAGCCGCAGTTCTTAACCACTGTGCGCCAGCCTTTCCGGTCACCATCACTGCCAGACTGTCTTGTAACCGCTAAGTCACCGACAATCACGGCCCAGCCAAGCTGACGCAGGACCCTAAGAGTCCCGGGCCCATGCTGCCTCACTCCCATTGCGCTCTGCCCAGAAACCCACCCTGAGATCCATCCACGGCTCAAGGGGCAGCACCCTGGGGCCAGACGCCACAGCCCCTGGGTGCAGGCTGACTGCTCCGTGGAGACCAGTGCCCGACCTGCCTCTGCTCAGCCTTTCCCACGGTGCTGACCTCAGTCGCCCATCAGCCCCGCTCTCCCCAGATGCCCTGTGCTGACCCTGACTAGTGACACCCCTAGGTGCCACCCTGTCTGCCCTGCAAGCCTGTCCCTGGGGCAGCACTCTCCTCCCTGCCCCCTGGAAGTTCCCCCTCTTCCCAGCTGCTCTGGGGGAAGGCCTCCCCTCACTCGTGTCCTCCTCAAGGGCTCACAGCTTCCATGACCACCTCACAAAGAAGGGTCTCAAGTTCATCTCTCAGGCCCAGAGGGGGCCATCCTTCAGTCCAGGGTACCACCCCTTTCCCATGTATCTGTCGGAACCCCTCAGGGGACCCCCTCAATCCCTACCCCATCCAGGGCCTCTGGAGTTCTGCAAAAGGCTCTGGGCACACACCAGGAGAGTAGCCCAGGTGCCTACCCGGTGTCCCCCTTACTGGCCAACTTTTCAGGCCCTGCTTACCCCTACTCCAAGGTCACCATCCCAGCCAATCAGAGCATTCCAAGCCCCAGAGATGCAGTGATTGGCTCAGGTATGAGCATGTGACTCTTAGTCAACCAACGGGACAAAACCCTAGGACTTTGTCTGGGAATAGGTGCCAGATTGCTGAGATGGGAGGACCCAGGCTTGGAGTCCTGGGACTACACTATCACTAGGGCCTGTGGAGAAGTCTGTCCTCAGGAAAACCATGCCCAGAGACTCGCCAGCTCCTTTTCTTGCTTCTGTTCCATCACCTACCCTGGCCCACGCACACCTGCCTCCCAGCTGCTGGTCGTCGGATGCTCCTGGGGCTCTCCTACCTCAGGATCTTTGCACCTGCCGTTTCCGCCCTCTGTAACTGCCCCACCAGACCTATACAGCCAGGCCTCTCTCCACTCCAGCCTCTGCCTGAACGCCACCCCCTCAGAGACACCTACTGCCTAAAATGACTCTTTGCACCCTGTCACTCTGACCCCTTGCCCGAGTTCTTTCTGCATGGCAGTCCTTATCACCTGACGCCACCTGTGGGCTCCCTTGTTATTGGTGCCCTCTCTGCACACGTTCGTGGGGCAGGAAGTTTTGATTGCTTGTTTCACGTTTCCTGTACTGCCCCCACCACCCACCCAATACCTTCAGGACTGTGAGGCAAAGGTGGGAAGGCTAGTCATTGGGAAGTCTTGCAGGAAGTATGGTGACTAACTCGGTGACCGGTCACCAGGGGCCTCCATGTGCTTCTGCTAACCCTCACTCGGCCCTCTGATGTCACCGGTGCCACCAGCAGCCCTGTATTCTGCAAGGGCTCCAGGAACCAAGGCCATGTCCTAGAGGCAAGGAGCCCTACGCTGGGCCCCAGAAGCTGGCAGGGGGCCTGAGGGATGAAACACGGGCCCCCCTCACCAACGAGGAAACAGTAACATTGCTCTGTCCAGGACGCCTCCAGGTGCCCCCCTCCCCCGCCTCTGATGTGCCAATTTCCCTTTCCAGACAGGTTTGCCTGCCTGTCCCCAGTTGTGATGCCTGACTCACAGGCCAGAGGCTGGCCACCTGGGGGGAGATGTCACCTCAGGCAAGATGTTAATGTGGCTGTGGGCCGTCCAGCACAACTGCCGGCAGGGAGAAGGCACGGCTTGGGCGGCCCCACAACAGCAGGGCACAAAAACACCACGTCCCCCTTGCTGGAGCGGGTGTGGATAGGCAGCAGACCAGGTTACCCGCCTCTCATGATCAACTGGCCAGGCAACGGATGTGGGCGTGCCAGGTCAGGAGTCAACCAGGGGTCAGGAAGGAGTCCAGGGTGCAGCTCAGACCAGCGTTCAAGACAGGGGCTTAGCGGGGGTCAGAGCTCAGTTAGGGGTTGGCTGAGGGCTGAGGCTCAGGGTTAGGGTCAAGGCTCTTCCAGGTGGGGACCCAGCCATCTAGGACTCAGCTCTTGGGATCAGCGTTCAGATGGGGCCAGCGCTCAGTTCAGGGCGGGGCTGAGCTGGGATTGGGGTGCAGCCTGGAGTCAGACTCCTCTGAGGATGTCTGGGGTCAGGACTCAGCCCCGGTGGAGGTCAGCTGGCGGTCGGGCCTCACACGCTATCCTGGACCTGCCGAACGGACGCTCAGTGGAGGGCTCGCTTCTCTCTTTACTGTGTGCGGCACGACTGCCAGCCTTTCAGGAGGCTCAGGAAACTTGTGGCCACGTTAACGTGACGCCCAGACAGTCCGCCGTGTGCCCGGGGATCCCGGCATCCCACGGACTTGTCCCCCACCTTCTATTCACTTCCGCCAGCCCCACAGCCTGTCGTCCTGTCCTCCCTGAGGGCAGCACTGTTCCGGGTCCCCTTTGTGATACCCTCAGGCACCGGGGCCCGGGCCCCCACGGCCTGTCGGCCCGTCTCCCTGCTCTCAGCCACCCCCCCAAGTCCGCCCTGCCAGGGGCGAGCCCACAGAGATTTGGCGGCCCAGCTCCTGTCTACAGACGGGGAAACTGAGGGTCGGGGAGGGCGCGGTCGTGGCCGTCGCACTACCATGCCCGGTTCCCGCTGGTACCCGGGCCCGGGGACACCCCCCACCGCACGTGAGACCCCGAGTCAGCGCCCCGCCCCGCCCCGCCCCGCCCCAGCCGAGACGTCACAAAAAAGGCCCCGAAGGCTGCGCGGGGCGGGCGAGCCGGCGCAGCCCAGCCTGGCCCGCCTCCCGCGCCCGGGCGTCCGGGGCTGCTAGTCGGTGCGGCGGGCGCCGCGGCTCCAGGCGGGGGAAGCGCGCAGGCGCCTCGCGCGCGGCCCCCCTCCCTCCATCCCGTCGGCCGCGCTCGGCGCGAGCGAGGCGGGGCCAGGGAGGGGGACTCGGCTTCCCGGCGTGCCCCGCGGGGGAGCGCGCAGGCGCACGGCCAGTCCGGCCGCGGGGCGCAGGCGCAGAGTGGGCCCGGCCTTAGCGCGCAGGCGTGAAGCCGGCCCGGCCTTGGCGCGCAGGCGCAAAGTGGGGCGGGGCGCGCGGGCCGGGCCTAGGCGAGCGCCGGGCGGGCGGCGGCGCTAGAGCGAGTGGAGCGCGCGGGGACTCCGAGTATCGGCGGCGGCGGCGGCGGCGGAGGAGGAGGAGGAGGAGGAGGAGGCAGCGGAGGAGGCGGAGGAGGCGGAGGCGGCGGAGGCGGCGGCGGAGGAGGCGGCGGAGGCGGCGTAGAGGAGCAAGACAGCGGCCGCTCCGCTCCGGCCGGCGCGCGGCCCGGTCCGTCTCGCGAGTCCGCGGTGGTTCCGCGTCCCAGTGCGCCCCCAGCCCCGGGCGCGGGCCCCTCCGCCGCCGCCTCTCCCGCCGCCATGGCCCGGCCGCTGGTGCCCAGCTCGCAGAAGGCGCTGCTTCTCGAGCTCAAGGGACTGCAGGAGGAGCCGGTCGAGGGCTTCCGGGTGACCCTGGTGGACGAGGGCGACCTGTATAACTGGGAGGTGGCCATCTTCGGGCCCCCGAACACCTACTACGAGGGCGGCTACTTCAAGGTGAGCCTCGTCTTCCCGTCCGCGACCCCTCGTCTGGTGGGCCCGGAGCCTCCGCTGACGCTCGCCTCCCGTTTCTGCTCTGTCCGCGTTTGTCTGCTCCGAGCCCTCTCGGCCAAGCTGGGGTGGCCCTCAATCCCTCTGGCTATCCAGTCGGCCCTAAGGCTCACGTTACGGAAGCGTCAAGTGTGTCTCCCGTTAATCTGCGGGTCCCCCCCCAGCCAAGAGGCTCAGGACCCTCCCTGTGAAGCTCACCTCTCCGTTGGAGGGCTCGTCGTCCCGCTGCCTGTGCTCTCCGCCTGGCCCGCGGGGACAGATGGAGGTCCCGGGCAGACCCCGGCCGCAGCTGACTACCCCGCCCCCAGGAGACAAAGAGGCTCCCTAGCACCGCGAGCTGCTATTGTTGGGGAGCACGGGCCTGTGGGGAGGGCAGAGGCCGGCTGGGGCTACTGGCTCGGCCACTGCCGAGTTCCAACAAAGGCCGACGGGGCATTGGCAGCGGGGACGTACTTGGAAGACGGCCACCCCCGCCGACAGCAGCGGCCGGGCCCTGTGTCAGCCCCGCCTGGGCTTTATGTAACCGTCTGTCAGGGGGAAGTCGGCCCGAGTCACCACTCCTGCTGGCCCCGGGGCTTGACAGGCACCGGACTCTGGCCCCCCAGGCCCCTGAGCTGGCGTCGGGGGATCCCTCCTTGTTCAGGTTACACCTGGCAGGTCGTCTGGGGACCCAGGCTTCACCTCCTGAGCCGTCCCCACTGTCTGGGGTGGTTCGATTACTAGTTTTGTGCACTATGTTTTGGGGGTTGTGGGAAGCAAGAGGTACCCCGGGACTGGCTGACAGCATCAGGCCAAATCCAAGGCAGGTCCCAGCTTCATGATGGTCAGTACTGGCGAGCAAGACAGAGGTCTCCCTGCTGGTGCAAGGGGGGCAAGCCCAGGAGGGGAACCCCCATCACGTCCACCAGACCGTTGGGTGGGTCACGGGTCCCTGGTGTTGGATGGTGCCGGGGAGGGTGCTGCCTGCGCTTCGCTGTGTTTTAGTGCCTGGTGGGCATGATGAGGGCCGCAGTCCTCCCTGCCTGGGGTGCTTGCTAATGGGGGTGACAGCTGACAGAGGCACCCTCACTGCTGGGGAAGCTCTGGCATGGGGGAAGGGGCGGGGGGACAGCGCTGGGTCCGTGCCACTGCGTTCTGTACCTGCGACTCGGTGTCTTGTGTGGCCGGCAGAGCTGGGGTGGAGGAGGTCGTGGAATGTTTTAACAGCCTACTTGGCTTCTGGTCTTCTGACTATCCTCGGGAGCAATGGCTCTAAGAATGCAGGCACCCTGAGAGCTGCCCCAGGCCAGCTCAGCACAGGAGTGCCCTGGAACCCCCAGGCCAGGCCACTTCACTTGGCTCCCGCTTTGGGAGAAAAGGCCGTGGATGGAGCCTCCTGGCTAAGGGCGCTCTGACCCCATCTGAGCCCCGATCGCTGGCGCTAACCCCATTTCAGCCCTACACCCTAGCACAGGGGTTGTCCCATTCTCCTGGCAGAGTGGGCCAGGAAAGGGTGCTGCCAGCCTTTGCACGTCTGCTGCAGGGGAACCCCAGCTGGTCCTGGGCGGGGAGTGAAGGGGTGCACGTAGGTAGTGAACTGCCTGGTGCTTGTTTCTTGGCTCCTGGCTGTAGGGCCCGCCTCTGAGCTGGTCCGCCCTGTTTCTTCTCTGTGAGCATGAGGGGTCTCAGGGCTTGAAGGCGGGGACCCTGTGGTCCGGGGCAGGGCCTAGTGCTGCAGCGTGTGAGGGTACACGCTCCGCAGACCTGAGCTCTGGCTGCAGCACCTCTTGGGCACCCGCCTCTGGGGCATCTGCCTGCTGACTACAGACTCAGAGCTCCCAAGGGACCCCCACTTGCGTCTCTGGGTCTCAAAGCAGTAGGGCTGGTGTGTCACAGGCCTTCCAGGTGGCAAGTCACCCCTAACAGAACAGACCACCAGCACTCATACTCACCCCCCCATCTGCCCCCGGCAGCCGTGCACACCTGAGGGTGGGAAGGTGGGGCCGCGCTGACTCCTCTCCCAGTGTCAGCCCAGGAGGTTGCAGACACACAGCCTGGGTGACCCTGCCTGGGCGACCCAGCCTGAGCATGGAAATGGAGCCTGGGGGCCTCAGCAGCCAGCTCGGGGCACACAGCCCCAAGGGACGGAGCTAGCTGACTCCCAGTCCGCGTCTGTCACCCTTTGAGCCCCGTGAGCGGGCCAGCCTGGGTCCTGGACTGCCAGGCCTGGAGCCCAGGAGCCCACGGGGCTGGGCAGTGGCCTGTGGGCCTGTCCTGCCCCCGACGCCTGGCGCGAGCCCAGTGTGCCTGGCTGGGCGGTGGGCCTGCCCGTGAGCCTGCCTCCTCCCCGCGCAGGCCCGCCTCAAGTTCCCCATCGACTACCCATACTCGCCCCCGGCCTTCCGCTTCCTCACCAAGATGTGGCACCCCAACATCTATGAGGTGAGCCGGGGTCCTGGGACCTGCCTGCAAGTCTGCATCTGTGAGATAGGAGCAGGCGAATGAGTGTGTGTGGGCAAGGGACGGTGACTGCGCTCTTGTGTGGGTAGGTGGCCTTGTGGGCGTGCAGGGGTGAGTGACCACGTGTGTGTGCGCAGGCAAGCAACAGATTGTGCTTATGTGTGAGCTGTGAACACGTGTGTGTGCATGTGGGTTTGAGCACACGTGAGTTTATGTGTCTGTGGAGTGTGAGTGGGTGGATTGTGTGTGTTGGGTGCGTGTGAGGCGGTGGGTGGGAGTGTGCATTGGCTTGCACACATGGGTGGGTGGGTGGGTGTTAATGTGGGGGGTGTGCGTAGGTGTCCGAGTGCTCATGTAGTGGGAATGTGTGGATGGGAGCAGCCATGAGAGTAGAGGGGCCACTGGCGACCCTGGCCTCGCCCCCTGCAGACAGGGGACGTGTGCATCTCCATCCTGCACCCCCCCGTCGATGACCCTCAGAGCGGGGAGCTGCCCTCAGAGCGGTGGAACCCCACTCAGAACGTCAGGTGAGGCGGCTCTGCCCGGGGAGCCTGAGGGGACACAGGGGCGGAGTGTGCAGGTTGCTGGTCCCCCGTAGTTCTCCCTAGGAGGGGAGGACACAAGTAGGGTACCCATGGCCCAGCCTCAGGGTCCTGCAGGCCAGGCAGGCAGAGTGCCAGGCTTTGTGCTGACTTGTGTCCCCAGGACCATACTCCTGAGTGTCATCTCCCTCCTCAACGAGCCTAACACCTTCTCACCCGCCAACGTGGATGCCTCTGTGATGTACCGGAAGTGGAAGGAGAGCAAGGGGAAGGACCGCGAGTACACGGACATCATCCGGTACGCAGTGGGTGGGTGGGGGTCCACGGGCAAGGACTGCAAATACACAGAAAATCACCTGGTGCATGGCTGGGGTGCAGGGGTCCGTGGGGGGTGGGGGTGGGGTGGGGTCTGCAGGAAGAGGTGGTGGTCAGTAGGGGGTGGCAGAGGTCTGTGAGCAGCGTGGGGGGTGGGCAGGGGTCCATGGGCAGTGTAAGGGGACAGTGTAGGGGGTAGCTGCGGGGAGCAATGCAAGGGGCAGCGGGGGTCCACAGGCTGCATAGGGGGCGGCAGGGAGTTGCGGGCAGGGCTGATCAACTCTAAGCAGCAGGTGCAGGAGAACCCAGTGACCCTGCCAGCTGAAGGTGGGCATTTAGGGGCATCAGTCCTTCTGGAGCGTTGTTCACCTTTAGGTGGAATTTTAACTGAAGTCACGTCATAAAGTGTGTGGCCCCCGAGGGTGTGTTGAGTTGCTCCCGTCAGGTGACCCTGCTGGGCTCGGCTGGCCGGGTTGTGGCAGGGCGCTCAGCTGTGTGGCTGCCTTGACACCACGTCCGGGGCAAGGCGCTGCTCTGCCGTAGCGGCTGCCCGCCAGGCACACTGTGTCTCTGTGTTGCGGGTCATGGCCCCTGCAGTGGGTCGCGGGCTCTCATGCTCTATGTCTGCGGTGGTCCTGAAGCCACAGCCCCGTGGTCGCTCTGGCTGCCCCCCTGAGCCCCTGGGGAGACGGGGGCGGCGTAGACCCTGCAGGGCAGCTGTGGGGGCGGCGGGCACGAAAGCCAGCCCCAGCCCTCACCTGTGCCTCCCCGACAGGAAGCAGGTCCTGGGGACCCAGGTGGACGCGGAGCGGGACGGCGTGAAGGTGCCGACGACGCTGGCCGAGTACTGCGTGCGGACCCGGGCCCCGGCGCCGGACGAGGGCTCCGACCTGCTCTACGACGACTACTACGAGGACGGCGAGGCGGAGGAGGGCGCCGACAGCTGCTTCGGGGACGACGAGGACGACTCGGGGGCCGAGGAGTCCTGACCCTGCCGCCCGCCCGCCCGCCCGCCCGCCCGAATAAACGTACAGTTTTACCTCACGGACGGGACTGTGTGGCCGCAGCCGCCGCCCGGACTCTACCTCACGGAGGTGTTGGCCTTCCCGCCTGGGCTCCCCGCCCCGGCGTGCGCGCTGGGCTTCCCCTTGGGGTGGCAGTGCCTGCGGGTTGGAGAGGGCAGTCAGGGCTGGGGTGCAAGCTGGGGAAGCTGGGGTCCTGCTCAGAGGGTGCTCTGCTGCGGGGCCCAGGGCACCCGGAGGGGGAAGGTGGGCAGCTGGGGACTGAGCGTGGGAGCCTGCCTGCCGCGTGGACCTGCCTTCCTGGCGGGGAGCGGGGTTCCCAGGGCCCCGCTGCGTTCTGCTGCGGTTTGTTTGGGATTGAAATAAAAGTGGACGAGAAGCCGCCGACTCTGCTTGGCCACCCCAGGCTGCATCACCACCCTGCACCCCTGCATTGTTCCAGGGTGGGCCGGTGGGGTTTATTCTTGTGGCCAGCTGCATTTAGGGGAAGTGGTGCACATCTCAGGTTCTGGGGACAGCAGGAGGAAGCCCCCAGCCCACTTCAACCTGGCTGCACCCTCCGTGGTTCAGCTGGCTCAGGGCAGGAAGTGGGCCAGAAGAAGGGGTAGTCAGTTCTAACCCACCCAGGGCACAGCCCTGCCAGGCCTGGGGCACACCATCACCCCGAAAGTCTTGTGGCCCGACGTCCCAGGCAGTGTGTCTGTCAGGCACAGAAAGCCCTGTTGTGCCCTTCCTGGGGAGAGACTGTGCGCGGGATCCAGCTCCCCTCTCCCCAGGCTCCCTGTGGAGTCCCTGCCCAGCTGTCTGCTCATGGTGTGGGCTGTGTCCTCGCACTGCAGAGAGCTTGTGGTTGACAAGAAAGCTGCCAGCCGGTCCTCAGCCTGGACCCCGTGTGGCCACACGTGGGCCTCCGCCCCTACACGGCACCCACATGGCTGCGGGTGGGCCCTCGTCTCTGCTGCGTGCCACCTGGCTCTGCCCTCCTGCTGGAGGCACCCTCCCTTGCCCATGAGGGAGACTGGAGCCAAGTCACAAAGCAGCCCTTGGTGCCCAGACCAAAGCTGGGAGGCGGGCTGGGGGAGCCCGGAAAGGGAGGTCACAGTTTCCCCCCTTGGGTGACATCCCCTTCCTCTCCCACAGCAGCTACCCCCGGGCCCCAGTGAGGGGGGCAGAGTGTGAGGCTGCATTTCCTGTGGGCCCAGCAAGTGGGCTCTGGGTGTGAGCTGGGTGCTGGCCCGCTGGCCTGGAGCAGCCAATCAAGAAGGGTGAGCTCTGGCCCCCCAGACCAGTGTCCGCCCGTGCAGATGTTTCCGTAAATCCAGTTTTATTGGGGTGTGTAAGCCCGTCTGTTGCCAGACCACATCACCCAGGAGCTGTGGCCCTGACTTCCGGACCCATCAGGGTAAATCCCCGCTGATTTCAGTGATTGAAGTGACCGGGTCACCTGTCAAAGTAGTCCTGGGGGACTCATGCCCAGTTCCGTGGGCTGTCTTCTCCAGTGGCAGGCCAGCAGGGGCGGGGGTCCTCCCAGAAGGCCCCCACGGGGGTCCAGGCTCATCGGCTTAGGTCAGCCCCTGCCCCAAGCCAAAAGGCACAGTCGGGGTGGTGGGCCCTTGAGTCTGCTGGCCAGGGCTGTGTGGTGGTGGGAGGGGACAGACCCCCAGAGAAGACCCCGAGGAGGCCGGCCTCGAAGGACAGGACAGGACAGGCATCAGTCCTCACCAGCTGAGCCCTCTTGACCCCAGGCCCCAACCAGCTCTCCCACGCGGTTGTCACCAGCCCACGAGACACAGCAAGCAGCGTGCAGACGTGGGGCTGTAGACCCGTAAGTGTGCAGAGAAGGCGGGTACCCACAGCTGCTGTATTCCAACAACCCAAACCTAAAAGTGACCCAGACGCCCGTCAGCTGGCTGGTGAGCCAAGTGGTCTACTCCTGAGCTCCTCAGTGAGAGGAAGGGACCACAGATAGAGCCTGTGTGACAGCGTCACCACCCTCGTGTCGTACAGGGTGCAGGGGGGCTGGGAGCTGTGAACAGCACCTCACCCACAGGAAGAAGACAGGTGGGGTGCTGGAAGGGGGTCACAACCTCATACAGCACCATGGAGCACCTTCTGTCCCTGATGCTGGTGCTGGCTTTGGGGAACCTGGGGGCAGGTGAGTAGAGCTGGGGTACAGGTAGGGAAATGGGGGTGATGGTGGGGCCACTGATAGCTGACGTTTGGGGACAACTGTAGTGTCCGCAGGGGGGCGATGAACTGTCAGCTCATCCTAGGAGACAGGAAAGCTGATACTGGGAATTCAAGGTCAAGAAAGGTAGAGTGCCGAAGTGTCGTGGGGTGGACAACGGATGTCACCGGACAACGTGTGTATTAGCTGTTCAGTGAGAGGCTAGTTTGCTCTGTAAACCACTTCAAGTCAATAAAAAGAGAGAGGAAAGAAATGCCAGTTTATGCACAGAGGAGGCTGCTTACTGTGCCCTGAAACCTCCTCTTGGGTAAACGGTTAAGGGAGAGGGCCGTGAGGGCAGCAGGGCAGAGGGAGCCTACGTGGGGAGGGATGCTTTCTCCCAGAGGACCCTGGGGAACACACGTTTTGGGGACAGTGGGGTCAGGCCAAGGGGCTCAGGCCAGAGGACCTCACCTCCCACAGACTCGAGTTTGCACCTTTCCGATTTCAGTCTGTGCACAGACCGTCAACACAAAAAGTGTTTTGTGGGAAGTGACCGCTAACGGGTGCAGGCCTGCTCTTGGGGTGGTGGTTGTGGAGCTCTGTGGGTGCCCTGACCCCCTGACCTGCACAGTGGCAAACAGGGCATCATGTGCTGGGTGGTGGGTGGTGAATCACTCCTCCAGGAGGCTTACAGCAGCAGCTGCTGCGAGGTGACCATCGGGCTCTGAGATCCACTCCAGACCCTAAAATTGTGTCCTGTTCACATCCTTTCAAACTCAGAGGAACATTTCAAGAATCTTACAATGTCCATGTTCTCTTCCCAAGTGAGGAGATGGGGGAAGGGAAGGGGGCAGCTGTGAGGGGAGTCAGTTCTGCAGGTCATGGGGTGGGGTAGGCGTTTTAAAGCATGGGAAAACTTTCAGCTGGTTTACCTTGAATGTATTTTTATGAATCCTCTTAAATTCACAATGGGCTTAAAACTCTGAAGGACAGGTTTATTGAGGTGTGATTCGCACCCAGTACCAGTCCCCCACATAAAGGGTGCAGCCATCTACGGCAGCTAATGTCAGACAGTTTTCATCCACCTGCAGGAAACCTACTGACGAGCAGTCAGAATGCACTTGCTCGGCCCCCAGCAGCCACTAACGTCATTTCTATTCCAGATCCATCTGCCCTGGGCATGGCACGTGGCACATGGCACAGGGCTATAGTGGTTAGTGCTACGGCTGCTAAGCAGAAGGTCAGATTCAAATCTGCCAGGTGCTCCGTGGCAACTCTATGGGGCAGTTCTGCTCCCACCTATAGGGTCCCTAGGAGTTGGAATTGACTCTACGGCAGTGGGTTTGGGGGTCGGACTTGTCGTGTGGCTGGGACCACACTGTACATGCCCGTTGTATCTCTTCTTTTACTGACAGTAACGTTCTCAGGGTTCACCCACACAACGGCAGGTGTCCAGACTCGTTTCTGCTTAGGGCTGGGTGGTATTCTGTCGTGTGTGTAGACCCCGCCGTGTTCATCCAACCGGCTGTGGACGGACACTTGATGGTTCCCACTTCCTGACCCCTGTGAATTACGTAGCTGTGAGCTCTGGCGGTACACAAACTTTCATGTGGACATGTGTCTTCATTTCTTGGGCCCCCACCTGCAAGCAGGACCCTGTGTTTAACCTTTGGATGAATAACCACCCAGTCCCCAAGGTGGCCACACCAGTTTACAGTCCCACTGGCCACTGGAAAGTCAAGTCTCTCCTCTATTTCACCTGTGTGGCTGTCAGTGGGGGCTGGGCAGTGGAGCTCAGGGGGTTCTGAGGTCCAGGGGGCGCAGAGATGGAGACAGCTCCCCTGGATGTGGAGGTGAGAGCCAGGAAGGGATCACAGAGGATTCTCACCATCCCACGTGGAAGTCTCAGGGGCACAGGTTTTATCACAGTGAGGAATCAATTTGGGGTCCAGGGCCTCTGAACTGCCCAGCCTCCACCCAGGGAGGAGGGTCGTGGGCCTGGGGTGTCAAGGAAAGGCCCACCCTGCCCTAATGGGCTCCTGTCCCCTCCCCACAGGTCACATGCTCAAGGCCCAGATCATTGGAGGCCGAGAGGCGGCCCGTGGCTCCCGGCCATATATGGCCTCCCTGCAGCGTGCCGGCAACCACATCTGCGGGGGAGTCCTAGTGCACCCGCGGTGGGTGCTGACAGCCGCCCACTGCGTGGCCAACCAGTGAGTGGTTCCCCCCGGAGTCCCGCTTGCCATCAGCCTCCTGCCCACCCTCAGCCTGGGACCCCTAGTGGGTTGGGGGTGTTTGCGGGCCTCAAAGAGACACTGGGAAGGCTGGCCCCTGCCACCTGGGCGGACTCCTGACACCAGGAACTGTCCGCCACCTAGCGGCCTGAGGGGGAGCAGGCCTGTGTGGAGGAGGACTGCAGGTCTGAGTAGGTCCCTGAACCCAGTTTCAAAGCCTCTGCCTGGTCACACAGTGGTGCCGCCTTTGGCCTGGCCCGTCGTTAAGACCCCGGGTCGGAAGGGTCTAATGACAAAGGGGGTCTGCTGGCTCCCGTAACTGAGAGGTCTGGGAGGAGGTGAGCTTCAGCTGAGGCTGGACCCAGGTGCTCCCGCTCCGCCATGCAGCACCACTGGCCTCGGTGCTGGCCGCGTTCTCAGGGAGGCCTGTCGGGACAGAGCCTGCCTCTCTCAGGCCGGGTCAAGTTCCCAGGACCGGCACTGAGGGCTGGGCCCGGGCTACATGCCCGCTTCTGCAGAAATGACTGGGAGATGTCACATGTGCAGGGGTGAGGCTGAGCCCTGGGCAGGGAAGGCCAGGCCGAGGTCAGTGCCTCAGGACTCACGCCCGCCTGGGTCAGGGGTGGGCAGTGAGCAAGGTGGACTTCCCAGAAGAGAGAAATTGAAATGGGGGTGGGGGACAAAGCGAAGGCCTGCTGGGGAGGGACAGCCAGCCCCCGAATGGGCAGCCCTGATGCAGGCAGCGGATGGGGCGTGGGCCTTCTGGGCCACTGGTCATGCCCCTCCACCTGCCCCCTGCAGGACTGTACGGCCTACAGTGCTGCTAGGGCTGCACTCTCTGCACAGCCAGAGCGACCCTGGCGTCCGCTTCCTCGTCAAGAGATTTGTCCCCCACCCCGACTACAAGCCACCCCCCGTGCTGGAGAATGACCTGGCTCTGCTGAAGGTACTGGGGTGTCGGGGGGGCCCTGGGGGGCTGGTACAGCCCCAGAGGTCCTAGCTGCCCTTCCTGACTGTCCGCAGCCCCTCTGGCCACGCTACCCCTCTGCCTTCTGACCTCTGCCATTGTCCCCCCCAGTCCCCTTCCTTCTCCACCCCTGTGTTGTACAGCAGCCCACCTCCTCTCCCCTTTCCACCTGTCCTCATGTCCCTTCCTCCCCTCCCCATGTCCCTCTCTCCCCCACCGTGTCCCTCACTGCCCTGTGCTCCCCCCATCCCTCGCCTGTGCCCCCCACCGTGTCCCTCACATGTCTGTGTACCTTTGCTGTCCCCACAGCTGGATGGCAAAGTGAAGACCACGCGGACCATCCGGCCCCTGAGCTTGCTGGAAAAGCCCAAGGTGGTGGCGGCGGGGACATGGTGCAGCCTGGCGGGCTGGGGGCTGACCCAGCAGGGTGGGCGGCTGGCGCGGGCCCTGCAGGAGCTGGACGTGCGCGTGATGGACCCCCGCATGTGCAACAACAGCCGCTTCTGGGATGGCGGACTCTCTGCTCACACCATCTGCCTCTCAGCGGAGGGCCGGGACCGGGCCCCCTGCAAGGTGAGGGGCCCTGAGCGAGGGGCAGCGACCAGCCAGGCTCTGGCTTTCTGCATTCTCTAGCAACCATCTAGGCGGGGCCCAAACGTTCACCCCATTTCCCAGAAAGGTCAAGTTGCCTGAGGTCATACAGCCAGGAACTGGCTGCAGAGCTGGGATTGAAATTCAAGACCCAAATACGGTCTGGGCATCGGGTACAGCAGGTGCAAAGGCCCAGGGGCAGGGACCGGGAGCAGGAAATAGGCAGGAGGGAGGGAGACAGGAGGGAAGACGGAGGGGAGGGAGGCCCTAGGAGTGACCTGCGCCCCGCTGTCCCGGAAGGGTGACTCCGGCGGGCCCCTGGTGTGCGGCCGCGGCCAAGGTGCGGTGGCTGGGATCCTGTCCTACAGCTCCAAGATTTGCACGGACATCTTCAAGCCACCTGTGGTCACCACTGTGGCCCCCTACTTGTCCTGGATCAAGAAGACCACTCACCACAGAGGCAGTCCCCACCAAGGGCCTGAAACTGGGGGCGAGGGCGAGCAGGACCCCACTCACTGGTGGGACCTGCCCCTTGGGGGTGAGAGGAGGGGTACCGTGTGAACTGGCTACTTCTCAGAAGACCAGTCAACAGTAATAAAAGTTTCTGTTGGAGTCTGTCTGGATTCTGCCCGTGCAGGCTGTCTGCCACCTCAGCCCCCTTTTCCCTGTTCACCAAATGTGGGGGACCCACCAGGGCCAGCTCCAGCTGGGGAGCACACTAGATGGGGGACACCCCACCAACCGGACAGTGTGGAGCGTGCGGTTTGCGTGGTTGTGGTGCAGAGATGGTGTGAGTGGGCGGTTCAGAGGTTTGCCTGTCTTCACAGAGTTGTGACTTCCCTCAGTGACATAAAATAAGGATGGGACATCCTGCCTGCATCATCTTTAGGGGCAGTTGTCATCAAGCTGTCCCCATGTGCGTCAGAGAACTGTGCTCCACAGGTGCCCCCCAAGACCACGGTGCCCACAGCCTCCGTCCAGTAATTCAGGGGTCTTTCAGGAGTCTGGATGTGTCCACGGAGCTCCCACGGAAACCCAGGTGGTGTAGCGGACAAGTGCAGCGTCTGCTAACCCAGCCGGCTGGCTGTTCACATCTGCCAGGTGCTCCTTGGAAACCCTGGGGCGGTTCTGCTGTGTCCTGTGGGGTCACTATGAGTTGGAATCGACTCAACAGCAGTGGGTCTGTGTTGTGTTTTTTTACGGGACTTCCGTGACCTGGCCTCGGACAAGCTCTACTAGCTTTCCTAGTGCTGTGTACTGTCTCACACAGGAGGTATTCTTCATTTAAAGCTTAGCGATTATTTGAAGGTGATACGACCAGCACTCTCCTGAGAAGCCAGGATGGTGCGACTTTGTCTCACACCTTTGGACATGTCATCAGGAGGGACCAGTCCCTGGAGAAGAAAGTCCTGCTTGCTAAAGTGGAGGGTCACTGAAAGAGAGGAAGACCCTCAAAGAGACGGACTGACACAGAGGCTGCAGTGTGGGCTCCCGTATAGTAACTGTGGGCATGGCAGTGGACCAGGCAATGTTTCATCCTGTCCTACACGGGGTCGCTGTGAGTTAGAACCAGCCGAACAGCACCTCACAACAACAAGTCAGTGGTACGGGGATTCAGCCTCCATGGCTAGCAAGCCTGGATTCTATGAAAATTTTAAGCTCTGTGCCACATTTTCCCCCCTTTGATCAAGATTCTGCTCTAGAATCTTTCATAGAAATGTTCAGAGATGCTGCACTGGGTCCTTAAAAGTAGATCGCTAGGCCTTCCTTTGGAGGGGCTGCTGGGTGGACTGGAAGCCCCAATCGTTCACTGAGCAGCTGAGCTGTACCCAGGACATCAGTACAAAAGGTTCCCAACTTGACCCTCATCCTTCCAGGAGGCTGGGATCTTGTGTCTTCCTCCCAGGATGTTTTATGTGGCTGTGAGCCCAGAGGAGAGTGTGGAAGGTTTTGTTCCGAGAAAACACTCCACTCTCCCTGGCGTGTGTGTGTCACGCTCTCTCCAGCCTTTCCCTGCACAACGCCAGGTCCAGCGTTAGCTTGGCAGTGACCTCTCCACTGTTTCCAGCCTTCTGCCAACCTCCTGGCCCCACCCACGGGTGTGCCTGTGGGCTAGGCTCCCAGAAATAAAGCCTTCTGGTCAAAAGTTAAATGCTTTTTTTATGTCTTGATTATGCAACAATGCTTGTTCTTTCTTGGCACTTGCTAGGTTCCAGGTGCTCTGTGAAATGATGGGAACACAGGGACAAGCTGGACAACGCCTTCCTTCTTTACTGCAAAGACAGAAAGTGGGAGAGAGGTGGAGAACGGAGGAGGACCGAGGGAGAAGGGAGGGGACAAAGCAAGGGTGGCTAGAGATTCCTTCTTGTTTGGCAAATCACAGCCAGTTCTTTATCTTCTGTTTATGTAGATGGTACCATTTAGCAGGGAAACCCCGTGGCTGGGTGGTTAAGAGCTCTCATCGTCAACCAAAAGGTCAGCAGCTGGAGCCTACTGGGTGCTCCTTAGACATGCTGTGTGTGGGTCTTCTCCATCTTATGGGGTCACTGACAGGTCAACTCAACGGCAACACACACATATACATATGTACATACACAGAAAGAGAGAGAAAACATGTAGGTTTAGGGTTACACGTAATTCCCAGACATGGTCCAGACTTCCCACACTGTGGCATCTCCCACCAATGACATCTGTTTGGTACACTTGTTACAATCGGTGAACGGTTCTGACGCATTGTCATTTAGGAAATCAGATTGCAGGCCTCGTTCCCTGTCTTCAAGCACAGAGACTGTGACCTGCCGGGCCCTGGGGCTCACTAGGACACTCAGCTGGGCCTGAGATGCAGTAATCTTGGAGAATACACGTCAGGTCGCTCTCACTGGCCGCGTGCAAACAGGACTTCCCACTCATACCTTCTCCTGCAGCGTTCAGTGACCAGAACATCTGGCCCCGTGGGGACCGTGCAGGTGGTCCTGACCCAAACCAGACCAATGACTGTCAGCAGGCGCCGTGGGGATCCTGCGGTGGTCCGGACCCAGACCAGTACCAGTGATTGTTAAGAAAGAGGATTCAACACGCAGGACCATGGTTTCTAGGCAGTTGGGGAGAAGGTGAAGTGTTCAGTGGTTTTGCCCAGCAATCACGTTAATGCCTACTGATGGCTCTGTGACATCCCTAGAGCGGGGCAGACAAGGCTGTGGTGACGCTCTGGTTGGCTTTCCCCCTTTTATCTGCCCTGTCACTTCCTGAGACGTGGCTGCAGTGGTGTGCCTGTCTGTTTTCCTACGTTTACCCTTTAGAATGTACGTAAAATAAAACTTGCTGCTTTCGTACACTTTGTGACGTTTTTCCCCCCCGCAACAACTGTTCGGAGCTAAGGTCCACATTTTATTCGGGTTTCCTAGTTTTTCCCTGATTTCCTGCTTCTGTCCCAGGAGTCTCATCCAGGACCCTTACACTGTCCGGTCTGCCCAGCCTCCTCCAGGCGTTGACAGCTTCTGACTTGCCGTGTTGTGGAGACCCTGCCAGTTTCCAGGGGTTTTGTAGGAGGCCCCCGGAGTGGGGATTGCCTGGCATTTCTCTCGTGGTCAGGTGGGGCGGTAGCTTGGGAGGGGCAAGCTCTCCTGGAATCTTTAACTTTACAGAGCTGTCACCTGTGTACAGAACGTGCCCAGGTCAGAGGTGACAGGATGACTGTTCACACACTGAGTTCTCACTGAGACCAGGGACAGAATGGAGCCACAGGCCGACCTCCCATGCCCAGTCACCTCCTCAGGCCTGGGCCGCCGCGAGAGGCCACGGAACCCTTTTGGACTCGGCGTAAAGGCAGTTCCGCAGCATTCTCTTCTGAGTCTGGTCCTCCACGCCTCCCTTTGTGGGCCCTGTCCACATGCCCACCCTCCTGCAGATCCTTGAGGGTTCCTGAGGCCTCTGTGCCTGTCACAGCTGAGAGGAGAGCCCTCCCGGTGCCAGGGGCAGGGCAAGCCCCAGCCGCTGCAGTTTTCGGGTTCCTCCGCCTTTTGCGGTGTCTTCCTGATCAGGGCTGAGTGACGAGCCCTGGTGTGGCTGGGCCACGGTGTGTTTACCTATCGCCTGTTGGGGGGCACTCATCTGCTGGGGACCCTCTAGCTGTGTCTACTTTCTGCTCTGTGAACTGTGCCATTGTGAAGACAGATCTGAGCGCTTCTGGGTAGAGACAGGTCTCTCTTTCCCCTAGGTCAGCACGCCAGCCCGTGGTGACTCACAGTGAACCCCTGGAGGCCATCTGGCCAGCGCCCCACCCTGCCGAAGAAGGGTGTCTGAGCATCCTGACAGGAGGCGGGGGGTTGGGGGCCACGAAGAGGAGGAGGGAGAGGCAGGCTGGGTGGCCCACACCCTGTCTGGTCCTGGCCCTCTGGCTGGAGACCAGCTAGGGCAGGCCAGGTTTGCCGGGTGGAGCCACCATGGGGAGAAGGCTTCTTATCTCTGGGGCCAGAAGCTCCTGCTTCTTCCTGGCCCCAGGGCACCCCACCCAGGTCAACCAGGCCTCGGGGTGGAGACACAGCCCTCAGGGATGAAACACTCCATCGGTGCCAGGGAGGCAAGCAGAGGAGGCAGAGGGGCCAGCGAGCCTCGGGACTGCTTCTCCAGTGACATCCCTCTGGTCCTCAAGAGTCAAGCTTTCAGCTGAGGGCCTGGTACCACCTGAGAGAGAAACAGTACACCCATCAAGGCACGTCTGACTGCTGCATGGTTTTTAAGTTTTCTCCAGATTAGTGAGCAGCCTAGATAGTGCCAGGGGTCCGCCCTCCTGCCCCTGTCACCGACCGTGAAACACTGACCTTCCTGCTGCCGCTTCTGAGTCCCACCGTGTGTCTCCGAACCCCAGTGCTGCTGTGACAGAGACACACCGTGGATGGTGTCTCCGTCACCCAGTGATACCACAACAGAAACACCACCCTGGACGATTTTCACAAACAGAGCACATTCCCTCATAGTCTAAGAGACCAAAGTCCAAATTTAGGGCGCTGGCCCCAGGGGAAGACTTGCTCTCTCTGCGGGCTCTGTGGGGAAGGCCTGGTTTTAGCCAGCTAGGGCTGCTCTAACAGAAAGACCATGAGAGGACAGCTTTAGCAAAGGAAGGTTTATTCTTACACAGCCTGAATTCAGGGTGTCCACTCTGGGGGAAGGCTCTCCCTCTGCCGGCTCTGGAGGGAGGTCCAGTATCGCGTCAGTCTTGATGCGGGGAGCATCTTGGGGCCCCAACCTCGGGTCTGAAGGACGCACTCTGCTCCCAGGGCTGCTCTCTTGATGCTGTGAGGTTTCCAGCTCCACACTCCAGGGAAACCGTGTGCATGGTGGGGCAGGGAGGTGATCTTGTGAAGGGATTTACAGTCTTGCCCTGATCCCAGCATTATCCTCTGTTACCCACAGGCACAGACTAGGATTTACAGCATCAGAAAAGCACAAAGTGATTTGGCAACTCTATGTCAGACCGATGCCTAATCTCCATAATCTATATCAATATCAAAATATCAATAAGAAGAAGATAAATCATCCAATTAAGTGATGGGCAAAGGAGATGGACAGACATTTCTTTAAAGAGGAGATCCAGGCAGCCAAAAAACACATACGGACATGTTCACGATCTTTAGTTATTCAAGAAATTCAAATCAAAACGACAATGAGATACCATCTCACCCCAACAAGGTTGGCCATGATCCAAAAAACACAAAACAACAAATGCTGGAGAGGCTGTGGAGAAAGTGAAACCCTCCTACACTGTTGGTGGGGTTGCAAAACGGTCCAGCCTCTTTGGAAGGCAAACTGGCGCTTCCTTAAAAAAATGGATATCGATATACCATTTGACTCAGTAATTCCACTACTTGGAATATATCCTACAGAATCAAGGCCTCTCACATCAAAGGACACATGCACAAGAATGTTTATCATAGCACAGTCCACGATAGAAAAAAGATGGAATCAACTCAGATGCCCAACAACAGAGGAATGGAAAGGTAAACTATGGTACATATACTCAATGGAGCACTACGCAATGACAAAGAATAACGATGATTGCAGGAAACATCTCATGACCTGGTTTCAACTGGAAGACATTATGTTGAGTGAAAGTCGTCAGCGACAAAAGGAAAAATATTGTATGAGACCTCTACGATAAGATCTCAAAAACAGACTTATATATAGAAGAAAAGTCTCTTTGACAGCTGCAAGGGAGGGGAGGGAGGAAGGGTAAGGGGGGGAGGGCTTAGATTAAATAGTTGCTAGAAATCTGGTTGGGTGAAATTGGTGATAGCACACATTAGAAACAAGAACAATATTAAGTGGACTTCAGCATAACTTGAATACTACTTCCATCTTAACCCAATATTGCAAGGATAGAGTAGCTGGGGTAGGGGGCAGGGGACCATGCTCTTAGGCGGGAATGTAAATTGGCACAACTAGCATTTTGCTAAGAGGGCTCTCTGCACCCCACATTGGTGAGTGGCGTCTGGGGTCTTAAAAGCTGCCAAGCTGCCATCCGAGGGCACAGCAAATGGTCCCAACTCAGCAAGAACGTATGCTCACCGAGGACCAAAATGACATGCGATAAAGACAACCGAGAAGACAGAGAGACCCACTAGAGTGGGTGCCTACATCGACTTGGGACTGGAAGAACCGGATGGTGCCCGGCCACCACCAGTGATAGCCACGACAGAGCTCACTAAGTTGAGTCTCACTGGCAGCATAAGAATAAAAAGCGGTGCATCCTGAGGTCTCCACTAAAACTCCTCAACTGATGGTCCAGCGATTTCAGGGTTCCCCTGGGAGCATGGCCCCTGGCCCTGATGCTGTCCTTGCCCATAAATCATAATGAAGGTCCACTCTTCGGACACAAACATATTGGACTTGGCAATGCAGAGTGACCACATATTGGAGGCACTTTATGGTTCTATACATCTATAGGATATCATCCTGCGGACCTCTGGCTGGAGGAAGGAGAGTGGGTGGAGAGGAGGGGAAAGGAGACTGTTGGGAGGACGAGACATGTATGGAGCAGAGAGGAATAGTGTGCTGTCACTGGCCGGGGAGAGCAGTGGAAGCTGCATATAGGTGGGCATGTAAATTTATATGGGAATGTACATTTTCACTCAGTCATAATAAATAAAATAAATAAAAAATTTAAAAAAAGCACAAAGTGGAGGGCACTCACAGAACACAGGCGGCCGTGGCCCAACCAAATTACCCCCTGCATTTCTGGGGGACACCATGCAGTCCGTCACAGTCGCTGTCATCAGTCACCCCTGGTCTAGGAGCGCCTCAGCACAGGGACTCTGAGTCCCACGGACGCACTCTTCTCCTGTCTCTTGTTTCCCAGTGGTCTGAAGCCCCCTGTCTTCCCATTGGCTTCTCTCTTTTCTGTCTCCAAGGTGACTGACCTGAGGCACACCCTAAGTTACAGTTTGGGTTCTGCCTCATTAGTATAATTGTCCTTCCTCCTGACTCGTCACTGTCACAGAGGCGAGACTCACAGGGTCAGGAAAGTCACATCAGGTAACCAAACGGGGAGCAGGCACATAATACTGGGAGTCGCAGCCTAGCCAAGCTAACACACAATTTGGGGGACACAATTTGCCATCAGATGACGATGCTATGTTAATGTCCCGCAGCCGCTGTAACAAGGTCTCACACCCTGGGGAGCTCTGAAAAGCAGAAATGCGCGGTCTCCAGGTTCTGGGTACCAGCAGTCTGCATTCGGGGTGTCAGAGGAGCCCTGCTCCCTCAAGCAGCTCTACAACTGGGTCCCCTTTGTGTCTTCCAGCTTCTGATGGCTGCAGGAGTCCCTGGGCCTGTGGCTGCATCGGTCCACTCTCTGCCTCTGTTGTCACAGGGTCTCCCCTCTGGGACCGCATTTTTAGGACTATGAAGCTATTCCCTGTGACACTGTCAGGGTAGCCAGTTGACCCTGGGCAGCTTGGCGGTGACAGCGTCATACCAGATCCTCCTGCGCACCAAAGGCGCCGCACCAACACGAGACGCTGGTGACGGGACTGGCTATCAGGGGAGGGGGAGGCTCTGGGCTTCCTTCACGTTTCCTGCAAACCTGAAACTGCTCGAAAAATATGCACAGTAAAAAGCAAAACAAGGCCAAACCCCTCCTCTATGGCCCTGCAAGTGTGGGAAGGGTGAGGTGAGCTGAGGTCACCTTTGTTCCGTTTCTGGGCGACTGAAGCCTTCTGTCTCAAAAAGCAGAGAGAGCCACTGGGGGCCTCGGGGGGGGGGATGTGGCCTTGATGGTTGGCAGAGGCCCTGGAGGAGGCAGAGTCCCTGCCAGGTGCTGTCTGGCTGGGACTGCACAGGGGCTGGGGGACTGGAGCCATCAGGGCCGCGGAGGGTGCTGGGCTTGAGCTCAGGAGGGGCTTGGCTTCACCCCAAGAGCTGTTGGGACAAGGGAGGGAGGGCTGGTGCGCTGTGCTCTGTCTCAGGCAGGCAGGCCAGGACAGACCAGGGTGGCGGAAGAAGCTGTGTTCCCCTTCCAGCTCCAGGGCACCCAGATGCAAAATCCATGCAGGCCTGGGTGCTCACACACCCTGGGTGACTCAGTGGGCCCTGCCCTGGGCCAGAGGAGACACAGCCTACAGCTCAGACACTGTGGGTCCCCACCCTCCTGCTGGGTGAGGGACAGTAAACTGGCACACTCCCACACGAGGGCTTGGAAAGGGCACAGCAGAAGGACCTGGCCACAGAGCGGGGCTGCCCTCCAGGTACGGGGTGGCGGCCAGAACACAGACACCGTTTAATGTGAATTTCAGAAAAACAGCCAGCAATTTAGTCTCAGCTGTCTCTGTTTTTCCCTTTTTCTGTCTGTATTTTGAGCTGTGGTTCAGCTGCGGCTCCACAGGACAAGTGAGGCTGACACCTGTCTATTTAGCCTGTCCGTCCTCGTCACCGCACTTGGGGGGGCCCTTCTGGCCGCACGTCCACGACAGAGCTGAGGAGCCCACTCCCCCCGCGGGTGCTGGTCTGTTGTGTGGCGCCGACAGGGGGCTCTGACTCCAGCGACGCGTGTGCGGCAGAACCAAAGACCCCACCGATGCTGCCCCTCCCGAGGCTGTCGTCACCGGGGCTGCTGCATCCGTCCACCTTGCCGAGGGGCTTCCTCTTCCTCCCCAACCCTCCCTTCTACCCAGCATGACGTCCTTCTCCAGGGACTGATCCCTCCAGACCACATGTCCCACGTGTGTGAGACACAGTCTCACCGTCTTTGCGTCCCAGGAGCACTCCGGCTGGGCGGCCCTCCTTCCAGGGCAGGCCCGAGGGCCCCCTGGGCAGGCCGCTATCTCGCATTCCCCGGCGACCGGGTCCCTCAGAGGGGTCCACTCCTCTCTGTCTTCCTTCTTCACCACCCAGCTGTGATGCAGTGGAAAACACCTTGGCTGGGGTCAGGCGCTCCTCAGTCCTGAAAGCGATGTCACGTGCAGTGTGGCTGATGGTGAGCTCCAGGAGTGGCTTCGGCCCCGAGTTAAAAGGGTGTCTCATGAGCACTGTCCTTGGGGTTCTGCCAGCCTGTCTCGGGCCAGCCCTTCTCTGTGTGTGTGACTTAGCATTCTAGCCTTGTGTCCCTTCCACTCTGTCCAGGACCATGTGTGCTGGGGTTCCTGTCAGAGGGGTCGGATAGCTGTGTTTCTTCAGGCTTTTTAGGTCACAAAGCCATTGCCACAGGAGGGGCAGAGAGCACCACGCACCCCGACTTTGCACAGAGACCTCTGGTTTTGACCGTGTTGACCTGGAGGGGCAGGTTTGTCCCAGCTGATGAACCCATATTGACAGCTGTCCTTAACTCAAGTTCATGGTTTCCCTCAGGGCCGGCTCTGAGGTGCCTGAGAACTCTCACCTCCCATGGGAGGGACAAGGCTGCCTCCCCAGCCGGCGCACCCCTGCACAACGCCACCCATCTGTCAGGGGGCTGGCATGTGGCTGCACTGCTAAAGAGGTGTCGGGGGGGTGGCGTGGGGCTGTGGTGCTGTGCAGATTTTGGGGGGGCTTTCATATTGAGATAGATGAGGAAGAAAGGCCTGGTGACCTGCTTCTGAAACCCACCAATGACAGCCCCTAGGTCTCCCCGTTCTGGTCTGTGATTGGTCCTGGGGCTGGTGCCTGAGCTGCAGGCGTTGGTCAGCAGGGGCCACTAGGGGCCAGGTCTGACCCCGTGGCAGCTGACAACGTGGATACTGACAAACGTGGGATGTTACATGGAAACCCTGGGGGCGCAGTGCTGGCTCAGCAGCACGCCGCTGCCAGGCTCCCCTTGGGGACTCTGCGGGGCAGCTCTGCTCTGTCTGTGGGTCCCTGGGAGTCAGATGGACTCCCCAGTGGGGGGTTTTCAGTTTTTCAGTAAAACTGTGTGTCCTCCGTCACGGCAGCCAGCGTTATTTCACTGCTCCCAGGATGCTGTGTCTTCACCCGCTGTGTTTGTGTAAGAGTCCTGCATGTAACCCCGTTGCGTGCTTAACTGTCAACCAGAGGCGCCTCAGAAGAAAGGGCTGACGACTGGCCTCCGAAAGGTCACGGTCCTGACGGCTGGGCAGAGCAGCCCCACTCTGCACTGACGGCGTCTCTGGGTCGGAATGGACTCGCCAGCACCAAACCACATGTCCCCGAGGCTGCGTGGGATACGCCTGTATGAAAGAGCGCCTGTTTTCACAGTCGAGAATCAAACTTGACCAGGGCATCCTGACCTGGGTGGTCAGGAAAGTGCTTTTTGGAAGCAGAGAGGAAGTGGATCACCCTTCCATTCTTGGGGAGCCGGAGGCGAGCCGAGCACAGGTCTGGGGCCCGGGAAGGCTCTCTGGGGAAGGTGCCGGGGCACTGGGACTTCAGAGAGGCACACTGTGGGGTGGTCAGGAAGACGAAGGGTCAGGGAGCTTCAGGTGGCCTGTGTTTCCCTGGAGGAGGCTCCCCTCCCACAGACAGGCAGGACGGCGAGGGGAGGGGAGGGGAGGGGAGGGGGCCGGTGGCTCAGGGCATCCGTCCAGGCAGGGGGGATGTTTACAACCCTGCAGCGGCTTTGAAGCCCGAGGCCCTGCCTGGGCCTCTCTGTCCTCTCTGATCCCACACGTAGCTCCCAGTCCCCCAGCGGGGTGGCCGCCTTTCTGAGCCTGAAAGAGCACCAAGGCTGGAGCTGGGCCTCTCACGGACCCAGGTCGCTGACCTCAGCCGCCCTGGCCTGAAGCCCACGCAGACTCAGCCCCTCCATCGGGAACCGATCCCCTCTGTCATCCAGCTCTGTCCCCACCCTTCCTGCCTCCCCTCTCTGGCCACCAGCACCGTGCAGACTCCTCCCTGGACAATTCTTCCCTCCTCCAGACAGGAGACCCTGCGTTCTCAAACATCGCCTCCTGGAAGGAGCCACCTGACCCTCACCAGCAAGAGCACCCCTCCCATTGAACTCATGTCACCCTGTTTTTGTATTCAGATGTCAGTTGTTCTTGAGGCTCCTCCCTCTCTTGCAGTACACAGCTGTTTTTTAGGGCCTTTGCAATGGCGTCCGGCCACCACCTCTGGTTCCTCAACACTGTCACCACCCCAAAGGGGAACCCTGTCCCCGTTAGTAGTCACTTCCCATCACCCCTCCCCCTGCCCTGGGAAACCACTCATTCCCTCCCTGCCTCTGGGGATGTGCTGATTCTGAGCATTTCATATCAGGATGAACTCAGACAATGTGTGGTACTTCACGCCTCATTTCTTTCACCAAGCCTCACGTTGGCCAAGTTACTCCCTGGCCTGGTGGGTCTCAGTCCTTCCTTCCTTGGGGGGCTGACGGTCAGTTGTGCCCAAGGACCACACTGTGCTCACCCACCCGTCGGCAGATGCGGCTCAGGCTGCGCCGTTTCCCCAGGGTGTGTGTGTGTGTGTGTGTACTCACAGGTCTGTTGAGCTGGGAGGAGGGACATCGCTGGGCACCCCGCAGTTTCGTGTTTCAGTTTTTGAGGAGTCCCCAAACTGTCTTCCACAGTGGCTGCACCGCTTTACGGTCCCGCCAGCACCTGTTGCTGTCTGTCTAGGTTAGCCCTCCTGGTGCGGTGCAGGGGCTCCCCAGGGCAGCTCTTCCGGGCTCGCTGGCCTTTTCTATACCCTCCTGGGCAAACTGGCTCTCCATATCCTTGCTGAGGGTGTGTTCCTCCTCTTTTTTTTTTAATTATTGAGTTTGTAAGAGTTCTTTATGCACCCGAGATAGAAGCCCCTCCTCAGACGCCTCATTTGAAAACACTTTCTGCCACTGGGTGAGTTGTCTTTGCACTTTCCCGATGGTTTCCTTTGAAGCACAAGTCACTTGGTTTTTTTATTAATTTTTTTCACTGCGTCGTAAGTGAAAGGTTACAACTGCAGTCAGCTTCTCATACAAAAACTTACACCTGCTTTGACATGTGACCCGCACTGCTGTCCCCATCCCAGGCAGCACACTCCTCCCCTCCACCCTAGATGTCCCATGTCCAGTTAATCAGCTCCCCTTGTCCCCTCTGCCCTCTCATCTCACCTCCGGACAGGAGCTGCCCAGTGGGCCTCCTGAATTTATCCACGCCAAGAAGCACTCTTCTGCAGTGTCATTTGAGGTCTTATAGGTCTTTGAGGAGTTGACTTCGGGAGTGGGTGCAGTTCTGGGTTAACAGAGAGTCCAGGGGACATGTCTTCTGGGGACTGTCCAGGCTGTCAGACCATCATATCTGGTCTCTTTACTGGTGTCTGAGTTCTGCACCCCGCATTTCTCCTGCTCCAACTCAGGAACTTTATGTTGTGTCCCTTGTAGGGGCATCACCGGTGGTGGCTGGGTGCCACCTAGTTCTGGTCTCGTGCTGATATCATCACTGCTTAATGGGGTCCTTTTCGACTCTTGGGCTCATATTTCCCTTGTGTCTTTGATGCTTACTATGGATTGAATTGTGTTCCTTTAAAACGTGTGTAGCCATTAGAAACAAGAACAACATTAAGTGGACTTCAGCATAACTTGAGTACTCCTTACATCTTAACTCAATACTGCAAGGATAGAGTAGCTGGGGTGGGGGGCAGGGGACCATGCTCTTAGGCGAATTCCAGGCCAATTGGCACAATTAGCGTTTTGCTAAGAGAGCTCTCTGCACCCCACATTGGTGAGTGGTGTCTGGGGTCTTAAAAGCTGCCAAGCTGCCATCCGAGGACACAGCAAATGGTCCCAACTCAGCAGGAACGGATGCTCACCGAGGACCAAAATGACATGCAGTAAAGACAACCGAGAAGACAGAGAGACCCACAAGAGTGGGTGCCTACATCGACTTGGGACTGGAAGAACCGGATGGTGCCCGGCCACCACCAGTGATAGCTGTGATGGAGCTCACAGAGAGGAGTCTCACTGGCAACACAAGAATAAAAAGGGGTGCATCATGAGATCTCTACTAAAAGACCTCAATTGATGGTCCAACGGTTTGGGGGTTCCTCTGAGAGCATGGCCCCCGGCCCTGATGCTGCCCTTTCCCATAAATTATAACAAAGGTCCACTCTTTGGACAGGAATAGGTTGGACTTGGCAATGCAGAGTGACCATATGTTGGAAGCACTTTATGGTTCTATACATCTATAGGATATCACCCTGCTGACCTCTGGGTGGGGGAAAGGGAGTGGATGGAGAGGAGGGGAAAGGAGGCTGTTGGGAAGATGAGACATGTGTGGAGCAGAGAGGAATAGTGTGCTGTCACCGGACAGGGAGAGCAGTGGAAGCTGCATATAGGTGGGCATGTAAATTTATACGGGAATGCACATTTTCACTCAGTCATGTTAAATAAAAATTAAAACAAAAACAAAAACGTGTGTAGCATCTTGGCCAGGCTGCGATTCCTGGGACTGTGTGGCGTTCACACGTGCTGGTCAACAGGCGTGTTGGTGGGCTGGGGTTCAGTGTGCACTGAAGCAACCTCTTGCGAGATAAAAGAAAGCAGCTTACTGAGAGACTTGGGGACCTCACATCCTCAAGATGGTAGTGCCGGGAGCAGAGCACATCCTTTGAAAAGGATTCAGGGTCCAGGCGCCTCAGAAGGCTCTAGTTGAGGGGAAGATTGATGACAAGGACCTTCCTGCAGAGCCAACAGAGACAGCCTTCCCCTGGGGCTGGTACCCCGCGTTTGCACCTGTTCCCTGCTGGAGGGTGACCGAATAAAATTTCTTTGTTAAAGCCATCCACTTGCTGTATTTGTGTGACAGCAGTGCTTGGTGACGAAGGCAGCCCTCTTCTTCCTCCTCTGCTTCAGGAGGGTTGAGGCCAGTTGAAGCTTCTTTGGTGGCTGCATGCTAGCTTTTTAGACCCCAGACGCCACTCACCAAAGTGGGAAGCAGAACATGTTAATGAACTTAGTTATGCCACTTGACTCCGATGTCCCCAGACCCCCGTCCCACGACTCCGTCCCTGCAAGTGTCTGGTTTGGCTTAGAAAACCTCTGAGCTTCAGGCTGAGTGTACCTGGAAGCACAAACCGGGTAACGACGTCCAGCTCATCGACTTCTTAAATTTCTTCCCCTTCTGGAGTCCCATCTAAGAGACCACTGCAGAGCCTGAGGTCCCAAAGATTTAGCCCCATGTTCGCTTCTCAGAGTTTGTAGTTTGGCTCTTACGTTGGGGTCTTTGGTTCCTGGTGGTGCAGATGGTGAATGCGCTTGGCTGCTACCTGAGAGGCTGGAAGTTCGAGCCCACCCAGCAGGCCTGGCCACCTACCTGCAAAACTCCCATCACTGAGAACCCCTGCGGGGTTAGGGTCCCACGTGGGAATGGACTTTGTCATGTTAGTCAAGAAGGATTGGTATGGGATGTGTGGTACATCGATCTCTTCTGAGATGCAAAAAAACAGATTATCCCAACTCACCTGAAGCAGACAAAAACCAAGAGCATCAAAGACATGAGGAAAATATGAGCCCGGGAGACAGAAGGGGACACACGATGGGACTCAACATCAGCATCAGGCCAGAAGAACTAACTAGGTGGTGCCCGGCCGCCCCCAAAGACAGCTCTGAAAGGACACATACTGTAGAGGCCCCGACGTGGCACAAGAAAAAGGGGTGTGCGGATCTAGAACTCTATTAAAAGACCAGACTTGATGGTCCAACACCCTAGAGGGTCCCCTGAGAACATGGCCCTGGACTTGCTGCTAGCCCAGAGCTGAGACCAGTCCTGAGGCAGACTCTTCACAGGTTGGACGGGACGATGGGACGCAGAGCCATGCAGGTGGAGTGTGTACCTCATGGTTTAATACATGTATGAGGCTGTCCAGCTGGTTCCTCTTTAGAGGCGAGAGGAGAGAAGAGGAGGCGGCAGACGTGGGTGACTGGGCACTGGAGTAGAGGGTGGAAACGGAGAGGGCGCTGTCACAGGGTGAGGAGGGCAGGACAGCCGCACAGAGGCGGGTGCTCGTTGCTTTATAGAATCATGGCAAAAATAAAATTTGGAAAAAAAAGCCACTAAAGCTATACACACAGGGAAGACAGGTAGCAGCCGTATGAAGACCTTCAAGGGACCGAAGCTGAAAAGAGGTGAGGACCTGCCTCCAGAGCTGACAAGGAGAACAGCTTCCCCTGGGGCTGGCACCCTCAGCACGGACTTCGGCCTCCTCACCGCGAGAAAATAAGTGCTTGTCAAACTAAAGAGTTAGAGAGGGAGGGAAACGAGGGAAGGAGGGAAGAATAGAGGGAGAAGGCAAGCCCCAGGGAGCCCACGGTTTCTGTGGGACACAGGAGCTACCTCCGTGAGTCGGAACCGACTCCGCAGGAGCTGAATTTTTGTACTTGCCTTTATCACTGTTTCAAACGACTCCCGTGCTCTCTGCGTCTTTCTAATGCAACCCCCTTGGGTAAAAGTCACTATCATGCTTTCAAACATGTATGTCCTTGTGTGTGAGCTTAGAGGTGTGTCTGCCTTCGAGGGACTCGCTGACCATGCCTCTGAATCATTAGAAAGTTACTGCATAACTCCCAAACCGTGAAAAAGGCAAGCATGTGAAGTCTGTGAACAGAAATAACTATAAAGCTGTTTAATCACCCGCCGCTGCTCTAACAGAGATACCACGAGTAGACGGCTTTAACAAAGGAAAGTTTATTCTTACACAGTCCGGTGGGCTACAAGTCCAAATTCAGGGTGTCCACTCCAGGGGAAAGCTTTCCCCTTGTGGGCTGTGGAGGAAAGTCCAGTATTGCATCAGTCTTTGTCCAGGGAGCATCTTGGAGCAGGAACCTCAGGTCTGAAGCATGTGCTCTTCTCCCAGTGCTGCTTTCTTGTTGGTGTCAGGTTCCCAACTCTCTGCTTGCTTCCCTTTCTTTGTGTCTCATTGAGAACAAAAGGATAAAGGGTGGCCGCAAATGACACCCCAAGGAAACTCCCCTTACAATGGGGCAAGGAGGGGACCTTAGGAGGGGATTTACAGTCCCACCCTACCCCTTGAACATAACCCCCACTCTGCAGAGATTAGGGTTTACAGCATCACAAAAGCACAGAACGGAGGCCCATCACAAAATATTGGGATTCATAGCCCAGCTGAATGGCTACACACATCTGGGGAGGGCAGGGGGGACAGAGTTCAGTCCATGACAGTGACTTTCACCTGGTGTGCTATATGGCAAAACAAAACATAGCGTTGTAAACCAGCCTTAAGATGCAGATCTAAGCAACTCCTTAGTCCCCGACCTCGAATAAAAGAAGGCACATTGGGTTACTAACCTCTAAGGCTGCAGAGAAAGGTTGCACACCGGTGTCTGAGGTCACAGTGGCCACTGAGGCCATGGGAAGGAAATTGCGTACAAATCCCACATTTCTGCTCTCTAACCTCTCTAACCGCAGTCCCCAGCCACCAGAGACCTCCAACCGTGGCCAAGTCTTCCTCCCCAGACCACTCGTAAAAGGGAGCCTCCTCAAGTGTCCAGATTCGGATTCTAATCCTGAAAATAACAAGGCCGATTGTCAACCGTGAGTCTCTGGTCCTAAACGAACGTTCTAAATTCTCACTTGCGTGCTCTGCAGGGGCTCCCTCGCGGTAAGCCGAACGAGTGTACACAGGTCCGAGCTGAGTATTGCTCTGTTAATTCCTAAGATTAAAACCCTACACAACATTCATCACTGGTGTAAGTAAAATACTCGGACCCTAAACTAGAGGTCGACCAGTTTAAACGGGAATTTCAGAGACACTCAGGTAGTTTGTTATTTTTATTTTTTAAATAACTATGCCCACCTATTGCACGGGATAGTTAGACTAAATAATTATTTTTTCCCTGTCTGAATGAACACTTCGCCGCTCTCCGGCACGACTATTTGCAGATCTCGTAGCTTCACCCCGGAGACGCATCCGACCTGCTCACACCGGCACCCCATGGCTTAAATGCTTTTGGAAACAGCCGGCGACGACGGGCGAGCGACCAGCGCACACGAACGCTCCGAACCGCCGGGCACGGGAGGCCAGCCGCCCCGCCTGGTCCTCGCCGGCCCCGCCCCCGTTTCCTAGCAACGCGGGGAGGGTCCCGCGGATAGGGGCGTGGCTCGCTGGGTCACGTGCCCTGAGCCGCAGCCCCCGACGCCCGCCTCCCCGACGCCCGCCGCGAAAGCCGGTCTGAGTCCCAGCGCGCGTACGTGCGCCCGCGCGCGTGCGCAGGCGTCGGGGCCGGCGTGCACTGCGTGCGCGCGCACTTCGGACGTCGCCCTGCGCGCTCGCGCCCGCGACCTCCGCTGGCTCTTATAGCTGCCGCGGGCGGCGGCGTCGGCGGCGGTGGCGGCGGCGGGAGGACGAGGCGACATGGCGCCCGCGCTGTTGGTGGTACTGGCCGCTGCGGTCCTGGGCTTCCAGGGCGCCTTCGAGGCTGGTGAGGACCGGGACGGGGTCGCGGCGCCCGGAGTGGGGCCGGAATGGAGGCCGCGGGCGCGGGGACGCCGGGTGGCTGCCGGGAGAGGGCCCGGGGTCTCGGTGGGCAGGACTTGGGGACAAGGCCCCGATCCGGGAGGTGGCTGGGGACACTCCGGCCAGTGCCTAGGATGAAGTCCCCGTGGTTGGCGAGTCGTGGCCGGTCCTTCTCGGGCCGGGGCCGAGGAGCGAAGCCGCGAACTGAGGGTATGGAACGTAGGGGGGCATCTGATCCGGGGCGCTGCTGGAGGTGAAGTCCCCAAGCTTCGGCGCTCTTGGGGGTCCCGCGGGAGGGCCCTGACCCCGGGCAAGAGCATTTGGGATGGGGGTTTAGAGGTGGCCCATTTGCCAGCGGCTCCAGGAGAGGCTCGTCCGGAGGAAGGGAGACCCAGGCCTGCGTCCTCGAGCAGGTGTCCCCCTTGGCCCGCTTTAGGCCAGCACTGCGGGGCCGGATTCTGGCCTGCCTGCCCGACTAGGCCGAAGATCGCGTTCCTCCAGGGAGCCCTTAGGGGCATGCAGGGCCCGGGGTGCGCCCCTCTTCCTGGCACCTGTGTTACTGTGGGGCATGCAGCAAAGACCCGGTCCCCTGAACTTAGGTCCCCGTTGTGGCCCCCGCGTGTCCTGGGCAGCTTGGGCTTTCTCTTCTAGACAGTGGGCAGCTGTTCTCGGATTGCCCCGAATCCGAGTGCACGTGAAGGAGCTTAGAAACGGGTCAGATCCCTGGGCAGGGATTGCTGATCCTAAGGGGATTTGGGGCCTCAGCCTAGCCAGGGTGGGTGGACTGTTTGGGGTGGGGAGGGCAGCCCCCTGCGCCGTTCCAGCCACCTTGGGGCTTGCGCCATTGGGGAAACTGCAGCCCTGGAGGGAGGAAGGTGTTCCAAGGTCAGGATGGGGTAGGAGATGTTGACGGTGGTCGTTTTCAAAGACAATGGCATTCAGTTTTCAGGGCAGCGTTTTGGGGACTGAGCGGACAGCCAGTCTGTTCCTGAGAGAGGTGTTTTCTTCCGCTCCTCAGGGCTCCCCGCCGGGTTCTGGGTTAAAGATTGATGGTGCCCACAGGCACCTGGGGGCAAAGTGCAGGCCGTCGGCTGGAATCTGGGTTCTGGAGACGTGGGGTGTCGACCCGGCTGAGGGCAGGAGCTCTTGATTGACTCAAGACTCTCTGTCCTTCCTTCTCCGAATCACACAACCGTTTACGGGGACACTGGTGACGGTAGACTGTAGCTGGCAGAGCACTTCTGGAGCCTTGGGCTTGTTATCCGCATCCGTGCTCGGCACTGGCTCTCCCTAGCGGTGGCCTGAGCTGGGCAGGAGGCCCTTTCCCAGGCTCATGGCCCCAGCCTTCCCTCCTGCAGGGGAGTCTGGGGGGCCCAGGGGCTGAGGGCGGCAGCCAGGTGCCTGGCCAGCCCAGCCGCTGGCTCCATCCCCCAGCAGGCCTGGGCAGTTCTCCGTTGTTTACCACGGGGCGCTGCTGGCCCACAGCCCAGAGCTAAGCTGGAGGGAGTGGCTGTTTTTAGATGAAGGTGACTTTCCTGTAGATCCTGGGTGCCCAGTCGCGGGGCGAGCACAGCTTGGAGGCTTCCAGGGAGGGGTCTGGGGTGTACATGGGGGACCTGGGATCCAGATGGTCCAGTCCCGAGTCTTCCACAGAAGTGGGAGGCTTCCCGGCGTTTTTCCTGTCTCTCCCCCAGGGCACCTTTTGAGGCATTTTTCGCTACTGACCCCACAGTAAAATTTCTCTTCTCATGTGGCGGTCGTCTTCTGGTGGGAATGACCTTGATAGCAGGGACACTGACCTTTGAGGTGTTCCCGTTAGTTCACAGAGCAGCCCAAGCCTCTGGGGTGTGCAGCAGGTGACCAGCGGGGCCCATGAGGGGCTGCCCCGGGTGCTGGTGGGTGGGGTCCCCCCAAGGGAGGCCCTGGTATCTTTTCTAGTAGCCCTGGGTGCTGAGGACCCAGCCGTCAGATGGGGTGCCCGTGGGGGAGGGCCAGGCACCCCTTCCCGCCCGGGTGGCTCTCAGCTGCCTGTTTCACCGTCGACTGAGGCTGATTCTTCCAGAGACGTTCAGGAGACGAGAGGCGGCCCTCTGCCCAGGACAGTCCCCCTGCCCGCCTCGGGCCACCTCCCAGGGTCGTGTGGGGACAACTTGGCTCTTCCCATCACAGCCTGGGACCTAAGGGCTGTGTGCGCATGCACACAAGTGCATGTGTGTGCTTGTGGTGTGAGTTGGCATGTGTGTACCTTGTGCGTCCCCCTGTGTGGTTTGGAGAATGTGTGACAGTCACAGTGGGGGGCTGTGAGGAGGAGGACACCTGTGCCTCGTGGGAGCTGTGTTTGGGTGCCGCTGCCAGGCCCCCGCTGGCCTGCGTCAACTGGGCACTGAGCTGGGATCTGAGGGGTCCATCTGCCCCCTGGGAGCGCCCGTGGGTGGCTGTGTGTCGTCTGGAGGGGCCGCTGTGGGTTGGGATTGACTCGATGGCAGTGGACGTGGCTTGGTCTGGTCGTGGTTTTGTTTGAAGGAGGCACCTGCAGGGGGCCTGCAGTGGGGTCAGAGCCCCCCAGGCTGCCCCATCCATGGGCATGTGCCCCCTGGGTAGGGCCAGCCCGCAGTGGCCTGTGGGGGCAGGGGTCAGCTTTACAGCCCACTGTGGTGGCTTCGGCACAAAGACTTCTTTTCCTGCGTGGTGAGGCACGGGGTGTGAACTTCAGTGTGTTTCTCTGTGGGGAGCCTTCCTGTGGGCTGCTTCTGCTTTGTCCCCAGACTGCTGCAAGGGGGGGGGGGCAGGGCCAGTGCTTCTGGTGCTGTCAGCGGGGGTGGCAGCCCAGGCCTGCTGCCTGGGGCTGGCGCCATCGCACGGAGTTCCAGCATGGCCCCGAGCCCTGGGTCCCGTCTCCACCGTGTTCGTCCTGGTGTGCCCAGCAGGTTGATGGGGTGCCACTAACCTCTGCTTCTCTTCTCAACGGACTCCCCCACACTGACTGGTGCTCACCCTGCCCGCCACACGGCTGGCTTCCTGCGGCCACCACTGTCCCAGGAGCGTGGGCCAGGGGACCGTGTGGAGCTACACTGTGAGGCCATGGGCAGCCCGGTCCCCGAGATCCAGTGGTGGTTCCAGGGGGCTGCGCCCGACACGCCCTGCACCCAGCTCTGGGACGGCGCCCGGCAGGACCGCGTCCACATCCATGCCATATATGGCCAGCACGCGGCCAGCACCCTGTCCGTTGCTGGCCTTGCTGCAGAGGACGCTGGCACATACGAGTGTCGGGCCAGCAACGACCCTGACCGTAACCACCTGACCCGGGCACCCCGTGTCCGCTGGGTCACTGCCCAGGCCAGCGTGCTTCTCCGTGAACGTGAGTGCGGTCACAGACCCCAGCCCATCGCAGCCACCTGGCCCTTCTCACCGAGTTCCTCTGTGCCCTCAGCCTGCATCACCTCCCCAAGCCTGGCGGACGAGACCCATCCGCCCAGCTCCGTCCTTCCATCCTGGGCTCCGTCTGGTCTGTCCGTCCCACCCACTCTTCGCTCCACCCTGTCCACGCTCGGCTCCGTCCTGCCCTGTCCTGTCCCCAGCACCGTCCCATCCATCCTGGGCTCCGTCTGCCCTTGGCTCCCAGGCTCCGACCTTCCACAAGTCTGTCTTGGCTTCTCCCACCCTGGCCGCACCGCGGTAGTAGTGGGGGGTCTTGGTCTCTTTGGTCTGGGAGGGGAGCTGGGTGTCACACTCTGAGCTTGAGGACACCCACCCACCCACCACCTGGCTTAGGCTTAGCTTGGCGGTCTTGTGGAAAGTTCACCGGGCTTTTCCTGTGTGGAATTCCAGATGACTGAGATCCCAGCTTCTGCAGGGTGCCTCTTAGGCTGTTTGAGGGTTTGCTCTGGTTGGAGGGGACCCCAGCTGCTTTTGCCTTGGCCCATCTGGGCCTCGGGGCACTGGGAGCTAGTGGGCACCAGGGAGGAGGCAGCTGGGAGCCTTTGGGTAGTGGGGCCTCAGCTGGGTCCCATCTCTCCCAGGCACACAGCCTGTTTCCATGGGGAGCGAGTTATACCACTCCTGAGACGTGCTATGACCGGGCAGGGCATTTGGGGTGGGGCCCTCTGTTCCCAAGCTGGCCTGAGCTGGCAGAGCACATGATATACCCTGGGTGTCCTGCCTGGGGACTGTGGGTTGTTGGCTGGGTGGTGAGGGGCTTGGTCTCGGGGCTGGGTTGTTAGTGTCTCAGCGTGGGGAGGTGGCTCTCTTGTGGCCCCTGCAGCCCCGTACCTGGCTCCATGCTAACCTGTCTTGCGTGGGGCCTTGCAGCTGACGTTGTCCTGACCTCCGTGGATGACTTGGGCCCCAAGACGCGCCTGACCTGCACCCTGAGCAACAGCAGCACGGCCATCGAGGGCCACCAGTGGACACGGGGGGAGAGGGTGCTCAAGGAGGACAAGCTGCCCGACCTGAGCACGGACTTCGAGTGGGTGCCCCCAGCCAGCCTCTCCCAGGGTCGGGTGGTGGGTAGGTTAGAGCAGAAGTTCGCACCAGGCTGTGGCCCACGGCCAAGGGCTCTCCGCGTTGGGTGGGTGTGGGTGGTGGTCCGTCCCCCCCAGCTCACGGCGCCACCTTGCAGGGTGGATGCAGAGGACAAGGGGGGCAGGTATGCCTGCATCTTCCTCCCCAAGGATGCGGGTAGGATCGGCAGCATCCCCGTGACTGGTGAGTTCTGCGGGACACAGTGGGGGCTGGGGCGTCTGCTCAGCAGAGGGGAGCCGCCTCCTGCAGGCCAAGGCTCAGGCTCCTTCCTGGTCGCAGGTCCTCCGAAGGTGGTGGCCGTGAAGAAGTCCGCGCACGCCAACGAGGGCGAGAGCATCGTGCTCAAGTGCAAGTCTGAGTCCTACCCGGACGTCACCGAGTGGCTCTGGCTCCGGAAGTCCGACACCACAGAGCAGGTGGGTGCCCTGTGCCACAGCCGCGCCCTGTCCCTCTCCGCAGAGAGGAGGCCCCCTGTACAGCCTCACCCTGTCCCCACCCTGTCCCCTGCTGCAGGACATTGTCAACGGCTCCCAGAGCAGGTTCGTGGTGAGCTCCTCGGAGTCGCAGACGGAGCTGCACATCTCCAACCTGGACATGGACGCCGACCCCGGCACCTACGTGTGCCAAGGCACCAACGACCAGGGCAGCAGCAGGGCCACCATCAATCTGCGTGTGCGCAGCCGCCTGGCCGCCCTCTGGCCCTTCCTGGGCATTGTGGCCGAGGTCCTCGTGCTGGTCACCGTCATTTTCATCTATGAGAAGCGACGGAAGCCTGAGGAGGTCTTGGACGGTGAGGCCCGGGGACAGCTGGCCAGGGGCTGTAGGGGGCGGTCTTGGTCCCGCACCGAGGCAGGTCCACCTGTGCTCACCGCCCTCCTCTGCCTGCGGGCTGCGGGCCGGCGGTCCAGCTGCTCAGGGCCCAGGGCTGCGGCCACTGCACCCTGCAGGCCTGGGGCGCTCGGCGGGGGCTACCTCCCGTCTGGGCGTCTGGGCGCCCGCGCCTCGCCTCCTTGTTGGCGGGGTGCAGGGTGCCGTGTGCGGGTCCTGTGCTGTGTTGGCGCTTGCCGGCTTGTCGGACCAGCCTCTGGGCAGACGCCGGGGCGGGGCCTGCGCGGTGGCTGTGGTCTTGGCACTCAGCGGCTCCCCTCTTCTTTTCCATGTCACCACCGCTGTCTGCCCCCGCTGCTGTCCGCACAGATGAAGACCTGGGCTCCGCGCCACTGTGAGTTCCAGTGTTGCCCAGGCTGGGGTGGTGCCCTTGGGCCCCCCTGCCAGCACCCAACTGAGCCCTGGCCAGCCCCGGTCTTCATTGGGTGTGGGGCGCCCCCCAGAGGCCACCGTGCACCCGCCCATCATTCCTGGGGAGCCCTGGCCAAAGCATACGGAGATGTGAACTCAGATCTTCTGGGGGTGATGGTACTCTGGGGGCCTCAGGGGCCCCAGCACTGACGGCCCCACTTCCACCCAGGAAGAGCAGCGGTCACCACGTGAATGACAAGGACAGGCACATCCGTCAGCGGAATGCCAGCTGAGCACAGGTGGGCTGTGGGCTGGGCCTCTCTGGGCTGGGCCGGGGGGGGCGCCCAGCGGCGGTCTGAGCCTCTCTTCCCTGCAGGCAGCTCCCCAGGACGAGGAAGGCGGAGGGAGCGCCTGCCTTGCCTGTGGCCCTCACCTCTCTGGAGTCTGTCCTGGTGTCCGCAGGATCCCCGCACCTCCCAAGAAAGCCAGCGGGGGACAGAGAAGAAGCCCCCGTAGCCCCGAGCCTGGCCTGACCTCCCCTGTCTGACACTGACTAGGGTTTCCCCCATCCAGAGCCCCCCACACCCCTAGCCTGTAGTCACCGTGGCCCTTCTCTCCTGTCTCGTGGGTTGAGGTCTGGGTCCCCAAGCAGGCACCCGTGGGAGCCCTCCGTTCCTCACCTGAGGGCCACGGCCAATGTCTGGGGGTCCTGTCCATCAGGGCCCCTCTGCTCTCCGTGTGTCTTATCAAAGGCGTTAGTCTGGGGCCTGCCCTGGGGTCTCCGCGGGCCCCTCACCCTCTCCGGCTAGCCCTGGACCCCATGCACCCACCACTGGTCCCACCTCACCCTCAGCTCGTGCTGCCTGGGTGAGCGGTGAGGGGCTGCTGGGCTAGGACCCCTCTACCCCAACCACAGTGCAACCCACCCAGACCCTGCCTACCCTCACCCCGCACCTGGACCCTCTTTCACCAATAAAGACTGACTCCACCTCACCGCGTGGCTCCTGCCTGCATGCGAGTGGTGGGTCCTTCTGCCAGAGGCTCTGTTGCGTTGACCTTGTGCCCCCAGGGAGAATGGTAGCCCCCAGCCCATGCTGCTTTCCTGCTGGGGGCCAACTCCAGGGCCGTACTCATGCTGGTCAGGAGGGGGCTGTGGTGGTCTGGGCAGCCCATGAGGGGTGGGGTGCGTTCTGGGGAACACAGTCCAGTGAGCAGGGGTCCTGGCAGGCTCTTTTGCACCTGGGACCTTGTGTCCTGAGCCACAGGAGGCCGAAGCCACTTGACAGGTTGAGAACCGACACCCCGATCCTGGGCACAGGGAGGCAGGACCTGGATTGCCAGGGTCAGGAGTCATGGCTGGGCAGTGGGAGGTCTGGAGGGTGTTCACCAGTTTGGGTGGGTGGCTGTGGGCTGGTGGTGACCCCCGCGTTCAGCCACAGAAGTGGCCCTGCGTGTCTGTGGGCTCAGCACTGCAGTCTGAGCGGCTTCCCCAGCACCCGGGGGCTGCTCCTGGAGCCCAGAAACGTGGCCGGCTTCCTGCTCGGCTGCCACCAGGGGGCGCCACGCCCACCCCGTGAAGCTGGCACTTCTGTGTGTCTGAGAGCCCCACGGGCACCCACCCCAGTGTGGTGACCTGGTGACCCAGGACCTGTGGGGAGGTGACAGGGTGACACTGTCCCAGTCACATGACCCAGTCCTTTCCCTCACAGGTGTCAACTGCGAGGTCTGTCACCCTGCTCCATCACCTCTGCCTTTAGCTGGGGTACCTGGGCTCCGGAGGGTTCCAGCCATGGGGAACTCCCAGACAGCCCGACACAAAGGTCACAAGGGGGTCATGGGGTGGGTTCATGCAGAAGGGCCCCAGGGGAAGGGTCCCAGCACATGAGCCTCCCGTGTCAACCTGGTCAGCAGAGAGTCCCTCTGATGTCCCTTCACAGACCCCCACACAGCACCCACCTGCCCCGGCAGCTGGGGTGAGGCACGGCGCTGACACCTGCCATGAGGCGAGCTTGAACATGGCTTTCGAAGCCTGCCTCAGTTTCCCCAGAGCCACATGGGAAATCGCAGGACTGACCAATGTCATCAGGAGACCACCTCCAGGGCTGCCCTGGGAACTAGTGGTCCCTGGAGTCCCAGCCCAGTGGGCAGAGCAAGGCGGGAGATGGAACAAGGGTTCCTTCATGCGGCTCCACTGGACACCCCTCCTCCTCTGCACAGACAGACCCCAAGTGGCTGTGCCTGTGGCCACATTGGTCTCTCCCTGGGGGCCGAGATTCCCAATGGCACTCCTCACTTTATGGGGCCTAAGGGAAGGGTCAGTGACTCCAGGTCCCACAGTGGGGACAGTGAGACTGGTTTGGGGGGTCACCTGGCAGTGGCGGGCCGCACCAGGGATAGCCCCTGTAAAGAAACAAAAGTGGGGGTGTCAGAAGTCCCCCTTGCTGTGTCCCCACCCACCAGATTTCCTGGAGAACATGAGCTCAGTGAGGAGAAAGCCCCCAGTGCTCCGCGGGAGCCCCCAGCTCCAGCCCGGACCTGCCAGACAAAGGAAGTGCAGGATGGGATGGCAAAGACAGGAGGGACACCGACGGGGGGGCTGGGGGCTGGGGGACCTAAGACAGGGAACCTCGAGAACCATGGCTCTGAGGCTGGGGTGAGTTCGGGGTGTTGGGAGTCAGGACGAGCCATGTGCCTGGAGCCATGAGCACACAGGGGAGGACTCGCCATGGGGAATTGGGAGCCAGTAGACAAGTTGGAGCTGTGAGCTGACTGGGACATCAGTTTGTCTTAGCTCCACCCCACCCGTCTCTGGGAACCCTCTCCCCTGATGGGCTCTCCCAGCTCCAGCCTCCAGCCTCCTCTCCTGCCGCCCACCCCCAGGGAGCTTCATCTCCAGCCTCTGTCGGTCCAGCCTCCTAGCTGTTCTCCCGAGAGCCAGGCCCCAGGGCCTTTGCACTGCCTCTGCCGCATGCCCAGTGACTCTTCTTGTGCCACCCCTCCTCCCTTCACGTCTTGTTCTGATGTCACATCTCCTCCTAAGAGCTACAAGCACAGCCCCCCAACACTCATCTCACCCCCTTCCTTGCTCCAAGTTCATGAATAGTTGTCAGGTCATTAAGACAGACTGTCTAAGGTTCACCAAATAATTCTCACCAGGCTCGTTCACTACCACTGACTGCTCGACGGTCAGCTCATAGGGCTGGGGGGGACCTATTGTACTCAGGCACCCCCAGACCACGACCAGTGGCCTCTGACTCTGCTCCTGGAGAGCCCATGTGTGTCTGAGCGCAGCTGCGTCCCGTGGGGGTTATGTGGCGATGGTTCAGGGGTGGTCTCCTGAAGTACCACTGCGTGGACTCAAGCCTTGAGCCTTGCGATGAGTGGGTGAACATGGCCACTCCTAGGACCTCCCAGAGAGCCCTCTGCACCCCAGTACCTGAACACTGTGGATCAATCGATACAGAATGAATGACGGAGTGCAAACAATACTCCAGTCTCCAGACAGAGTGTGAAAGGGGGGACTGTACAGGTCCTGAAATGCTAATGGCAGCCTGGCCTAGGGTGACAGGTTGAAGAGGAGCCCCCAGGGCCTGGTGTCAAGGGGGGGCACATGGGCAGACAGGGGCTAGGGGGTGGGGGAGGGAAAGAGCTGCCCTCTGCCTGTCACGCCCCGGGCATAACAGGTCCCCAGGCTGGGCCCCCGTCGCCTCCCCACTGCCTCAGCCGACTGCCCTGGACTCTGGCGACCTGCCCAGCCTGACAGCTTCCCGGGGTGAACATGAAAGACCCCCCTTCAGCTAGAATCCACATCTGCCCTGGGGCAGGCTGCAGCCTGGTGGCACCAGCTCCAGGGCCTGTTCTGCTGTTTGTCACCCTCTCGGGCAGGACAGCAGCCCACCCACCTGCTCTGTTGGGGGTCCGCAGGCCTGGGTCCTGGAGGGTTCCAGGTGCGGGGCGTTGCTCCTGGTTTGTTCCACTAGTGTGCAGAGGACCAGTGTGGGGTGGAGTGGTCCACTCGACCACCTGTTGGTCACTGCTGAGTGCCTGCGGTGTGCAGGCACAGGCCACATCTCTGTCCTCATGGCACTGACGTCCTGGCGAGTGCAGGCACAGTGTCGTGTCCAGCCCAACAGGGGCACGAGGGCTGGAGGGCCCCCCGGGTGGGTCCAGGGGGCTCCTAGGAGGATCCAAGGGGGTCCCAAGAGAGCCCGGCGGTCCCGGAGGGGGCCAGCACACTTCCAAGCCACCTTCTCCTTTGGCTCTTTCTGGGCGTCTTCACTCCCTTCCTTGTCTGCCCCCCCCTCACTGAGCTGGGCTAGGGTGCACAACTAGGGACGGGGACCTGGGCCTGCGTTCCCCGCCTCAACCCCGGTCCAGAAGGGACCATCACTGTTTCCCCAGAGCTGGGCCAGTGGGCTGCAGGTGGGGCGGGGGTCGGCTCTGGTCTGCCTGTGACCTCTGCGCCTCCCTGCTCTAGAACGCACCCGTCTCCCAGGAGGGACCTCGGTAGCTTGGGATTGCCGCCATCCGGGCCTCAGTTTCCCCTCATGCAGACCACGGGAGGCGTCTGGGAGCGGTGTCTGTGGGAGTCGCAGGAGCCGGCCCCGCCCCGCCCAAAACCACAGCCCCAAGGCTCTTTGTCCGGCTGCGCGTGACACCGCGAGGGCTCAGCGGCCTTTAAGAAACCCTTTTATTATGGAAATTTTCAACCCTCCCGAAGGCAGGGCGGCGTGACCGGACCCGCGATTCCGAGCCCCGCGCCAACGGTCCCCGCCCTGCCGTGCCCCTGGGAACCGGGCGCCAGAGAGAGCACAGGCCGGAGAGAAAGCCAAGGTCGTGCGCACCAGGCCACGGCCCCGAGGTTCCGCTAAGTGACCTTGGGCGCGTCCTTGCGCTCCCTGGGCCTCAGTTTCCCCTCTGGGACCAGGCCCGCGCGCAGCCAGCCCCCGGGCTTCGGGCCGCGTGACCTTGGGCCGCCCCCCACGCGCCGCCTCAGTTTCCCGGGCGCCGGGCAGGGGCGGGGCGCGAGGGGAGGGGGCGCGGGCGGAGGCGGGGCTGCCCCTGCGCGCCCCTCCCCCGAGGCAGGCTCCGCCCCGGCCCGCCTCCGTCTCCCCCTCCCTCGGGCTCGGGCCGGCGGCGGCGGCGGCTCCGCTCCGCACTGCCCGGCGCCGCCTCGCCATGGACGCGCGCGGGGGCGGCGGGCGGCCCGGGGAGAGCCCGGGCGCGACCCCCGCCGCGCCGGGGCCGCCGCCGCCGCCGCCGCCGCCGCAGCCCGCGCCGCCCCAGCCCCAGCCCCAGCCGCCGCCCCCGCCCGCGCCGCCCCCGGGCCCCGGGCCCGCGGCCGCCCCGCAGCCTCCCCGGGCCGAGGCGGCGTCCCCCGCGGCGGCCGAGGAGGGCGGCCCGCGGGCCCGGCTCCGCAGCCGCGACAGCTCGTGCGGCCGCCCGGGCACGCCGGGCGCGGCGAGCACGGCCAAGGGCAGCCCGAACGGTGAGTGCGGCCGCGGCGAGCCGCAGTGCAGCCCCGCGGGGCCCGAGGGCCCGGCGCGGGGCCCGAAGGTGTCCTTCTCCTGCCGCGGGGCGGCCACGGGCCCGAGCCCGGCGCCGGCGGACGAGGCGGGCAGCGAGGAGGCGGGCCCGGCGGGGGAGCCGCGCGGCAGCCAGGCCAGCTTCATGCAGCGGCAGTTCGGCGCGCTCCTGCAGCCCGGCGTCAACAAGTTCTCGCTGCGGATGTTCGGCAGCCAGAAGGCGGTGGAGCGCGAGCAGGAGCGCGTCAAGTCCGCGGGGGCCTGGATCATCCACCCGTACAGCGACTTCAGGTAGCGCCGCCGCGCCCGCCCGGAGGGCCGTCCTTGGCGCGCGGGGAGGGCGGGGCGGCGCGCCCGGCGGGTGACCTCGGGCCCCTCGGTAACCTCGGGCGCCTCCAGACCCGCCCTGGGGTGACCCTGGGCGCTCTCGCCCGTGCTCCCGGACGCGGCCGGAGGGGTGAGCGCGTGTCGCGGGCCGCCAGGGGTCTTCGATGCGCGGGGCAGAGAGGACGAATAGAGGGGAACGTGGGCGCGGGGAGGCGGCGGAGCGGAAGGAGGAAGGAAGGAAGGAAGGGAGGGCGCCCAGGAAGGATGCACCCAGGAGGGGCCAGCGGCCGCACAGTTAAGCGGCCCCGACACGCTCCCCACAGTTTCTACATTCACCCCGCACAGCGGGGACGCGCGTCCACCTCTGGTTCCGGCAGCGCGTGGGGCGAGGACACTGCCCACAGGGACCCCTAGGCCATGTGTTTATGTCCCGAGGCAACGTCCGCTGAGCACCGCACAGCGTGCAGGCCAGTGTGTGGTGGGCGTCTAGTTGCCACTACGGGTTTAAAGCCGGTGGGCGTGGAGGGGTTTGGCCTTGTAGGGTCGCGACCACGGGTGTTTGAGGTTTTCATTCCTGGGTGGGAGTTGTGGGGCTGGCGACTGTGAACGACCCATGTCACCGCAGGCCTTGCACGTGTGTGGCTGTAGGGTGGGCGGGGTTTTGGGGGCTCGACAGACGGTGGGGAGTGTGCCCATAGATATGTGTCTGCACTGTGGGTCAGTCTGGTGGGTGTTTGTGTGCTGTGACTTGCATCTACTTGGGAGAAGTGTGTGTGCGCATGGGTGGGAAGTTTGGCTGTGCAGGTGCCACACGTGTGGACATGGAAGTGTGCGTGACAGGCATGCCAGCGGTGCATGTGTCTGTGAGCAGGCCTGTGAGTTCCGGGTGAGGGGTGGAAGGGCCCTGCCTCCCCTGGCTGGCCTGAGAGCCGGCTCGGTTTCAGCACCAGGGACAGCGCCGGAGGCCTCGGGTGCCTGGGGACCTGGTCCTGCCTCCTCTCCTCCCCAGGGCCTGAGCGCCAGGGCCCCGGCCCCTGGGTTCCTGGATCCCCAGAGCTGGGCAAGCAGCGCATGGGACTCTCTTCCCCTGACCCTCCTGTATCGTCAGCACTTTGACGACCTGGGAGACTAAGAGCAAGGGGCACAAATTAGAGACAGACTCTGGAAGAAAGCCTGCCTGGTCCCAGTGCCACCCCTCACACCTTCTTTAAGGGAGGAGGTGGACACAGCCCCAACCAGCGGGTGTGGTTTCAGGAGACAGACCCCAGGCGAGTCCTGTGGGTGGCCCCACAAGGGCTCAGCAAAGTGGTGCAAATGGAGAGAGCTCGGCTAAGCATCCCGTCTGTGACGTGGGGATGCCAAGAAAAGACAGACTGGCTTTCCAGGGCTCCCCGAAAGGGCTCACTGGCCCATCCGAATGCCTCCAGAGGGGCCCAAGAGCCATGGCGGTGGGGGATGCAGAGCAGCCCATTCCCCTTGGTGCCCTGCACCCCACCATACTAGCCAAGGAGTGGTGGACACGCCACTGACTCTGGGGGCTGGCAGGCAAGACCTCTGGCTACTGACCCGTCTCTGAACCAGTGGGTTTCTCGGGGCTTCTTCCTAGCTGAGGGGGGAGCAGTGTGCAGCTGGGGGCAAGCCACGGGCCCCTCTCCTCCTTGGAAACACAAAGGCACGGACAGCGTCCCTGTGGAGTGACTGAGGAGGGTCCATGTGGTTGAGGCTGAGGGACGAGGTAGTGGTTGGAGATAAGGGAGTTAAATGGACACCCGGAAGGGTGCAGCCGGGGACTGTGCAAACTTTCTGTTGGGGACCTGTGCTCCTTCATAGCCCTTCTGGCTGACAGCCCCTCCGAGGAGCTCCTGGGCCAGGGTCTGTCCTGGGCATCTTCTGAATATTGGCTTCACCCTCACGTCCTCGTGAGTCAGGTGCCCTTGGGGCCCCTGTATCACAGAGAGGTAAAGGCGCTTGCTGAAGGCGTACTTGTAGGGGCAGAGCAGGGAGTCATATGGGGCAGGCCAGCCTGGGATACAAGTCCTGGGGCCCTCAGACAGCCTGGCCCCTGCTCCTGCCCTGGCTGAGGCCAAGGCATTCGGGGCGCTGTTCAAGATGTGGCTGGAGCGGGTGACCTCTGTGTGACCAAATCCACATCCGAGAAAGCTGCCACTGACCACTGTCAAGTGTATGCTCAGCGGCACTGCTTGCAGTCCCCACATTGTACGGCCAACCCCGTGCGTTTCCAGGTCTCCCAAACAGGAGCCCCGCACCTTTGCCAGTTCACCTCCTTTCCCAACCCTGACAACCACTGTATGTGTCTGGGTTTGTGGACATTTCACATAAAAGGAAGCCTACAGCGTATAGCTCTCGGTGACAGTTTCTCTCTCTGCGAGTCATGCTTTCCGAGTCGGTCTGCACTGTAGTGTGCAGCTTTATGGCCTAGTGACATCCCGTTGTGGAGAGGGACCACAGAGGTTCCTCTCTCCCTTGTCTGCTGGTGAGCACGCTGGTCATTTCCACTTCCTGGTTGTTGCAAACAGGACAGCAGGGGACACACTTTGTTGTCAGCTGCCGTCGAGTTGGTTCCAACTCAGGACGGAACCCTGCCCAGTCCTGTGCCAGGTCCACAGTCCACAGAACCCTGTCCAACCCTGCGCCAGGCCCACAATCAATGAAACCCTGCCCGGTCCTGCGCCAGGCCCAGAATCACTGGGATGTTTAAGTCTACTGTTGTGGCCACTGTGTCAGTAGGTCACATCGAGGGTCTTCCTCTTTCTCGCCGACCCTCCACTCTATGAAGGATGATGTCCTTCTCCAGGGACTGATCCCTCCTCACAACATGTTCGGAGTATTTATGATGCAGTCTTGCCATCTCGGCTTCCAAGGAGCACTCTAGTTACTTTTTGCAGAAGAGATCTGTTTATTGTTTTGAGAGTCCATGGTACATTCAACATTCTTCTCCAACACCACAATTCAAAGGCATCAATTCTTCTTCTGTTTTCTTTGTTCACAGTCACCCAGCTTTCGCATGTATATGATGCAATTGAAAATACCATGGCTTGAGTCAGGCACCTTTTAGTCTTCAAGGTGACATTCTTACTTTTGAATACTTTGAAGAGGTTCTTTGGGGCAGATTTTCCCAATGCAATGCGTCTTTTGTTTTCTTGACTGCTGCTTCCAAGGACACAAATTGTGGACCCAGGTAAAATGAAATCCTTACAACCTCAGTCCTTTCTCCATTTATGACAACGTTGCTTACTGGTCCAGTTGTGAGGATTTTTGTTTTCCTGATGTTGAGGTGCAATCCACACTGAAGCCTGTGGTCCTTGATCTTCATCAGTAGGTGTCTGACATCCTCTTCATTTCCAGCAAGTAAGGTGGTGGTATCTGCATAATACTGGTTGTTAATAAGTCATCCTCTAATCCTGATGCCTTGTTCTTCTTTGTATAATCCATCTTCTCAGATTATTTGTTAGGCACACAGATTAAAAAGGTCTGGTGAAAGGATACAACCCTGACGCACGCCTTTCCCGACTTTAAACCACGCAGTGTCCCCTTGTTCTGTTCACATGACTGCCTCTTGATCCATGTACAGATTCCTCAAGAGCACAGTCTGGTGTTCTGGGATTCCCACTCTCCGCAACGTCAGCCCTAAGTGAGTAGGGTCCACAAGATCGAATGCTTTTGCAGAGTCAGTGAAACACAAGCTAAACATCTTTCTGGTACTCTCTGCTTTCAGCCGAGATCCGTCTATCAGCGATGACATCCCTGGTGCCACGTCCTCTTCAAAACCCAGCTTGAATTTCTGGCAGTTCCTTGTCAATGTATCGTTGTAGTCACCTGTGAATGATCTTGAGCAGAACTAGACTTAGTATGATATCAGCAACACTGTTCAGACACTTGTTTGGGTCCCTGTTGTCACTTCCCTGACCTAGGACTGGAATCTTTGGGTCTATAAGGGGCGTGTGTGTGGGTGCACGTGCGTGCTGTATGTGTGCAGCGGAGCCCCCTGTGGGTCAGAGGACACTTGTGCTCCCCAGAGTCTTCAAAGGCCGATTTGTCAGAAGTGGATGACCGCATCTATTTCCCGGGGCACCTTTGGGAGGATTCCAGCCACTGACCTTCTGGTTAGCAGCTGAGAGGCTACCTTTTGGGGCCACCCAGGCATCTGTACACGTGTGTGCATGAAGGTTTATGGAGTTGGTGCAGGGCCCTCTTAATGGGGGCTGTTATATTTGCTCCCCGAAAGGTGTAGCCCCAGAGACCATTTGAAAGACCTGAGAAGTGAGGCCTGGTCTTGTCTCCAGGTTCCCGCCTAGGGCGGCCACCTCCTCCCATCATGACTGATTACTGCCAGCCCTATGAGGCACCCAGAAGGAACAGTTACTGTGTGGTGACCATGAACCACACGGGAGTGCTATGCGCACGGCCACCGAGGGACTGAGTGAGAAGAGCTAGCCTCAGGCCAGGAGGCAGCAGCGGGGTGTCGGGGGTGGCCACACAGTGGAGGGGAGGTGGGCATTTCAGGCTGGCCCCTGTATGCATTTGTTCATACCCTGGTGCTGCCGGGACTGGCCAGGCCTCTCTGCCTCAGTTTCCCCAAATGCGAGCTGGTGGTGGCAGAGGGGAGAGGGGGATTCTGACTCACAGGGCAGGCAGACTTCTGCACCTCAGTGAGCTTCAGAGGCCACAGGCACCCCCGCCCCCGTTCTGCAGGCCTGTCCCTGCGTTCAGCAGGGGTGGAGCCTCCCCAAGCTCTGCACTCCGACACCCTTCTTCATGCACTGAGGTTTGGGCAGAGGAAAGAAAGTGGCCTCCAAGCCCCTGGGGACCACAGCCATGGCGGAGTCTTCTCAGAATTTCTGGAGTCTTGGTGAGGTTGTCTGCACCCACAGAAAAAATTACCTTAAAAATCAGTTTATCAATGTTTCCCTCACCACTACCTTCAATTTTAGATGCACAAAGGGCTGAGCTGTGAAATACCTGACTCCTGTGGAGCAGGGGTCACTGGGGAGGAGATTAGGGCTGGGTGGGCACGGGGACACTGAGACCAGCGGGGAGAGGGGTCCTCCAGGGGCACCTCTGAGCTGGGGTGCAGCTAGGCTGGTGACTCCCTGCCACTTCCCTCCACCTCCTTGGTTGGGGGTGATCTGGGAGACTGAGGCAGTCTTGGCCCTGAGGCCTGAGGTGGTGTGGTGCATCTTCTGGGAGCAGAGAGATTGTGAGTGGCATCCCTAATGCCCTCCAGCACAGTCCCATCTGTAAGTGTCTCTGGGATCTGACTTCAGTCTCTCCTGCTGCAGTGATTTCCAGGTCCCTATCTCTGACCTGGAGCCCCGGTGGCGTGGTTGTTCAGAGCTCAGCCGCTAACCAGAAGTTCGCAGTTGGAATCCAGCAGGCGCCCCGGGAACCCCTGGGGGGCATCTCTGCTCTGTCACTTGGGGTTGTCATGAATCAGGGTCGACTGGGCAGCGCCTGACAGTTTCTGAATTGTCCCTGTTGGTCAGTTCTGGGTGGGAGAGGGAGGGAAGCAGTCTCTTTCCTGGCCCTCAGAGGACCTGTGGGTGCCGTTGCTGCATGGGGAGGGGACCCCTCCCTGCTTGCCTCAGGGCCCTCCCTACATGGCTCAGTGGATCAGCAGATGATCAGGGGGGCGCCTGCCCATGCAGCAAATCCCTACGTGATGAACCCTGCATTAGGCCTGGGGATAAACCACGTTATCTGCGGTGGGTGGGGGTGATGGTGGTCCTGGCACCTGAGTGACTTGTCAGCAGACAGACCCATTTCCCAGTGAGGAGGAATGAAGCTGAGGGCCCTGGGCTCGGGGGGGAAGCAAGCTCCTGGCCACTGTGAAAGGAGAGGGGTGGGACAGCAGACACCCTTGGCCCTCGCTGGGGGCTTCGTTCTGGCGGCTCAGCTCGCTGCTGGAAGTGCCCTAGGTCCCCCAGGCCCCTGCCTCAGCATCTGATGCCCAGCCAGACTGGGACATCCTGGGGTGGGGGACACTCCACCTGACCCCCGCATCTGCAAACACCACTAGTTCTACATGGAAACTCCTCCCAGATCCGACAGCCCCCACCTCTCTCCTCTGCCTCCACCCCCTCCTTCCCCTGGCCACCAGCTGCACATCTGGGAGTACATATTTTTCCAGCTTTCTCTGTCACCTAAAACCTTCCATTGCCCTACTCCCCCAGGCCCTTTGGAGCTCCCTGCCCCCACCTTCCTCTGCCTCCGCTTCCCCCTCTGTTCCAGCCTGAATCCCTCCCCCAAGACTCTGCCTTGAAAGTGAAAACCCCATTTTGGCCTCAGGACATTTGCACAGGCTGCTCCTGTAGCTGAGCTCCTTGGGTCTTGCTAAGCGGATCCTTCTTCATCTTCAGGACCCCCGCCGAATGCCAACCTCCCCCCCTGACACCCCAGAAGCCCCCCCAGCCCACTCTGGCCAAAGGGCTCACAGCCACCGTTGGTCTGGGTCACAGCACCCTCCAAAGCCACACTGTTCCTTGATCTGTTTGTGCCTGGGCAGGGCCTCAAGGATGGTTACTGAATGTGTCCCCCTAGAAAACAGAACCACATCAAATCTGTTTCGACTCAGAGTTACCCAGTGGGGCAGAGCAGAACTGCCCCCTCGAGCTTCAAAGGCCTCCAATCTTTACAGAGGCCAACTACCACCCCTTTCCCTGGGGACCCGCTGTAGAGTTGAACCCCATACCTTTCAACCAGCAGCCGAGTCTTCTAACCACTGCACCACCAAGGCTCCCAGCATCTCCCAGGGTCCTGTAGTGTCTGTCCTGTCTCAGGCCTGCCCAGTGGGAGCCTCGCCATCTGCCCCGGAGGAACCCCCTCTCCTAACCCCCGAGCCCACCTCCGCGGCGCAGCCCTAATCCGCCCTTCATCCCTGGGTCTAACTGCTCACCCAGCCCCTAATCCCACCTGGATTTGTCCATGGGTAATCCTGGTCTGCCTCCTGGCCAGCTTCTCTGATCTTACAGGCCCAGGCAGAGTCCCCCCTACACACACAGGGCTGAGGGTCTGCGGTGGGACAGGGACACCAGGTAGCCTCCAGTCTGCTGTATGGCCCTCAGGGGTTCCCTTCAGCTTTTGCCAGGCTTCAGTTTCTGCATCTGTCACCAGGCCAGTGATGAGCTGTTGCCATCAGAGTCTGGTGACCCCGTAGGGGCACAGGGGGTGTGAGGGGAGGAGGCAGAGGCTTCAACCCTTTGGACCCCCCAACCCACAGCTCCAGCATGCTGGTCCTCAGCCCACAGAATGGGGGCCACTTGACTGCTGGGTGGCTGAGAAGGGCAGAACTCTGGGCACGGAGGAAGGGGGACCCCAGGTTCAGATCCTGTCTGCCATCCACCACTTCATGTCACTGGACTTCAGAGTCCCAGGAAGACAGAACAGTCACTGAGCCCCCATGGTGTCTGCTGTCTGGGGGTGCTGAAGGCAGGTGGGCCCACGGGCTGTCACGATAAGCAGGTGCCCTGGGGTGGGGTCTGCATCCACACTGTGATTCAGGCACAGGGGGGGACTGAATTTCAAGCCGTTATTTAGTTTTGTTCTTAACATTGCAGGGGGGAGACTCCCCAGATCCTGTCAGTTCTTCTTAGCTCTCCCAACATCTTTCTGGCACCCCAGATGGGTTTGTAGTGGGCTGTCCCACCAGCCTAGCCCCCTCCCCAATATGGCCAAGGTTCCTGTGCCCGTCAGTGAAGGCTTCATAGCCCACAGATATGAGGGGGACCCTCAAAGGATGTGCCTTCCTGGGCTCCTGCTCAAAGGGAGAGGAGACTGAGGTTCTGAGGGGCCTGCCCAAGGCTGTGTGTGCCGGCGAACAGAAGAAGCGGGTGTCACCCAAGTGGCGACACCACGGTGGTGCCAGCCATTGGGTCTTTGCCAGCCTTTGGCTTACAGACCTTGCTGCTGTGAACATCTTGGTACAAATCACTTTTTAATGTTTTTCCTTCTTTTGGATGGTTTCCTGGGACTCAATTCCCAGAAGTGGAACTTGGGTGTCACCTGGCAGGCATGATTTGAATAGCTCTGCCCTGTGGTGCCATCCAGGAAGACAGAGCCAACTCAGGGCATCTCCCAAAACTAGGAAGGAGCTTGCCATGGAATTCTAGGTGCCAGGGCTTCTGGTTCACTATTTCTTTGTGCCAGCCCCTGAGAACCTCAGTCTCTTCTTTTACTTGGGGAGGAAGAACCCAGGAGGTCATGGCCTTTGCAGGTCCTCTCTCATGCTGTCACAAGTGCATGTGACAGAACTGTCCCTAAACGAATGTGGGGACCCAGCCATGATGGGGTGGAAGCTAGGCCAGTGGGATAGCCCCCCATAAATCCTCCTGGAGATGGGGATAAAGACCTCAGAGCGCTAAGAAGGGCTGGCAAGACCCGTGGTCTGGGGAGCAGGTCTCCCCCTTGTACTGTCCAGCGTAAAATCAAACTTCAAAAGTCAGGAGTGCCCTTTGCCTGAGTCTGCAGGCAGCGCACAGCTCAGGTCCACTGCCCAGGGCAGCTCTCGGCACCAAGCCCCGCGGGCCCTGCGGTGGGCCCAGCCGGCACCGTGCCGACTGCTAAGGGCCCGTTTTGCCTGTGCGCCCACCTGGGTAAACCCTTCATTCAGAGCGAATGCCCAGCCCAGCAACAGACAGTCCATAAGTGGTCACGCCCTTCTGTGAGCTGTTTACCGGTGAGATTTAGAGCTGGCCTCAGGGCATGTCCCCTTCTGGACATCTTCGGGAGAGGAGGCAGTGTGCTATCACTTCTTCGTGGTGATTTATGCTATTAAACATCCCACAGTTCCGAGGCCTGGCGATCACATACCATCCCTGCCCCCAGACCCTCCGCTCTGGGCTCCGGCTCTGTCCCCAGCCGAGGCCTCTCTCCTCCCTCCTGGCCTGGTGCCCCAACCACCTTTCTGTCCCTGGCCCCAAGGGCACTTCCAGAAGGGTCAGCGCAGCCCATGTCACCCTTCTCCGGGCCTCCTGTGTGCCGCATGAGAGCCCACCTCCTGGGCTGGCGTTGGGGGGGTGCACCCCTGTGACCCCATTATCTGTTGAACCTGGGCCAGTTGCTTTCTCGTAAGTTCAGTCCCCCACCCCCCGCCCTACTGTGTCCCTTCTGTCGCTGCCTGGCCTCCTCTCTCTGTCTTCGGGACTCCACTCTTGTTAGACCCCTCTGTCCATCCTGTCTTTCCCGCGCCCTCTTTGAAGGCCAGTCTGTGCCAGGCACAATGTCCAGTTTTGGTTTTTTTTTTTTGATCAGACGAAATATTTCATCTATTTTTGAGCGACCTCTTGGGCCTGTGAAGACTATTGCTTCTTCAGGAAATGGAGGTCGGAGCCCGCTGGGGGAAGACCTGGGTGAGGGTTTCCCGGAGGGGGAGTCCACACCCTCAGCGATGACCAGGGGTCACATCGTGTGGTTTGACGAGGAAGCAGACCAGGCTGGCTCCGCTGCTGGGGGGAAGGCAGGTCTGCTGCCCCTGGCTGGGGGCGCGTCCTGGAGCTGTGACCTGCCCTGCGCCCGCCCTGCAGGTTCTACTGGGATTTTACGATGCTGCTGTTCATGGTGGGAAACCTGATCATCATCCCCGTGGGCATCACCTTCTTCAAGGACGAGACCACCGCGCCATGGATCGTTTTCAACGTGGTCTCTGACACCTTCTTCCTCATGGACCTGGTGCTCAACTTCCGCACGGGCATCGTCATCGAGGACAACACAGAGATCATCCTGGACCCCGAGAAGATCAAGAAGAAGTACCTGCGCACGTGGTTCGTGGTGGACTTCGTCTCTTCCATCCCTGTGGACTACATCTTCCTCATCGTGGAGAAGGGCATCGACTCCGAGGTCTATAAGACGGCGCGCGCGCTGCGCATCGTGCGTTTCACCAAGATCCTCAGCCTCCTGCGGCTGCTGCGCCTGTCCCGCCTCATCCGCTACATCCACCAATGGGAGGAGGTGAGGGGCGGGGCCCCCGGGTGGAGGGGAGGGGCGGGGCCCTGGATGGAGGTGAGGGGCGGGCCCCCGGGTGGAGGGGAGGGGCAGGGCCCTGGATGGAGGTGAGGGGCGGGGCCTCTGAGGTGGCGGTGAGGGGCGGGGTCATGGATGGAGGTGAGGGGCGGGCCCCCGGGAGGAGTTGAGGGGCGGGGCCCCCGGGTGGAGGTGAGGGGCGGGGCCCCGGGTGGAGGTGAGGGGAGGGTCCCCCGGGTGGGGGTGAGGGGCGGGGTCCTGGATGGAGGTGAGGGGCGGGCCCCCGGGAGGAGTTGAGGGGCGGGGCCCCCAGGTGGAGGTGAGGGGCGGGGCCCCGGGTGGAGGTGAGGGGCGGGGCCTCTGAGGTGGAGGTGAGGGGCGGGGTCATGGATGGAGGTGTGGGGCGGGGCCTCTGAGGTGGCGGTGAGGGGCAGGGCCCAAAGCGACACCTGCCAGGTGATGGTCTCCGGTGGGTCGCAGGCTGTGGGCGGCACCAGGTGGGCTGTGGGTGTGGGCAAGGCGGGGCGTGCTCCAGGTCATTGCACCCGACGGGGTCACAAGGACTGCAGTTGGGGTCTTGGGGAGCCTCAGAGCGCTGGCGGCGCGAGGACCAGAACCCAGCAACGCAGCAGTCCCCTCTTCGTCCCGCCCTTAGAGAGGCGGTGTCCGCAGAGCCACGCTGGCATCGCGGAGAATGAGGGTCAGTAAAGCAGTCACGTATCCAAGAGCCCGCACCCCGCTTCCGTCCTCAGCACAGACCCGTCGCCCCGAGTCTGCCCCTGGGCCAGAGGGAGCACGGGTGGCCTCGGCGCCCCCACCGTGGGCCTCAGTGTCCGGAGCGGGGACAAGGCCCCCAGGGGACTGGGTAGACGTCGAGCCGGGGCAGCCAGCCGCGTGCGGGCGGGGGAGTGGGGGGACAGAGCCGAGGGATGGCTGGGGTGGGGCGCCTGACCGCCGGCCCCCCGCAGATCTTCCACATGACCTACGACCTGGCCAGCGCGGTCATGCGCATCTGCAACCTCATCAGCATGATGCTCCTGCTGTGCCACTGGGACGGCTGCCTGCAGTTCCTGGTCCCCATGCTGCAGGACTTCCCGCGGGACTGCTGGGTGTCCATCAACAACATGGTGGTAAGGTGGGGCGGCGCGGGGCGGCAATCCCCCCGGCTCCGGCCCGAGCCCCTCCGCGTGCCCTCGCCGGGCTTCTGGGGGCCGCCCACGCTGCAGCCCCTCACCCCACTCGGCATGAGCGCTTCACAGGGTTGCCCCAGCAGGAGTGGGACAAGACAACATCCTTGCGCCTTTCAGATCCTGCATGACTTGGGGGCCCCTCCTTGGGAATCACTGAGTTTCAGCGGCTTTTGTCAGCTATAGAAGTTAAGATCTAATGAACGCTTTCTTCCAAGTTGCCTTTTCTCTTTAATTTGCAAGAATTCATTAGAAGAAGCATGTACATGGAGACTCTCAGTGGGGATGGTGGCATTCTGTACCCATCCTGGTTGTGTCTAGTGCTGAGTGGCTTTCAGACAAGTCTGTCTCATCAGTTTAAGAGGCTAGAAGCCCCGATTCAGGGGAAGCCTTCCTCTCTCTGTCGGCTCTGGGAGAGGCTCCTTGCCCCTCTGAGCTCCCCGTGGGGCTCTTCGAGTGACCTGGTGTCTCTCTGCCTCGTGTCTGCCCTCTGGCTGGACTGTTTCATCTCTCACATCTCAGAAGAGACATGTACACTTTACCCTTGTGCCACCTCATCCCTGTAGCAGACATGAGATCGTGACCAGAGTTTAGGATTTGCAGAGTGTATCCCGGGGGGCACAGCGCAGTCCCTAACAGGACCCTGGGAAACCGACCAGCGCACCTACAGGGAGGCTGGGGGCCCTGGCTGAGGACGGGTGGAAGGGGCGAGTCTGGGGTCCAGGCAGGTGAGGACAGACTAGGCTACAGCCAGCTTCCTGCCGCAGGGGGCGGGGCCCAGGGTGGTGGGGAGTGCTGGGGTGGCCTCCGGCTGGAAGCAGAGCAGGTGGGCGCCGTGGGGGAAGGAGCTGCAGCGGGAAGGCTGGCGGGTGTCGCTCCGGCGCCTGGCACAGCTGCCAGCTGAGGCGGCCCATTGTCTGGCCGACACTCACACATGTGGGCCCATTTCCTGAATGGGGCCCGTTTCCCCCTTCCCCAGCTGGGTCAGCTGAGGACTCGCCGGGCAGGGCCCCCTGGGTACCGCCTGGTGCTCTGCCCTGCCTGGCCTGGCCTTCTGGTCTGACCCATGTCCTCATGAGTCTGTGCCCAAGGTTCTTGGAATTCGCACCTCCTCTGACCCCACAGGCACTCCGGGCAGAGTGTAAGGGTAGCTTCCCTTTGGACCTCCGTTTCCCCACAAGGGACTCGGAAGGTGACTTTGGAATGGCCTTGGCTTTTGTACAGTCTGCCAGTCCCACTATCTCCCTGGGCCACCGCGTCCCTGCCACCCAGAGTGCTCAGGGCACAGACCTGGCTACTGCGTGTCCCTGACTCCTTCTGGTCACCCCAGGGTGCGGGGCATCCCCCGGGGCACTGGGGGCGGGCTGAGGGCCCCTGGGGCACCCACTCACCCCGTCTCCCGCAGAACCACTCCTGGAGCGAGCTCTACTCCTTCGCCCTCTTCAAGGCCATGAGCCACATGCTGTGCATCGGCTACGGCCGGCAGGCGCCCGAGAGCATGACCGACATCTGGCTGACGATGCTCAGCATGATCGTCGGTGCCACCTGCTATGCCATGTTCATCGGCCACGCCACCGCCCTCATCCAGTCGCTGGACTCCTCGCGGCGGCAGTACCAGGAGAAGGTCTGCGGGGGGGCACGGCAGGACCGGGGGTCTCGGGGGAGGTAAAGGTACCGCCCGACTGGGGGTCTGGAGGGGAGGCCCAGCCCCAAACAGGAGTCTGAGGGGGAGGCATGGCCTGGACTGGGGATCTGGGGATGAGGCACCTCCTCAAATTTCCCGTGATCAAGACAGAGATGGGACAGCCAGATGTGGGAATCAAGGGGGAGGGTCTGTTCTGTGGCCGTGACAGGAGGGGTCTTGGCAGCTTCTCAGGCAGAAAGACCCCAGACTCAGGAGCCTTTTTGGGGGATGGAGCCCAGTGGGATCAGGGCAGGGAGGTTTGGCAGAGGCAGGGGAGGAGGAGAGGGGTCTCTGGGTCATCTCAAAGAAACCTCACAGAGTCTGAGGGCCTGGGGTCACTCAAGGACACACATTGGCTGGGCCCGTGGGATGGTTCTGGGGCAAGAGACGCTGGTCACCCCAACTTGGCCTGGGGTCTTAGAGAATTTCCACGGGGCTGGTCCCAGGGTGGTCATATGGGGCCTGGGAAGGGCTGAGGGAGAGCGAGGTGTTAGCCCCAGGCCTGTGCTCCATGGCTGTGACCTCTGCTATCTGCCTAAGGGTCACCTCCCCTTGCCCCTCTGCGTGCCCCCATCTGGGCCCCTGCTCTGTAGCTGGCCCGGCTGGGGGTCTGGGAGCCACCGCCGCAGGGCCCTGATCAGCTGGGTCAGCTGGGCCCAGTGCCAACCCCCTGGCTGGCCGGAAGCCTCGGGGCCTTGCACCCAAACATAAGCTGGTGCCACCACCCACACGCCGTCACGAGTTCCGCTGAGCTCAGGGCAGCTGTGGCCTGGCGGGGGCGGGCGGGGGAGGGCGGGGGCGGGCGGAAGTGGGTGGGGGACCAGAAAGTGAGTCCAGATTCATGTGAGGGGCCTGGGGTCACACCTTCCACCAAGGTCCCAGGGGTAAGGCTGCTGGATAACATTCAGGACCTAGTTGTATGTGAATTTGAGAAAAACAAAGGGTGATACTGTGATTGTGAACGTGTCCCAAACATTGAATGGGATATGCTGACGCTGTGCTTTTTTGCAGGTTATCTGACGTGCCTATGCACGGAGTATTCCGTGTCTTGCTTTTGGGAGGCTGGGGCCTGGGCTGTCCTCTGGGGCTCCTGGGCTTCCCGGGGTGCTGGCGCTGACCCCTGCCCACCTCTGGTTGCAGTACAAGCAAGTGGAGCAGTACATGTCCTTCCACAAGCTGCCCGCCGACTTCCGCCAGAAGATCCATGACTACTACGAGCACCGCTACCAGGGCAAGATGTTTGATGAGGACAGCATCCTGGGCGAGCTCAACGGGCCACTGCGCGAGGTACAGGGCTGGGGGGCACAGGCCGGCCTCCCCCGGGGCTGTGCGGGCCTCTCCCGACTGCCGGGTTAGTCTGGTCCTGCAGCGGCACCTTGTCCACACAGCCTGCCCTGCTGTGGGCCTCCGTCTTCCCCACCCCAGGGCGTCCCCTGTCCCCTTGGTTCCACCTGCACACTTGTCAGAAGACCAGCTGGGGTCTGTGCTGCACAGAGGGGACAGCACAGAAACGCAGTTGACGCAGCTCTGCCCCTTAAGGTGCTATGACTTGAGCGGGGAATTTGACCTTGGTCTCCGTTTCTGGGGGCAGTCAGTCTGGGTGCAGGGCATCTATCTGTACACGGACAGCATCCAGTAAGTGCAGCTGCCACTGACAGTCACCGCCGTGAACGTCCACATGCTTTCCCACGTATTTGAGGTGTCCACTGGATGCTTGGTTTTTGGCAGGTCACATTTTCAGAACACAGACACACTTACCTGTGTTTTTGCAGTGTTTGTGTGGTCAGCGGTGAAGCAGGTAAACTGGACTGCTTTTAACGGGCCCTGCAATCTGGGTTCTGTCTTCTCTCAACTGGAACCCCTCATGGGGCGCTTTCACTGCTTGGTGCTCAGGGTGCAACTCGGAACCTGTCTGCCCGTCCTCTGTTGTTGTTGTGGGGTGGGGTGCCACCACGTCAGTTCTGACTCACAGCGACCCTACGAACAACAGAACGAAACCCTGCCCAGTCCTGTGCCACGTCCACAGTCATTTTTATGCCTAAGCCCACTGTTGCGGCCACTGTGTCAATCCATCTCGTCAAGGGTCTTCCTCTTTTTCGCTGACCCTCCACTCTGTCAAGCATGATGTCCTTCTCCAGGGACTGACCCTCCCTGACAGCATGTCCAAAGTATATAAGACACAGTCTCACCATCCTTGCTTCCAAGGAGCACTCTGGTTGGACTTCTTCCAGAACAGATCTGTTTGTTCTTTTGGAGGTCCATGGGACATTCACCATTCCTCTCCAACACCACAGTTCAAAGGCATCAACTCTTCTTCTGTCTTTGTTCCTAGTCCAGCTCTCGCACGTACATGATGCAACTGAGAATACTGTGGCTTGCATCAGTCGTGCTTTAGTCTTGCAGGTGACATCCTTACTTTTGCACACATTGAAGACGTCCTTTGCAGCAGATTTTCCCAGTGCAATGCATCTTTTGGTTTCTCGACTGCTGCTTCCAAGGACACTGATTGTGGACCCAGGTAAAATGAAATTCTTGACAACCTCAATTCTTTCTCCACTTATGACAACGTTGCTCACAGGTCCAGTTGTGAGGCTTTTTGTTTTCCTGATATTGAGGTGCAATCCACACTGAAGCCTGTGGTCCTTGATCCTCATCAGTAAGTGTCTCAAATCTTCATTTCCATCAAGTAAGGTGGTGTCATCTGCACCGCACCAGTTGTTAATGAGCCGTCCTCCAATCCTGATGCCTTGTTCTTCGTAGAATCCATCTTCTCGGATTATTTGCTTGTCATACAGATTAAAACCGTCTGGTGAAATTAGGATGCAACCCTGACGCACGCCTTTCCCGACTTTAAACCATGCAGTGTCCCCTTGTTCTGTTCGCATGACTGCCTCTTGATCCATGTCCAGATTCCTCAAGAGCACAGTCAGGTGTTCTTGAGTTCGCATACTCTGCAATATCAGCCCTAAGTGAGTAGGATCCACACAATCGAATGCTTTTGCGTTGTCGATGAAACACAGCTAAACATCTTGCTGGTGTTCTCTGCTTTCAGCCAAGATCCGTCTGACATCAGCGATGATACCCCTGGTTCCACATCGTCTTCTGAATCCACCTTGAATTTCTGGCAGTTCCTTGTCAATATATTGTAGTCGCTTTTGAATGATCTGTAGTTTGGAAACAGCCTCACAGGTGATCATGCTGGCAGCCAGTGACGTGTCACCCTAGAACCTCTGCCATGAATACAAAACTGGGGAGCAGTTCTTTGGACGGATGTGGGGGCAGCATCACTGACAGCTGCTTGGATCTTCGCTACCTGCCGGGAGAAAGGCTCTGCGCCCCACAGCTGCAGACGGCGGGCACTTATTCCCTGAGTGTGGAGGCTAGGAGTCTGAATTCAGGGTGTCAGCCAGGCCGTGCGCCCCCCAAAGGCTCCGGGAGAGGAGGTTTCCTCACCTTCCAGCTTCCGATGGCTCGTGGCTGTCCCTCTGCGTCTCTGCACAGACTTCTGTCCTTGGTGTGTCAACTGATGACGGCGCAATCAGATCCTGTTCCCGGGGGCCAGATCCAGACTTAGGGTGCATCTTCTTTTATATTTTTAGTGTCGCATCGCGCTTTAAGGGACAGCTTACAGTCCAGGTCAGTTTGTCGCACAAAAGCTTACACGTACACTGCTGTGTGGCTCCAGCAGCTCTCCCCACCCAGTGACAGCACACGCCTCCTTTCCACCCTGTATGTCCTGTATCCACTCAAACAGCTCTTGTCCCCTCTGTCCTCCCATCTCGCCTCTGGAAAGGAGCTGCCCACGGAGCCCGTGTCCACTTGAGCCAGGAAGCACGCTGTTGGCCAGGACCACGTTACGTCTTACTGTCCAGTCTTTGTCTGAAGAGTCGCCTTCGGAAATGGTTTTCTCAGCTAACGCAGAGTCTGGGGGCCGTGTCTTCAGGGGACCCTCCAGTCTGTCAGACCCTCGAGTCTGGGCTTTTTAATAGGGTTCAAGTTCTGCACCCTGTTTTTCTCCAGCTTTATCAGGGAATCTTTGTTGTGACAACTTAGTTTTTTGGTGACACAGCCCAACCCACAGCTTCCACCAAGCAGTTACGAAGCACCCACCGCATGCCCCACCCTGTGCTGGCCTGCGGCAGTGACCGTGTCTATCTGTCCCCGGCCTCAGGGAGGGGACTGGGCCACAGCCATAGTCGATGAATTCATGGTGTCGGAGAGAGAGACAGCGCAGCGAGGAGGGGCCCTGCGGCCCTGGGGAAGGAGATGGCTCAGCTGCCAAGGAGGCAGGGTGTGAGCTGTGCAGGGGCTCACGGAGGACGCCCCGTGGGGAGGGCATAGCAAGGACGAAAGCCTCAGGAGGACATGGCGACGTGGGGTTTGAGGGTGGAGGCAGGGAGGGACTGGAGTTCTGGGGCTGGGGTGACACAGGTGGCGGCTCTCCATTGAAAATACCTTCTTCATTTGATAAACATTTAAGTGCTGGCACGGTTCAAAGTCAAAACTACCAAACAGTGACCGTCCAGGTGAGTCCAGCCATCACTGCCCCACCTGGGTCCCTCCTGGAGTGACTCCCTCCCTCCTTTGGTTTGATGTTCGAATGCATTTATTTGTTGTTATCTTTCAGTTGGTGACCAAACTCACTTAAAAAAAATCCCAAACTGCCTTCCAGCCCTCTGCCATCTCTGTACAATGGTGGATATTTTTTAATATTGTTTGGTCTTATTATATAAATAGTACAGGCTCAGTACAGAGGGCTTGGAAAATCCAGAAATACACAAAAGAAGAAAGAACTCCAGTCTTGCCATGTAAGGATAGCCCCTGCTGACGCTGGGGTGGCGAGGATCCTCCCGTGTTGACACGTTTATCTTCTGAGACAGCACAGCACTGCGTGGGCTGTTTCTAGATACTACTCTTTTTGAGGGGTTTCCTGCCATTCTTGCTCATTGACTCATCTAAAGAACGTGACTAACTCCAGTTTTTAAAAAGCAGACCTGATGGTGTTCCCATGGGGTCCCGTGAGAGGAGGACGTGAGCAGGGAGGAAGGACGCCTCTGTGACGGTGAAGTGTTCCAAGTCTGTGTGCGTGTGCGGCCGTCCCCTTTGTGGGAGAGCCTGGCAGTGTCTTCACATGGGTTTGCATTGTCCTGCATGTTTGGTCTCAAGGCGTTGCCTTAGCTCTGAGCCGCTGTGAAAAGAGCGTCTCATCCACTGTGTCTGCTCCTAAGCCGTGTCTGTGTGTCTCAGCAAGGGCTTTTGCTTTTCTTAGTCAAGGAAGAGCTTTTCATTGAATGTATCTCCCAGAAAAGCAGCCATGTTGTGGGTGCTCCGTCCAGTGGCATCTTGTGCACCCCCACCCGGCCAGACCTGAAACATTTCCACCCCAGCAGCCCCTTGTCCAGGGCCACCGTTTTGCCCACTGCTGGCTCACTGAATCGTATTAAGGGCTTTAGCTTTGTTTTTTTAATCACCTGTTATTTCCCTAGACTGCCTTGTCATTGTAGTTTTCCCATCAATTCTTTGAGTTTTCCAGACAGTCATTTTATCTGCAAAGATAAATCATTTTACCGTGTCCTTTTCAATTCTTTTGTTTCTAATTGCTTTTTCTTCTGTAATTGCATGGGCAGCTATCAGTGATACAGTGTTAAATAGTGAGGGAATCAATGAACATCTTTCTTGCTCCTGTCTTTGGTAGAAAACATCCAGCATTTGGTCGTTCAGTTTGGGTGACATTATAAACCCATTTCACAGATGAGGTAACCGGGGGCCTGAGAGACAAAGCAGCCCCAGAGGTATGGTGCATGGAAGCAGGAGCCAGACTCACATGCTGATGCCACCCTTACCTTCTGCCCCCTCCAACAGGAGATTGTCAACTTCAACTGCCGGAAGCTGGTGGCCTCCATGCCACTGTTTGCCAACGCGGACCCCAACTTTGTGACGGCCATGCTGACCAAGCTCAAGTTTGAGGTCTTCCAGCCGGGTGACTATATCATACGTGAGGGGACCATCGGCAAGAAGATGTACTTCATCCAGCACGGCGTGGTCAGCGTGCTCACCAAGGGCAACAAGGAGATGAAACTCTCTGACGGCTCCTATTTTGGGGGTGAGTGTCTGCAGGATGGGGGACAGAGCTGCAGAGGCAGAGTGTCTGCAGGACAGGGGCGCAGAGCTGTGGAGGCAGAGGAACAGAAGGGGGCCCTGTGACCACGGCAGGCAGGGTTCCCGGGAGGGCGAGGCCATGCTGTCCTGACTGGGCTGTGCTGAGGGTGTCCCCCTGTCCACGCAGAGATCTGCCTTCTGACTCGGGGCCGGCGCACGGCCAGCGTGCGGGCCGACACCTACTGCCGCCTCTACTCCCTGAGCGTCGACAACTTCAATGAGGTGCTGGAGGAATACCCCATGATGCGGCGAGCCTTCGAGACTGTCGCCATCGACCGCCTGGACCGCATTGGTGAGCGGCCCCTCTGGGCCTGGCTGATCCCCTGTCCTCTGACCTGCCTGGTCCAGAAGGCGTAGGTTGTGTAGACTCTGACCCGCTGAACTGCTATTTGTTAAATGCCTGCAGTGTTGTAGGTGGGGGACTGCAACGTACAAGACAACTGTACTGTGTCATAGCTCAGTGGATGGCAGTGGGCAGTGGGCAGTGGGGGCTTCCCTGAGGAGGTGATGCAGAGGGGAGACTAGATCAGATGGGGTACCAGGCAGAAAGGGGGGAAAAGGGTTGGACCCAGCAGGTGCAAAGGCCCTGAGGTAGGAAGAAGGCCTGATGCCAGGGAGACAGCAAAGACTGGGAAAGCCAGGTGGCCGACAGGGCCAGACACACAGGGCGTGGTGACTGTCCATCAGGAGCATTACGGGGCCATGGAGGATTTGTGGGCAGACGAGATCGGAGATCAGGTTTACATTTTTCAAGGGAGGGCAGCAGGAGGTGCAGGAAGATGGTGGTATGGCTTGGCGCGGGGGTAGACCTGGGAACAGTGGCCCCACGCTGTGCCTGGGTGGGGACGGGTCGGGGGGACCTCACAGCGCGAGCGTGAGAAAGGCCATGTGTCTGCTTTCCACAGCGGGCGTCTGAGCACGCGGGCGTATGAGGTGTTGGTGTGTTCTCTGGTTGCAGTGGGTGTGCACCATGCACGCCTCAGGCACTCAGTGTCTGCTCGCTGTGTGTAGCAGGCAGTGGCTGTGTCTGCTTGCTGTACCTAAGAGAGGCTGTATGCAGGAGGGACTCACTACTTGCTTGCCGTACACAACAGGTGCTCAGTATCTGTGTAGTGTATACAGCAGTGCTCACCACGTGCTTGCTGATGTAACAGCTTCTCAGTCAGTGCTTCGGGGGCTAAAAACATCAAAAATCCTATTACTGTTCAGTCGATTCCGACTCATAGGGACCCTATAGGACAGAGCAGAACTGTCCCGAGGTTTCTAAGGAGGCCTGGGTCTGAGCCGCAAGCTTGTAGTGAACAGTCACAGTACTCACCCCCACTCCCGATTTCCAGTAAGGAAGGATGCTTCGCGTGTGTGGGTGCACTGCACCAGCTTTCTGCACACAGTTCGCACTGGTGTATACAGGAGGTGCTGAATGTGTGCTTGGGTACACAGTAGGTGTTTAACATGCTTGTTGTGTTTATCCTTGCGGCTGTGCAAAGCAGAGCTCCCCGGCTCTCTAGATGCAGCGGCGCCTCCCTTGCTATGTGTACAGGGGGACGCTCCCTGCACTCTAGGAGGGTTGGTCCCCGCGTGCGCTCTGTACGTGCCGCACGCTCGTGAGTTCCGGAGCGGCGGGTGCGCCCCGCCCTCTAGACGTGGTGGTCCCTCCGCTCAGTCGGGCCCTCCCATGAGCTCTCCGGAAGCAGCGGTCCCCCTGTGCGCGCGCTCACTGCCCTTCCTGGCCCACACGCAGGGAAGAAGAACTCGATCCTGCTGCACAAGGTGCAGCACGACCTCCACTCCGGCGTCTTCAACAACCAGGAGAACGCCATCATCCAGGAGATTGTCAAGTACGACCGGGAGATGGTCCAGCAGGCCGAGCGCGGCCGCGCGCTCTTCCCGCCGCCCCCGCCGCCGCAGGTCACCTCGGCCATCGCCACGCTGCAGCAGGCCGTGGCCATGAGCTTCTGCCCGCAAGCGGCCCGCCCACTGGTGGGGCCGCTGGCCCTCGGCTCGCCGCGCCTTGTGCGCCGCGTGCCCTCCACACACGCACCCCCGGCACCCGGGCCCCCGCCGCCCGCCGCCAGTCCGCCGGGCGCGCCGGCCAGCCCACGGGCGCCTCGGACCTCGCCCTACGCCGGCGCCCCCGGCTCCCCTGCTGGGCCTCGCGCCGGGCCCGCACTGCCTGCGCGCCGCCTGAGCCGCGCCTCGCGCCCGCTGTCAGCCTCACAGCCGTCGCTGCCCCATGGCGCTGCCGCCGCCGCTACCGGCCCAGGACCCTCGGCCCCAGCGCGCCCGGCCAGCAGCTCCACGCCTCGTCTGGGTCCCGCACCTGCTGCCGCCGCCCGAGGCGCTGCGCCCAGCCCAGACCGCAGGGACTCGGCCTCGCCCGGCCCCACAGCCGGCGCCCTCGACCCCCTGGACTCCGCGCGCTCGCGCCTCTCGTCCAACTTGTGACCCTCGCTGAGCCGCGCCGCCCTGCGGGGGTACTAGGCGGGCTGGGGTCGCGGGTCCGTCCATCAGACCAAAGCCATGCCATTCCGCGCTGTCCCAGCCCACCCACCCCACAAGCCATAGAGATGTAGGTAGCCTAGTCGGCTGGGTGGCCCAGGTAGGGCTGGACAGTCCCACTGCCCCCAGCCGGCCCCTCATCGCTCAGCGCCCACCCCCATCGCCCCTGTCCCGGTGGCCACGCGTGCGTGGGAAGGGGCTTCCTTCACCTTGGTGCCTCAGTTCCCCCCACTGTAGACCGGGACAGGGCCCGTGGCCGAAAGGAGATGGCCATTGGTGTCCCGCCTGCCCCCCTGCCCTCACAGGTGGCCCGTCCGTCGTCCAAGGAGGGTTTTTTAAGTGCAATATTCGCCCGCCGGCTTCCCGCTGCCCCATCACACCCACGCAATAACTGCCCGGCCGTGTCCATGTGCCCCGCGGTGACTCCCCCGAGTGGGCCGCCAGGCACCGGACAGGCCCCAGGGCAGGGCTGCTCCGCTGTGCCCAGATGTGAGGGCAAGGCTGGGGTCCCCCACCGTGCCCCCTGAATGTACTGACGGAGCCGCCACACAGCGCCTGCTGCGGCCCCACCCCCACTCAGCCACACCCCCATTCCGCGCAATAAAGGACAGCATTGGCGCCGCTCAGCGTGACTGCTCTGCCACCAGGGTTCCTCCTCCAGGCAGGGCTCCTGGGGTGCTGACAGATTTATTTACACTATGGTACAGGGCACGCAGCCTGCGGGGACCGGTACCCGTGGGGACAGGGAGGGAACAGGGCCGGTGTCAGCTAAAGAAGTAGGTAGACCTTTTCACCTGCTCCAGGTCGAACGTCCCTGCAGAAGGAGGGTGGGGACAGGTGCTGCGTGAGGTGGGGGCTAGGGTGCCCTGCCCTTGGCCACTCCAAGGCACACTCGAGCTGCAAGGTCCTTCCAGCCCACCTGTGGCACCACCCCCTGCCTCCCACCTGTCTCCGGCAGTGCCACCAGCATCTGGAACAGCTTGCGCGCCTGCGTGTTCTTGGACAAATTCTGAGACCTGCGAGGAGTGGGGGTGGGTGATGCTGGGTGGGAAGGTAGGGTCCCAGCCCCACGGGCACTCGGGGTCCAAGCAGGTGCCTTACCGGGACACAGAGCAGAACTGCCTCACGAGGAACCGGGACAGGTCACGCAGGATAGGCTGGCGGTGCAGCTGGACAAACTGCTCACGGCACACCTAGGTGGTTCCAGGAGGGGTCAGGACCCGGCTTCGGGGCACAGGAGGGTCCCCCCAGCCCATTCCCCACCCACAGGGTTGCCAGGGCCTAACCAGAATGGTGCTCACAGTCCTCTGCATCTCGGGGAGGTGGGGCCTGGGTCTGACCCTGCAGGGGGCGGGGGCCGGGCAGGGGAGGGACAGGCACCTGGTTCATGACGGGGACATCAGCTGCGTGGGTCCAGAAGCAGTCATGAACAGAGACGAAGGTCAGGCCCTTCCTGTGGTGGGGAGCACCCCATGAAGCCAAGCTGACAGGGGTCTGGGCCCACCCCCCAGGACCCAGCTGGCCCAAGTGCCGTCCCTCCCCCAGCCCACTACAAAGCTCCTGCCCCCTGACAGCCCTGCACACGCCCCAACCTGACGCCGTGAGGGCAGCAATCATGTGGGCTGAGGAGGCTCACTGACCTCCACCTCACAGGGTGGGCCTCTCCCCAGCTCCCTTTTGGGGTATTGGCAGTGCCCTCCCAGCACCAGCCTCTTCTCTTGCAGCCTGAGGGAGGCATCCTGTTCCACCCAGACCCGGCCAAAAGCCAAGGAGTATGCCCTGAACCCCAGCTCTGAGTTCAGCTGCCCTGGCCCCCAACATGACAGAAGACTCACTGTCTACACCCTGCTGTCTCTCTGCCCCATCTGTGCAGGGACGGACTCACCCCACATCAGGGATCCCCTTCTTCCTCCTGCTCCGCAGAGCACCCCCACTGCACAGCTGGGATGCGTGAACCCTCTCAGCAGGCCAAGCCTGCTCTCCGCATCAGAGAGACCCTCTCGGGGCCCAGTGCTGCCTGTCGGGAGCCCCCTCTCCTACCCTGGACGGGCTCACAGCCTGTTCTCCACCAGTCAGGGCTCAACACCCCAGGGCTGCGGCACTGGCCGTTCCCTGTGTCCCTCGTCTGACACAGCGCCTCCCGCCGGTCTCTGCCCTGCGGTCTCTGTCCCCGGGGACCCACCTGTAGCAGTGCAGGGCAGTCAGCATCATGTGCGAGGAGTCCAGCGAGTGGATGAAGTTTGGGGGGAAACCGTTCTTCTGCTTCAGCGTGTTGGGCCGCCTGCGGACCCAGGGGAGGGGAAGGGATGGGGCTGAGACATGGGGGGCACCCCACCCCCAGAAGCTCCCCCTGCTCAGGCACTCCCATATCAGCACCGCCTCCCTCAGCCCAGACCACCCCCCACCAGACCTCGACTCACTGGCTGCTATCAGAGCTGCTGTTGAAGGTCATGTTCTGGATTCCACCACTGACCTGTTGAGGGAGGCTGGTGAGTCTGGCTTGGCCTGGGCCAACGCCGGGCAGGTGTAGGGGTTCTACATACCACAAACTTGGAGGCGCGGTGGTAGGGCTGGATGATCGGGACGCCCAAGGGTGTGACCCACTCCACGGCTGAACCCATGTGGGAGATGAGGCGGGCACTCTCTGTCAGCCAGTGCTGCGGGGACAGAGGGGACCGTGAGGAGGGTCCGTGAGGGGTGAGGCAGGCACTGCCGGCCAGTACTACGGGGGTGGCGTGGTGGGGACACGGGAGGGCCAGGGCCGGGAAGCCCACCTGGATGGCCCGGGTGGCGGTGAACATCTCCTGCAGACTGTGGAAGACCTGCTGTACTAGGTAGTGGGAGGCGTCCCACACGAACTCCTGGGGGGACGCAGGGGGCAAGCGTGGGTGGCCGGCCCTTCATGCCCACCCCTTCAGGCCGGGAAACAGACGCCGTCCCCACCGTGAGCCAGGCCGTGCCCACCTGGGGGAAGCCCTGCAGCTCGCGCAGGCGCCTCTCAATCTGCAGCCGGCCGCCGTAGCGCGTCACCCCATACACCACCGTCATCACCGTCTGCTTTACCACCTTGCGGCTGACGAAGCCCTCCAGCGCCTGGGCCACGCGCACACCCTGCTCCGCGTCCCGCCTGCGGAAGACCTCCACCTGCAAGCGGCGGGCCGTGGGTCGGAAGGCACCGCCGCTCCCCGGGAGCCCTCCCCACAGCTGGGTCCTGGGGCTTCCGTGGCCCTCCCCAGTCACACTGGGGCCTCGCTCGCTCCAGGAGGGGATGCGCAGTGCCTGGACCCTGCCCCTACCTGCGCGGCCACCCCACTGTACACGTCCTGAGGCAGGTCCGACGGCGTCAGGTTGACAGAGGCGGCCCCCACGCTGTCACGGCCCAGGGCAGCATAGTGTTGCAAGCCATTACAGGACCCGTCCTGTGTGGGGCACAGACTGGTCACCCAGCCAACTGCCCACCCAGGGTGCTAGCCCCTCACCCTACCCTCCGCCTGTGTGCAGACCTCGCAGCACCAGAACCAAGGGGCCTGATGCCCACCTGAGCCAAGCAGCCACGGCACACCCACCTGGTGGACGGGGAAGTGGGAGACGAAGGCAGCGGGGTCAGGGGTGCGCAGGGCGCGGGTGATCTCCATGCAGCAGGCCAGGGCCTGCCAGGGCTCGTCGGCCTCCATCCACCACCTGCGGCCCTGTGGGGGACAGCACAGAGTGACATCGAGACCCCTGGCTGCCCGGTAGGATAAGGACACCCCGTGACATCCTGGATAGGGTAAGGACAGCTGTGTGTGTGCTCCCAGAAAGCACGGGAGGGTCTGTGAGGGGCGCTGTTGACGAACAACGCTGCTGACCGCAGGGGTGACCAGAACAGGAGGGTGGAGAGGGAGTAGAATCTGGGGTGGGGGCTGAGGGGCTGGAGGGGCCCAAGGAGAACACTAGGAAGGTGGCTGGTTCTGAGTGGGGACCGGCAGGCGAGGGGGGGGGAAGACAAACAGGTGAGGAGGCACAGGACAGGAAAAGAGGGACAGCCTCACAAGGAGGCGGACAGAGAGGGAGCAGGCAGCCCCTGCCCCCGCCACCCCTCACCCACCGTCATGGGCCGGTCTGCGGAGTCAAGGACCTCGTCCAGCACCTGGTTGGCGAAGGCCAGGCGCGCCCGCAGGGACTCTCGCTTCTTGAGACCCGTGAGGTTGACCAGATGGAGCTTGAGCCAGTCGAGGCCGTGGGGGCCCAGAGGCCGGCCCTGAGCGAACTCCAGCAGGGCCCGTGCCAGGTCGCTGCCCAGGTGGCTGAGGTGCGGTGGGCAGGGGTACGTGCGGCCACGGAAGTCCATGTTGTGGGGCAGCCAGAAGGCGTCGCGGTGGCGCAGGTGCTGGGCCAGCGACAGGCGGTAGAGGGCATCGGCACGCAGGCTGCGCAGCTCGCGGGCCGCCTTCAGGCAGCGCACCGCCTCCCGCCGCAGCTCGGCCACGTGCGCCGGCGGGGTCCCCGGCGCGGGGCGGCGCGGGGGCGGGCGCGGGGCCTCGGAGGCGGGCGGCGGCACGCCCAGGCGCGCGCAGCCCCGCGAGCGGAAGAGCTCCAGCACCAGGTCCAGCAGGCGCCCGTTCACGCGCCAGGCGCAGTTGCCCAGCTGCGTGAGGGCGTCGAGGGCACCGTGCAGCGCCACAGGCTCGCAGCTCTCCAGCCGCTGCTGGTGCTGTGTGGTGCCCTCCACGGCCCGCATCAGCTTGGCGGGCCTCAGCAGGTAGGCCCCCGAGTGCGGCGAGGTCCAGGGCAGCGGCGGGCACAGCATGGGCACCTCAGCCACTTCGAAGGTCAGCGTGGGCTCGGCCGCCGTCTCCAGCAGCTGCGAGAAGGCCGGGTGAGGCTTCACGATGCCAATCTGGGGACAGGGCGGGCATTCCGGCATCAGGGGCAGGTGTCACAGGCAAGGTGCGGGTGGGAGAGGCCAGCGTCAGGGGGCGCCCTGCCAGACTGACCGGTAACTTCTTAAAACCCTGCCGAAACAGGCTGGACCCTGGGCGGTCTGGGACATAGCAACCAGTAACCCTGCTCCTGAGTGAGACTTCATCGTGGGCGCCTGCCCGCTCGCATCCAGGGGCCCATCCCAGCACGGCCCGCCTGAGCCCCGGGAATGGCATCCCAGACCCCCGCCACCGCACCCCCGCCCAGTGCCCTGTCCCTCAGGCCACCTGGCGGAAGCTGCGGAAGGAGTACACGTGGTACAGCACCGGGACGAGCTGCTCGGCGCCGGCGCCCCCGGGCCGCGGCATGCGCACAGCCCGCACCAGCACCTCGGCCAGCTGTTTGCCCAGCTGCAGTAGCACCGGCAGCGGCCACGGCTGCTCCTGCGGAGGCTCGCCGTCAGGACCCCCCAGCGACTCCCAGTGCTGGCGGGGAAGGCGGGGCGGGTCAACCTGTGGGGGCACAGGAGCCAGTCAGGGGGCTGGGGGCCCGGTGGCGGTGACACTGGAGTCCCGCACCGCCTGCTACCGGCCCCCTTTTATGAAGGTCGAGCTGGGGGCAAACCTGGCCACCAGAGGGGGCTGGGGAGACGACCCCAATCAAGGCCTGGTACCCCAGCCGGCAAGGCGGAGTCCGGGTGTGGGCTCCGGGCCCCCGCCCCCACCTGGGTGTCGCAGGCCAGCAGGCGCAGGTAGTCGGAGTAGCGGCGCCGCAGCGCCTGGACCTGGCGCTCCCGCTGCTTCCGCTGCACCACATGCCGGTTGAAGGTCCGCGAGCCGAGTTCATGCGCCAGGCGGATCAGCGACTCACCCTGGGCGGGCAGCGCCTGCAGAACCTGGGGGGGTGGCTACCGTGTGGGTCACCGCCCCTGGGCGGAACCCCACATCCCGCGGAGGCCCTGGACGGCCCCTGCCCCGCGGGAGCCCACGACCCCCAGGAGGGCGACAGGCATTCAAGGGTGAGTGCTCCACTGGGGTGAGCGACCGCACAGGGGCGGCACATGCTGGATCCCCTGGGCTGCTGGCTCGGGGTGGGGGCGGAGGCAGGGCAGGGTGCATCTCAGCTCTGCCCCGTGCGGGGAGGAAGAGGGTCCAAGCTGGGGAAGCCACAGGGCCGTGAGGTGCACTTAACAGAACGTAAAGTTTTCATCTTTTTTAATGGGAACTCTCCTCCCCTTTATACTGAACTACTGAACGCCCACACTGGATCATCAGAAGCACAAAACCCAAACCCACTGCGGGCCGCGTGTTCCTCCAAGCGGCCCCACCGGGCAGAGCTGAGCTCCGCCCCCTCCCCAGGCTTCCGAGGAGCAGCCAGGGGACTCAAGGCCGAGGGCCCCCACCCCCACGCCGGGCGCCCCGCCGCCCCACCTGCAGCAGCAGCCGCGCGGTCTCAGGCTCGCTCAGCAGGCAGAGGTGCGGGTACAGCGTGGGGCAGCCCTGGCGGGCCCTGTGCACCAGGCGGGCCTTCAGCTCCTGCAGCTCACGGCACAGTGCCGCCTCCCACTGGGCCCGCAGGGTCCTCAGGGTCTCCCGCTGCGGGACGTAGGCCCGTCACCACCGGCGACAGCCGGACACTCACAGACGGGGAGTTCAGGCACACTCTCATCCCACCAGCCCCGGGGGGCATCCAGCCTCCTCCAGGTTTCCCCTGGGTACACCCTGCTCCAGCCCCAATGGGGTGGCCTCGTGGAAGCCGTTGACAACGGCCTGAGAGCGTTCCCAGGCAGCTCCCAGGTGTCCCCTCCCTCACCCGAGGGCAGCAGCCGAGGGGGCGTGTCTGGGCCTGGGGGCAGCGTGTGCAGAGGGCGGAGCTGGGGGAGGGCCACACGGCGGGGCCCCAGCACCCCGGGAGCCTCTCCCTGTCCCCGGGCCGGCCAGGCAGAGGGCTGACGGTCCAGGCTCCTCACCGCGTGCAGGACCTCAGCGGTCAGTGGCGGAGCCTTCTCCACGGAGGTGACCTGAACTGTGGTGGCCAGCTCTGCGCACAGCTGCTGCTCGAAGAGAGTCTCCAGCGTCTTTAGGGGCAGGTGCAGCTTCGGGTAGGACACGGGGCCGCCCTGGGTGGCGGTGGGGTCAGCACCAGCCCGGCCACGGCCCCCCGAAGCCCCGCCCCCGTCCCGTCTGTGGCGCCATGTCGTTCCTGCCTGACCGCTGGGCGCCTCACTGTCACTGCTGCAGTGTGGGCATCGGCAGGCTGCTGGGCCGGGACAGTGGGTGGCCTCTGTCCCTGGGGAAGGGCACCACAAGGGCACACAGCCACTGGGCCCGCACAGCACAGGGGCCACCCACAGCGCCCCAGATGTTGGCTGCCTTTTTAAACTCGGAACTGGGTGAGCGTGTGACCACCCAAAATTAAACAAGCTAAAAACGGAAGCTAAAGCCTCTCCAAAAGACAAACAGTCCACTTCAGCCTCCCACAGGCGGGCCGAGTGGGGACAAGGAGGGGAATGCAGCGTGCCTGCTTATCAGACCATCTCTAGTGAACGACCCCACAGCTGTCATTCCAACAAGGACTCTGCTGCTAGGGGTGGCAGGCAGCTGCCTGTCCCTGAGCCCCAAAGCCCCTGCTACCACACCAAGAGCCCTTTTTCCGATTCACAAGCCCTGACAAGGACACAGACGGCCCAGAGCACCGGGGACATGGGCTTCCTCGGGTTCACTTCCCAACCTGCAGTCAACCCCAGGTCAGCAGCTGAGCCTAAGGAAGCCTGCGCTTCCCTTCTCACAGGTCGCCCGCCCTGGAGGTCCATCTGCAGGTGACGCCAGCCAGGCACAGAAGGGGACACAGCCGCTACATCCCACAGCATGGACAGACTGGGTGAGCGACGCTTGCTGAGAGTGGGAGAACCACAGTGAACTCCGCTCCCGTGGACCACCCTGCCCAGGAGGATGCAGACAGTGGACACGGGTGGTCAGCGGCTCGGAAGGGGTGCACAGTGACACTAAGTCCCCTCTGGGGTGACAGGGTGCTCTGGAACTAGGCAGAGGTGTGGCTCCACAGCTCTGTGAACACGCTGGGGACTGCCCCACGGTTCACTCTCAATGACTGACAGGTGTGGTGTGTGAAGGACACCTCAGCAAAATCAAACAAAGCCCACTGCACCCTGCTGCTGCACCCTGTGCCCTGGGGGTGCACGCTGAGACTCCTACCCATGGGACCACAGACGGCAGATGGCCTTTCTCGCCTTCTGCAGCCCCCACTTGCCAGGCCTGGGCATGCCAGCAGCCCCTGCTGGTCATCCTCACACTGTGGGGTGCTTAGACCTTCACAGAACCTGTTGAACAGCTGGGCCTGGGCTCCTGGGGGGCCCCACAGAGATCCTGGCCAGGACAGCACTTTACACAGAGAGCTCAGACAGGGTGCCACAGTCTGGGACCAGGGTTCACCTGGGCGTAGATGTCCCTGAGCAGCGGCGTCGTGTTGACCCGGGGTGTTGGCTGTGGTGGTGGGCTGAAGGTGGGCCTGACCTTTCGGACGGCCATCAGCAGCGCGGCCCGATCCTCCTGGGACATCTGCACAACCGAGAAGAGTTTCTGCAGCCGCAGTTGGTCCCGGGCCATCTGCTCCAGACACCTGGCAGGAGGCACAGGAGCAGCCACCTGTCACCCATGGTGGCCCAACCTCCAAGTCCACCTGAGGCTCTATGGTGCCTGCCCCTGCCCCCTGACAGCCCCTGACACCCCCAGGGGAGCCCTTGCCTCCCTGTCGCTGTAGGCAGAGGCTCTGGCACAGACCACCTTGGGAAGCCATCAGACCTCCTGGTCTGCCCCCTCCCACCTCCTCTGCTCAGAACAGTTAACTGGTCAGAACAGTCACCCACCCTCTGATCTCAAGGTCTTGTTACCCCCATTTCACAGAAAAGAAAGCTGAGGCTCAGCATCGAAAGACCCCAGGCTGGGGCTGCAGAGAGCAATGCGAGCCTTCTCCTGGGATGCCCAGCCCCTACATCACCCAGCGAGGGCCTCCCACCTAGATGGAAGACCTGGAACCAGACCTGCAGCTGGGCTGTCCCTGCAGTGTCCCTAACGCCTGCACAAGCCTGGGGGACAGAGTGAGAAGGACCTACCTTTTGATGGTGTTGGCATCCTGGTCTAGCCGTCCCATGCACTGGAGGGCAGCTGCGTAGGACAGCAGGTCAGGGGTGAGGCCAGCGTCCTTCACCATGAAGAACACATAGACCAACTCCTTGAAGGAACCCTGGGGAGGACAAGTCAGGGTGAGGGTCTAGTGCCCCCTCCAGACCCTCCCTGATCAATAGCCAACACGTCCGGAGGCCAAAGGTCACTGGTGGGACTGGTGACTGAATGGATGCAGGGATGAGGACCAGCCAGTGGCTGAAGCTACAGACGGGACTGTGCAAGAAGTTTCTGTCCCTTTCTGTCATGGTGACCAGTGTGCATCATTTCAGAGTCCTCGAAATCGATTCCCATCACTGTGCACTGAGCCCAGTCTGTCATTTATTATGTCTTTGAAGAACAGAGTTTTCTCTTTGTTGATTTTTTTCTCCTGTTTCTCTGTCTCATTTTCACTTTGACCTTTACTGTTTCTTTGCTCGGCTTGCCTTGGGTTTAGAGTCGTCTTTTTCTCCTGGTTTCCGAAGGTTGGAGGTTAGGCTTGTAATTAGAGAACTTCGAATTGGCTGTTCCGTGGCTATGAATGTACCTCTGACCACTGCTTTAGCTGCATCACATACTTTTTTAACTTTCTGAAACATGTCATTGCATTTTAAGTGAAAGTTTACAGTCCAAGTCAATTTGTTGTACAAAACCTTGCACACACACTGCCGTATAACTCCACCTCCTCTCTGCACACTGTGACATCACAATCCTCCCCTCTACCCTGTATTTCCTGTGTCCCCTCAGCCAGTTCCTGTCCCCTCTGCCCTCTCACCTCACCTGTGGACAGCAGCTGTGCAGTCAGGCTTCCTACATATGTAAGCCAAGAAGCACCCTTAACACCAGTGTCATTTTTGTGTCTTATAAAAAGCAAACAAAACCTGCTGCTGACAGGTCAATTCCCTCTCATGGCACCCCAAAGGACAGAGCAGAACTGTTCCACAGGGCCTCCAAGGAGTGCCTGGTGGATTGGAAGTGCTGACCTTCTGGTTAGCAGCTGTAGCACTTATCTGCTGCGCCGTGGGGTTTCCTTTATGTTTCACTGTCTAGTCCAGTCTTTGCCTGAGAAGTGGGCTTCAGGACTGGTTTGAGCTCTCTACTGACAGAGAGTCTGGGGGCCAAGTCCTCAGGGGACACTCCAGTCTGTCAGACCATAAAGTGGGGTCTTTTAAGAGAGCTCTAGCTCTGCACACCCATTTTCCTCCTGCCACGTCAGACTTCACACTGTGCTCCGTGTCAGGGCATCACTGGCTGTCACTGGCGGTGGCCGGGCACCATCTAGTTCTTCTGGTCTCATGATGATGTGGCCTCTGGGTTATGCGGCCCTGTCCTTCGCTTGGGGTAACATTTTCCTCAGGCCTTTGAGGTCCTTCCTTCTCCTCGGCTCCAGGTGGGTTGGGACCAATCAGTGCTGCCTAGATGGCCATGTACCAGCTTCTAAGGCCCCAGATGGCACTCGCCAAAATGGGCACACCCCTAAGTGCCAGCACACTGCGTGCTGTGGTCCTTCACCTGGGGACATTCACTTCCTTTGCAGTTTCTTCTCTGAGCTATTGGTTGTTTGGGAGAGTGTGTATTACAGACTCCTTCTCAAAGAAAAACAGAATCCGCCTACATCCCACCACACACACTGAGGCATCCCTAGAAAATTCCACAGGCAATTTAAAGAAATGTTTTTGTAACAAAAAGGCACAGCAGACATACACAGTTTTCCTGTGTGCTGTAAATTTTTCTACCTCTGTGATCTGAATGAGGTGGAGTTAGCAGCTCCACATTAAGGAGACAAGACTCAAATCTAGGAGGACGAGGTTGTGTCCTAAGTCAGTCTTTTCTGAGCAGAGAGACATAGGACCCTCACACCCCCAAGACACAAGGGCCGGAAGAACAGCACATCCTTCAGACCTGGGGTCCTTGTGCTGAGAAGCTTCTCAGCCAGGGAAGATGGGTGACAGGGGCCTTCCTCCAGAGCCATCAGAGACAGAAAGCCCTCCCGAATGCAGGCTTCCAGCCCCCTAGACTGAGAGAGAATGCACTTCTCGGGCAAACCACCCAGCACCACCGTCTCGGTCACCTCGGCAGGAGGTGATGGAGACAAGAACAATCCAACAAACTTCTGCGACAGCGGAGACGTGTGGAGATGTGCGTGTGCTGACGACAGAGCTAGTGTGACTGTGGGATGGAATATTTAAATAAATGCCCTCATGTGGCTAGTGATTGTCACCTTCCCACAATCACTCAGAACCAACCTCACCACCATTGTGGCCACTCACAACCACAAAGTTCTTCAAGTGAGAAGTGCAGACCCACGGGATGGGAGGACTTGGGATTTTCTTCCCCCTTAGAAGGGATCCAAACTACAAGGGGGCCAAAAACACTTCACAACAAACGGAAACAAAACTAGAAAGTACTAGAACTCGCAGGGGCAGCTAAGGCAGCACTCGGAAGAAAATTTGTAGCCATAAACTCAACCAAAAAACCAAACCCACTGCCATTGAGTCAATTCCTACTCACAGTGGCCCTATGGGTCAGAGTCGAACTGCCCCCCAGGCTTCCAAGGAGCGCCTGGTAGATTCGAACTGCTGACCCTCTGGTTAGCAGCTGTAGCATTTAACCATTGCGCCACCAGGATTTCTGACTTTCCACTGTAGGGCAGCAGATCAAGGAGTGCAAACTACCCCCAAAGCCTCGCAATCACTATCCTGAAGAGGGGTCTGCAGGCTGCCCTGCCCTGGAAAGGAGGAGATGTGCTGACATGTCCACCAGCCTTTCTTCCTTCTGTTTTCATCTGCAACTTCCCTTGAGCCACGTGCAATTTATATTGCAAAAGCCCAAAATTATTACCAAAATGGTAATCAACACAAAGCTCTCAGACCTCAGGGCTAAGGAGACAAAGATCCAATCGGAATGCTCCCCACTGGTGACTGGGGGACGAAGTCAGTTCCCCCCAGTCCCTGGGCCTCAGACTCGACCCCTAACAAACTGGGGGCACCCTGCAGGGACCCTCTCCCTGTGCCTGGCCCCCACTGCCACTCACCTTGCGGGCCCAGCCCAGCATGACGGTGTTATACATCGGCAGGGTCAGCTGCCGCTGGCGCCGGAAGCTGCTGTGCAGGGTGACGAGGACATGGTGGGCAAGAGGCATCTGGTCTGCGAGCAGGCAGCCCTCAAAGAAGGCCAGGAGTCTCTGCCGGTGGCCGGAGGACTGGTCCTCGGCCACGGGGTCGGCCCGTGCCTGCTCACGGCTGAGCTTCCGCGGGGCCTCCTGCAGGGCCTGTGCCAGCTGCCCCTCCCAGAGGCCACCAGGGTGCCCACGGGCCCAGCGCTGTAGGCAGCCAGCCAGATGCTCGCTCTGCAGCCGGGGCTCCACGAGCAACGGCCGGGGTGGGGGCACGCGGGCCGGCCTCTGCGTCTTGGCCCGCAGCCGGACCTCCAGCTGCTGCTGGCGCCTCTGCAGGATGCGCTTGTCCTTGTCCAGCTTCTCCGCCCAGCGGCCGCGCAGCTGTGGGGCGGCCCCCACCTCGGCCTTCCCACACGGCTGGAAGCTGCCCTCGGGGACGCGAGCCAGGTCCACCCTCTTCACTGTCACCTCTGACACAGAGTCAGCCTGCAGCTGTCGCTCCCGGGCCTCGAGCACTGTGTGGGAGAGGACATGAGGGAGTGCAGTGGGACGCCGATTCGAGCTCAGACCACCCGGACCCTCTGCCTGCGCCAGCTGGCGACCCACCTCGTTGTCTTCAAGGTCTAATAAAACCCTCATGTCCACCTTCCCTGACTGCTGCCCTGACCCATCACGTGCCCACTGCCATGCAGCAGTCCAGCACATCCCCAACAGGCTCCCAGCGTCCCCTGGCTGCCCCTCCTGTGTCTCCCTGTCACTGGGATTTGAGCCAGGAACCCGAGTGGTCTCAGCAGCCCCCTCCAGGCCCTCATGAGCCCCGTCGGCAAACCCAGTCCCAAACCAACTGGTCAGAGAAAGACTGGGCTGTACTGGAAGACACAGTGGTGAAGAGTGTGCTTCGAGGCTCAGTGGACAGCTCCTGCCTGGAGGCGAGACGGGAGGGCAGAGCGGACAGCAGCTGGTTGAACGGACAGGGGGCATACATGGTGGAGAGGAGGTATATGCTGCCACAGGGTGTGGAGAGCTGCTGGAGTTACTCAGCTGTGTGTGTGCCAGTTACGGTATGACAGAGTGACCTGGACCACGAACTTTCACTTAAAGCACATGATGGGGTCAGGGTAGTAATCACGGGAGACGGCTATCAGAGTGTCTTGACCTTGGAGACAGATGAGGGGAGCTGCTGGCTAGTGCAGGCAGAGGGTCTCGGGTGGTTTGAGCTTTTCAAAAACACCCTCTGTAGAAACCCCCCACTGGCCCCCTCCACCGCCCCACCGGCCCACCCAGCACCCAGAGCACAGTGGCCTTGGCCTGAACGGCCTGCACGGCCAGTCTGTTCTCCGTGTGGCCACCAGAGGGCGCCCGGGAGACCGTGACGCCGGTTGGCTCTGCCCTCTGCTCTCTCCTGCCTTCCCCCGGCCCCCCGCTAAAGGTGGAGGCCTCCCCACCCAGAGGGCACTGCCCAACCTGCCCCTGTCTCCTCCTGCCCTCCCCTGTTCACTCACACCAGCCACACAGGACTGTCAACTGTTCCTCCAACTCACCAGGCACGGTCCTGCCTCAGGGCCTTTGTACCTGCTGTCCCATCTGCCAGAAGGCACTAACCTTGGTATCCCATCGGGACCTGTCTGAGCCCACCTACTCATGCCTTCAACAGGCCCTGGTAGTTCACAGCTCACCCTCCAAGCACCCTCCACCATCTCACACATGTCCCCTCTTCACGTTTCTTATTTACAGCAGGGTCCCAGCACCCAGCACGGGGCTGCCACTCAAATGCCGGGGACCACAGGGAACTGGGCTGCTCTTCCCAAGTTAAAGACAGGAATCAGTGAGGGCTGGCTTTCACCAGCACCGGGCCTGTTGTGTTTGAAATCCAGGCTCTGCCATAGCAGCCTGTGTGGTCACCACTTTGGGCTCCAACTCTTCTCTACCAAGCGGAAGCAACCGGCAGGATTTGGGCAAGAGGGAGGTCAAGGGCTCCCGTGGGTGCACAAGGCTGGGGCCAGAAAGCCACGGGGGCGCCTGTCACAATTTGGTGGTGGTGTCTTACCGCACACTACCAGCAAGTTCCCCTGCTCTGTGACATCTTCTCAGTAGCCCGGGACTCCCCTCCCAAGGGGAGTTCAAAGGTCAAGCCCAGTACCACCCAGCTTAGAGTGCGCCTCAGTTTCCTCTCTGTGCTGCGAGACTAGCCCCTTGTTGTGGGTGACCTGCCAGAGTGGCTGACAGCGGTGACGTTCAGGACGGGGCTCAAAGCCAACCCGGGGTCCCAAGCTCACCTTCCAGCAGCTCCACATGGCCCCAGTCCTTCCGGGGGTCTTGCTCACAGGGGCTGGCAGAGGTGCGCCCCCTGCGACTCCAGATCCGACCAAGGACCCCCGCCCCTGCGGGAGAGACCAAGACGGGCTAGGGCCTCCGACCAGAAAGAAACGGGAGGCCAAAGGGGAAGGGGCCCCAAAGGTGAAGATCGAGGATAAAGGGTTTCCAAAACCCAAAGCTCCAGAGGGTTCAAAGGTCAAGCCCAGTCCACTGCGACTCCTAGGGACCCTACAAGGCAGGGAACGCCCCCCACTGTGCATCTAAGGCCGTCAGCTTCACGGACGCAGGGTGCCACGGCGTTCTACCGCGGAGCCGCTAACAAGTCCGGACCGCCGACCTCTGGGTTCGCAGCCGAGCGCTATAACCGCTGTGCCTGGTCCAGTGTCCCCAGATCCCAAACGAGAGGATCAGAGTTCCCGAAAAGAAACCGAGCCCAATGGCACTGCTGGCCCGGTGAACACAGTGGGGCAAGGCCCAGTGAAACATGGGGTCGTGCCTCAGTGGGTTCCCCAGAGCCCCCCTAGGCAAAGGACACAGGGCAAAGGCTGGATCCCCCGGGGTCCCAAAAGGTCAAAAGTCACGGCTGCGGGGCTGGCGTGGCGAAGGCACGGCTGCGCCCCTGGGCCACTGGGCCTCCCCTGTGTTACCTTCCTCTGCCAGGAGCCCGAGCCGGCCGGCTGGCACCAGGGCCCGTCCGAGCCCGGCCGCGCCGCGACCCCAGCCCAGCGCCGACATGCCACACGCGGCCCGCGACCCAACGACTGCGCCTGCGCCGCCGACGTGCCTGCCGGGAGTTGTAGTGCGGAAACTCACGGCCGGAACGACAACTCCCAGAGGGCAGCGGGGCCTCGGGCAGGAAAGGGCGTGTGTCCGCTGAACGCTGTAATTGGCTCTTTGCTCGGGTCTCTAGAGGATGGGGGAGCCGTTGCCTTGGCAACACGAGGTGACTCCGGTCTCAGACAAACCCAGAAATGGGGAGTTGTTTTTGAAAGGGCTAGTCAGTTAATTGTCAAAAACGAAATGGAGCGCATAAACATTGACATCCTAGGCATTGCTCAGCTTAAATGGACCGGCTTGGGCCCTTTGGAATCCGACAATCATACGGTCGTCTATGCCGGGAAAGAAAACTTGACTAACAGTGTTGCGTTCATTATCAAAAAGAATATTTCAAGACCTGTCCTGAGGTACAATGCTGTCAGTGGCAGGATGATATCCATACGCCCACAAAAGAAGGGCAGTATGACTAGTATTCAAATTTACACACCAACCACTAAAAGCCGAAGATGAAGAGGTTGAAGACTTTTACCAGCTTCTGCAGTCTGAAATTGATCAAACATGCAATCAGGATGCCTTGATAATTGCTGGTGACTGGAATGCGAAAGTTGGAAACAAACAAGAATCAGTAGTTGGAAAATACGGCCTTAGTGATAGAAATAATGCCGGAGATACGTGATAGAATTTTGCAAGACTAATGACTTTCATTGCAAATGCCTTTCTTAACAAACACAGACAGTGACTGTACACATGGTAAAATTCACCACATAGAATACACAGGAACCAAACTGACTGCATCTGTGGAAAAAGATGCTGGAAGAGCTCCATATCAGCAGTCAGAACAAGACCAAGTGCTGACGATGGCTCAGATCATCAATTGCTCATATGCAAATTCAACCTGAAACTGAAGAAAATTAAAACAAGTCCACCAGAGCCAAAGTATGGCCTTGAGTATATCCCACCTGAGTTTAGAAACCATCTTAAGAACAGATTTGATGTGTTGATTGCTAGTGACCGAAGATCAGACAAATTGTGGAAAGACATCAAAGACATCACCCATGAAGGGAGCAAGAGATCAATAAAAAGGCAGGAAAGAAAGAAAAGACGAAATTGGATGTCAGAAGAGACTCTGAAACTTCCTCTTGAATGTCGAGCAGCTAAAGCAAAAGGAAAGAATGGTGAAGTAAAAGACCCAAACAGAAGATTTCAGAGGGCAGCTGGGGGAGACAAAAGCAAGTATTGTAATGAGATGTGCAAAGAGCTGGAAATGGAAAACCAGAAGGGAAGAAGACGTTCTGCATTTCTCAAGCTGAAAGGACTGAAGAAAAAAACACAAGCCTCAGTTGCAGTAGTGAAGGATTCTACAGGGAAACTATTAAATGACTCAGGAAGCATTGAAAGAAGATGGAAGGAAGACACAGAGTCGTTATACCAGGAAGAATTAATGTTCGGCCATTTGAAGAGGTAGCATATGATCAGGAACCGATGGTACTGAAGGAAGAAGTTGAAGCTGCATTGAAGGTATTAGCAAAAAACAAGGCTCCAGGAATTGGAATATCAACTGAGATATTTCAACAAACAGATGCAGCACTGGAAGTGCTCACTCGCCTAGGCCAAGAAATTCGGAGGACAGCCACCTGGCCAACTGACTGCAAGAGATCCATACTTATGCCCATTCCAAACAAAGGTGATCTAACCAAATGTGGAAACTACTGAATAGTATCATTGGTGTCACACACAAGTAAAATTCTGCTCAAGATCATTCAAAAGTGACTACAATATATTGACAGGGAACTGCCCGAAATTCAAGCTGGGTTCTGAAGAGGACATGGAATCAGAGATATCATCGCTGATGTCAGATGGATCTTGGCTGAGAGAATACCAAAAAGATGTTTACTTGTGTTTCATTGACTGTGCCAAAACGTTCGACTGTGTGGATCCTACTAAATTACCGCTAACGTTGCGGAGAATGGGAATTCCGGAACACCTAACTGTGCTCTTAAGGAATCTGTATGTGGATCAAGAGGCAGTCATGCAAACAGAACAAGAGGATCAAGGGGACACTGCATGGTTTAAAGTCAGGAAAGGCATGCGTCAGGGACATATTCTTTCACCGTACCTTTTGAATCTGTATGCCAAGCAAATAATCTGAGAAGCTGGATTATATGAAGAAGAACGAGGCATCAGGTTGGAGAATGACTCATCAACAACCTGCGTTACGCAGACGACACCACCTTACTAGCTGGAAATGAAGAAGATTTGAGACACCTGGTGATGAAGATCAAGGACCACAGCCTTCAGGATGGACTGCACCTCAACATGAGGAAAACAAAAATCCTCACAACTGGACCCATAAGCAACATTGTCATAAACGGAGAAAGGATTGAGGTTGTCAAGGATTTCATTTTACTTGGGTCCACAATCAACACCCTTGGAAGCAGCAGTCAAGAAATCAAAAGACGCATTGCATTGAGAAAATCTGCTGGAAAGGACCTCTTCAAAGTATTCAATAGTAAGGACGTCACCTTGAAGACTAAAATGTGCCTGCCCCAAGCCATGGTATTTTCAGTCACATCACATGCATGCAAAAGCTGGACTGTGAACAAAGAAGACAGAAGAATTGATGCCTTTCAATTGTGGTGTTGGAGAAGAATGGTGGCTGTACCATCTATCACCAAAGAACCAACAGATCTGTTCTGGAAGAAGTCCAACCAGAGTGTTCCTTGGAAGCAAAGATGGCAAGACTGTGTCTTACATACTTTGGACATGTTGTCAGGAAAGATCAGTGCCGGGAGAAGGACATCATGGTTGGTAGTTGGAGGGTCAGCGAAAAAGAGGAAGAGCCTCGACAAGATGGATTGACACATTGGCTGCAACAATGGGCTTAAACATAAAAACAATTATGGTGCAAGACTGGGCAGTGTTTCGTTCTGTTGTGCACCCGGTCGCTATGAGTCAAAACTGACTCAATGGCACCTAACAATAAGTCAGTTAATAATGGAAGAACTCTGGTGGTGTAGTGGTTAAATGCTCTGACTGGTGACCTAAACGTTGGCAGTTCACATCTGCCAGGGGTCCCAATGGAGCAGTTCTCCTCTGATCTCTAGGGTCACTGTGAGTTGGAATTGAATCGACGGCAGTGGCTTTTGGCTTTGGCAAGTCACCAGCATAGTGGTCAAATGCTACAGCTGCTCATGAGAAGGTTGGCTGTTCAAATCCACCAAGTGCTCCTTGGAAACTCTATGGGGTGGTTCTGCTGTGTCCTATGAGTCCGAATCAGCTCAATGGCAGTGGGTTTGCAGGATTTGGGGGGTTAGTCAGCTAGGAATTGGGACAGCAGTCAGACTTAGACATTCCTGTATAGGGTCTCTATGAGTTGGAATTGACTCGATGGCCATGGACTGGGGGTGTGTGTGTGGAGGGATGGAACCATTACTATCCCCAGTTTATTGCGGAGAAGTTGAGGCTCAGAGAGGCCAGTCAACATGTCCCAAAACACACGTGGTGGACATCAGGATGACCTGGGCTCTCAGCCCCCAAGCCAGGGTGTCCTGGATATTTCCCTAGTCTGCTCTTTATGGCCTGAGTTCACCTGGTAACCCTGCAGCCTGCAAGGACTGGGGTGGACAGCGGAACAGGAAAAGTGGACTCACCTTCTGAGTGTCTCTTCTGCTAACTGGGAAGGAGTAGATGGTACAGCAGCCTGGAGCACCTCAGTCCCGCCCCAGGGTGATTCAAGATCTCAGACCAGGAGTGACTTCAGCTCCAGGGTGGGAGAGTTGGCATTTGCAGCCAGACCCAAAAAGCATGCCCACTGATGGCTTAGTTAGGGGAACTGAGACCCAGAGAAGAGAGCTCCTCATCCGGAATCAGCAGGCATGCAGAGGGTGATAGGGACCCACGGGCATATCTGGGACAATTGCGTCCAGTGGAAGAGACAGCAAGTGTAAAGGCCCTGAGGAAAGAAGAAGGAGGAAAAAAACCAACGCCACTGAGCTGACGCTGACACAGTGACCCTATAGACAGAGTTGAACTGCCACGTTGGGTTTCCAAGGACAGCCTGACGGGTTTGAACTGCCAGCCTTTTGGTTAGCAGCCACAGCACGTACCCACTAGGCCACCAGGGTTTTCCAAGCAGGATGGGACTCGGATAACTGGAGGAACTCCAGCAGAGGCAGGGTGAGGGCCAAGGGCAGAGACTGGATGGCAGGGCAGGGGTCTTGGCTCCAGCTGCCCCTGCCTGAAGATGTTCAGACCTGGGTGTCCCCATGAGTGCACCCTGCGGGGCAGACCTGAGTCAGGGAGACTCTGGGTGGTTAGTGACATCCCAAAGGCTGCCACCCTTGCAGGCCTGGGCACCGTGATGCCACTGCCTGGGAATGTTGTGACAGACAGCAGCGTCCTCCTCTGCCAGCCCAACCCATCTCGAGGTTCCCCAGCCATAACCTCAGACCCAGCTGGGACCTGGGACTGCTCTCCTTGCCCGGGGAGGCTGAGTCCACCTCTGCTGCTCCTCTGAGACCCAGAGACACCCTTAACTCCCCTCCAGCCCGGCAGAGCCAAAAACCAGCGCTGGAGGTCATGACTCCTGCATCCTCTCACCTGGCCTTAAGCCAGTTTACATGATAGGACAAGACCTCTCTCCCCAGCCACTGTCATTTCCCTAGAGTCAGATGGATGAATCCCAGCCATGAGGAAGGGACTCTCGGCTCTTCAGACACCCTGGGGAGCAGGTGCTGGGGCCTCTGCCAGGGGCCGAGCTGTCGTGACCGTCTGCCTTAGCTGCCTGACGGTGTCACCTAGCCAAAATCCAATCACGTTGTTCTCTCTTTTAAATTTTATGCTGGAGCTGGACTGTATGAAGGAGAGCGTAGCATCAGGATGGGAGGAAGACTTGCTAACACCCTGAGCTAGGCAGACGACTCAGTCTTGCTTACTGAGAGTGACAAGGACTTGCAGCACTTACAGATGACGATCAAAGACACAGCCCTCAGTGTGGACTGCACCTCAACATCTGGAAAACCCAAACCCTCACAAATGGACCGGTAAGGAAAGTCACGATCATCGGGACAAAGGCCGAAGCTGACAAAGATGACATCTTACTGGGTTCCACCATCAGTGCCCACGGAAGCAGCAGCCCGTGTCGCATCAGCAACACCTGCTGTGGAAAAGCCCTCTCGGCAGTGTGGAAAAGCAAAGACGTCACTGTGAGGGCGAAGGTGCGCCTGACCCCACGCCATGGTGTTCTCAGTCTTTTCACGGGCAGGTGGAAACTGGACAATGAATCGGGAACACTGCAGAAGAACTGATGCCTTTGAATTGTGGTGTTAGTGAGAAGGTGAACACACCACAGACTGCCAAAATGACAAGGCTAGTCCACAAAAATCTGTCTTGGAAGAAGTACGGCCAGGTGCTCCTGAGAAACAAGGCTGAGGAGACCTCATCTCACTTTGGCCATGTTCTCAGGAGGGACCCGTTCCTGGAGAAGGACATCATACTTGGGAGAGGGTCGGTGAAAAAGAGGAAGACCCTCAACAGGAAGGACTGGCATAGCGGCCGCAGTGATGGGCGTCAGCTCTGTGGCGACTGCGGGCCCAGCGCAGGACCGGGCACTGTTCCTGCCGCCGTGCGCTGGGTTGCTGCGAGTCGGAATCGACTCAGAGGCACCTAACAGCAATCAAAGTCTATATGACAAACTTCTGTCATTTTAACCTTTTCAAATGTGCAATTCCGTGACATTAATTCCATCTCCCACATTGGACAGCCATCACCACCCCCCGTTTCTGTGTTCTGTACACCCCAAACAGAAATGCATCCCCCTCAGTGATAACTCCTTCTTGGCCCCTTGAGTCACTGCTGGTCCCCACTACAAAGATTTTGCTTCTTGTACATTTGCCAATTTGAGGCATTGGACACAAAGGGAATTGATTGGTTATCGAACCTTTCATAACCGAGTGATTTCACCAACGAGCCCTTTCAGGGCTGCGGTTCCGAGCTTAGTTGTTATCCGAAGGGTCAGTGGCTGGAACCCGCCAGCCACCCCACGGCTACCTTACAGGGCAGTTCTCCTCCACCCTGCAGAGTTGCTCTGAGTGGGAATCGACTCAGTAGCAGCAGGCTGGTCTTGTCTCTCTGTCTGTTGTTATTTTATTCAGTACAATGTGTTTAAGGTGCTTCCACATTGTACTATGTAATGCAGACATCATGTCTTTTCGTGGCTGAGTAATATCCCACCACGTTTTGTCTGTTCATGCACTCGCCAGTGAACTGGGTCTTCTGCACCTCACCGATGAGTGTGAGTTCTGCTGGGATGAACATTGCGTACAAGTTTCTGTGTGGCTGAGTGTTTTCTCTCCTAGGTTTATACCGAGGAGTGGAATTGCAGTTACATGGGAACTCTGGGATGAATTCTTTGAGATGCCACCAGAAAGCTTCCGCAGCAGCTGCCTCACTTCACATTCCACCAGCCATACTGTGACATGGGTGAACTCTGGAAACGTTTGCTCAGGGAAGAATCCCTTGCAGGAGGTCACATGTTGTAGGATCCCAGTTATGTGGAATACCCAGACCAGGCAAATCCAAGGAGACAGGATTAGGGGCTGGGGAGGAGGGAGTGCCAGCTAACAGGGTTTCTCTTGGGGGGAGTGGAACTTTCTAGAATTAGATGTGACACTTACACAACCCGAATCGCACACTCTTCACAGGTGAACTGTATACCAGTTAAAGTCTCCTTAAAGCTGCAGTTTAGGGCTCAGATGCCTTTGAATTGTGGTGTCACGGAGAAGGTGAACATACCACAGACTGCTAAGATGACAAGACCTGTCCATGAAAATGTGTCCTGGAAGAAGTACAGCCAGGTGCTCCTGAGAAACAGTGGTAGTGACCTGGCTCAGGGCAGCGCCTCCCATTGGGACCGGCGCCAGCTCCAGGCCCTGTGCTCACCGTCCTGAAGACTTGAGCCGTTTTTGAACAAGGGTTCCACATTATCGGCCAGGAGGGGGTTCAGAAACAGAGGGATGAGGACTCATCCGGCTTCTCCGTGCTGGCCGGGCGTGTGAGAGAAGAGGAGGGGCAGGGACTCCCTCAGCATCTCCACCTCGTAGGGGAGTGTGGGGTGGGAATTATTTACCCTCTGGTCACGCCATTTCCAGCCCACTTCACTGGGAGGCAGAGAGGCTTGGGTAGCTGACATGACTGCACGGGGCCCTCAGGAGCTGGTGTCCCAGCCTCCAGAGCCCGGAAGTGGGACCGGTTGGGCCTGGGGCACATGGATGCCACGTATCTGCAGGGCTGTTCTCCCAACTCAGCCTCGGGGTTCTGAACCTCGGGCACCTTCCACACGCCTGTGTGACCTCTTGTGCTGAACAGGGTTGTCGGGGAAACCTCTGAGCCAGCAGGGAGGTATCTTGGCATCAGGGTGGACCAGTTACAACTCCTGGGAGCTCTATGTCCTCACCTCAATGCTATTTAAAGTGCTGCCTGGGGCCCGGGACAGGGCAGTTGGGAGCAGAGGGACAAGGATCAGAGCAGCCTTGAGGGTCACTGCCTCTCTTGGGTCTCAGCCAGTGACAACTGTTGTCCAAGGCTCTGAAGTCCTTGCTGGGCTCATTCCAGGGGTTCAGAGCCCCTGGGGTACAAGAGGTGGCAGGTGGCGGTGTAGCCACGAACAACGGATAGGTGTGAGTGCAAAGGGCTGCCGCCATCGGCCCATCAGCACGTCCACTCGCAGCGCATCCACCTGCCCCAGCATCTGACCACATAGCTGTCCATCCTCCCACCCGCCTCCCAGCCCAGGCAGGCAGACGCAGGTCCCAGCATCACAGCTCCTGGATCTGAGTGTCTGACCTCGGAGCATCCCCGCTCCAGTTCTCCGTCTGTCTGTCTCTGTTTCCCTGCTCCTGGGCACCTCCGTCTTGCTGTTTCGGCGTCTCCGTCTCTGTGCATCTCGGGCCCCGCCTCGCCCCCGCAGCCCCCGCAGCCCCCGCAGCCCCGGGCCCTGGTCAGCCCCGTGACTCACGGGCACTCGCGGCGCTCTCCGCCCCGCGAGGTAAACAAACACCCGGGCCGGAGCGCGTTTTTCCGAATCGGCCCCGCCCGAACGTCGGCCCCGCCCCCTGCGCCCCATTGGCCAGATCCGGGACCACACCCCGCGGTGCTCCTAGCCACGCCCCCAGGAGCCCTTGGTCCCGCCTCCGGGGCTCGCTGATTGGCTCTCCGGGGGGGGCGGGCAGCCCGTTTCGGGCGCTCCGCCGGGTCGGGGCCCGGCTGGCCCGCGGTCTCAGCAGGGCGGCTGCGGAGCGCAGCGGGCGGGGGGCGGGCGAGCGCGGCGGGCGAGGGGCCATGCGCAGCCGCCTGTGGTTGGGCCTGGCGTGGCTGCTGCTGGCGCGGGCGTCCGGTGGCGCAGGGACCCCGAGCGGGCCGCGGAGAGCGCGCAGCTACCCGCACCTGGAGGGCGACGTGCGCTGGCGGCGCCTCTTCTCCTCCACCCACTTCTTCCTGCGAGTGGATCCCGGCGGCCGCGTGCAGGGCACCCGCTGGCGCCACAGCCCCGACAGTGAGTGGGCCCGGAGGGCTTCCTGGAGGCAGTGGCTCGGGGTGGCTGGCGTGGATGGCTGGAGGCGATGGCTCGGGGTGGCTGGCGTGGATGGCTGGAGGCGATGGCTCGGGGTGGCTGGCGTGGATGGGGTCGGGGGAACTCCAAAGAGGATGTCAGCTACAACAGAGACCTCAGTAACAGTAAGAACGAGGGGCCCGCGGTGCAGCTGCCGGAGGGAGAGTCCCTAAGGTTCTCGGGCTGTATGGCCTTGGCCGAGTCGCTGCTGGTATGGAGCCTCAGTTTCCTCCACTGCGCCGGTCACAACCCTCGTGGTGGACCGAAGGAGAAGGACGCGGAGGAAGCGCCCAGCTCCAGTGCGCACTCGGCTGCAAAGAAGAGTCTCTGCGGAAGAGCCCTGAGGTTGGGGGCCACCAAGCCCATTTCTGGGGACACTGAGGCTCCAGGAGGGACTGGTGCAGGCCTGTTCCGCGGCGAGGTGCAGCCAGAGCCCAGAGTTGAATTCGAAACTCCTGGACGCAGCAGACCCAAAGTCGGGACGTGCCTCACTCGGGACACCCCATTTGGCAGATGGGGAAAATGAGTCACAGAGGGGGCTGTGAGCTGCTCAGGGTCACATGCAGGGGTGGAGGTGGGACCCCCGCTAGCTGGGTCACCATCGCCGCTGGGGGACAGTGTCCCCAGTGTTTGGCCCAGCAAACGGTAGGTGCTCAGTAGGTGCATGCTGTGTGTTGGAAGAGGAGGTCAAAGGCAGAGTGGAGGAAGCTGGGGATACCTGGAGCCCAGGGCAGTCAGCGACCCCCTGGGCTGGCCTCAGTTTCCCCTGAGCTCTGAGAGCCAGGGTGGGGGCACCTGGGGAGGGGACCAAGCTAATGGCCAGCCACCACCTGAGTCACCACCATTAGGGCAGATAATCACTGCCTGCCCTTCCCAGCACCTTTCATTTAGGGCTCCCAAGGCCCTCATTAGGCTGCACGCGACACAGGCCGATGACGGGGACTGGCCGGGCCGGTCGGTCAGCGGTGGGCACGGCCAGGTGGCCTCCGGCTCGGGTTGAGACCTGAGACAGTGGCTGCCTGTCTTGGGCCTGGCTTCCCCACTGTGGGCAGCTAGGGAGGTGACCAGTGACTGACCGCTGTGTGGGCAGAGCATGGACTCCTGCCCCTCGCTCATTCTGTGCTGGGAAGGGGCGCCTCCTGGGGGTTGTACTGAGGGAGGGAACAGAGGTGACCAGGTAACCAGCCCTCCTAGAGCTCCTGAGGTGAGATGAAGTGTCAAAACAAGGGACAAGTGGTAGAAGCATTCAGAGCAGGTCACATGGTACAAAGACAAGGACACAGGTCTGGGGGGCGGCGATGGGGCTGGTGCTTCAGCGGGGTGGTCCTGAAGGCCCCTCCAGTCAGAAGTGAAGGAGCTGGGTATCTGACAGATGAAAGGGCAGGTGCCAAGGTCCTGGGGTGGGAAACAGCCTGGGAAGAGAAGCAAGAGAGCCAGCATGGCAGGTGGTGAGCCGTCAGGTCATGGGGCGGGGGGCTCAGAGGCGTCCTGTCCCCTTGGTCTGAGTGCACTGTGGAGTCACAGCAGGGTCTGCAGCAGGAGGGAGGCAGGATCTAATTCAAATCTTGGAGAATTCCCTCCAGCTGCCATGTAGACAGTTTCAAGGGTTCAACCACGAGTCTGACTGATGCCCTTCACCGGCTGGGGGTGCAGAGGGCAGAATTTGGATCTGAGGGGAGTACCTGAGGGGGCAGGCTTCAGCTAGACCTGAGGAGGAACTTCCAGAGTCAGGCGATGGGTCGCTGAGTGATGGGAACCCCCAAACCCAGCCTGAATGTTCCAACTTCACCACTTCTCACAGCCCCCTGGGCTTAGGGAAGGAGGGAAAGTGGAAGGGAAACAGAACCTGATGATGGGGCGGGCCCCCAACTCCCTGCTCCCTAGTCCAGATGTCACACACTTGGCCCGAACTGTGGGGACTACACTGGCCCCCCCAGGGCCCCCCCCTGCTCCACGCCCCACTGTGGCTGCCCATGGCCCTTGTAAGAAGGCTGCTCCCAGTCCTCCCCTGGTCCCATGCTGCCTCTCTTCCTCTCGCTGTCCCCAGAGTATGCCCAGGATGGTCCCCTGATGCCTCCTCCCTCCCCAGCCTAGTCAGGCCTTGGGTGATGCTCCCTGATCGGTGCATCGTGGGCCCCCCACCCAGCAGGAGGGCTGGCCCAGGAAGTGTTTGATGGGTGTTACCAGAATGAATGAAGGAGTGAAGGAAGGAAGGAAAGAGGGAGAGCAAACAGTGACGGAGGAATGCCTGTGGACAGGTGGATGACGGGAGGGAGCCCCTGTCCCCCCAGCGCCCACCCCTCCAGACTCCGCCTGGCCTCACACCCCCGCAGGTATCTTGGAGATTCGCTCCATCCGGGTGGGCGTCGTGGCCATCCGGGCCGTCTATGCGGGCTTCTACGTGGCCATGGACCGCCGAGGCCGGCTCTACGGGTCGGTGAGTGCTGGACCTCGGACCTGGGACCCGTGGTGGGGGCCAGGGACGCGGGGAGTGGGCTGGGGTTGCCGGCCTCACGTGCCCGTCCCGCCCCCAGCGGGTCTACACTGGCGACTGCAGGTTTCGGGAGCGCATCGAGGAGAACGGCTTCAACACGTACGCAGCGCGGCGCTGGCGCCACCGCGGCCGGCCCATGTTCCTGGCGCTGGATGGGCACGGGGCCCCCCGGCGCGGGGGCCGCACGCGGCGCCACCACTTGTCTGCCCACTTTTTGCCGGTGCTGGTGTCCTGAGGCTGGTGTCGAAGAGGCCGCCAGGGGCCTGCTGACCGACTGGGGAGCAGAAGGGTAGCCGGAGACTTGACAAGCCCGCGCTGAGCAGAGAGCCCTGCGAGCACCCAATGAGTGCCTACTGGATACAGCAGCTGCAGCCCCAGCCTGAGGCCAGCAGGGGTGAGGAGGGGCCCAGAAAGGCCATCGGGCAACCTGGCAACTGCTGGGACCGTGGCCCAGGTGAAGACAGACACGTGGGTTGGGTTTGAGGGCAGAGGAGGGGGAGGCTGGGCAGGGCCCGGGGTGTGGTGGATAGACAGCACAGAAGCATGGACAAGTGGCCAGAGGTGTGACAAGGCCGGGACCAACAGAGGGACACATCTATGCGGACAACAGGATAAGGATGTCCCTATCCTGATCCCCAGGACCTGTGGCTGTGGCCCATGATGTGGCTGAGGGAATGGAGTCGATCCAGTGACCTGGGCCACCAGGGTAGACATGTGCTCACAGGTCCTCATCCGAGGGCGGCAGGAGGGTCAGAGTCAGAGGGGGACATGTGGGGACAGAAGCAGAGAGAGGGGCTGGGAGACACTCCCTCCTGGCTCTGAGGACACAGGAAGGGGCCACGGGCCAAGGGAGCGGGGCCTCTAGAAACTGGAAAAGGCAGGAGACACTGTCCCCTGAAGGCTCCGGAAGGAACCAGCTGCACCTGGGTTTCAGTTCAGTCCCATCCTGGACTTCTGGCCCCCAGGACCGTGACTTCATAGACTGGTGGCACTCTGTTACAGTCAGCTAGGAGGCTTCGCACAGACGTGTGTGTGTGAGGTTGTGGCTGTGGGCCGTATCTCTGAAATCATGTCACCAATACAAACCATCTTCAGGCCCTCTGTCGTGGGTGACAGGTAGAGGCTGACCGGGAGCAGGTGGCTTTGTGTGGACATCTTTGGGGATGAAGGGGTGACAGTGTCTCTGACCTGTGGGGGGGCCCCGCACCTGCCTGCGCCTGCCTCTGAGGCCCCCTCGGTCCAATCTCTGACCGCCTGGGTGGAGCCCTGTTTTGTGAGACAGACCTGTCACTGCTCTGGGCCTGTGTCCCCTCCTGTCCAACGGGGCACGGTGATGCCCTTCACCCCACAGGTCCCTGCAGGGCTGTGACAAGGAGCCCCTAGTCAAGGCCGGACACTTGGCTTGGCTCGTTTCAGGGAGGGGGTTGACGGTTTGTCCCCTCTCACACTGTGCTTGAAACACAGAAAACAGTCGAAGAGGGGGCAAGGGGGGCAAGGGGGGCTGGCAACCTGCAGCAGCAGACGCTCAGGGCCTCTGCAGAGGGTGGACACTGGCTACCATGAAGGCCAGAGGCTCCACCCAGGCAGTTTCTCCCCCACAGGGCAGTATCTGGGGACACTGTGGTTGTCACAGCTGGGGGGTCTGCTTCCCCGTGTCAGCAGTGCCAAGGGAAAAGATGTTGTACTCATTACTTGGGACAAAACCCTGAGTTTGGTCCCTGTTCAGCCTACACCAGGATAAACTCCTGCTGGGTCAGGTGGTATCAACCAGGGGACCCTCCGGCTCCCATGATGTCCCGCCTCACTCCTCCCCACTCAAAAAGGAGTGTGGATTTAAATGTGGACAGTGTCCTAGGACATCAGATACTGATGGGACCAAGAGTCTCGTAGGGGTTAGTGGGATCTCTAACCCAGGGGTCCTCACTTGGCTGATTCTATCCCTGGGGACACTGAGCAATGTCTGGGGACATTTATGGCTCCCATGACTGAGGGAAGTGTTACCAGCACCCAGTGGGTGGAGGCCCAGGATTCTGTGCGTACATGCCCTCCAAAGCACAGGACAGCCTGCCTGGGAGAACAAGCGGGTCCCCATGGCAGCAGGCCCTGGGGGAGAGCCTGCCCGGGGGCACCCACAGACTATGGCCACCTTGCTCCCACCTCACGCCTCCACCAGCAGCAGCACTGCCTCCTTGTACATCCAGCCCCTGGCGCCTGAGACAACCAACAGCAAGAATGCTGAGTGCTGGCGAGGACGTGGGAACGGGGTGGCTTGGGCAAATCCAGAGGGACCAGCAGGGACGAGGTGCTCTGGGAACGTGGACGGTTTATCAAACCACACCAGCACCCGCCCGTGGCCCAGCAGTTATCGCAGCACTGTCCCAGAGAAGTCAGGCCGTGTCCCCAGTGGTCACAGGCAATCCCCTCAGGGGACATGGCCTAGCCACAGGACGCCCTGGCAGTGACACTGCAGCCACGGGACCATCCTTGGTGGTGCAGGATGAAAACACAGACCCAAAAAGGTGACAAGCTCTCAGATCCCACTTGCAAACTTGCTGGGAATGACAAAATCATGGGTACAGGGACTGCAGGGGCAAGAGAGGGCTGTGGCCATCCAGGGTCCTGCAAGGGGCCCACCGTCAACACTGGCGCGGTGCAGCCACAGGGAGGCCGGCCCTGGGATTTTCTCAGAGCTGTAAGTGCCCGGCCCTGGCAGGGGACAGCATCCGACTGCCACAAGCCAGGGGCCCACAGGGGTCTCACAGGGCTGAAACCTAGGTGTCAGCGGGCGCTTCCCCAGGGAGACCCCTGTGAGACTCGTCCCCTGCCTTTCCCAGCCCCGAGTTCCTGCAGGAACCCTGATGGTGTGTGCCTAGTGCTGCCCCTGCTCCCAGCCACCAGGCTGGCGCTTCAGACCCCACTGTTGCTCCTGGGACACACTGGGGCAGTTCCACAGTCTACAGGGTCCCCAGGAGTCGGCACTGACCCTGCGGCAGAGGACCCGCTCCCCTCCACCTGTAGTGCCTCCCTGCACCTTCCAGTCTCCCTGCTTCCGTCCTCACGTCTCCTGAGTGACCCTCCTGCCACCCTCAGAAGGCCCATGATCACATGGCCAACCAGTGACACACCAATCATCTCCCGTCATGTCTGCAGAGTCCCAGCTCCTGGTTGACAGATTAGGACGAGGCCACTGTGGGACTAGTTCCCAAGCAGACACCTGCCCTCATGAAAAAAACCCACTGAAAAGCCTCCCCTCTGAGCCATGACCCCACTGGTGTTAACCCTACACACTGCAACATGCCGGGTTCATGAAAGGTGACACATGACAGCTAACACCCTTGACCATGCGGCTGGCAAGACCAGCCTGGCTGCACCCAGGAGTCACCCAGCCCCGTGTGATGGGTCCCAGTGCTATCAGGCACAAGGGTGCCCACGAAGAGCCCAAAGGCTTGTCTGTAAACTCAGTTCCGACTGCGGCAGACCTCTGTGCCGGCAACAGCCGCGTCAGGCCTGGGAAGCCCCTCCTGGCCAGCTGTCTGAGCAGGGGGTTCTGGGACCAGAGTGTGATAAATGCCACCCACACACTGTGCCCGCTGCAGAATCCTGGGAGAAGGGCTTAAGTCAGGAAGGGCCTGACCCTTGCCCCGCGGCCTGGCTTCTGGTCCCCGACACCACACTGACCACAGGCTCCTGACCTCTCGGCACCTGCACGGGCTGCCGGTGAACCACGGGTGTGACGAGCCTGGGACCTGAGTGCCATGGAACCCAACACCACTGGGATGAGCCACACCCACAGCTCTCACCACAGCCTGCGCCACCCGAGATGCTGGGTGCTTTCTCACTCAGGGACCTCGGGTCCCTGCAGGTGGCTGGGTGGTGGGGTGTCACAAGGCACAGACCCCACAGCCGCTCGCTCCTTGCGACACTGCATAGAAGGAAGACGCCAGACCAGTCGCTTCTCTTTGTTAAGTCGTGTATTTAAATATCTCTCGAGATACACACTTTTCCCTTTAGAAAACATCTCTTGAGCAGCTCATCCCGGCAGCCGAGTCCCCAGCAGGCTGTGTGGGCAGCGGGTGGAGCACCCAGCAGCCCCACCCGCCTCTTCACACATCATGCACGGCCGCGTGGGAGCTGAAACGTCCGTTTATTTCAAAGCAGTAATAATTTAAAATTATAAAAACCTTTCCGCTGTTGAACACTTAGAGGGTGAGGTCAGACACGGACGGGGAGGACAGATCAGGGGCGCCCGCAGAGGTGCCTGTGTGATGTACCAGGGCGCGGACAGCCCCCTGGACGGCCAGCCGGGCAGGGCGGCCAGCTCCTCACTCCACCGGGGTCAGGGCACTCCTTCGCCTTCGCTCAGGCTGTTGGGCCTCGGGACACCGACCGAGGACACAGGGCCCACGGCCAGGGCCCCTCCAAGTCCATGGGTGGCCGTGTGTTGGGTCTGGAAGGGGCAGGACACTGTGGGGCCCCTGGGGGTCTCGGCACCCCGACCCCTCCCTCCGGAGCTGGGGGAGGGTCTTGTGCTCGCTCTGGGGGTGGGGACAGGCAGGGCGAGACTCAGGAGTTACTGGCTGCGTTCTCGTTGCTGGGTGAGCTGGAGGAGGAGGAGGAGGAGGAGGAAGAGAAGCTCACCCCGGTCAGCCCCGGGGGGTTGGTGGCCGTGTTCTGTCCAGTGAGGCTCTTCCGGCAGACGGGGCAACTGTCATGCTTGGTGGGGATAGAAGGAGACTAGAGATGGGCGGACAGGCAGGGCATTACCTGCTCCACCTGGGGCTTGGTGGGGACGGAGGAGGGACAGAAGTTGGTGGGTGTCAGGCCGGGGTAGGCAGGCATAGGCAAGCGGGTGGCTCTTGGGCCCACATTTGTGGACAAGGACAGACAAAGGTGGGCAAGTGTTGGACCCAGGTGTGCAGTGGCAGGTGGGTGGCTGGGCAATGGGCCGTGTGTGTGGACAAACAGGGACAGAGGCGGACAGGCAAACGTTGGCAGCAGGCGGGGCAGGACAGAGGCGGGCAGGTGGATGTTGGGGTGCAGGGGGCGGGGTGGGGCAAGCGGGCAGGCTGATATCGGGGAGCAGTGGGCAGGGAGGGACAGAGGTGGGCAGGCGGACGTCGGGGCGCAGGGGGCGGGCCGCGCGTGGCGTGGAGACCCCACTCACCTGCTCCAGCCAGGGCACGATGCAGCAGTTGTGGAAGAGGTGGTTGCAGGGCAGCTGGCGCACACTCTCACCCAGGGCGTAGTCATCCTTGCACACAGGACACTCGAGCCCGGAGCCTGCGGGAGGGCAGGGTGAGGTGCGGCCGCCGGGGCAGGGCTGCTCTCGGGGACCAGGCTCCGTGCACCCGGAGGGGGGTCTTCTCTGCAGCCTCACCCCAGTGCCCAGGAGGGGCCAGCTGAGCCCGGAGCAGCCTCAGGGCTGCAGAGACCCTAAAGTGCCCACCTGCCCGCCACCAGAGCGCACCTACGTGCTCCTCGGTGACGGGGATGGTGGGGAGCGCCTGAATTTTCTCTTTGTCTGCAGGCGGAGGGCCTGTGTTTTCAAACTGATTGAGGAGCTGCAAGACAAGACGCAGGAGTGCTGGGGGCGCCGGCCTGGGGGACCCCCACTGCCCCACTGCAGGGACGCCCTTCTCCAGCACCCTCGGCCCCCGAACTGGGAGGCAGAGTAACCTGCCAGAGCCCGGGCAGAGCCCTCCCACACAGGGCCCGGGATGGTGGGACGGATCCTATGCCTGAGGAGGAGGAGGCAGCGCGGACACCGCCCAGTCTCGGTGAAGTCACTAAGGAGACCATGCATCACACGAGATGACATGGTGTGGGTGTGCCCCTGGGTGCCAGGATCACTCGGGGGCCCCGGGTGGTGTGGGCCCTGTCAGTCCACTCCATACCTGTGTGATGATGGCGTCCAGGCCATTGGCCCCCCAAGCGTAGTCCATGGGGTTTGAATGCAAGACACCCCTGCGGGCAGAGAAGCCGAGGTGAGCATGCCTGGGGTGTGGGGCGGTGACACAGGGCTGGCACACGGCACAGCGGTGCCCACTGACTCACCAGGGGCCCAGGCCCAGATTGGGGATGGTGGCAGGAGTGATGATGCCATTGACCAGCTGCTGGATGATCCTGGAAGAGAATGGGGTCCAGTCACGGTGGCAGGGGCAGGCCCAGCTCTCGAGGGAGCCAGGCCCTAGACGCCAGCTTTGCCAGGTACAAGGAAAGGCCGCCAAGCCGGGGGGGCGGGAAGAGCCCCCCGCTCAGCCCCGCTCACCCCTCCAGCGTGGGGACGCCCTCGTGCCGGCTGGTGGTACGCCGCGCGGTGAGGCGGGCCCGGGGCTGCCGTGCACCGTAGCGGTGCCGAGAGGGGTGTTCTCGCTCCCGCCGGCTCTCGGGGTCCCGGCCGTCATCAGGCTGTGGCCCGGGGGTGAACGCTGGGATCTCAAAGCTGTCATCAAAGATGCCGAAAGCAAACTGCCCGTAGCCCTGCGGCAGCGTGAAGACGTGCTGGTCCACACTCTGCAGACACGGCCAGGGACGGTGTCAGTGGGCACGTGGGGCCACGCCCAGGCTCCCGCCCGCTGCCAGGCCTCTGCTCACCTCGAGGGGCTGCCTGCTCTGGTCTGTGGGGGCCGTGGAGGGGGCAGGACCGCTCTCTGTGTTCCTGGGGGAGGGGAGGTGTCAGTGCAGGGAGCTGAGGCTGACCCCCGTCTTATTTTGTCCGGGGTGTTTACACTATGGCTGCCTTGTCACCCCACGCGTGAGTAGCAGGAGACAAGGCACCCAGGCCTCGCACACAGAGACCTGGACAACAGGACAGGTCATTGGACTGTGGCAGCTGTCCCACCTGACAACATGGTCACCAGGGGACAAGGAGCCCATGCCCCAGGTAGAAGCCACTGGGCCACACTGGGTGCCTCTGAGCTGCTGTCCCAGCTGCACTAGCTGCACAGCCAGCATCTTTCCACACCAAACCCACACAGACCTCAGGGCCTGCCTGGTGGCACCTGGGGGCTGCCCCAGGCCTCTCGCCCTGTCTGTCCTCTCACCCCGTCTGTCCTCTCACCCCAGGACCCCGAGAGGTATGTGCCGTCACCCACTGAGCAGGTGCGGACAGCAGGGCGCAGGGTGGAGTGGGGCTGCCCGAGACGGACCAGCAGGACCGGTCCCCTGGGGCCCACGTGCTGCCCTCAGCCCTAGCCTGGGGCCTGTGTCCCCAGGGCCTCCCTTACCCACCCATCCCAGGGGGCCATGTCACCTGGTCTCTTCCGGGAGCTCCTCAATGAACCCTGACTCACACCGCGGGCAGATGTAGTCCTGCAGGAGGAGGGGGCTGTCAGTGCCACGGGAGCCACCACACATGACAAGTGGCCTGAGCCAGGGACAGGTACGGGCCTGTCGCGAGGGTGGAAAAACCAGCTGGAGCCCTGGTTTCCATGGCCTCCACAGGTCACCTCACTTCAGCGGCCCGGTGTCCCCACCTTCCCAGCCCAGGGCCTCCATCTCAGCCCTTCCTGTGTACACCTTGGCCAGAGGGGGCCAGTGTTCTGGGGACGCAGTGCACCCCCCTCACTGATCAGCAGGGGATCTAACGGGGCCTGCAGAGCAGGGCGGTGGCGCGGGGGCTGAGTGCCATCTGCTGACCAGGAGGCTGGCAGTTCAGACCCACCAGGCGCTCCTTGGAGACTCTGTGGGGCAGTTCTGCTCTGTCTGTAGGGTCTTCCTGAGTCCTACTAGACTTGACGACCGTGGGTTGGGTGAAGGCTGCAGGAAGCCCCTGACGCCAGGTAACGCAGCCAAGATGCCTGGAGCCACACCTCCATGGAGAGCAGGTCCTGAAGGGCCAGCATGGCCCCCGCAGGGGACAGGCACCAGTGCCCCACAGCTGCATTTCTGCTGGGGTGCTGGGGCAGCCCCCGGACTCCGTGCTGCCCCCAAGCTGGAGGGCCAGCTCTTTGTTGCAGCTGCCTTCTCTCTGCTGCACGCGTTCAGGCACTGACGCACACCCAACCCACGTACGCTCACACGCAGACACACCCACACCCACGGGTCCCCAGCCACCCGGGGAGAAGGGGGCACCCCATCCCCATCCCCACTCCAGGAGGAAACAGCCGCCAGCCCCAACCCTCTCTTCCCTTGGGAACAAGCCTGGAACTCCAGCCATCTCCAGAGGGCCGTGTCCCTGTGTGCACAGGCGCCCCGGCTAACAGAGACAGATCAGCTGCACAACCAGACGGGGCGCTCTCGAGGGGCTCTCCCCAGGACAAGGGAGGCAAGGAGGTGACGACACAGAATGCACAGGATGTACATAGGCGAGGGGACAGGGAGAAACGCTGACGGCCGATGGACCAGGGTCTCCAGCTCCAACGCGGCTGGCTGGGGCCCCCTGGGAACGGAGGCTTACCCTCATAGGGATGCCCTGCGGGGCAGGGGGCCAGGCCTCGGTGATGGGGTGCAAGGGTCTCCTGGCCCTGGACAGGTGTCCCTGACTGCCAGCCACGCACAGACCCTCTAGGGGCTCACACCCATGAAGGCACCTGCCCCCTTCCCTCAGGTGGAACCTGCTCACCTTTCTGGAAACAGCAGCCACCACACACAACTCCGGGCCACCTGGTCACTGCTGTCGCCCAGCCCCAGGGCTCCGGCCTGCTGCTCTACCTGGGTCACCCTGACGTTCCCGTAGCTCCAGGCCTCACTCTAGACTCAACCAGCCCCATCCTCCCAAGACAGCTGCCTGGCTCCCCCTTCCTGAAGTCAGGCCTCTCTCCACTGCCACCTTGCAGCTCCAGCCTCGGTCTCGCTACCCGTCAGCGGTGGACACCCTCCACGCACAGGACAGGGAGCGGCTGCCCTCGGGAGGTCCCCTGTCGATGTGCACCCTGTAACCGCGGCAGTTCAGCGAGAGGCAGAGATGTGACCAACCAAAGGGACCCAAGTCCCACGGGAAGAACTGGCCTCACTTAGGGGACAGAAGTCAGGGAACAAGCACCTGACCCTGGGGCTGCCCCCATGGGTACATCTTGCGTCCTGCAGGGCCCCGTGGGAGCTGGCCGACACTCACGCCGGGCGCAGACCAGCACGGCCGTCCCCGCCATCCTCACACGGGCCCACCCCCGTCCTCATGCCCCAGTGGCCTGGCTACGCAAGCCCTGGCTCAGGAGCACCAAGTCCTGAGGCCTGCGGCGTCAGCACCGCCGCCTGTCTGCCGGCCCACCTGCGCCCTCCACCCGGCCCCGGATGCCATCCTGGCAATGACTGCCCCATCCCGTCCCCAGGAGGGCTTTCCGGGCACACCCCACGTGCCTGAGCCCCATGGGTGGGGACAGGGGACAGAGACGTCCGCATGCCAGAGGCTGCCTCACAGTACCGTCACCAGACACACAGACGCAGGGCACAGGGACGGGGGGGTGGGCGGCTCTGGGGGCTTCCTGGGCCCAGTGATGACGGCGGCTCCTGTGTGCCGGCGGGTGGTGCTGCAAGGGCTGCACTGTCTACATAGGGGCACTCCTGAGGGGGGGTGGGCGCCGCCGACAGGCTGTCCCTGCCGGCGGGGTGTGGCCTCCAGCTGGGAAGGCATGCCAGGCAACAGTGCCAACACCGAGAAGGCACGCGCGGCCACCCCTCCCTGGCAGTGTGCCCGCACACACAGTGCCCACAAGAACCCCTGGGATACCCAAGGGTCCCGTCCCCCACTGCCCACTGGGACCAGCACAGCAGCAGTGGGGCAGGGTGCGACCTCACCCAGAGCCACAGAGCTCAGCAGTGGTGTGATGGCCCGAGCCGGGCTCTCACCAAGAGCCCGGCTCGGGCCAGGACAGGAGCGCTGCAGACGACAGAGACCCTCACGACAGGGCCAGCCCCTTCCTCAGGCGAGAAGCAGGCGCATCACAAGCCCTGGTGCCGCCCTCACCATCCCACACTTCACAGGGATGGGCCTTCCAGCCTTGGGCTTTCCCAGGCTCGGCCAGTCCTGCATGAAGCCAGACTTCCCCACCTTGCTCCAGAAAGTTCTGACACATCACCCTGGCCAATCCTGTCTCAATGGACAAGGAGCACATTGATGACCACACTGAGATGAAACCTGAGGCCCTCCCCAAACTACTGAGGTCACAGCTAGAGGATCACCTCTTCCAAGAAGCCTCCTCTGACATTCACACCCCCTTTATTTGCTCTTAAGGAAGATATCAATACCTGTGACCCAATATTCGTAGAATGCTGTCCCACACTAGTTCCCTGACCAGACTAGCTTCTGAACTCCAAGGGCCAAGGTCACATCTGTCTGGCCACTGGTGATGAGAAGGGGTGCGCTCAAATGGGCCCGGTGAAGGTCAGAGTCCTTCTTGCCTGAGACCACAGGGCCAGGGAGAGACTACACAAAGCTAGGAGCTGGTCTCAGGCTTAACACTAGCTGGAAAGGAGTAACTAGGAAAGTCAGTCTGGGCAATTGGCTGGCAGGTGGCCACAAAGACCCACCGCCGCGGACACAGAGAGCAGTACGACTTCCGGAGGCCGGGCAGGAAGGGGCAATTCCAGCCCCGAGTCTCTGCACAGGCTCCAAGGTGTCACCTTCTTTTCTAGGCTCCCGGGGAGCGGGAGCCCCTGCTTCTGAAATTCACACCCACACCTTCTTTTCTGGGGCCCAGCACACCCAGTCTCCCCTGGAAGCCCCTACTTTGACACCCTTTCCTTCCCTATGACTACCCAGACTTCAGTAGAGTCTGCCCCCACCCCCGCACCCCAAGGACCCTGAGATCTGGCTCTGAAACAGAAGCTGTCCCACCTCCGCTGCGCGGGGAGGGCAGCTAGGCGAGCAACGGGTCCACAAGGCCCTAAAGCTGGCTTCAGATGCCTGGACGGGGAGCTTTCCTTCCCCAGAGTCTCCCCAAACTGCGGGCGGGCCCAGGGAAGCGCGCAGAGCAGGATCTAACCCTTAAAACCCGCGCTCCGGCAGCATCGACCCCGACAGTCCTCTGGACCTCAGCATGCCCATCAGCAAAAACAGAGCAGCATCTAGGGAGCACTCCTGGGGAGCAGGAGTGGCGCTTAGCGAGGCGGCGCAGGGCCAAGGCGCGGTCGGTGGCCGACCCCGGGAGTCGTTTTCGGGATCCCGTGACCCCACGATCTCTCCCTCCAGAGCCCGCCCGGGACGGAGCCAGCCAAGCAGCCTCCCTGGGCCTGTCTCTCCGCCCGGAAAGCTGGGCCCGTCGGCCTCGAGGAGCAAGTGGCGTTCCCCCGCGGACGGGGGTTCCCCGGCCCCGCCACGCCGCCCAGGCAGGCCCGCCTCCGGCCGGGGCCTCTGTGTTCCGCATCCGGAGGACCCTGCCCACGCTCACACCGCCCGGGCGCCGGGCGGGGTAACCCGGGCAGGACGCCGCCCGCGGGCCTCAGTTTCCCCCTCGGGGCCAGCTCGCGCGACCCCGACAGGGCCGCGGCCTCGCCTCGGGCCTGAGGAGCCAGGTCCCGCCGCCCTCCCGCAGCCGCCCCCGGCAGGGCCTCACCGGCAGGCGCGGAACAATCTCGACCAAGCAGCAGTGGCAGAAGTACCGTCCGGGCTGCGGCGACGCCTCGGCCATGGCCCCCGCCGCCCTCGCCTCGCCGCCGCCCCCCGCGCGGCGCCCGCCGCCGGCCGTTTGCTGCTCCCTCGCCGGCCGACGCGCCCGCGCCCGCTCACGCACGCTCACGCACCCTCACGCAGGGACGCACGGCGCGCACGGCACGCACGGCGTGCGGCGGAGCGGGGCGACGAGGAGCGGCGCAGACAGCGTGCGTGTGGGCGGTGGCCCGGCGCTACGGCGGCCGCCGACGAGCAAACTAGTGGCGACAGTGCCGGGAGACGCCGGCCGGGGGAGGGGACCAGGTCCTCAGCTTGCGGGGCGGCCAGAGGGGTGGAGCCTGCGCGAGACGGGGGGTCGCGTCTTCACGGCAGCCAGGATCTAGGGGCGGGGCCAAAGCCTCAGGCTCCGGGGGGACCTGGGGGCGGGGCTTTCGGAGGCGGGACTGAGTTTCCTGGGTAACCGGCGTCTGGGGCGGGGCCAGATCTCAGCGCTGCGGAAGCCGCCGAGGGGCGGGGCCAGCGCAGGGAGGGCTCGGGCCCCTCCCGCTCCTGAAAGTCCTGACCCCCCCGTCGCTTTTCCTACACCACGTCCTGTGGCCCTTACTCGGCCCCACAGAGCTCACTGCTCCTGGGACCCCTCAGGCGCGCCCCCACCGCCGAGCCTTTGCACTGGCCGCGCAGCCGCCTGGGGCACCGTCCTCAGATTCTCTCCATTCTCAGCTCAGATGTCACCTCTGCTGCCGTCGAGGCGATTCCGACCAACCCTCTAGGTCAGAGTACTAACTTCCAGGAGTAAACTGTTAGGCCAGCTGCACGCGAAAGGGATTCTTGTTTCAGGTCAAACAGTACAGTGGTGCTCCATGGACCTTGTTTGGAAGAATGCGGACTGGTGGTCCTTCCCTAGATCGAGGGCCAGTGCCTCGGGTATAACCACCCCTGTGCCTCAGTTTGACCCATGGTATAGGACGGAGTGTGAAGTCAGCCGGGTTGTGGGTCTGCAAACTGCACCCTCCACCCTCCCTCCCCAAAGAATCAACAGAGGCGAGATCATGACTCGACCCCAACCCTAAGCCAACGAGCCAGCTGCGCTTCAATCCACTGTGACTCGAGACCCTATTGGAAACCCTGGTGGCACACAGGTTAAGAGTTAGCAGTGAAACCGAAAGGTCTGCAGTTCAGATCTACCTAGGAGCTCCTTGAAAACGCTCGGGGGCAGTTCTAGTCTGTCCTGTAAGGTCACTATGAGTCAGACTTGATGGTGATTTTCCAAGGAGTAGCTGGTGGGCTTGGTCAGTGGCTGAGCCCTTAACCACAGCACCCCCATGGCTCCAATATCCGGGATTAGCTCAGCCCAATTATGAATTTGATTCACTTGTTCACTTGACAAACACTCGCTGAGCAGCTACGGAATGTTAGACACTGTGCTGGCTGCCGAGAAGACAGAGCCAGGTGCAGACACTCCGTAGGCCCATCAAGTTTTACCAGAGGGTGAGACTCTTGTGAGGGCCTGGCTCTGCTTAGGACGATCGGAGGGCTTCATGGGGGAGGAGGCCTTGGGTCTGGGGTTTTGAGACATGGAAAAGAATTGGTTGGAGTTTTTATGTGGATGATGCCAAGAGGCCAAGAAGAGAGATGGTTGCTGCCTCCTTCCTGTCACCTTCAAAGCCCAGAGGTGACCCCAAACTATTCCTGCTCTGTCCACCAGAGAGCACGCAGGACCAGTCACTTGGAATCTGGGAAACCGGAGGTCTAGGGAGCAGCAGGACTAAGACTGGAGAGCCCAGGCTCTGGTTTCCAGGCACTGTTCATTCCAGGACCCCAACTTTCAGCCTTCAGACACTGACAAGGCCTCTCCTAGGGTGATGGGCCCTGGAGCCGGTGGGCCTGGGGTCAAACCCCACCAAGTGGCGCAGCAGCTGTGTGTGGCCTTGAGCCAAGCACTGAAGTTTTCTGAGCAGCTGACAGGCTCTCGGAAGGTTTCATGCCTGAGTGAGGCCTGGGGCCCTTGGATGTCCCTGCCACTCTTCAAGGGCCCTGTCCCTCTCTTGAGGCTCTCTGGCCCACCTCTGGGGCCTTCGCCTAGGCCACGCCCCCTGCTGGCTGTGGCCTCCCCCGTTGTCCTGCTTCCCCCGGCTTTGGCTGTGCTTGGCCCATCCTGTCTCCTCCTGGCAGAGGCCCCACCCCACCACACCCCACCGCACCCCACTGCCCAGTGCCCCTTCCCCAAGCCATTGTCACCCCAGGAGGTACAGACTTGCCTCCTCAAGCTGGGCCATGAGGCTGATGCCTAGCACCTAGTAGGTGCTCAATAAATTATTCAGTCAGTGAACAATCAGTGAGCACACACTGGTGCCAAGCTGGACAGAGTCTGGGGACACAGGGGGCAGGAATGTGGGGTTTGTGTTTATATGGCTAAGGAACCCTCACCACAACCCCATGACCCCGTTTTACAGATGAGGAGACTGAGGCTCAGACAGAACCACACAGTACGGCTGGGATTCAGACACATCAGGGCTCCTTGCCCATTAGCCTTGGATGATGGCATGAGGCCCAGGGTGACCCAGCGATCCTGAGATTCCCCAGGGCACCCCTTGGTGACCCAGATGGCCATCTTTCTGCTGCTGCATGGTCAGTTTGAGAAGGGAGAGCTGCCCCCATGCAGCCTTTTGACAATCTCTGGTCCTTTCTGGATTCAGAAAACAGAGTGGGGCCTCCTGCCTCTGTACCCCAGTTCAGGACCATGACTCCCCCATCAAAACCCCAGTGTAAGGCTATACCTCCTCCCTCAGAACCCCAGTTCAGGGCTATGCCTCCCCTCTCAGAACCTCAAGACCATGTCCCCCACCTCAGTCACCCAGTTCAGGGCTATGCCTCTCCCCATAGGCCCCCAGAACACTGCAGGATAAGGATATGTCTCTCCCTTCATATTCCCTCTCCAAGCCTCAGATTTCCTATCTGTTAAATGGATCTCTCAGGTCTCTCAGCTCCCCTGGAGGTCATTGTGATTCTAACTCCCCAGCCCAGGGATCTTTGCACCTGTCCTACCCCTTCCTAGCCAGTGATGGCACCTCATGGACAGAGGGCAAGGTGCACTGAGCTTCCACATCCTTCTGAGTTTTTGCCTGGGACAGACAGCTTCTGCTTCTGCCTCAGTTTCCTCATCTGTCACATGGGGATCACAACAACACATTCCTCTGAGTGTGCAGAACCCCTCCTTTCCTGGTGCTGTGCCAAGGCCCTGCTGTTTTGTTGATTATACCTTTGCACTATGTTTTGATCTCCTACAAGTCGCTTCTCTTTGGCCTTCCTTGTTCAGAATGCCGTCTTGGCTCACTTACGAGTGTGCCCGAGTTTGAGGATTTTCCAGATGTGCACTGCTGTCAGCGGGTGTGGGATTCCACAGGGATTTCTCTGGGCCTGGAGTCGTACTAAGGCACACACCTCTTCTCACAGCCTGCCTGCCAACCAAGTGTGCATCTCTGGGTGTTCACTGACTCGCTTTCTAGAGAGTCTGGGGAGGAGCTGTTGGGGCCTTGGGGGCTGGGAAAAGTGATACTATCTACGGGTGCTTTGTGGGTGACGCCTGAGGACTGGAGACAGAAGGCCCAGCCTAGGGGCTCTCGAGTGACCAGGCCTGTCTGTCCAGCTGTTACATGGGTCTGTCCAGCTTACCCTTCTTCTCACCTCCGGGGGCTCCACTGGGGTCGTGTGCTTCTCCCTGCTCTTTGTGTCTGTTGGCTTGTGGCCTTGTTTTTTATTTTCTAACTTGACATGGTTTTTGCTTGTTCTTCCCTTTGTTGGATGCCCTGGAGGTGCAGTGGCTCGGTGCTCCACCTGCTACCCGGAGACCAGCAGCTCAGGTCCACTGGGTGCTCCTGGGAAGCTCTGTGGGGCAGTCCCACTCTGAACTACAGGGTCGCTATGAGGGAGACCCGACTCGACTTGGCAGCACTGGGTTTGGTTTTCGTTTTTCATTGTGGTTGGTCTGTGTTACTTCTCACTGACTTTCTTCACTCTGTGTCCTCACTGACTTCTCTCTTTTTGATTTCTACCTCTTGGTTTGCGTTTTGATTTTGCTGTCAGTGTCTTTTGGTGTGCATTTCTGCTTACTTTTTTCACTTTTCTGCTCTTCTCCTGGTTTGTGTTTGTTGCTGGTATTTCTCCGTTTTCTTCCTTGGACGCTTTTTGGAGCTGGAGGCACGCATTGTTGACGGAGGCAGGCATGGAGTCCGCAGATCTTGAGAAGGGTGCTGGGTCACCTTTCGCACAGCTCCACATCCCCCAGACAAAGCCCGGGATGCCCAGCCCCTGCGGGCCCGGGTGCAACCCCCCAGTCGCTGGTACTCGAGCTAGGAGGAAGGCTGGCGGTGGCGGGGCTGTGGCGGGGGCCCAGGAGCTACAGGTCTCTGTGTGGGCCAGTACACAAAGACACTGGGATAGTCGGGGTGGTTACACAACTGGGCGCAGTAAAGGCCACTGAATTGCACACTCACAAGTGGTGGCGTGGTGACCTTTGTGTTGTCTGTGTGACCTGAGGGAAGAAGAAACTGGAGCCCGTGGGGGGGCTGCAGGGTGAGTGAACCTTGCTGTGCTTAGTGAGAAAAGACACCTACAAAGGACAAACCGCTTATTTGAACAGATCAGTACATAGGGACAGAAGGGAGATGGGTGCTGGTTACTGGGGCCGGAGGTGGGGGAACCGTTGCGTAACAGGTACAGTTTCTATACGTGGTATTAACAAAGATCTGGGAAGAGACAGCGCTCGTCAAAATGGGTGGCAGAGGCACCTGACCTCCTCTGACCTTTGGAGGGAGAGGAGAATTCCTATCAGCAGCAACAGCCCAGGCCAGGCTCCTGGGAAGCGCAGGTGAGACGTGCCTCCTGCCGCCGACCTGCTCACCAGCTCCAACGCCAGCCGCCCCAGTCCCCGGGCATTGTGCTGCTCAGCAGTCTAGACTCACAGGTGTGAGGTTTACTAGGGGGTCAGCTGACAATTCAGCATCAGAAACAACTCAGGATTGGCATCTGGCGTCTTGCAAGCTAGGAAGCAGCCATCTAAGTAGCATCAATTGGTCCCAACCCACCAGGAGCAGAGGAGCATGAGGGGCAGCAAAGACGCAAGGGAAACAGGAGCCCAAGAGACTTTGGAAAGGGCCACATAATCCAGAGACCACATCAGAACGAGACCAGAAGAGCTAGATGGTGCCCGGCCAGCGATGCCCTGATGGGGAACACCGATTGAGTCCCTGAGCAGGAGAGGAATGGGCGTGCAGAACTAGAATTCTGCTGAAAAGACCAGACTTGGTGGTCTGGAGAGTCCCTGGAAGTTGCAGCCTCCAGACTCTCTGGTAGCTCAGAACTGAAACCATTCTCAAAGCCAAACCTTCAGACAAAGATTGGACTGGACGGTTAAGACACAAAGTCGCCCTGGTGAAGAGTGTGCTTCTTGGCTCCAGTGGACACATGAGGCTCACGGGACAGCTCCTGTCTGCAGGCAAGACCGGAGGGCAGAGGGGACATACAGGGCGGAGAGGAGGCATGTGCTGTCACAGGGTGGAGAGAGCTGCTGAAATTACACAGCAGAGTGTGTGTCAGTTTTTGTATGACAAATTGACTTGGATTGTAAACTTTCACTTAAAGCACAACAAGATATATTTTCTTTAAAAAAAAGCAACAAGTCTCAATACAGTGCTTCCATCAGGACAGCCTCTGCTCTGCTGTGCCTGCTGACCAGGCGTCTGCTCCGTGGCCTAGCTAGTCCTCTCTTCTGCCTGGACAAGTGTGACAAAGCTCTTTAGCTCTGCCCCTGAGTGTCCAGGGGCACCCCACTCTGCCAATAGGCCTCACCTGCAGACAGCTGGCTCTTTTTTGCTCACTCTGTGGGTTGGCCAGCTGTCTTCCTGCTAGGCCCCTGGTTCCACGGCCGCCATTTCTCTGCTGCTGCTTCCCGCCATCTCCCCCCCGCCTGGGGTCACAGCTCTCTCCGTCTCTGTCTCCGTCTCCTGGATCAGCGCAGGGATCGCGCATCCCAGGGACGCACTCCTCTTCGAGCTCTTTGTCTGTGGTAGTGAGGATCCCCGGTGGTCTGCTTCAGGGATGGCTGATTTTAGACCTGGTGAGACGGCAAAACAGACCAGTACCCTCAGTAGGGTTCCATACACCTAATTTCCATGGCCCCACTCCCATGACGGTGCCGTCTGCCTTATTTTCCTGATTAGCAAACTGTCCAATCCCCTTGCTAGGCCACAAGCACCTCATTTGCATAGTCCCACCCAGTCATTTGGTAAAAGTTACAAGACCATGGTGAGAAAGGACATAACAGTGACCCATCACGGTGGTGATGGTGACGGTCATGCAGTGGTGGCAGTCAGGCAGACAGCAGTGGTGGTGCAGTGGTAAAGCACTCAAAGCCACCGACAGCGCCACATGAGAAAGACGTCACAGTCTACTTCCAAGACGACGGCCTCGGCCGCCCAGGGGAGCAGATCTCCTGTGTCCCCAGGGCCGCTGTGAGTGGGAGCCGACAGGACGGCCATGTGCTTCCTTCCGTTTAAGGAACAGTCGCACAGCCTCAGGGGAGCGCCTGCCACTGGACGGTGCACTCAGAGTGGTTAAAGCGTCCAGTCTGAGGCCACATCCCTTCTACCACGATAAACAAATAATGAGAGGTGACGGAAGAGAGACGAAACAGCCACCTCATCCACTTTGCAGGGCGGTGAGGGACCCTAACAACAAAAGCGGTCTTTGTTCTCCACCTGCTGCAGAGTCCCTCGGGGTGAGACGCGGCGGCTGGACCGGGACACAGCGGGACCACTTGGCTAGCCTGTCCCCAATGACATCTTCCAAGCTGTCACTGACTCACTTTCATTTCTTCGAGACAGGGCTCGTGGGACTGAGGAGCAGATTCTCTCTTTTTTTTTTCCAAGCAATAAACCCCCACTCTCCTTCTCCCTGGGTCCCACGAGCCACCCCTCTGCTCTCCATCTCTGTGGACTTGCCTGTTCCAGACAGGTCCTCTCTGTGGTGGCCTACAGGACCTGTCCCTCTGCACCCAGCTTCCGTGACTGAGCACTGCTGCGTCAGGGCTCCTCCAGGCAGCAGTGTCACTGTCCACTAGATCCCTTCGTATGGCGGACCACCGCATGTGTGTCTGTCCACCTGCAGATGGACACCAGGACAGTTCCCCCTCTGGGGCCCTGCGAAGAGCGCCATGGGGAGCCCTGGTGAACGACACCCACCAGAGTCCCTGCCTCCCAGGCTCCCACGTCTGGAGCCAGCAGGGAACTGCCGGGTGACACCACATTGCTGCGTCTAACTTTCTGGGGAATCATGTCACATCGTCACCAGCAGCCCACAGGGTTCCCCCACACCCACCAGCACTTGTTCTGCTGCGTTTTCCCGACAGCAGATGTCCCAGCATGTTGGGGCAGCGTCTCCTGGGGGCTTGAGCTCGCTTTTCACCCTAAATGATCTCCAACTGGCAGAAGAGCTCCCAGAGGAGGCTGAAGGTCCTAGGCTCGGGGACCTGGGTTGTGCGTGGCATCCTCCTGTCTTGGTCCTATCTCTCGGGGCAGAGGTTGCTGTCCCCAAGCCCAAGGGTGTCCTTGAAAGCTCCCCTGCTGATGAGACCGGGCCACTAACAGCAACACGGGCCGCTCATGAGTTGGCAGCCTGTCCAGGTAATACTTCCGGCTTCTGGGCGTACCCACGTGCTACCCACGTCTCCTTCCTTTCACCGTGATGTCCCTCAGCCGTGACCCTGATGCTGTCAGCGAGTGTGAACAGCGTCAGGCCCACGGAGTTCTCACATCTGGTCTGGTGACATCCCCCTCCTCAGGAAGACTCAGTGTGAGGAGACGCAGTGAGCGGAGAAGACGAGTGAATGAGCGAATGGAACGGGGGTGGGGAGCCCAGGAGCTCTCGGCAGGGCCCCCGTGTGAGCACGGGGCGTCAGGGAGAGGGCCGACAGGCGGCGTGGCGTGGCTGGGGCGGGCAGCTCAGGGGGGAGCAGACCCCAGTCCTTGCTGTGCTGGGCCCACTGGGAACAAGTCGTAATCACCAAGGCTGGGGGCTCAGGGAGCCGGGTGGCGCAGCAGTGAGAAGATCACTGGTCACCAAAAGGTCAGCCCTTGAAACCCACCAGCTGCTCGTGGGAAACGCTAAGGGGCAACCTGCTCTGTCCTGCAGGGTCACTGTGAGCCAGAGTCTGCTTGAAAGCGGTGGCTTTGCTTCGGGGTGGGTTTGTTGTTCTTCTGCCTCAGGCAGAAAGAAACACAATTCTCCCTATTTCACAGATAAAGAAACTAAGGTCCAGGGAGGAGGCTGCGTGCCTGCGTCACGTGCCCTGGCCAGGTGACAGAGCCTGGATGGCACGTCTGCAAGGTGCTCCTTTCCACCCGCAGGCCTCAGAGTCACCAGGCTTCAGAGGCTTGCATCCTCCCTGGTGACATCTGTGTCTCCATCACCTTTGGCCTGCTGTTGCGTTCATGGCTGTGTTGGCTTCCTGTCAGGCTGGAGCTGTATCTGCAGTGGCAGTGACCCCAAGGTTGGGGCCCTTCACAGAGACTGGCCCACAGTGGGTGCAAGGAGGGGCCTCTGCGGGCTGCCATCCCAAGTGGCCTCCACTGCGGTGGCTTCTCTCACCAGTTCTGAAGGCCCAAAGTCCACAGTAGGTCTCGCAGGATGGCACACAGGTGTCTGCAGGGCCAGTCCCCCCACCCCAGGCTCCCGGGGAGTCTGCGTCTCATCTGTGCTGGCTTTGGGAGGCCTCCGCGCTCCTTGGCCCCTTCCTGCGCCTTCAAAGCCAGCAGCAGCTGGGCGAGTCCCTGGGCCACATGTCTCTGACCACAGAGAAGAGGGTTCTGAATGGCTGACGACCCTGGATCCAATGGAGGTCACCGGGTGATGGAAGGCTCCTGCTTCCCAGCCTGAAAGCTCCCAGCTCGGAGCTGCCTTGGTGGCCCTGTGGAGCAAGACCAGGCTCTCTGCTTCTGTTTGTGGAGGACAGCCGGGAGGCCCCCACAGAGCAGGACTGCTCCAGAGTCACAGCAGGCCCGCTGGATAGGCCGAGACGCTCTCACCATCTCATGGCTCAAATCCTTCATGCTGTCTGCGGAGTCCCTTTGTCACAAAGTGAGGAGCCATGTATGTGCCCAGGTTCTGGGTGCTGGGACCCGGACATCTGGGGGCCACGAGTTGGACCCCAGGCGAGCCTGCCGGCCCCACTGTTTCTCTCCCTCACTGCCTCAGACATCCTTCCCTTCCCAGCCCCTCCTTGGTCCCAATTCCCAGTCTCAACTGAAATGTCCCCCCCTTTCAGCAGCGCTCAGAGATCTCCCCAGGCTGCTCACTGCCCAGACACACTCCATCGTGGCTCTGAGCCCTCCAGCTTATCCCCTGTTTACCTGCTGGGGTGAGGGGCAGAGCACCCTTGGGGCAGGCAGGGGCAGGAGAGGAGGATCGGGACAGGGAGAGGTGGGAGGGGGCGGAGGCCAAGCCAAGGAAACAAGGGGGAGGGCAGGAGGAGGGGCAGCCAGGCTGGCCCTTGGGGACGGGGCTCCCAGACAGGGTCAGTCACTTGTTGAGGTCACCTAGCACCTGGGCTGCAGGCTTAGAGGCCTCTGGGCGTGGAAGCAGGGGTTCTGGCAGCTGGCCTTGGCTTCCCCGGGGAGGCCCCGAACCCACGCCAGCGCAGACAATGACCCTTTGATTTGCACAGCCCAGGCTCGGGTGCCCAGGCCACAGCGGGGTCAGTCCCCAGACAAGGTCACACTGTCCGGCCCCTCACCCCCTCGATAAGAACACAGGGTCCCGTCCTGCCCTGTTCCCTGAACCGGGGAGAATCCCCCGAGGTGGCCAGGGGCCAAGGTCAGGTGGAGACGGCCCACCATCCACTACTCGTGCTGGGCCGAGCCCTCGGACACAGTCGGGGACACTGGTCAGGCTGGACAGTGAGGCTGGGGAACGGCTCTGGGAGTGGCTCTGGCTGGTGGCAGTCCTCGTAGATACAGACATAGACCCTCTGTTTCCAAGCATGAGGTGGGGCACAGGCAGCCAAAGGGGGTGCTGGGGCAGAGGCAGTGCCAACAGATAGGGACGGCTCTCTGCAGTATGGGCTGACTTGCTCGTCTACGCTTTTCTACCCCTACAGCACCTACAAGTCATGAGCTCCAGGAGGACGGTGCTGTCTGCCTCGGGCCCTGCGACCCCAGGAGCTGACCACTAAAGATCTTCCGGAAGGACAGAGTCCAGAGCCCACGTGGACATCAACATGTCCTGACAATTCTAGGGGTCCCTAGATATGCTGGTCAGCTGCCAAGTGTCAGGCTCTGCGACCCCGTCGCCCCCGTGCCTCCCAGGCCCCCACCGGCATCACGCCCCCACAGTCAGGAAAGGAGGACTGCTGGAATACCAGGGTTCCAGGGCAGTGGGGCATGGGAACTTTCTGTAATCACCCCCATAAGCCAATAAATTCTGGTCACTGAGGTCTGGAGGGGCCTCTGCAAACGTTCAGGGACTGGGCTGGGTTCCCGGGGTGCTGGGCCAGGGTGCAGTGGGCACTGTGGGTGCGCTGGTCATTGGTATGGGTACATTTAGGGCAGCAGTCATGGCTGTGGGGTATGCTTATGGCTGTCGTCATCCTTGTGGAGACCCCTGTGACTCTGGGCCTCCCTCCCAACCCCTAGCCATGCGCCCACTAGCTCCAGTGGTAGGGTGGTGTGAGCAGGGAGCTAGCTTGCTCTCGGGAGTGGGGGGTCCGGGGGCTCAGGCCACACCGGGCAGCAGAAGGCATCCCCCGAGCAAACACAAATCCCCAGACGCACACTCCCAAAGGTTGCCAGCCTGCTCACAGCCCCACAGCAGGGGACCCCCAACCCGGCTACCTACTGGGGACCCGAGCGCCAACCCCACGTGACACCTGAGGCACCCACTCCCCAGTTTCACCCAAGACTGGCACCTTTCCGCCTCCAGGTCCCAGGGCCAGCAGCACCTTCCCAGACAAATTCTCCAGATCGGACCTCGCCCCGGCCCCAGCTGCCACCCCGGGGTCGCCAGGCCCAGCCCCTGAACACATCGCACGGCGCAGACACGGCCTGCGGCCCCGCCATCCAAGCGCCCCGCCCCGCGCGCCCCGCCCGGAGCCGCGGGACCTTTATAGGGAGCGCCCGGCCGCCGCGCACTGGGAAGTCCGCCTTGCCCGCCCGCCCAGCCGCCGCCGTCTCAGCCATCGCCATGCGTCCCGGGGCGCCGGGGCCACTGTGGCCACTGCCCTGGGGAGCCCTGGCTTGGGCTGTGGGCTTCGTGGGCTTCGTGAGCTCGGGGGATCCCGCGCCCGGTGAGTGGGGCCGCAGGAGGGGCGGGCAGGGTGGGCCCCCCACGTGGGCCCTCGCGGAATGCGCCGAGGGAGATGCTGGGGGCGCAGCGGCGGCGGCGGTGGGCGGGGAGGCGGTGTCCAGTGCGGTCGGCGCTGGGAGGGCCTGAAGGAGGGTCACCGGGAGGGCAGCAGAGCAGACGTCTCCATCTGCCACCGTGGTTATCAGTAATAGTAATCCCAATGGCGGCTGGTATTTATTGAGCACTTAGTGTCTACACTTCGGTCCTCAATCCACAGAGAGCCAGCTCTCCTCGACCCCAATTTTCAGATGGGGAAACTAAGGACCAGGGTAACCCAGTCTATAAGCCACAATTCAAACCGGGACCGTCTGGCCGGCACTCAGTGCCTGGGTGGCTGGACCCCGGGCCTCTGCGTGGGGCCTCAGGCCCTTCCCGGTCTGACACAGGCAGGCTAGGGGCCTGAATATCACACCTGGCCCTTGGTGGGGGGACACCAGGCAAGTGACATCCCACACCCTGCCTCAGTTTCCCCTTCTACAAAATAGGCACCATGGAGCTGGGCTTCTAGAGTTCACCCCTGGGAGGTGTTCAGCCTGTGCCTGGGAGTTGCGAAGTGCCCAGAGCTGGGGGCTGTAGGCATTTGCACCCCTACTTAGGGGGGACACTGGAGGCCATCTGCCCCCACCTCTGGCCCAGCAGACCCAGCCTGGCCCTGTGCTGAGAGCAGAGCCCCCTCCCCTAAGGCTGTGTCCCCGGGGAGACGGTGAGCTCATGCGAGGAGAATGTTCCCAAGTTGGAGTGAGTAAGAGGCGGGCCAGGCGCGGGGGGGCTGCAGGCGAGGGGGGCTCTAGGGCCCTCGGGTGCTGTCTAGACAGAGGGCAGAGGCGTGAGAGGCAGCTCCTGGGGCTGCTGACCCTGCCAGCCAGACCCCGGGTTTGCCCGGGTGGGCGGGATGCCAGCGCTGTCCCAGGGGACTTGGACAAAGAAGGGGATGCTTTGGGGGGATGGGCGGTGTCGCTCAGGGAGGAGGAGGCATCCCCCAGTTATCCGGAGCTGAGGTAGGGGCACCTGTGCACCCTCTTGCTTCTCCTTTCGGAGCTGGGGGCTCTTCCCCCGGCCCCCCGCCCCGCCCCTGCAACACTGAGCACCCACTGTGTGCAGCCCTGAGAGGCAGGAGCTGGGTGCCACGGCGTCCGGAGCGGCCAGGTGGGAGGGTGCCGGTAGCTGCCTCCCGCCCCCATGGGACCGCCCTCTCCTCCCCCTGCAGGTGGTGTCTGCTGGCTGCAGCAGGGTCTGGAGGCCACCTGCAGCCTGGTCCTGCGGACAGACGTGAGCCGGGAGGAGTGCTGTGCCTCCGGCAGCGTGGACACCGCCTGGTCCAACCTCACCCACCCCGGGAACAAGATCAGCCTGCTGGGCTTCCTGGGCCTGGTCCACTGCCTGCCCTGCAAAGGTGAGGGCCAGGGGCCAGCTCGGGTGAGGGGAGGCAGATGTGCAGCTCTCCACCGTCCAAACCGACGGCTGGATGGAAAAGGGGCCAGATGGGAGGTCCCGTCCCAGGGCTGTGTCGGCTGGGGTGCAGCTCGCTCAGACAGGCGGTTTTAGAGGGGACCTAGCCTCAGAGGGCAACTGTGGCGCTTTCAGGCTAGGTGGCCTGTCTAAGGACTGAGGGTTCGGGACAGAGCGCTGAGGACTTGGCTTCCAGCCTCTAGCGTGGCCCTTCCCACCTGTCCCCACCTCCAGCTCACCTACTGGGGTTACTCCACGCTTCACTCCTGCCTGACTCCAGGGGTCTGTAGTGGGGACCTAGTTTTGAGAAATGCTGACCCCCCTAGCTGACTGGGAGCTCTGCCTGCCATCCGACTGCAAGTTCCTCGAGGGTAGAATGAATGAATGAGTCAAGACATACTGTCTGCCATGGAGGAGGGTTTGAGGGACCCTCTGCCTGCAGGAGTCCAGACGGGTTCATTGGGGCGTAACTTGAAGGAGGTGGGTATTGCAGTTGGGGTGTTGAGGGATGATTAGGAGTCACCCACCACATAAGAAGGTACTCAGGGAAAAGCATCAACTGAAACCATGGAGCTGGACAGGGCCTGAGCCAGGACAGGGAGGCGGCCAGAGCTCTGGGCTGTGGACTTGAAGGCCAGCTGAGATGTGGTCAACCCCAAGATGAGCCTGGCTGTGTGGCCTTCACTGTCATCCGCCCCAGCTCCCTCCAGACCCCTCTCTGGCTTTGAGTAGGAGAGCAGGCTTCAAACAGTCCCTTGCTTGGGCACAAGATGTCAGGACACCCCCAGCCTCATCTGGCTTCTTTGCCCCCCTTCTGTCTCTGCTGCTTGAGGCCCGCGAGGAGCGTTTCCAGATGTGGGTGTGGGTGGCAGCGCGGGAGGGCCCAGGTGGGGTCCACATGCCCAGGCGGGGGCAACGTGGGGGGCCCGGGCACTGTGCCGCCAGCTGGCCATCACCCACCCCCACTCCCACTCCTTCCACTGTGTCTCCTGGGCAGCAAGCTCTCTGAGGTGACTTCCCCATTTGCCCCCTCTGCACGCAGCTCCCACAGACAGAAGGGGGTGGGGTGGGGGTGCGGCTGTCTTGAGCGCTCCTCACAGGCAGTGATTAGGGGACCTCCCTTTCTGTGTCTGTAAACAGGGGCAAGAACTGCACTTGTGGGGCAGATTTACATTTCGAATAGGGGCAGGAGCCCCAGAGAGAGGCTTGCCTTTGCCTGGCCTCAGTTTTCTTACCTGGGAAATGGGTCCCGGGAAGGCAAACACCTGGTGTGCAGGCCCCCCAGGCCCGTGGCCCAGGGGCTGGCGCCTCCCCTTACTGCCGCCTCCTCCAGGGAGGTCCTGGCAAACCGGCGCCTGGACGGGGCGGAGCCCCCTCCTCCTGCTGCTGACGCAGCCGGGCCCCCCGCCGGCTTTCCCAGAAACGCGCGTAAATCAGGGAACAGACGTCAGCCCGAGCCGGGTGGCCCAGCATGGAAAGCAGCATCAGGGTCTAGGGAGTCAGAGGCCGTCCCAGGACCCCCCAGACTCGGACAGAGTCCCCCACCCGCCGTCACACTTCACACTGAGTCTCCGTCCCTCGGACAGCGCTGACTCCGGGTCGGTCCTCGCACCGGAACGGACCCGGACCCTGGACGGCGGCCCATCTCCGGGGAGTCGGAGCGCCGTGGGTCCCGAGGACCGCCCCGTGTCCCCGCCCACGTGTCGTGTCGTGTGCCCCGCCCACGTGTTGTGTCGCGTGTCCGCAGATTCGTGCGAAGGCGTGGAGTGCGGCCCGGGCAAGGCGTGCCGCATGCTGGAAGGCCGCCCGCGCTGCGAGTGCGCCCCCAACTGCACGGGGCTCCCCGCGCGCCTGCAGATCTGCGGCTCCGACGGCGCCACCTATCGCGACGAGTGCGAGCTGCGCGCCGCGCGCTGCCGAGGCCACCCGGACCTCCGCGTCATGTACCTGGGCCGCTGCCGCAGTGCGTGGGGGCGGGGCGCGAGGGGACGGGGCGGGGCGCGAGGGGAGTGGGTGGAGACCGGGAGGGGCGGGGACGGGGCGGGGCGCGAGGGGAGTGGGTGGAGACCGGGAGGGGCGGGGACGGGGCGGGGCGCGAGGGGAGTGGGTGGAGACCGGGAGGGGCGGGGACGGGGCGGGGCGCGAGGGGAGTGGGTGGAGACCGGGAGGGGCGGGGACGGAGCGGGGCGCGAGGGGAGTGGGTGGAGACCGGGGGGCGGGGACGGGGCGGGGCGCGAGGGGAGTGGGTGGAGACCGGGAGGGGCGGGGACGGGGCGGGGCGCGAGGGGAGTGGGTGGAGACAGGGAGGGGCGGGGACGGGGCGGGGCGCGAGGGGAGTGGGTGGAGACCGGGGGCGGGGACGGGGCGGGGCGCGAGGGGAGTGGGTGGAGACCGGAAGGGACGGGGCGGGGCCTTTGACTAGAACAAGTAGGGGGCTGGACCGGCCGAGATGCAGACTGGAGGCGGCGGGGATCCCGCCGCGTGGCCGTGCGGGAGGGGGTCCTCACCCGGCTCGCCCCGCAGAGTCGTGCGCGCACGTGGTGTGCCCTCGGCCGCAGTCGTGCGTGGTGGACCAGACGGGCAGCGCTCACTGCGTGGTGTGCAGATCTGCGCCCTGCCCTGTGCCTTCCAACCCAGGCCAGGAGCTTTGCGGTAACAACAATGTCACCTACGTCTCCTCATGCCACCTCCGCCAGGCCACCTGCTTCCTGGGCCGCTCCATCGGCGTGCGCCACCCGGGCAGCTGCACAGGTGCGCCACGGGCTGGGCCCTGCCTAACGCCCCGGGGCCTGGGAGCGCCTTGGGCTGTCCCGGGGGAGGGGCGGAGGGCGTCCCTCGGGTCCAGCCCCAGCCCCTGCTGGTGGCCCCGGCCCAATTTCTCTCTCTTGCAGGCAAACCCCAGCTGTCAGACGCCCAGTCAGACCACGAGGAGGAGAACTTTGTGTGAGCGCCGGCAGGGCCGGCCTGGGCCTGGCCTTGGGGGCCGTCTCTGCTTTATTTATTGCCATGGCAGCGTCTAATTTATGTCCCGCGGACACTTCGCCCGGAGGCCGCACCCCTCCACTGCATATTGGAAGCAGACTTGTGGGCAGGACCCGTGGGTGGGGTGGGGTGGGGTGGAGCTCCGACCCTCTGCTTTAGGCCCACTTCTGCGGGAAGCCTCGCCTCTTCCCAGGCACCCTGCTGCCCAGGCGGACCGCATACGTTTGCTCCTGGGGGGTTAGGTTAATTACCTACGCCTCCATGGGCCACAGGGGCTGGAAGTTCTCTGCATGGCTTTTAAGGAGTGCCTCCTGTCCTATTCGCAGGCCTTCTAGGACTGGCCTTGGGCTGAGCCCTGGCAGGGAGCCACCCCCACAGCCTGGTCCATAAAAATGAGTCTGGGACCAGACAGCCCCAGACACCAGACCAATTCCAGGTTCTCACCCTCCACACTGCCTCAGTTTCCCCATCTAGCCAGGGTACCCGGGACGGGTAATAGTCAGTGCCTCCTAACACTGACCTGGGGCTCCTTTGAAGAAACCCCCCACTGTCTTGTGGTCACTGCTCCCACAGTGGCCGTGGTGTCAGGTGGGCGGTCAGGATCAGAGCAGTGCTACTGTGTTAGCCAGGCACAAGGGTAGGGCCCAGAGGGGGCCGTGAGCTCCATCCAGCCTCTGCCGGCCTCACTTGGGGTCTGCAACACCAGCCACCCAGTCGGGACCCAAATCCGTAGCACCACCCGTGCCTTTGTGCAGACCAGCGGCTTAGCCCAGCAATGGGGGGTCAGAGTCCCATAGGGAAGGGGTGAGAAGTAGGGGGACTGCGTTGCTCGCTCTCCTTTAGCCCCTCCCAGAAGTGCCTCATCTGTGTCGTCCAGAAACTGGCCTTGGAGCTGGGGGTTTGCTGAAGCCCCCAAACAAAGTTTCCCTACCCTGGGATCCTGCCTCACAAAAGAAGTAAAGACTATATAAAGCTACTTTGGGGTGTCCAGGCCCCAGTTTTCCTTCTCTGTCTGAACCTCTGAGCCATCCACCTTTGGCTGAGCGGTGGGGTTCTAGATCAGGGCCTGGAGTGGTGGTGGGGTCGTGGCATGTGGCCTTGGTGGCCACTGCCCGCTCTGGGCCTTGTTCTCTTTTCTGGGCGGTGGGCAGCAAGCAGCTGGATGAGAAGACAGGACGGGGGTAGAAATGAGGCCTTTATGGGGTGACGGAGGGGGGAGCCCAGAGGCTGGGGGCAGCCCCAAGCAGCCAGCTGGTCCAGCAGCGGAAGACGGGGGTGTGTGTGTGACAGCAACATTCACAGAGGCGACACCCCAGTGCTAGCTGGCGTCCTGGGTGCTGGCCGAAGCACTTTTCACAGGACTGGGAAGCCAGCTGCAGACTCTACATGGGGGACAGACCCCCCACCTGGTGTCTGGTGCTGCCCTCCATCCCCCCCCCGGGACAGCCTGAGGGAGCCCCCTTTTCCAGGCACGTTCCTGTACAGATGTAGCTGGTAGGCTGGAGGAAGGGGAACAGCATCCAGGCAGGTGGAACAGCAAGTGCAAAGGCCTGGAGGCCAGCAGGTGCCTCGAGGGCTGGCTAGGGCGTGGGGCCCAGTCGGCTGCCGTCCAGTTGGTCCCGATGGGTCATGGCCTCATGTGCAGCAGAGCAGACCCTGCCTGCTCCTGTGCCACCCTCAGAATGCCCGGGACACTTCAGCCCGTGGTTGCGGCCACCGTGTCAGTCCGTCTTGTTCAGGGTCTTCTCTTTTCACTGACCCTCCAGTCTGCTGAGCCTGACCTCCTTCCCGGGGTACTGGTCCCCCCTGACGACACACCCAAACTACAAGAGACCCAATCTCACCGTCCTGGCCTCCAGGGAGCACAGTGTTTCTTGCCCAGGACAGGTCTGTCCACTATTCTGCAGCCCGTGGGGCGGTCCATACTTCAGACCAGCGCCACAGTTCACAGGTGCGAAAACCTTGAGCTTCCTCAGTCACCGTCCAGCTCTCCCAGGCGTAAACGGCAATTGACAATGTCATGGCTTGGGTCAGGTACAGCTGAGTCTCCAGGGGACATCGTTGTTTTTAACACTTTAAAGCATTAAACTGAGGGGAGGTAAGGCCAGGCAGGTGGGGACGGTGGGCAAGTGTCCAGGCAGGCCTGACAGTCCACACGGCTGTAGTCTGGGGGCTCAGGGTTTGTATGGGACGTGGACTCCTCGGAGGTCCCCAGCTCCTCTGTGAGGTTGTGGTGTGGAGATGGAGCAGGAACTGAAGTTTGGGGGGGAGGTGGGGGAGGGCACGGCAGGTGGGCTAAGGCCCCCAGGTCATGGGGGAGGGCAGGAAGGTGGGCTGGGGCCACCAGGTCACAGGAGAAAGTAGGGCAGGTGGGTGGGGGCCCCCAGGTCACCAGGGAGGGCGAGGCAGGTGGGCTCAGGGAACCCAGGTCCCAGGGGAGGGTCTGGCCCAGGGCTGGGCCGGGCTCTGGCGTCCACAGTGGAAGTGGGGCCCCTTCACAGCTGGTCACTCAGTTAACACTTTATTGCCTTCCACAAAGGTGTCCCAGGTTTTGGGGTCCCCATGGCCACCCTGCCCCATCTGGGCTGGGAGCCGATGGGTGCAATTTGCCTTTTCACCCCAATGCCTAGTGAGGCCGTGGTTCAGGCTGCACCTGAGAGGGGGCCCAGCGGTCCTGGGCAGGGTGTGGGGGAGGCCGGATCACGCCCCAGATCCAGGTCACAAAGACTGACAGCTGTGTGTAGACATCGGGGTGCTTGGGGTCACCGCACCAGATGCCCGAGAAGGAGACGAGGCCCTGGGCCCTGCTCCTACACACAAGGGGTCCCCCGGAGTCAGCCTGGGGGTGGAGGGAAGGAAGGTTGGGACCCCTCTCTGGGCTCCAATTTCCCTGAAAGAGCTTCTATGTGTACACATGATCACAACCCTCCCTGCCTCAAACTCCTCCCATGGCTCCCCAAAAGGCAAAACTCATCTCAGCCTTCAAGACTGTAAGCACCCAGCCCCTCCTGCTGGTCTACCCCCTCGGCCCCTTGCATTTCCGTGGAACCGCTCCTGTCCCTACTGGGTGGAGGCTGTACAATCGTACCAGATGGATGCTGTCTAACTCTCCCTGGCGGCCAGCTTTGCACAGTGCACAGCCTGCACCCCTGCACATGGCCATCCTGCCCCCCTGTCCCTGCCTGGCGCGTCCGACCCTGCGGTCCCCCCAGGTCAGACTTTCTGGAGGCTCCGGTTCTGTCAGCTCGAGGCGGCTGGCCTCAGAGCACAGTGTCCTGCCCGGAAGAGATGAGGCCTGTGGCTGACCTTCTGGACAGCCAGGCCAGGGCAGTGGTCTATGATGCAGTCTTAGGGGACATGTCACTGCCCTGGCTGGACAGTGCCCTAGAGCTCTTGGGGGCTGTGTCACTTTGTGCAGCACAGGGGTCTGCACGTGCCTGTGTGGCAGCCCCCTGCAATGCACTGCACCCCTCTCCCCTCAGCCTTCCTGGACCTCAGCATCTCCCTCTGGCTGTGGCTCAGTTCCTGAGGCCTGCTCTGGCCCTCTCGTGGGCCTCAGTTTCCCCAGAAGGTGACAGGTGGGGCGGGGGATGAGGGTCTCACTGAGCAGAAGCCGCGCCGCCGCCTGTCCCCGCTGTGTGTGCAGAGCATGGCAGGTCCCAGCTGGCCGCCCCAGGAGCGGTTGCAGGCGTCCAGGCCCAGCACCCGGACCTCGGCCTCCATCAGCCCCGGAGGCTGGTCCTCGAAGTCTGAGGTGGAGCCCCAGCCGGCCACTCGGCACCGAGTCCCGGCCCTGGGCAGCCGGGCGCCCCTCCGCGGCAGCTTTAGCAGGTCCACCTCGCGGCCTAGGACTGCAGAGCTGTTCAGCTGTGGGGAGAGGCCTCCGTTCAGCGATCCTCCTCCCCCATGGTGGCTCCTGCCTCAGTTTACTTATCTGTGGCACTTGGTCTCTTCCACCGTGATGGAAGCCATCACCAAACTCAACCCAAGACCCTGCTGGTTTATAACTTCTGTCCCCTGCCAGGCTGTTCCCCACTGGGCCCGATCTCCGGCCTCTCCCGAGCCTCCAGGCCTCCAATCTCACCTCCTCAACTATGCAAATGAGTTTCCTAATCTCCACTCCCTCCTCCCCTCGAAACCCTCCCCCGGCACTCCAGAGTGAACTCCTGAGCCTCTGAGCCCCAGAGGGCCCTCCAGCCTTGGCCTTCCCCTCCAGCCAGAATGAACTGCCAGGTACTCCTGGGGACCCCTCTACTGACACTGTACCCTTTGCCTGGAACTCCTGTTCAGCCGGTCGCCTTCTCCAGGAAGCCCTTCCACATTCCTGGGCTGGGATGGATGCCTCCTCTGGGCTCCTGTGGGCCCCTGTCAAGGCTGGTAGGCTCAGCTGGAGCCCAGTTAAACTGGGGGCTCTCGTGGGAGTTGGCACAGGGGGTCTGCTTGTCCTCAGGGTCCCGCAGCGTGAGACCGGTCAGTGGTTGTGGACTGGGTAGTCCAGGACCCGGGTCTGGTCATCACCACATGACCTCGGGCTCGTCTCGAGCCCGTGAGGCTGAGTTTTTTCATCTGTACAGTGATTTAGGAAATCCAGAGCAGTGGGTCCCTGGCTTTGGGGTTTCACAGATGAGTAGGGGAGGATGGGCACAGAGGACTTGGGCCTCCGCCCTGGAGTAGGTGGGAGCCCTGGAGGAGTCTAGGCAGAGGAAGAATGTGGCCTGACTCGGCTGCTCCCCTATCCCTTCAGCTCACCTTCAGCAGACAGATGTCATTGGCGTGAGTGGACAGCTGGTAGTCGGGGTGTCTGACAGCCTTCTTGATGCCGAACACCTGCTGCGTGGGCTCGGGGATTTGAAGGTCATGGGCCCCCAGCACCACCAAGCCCTTGAGGGGGTCCCTGTGGGTAGGGGGCAGGAGTAAGGTTGGTCTGAGGGCTACCTGTCATGGGACTCAGTGCTTCCACCTGCAAAATGGGTGTGCAGCAGTCCCTGTCAACCTCGTGCCAGCCCCGTGGCAACAGACGCCTGTAACCACTCCTGCCTCCATCATGACGACAGCAAGAATTCCAGTGTTGATTTTAATAATTATCCTGAAAACATACTGAGAACCCATGTGATGCTATGTTGGCTGCCGCTCTCACCTCCATGGGGTGTCAGCAGCAGCTGGGGTGTCAGCGTGAGAGCGCAGTGAATGCAGTTCCACGTAGCGCCACAGCTGTCATCACGACGACAGTCACAATGTTATCACAAGGCTAGACCTCTGTCCCCCACTCGTAGGTGCCCTAAAGCCCACTCTGACACACAGCAACCCCAGGTGACAGAGCACAGCTGTCCTGTAGGGTCTTCTAGGCTGTCGCCTTGACAACCTGCACATCATGCTTGGCAGTGGGGAGGGTCAGCGGAAGAGGGGAAGACCCTCGACGAGATGGGCTCACACAGTGGCCGCACTGATGGGCTTGACATGACAATGACTGTGGACACGGCACAGGGCCAGGCAGGGCTCCGTTCTGTCGTGTACACATCGCCTGAGTCGGCAGCGACTTCCCAGCACCTCCCAGTGAGGATCTTTACAGCAGGAGACGGGCAGGTCCTTTCTCCCGGGGAGCCACCGGCTGGGACAAACGGCCGACCTCGCAGCCAGCGGCTGAGTTACTAACCATCCCACCACTGAGACCCCCTCACCACAGGCTTAGGACGGAGGAGATTCTCACCCTGATTATTCCTACGCCCACCTCGTTGACGTCATTAGTGACAAGGGTTGTGATCTTATTATTAAAATATCTTTAGAACAAATAAAATCATCACTGGGTCCACTGGGTGGTGAAGGGGGCAAAACCCTGGACTCTGGAGGAAGGGTACTTTGCACCCCCCCCAGGGGCCCCGGAAGATGCAGCTGCCAGCCTGTGCTGAAGGCCACACTGTGAGAGCCTCACGGAGCTGTTGCACTGGGCACTGTGATGCTGGATTCCACGGAACTGCACCCAGCTCCAGTTACTGTTACTGTGCATAGCTATTACTATGCAAGAACGAACCAGCCTGTCCTGGGACAAGAACAACCGGCGTGCTCCTTACAAGTGAGGATGGTGACACCGTGTCTGCTGTTCTTTGGACATGCTGTCGGGAGAGACCAGTCCCCGGAGAAGGACATCATGCTTGGTAAGTGGAGGGTCAGTGAAAAACAGGAAGACCCTCAATGAGGTAGACTGACACAGGAGCTACAACAGCAGGTCCCACATAGCAGCACCTGCGAGGATGGCACAGGATCGGGCAGGCTTTTGTTCTGGTGCACACGGGGTCGCTGTGAGTCGGGTTGCTGTGAGTCAGGTCACTGTGAGTCGGGTGACACAACACACCGAAAAACAGCAACAACCTATTACCACCTCAGTTACAATGTCGACAGTAGTTGCCATGTTATAAAAATATACTTAGATCCCATACAATATTTATTCTATTCCTACCTCAATTATAGTGTCAGTATAATAGCTGCAATATGAACAAAATCCTAACAGTGAGAATGAACATAGCGTTAATCACAACATGTGATTTCTGAGCACAGTCACACTGATGGTCCTTGCTGCATGCGTTCACTGTTTTCTCTCTGCTGGAGGGGCCTGGGGACATGAACCCCTCCTGCCTGGGTGAGGGGGGTCAGCCCCATCTCCTCCCTGCCTCACTCACACATGTGGCCCCCCAAGTGTCCTGGACCCCCCCAAGTGTCCTGCGGCCCCCAAGTGTCCTGGGGCCCCCCAAGTGTCCTGGACCCCCCCAAGTGTCCTGCGGCCCCCAAGTGTCCTGGGGCCCCCCAAGTGTCCTGGGACCCCCCAAGTGTCCTGGGGCCCCCCAAGTGTCCTGGGGCCAGCTGGGAAAGCTCACCTGTCGCTGAAGCAGTGGGCAGCCGAGACCACCCATCGGGCACGGAGCAGGAAGCCCCCACAGTGGTGCTGGCCTTCAAAGCGCACGGATGCCATGTAGGGCCGGGAGTGGGGGGCCACCTCGTGGCCCCCAACAATGCGGGCAGCCCAGGAGCCTGCAGGAGCGGGGCGGTGTGACAGACAGGCAGAGAGGAGGGCTAACGGACACGCTTTGACCCAGGACACAGGTGGGAGCTGGGGTTCAAGAAGAGAGAAAAGCAGAGACAGAGACAGAGATGGAAGGACGCAGAGAAACGCCCAGACACATGGTGAGAGAGACAAGGGGACAGATGGTCACAGACAGAGAGCAAGCTGGAGACTGAGGAGCCACAACAGACCCCGTGAGTCTGTGGGGACAGGTCCCGGGTCTTAGTGACCCCAGCTGAGCTCTGAGAGAACAGCCAGCGAAAGCCTCAGTGACTAGACCAGCTGGGGGGCCCGAGGTCACTGGGGGCCACCTGGAGGTTCTAGGTGAGGGTGCTGGGGTGCCTGCATGGGAGTCCTAGGGCAGCTGGGAGCTACCCGGAAAGGTTGATGGGAGGGTCTGGGTGAGCCCTCAGTGGGCCAGCCCAGCCAGGTTACCGGGGTGATCTGGGAGGTGCTGGATGGGGGCCCTGAGTGAGGGTCCAAGGGGCCCAGGCACACGGGGCTCCTCACCGGGGGGCCACATGAGCAGCATCAGGGCAGCCTGGGTCACAGTCAGCAGCAGGCAGCCCCCCATGGCGGGTCCCATGGCCTATCACCAGCGGTGTCTCTGGCAGAGGTTTCCAGACCGAGGCCCCCAGCTACCCTGCCCAACGGCCAGGAAGAGGTCACAACGGCCCTGTGGCCTGTGGTTGCCTTGAGGCCTCGCAAGCACCGCCCACCCCTGCCTGGTGTCTGTGGGCCCCCGCCGGCGTGGGTCGTCCTGGGTGGGGTGGGGCCTGAGCAGGGGCGCAGTGGGGGGAGCGCTCTCGGGCCTTGGTTTCCTGGCATCTGCGCCCCTGCCCATGGTCGGCGCTCAGTAACTGAACAGCTGTCTCTTGGGATGGCTGGGGTTGGCTCTCTTCCCGCCCTGGGCTGGCCTGTTTCTCCATCCGCAGACCTCGTGCTGACCTCAGGGCAGTGGGGACGAGGAGGGACCGGCTGTGATAGTTGCCGCCTTGTCCAGTGTGTTGTGTGGACTGCACAGCAGCCCTGGGCTAGATACCCCTGTCCCGGTGCTGGCGTGCTGTGGGAGCAGAGGGGGGCTACAGAGGCAGACGAATCAGGAGGGCGGGGGACACGAGCTCTATGTCAGCACCTCCTCGGGAAATGGGGACCCTCTGGTGGTCCTAGGTTAAGGGAGATGATGTGCACGCAGTGCAGGTCAGGCAGCTGGGCGCACGGTCACCGCTGTCCTGGCTGTCGTGGCCAGCAGGGTGGGCTGGCTTGTGCTGGACGGCTGTCGCTGGGGCCAGAGCCCTGCCCACAGCCCTGTGTAAGTGTTCAGACAGTGGGAGGAGGACACCAAGCCATGCCACTGGCTACAGCAGACAAGGGGCCACCGGAGCCACCCTGCAGAGTGGCACCCGTCACCAGTATGCGGGGCCATAGTGGGCTGCCCCTCGGATGGCTGGGGCTCTGGGGCTCCGGGGCCGGCCCGGAAGTCCGTGGAGGGAATGGAGGTGCCGAGCACGTCCCACACGAGGGCGCTCTCCAGGACCTCCTGCAGCTGCCGTGGGCCTCAGGGACCATGGGCCTCGGTGACCACGGCCCCTCCACTGGTGCTGCTGCTGGGTTCTTGCTGCCTGTGGTGTCACCCGAGCCTGTCACCCAGCACCATGTGCCTGGGCATACAGCGTGGTCCCCGCCAGGCAAGGGTGTTCGGCGGGCAGAGCTGGTGAGCTGAGCCATGGTGGTGGAGCTGGAAGGAGGGGAGGGGCGGGAAGGGAGAGACACAGAGGGACAGAGACAGAGAGGGAGACCTGGGGAGAGACGTGAGGGGGACACGGGGGGCGAGGCAGGGGGGCGATGACCCCTGCAGTGTCACAGCAGTGACGTTGGCCCAGATGACAGCCACCCACCCTCCTGGGGCGCGCTCAGGCCTGGGCTTCCTCTCTGCCTCCTTTCACCAGGGCCGCCTAGCCCCGTCCTGCCCACCCCGGCCACCTGGAGGAGCTGGAGGTCATGGGTGTCAGGCTGGGTGTTACAGAGAGGGTGGGACACAGCGCTCCGGGTGGTGAACACCTGCCAGGCGGCTCTGACGTTTTCAGAGCGTGGGTGCCCCGGGCCACCTGGAAGGCCCTGAGGTCGCTGCGGCGACAGCCACAGGACAGCGCGCTGCAGCCACAGAACCCCCAGCCTGCAGCCTCCCCTCGGGGGGCCCCGGCCAGTCACCCAGCCCCCACAGTGTGCGGCTGTCAGCACCCAGGGCAGCTTCTCAGCACAGCCTTGCAGAGGTGCTGTTTACCCAGCTGTGGGAACACCACGATGAGGCGGGAGCGTGGCCCCCACAGCAGAGGGCCTGCGGGGACTCAGCAGCGGCCACGTGCGGGGCACTGTTCAGGTTGTCACTTCACAGCGCTGGCACAGAAGTCCTGCATGGGTCTCACGGAGCTGGAGGCCCCAGGGAGAACCGTCTCCTGCCTTTTCCAGCAGCCAGAGGCCCCTTGGAGACCCTGGTGGTGCAGTGGTTAGGTGCTACAGCTGCTAACCAAAGGGTGGGCAGTGCAGATCCACCAGGTGCGCCTTGAATACTACGGACGGCCGTCCTCTGTCCTGTGGGGAGCTGTGAGTCAGAGTGGACTCAGCAGCAGTGCATTACGAGGCCCCACGTCCCCGACCCGTGGCGCCCTCCTGCGTCTGCAGAGCCTCTGCTTCTGTCCTCACATGCCCTTCTCTGACTCTGACCCTCCGGCCCCCCTCTGATGGGGACCTGTCATCACATGGCCACTCGTGATCCACAGTCGTCTCCTGTCTCGAGACGCTTTGCGTCCTCCGTCTGGGAGAGACTGTGCCCTGAGGTCCTGGAGACCAGGGTGGGGATGTCTCAGCCCTCACTGTGACCTGAGGCTGCTGCTGTTGTCTCTTTCCACATTGCTGAGATGGAAACTTAGGCACAGAGAGGTCGATCCCTTGGCCCAGGGCACACAGCGAGGACAGATAAGGCAGGGGCTGCAGCCCCAGCTCTGCCATGGGGTCAGTTCGGCCCAGAGCCAGCCCATCTCCTTCTGCTTTGGCCAGCAATTGCAAAACTCCCTAAGTCACTGGTGGTGGTTGTCCCCAGTGACCACACTCCACGCACACCAGTAACTGTCCAGGTGACCGCACTTCCTGAGGGCTGGGCCGGGTAGGGAGAGGGCGGTCAGCGCTTCTGTTCCCTAAGCTGGGGTCCAGAGAGGGGGGCTGCATGGCAGAGGGTCTCAAGGCCGTGACTCGCAGACTGCAAACTTGGAAGGCCCTGTCAGCACTGACTCAGCAGTCACGGTGATGGAGACAGTCACGACACCCCCCGTTGTGGCTTGAATTGTGCCCCCCCCAAAGAGATACCCAACACCCGTCAGGCAAGGATTAGACAGGCCCGTAGGCCCGTAACACAAGGAAGAGTACACAAAACAGGACCAACCCGTGAGACTAAGTGGGCTCACCAGCCCAGGGTGAGGGCGAGACGGCAGTAGAGGACAGAAGGCCCAGGTGAAGAGAAATGGGGACCCCAAGGCCAAGACGGGGAGCAGGCTGACAACTCACAGGGTTGGCAACCAATGTCATAAAACAATACATGTATTACTTGTTCAGCGAGAAACTAGTTTGTTCCATGAACCCTCATCTAAAGTGCATGTGTGCGCGCACGCACACACACACACACACACAGAGATCTATCAAAGTCTTAACCCCTAAGGCCTGTGAAGGTAACCCTGTTAAATTAATACAGCGGAGGGTGGGCGGCTATCCAGCCTGGGCGACGTCCTTATGAAAGAGAAGATACCCAAGGGAAGCTTGCTGGGTGACCGGGGACAGAGCAGGGATGCATCAGTCAGCCAAGGAACACCAGAGATGGCCACTGTCACCAGCAGCTGGGGACAAGCACAGCCCAGAACGCTCACTCAGAGGCCTCAGATGGGATCCACACCACTGACACACTGTTTTGGGACCTTTAGCCCCCAAACTGTGAGCCCACACATTAAGTCACCCAACGCATAGAACTTTGTTACAGTGGCCACAGGAAATTATCACAGCTCCATGTATTAACTACTCTGTTATTGATTCACCGAGCTCTTTACATATGAGCGCTTGGTCACATAAGTTTCTTTCAATGTTGACAGTCAAGAGGACAGGACGCAGTCCCCGCTTGGCAATGACTTCAGATTCTGAGTATCTGAAGATGAGGGAACTGAGGCTGGACAAGCCAGAGCTGAGGGGTTCTGCTGGACTCCAGGTGGTCCCCTCCCCCTTACCTGTGAAGACCGGGGCTCCCAGGGCCAGCGGGGATCACGACTGTCAGCGTTCAGCTCTGAATAGCGCAGGAAGGTGGCCCTGGAAGGTGGCCCTGGGTCATGAAGGTGGCTGGGGGCAGGGGTACGAAGAGCTCCTTCCTCTGCAACACACTCCTTCCAGTGTCTGGCTGACCTCTTTGGAGCTTGTGAAACTTAGGGTTACAGCATAAACGGCCCTCCATGGGGCCACCCTTAAAGGGGTGACCAGGGAACAAGCAGGTGTAGGAGAGGCCTGAGTGGGTGTCCCCTGCCAGCCTGGAGCATGGAATCCATGCCCATCGCCTGACCCAGAGGGGTACGCCGTCAGTGCTGCAAAGGGGCTTACAGAAGGTTCTCAGGGGAGCAACGGCAACGGAGGTCTTCCTCCTGGAACAGGGCGCAGCAGAGAGAAGAGACAAAGTTGGCCAGGGCACAGGGCACTGGGAGCCATAGAAGGTGCTTGAGCAGGGGCAGGCCATGCAGGGCCCTCTGGTGAAAGGCAGTGGAGTGGAGAGCCGAGACTGGGGCAGAGATACCACAGGGCTGGAGGATGGGGTGCAGGACGAGGTGTGAGCTGGAACCGTGGCTAGCGAGAAGCGGGGTGGTCTCTGGCTCCGGGACAGAGAAGAGCAGGTTTGGAAGTGGGGGCTGGTCCCTGAGTCCTAGGGCCCCAAGGCTGTCCAAGGGTGGCTTGAGTGTGGAGGTAGGCTCGGGCAGAGGCGGGATGGAGGCTGGGGGAGTAGGGCAGCAGCGTCTCCAACAAGAGATGAACAAAAATGGCCAGGGAGGTGGGAGGAGAACCGGGCGTCACCATGGAAGCCACGATGCAAGTGGCCCAGGAAGGGGAGGGCACAGGGCTCAGTCGGTTCCAGGCCGGGGGCTGGAGGGCCCCGGGGCATACAAGGGGCCGCTGGACACCTCAGGGGAGGGCGCCCACTGTCCAGCCATTGCATACCCCAACCTGGCCCCGTTTCTGCTTCAGAGAGGTGTTCCTGGGACCACCTCAGCCAGATCCCCGGGGGCTCCCCAGGGTGGGCCTGTCAGCACCCAGAGTCGGGGATGAGGGTGGCCTGCTGTTCTGCACGGGGCCCTGAGAGGTGCAGGGAGAACTCTGGGTTTGGCTCTGAGGGACCCCAGAGCCTGTGACGTTTCGTGCTGGGGGGGATCTGCGGATGGGGGGCCGGGAGGCTCAGCACCCCTCTCCAGTTCTACACGCTCTTCCTGCTCTTGAAAGTGTTTTGTTTTTTAAAACAGACATTTAAAAAGCAGCTGTATGTTCACGGTGAGCTGCCCGCACCGATCTCGCATGTGCCCTGCTAATGCCCTGCGTCGCCACCCACGACCCCCGTCAGTAGGTGATTTTGCCCTGGAGTCCACGGCTGGCATTGGCATTCGCGGCGCCCCCAGCATTGGGTGTTAGGTTTTCCTTTTTTTTTTTTTTCAGCTCTGAAACTTTTTTTGGCTTAATTCTACCTGAGATGAAGGTTTACAGAACAAACCAGCTTCTCAACTGAACAATCAGTGCAATTAATGTTTTGAGATATTGGTTGACCGCCACCCAACAACGTGTCAGCACTTCCCTACTCTGCCCTGGGTTCCCTATTCTCAGCTCCAGACATGGTCTTGTCCCCAGGTACTGGGGTCTGGCATTTCAATATAACCTTTTAAGGGATGTGATTAAATCTAGAGGCGTGCTTGGAAGCTATGTTTGGATTCAATAAACAGAGAGGTGGGGAACAAGGCCAGAGGGGGCAAAGGGCCCGGGCCGGGTCCCGCACACTCACGATCCCAGTCACACACTCTGATGCAGGGGCAGGGAATCGGGATCCTGGAGCAGACCTGGCCCACCAGCTGGTTTTGTAAACTAAGTTTTATGGGCACCCAGCCTTGGCTGCTCGTTTGCAGACTGTGTCTGGCTGCTGCTGTCAGGTGGCAGAGCCGGGCGGTTGCAACAGAGACTGCCTGGCCACAGAGCTGAGTGTTTATACTCGGGCCCTTGATGGAGACAGCGAGCGCAGGGGTCTGCTCCAAGCCCGCCCGCCGTGTTCCCTCAGCAGCCCCCACAAGTCGGGAATAAACAGACCCCGGGTTACAGAGAGATGGGCTAGGATTTGAACTGGGGCCCTACGGTGTCTCAAGCTCTGTTCTGTTTCTTTGATGTTTGTTAATTGACCTCATCTTAAAAAATCCCGGTGAGCGCAGACACATTGTGAAAAGGAAAGAAAGCAAAGGCGTACCAACGTGTGTGGTCAGGGAAAAGGAGCAGGACCCTGGAGGAGACAGAGTCACATAGTGGCCGCAGTGACGGGCTAAGGCCTAACAGCAATTAGAGGACAGCACAGGACCGGACAAGGCTTTGTTCTGCGGCAGATGGCGTCACTGTGAGTCACAGCCGACTGGACAGGGGCTGAAGGCAACAATCGAAGGGAAAGGTGAGCAGCCCAGCCTGCTCCACTCTGAGGTGCCTCTTGCCCGCCAAAGCCCGGCCGGAGCACTCCTCGAAATGCACACCTCTGCTTTATTATCATGGTTGCAGTGAAATATATACAACAATTCCCATTTTAACAACTCAGTGACATTCATGACACACACCATGTTGGACAAGCACCCCCCACTGTGAGGCGGCGACCCCAGCCCCCAGCCCCCGGTCACCTCTGGTCTGCTTCCTCTCTGTGTCACTGGACCCTGCTAGACATTTCCGTCCATCAGTGGAGTCACAGATAGTTGTCCTTCAGTTCGTCACACATCTGTGCCAAGTACCTGTGGCAGGGGACCATTTTGTCAGAAAGCCAAGGAATTGGGAAGCATTGATATCTCTTCCCTCATCCAGACTCCAGCACTCTAAGGAGCAGGTGGATCGGAAGCTGGGGACCGCCGCACCCTCACAAGGACCTGGGAAGTCTCCATATGAGGGGGTGGTCCTGCCTTCTCTCCCTCCGTCTGTCCACATAATAACTTGTGCAGCAGCAGGAACTCAAGCTGGACTGCAAGGATCTAGGTTTCTCTTTTCCCCTGCCTGTGCCTGCTCCCGTGTGATTTTTGTCCGCTGGGGAACTCGAACTCCAGACGGTGTGTCCAGCTGCCCTCCTGACACCTTCTCTTGGCAGTCCTGAAACTTACCTTGCCCTTCCCGCCCCGAATGATGTCGGTTCATCCCCTCAGGAGTACAACACTCACACATCCCCACCCGATTGGCAAACCCGTCACCGCTGACTTCCAGATCCATCCAGAATCCACCTGTTTCAAGCCCACCCCACACCGCCCAGCTTCGGCCCTCTCTGGGGAGAGGGAGTGCCGGCTCTCTCCCGCTCTAAAGTCTTCCATGGCTCCCTAGTGCCCTCAGGCAGATTGAGTCTCCCTGCGCGTAGGCCCCCTGTTCTCTCCATCACCCCCCCGGCCTTCACGACAGTGCGCGACGGCAGGCGTTCCATCGCATCGGCTGGGACTCTTCCTCCTGGGAACGCTGGTGGCGCAGTGGTGAAGCGCTGCGGCTGCCGACCCAAAGGCTGGCAGTTGTAACCCACCGGGCGCCCTTGGACGCTCTCGGGGGCTGCTCTGCTCTGTCTGTAGGGTGCTGTGGCTCCACCACAGTGGGTTCCGGTTGTTCTGCCTCCTGAGAGCTGCCGTGCTTGGCGCACCCCTGGACCTTTGCGCGGGCGGTCCTCTCGACCACCAGGACTGTCCTCTGCCCGACATCCCCGCAGACGTAACTCCTCCGGACCCGCAGTTAGGGCTGCGACGTCAGCTCCCGCAGGGGCCTCCCTGACTCCCCGGCTCCCGCTCTCCGATTGCCTGGGCTGACAGGTCCACAGGGGCGCCTTCGGCTGTCAATTGACTTGGTGTTAGTCTCATCCTCTGGACCCGGAGCTGACGAATGACTCGGGGTGGGAGGGGACGGGGAGGTGGCCTGTTTGTGCAGGGCGGGGCCGGCGTGCGGGGGACGGGGGGTGTGCGGGGCGCGCGGCCCCCCGGGAGTGCGGGGGTCTCGGCGGCGGCGGCGGCGGCCGGCAGGGGGCGATGTGCGGGCGGGGGCGCCCCGAGAGCCGAGGGGCGGGGCGCGGGCAGGGAGCGCTGCGGCGGCGGCGGCGGCCGGCAGGGGGCGCGGCGCGGCCGGCGGCGCAGGGCGGGGACGCGAGGAGAAGCGCAGCGGAGACGCGCGCGCCGAGCCCACCCCCCGCGCCGCCGCCCGGACAATAAACAGCCGCGCGCGGGGCGATGCCCGCGCCGGTGTCGCCGCCCCCGCGCCCCGCAGCCCCGGCCGCCCGGCCTTAGCTGCCCGGGCTCCGCACTCCTGAGATCCCCGCGCCCCCGCCGCCCCCGCCCCGCATCACGGATCCTCCCGGACCTCGGCGGGGACATGGAGTGAGTAGGCGCGCGGGCCGGGCCGGGGGGCGACCCTCCTAGGGGCGTCACGGACCCCGCGGGGAGCGGGAGGCGGCCTGGGCTCCAGGGACCCCTACGCAGCCGGGGGTGGCGGTGGGCGGCTGGCCCTGGGCCTCGCCTGTCCCGAGGCCTCGCCCACCCGGCCCGGCGTCCGACGCGCTCTGGGGGCGCGGGACGCAGAGGCTGGAGGCCGGCCCGGGACGCTGGGGAGGGGGAGGCCTCCGTACCCCTTTGCGCCCCGGGGGGCTGCCAGGGGCCCTCGGCCACCTGTGGGCTCCGGTGCGGACGTCCTGGGAGCGCCAGCGACCCCTCCCCGAAAGGAAACGCTGGGGCCCGGAGCCGCGCCCCTCCCCCGCCCCAGCCGGCGCCCCAGACGCGAGCGCGGCCGGTCCTTCCTCCGCCGCCTCCGAAGCTGCGGGGTGGGCTCGGCCCGGCGGTGGGGGGCCCAGTCCGGCGCCTGGATCTTACCCGAGTTACCGTGGATGCGGGCGGTGGCCTCCAGGTTTCTAGGGTCTGTGGGGTGCGGCCAGAAGACCGGCGTTTTCCAGTGGGAACTTGAGTCCGAATCCCTCCAGGGAAGAGGGTCCCCGAGATGGACCGCCAAATGGTGTAGCGTAAAGAGCCACCGGCCTCAGTTTCGAATCCGCGGACCCTCCCGGTTCTCTGGGGGGAGCCTTGTTGTGTGCGGGGCTGACCCAGGGTTCTTGCGTACAGCAGGTGCTCAATGAGTGTGCGTGGTCGTGCGGCGCCCAGGTTCTCTCCTCCCAGAGGTGGGAGGGGGCGTCCCACGCCCCTCACTCCCACAGGTGGGTGCTGGGAGGTGGGGGGTGCGTGTGCGGTGGGCAGGGGTTCTGGAGGCAGATACGCCCACATCTGGGGTCCAGGCCTCCTGTGGGCTCATTTGTACCAGGACAAGCGGCCGGTGTCCCCCCCTCCCCCCGCCCAGCCCGAGGCCGGGACTCGGAGGTTCAGCCCGGCCAGGAGGTTCGGCCCGGCCAGCCTTGCTGGCGGTTCACCCCCTACCCTTCCCACTGGGCTTGTTTTCTAAGCCGGCAACTTCCCTCTGGGGATTCACCCGTGACCCACCACACCCTCTTCGGGTGGGAGCCCCCGTTCCTGGGCCGGGCGACACACGTGGCCTCTGCTTTTGAAAACCCAGACAAAGGCCTGCTGCCCCCCCAGCCCAGCCCAGCCCCGGGAGCCCAGCCAGGGGCTCAGGGGAGCCAGGGCCCGGACTTGCCCTCCCCTCCATCCTGGGCTTGTTTATCTGCTTCCAGGCCCAAGGGGAGCCACTGGGCCTCCTGACAGTGACAGCCCAGCTCAGCGGGCCTGTGTGCGGGGTGTGGCCGAGGGGAGGGGGCTGTCTGAGTGGGGGGTCAGAGGAGGAGGGGCCGCGATCCAGTTGGCACCCACGTGCCTTGCTTTGCCACTGGGGTGACTGAGTGGGGACAGAAGCAGCCGCTGACCCAGGGTCACATATTGCAGGGATGGCTGTGCTCGCACAACTGAGGGTCATAGGTCAGTTACTGTCCCCAGTGCCCCCCAATGGGTCCCTTGGTGGGGTGTTGGCTGCAGACTGGCAGCTGGTGTGCCTCTGCCGGAATAGCCGTGGTGAGGGTTTCTGGGGGCTGATGATGGGCTGCAGGAGGCTGTGTCTGGGGTGCCCGGTCCCCAACACCTCATGCTCACTCCTCCCCTGCTACCCTTTCCACGGAGATGGAGCAGGCGCCCGGCTGGGCAGCAGCTGTCTCTGAAACGTCATCAGTCGTCCGGTTGTGTGTCCGGCTGTGTGTCCATGGGTCTTTTTTGCTCAGAGCCATGGGGTCGGTTGTGGTTTGTCTGGTGGTGGGAAGTTCCCTTTTAAAAATGAATTTCAGAAAGAAGATTATGTGGAAACTACTGAGGGTCTCGCCATTAGGGTGGGCAAGGGGCTGACGCTGCAAAGGGGATGAGGACAGGAGGGGGATGGAGTCAGGGGATGCTGCTGGGGTCTTGGGAGCTGGGGTCCCTGCTCTGGGAGGTTTGCTGTGTGGCCCCTCTGAGACGCTGCCCCTCTGGGACTCTCGGGGTCTTCATACTGAAATAACAGTAGTTTACCTTGAAGGGCCCCCTTGCTGGGCAGGGAGGAGTGGGGTGCTCTGTCTGGTGGGCTTCTCACCCTCTCCACAGTCCAGGCTGCCTGAGAGCCTGCCTCTGCCCTCCCAGCTGGAGACGCTGGAGGAGGAAGTCTCGTTGGGTGCTCACGGGACCCTTAACCCCGTTTCCCACCTGCCCATCTCGGACATTCCGGAGAGCTGGGAAAGAGACAGCGCTGTCTGCTGCTAATTGAACGTACTAACAAGTTTTTATTTCCATTGTATTTATTCGAAAAAAATGTTTATTTACTCCACTGTTGGTGGCAGTGGAGGGCTGGTTTTTCCAGTCTTGGGAAGAAGGTGATGAGTGGTTTCAAAACCAGGGGACTTGATTTAAACTGTGAGGAGCTCCCGAGGAAAGCCAAGTGCGGACAGTGACGCACCTCTGAGAAACACAGAGGTTCAGTCTCCTGACCGGCGTTCGGTGGCACTCGCTGGACAGTAGGCTCTGCTCGGGGTGTCCTGCCACGGTCAGCCCAGCACGCTCACATGGCCCTCGGCGGTGTGGACACTGATGGAGAGGTACACACCTGAAGTCACACAGCTGGAAAGCGGTGGGGCTGAGATCTGCTCCTGGGCAGGCCAGACATTCTGGCTCAGCTGCCCAGCAGAGCTGTGTTGGGGGGATGGGGCGGGGACAGGGTGGGGGAGTCTTCATACCTGCCTGTGTCCAAGGGCGGAGGTCTCTCCCATCGCTTGACAGCCTGGCTTGTCAGCTGAGTGCATAGAAGGTGGCCTTGGGAGGTGCCTGGAGGACACCCACCACACTTCTTGCCTCACCCCAGGTCACCTTCTGTGACTTGATTTGGGGCTAGGGGATAGAGAGAGGGCTCCTGATTTTGGTGAGTCTTGGGGAGCAGTGCTGACCTCTGTACCTCACTTTTGGCATCTAGGGAGTAGGAACATGACTCCAGCCCCCTCCCAGGCATGGCAAGACCAGAGGGGAGCGGGTGTTGTGGACTCTTAAGTAGCCCCCAGCAGAGCTATTCTTGCCCCAGCACCATGGTGAAGCCCACCCTTAAGGGTCTCAGGGATTGAAGCTGGGAAATGGGTTGAAAAACCCAATGCCGTTGAGTCGATACCAACTTAAGTGATGCTATAGGACAGAGTAGAATTGTCCCCTAGAGTTTCCAGGGAGCACCTGATGGATTCGAACTACTGGTGTCATGGTTGGTGGATGTAGCACTTATCCACTAGGCTGCCAGGGTTTCCGGAAATGGGTTGACATCCTTTAAAAAGCATCACCTCCCCTCTTTCTGAATTTGGGCTGTGTTCCCTACCATCCTCAGGAACATGGATCTTCCTCTGTTCAGGAAGTGTTAGCAGACCCTCCCCATAGACCACCCGAGTCCCGTGCAGGAGTGGGGGGCTGGGTGAGCCCGGGAGGGGTCTTCCTTGTGGGGTGAGGATGGTGTCTGGGTACATTCCGTCATGGACCTTTTTTCAGAAGCTGTTAAAAGGTTTTCCGGGCAGGCAGAAGGGTCTACCTGGTGGACAGACGGGCCGGTGCGGGGGCTGCAGAGGGGATCACATTGGGGGCAGGGCAAAATCTTGGGTCTGTGCTTTTGAGGCCAGATACTGCAGGGCCTTGGGGACCAGGCTGGGGGCCGTGGACAGTGTCCGAGCAGGGGAGGGGCCAAGGCTGGTGTGGGCTCCAGGAGATGGTTCTGGGAGCTGAGGCCTGAGACCGGGCAGACACGAGCTGGGATGCACCCTGGACAAGGACCAAGGGGACAGCTTGGAGGGGGACTCTGGAGCCGGAAGGGGCTAGCCCTGCTGCCTGGATGCGCTGCCCTCCTGGATGGGGTAGGGAGAGACATGTGTGTCCCTGGACTCCCTGGAAGATGCCGCAGAGGGACTCCTGGTTTATAGACATGAAACCAGACTGTGTGGCCGTCTGTGTCTGGCTTCCTTCACTGAGTTCTCAGAATTCAGCCACTTGGTAGCTTGTATCAGTTTCATTCCTTTTTTATGGCCTACAAATATTCCACTGAGTGGAGGGATTGTGGTGCATTTCACGATCACCCGTTGGTGACGCTGGGCTGTTTCACGTGCCTGTTTCTGCCGTGGTCTCTGAGGCAGCTGTGACGAGTCATACTGTGTTTCAGGTACACGTGAAGTTGCCGGTGAATTTTTCTTTTCAAAGGAAGTGACTTCAAAGGAAGGACGGGTGGCTCATGGGGGTGGCAGAAGTGTGACAAGGAGGTGGGTGAGGCTTGGGGAACCCTGAGGGGCCAGTAAGACCCCAGGAGGGCCTGGAGTGGGACAGGGGGCCCTCCTGTGAGGCTGGAAAGGTGGCAACTGACTTGGGTATCCAGAGAGCATTTACTGAGCACCTGGTACACCCTGGGTGATGTGGGTGTGGCAGGGTCACCCAGACACAGCTGATGTTCTCCTGGGGACACAAGAAACAAATGACCGGGTAGAAGCTTAGGGGGAGCTGAAGGTGCTGGTTTGAGGGTACCCCTACACTCAGGGAGGTGGAGGAGGCCTGGGGAGAGGCCGAGGGCAAGAGGGAGGAGGTGTCGGGGATGACAGTGCCCAAGCGGAGCCAGGGACACAGCCAGGGTAAGGCCCTGAGGCCGGAGCAGCCTGGGATGTCGGGAGAGCAGACTGGGGGAAGTGAGGGAAGTGGGGTGAGCCAGGGGATGGGGGGAACCCGTCTCTAGCTTTATCCGCCTGCAGAGCCCCCATCATGCTCCACTGCCCCGTCTTGCTGCCAGGCCAAGGGGAAGAGGAGGGTCAGGGTCCAGCTCCTTCTCCTTCCTTGCATACAGGTTAATAGATGACAAGTTTGCTCCCCCAAGTCTGTGGCCCACTCAGACCTCTGTCTCCTCCACACCAAGAGACTCCCAAAGACCTTTTTGCCTCAGTCTTGTAGAATTCCCTGTCCACTCAGTTCACCGGAGATGGTGGTGGTCCTGGGAGCCTGCCTGTGCAGAGGGAGAAATCCTTCCTGATGAGGAGGGAACCCAGGAAGGCTTCCTGGAAGGGGTGGCTGTCCTGGCGCTGAGCCTGGAGGTAGAGGAGGGAAATATGAAAGCATGAGGCTGAGCGGGGTGCAGGCTTGGACAGTGGGTTGAGAGGCAGATGTTTGTATGGAAGGGGACAGGAAGCTGGGGAGATACTGCGCTGGGGTGATGGAGGTGCCAGACTTTGGGGGACAGTGCCCAGGAGGGCCAGGGTCTCTTCAGGGTCCTACAGTTAGTTGGGAATGAGGACGGTGGGCTGGGGGAAGGGCGCCAGTGGGGGAAGGGCCTGCCCGGACTTCTGCCCTCTCCCCTCACCCCCCACCCCGCCTGACTTTGGCCTGCTCCTCTGCCAAGGTCGCTGTCAGCTGTTTCCTTTCAATTAGCGCAGGAATGTTCCCGGTGCTGGGCTCTGCGCCTGCCTGGGGCCAGGACCCCACTTTCTGGCCGGAGCTGCCAGGGCGTGGGCCCTGGAAGGACAAGCGCGGCCCACCCTCCCCAGCCCAGCTCATCCTGCCCGCTGGGTGACCTTGGACAGGTTGCATAACCTCTCTGGACCTTTAAAAAAATATCCCCCCGCCCCCCGCCTAGCTGAGACCCCTCCCCGGGGATTGGGCTCGGGGCTGGTTAGCGCATCCGCTGGTGCCGGGACCATCTCACGCGCCGGCGCCCGACGCCCCCACCCGCGCCCGAGCCACCCACATCGCGACTTGAGTCCAGACTCTGCTCTGAGCGCGTAAAAATAATCCAGCAACGACAGAAGGCCTGCGTGCGCCGGCGGGGGGCGGGCGGGCGCGGGCGGGCAGCGGGGCCCGGTGTCCGCCGCGCAGGCAGCCCCCGCCGAGCCTCGGGGAGCCGAGCGGCCAGGCCCCGGCCCGCGCTCGGAGCCTGTGTCACCTGACCTCTGCTCCCCGGAAGGCTCTCCGAAGTCCGGAAGAGAGTCTGGCCGCCCCGCTGACCCCCGTCTCTGCGCGCCCGCCCACCCGTAGACCTCGGGAGACAGTGCGTTCTCAGCTCTGCGCGCCGGGTTCGGGTCCCAGCTTCACCACTTAGCAGCCTCGCCTCAGTTTCCCCCTTGATAAATCAGCGTACTAATCCGCCCTGCCTCGCAGGACGGTAGGAGGGTAGACAGGTACAGGCACTATTGAGGGACTTTGTGTCTCAGTTTTCTGACCTGTGAAATGGGGCTGAGCGCGGACCTGTAGCGGGTACTACAGCTGCTTGGGGAGATGTTTTCAGTACTCGTCTACGGTCGTATCTCGCTTTATTTTTCAGGTCATTTATGATGTTGAGCCTTATTTTGGTTTGGCCTTGGCGACCTGGTGCCAAGGGAGTGCCCCGGCCAAATAAAAGTCCTTCCCGGGGCAGGAGCCCCTGAAACCTTCCCCACATACAGGCACAGTGTGGACGCTGGCTCCCTACACATGCCACGTTTTGCAGGCGGCCCCTGAGGCCCGGGGGCTGGAAGCCCCTCAGGCCCCCCCCCAGCGCCAGGCCGGGGGCGGGAAACACTCAGCGCCGGCCCCGCCCCCGCGCGCCGGGCCTCAGCGTTGCCATGGGGATGGCGCGGTTGCCAGGGCGACCGCCTCCCGCGGGCCTCGCCATCCATCACTGGCGGCGGTGGCGCCCATGGCAGGGCGGCTGTGGCCCCCCCAGACTTGGGGCGGGGCGTGTTGGGGGGCGTTTAAAGCCTGCACCCCCTCGGTCTGTGACAAGGACACAGACAGGGTATATGGAAATTCTCCCTAAGTGTCAGTGGGAGCGTGATCCCCCACGCCTGGCCTCCCACTGCCGGCATGACCTGGCCCTGCCCTCATACTGTCCCGCAGGGACAGGCCGCTGAGTAAGGACAGTGTCTGCCTTGTCTCTGGCCTGGCGGCCACACAGCCATCCCTGTGTCCCTGCATCCGGGCTGGATGCCACCTGACGCCAGGGCAGGGGACCCTGTACAGGTCCGGGTGGCTGGCCCCAGTGCCCAGTGTGGCACTGTGCGTAGTGATGTCCTCTGGTCTACTGGTCCTCCTCCGCTCTGCCTCCTTCTCCATGGGATCCAGGGTCACTTCAGAGCCGGCAAGCCAAGGCCTGTGGTGCATGTTCATGGGAGCCAGGCCGATGGGAGTTCGAATGCCTGCTTGGCCACGTTCTTGCTGTGTGACTTGGGGCCTCAAGGTGCAGCCATAGAAAGTCAGTACCAAGCAGGTGCAATGGCAGGTGCAAAGGCCCTGGGGTAGGAACAAGAGCTTGGCACAGTTGGTACCCAAGGCGGGGCCCTGGTAGGTGAGACTGAGGGAATGAGGCGCAAGCAGAGAGGAGGTTGGAGGCGTGGGTAGGGCCATCCCTCACCCTTGTGGGCATCTGGGTTGTGTTTATGTGATGACAGGTGCCACAGAGGTTTTGGAGCAGGGTAACGACAGGTTCTGACTGACAGTCTGAGACTCGACTTGCAGTTGTATGGTAGAGAGGGGGCTCCTAGGGGACAGGGGGTCAGCAGGGAATGGTAGAGGTCTGGGCTGTGGCAGCAGTGTGGGACTGGAGGGAAGTGACCAGACTTAGGAGCCTCTTGTGACTTGGGGATGAGCCTGTATGGGGAGTAGAAGGGTAGCAACAGCCTGAGCTCTTCAGTCAGCAGGACAGACTGAGAACCGTGGCTTATCTGGTCCTTCTAACCCAAGTTACTGGATCAAGCCTTTCCTGAACTCCACGAACCAAAACCAGCCTCGCAGTGGAGGAAGACTGAGGAACCACAGAGGGTGCACCTGGGCCCCAGGGAGGTGCAGACAGAGGAAGGTGCCACCTACCAGGAAGGGAGGGGCAGGCGGGAGCGCGGGAGCCACTGGGCTTCTCAGACCTCAGTGGGGGCCGGATATTGGAACCTGAGGGGAGCCGGGGGGGGGGGAATGGCAACACTCACTCGGGAGCTGTTGCCCGGCTGCAGGCTGAGGGCTGGGTGGCCTCAGGGTCACTGTGTCACCATGAGCCGACGTTCACTGCTCACTGGACCCCTGGTTCTCTGCAGGATCACAAAGAGTGAAGGGTCACCAGAGTGTTCGGGCTAGAGGTGTCTGCTCTGATTGATGTGTGTAGCTGAGGAAACTGAGGCCCAGAGACGGGCAGACGCTCTTCAGAGGCCGCCGAGCAGCTCCCTGTGGAGATACGGGGCTGGGGGTGGGCGGGAGAGGCGGCAGATCTGGCTCTGCTGCTGACCGCCCTGCCCCCGCCTCACGTCTGCCAGGCCCCGTCTCCGTCAGACTGGGCCTGCCATCCGTGACCCTGCCTCAGGAGGCTGCTGGCCCAGGGATTATTCAGGACAGGGAATCAGGGGCCCCTGGCGGGCAGGGCCAGGTCCTTGTATTTCCCCTCATCTCCTGTCCTGCTTTGAATGGCCTTTTGCGGCTCTGGAGGTATAAGGTGGAGACTGTGCCTGTGGTGGGTAAACTGAGGCCTAGGCACAGCCCTGGCCCAGGCCTCACTGCTGGGTCTTCCTGAGCATCTGCTGTGTGCACATTCCCAGGGTGGTGGGAAGGGAGGGTATGGTTTTAAAAGCACCCCCATACCTGCCAGTTGGGAGGGGAGGTACAGGGTCAGGGAGGAGGCGGGGGGAGCAGGGGTCTCAGCCATTGAAGATGGTGACCTGGACGGGCGCGGGGAGTGGCCGAGGGGTAGAGACCACAGCTCCGATTTGGACTGGTGAGGAGGGGTCCTGGGGAAGGACAGGGGGCCACGTTCTGTCCTCTGTGGGTGAGTGAATGGCAGACTGCCTGGAAGAGGTAGCCAGGCTTGGGAGAGCCAGTTGGGGTGGGTCCCCCAGGCCCCCCACGGAAGGCGTCTAACCTCAGCAAGCACACCCCAAAACCCTGATAGTGAGCGGGTACCTACTGTTTGCTCTCTTGGGGCTAAGGCTAAAAGCAGTCTGGTTGAGCACCCAGAAAATGCCGGCCAGATGAGGGGGTCCTGGGGCTGAGCCCTGGCCTTGCTGGTGCTTCCCTGTGTGTCCTGAGGGGACCCCAGTGTGCAAAGCATCAAAGTCCCAGGACGTCAGGGCGAACCTCGCAAACCCACAGGTTGGCAGGTGGGTCTGCTGGCCCCTCTGTCCTCTGTGGGGCTGTCTCGGGGCTGGAGAATACTCGTCGGGTGGGCAGGAGGTTGAGGGTTACCGTCTCTCAGTCTGACCAAGCAAATGGTGAGTTAGTCCTGTACGCCTGTTGAACTCCTGTGCACCATTCACGGCCCAGGCTCAGGGCCCACTCTGCCCCCAAAGCCCTCTGTTCAGAGCCTCGGTCTCCAGCTCAGCTTTCTCAGGCCCTGCTCTGCAGGTGCGGCAGGGAGGTTTGCTGAGTGAGTGAATGAAGGGAATGAGTGTCCTGGGACTGGGAGGAGGGTGGTGCTCCCACTTTACAGAAAGGCAGATTGAGGCTCCTGGAGGAGAAATCACTTCCCCACCGTCAGCCCGCTGAGAAGCAGCAAGTCTGGTTGCCAGCAGGGTGAGGAGGTGTCCGGGCTTCACCTTGTCCTCCCTCTGCCCAGGGTCCTGACATCAGAGGCCAGCTCACAGCAGGAGCGGCTCCAGGCCATTGCGGTGAGTCTCCCTGCCCCCAGGAGGGGGACAGTGTCGGGCCCCCACACCCACTTTGAGGCACCTGGGCCTGGTGAGACGGGTCTGGTGATGTTGTCTGGGCCGCGGGTTGAGTGTAGGGCCAGCGCCCAAGGTGACCGCAAACACAAAGACCCCCTGGTGTGCAGAGCACAGACGTGGACCACCCCTCCTTGTGAAGGCGGGGAGACTGAGGCAGGTGAGTCACAGGGCCACCCCCCGGGGCCTGTCGCAGCTGCTTCAGGCCCTGGGAGCTTCCCCTGGGGCCTGCAGGTCCCGCCTCCTGTCAAGGCTCGTGGGTGCAGATGGGCCGACGGGCTAAGTAGGTGGCACTCGGGTCCCGATGTGGACAGAGCCTGGGTGGGGGTGGGCTCTGGCCCGGGGGTCCTGACTGCCTCCCCCTCCCCAGGAGAAGCGGCGGCGGCAGGCGGAGATTGAGGACAAGCGGCGGCAGCTGGAGGACGGGCGGAGGCAGCTCCAGCACCTCAAGGTGGGCGGCGGGGGCCCTGGGCTCCATGGGCTCCTGGCGGGGAGGGAGCGGTGACCCCGAGCCCACCCCTCACCCCGACCCCGTCCCTGCCGCCCCCAGTCCAAGGCCCTGCGGGAGCGCTGGCTGCTGGAGGGCGCGCCAGCCTCGGCCTTGGAGGGGGACGAGGACCTGCGGAAGCAGATGAGGGAGGACGAGCAGAAGACCAGGCTTCTGGAGGAGTCCGTCTCCAGGTGGGGGTGCGGGGAGACTGCCCAGGACGTGGGAACACAGCCTGGGGGTCTGCGGCCAGGGGGGCCACCTGCTTCCTAGGGCAGGAGGGAGCAGCCTTGTGGGGTCGTGGGCTCTGCTGGGGGAGGCACCTGTCCTAACCGAGCTCTGGTGGGTGGGCTGCCCTGTGGGGCCCCTTCTTGTCCCCTGACACCTCCGTGGCGCAGGTGTGTGAGGGCTGTGGGTCCATGCATCCCCGTCAGGGTCCTGGAGGATGGCAGCTGCCGGCATCCCAGCCCCGGGGGTTTCCTGGCACCAGCCCAGCTGGTGAGCTGGTCCAGACGGTTCTAATGGCCTCTGCAGAGGCAGCCGGGCCTCCAGGGAGGCTGGGTGGGGTGCAAGAGGGGCCGGGACAACAGCCTGGGCTCTCAGGCAGGCAGAAGGCCCCCCTCTTCTCAGCTGTGGTGTGGAGTCAGGTCAGACGGAAGTGACAGCTGAGACTTTCCTTTGGGGTCCAGTGTCCCCTCTGGCCACGGAAGGTCAGAGGGGTGGAGGCCTGCCCAGGCCTAAAGGCCCACAGGGCCCCAACATCCAGATGGTGGGTGCTGAGGCACAGGGGCTCCAGCAGAATTCCCCTGGGATGTGGTAGGTTTGGGAGAAAGTAGTGGGGGGGAGCCTCACGTGTGATTTCCCTTCAGTCTGGGTACAGACAGTGGAGTCTGTGACCTTCCAGTCATGCTTGGTTGGGGGACATGGAGGAGGGGGATATTCAAGACAGGGATACAAAGCTTTCTTGAGCTTTGGGGTGAGCTGGCCTCAGTTTCCCCACCTGTGAGTCAGCAAGGTAGGAATCCCTCTGGACTTCTGAACTGTGGCAAATATTAAGCACTCAGTGTGGGCCAGGTCCAGTGCTTGGATCTCTGGCCCCGGGGGGGGAGCAGGCCTGCAGACAGTTACACACTAATCAGACGGACAGACTCTGTGGGGAAGTGTCAGTCCGTGGCCACTGGGAGTTGCCCTGCCTGGGACACCTCCTACAGGAAGCTCTCCAGGCTGACTACAGTCTCCAGCTGTGACTGGACAGACATCCCCCTCTCTGTCCAGTCTGCCACCTTGGGCTGGCTTTGGTGAAGGGTCACAGACTCAACCAACTGTCTGTCTGTCTGTCTGCTCTGAGCCCTGTGGGAGCATGTTTTTGGCAGGTGCTGGGCTGCCTTTCACACTCCCGGCCCTTGGCACAGCCTGAGGCAGGTGACGGTTGGTTCTGGGATAGAACACCCAGTGTTGTTTTCTCTGGATTTGAGTGTGTCGTTATCTTTCAATACTTGGACAGTGACATAGTTTTTCCAGTTTCCCTGGAGAGATAACATTTCCCGTAAAAACAGATGTATTTCATCCGGGACAAGGAGAGTCAGTTGGGAGCAAACGGTGACATCAGCCAGGGCACAGATGGGCAGGGGGGTGCATTGGAGCCCCTGATCCTGTTAGGTGTTGGCCGTGTGAGCCTGTGCCCCTGTGCCTCAGTTTCCCCAGTTGTAAAGGGTGTGATGAGAATACAGTGAGGAGCCCTGCTATGGAAACCGCCCGGGGTGGCACCCAGCACCCCGCAAGCTCTCAGTGAATGTTATCACCCCTCTCCCCCCCAGACTGGAGAAGGAGATTGAGGTCCTTGAGAACGGGGACGCTGTCCCTGTCAGTAAGGAGAACGCAGCAGCCCCTAGCCCAGCTGAGGAGGGGTGCCAGGCGCAGGTGGTGGTGAACTCACAGCAGGTGAGCAGCGGCTGGGCAGGCACTCCGGGAGCACTGGGGAGCCATAGCGGGCTTCGGAGGAGGGCAGGGGCCTTTCTCCAGATGCCAGGCAGCTGCAGGCGTGCAGGCTGGGAAGCCAGGGCGGTGGGGTTTCTCTGGGCGTGGCTACAGGGGATGTGGCGCCGTCAGTGAGGGAGGCGAGAAACAAGAGAAGGACCTGGAGGGGAGCCTACAATTCTGGTCTGAATCCCGAGAGGAGAGGGGAGAGAGGTCCTGTGGGCGGGGGGGCTGTCCCCTAGGGCTTCCATGTGCTCCCAAAGATGGGGACCTTGGGGAGTGGGGCTTTGGTCCCCCTGACCTCTGTCTGTCTTTCTTTCAGGCCCCGGTGGGCACGCCCAGAGGTAAGACCCCTGCAGTGTTGAACGACACGGCCGCGGGCCTGCTCGCCCTCTCCTGCTCAAAGCCGGGGTGGCAGGGTGGGCCGGACGGAGGCCCCCGAGTGGTTTGCACTGATAGCGACCCCACTATATCTCAGCAAACACTGTCCTCTCCTGCACCCCAGCAGAACTCTTGCTCTGTCCTGTACCCCTGGCAAATACTGTTCTCTCCTGCACCCCCCAAAACTGTTGGTGTCTGAGCCATTCTTGTGGTTACCGTGTCATCCGTCTCATCGAGAGCCGTCTTCTCCCCTGACCCTCTGTTGAACCGAGCATGATGTCCCTCTCCAGGGACTGGTCCCTCCTGACAACATGTCTAAAGCCTGTGAGTCAAAGTGTCACGTCCCTGCTGCTAAGGGACATTCTGGCCGTACTTCCTCCAGGACCGTGGTGCGTTCAGTATTCTCCTCCAGCGTCACAATTCAGAGGCACCAGTTCTCCCCTCCTCAGTGGTTGGCTAGCTTTGGCACAAGCAGGAGGTGAAGGACAACACTTGGCTCGGGCCAGGCGCGCCTTACACCTCAAGGTGACATCTTGGCTGTGTAACCCTTCCAAGAGGTGGCACGTTTGTCCAGTGAAATGCTGTGTTTGATTTCTTGTCTGCTGCGTCCACGGGTGGGTTGTGGACCCAAGTACGATCCTTGACAAATCCTTCCTCCATTTTTGAGGATGTTCCTCATGGTCCAGCTGTGAGGATTTTGTTCTCCTGATGTTGAGGTGCACTCCACACTGAAGGCTGTGGTCCTTGATCTTCATCAGTGACTGTTTCAAATCTTCTTCACCACCAGCCATAAGGCGGTGCAGTCTGCGTAACGCGGGTGGTCCGTGCGTCCTCCTCCCGTCCTGATGCCTCCTTCTCCTCATCCAGCTTCTTGGCTTACTTCTTCACAAACAGACGGAACAAGTGTGGTGGAAGTGTGCCGGCCTGATACTTGTCTCTCCTGACTTACAACCACGTAGTGGCCCCTTGTTCAGAAGCCCTGGTGGTACAGTGGTTAGCTGCTGTGTCTACTAAACTAACAGCTCAACAGTTCCAATCCACCAGGTGGTCCTGGGGAACTGGGGGACAGTTCTACTCTGTCCTGGAGGGTGTCCGTGAGTGGGAATCGACTTGACAGCAGGGGGTTTGGTTTTGGTTTGTGTCTCCTCTTCACAAGGCTGCCTCTTGGTCTGTGTACGGGAGCCATGTGCGCATAGCTGAGGGGCCTGGAGTGTCCCCTTCTTCTCAGTGTCATCTACAGTTTGTCCTGATCCACACGGTCAGGTGTGTTTGCAGTCAGTGAAACACAGGGCAGCGTCCTTCTGGCATTCTCTGCTCTCAGCCAGGATCCATCTGACCTCAGCAGTGACATCCCTGGTCCCACGTCCTCCTCTGAGTCTAGCTGGAGCTGTGATGTTTCTGGGGCGATGGATGGAGAAGCCATTTCTGAGCAGTCGTCAGCAGAATCTCACTTGCACGTGGTAGGAGGGATGCTGTTCTGTGTCTCCTCCTGTCTGTGGGTCTTTTTTCTCTGTAAGGGGCACAAATACAGGCGTCTTCCAGCCCCTTGGCCACGTGGCTGTCCTCCACACCCCTTGGCACAGACGAGGGACACTTCCAGCTCTGTGCCTGTGTGTCAGGATGTCCCAGTTGTTCCCTGTTTGTCACCAGTGTGGACTTTTTCCCGGTACCGTTGCATCTTTGTCACCTGCTACCCTTGAAACCTGAATGGTGACCACGTGACTGGTGACCAGTTCTGGGTGTCAGTGACTCTGTGCACCCCGTGCATTATCGGGGTGCTCCCCACAGTGTTCTGTGTGCAGCCTGTAGGATCCTTCAGTATTGCAATCTGAGGCCTCCGTTTTCCTTCAGTTCTTTCCGTTTAGTAAAAATGCAAAGATGTTCTTCCCTCTGGGTTTGCTAACTCCGGGTCTCTGTGCGCATGCAGACTCTCTCCTTCACTGCCCACTGAACTCTCCTGTTCCACCACTCATGTCGTCGCCCCTTCTGTCGGCTTCGGCTGCTCTGTGGTGGAGAGCGGGTTTCAGAGGCCCTGCTCCCGCCCAGCTGGCTCTTCTCTTCTCACCCTGTCTCTTCAGTGGCCTCTGGCACCCTTCACAGATGATTTCCTTCAGGTCACCCCACACCTTGTCTGGTCTCTGGCCATTAGTGTTTCCTGACAAATCCGTTGGCGTGGATCGAACTGGCGGTGAGCTCTGCCCCAGCTCGTGCGTTGGCTCTTGGGGCTGTTCTGCGTTTCTGCAGGTTCACCTTGAACTTGCACACGAGCCGCTGGTCTCATCCAGACTGCTGACATGAAGCTTCTCCATCATCTCTGTCCACAGACGGAGTCAGCTTGTTCCATGGGCCCCGTCCGGTGACGTCCCCTTGTACAGTTGCCGTTTGTGTTGTTGAAAAACAGTATTTCCAGTGACTGGGTTGTTGGTGCCAGAAAATTCTGTCCCGTGACCTCCCGCTCCCTCTCTGTGCCCAAGGCCGTGTTGACCAGCCCCTGACCCTTCCTCTTAGTTTGTGTGTTTCTCGTTCCAATCGCCAGTTGCGGTCAGTGCACCTTGATTGCCTGTTTGATCAACTTGAGGCTACAGAGGTTGGTCAGACTCTTCACCGGGTGTTAGTGGTTGGTGGGTGAACTGGACTAGTAGTCATGGTAACTGGTTCTCCTTGTCCCCACCCCTGTGTAGTCAATTCTAACTCGTATCAACCCTGTGGGACAGAGTGGACCTGCCCCACCAGGTCCCGGGGCAGCCAGTGGGTTCACACTGCCTCCTTCTCGTTAACAGCTGAGGTCTTACCCACTGTGCGCCCATGCCCCCGTCTCCCTTGTAGCGCCACACGTGGTCCCCTACCTACATCCCCAGTCTGACAGCGCTGGCCTCCGAGACAGGTCCTGAAATAGTCTCCATTTCCGAGGAGTGAGACACCTCCCTTCCTCAGTGTGTCATTCCTGGCAAAGCTGGTCGTGTGACTGTGATTGAGAACGGCCACCACCATCCGTGCTGGCTCTCGAGTGACCAGGGTGGCTGGGGGGTTGCCCGGGATGGAGGCGAGGCGGGGTCGCTGTAGGTCACTCCTGCAGCCACGGCACTGCGTGACGGCCACTGTTCCCACTGAGCCCTGACTCAGCTCTTCACCATGAAGCCGCTTCATTTTACCCACACCCCTGTGATAGAGGGGATTCTGCACCTTTTCCTTACAGATGGGGAAACTGAGACTGGAGAGCATGTCCTGTTCAGGTACCAGCCTCCTGACTGGAGTTTTGAGGCTTTGGGCCACCCTTCCTCTCTGTGATGTCTTTAGCAAGACAGTTGTCAAGACAGAGCCTCAGTTTCCACATCTGTAAAATGGGCAGAGAATGGCCTACAATGCAGAGAGATGTTGTCCACGGCGGCAAGACAATCAGGGGCTTGAAGTCTTCAGGCAGGGGCTCCTGCTGGGAGCTGAGGCTGACAGTTTGGAGGTTCAGGATGAGGCACTCAGACACAGATGCTGGGGACTGTGGTCAGAAGACAGACAGGGAAAGCCCCAGGTTGGAGCTCTTGACCCGCTGTAGACACCAGTGCAGTTTGACTCTCTGTTGTCATGAAGTCAGTTTGGGCTCAGAGTGACCCATAGAATGGATGAGAACTGCCCAGAGGCTTCTAGGGTTTGGGCTGCCAGCTGATTGTTGAGCAGCCTCAGTGGTCACCTGCTGGGCCACCAGGAACCCCTGATGTTTGTCACAGGCAGATACGTGTTTGCAAATATGTCACCTGATGTATTTAAATACACATATTAGATGTAAATACTAAACCTGATTCAGCATGTCATGAAGTTACTAAATGAATTATATTCATTAGATAGAAATTATATTTTAAAAAGAGATGTTAAACACACATTTCTGTGTTTAAATGTAGAATTGGCGTGTGAAATGAGGGAGCCGAGGGAGGTGCCCATCAGCTGGGTGGCCCTGGGTGGGAGGAGTCTCTGGTCTCCATGACCCAAGTGGCTCTCTCACACCATGTGTTACCTGTGGAATCAGAAATCCGTCACGGGGACAGGAAGTCCTCACAGTGGTCTCAGGGATTCTGCGCAGCTTATGTGGGCAGGGGGATGGGAGGTGGTCTCCGGGGCTGTTGGGGGGTTTGCGGGGGTGCTGTCCACAGTCTGAGGGACCTGGGTGTGGGCACAGGGGTCGGGGTATGTGGAGGGGTCTGTGAGGGGGATCCGTGCACCTGTGGGGCAGGAGATCTGGGTACATGCATGTGTGCTTGGGGTCCATGTGTCTGGAGGGTTCTGGGTGTTGGTGTGTATATTTCTGCAAGGTTTGTGTGTGTACATGTGTCTGATGTGTGTATCAGGTCTCTGTGTGAGGTCTTCACATGTGTACATCATATGTGAGGTTTGTGCGTGCATGTGGTGTGTGGATGTGTGTGTCTGCGAGTGTATCTGGTCTGCGTCGCGCCTGGGTGCGGGGGGTCTGTGGCGGGGTCCGGTGTCTGCCAGGATCAGGAGACCTCCTCTGCTCTCTCTCTGTCCCCCCGACGCCCTCCGTTCCCGCAGAGAGGCACTCTATCTCCGGCACCCCGGCGCGGACTGCCGACGGCTCCACTGTGATGAAAGCAGGTGGGTTGGCTCCACGCGTGCCCAGCGGCCACCGCTGCCCGGTCCCAGGGCTCGGGCCAGGGGCCTGGGGGGTGGCGCGGCCCTGCCCTCAGCGGGGCCTCGTGGGGGTGGTGGCTGGCCGGTGAGGGGCCTGGGCACCCCCTCCGCTTTGGCACCCCTGCCACACGCTGGCCCGGCTTCCGCGAGAAGACGGCCCCACGCAGCGGCTGTAACCTCACACCCTCCGGCTTCATCTCCCTTAACCGCGAGGCCCGCTCAGGGTGCCCGTGTGCTCAGACACGCTTCCACACGCTCTCACGCGCTGCCCTGCCTCTTCTAGCGTCTTCAGGAGTAAAATCCCTGTCTCTGGGGGTGACCAAGTGGGTTACCGGAATTCCTGTGGTTCTGGAACACTGATTGGTCTCCGCTTGAGAAAGTCCAGTTTCTAGTCCCTGTGAGGATTTGCAGGGGTGAGGGTGTGGGCCTCGTGCCTCGGGCAGATGGGTGGTCGACACCGTGATTACTGCTGCTGAGGTGACTGAGGAAAGTTGGCAGGGAGGAGCGGGAGGGAAGGCTGTGTGGGGACTGAGAGAAGAGGGCCAGGAGGGGCAACGCTGGTAGCAGGGGAGGCACGAGCTCTGCCCCTGGAGGAGGGGAGGCAGAGGGTCGTTCCCTGCCCAAGGTGGGCCGGCCCTGATGAGGACAGAAGCTGTCTGACACTGATGGTATCTGCATTGGGGGGTATTAGGCTGGTTGGGGTCACAGGCTTCAACATCATTCATTGTTCATGCTTTCACCAGGTGCTTATCCAGCGCCTGCTGGGTGCGGGCATGGGCACCCCTTGAGCAGGCTGATACCCTGGTGGATGTGAGGGCTTGTAGCGTTAACTGGTGGGAGAAGAGAGGCAAGGTGTGAAAAGTTGGGAAAGGGAGATTGTCCTCTGGCCCCATGGAAGAGGTGACGTTCAAGCAAAGACCCAAAAGACAAGAGGAAGGCATGAGGCGCCCAGGTGAAGAGTGCACGGGATAGAGAGCAGCCTGTGCAAAGGCCCTGGGGCAGGACTGTGCCTGGCACGCTGACCAGCAGGGAGGCCCCTGTGGGTGCAGTGAGGCAAGAAGGAGAGGTGGGGATGAGGTGGGTCTTGCATAGTGATGGGAGCAGGGGCAGGCCTCAGGTTTTCACCAGGGGTGGGAGATGGTGGGACCCCCGGAGGGCGGTGGGCCTAGCCGGGACGGGCCGACGTGGTGCTCACGGGCGCCCTCTGGCGGCCACCAAGAGGACAGCCTGTGCGTGTCGGCCGAGCGGGGCAGGGCCTGAGGCGGTGCTCACGCGCGCCCTCTGGCGGCCGTGGGAAGACAGGCTCACCACGGAGGACCCCGACGGGGGTGCCTCCGGGGTCCAAGGGCGCTGATGGGACACGCCGGCGGGGCGTGGGTGTAGGTGTCTTCTGAAGGGAAACCCCACGGGGTTTGCCGATGGATGGCGTGTGGGGATGACAGAGATGATGGGGCTGCCCCAGAGGATGGGGCTGCCCCTGACCGAGCCGGGAGGACACTTGAGGGACAGATCGGGGGGAGTCCTGGTCGTGGTGGAGACGCATGTGGATCCCGAGGGCAGGTGTTCCGGAGGTCGTGCGATGCAAGTCTGCCGTCCAGGACGAGGTCTGGGTGGCGGTGGAGACGAGGACACCGTCGGGCGTGGGGAAGCTTAGAGCTGCGAACGGGGTGGGGTCCTGGGGGCGAAACTGGTCAGAGCAGAGGGGAGGCTCGCCGTGGGTGTGGGGCGGGGGCAGGGACGAGAGCCAGGTGACCCTGGGGTCCTGGAAACCGCTGGAGAGATGGGGCTCTCGGGCTTGCACCTGGGGAGGGGATGGAAACCCGCAGGGGGTCCGAGAGTCACTGCCACGGCCTGGGGGCCTGGCCAGGTCCCAGGGGCGTGGGCAGCCCTGGAGCCCACCTGAGATTCAGCGTCCTCACGTGGTTTTCCTGGGAACGGTTTCCATAAACCAGGGGTGTGGGCAGTGCTAGGTTGGGGGTTAGCACTGACGCTCCCCTCGTGGATGAGGACGCTTCTTTCACGAAGGCGTAGTTGTCCGTTTCCAGCGGGTGTCTCTAAGCTTCCCCCGAGGAAGGAGGCGGTGGTCGGGGCCGGCAGAGGCAGGCTGGGAATGTGGGTCAGCTGGCCGTGGTCTGAGTCCTGGGGTGACTGCGTCACCGCAGCAGCGCCCAGCCGCCCTTGGATTCACTCTGCTCCTGTGAGAAGTGGGGGACCAGGCCTGGGGATGGTAGTTGGGTGGCTGAGTGAAGGAGGAGGGTCCAGGGGACTCCGTGAGTGCTGAGAATAGTCCCTTGAGAATGGAGAAGAGAAACTGAGACCCTTGCCCTGGGCACCGGGAAGCTGTGGCAGGCTGTTGAGGGAGGGCGGGCCGCACACGGACGTGGCACCGGCATCTCCAGCACGACCTTCGCTGGCTGCTTGGCCTCTGCCCTGCTGGCTCCCCTCCCTGGCTTGGCCACCAGCGGGATGGGGGGCACGGGACGGGGCTGCTGCGGCGTAATGCTGTCCTCTCGTGCCAGCCGTGTACTCGGTGGAGATCACAGTGGAGAAGGACAGAGTGACGGGGGAGACCCGGGTGCTGTCCAGCACCACCTTGCTCCCCCGGGAGCTGATCCCTCAGGGCATCAAGGTCTACGAGGACGAGACCAAAGGTAGGAGCGAGCCCGCACCCCCTGCCCCCCACACAGCACCCCTCAGCTGGGATCAGGGGCTTGGACCGCAGCCCCGTGGAGATGTTGGGAGAAGGATATGGGGGCCGGGACACATGTCACCAGGTGGGGGCAGGATGTGGGGGGCCAGGACATGCGTGTCATCACCAGGTGGGGGCAGGATGTGGGGGGCCGGGACACATGTCACCAGGTGGGGGCTGGATGTGGGGGGCCAGGACACGCGTGTCATCACCAGGTGGGGGCAGGATGTGGGGTGCCAGGACACGCGTGTCATCACCAGGTGGGGGCAGGATGTGGGGGGCCAGGACACGCGTGTCATCACCAGGTGGGGGCAGGATGTGGGGGGCCAGGACATGCGTGTCATCACCAGGTGGGGGCTGGATGTGGGGGGCCAGGACATGCGTGTCATCACCAGGTGGGGGCAGGATGTGGGGGGCCAGGACATGCGTGTCACCACCAGGGGGGGCAGGATGTGGGGGGCCAGGACATGCGTGTCATCACCAGGTGGGGGCTGGATGTGGGGGGCCAGGACATGCGTGTCATCATCAGGTGGGGGAAGGATGTGGGGGCCAGGACATGCATGTCGCCACCAGGTGTGAGAGGGTGTGGGAGCTGAGACATGTAATCCCCAAGTGGGAGAGGATGTGGGGGTCCAGGACACACGTCATCACTAGGCAGGGGAGGGCAAGGGGCCTGGGACACATTTGTTCGTGTGTGGGGTCAGGTAGTGTGGGGCTAAGACACCTGTGTCTTTATCGGGTTGGGGGAAGGAATGAAGGTACAGAGCGTGCGTGTTGTGACCGTGTGGAGGAGGGAACACAGATCCAGGACATGTGACGTCACTGAGGAGGGGGATGTGGACCTAGGACACACCTGTTGTCACCAGATGGGAGAAGGTTGCTCCTGTGCATGGACAGACGTGGTGGTCACTGACGAGATGGCCCAGCTTCCAGGCCCCGGTCTAATGAGTGGTCACCATTCAGGGCCGGGCCTCATCCCCCAGTGCCAGGCCAGGCTCTAGTGTTCCCTTCAGGTGCTGGGGGCACCCAGCCAGCAGGACGTTGCTACTACCATTGTGGGTTGTGATAAAGCCTGGGACACCCAGAGACTCCTAAAGCTGTCTGGGGTGGGCAAGAGCTGGGGGAGGCCTCTCACAGAAGGTGACGCTGGAGCTGGGGGCCGTGCAGTGCAGCAGAGGGCACTGCAGCTGGCGTGGATGGAATCTTCCAGGTGGAGGGTCTGAGGGTACCAGTGGGGCTGAAGCCCCGAGTGGGGAGAGGGGCTCTGAGAGGACGCTGGGGGCCCACAGGCTGTGTCCTGAGGGCCTGCCTGTACCTGGGGGGCTTGGAGAAGGGCTGGAGCACCCAGGTGGGATTCGCTCCTACAGGCCCCCTCTGGTGGCAGGCAGAGGGCAGGCATGGGGGCTGCCAGCAGGGACGCTGGGGAGCTCCGGAGTTGCAGAGAGTGGAGCAGGAGCCGAGAGCCTCTCTATTTTCCTGTTGAGGTGTAACTCACATGCCTCACAGGTTACCCACCGGAAGTGTGCCGTTCGGTGGGTTTAGTGCTCTGCCCACCTCAAGCATGTTCCATGACCCCCAGAGGAAGTTCCAAGCCCCTTCCCTGTCACTCCTGACCCTCTCCCCAGCCGCTGCCACTTTCTGTCCTTGGGCATTTGCCACTTCTGGATGGTTTACACGAATGACACCCTGCACTGTATGGCCTTTGTGACTGGTCACACTGATGGAGTGTAATCTTTGCAGGGTTCACCCATGTGAACCTGTATCAGAGAGATGTTCCTTTTCAGGGCTGAGTAATATTTCATTGTGTATGCGTCTAGCACACTGATTTCCTCCTGTTTTCGTTGTGAACTAACACCCGGGCTCTTTCCATGATGTGGCTGCCGTGAGATACGTGTCTGCGGACAGTGCGGCTCGGCTTTGTCTGGGTGTGTCTTTTCGTTTCTCCTGGGTACACACTTGGGCGGCAGTTGCTGAGTTGCACGGTGACTCCATTGGTGACCTTTTGAGGAGCTGCCAGACCGTTTCCCACAGTGGTCACACCATTGGACGTCCCCACTGGGCATGGAGGAGCGTTCCTGCTCCTCCGGACCCCGAGCTGTCGCACCGTCTCCGACTCGTGGCAGCTGTGTGCGCCCGGCCCTCCGCCGCCCTCGCAGCCTGGGAGCCCGCTGACACAGCCACGGCATTAGTCGGCCTTGTTGGGGTTCTTCATCAAGTTCGCTGACTCTACTTTATGGACTCAGCCCTTCTCCAGGGCCAGGTCCATTTTGAGAAACGTCCAAAGTGTGGGAGACGTGGCTTCACCATCCTGCTTGGAACGAGCAGCCTCAGAAGCCAGAGTGTGCTGCTGTTAATGATGTGACTGACTGTTATCGCAGCAGTTGTGATGCACGTGAGGGGTCCTCTTCGGGGCCTCGATTCCTCAGGTCTCTGTTCTGAGGGGCTTTTCCAGCCTTTGGGCCACGCAGAAGCCATCAAAATGGTCCCATCCAGCTCAGCTTGAAGGTGGCTTTTGGGTGGAGACTTGGATCCGATTCTGGCTCCAGCTCTTACCGGCTGTGTGTCCCTGTGTTCCGGAGTGACCACCGGTGGCCACCGGAGGGCAGTGGAGACAAGTATGCACACGGTAGATTCTCAGTGTCAGTGTCTGTGGGCACAGGGCTTTCAGGACCCGCCCGATGGGACTCTAGTTGCTTAGCAACAGGGAGGTCCTGTGTTGCCATGGCAGCCAAGGGCTTGGATTGCTCTCTTGGAGTCCTGACCAGTGGAGAACCCTCAGCTTGGTTTCAGGAGACCTGGGCACAGCCCTCTGGGCCTCCAGCCCAAAGCTGCTGGGAGGACTGGAAGCAGGGACGTGTCTCCTCAGGGCTTTGGAAACTGAAAGCTGAGAGCACTCTCCTTCTGGCTGGAAGCCAAGGACAAGAACCCTGACCCTTGGCCAGGGAGGAGGCGAAACCCAGGAACCACCCATGCTGCCCGCCTCCTCCCCCAGCATTCTTGGAAGATGTATCTGAAGGTGGAGTTTGGAGGGTTGTTGGGTGGGTCTGGGGTCAGACTACAGCTTGGAGTTCTGCCCTGGCACTGGAATTTGGGTCCTCTGAGATAGCAGTCCATCTCAGAACATGAAAAGTCAGAGACACAGACGAAGGAAGTTGGGCAATATTGTGGAAAACACGTTTACCACAGTTGTAAAGCCTTACTGTTCACAGACAGAAAAGCATTTTCAGTAAGTGACCATGTCCTGAGCTGTAAAGTAGATTGTAAGGTCTCTTCAGAAGGTTTTATTTTGTGGACTGTGTACCTTAACCACAGTTTTTCACTCCCTGGAACTTGAAAACAATCTTTTAGGGAAATCTTGGTTTAAAGAGGAAATGAAAATGTAAATTACGTATTGTTTACTCTGGAAAGAGAATTGCATTATCTCACCTACAACCGGAAACCCTGGTGGTGTAGTGGGTTAAGTGCTGTATGTCTGCTGACCAAAAGGTCAGCAGTTCAAATCTACCTGGCACTCCTTGGAAACTCTATGGAGCAGTTCTACTCTGACGCCTAGGGTTGCCATGAGTCAGACCTGACTCGATGGCAGTGGGCTGGTGGGTTTTAATCTACAAGATGCATCCAAAACAGAACTCAGAGGAAAATGCATAGCCTTTGTGTGTTTACTGATGTTGGGTGCTGTTGAGTTGGTTCTGACTCATGCGGACCTTGTGCACAGCAGAATAAAACACCACCTGGTCCCATGCCATCCTCACAGTTGTGGCTGTGCTTGAGTCCATGGTTGCCATCACTAGGTCACACCACCTCGTCTGAGAGTCTTCTTTTTTTTTTTAATTGATGACCTTCAGGATGTCCTTCACCAGGGACTGGTCCCTCCTGATAACACGCTCAAAGTGTGTGAGACGGAGACCCACCTTCTTTGCTTCTAACTAGTGTTCTGGTTGCACTTATTCCAAGACAGATGTGTTCATTTGAATGCATTAGTAAACAGGAAAAGTAGGATGAAGTACACTAACCTGGAATTCGAAAGCAATCAAATAAATCCAAAGAAGGGGAAAAAAATGTTCATCCCTGTCACACCTGGGCCTTGACTTCCCAGGAAGGGTTCTGCCTACTCAGGTAAAAGAAGGAGATCTAGGCAGAAACAAAGTCAGGAGTGGAGCCCTGGCAAGCTGTGTGACCTTGGCTAGTGGCTCTCCTTTTCTAAACCTGTCTTCACTATCTTACAATGGAAAAGAAGATAGGAGTACTCTGTGGAGTGAGTACAGCGGAGCTAGTCAGCTGAGGAATATGAAAATAACTTCAGAGTGTAGGACCATGAAATTTCAGTTCATTTATGTTCAGCTTTTCTTGTTCTAATAACTGCTTTTCTGGCTATTAATTTTCCTTTGCATACCACTTTACCCGCAACCACAGATCCTAACAGGTGGTTTTAACGGACAGTTGGTTCTCCTTGTAGAATTTAGTTCATGATTTCCTCCTTAACTCTGAGGACGATGTTGTCTGTTGCCCTGTGCCTAGGCCTTCCCTCCTGCCTGGGAGCCAGCTTACTCTCTCTGTCTCTCCCCCACAGTGGTCCATGCCGTCGATGGCACCCTGGAGAATGGGATCCACCCACTGAGCTCCTCTGAGGTGGATGAACTCATCCACAAGGCAGATGAGATCACGCTGAGTGAGGCAGGGTCCACCGCTGTGGCATCAGAGACCCAGGGGGCTGTGGAGGAGGCCATCCGGACCACACCCTCCCGTCGGGAGATCACCGGGGTGCAGGCCCAGCCTGGTGAGGCCACGTCGGGCCCCCCAGGGGTCCAGCCTGGCCAGGAACCCCCTGTCACCATGATCTTCATGGGCTACCAAAATGTGGAGGACGAGGCTGAGACCAAGAAGGTGCTGGGTCTTCAGGACACCGTCACGGCCGAGCTCGTGGTCATCGAGGATGCTGCGGAGCCCAAGGAGCCAGCACCACCCAACGGCAGTGCCGCCGAGCCCCCCGCCACTGTGGGCTCCAGGGAGGAGGACCGGGCCGGGCCCGAGGCCCCCACCAGTGACTCCCAGGACCTCGACCTGAAGAAGCAGCGTTGTAAATGCTGCTCTGTCATGTGAGCCGGCCCCGTGCCTGGCCCCGGGCCTGTCCCCCAGGCCACCGACACCCACCAGCCCGGCCCCTCCCGGCGCCTATCCACCCGTCACCTGCCACACCACCTCATGGGCCCCAGGACGCAAGGTGTCATCACTTCCTCCTGATTTTTCTTTGGAAAGAGAGGGACAGGGGTCCCCCACCCCGTCACCACCTCCCAACACCCATCCTGACCACAGAGCTGGGTGCCTGCACCTGGTGGGAGAGATGCGGACAGATCTGCTTTTCCTGAAACAAGGACCCCCCAACATCGTGGCAGCTTTGCAGATGCGGCTCACACCCGCAGTGGCCCTGGTGGTGTGACCGGTGGCCGCAGCGTGGCCTCTGCCAGCCTGCCACCTCCTGGGCTTCCTTCCCGTGCCTTCCTGCCACCTCGCCGAGGTCTCCTAGAGCAAGGCCTGCCGACAGGGTCCCCACCAAGAGGGCCTGGCAGCGGGGCCCCTTAGGGCACCGGGGGAGGCAGTGCGTCTCCACTGGGGAAGTGGGTTGACGCCGTGCTTCTCTAGGGGGTCTTTTGGTTGGACACCAGGCTCGAGGTCTTGTCCCAGAGAACGGGCCCTCTGGGCACCCAAGATAGGTGTGCCCTACCCCCACTCCCTCCTGGGGCCTGGCTAGAGGGTGATGGAGGGGAGAGGGGAGGGGAGCCCTGGAGACACACGCACCCCAACTCCAGGCGGGTCTGTGCCGGCGGCTTCCTTGTGCAGGAGGTGAGCCGGGAGTCTGGGCGCCGCCCGCCCAAGACGGGGCCCACGTGGGCCACCTTCGATCCCAAGGTGCCACTCTTACTGGGCCGTCCTTCCTCCTGGTGCTAATTTGGGGACCCTGGGGGCCACCCCCCTGGCCTTCTATCCAGTCTGCTTGGGCCAGGGTCCTGGGTCTCCTACCTGATGACGCCCCAGAGACCAGATCCTGCCTGCCAGATCTGCTTGGCCTGGGGCGTTTGCAGCAGTGGAGAGGGGTATTCCAGCCTGTTGGGGAGGCTTCTGGAGCAGGGGACCCCAATTTGCCACTCAGCCTGGGGAAAACCTGCTGGCTGCTCCCCTCTCACTGGAAGGGGTGAGGAGCCCCCTGCTGAGGGCAGCCAGCACTCAGTGTGCACTCATCTGCCAGGGGGTACTCGTCTGCCTACGGGCACTCGTCCACCTGGGTGCGGCCGACCTTGGGCCCCGAGGTGCACTCGTGCCCGTCCTCAAAGACGCCCTTCTTGCGTGTGTTGGCTTTGAACTACCAGGCCCCATCTTTTCCCATTCCCTAGGGGTCTCCAGCCTGGTGCCCAGTGCCCAGGCCACCTCTTGGTCCAGTTGCTACCCAAGTCTCAGCAGGGTGGGGGCAGGGCCATCTCTAGCCTGAGCCTGGTTCCGGTCTCGGCCCCGTCGGTGGCTGAGAGCAGAGGCCCTCTCTCAGGGGTGCCCCGGGCCTTGGCTGCGGACCCCTCTTCCCCGCCCTTCGGTCGGCCCCCAAGTCCCTCGAGCTGTGAGCCTCTGCTGAAGTGCCCTTGCTGTCCCCCTCCTGCTTTGATGTGCAACAAGCTCCACCCCCCCACCATGTTCTTGATTTTCCCAGAGATGAATAAACAGTGTGAACAGCCAAGTTCCTGGAATTCTTGGGCTTCTCCTGGGTGGGGAGGGTGTGCCCACGCTGGGGGCGGGGTCTGGCCACAGCGGCGGGCCGTTAAAGGTGAGGCTGAGCTCGGCCCGGGCAGCCGCTGTCCCCGTGGGAGGCCGAGGTGGACTCCACATCCTGCCCTTGAGCCCATCAGCCACCTCCACCTGTGCGCACCTGGCCAGGTAAGGCCCAGGTGGGGGCGGAGCAGCAGGACCGGCGTTCCCTGTCTCATGAATCCTGTGATTTCCTCACCTGTCTGTCCCTGCACAGTCCTTTGGCTGTGAGGCTTCCCTTTGGTGCGTTCACAGCCCCCAGAGGAGGATGAGGGGGCACCCACAGGCCCCCTAAACTGCAGAGAAGCCAGTCTCTGGGGAGTGGATGAGGAGACAGGGTAGGAGTGTTGGAAGGGGCTGCCTTTATGCCCAGAGGAAAGACAGTCTCGTCAGAATTGTGCCTCATTGTGACCTGGGAGTGGTCACTGCCCCCTCTGGGCCTCAGTTTTCCCATCTGTAAACAGGCAGTGTGAACTCTGAGTAGGGTGCCAGCCCTGAGCAGGACAGTGGCCTCCTCAGCTCCACGGTAGCTGTGACCTGCTGGGTGACCACCTGTCTGTGCCCTAGTTGGGCCTCAGTTTCTGCATCTGAGCAATGGGGAGAGAGGATTCATAGGGGGACCCGTAGGGGACCTCTCGTTGGAATCCCTGCCTCCCCACTGACCACTCTGTGCCTGGGATAGGACTTAAAGCTTTCTGTGCCTGTGTCCTTGCCTGCAAAATGGGGATGGAGGTACGTGAAGGGGTGTTGGGGAGAGCCAGCAATACTGTGCACCCGAGGTGTGACACAAACAGCAGTGTCATGGGAGCTGAGGCTGTGACCCTGGGCTGGATCCTTGTTCCAGGTGACCCTCAAGTACCCCACCTGGGGTGTTTCCTATCTGGGGGGGCTGTGGTAGGAAAAAGAGACTGAGGTTCAGAGGAGCCCCACAGTCAGGTCAGGACCAAGCCCTCGCCTGTGGGCTGCAGTGTGGGGTGGAAGACAGAGCCCCCTCACTGCATCCCCTGCCCGTGGGAAACCTGCTACCTGCCAGGAGCCTCAGTGTCCCCACTGGCCATGTCGGTGGTCCGGGGCCTTCCCCCTTCAGTCAGCAGCTACTCGCACTTCTGATTCCTTACTGGTCCCTTTACTTGGAAATCTGGGGAAACCTCCCAGAGTCCCTGAGGGAAGGAGCCCCTGAAATGTCCCCACTTCTCAGAGGTGGAAACCAAGGCTCAGAGAGGTCACATGGATTGGAACCCAGGTCCAGCTGACCCCCAGGTCTGAGAAGGGCTGTCCAAGGGGATGGAGCCGGGTGGAGAAGTGGAGATTGGGGCTCAGGCTCCCCCAAAACATACAGCTGGCGGCACAGGCCTGGCTGTGTGATCCCAGGAGAGTGACACACCATCTCTGAGCCTCAGTTTTGTCTTCTGTAAAGTGGAAGACCTCCGCATGTTGAAAGTGATGCTGAGAGGCCAGGGGAGTTTCAGTTCCCTGCAGGGCATGTGGGCAGAGGGTGGCACCGTGGGCACACCCCGGCCTGGCACAGCGGCACCGCGGGCACAGCCCAGCCCTGGCACAGCGGCACCGTGGGCACAGCCCAGCCCTGGCACAGCGGCACCGTGGGCACAGCCCAGCCCTGGCACAGCGGCACCGTGGGCACAGCCCAGCCCTGGCACAGCGGCACCGCGGGCACAGCCCAGCCCTGGCACAGCGGCACCGTGGGCACAGCCCAGCCCTGGCACAGCGGCACCGCGGGCACAGCCCGGCCTGGCACAGCGGCACCGTGGGCACAGCCCGCGCTGGGCCGGTGGGTATCGTCTTTCTCCCTCTGTTCTGGACTTTGGTTCCCAGCCTGGGTGGGGCCAGGAGGAGGGTGTACGTGCTGTCCCCAGGCGGGGCCTCTGTCCCCTGGCAACCTGGTGGGTAGGGCTGGATGGGAGGCCTCTGTGAGCACAGAGGGAGCCAGAGCCGGGTCTCAGAGCTGCTAGGGTCCAGGCTGGCAGGTGAGATTAGGGACTTGGGGGGCCAGGCGGGGCAGGAAGCCAGGTGGGGGTCCTGGGTGAGGTGGGGTGCTGGGAGGGGTGGGGGTGTCTGTGAGGAATCGAGGTACTTTGAGAGGTAGGTCCTGTGAGACGTTGGTGTCCCTGTCCGTGAGGGTCATGGGTGAGGTGGAGAGCCTGTGTGCGTGTTTGGGGGCCAGGGGGTCCTGTCTGTTGACAACATTTGCCACCTAAGCGGATACTGGAGGTACTGGGAGGCCTGTGAGAGAACTCTCCCCACTTCCAGTCCGGCTGGGGTCTTGGCCTGGTGGAGGCCTTCTCTCTCTCCATCCTGGGGACTTGGTGGCCTTGGGGCTCCTGTCCTACCCACCTCAGCCCCACCTTGAGGAGTAGTGACCCACGTGCCTGGATCCTGGGGACCTCACTTTCGACCCCAGGCCTGGACCTTGGGTTCTGAAGCTGCCAAGGGGAGGGACCTGAGGTTCCCCATTGTCCTGGCATTCCAGAAAATTCTGGAGAGACCCCTGTCAGTGCCTGCCATACACTCGGCAATTGATACACCACTAACTGGGGCTCGGGGTTCCAGCTGGGGATAGAGGAGAGGTGGGCTGAGCCCAGCTTTGTGTGGCCTATTTCTGGGGACAGGGCTGGGGGCTCATGAAGTCAGGGCAGGAACTCAGCCTGGGTCCTGGAGGTGGGGCTGGGAGATCTCAGGTGGGGAGCCCATGGGAGTGGAACAAGGGTTCAGCCCGGGGTGCAGGGACACAGGCTGGGTCTCGAGACATTGGGGTCTGAGCAGCCAGGGTCACTATGCCCCTGAGTAACGGGTGGAGGAACCCGAGAAGCCCCCCTGCTGTGGGACCGAGCCAAGCCCTCACCCCATCTGAGTCTCAGGTCACTCCAGGAGACCTCGGCCTCCAGGCAGGAGACCAGTGAGGGCGAAGAGGAAGCAGGTATGTGGCGCCAGGGGCCATAACCCCACTTCTGTCAGGTATCAACAGGGGTGCAGAGTGATCTGGGAGGAGCAGTGAGGGCTTCCTGGAGGAGGAGGTAGTCGAGAGTGAGCACTCAGAGCTTTAGAACCTGCTGCTTGGTCACTTGGGGTGTGATCTCAGGTGAGGGATGTTTCCTCTCTGGGCCTCTGTTCCCTTGGCTGTAAGCTGGGGACAAGAGTGGCCCCCTTCTTGCAGACCCTTGGAAGTCATAAAAGATAGAGGCATGAGAGGCTTGGCATGGGCTGGAGGGCAAGTCCGGGCCACAGGCCCACTGTGGGTGCTGGTGCTGCCCCTCAGGGCCACAAAAGAGATGTTCTTCCAGGCGTTGGCCCTCTCCTCCCTGGAGCCCTGCCAGGGGGTAGTATTGACCCATTTTACAGATGGGAAGACTCAGGCTTTGCAAGAGGGGATGTCTGTCCCAGCCTCACCCCCACAATGACTGATGGATCCAAGGTTAGAATAACGTTATCCACACCCACCAGGAAAGCAGTTATTGAGCAGCTACTGTATACCAGGGGCCCTGGTGACATACTGGTCAAGAGCTCAGCAGCTAATGTTAGCAGTGAAAAGCCACCAGCTTCCTCCAGGTTCAGTTCCATTCGGTCCTATAGTCACTACAAGCAGGAATCGACTCAACGGCCACGCTCTTTTGGAGGGGGGTGTCCCTGGCTGGGGTGTTGGATCTGCAGGGCCACCCTTGGGGGTGGGTGCTGCCTTGGACTGTCGTGGACACAAAGGCCAGCACAGGGGCAGCTTGCCCAAGGCCACAGGTCAGCAGGGGCAGACGGCTTCGACCCAAGAACTTGAAGCGGGAGCCCCACCCTGGTGGCCTCTGAGTCACACAGGAGGAATAGGCGGACCCCTGAGAGCAGGGTGGGCAGCTCCCTTTGCCCGGAGTTAATGTCCTGTGTGGGTTATAAACCCATGGGTAAACCGAGCCACTCACTCAGCAAACACTCCTGCTGTGCTGTCTGCCACACCCGCTCTTCCCGGAAAGACCCAGGGAGGGGACAGAGCAGTACCTACCCAGCGTCGGGGTGAGGGACAGAGGGAGCAGGCCCGGAGGGGCCCAGAAGGGTCTCACAGGAGCCTGAACCCCAGCCCGAGCACACAAGGATGGTTGTGTCTGCAGAGACCCCACCTCATTCTGCATGTCTTCATTCAACACCTGCTGTGTATGTGGCTTTGGGGCCGGGGGCTGTGGGGGTACGTCCTGGACTCATAGTTTCAGGAGGATGTCGGGAAGACTAAGCCTTCAGTACAAGCATTGTCCTTTGAAAGGTCAGTGCGCCCTTCCGGTGACTTGGAGGGAACGTCTGCGACACATAGCTCAGCCACGAACACCTCTGGGGCCTGGAGGGTGCCACCGTCTCTGGGCACTAAGGCTCAGCCCAGGCAGGCCCGGGTCCAGCTGGGATTATTGTCCAAGCTTGCTTGTTTTGGAATGTTGTTTCTTTTCTGCGGTCTGCACAGTGGACGCACACAGAGGTTCTGTCAGAGGGACGTGTGTTGTGACCCCTCCTCACCGTCCGCCTGGACGCATCCCACGCTGCTGGACGAGCCTTTCCAGTTCACAGGGGCTGCAGGGCTTGTTTCTCCTGCTTTTTGTAGGTGTGGGTGTCATCTTTAGAGAGATTTCAGGTTTACAGAGAAATTACCCAGAAAATACAGAGAATTCCCATGCACCAGCCTTTGCTGCTGCCGCAGAGGCCCCGCAGGCAGAGGCTTTAACGAAGACGTGTACCCACCCACGGCCCGGGAGGCCCAAGGTCAGGACGCAGGGTGCCCGCTCGAGGGGAGGGCTTTCTCTGTCTGTCAGCTCCAGGTGAAGGTCCTTGTCACCAACCTTCCCTGGTCAAGGAGCTTCTCAGGACAGGGACCCGGGGTCCACAGGACAAGCTCTTCTCCTGGGTCTTGTTTCTGAAGGGTGAGAGGTCCCTGAGGCTCTCTGTCAAGTCTACAACCACAGCCTAATCTTGTGGATTGAGTCCTGTCTTGTTGACACAGCTGCAGGTAATCCAACCTCATCAACACCACAGAGGTAGGATTTTCAACACAAGGGACAGTGACCTCAGATGACAAAATGGCAGACAGTCACACAGTACCGGGAATCCTAAACTAGCCAAGTTGACACATACTTTGGGGGGCACACAATTCAACCTACAAAACCCCCTGTCTTCTCTCTGCACAATTCCATTACTTTTGTGTTTGTGTGACACTCTTATTATAACCGACAAGCCAATACTAACACGTAACTATTAACTAAAGTCCATGGTGGAAACCCCGGTGGTGTGGCGGTTAAAGAGCTCAGCTGCTAACCAAAAAGGTCAGCAGTTCAAATCCGCCAGTGCTCCTTGGAAACGGCTCTCCTCTGTCCCGGAGGGTCGCTGTGAGTGAGCATCAACTCGAAGGCAACGGGCTTGGCTTTGACACTGACCTAAAGATTGGTGGCTGAACCCACCCAGAGATGTCACAGAAGAAAGTCCTGTCTGTCTTCTTTCATAACAGTGACCGTCCACAAAGCCCCCTGGAGTGGCCCTGCTTTGTAACTGACGGCTTCGGCATGCGTCAGCTGACTGGATGCCAGCCCATTTGGTTGTGACGGTCTCTCTGTGTTTCATATGATCCTGTGGGTCTCAAAGAGTGTTTCATGTCACCTGTCCACCAGTGCAGTGTCACCCAGAACAGTCACACTGCCACACAGAAGCCCCATGTGCCTCTTCCTCCCCGGCCCCTGGCAACCACTGATCTCTTGCTGTCTCTGCCTGTCCCTTTTCCAGAATGTTACAATTTGGGACGTATTTTTCCTTGCAGGACAAACACATGCAGCTTGAGAAGTGAGTCCCTGTAAAGGCAGCAGACGTCACTAAGGGTTCTGTCACAGCCAGAGGGACAGGGCTGTTCTGTCCCTGTCAGGTGAGTCAGAGCCCAGCCTTCCAAGTCACTGTGCCCCGGGGTGCCTCTCTGTCCGCAGTTGTAAAAAGGTGAGGCCCAACCTCTGGGTGCTTGGCCAGGTGACGGCTCTGAGGACGGAGACAACCTGGGCGCCTTCCCGGGGGAGGTGTCCTGTGGGCTGCAGCCAAGGAGGCTGTGGAGGAGCCAGACAGGGGTCCTCGAGGCACGGACAGCTGGAGGAGGGTCAGGATTAGGGTGGGGTGCCTACAGGGTTTGGATCTGGGCTGAGGCCAGACAGCAACCTTGAAAGACTAGGCGGGACCTGAGGACTTCACCCTCAAGACACAGGGAGTCGTGAAGGGGTGACAGCAGGCGTTACGACATTCCAGAATGTTCCAGGAGTGTGCTCAGGACACCTGGGAGGAGGGCTGACTCCTCAGGGGCACTGAGTCAAGGTGAGGCCAGGTGACTGTACCCAATCCCAGCAGGACAAGGTCCACGGCACTTCCCTGCCCTTCTTGTCTTCGCAGGGCCAAGGCCGGGATTGTTGGATGTGGCAGGAGTCAGGGAGGGAACTAGGATACGGAGCCAGGGAGCCAGAGTCTCTGTGTGGGTCTCAGTTTCCTCACTTGACATTCCTGAGCTAGGGACAGGCAGCCAGGGCCATGTGTACGTGTTGCTGACTAGTTAGTGAAGGGGTCTCTGCCTGAAGGCACTGTGAAGAGGGCCCAGGCTGCGGGAGAGAGGGGTGAGGGGCACTGAAGGGGCTTTCTGGGGAGAGGGTGTTAGATCTGGACCTGGAAGACGGAGGCTGACTTGGACACAAGGGAGGAGAGGGTGTATGAGGTCTGACAATCAAGTTCATGAACCCATCCTAGAAAAAGTGCTAGATACCTCGTTCCTGAGTATCCCCACAGTCACCTTTGAAGTACTCCACTTCGAAAACTATGCACGGATGCCAGCAGCTAGTCCACACTTCAAAGCAATTGTGGAATCCTTTTTCTGGAACGGCCACTAGAGGTGTGATGGTATTAATCTTGAGATCCTGAACAAAATGTCCTCCTTTCAATGTTCCCTTTATCTTCGGGTAAAGAAAAAAGTCACTGGGGTCCAGATCAGGTGAGTAGGGCGGGTGTTCTGATAAAATTATTTGTTTGCTGGCTAAAAACTCCCTCACAGACAACTATATAATTAAGTTTGCGAACTTGTCACCTTGCCACCGTGCTGTACGCAATGTCCATTCCGGAAAGAGTTCCAAAATTGCTTTGAAGGTTGGACGAGGTGCTGGCACCTGTGTATAGAGGGGAGTGCAGGGATGTTCAGCGATGAGGTGTCTAACACTTAGAACAGTTCACGGGCTGAACCGTCCGACCTCGAGGACTGCATGGGGGTAGGAGCGTCCGGTGGTTCACAGCGGCAGGGCGGGGCAGGGCTCGAGGGACGAGGGGACAGCCAGCCTGGGGCTCACCGGGCTGCGAAGGTGAGAGGCTCATCAGGGTGAGCTGTGGGTCAGTAACTGAAGTCCAGGGTTACAGGCAGGGCTGGATCGGGAGCTCCAACTATGCTTGTAGGGTCCTGTGTCACCTGCCAGGAGCCTTGGGGACCCAGCAGTTAAGCACTCGGGTGCTAACCGAGAGGTGGGGTTGGCACCCACCGCCCACTCCAAGGGACGATCCCAGCTGTTTAAACCCCACGAGGCAGTGCTCTGTCTGGCAGGGTCCTAGGAGTGGCAATCGGCTGGCAGGCAAAAGACTGACGGGTGTCGGTGTTGGCTCGCACTTGGGTAAACCGAGTCAGGAGGGGAGCCCGCGGCCCGGCGCCCCCCGCCTCATACCGGGGAGTGGTAACCCGGGGGAAGAGGGACCCAGGTTTCAATTGGGATCAAAGTCTCAGGACTTTATGTCATTGGGCAGGGCAGGTCACATGCCCATTCGTGAGCCAATCACAGAGGACGGGGAATGCAATCCTTTGATTGGTCAGTTAGGGTCACATGTTCAGCCATGAAGCAGTCGCATAGGCCACTGAATGGAATCTGTTGATTGGTGAGGTCGGGTCACATGTCCGTCCATGGGCCAATTAAACAGAGCAGGGATTGAAGTCCTCTGATTGGCCAGGTTGAAGCGCCCGCCTGCCCCTCAACCAATCACAGGAGGTCCTGGCCAGGGCTGTGCCTCGTGAGCGGGAGCGCCGCGCTGGTGGCTTCCGGAGTCGGGGAGGCGGCGGGAGTGCTGCGCCGGCGGCTCCCGGGGGCGCGTGGGGCTCGGGCGCTCCGTCCTGTAGGGTCACTCGACGTCGGAATGGACTCGACGGCAGCAGGCCGTGTGTCCGCGCGTCTGGGCCGCGGGACCCCCTGGGGGACTCCAGCTGCCCCCCTGCGGCCAGCAGCCGCCGCTCCTCACCCCCGGCCACCGGGGGCCACACGGGCGGCTCCGGGGTGGCCTGCAGGGCCACTGTCGGTCAGAATCGACTCGGCAGCAGTAAGTTTGGTTTCCTAGCTCACGATGAACGGGGTTCCACCTCAGTCCTGTCTGAACACTCTTTCCCCAGGCAAGGTCACCTTCACAGGGACAGGGTGAGGACCTCGGCGTGGGCTCCTTCTGGGGACACAATCCCACCCGTAACGCGTGGTCCCTTCTAATTCCCACAGTGGGCTCACAGCGTCTCGACCCCACAGAGGCAGGTCACCCCAAGACTCCATCTCACCGAGGACATGGACCGAGTGACCAGGTACCCCATCTTCGCCATCACCGACCCGTCCCGCTTCAGTGGCCTGGCGCACGACGGGGACACCAGCTACACATTCAAGCTAGTGGGCGTGGGGCCGGAGGCCGCCGACTGGGACAAGGAAGACCCGCCGGTGTGGCCTGCTGACCAGGAGGCTCGGCTGGACGCCTTGAGAACCCGAGTGTCCTACGGCCAGCGTGCCTTCTCCGGCCAGCCGCCCAGGTGGCCGCCGTCCCCAGAGGACGAGGAGGATGAGGAGGTGAAGGCTTACCGCCTGGAGGACTCCCGGGAGGCCTTTCCCCGGCAGCCTCGGGACCTGGAGGGCCAGCGCCGGGCGGTCATCCACAGCCAGGCCGTCAGGAAGAGCGGCACCGTGGCCACACTGCGAGGCGCCCCCGACCAGATGGCCCCAGCCCCCGGCCGCCTGCTGTCCGAGTCCCTGGGGGGCACTGTGGTGGACAGCGAGCAGATTGACTTCCTGGCCGCGCGGCAGCAGTTCCTCAGTCTGGAGCAGGCCAACACGGGGAGCCCTCCGAAGCCGCGGCCCAGAGTGGCTCCCGGGGGTGGCCCCCAGGGGGCCAGCCAGGCCCCCCAGGCCGTCAGTGGGTCCCATCTGGCCAACGGGTATGCTGTGGTGGCCGGGCCCCAGGTCAGGGAGGTGACCCTGATAGAGAAGGAGGTCCGTGGTTCCCCTGCTGGGTTTGGTGTCCACCGAGTGGGAGAGCGTGGTCCCCGACCAGGAGGAGCGGAGTCTCCGGAGCCCGCCGCGGAGCAGGAGACCCCCATCGAGCGCGAGATCCGGCTGGCCCAGGAGCGCGAGGCCGACCTCCGACGGCAGCGGGGCCTGCAGCGCACAGCCGGCCACCAGGAGCTGGTGGCGATCCCCACGCGGCCCCTGCTGACCACGGTCAGCCTGACCGAGGTGCCGCGGCGGGACCGGGGCCGCCCCTCGCTCTACGTGCAGCGGGACATCGCCCAGGGGACTCAGCGCGAGGAAGACCACCGGCGCCAGGGGCTGCGGGCCGGCCGGACGGCCACACCCGACTCGGACAGCGAGGGCCCCCCGCCTCAGCTCAGGAGGGCCTTCAGCTCAGACTCCCTTCTCAGCCCGACCCCGGACGCCAGAGCGGCTGACAGCGCCCCGGAGGTGAGGCGGGTGGACCGGCTCCCGCTCAGTGCCTACGAGCCGTACCAGAACCCCGGGAGCCCCCGGCTGGAGTTCTCAGCCTTCGGTGCACCGTCCAAGCCCAGAGGTCCCTCTGCAGAGGAGGTCAAGGCCGGAGCCTCTCCAAAGGCCACAAGGCCTCAGGGACGTGTCTTGGAACCCTCTACAAAGTCCTCGAGCACAAAGCAAGAGTTGTGGAAGTCCCCCGAGAAGCCACCAAGAGCCAGTGGGGGTGTTGTGCGGTGGGACTACTTCCATCTGCGTCCCCTGCAGTTTGGGGTTCCAGATGCACCGCAGCAAGCCAAGGCCCCCCAAGTCTGGGAGTGGGAAGTGGCCGGGGCTCCGCCGTTGAGGCTGCAGAGGTCCCACTCCTCCGACCTGCTGGAAAGAGAGGTGGCCAGCGTGCTGCAGCGGGAGCGGGAAGTGGCCGAGGAGCGGCGGAATGCCTTATTCCCCACTGTCTTCACCCCACCACCGGAGAGCTGCAACCAGGAATCCAGGAGCTCCTCCCAGGCATCTGGTGAGGCGGGGTCCTGGGAGACAGCAGCTTCACTTGGAGGGGAGGCTAAGGAGGCGGAGTTGGGGTTGTTTCAGGAGAGACTGGGTAGAGGGACCCCTCCTGGTTCCGCTCCCCCGTTAGCTGGTCTGTCTCCCTTAGCTGTGGATTTGGGAGAGAGATGTCAGCTTTGCCTGTGGTTTTGCTGTATGGATTTGGGTGCCTTGTTATTAGGCTCGTAGGTGTTTGTAAGTGTTGGCTTTTCCTGCTCCTTTTTCAACCTGAAATACCAGCTCATGTCACCTTTGATCTTTGTCACCTTGAAAGTTGCACCCATCTGTCTCCACTTTGTCCTGACTGCTTATTTTGGTCAGTGGGCCCGTCTGTTTTCTCACTAGCTGCCTGGTCTTTCTGTTCACCTGTCCCCTGTCTACACCAGCCTGTTGGCTGGACCTTCTGTGTTCTGGACTCAGCCCAACAGGTGGGCTGCCCACAAAGAGCTCTGGGGCCCTAGTTGATGTCCCTTGCTTCCCTCCCGCCCCTGCAGGCATCACAGGCAGCTACTCTGTGTCTGAGTCACCCTTCTTCACCCCCATCCGCCCGCACTCAGGCCTGGCAAACACCGTGGAGTCTGAGCCCGAGGTCCCAGAAGCACCACCACAGGCTGCCCCGTGGCAAAGGAAGAAGAAGGAGATGTGGGTGAGTCCAGAGCTGGGCACTGCCTGTTCCCCAGACACCCGTCAGGAGAGCTATGGACAGGCAGTCGCAGCCCACAAGAGTTACAAGGGAAACTCAGTCTGACCTGGATTCAAGTCCTGTCTCCCTCACTGCTGGCTGGTGAATGTGCCTCAGTTTACCCCATATGTGAGGTATAGATGGATTAACTGGTCACCTTGTCTGTCTCTAGATTTGTGTTCTCAGGGGTCACCGAGATGCCCATGATGGGAGTCTCTCCCCACCAAGATGTTGACCCCTGAGTCAGAGGTGACGAATGAGCCCTCTTGGAGGAGAGTGAGAACAGGATTCATCGTTCTCGTGATTTTCTTTCCATTGGGGTCAGACACACGTGCAGTTGACCATTTGGACCACCTTCAAGTGGCTGGTTCGTTGGTGTCTGGTCTGCCCACTGTGGTGCGGCCTTCACTGCCGACTCCCAGAATTCTCTCAGCATTCCAAAGGATAATTGTTTGTGACGTGTCTGTCCCTGTGATAGTAATCTGTCACTGCCCACAGTGGGCACCTGATACTCATACACTGAGTGTGAATTTATTCCTGCATTAAGCCTTGAACACCTTAATGGGAAACCTTGCCTCACACACCTTACAGAGAAGACCAAGGCACTGAAATCCAAGATCAGGATGCTCGTGGGTTTCTGGGCCAGGATGTGAATCCAGGCCAGACCCAGACTCCACATTCATAATTGTTAGGTCACTCTCCTCCCTGGGTGGGACACTGGGGGAGACCACAGAAAAAGACAAACCCGACCTCAGTGGCCTGATGCTCACAGTCTGGAGTCAGACTAGGACAGCCTGCCCTGGCAGCTCAGGACACGGACTGGGACCCGATGACTTAGGTTCAAGTCCCAGCTCTGCCAATCGCCAGCTCTGTGCCCATGGGCAAACCACTGCCCTTCTCTGGCCCTCGGTCTCCTCCTCCGCACAGTGAGCATGTCGCCTCCTCGTGAGGGTGGGATGAGTTAATAGGTGTGAGGTGCTTGGATCCACAGTTAGGGCCCGGAAGTGCAGTCTTTCTTCACCGTGATGGAGAGAAGGTGGGCCAGGGCCTCCCTGATGGGAGCAGCTTGGTGGGTGGGTTTGAGTTTGGGGTAACCAAGTGGCACAGGTGATAGAGAACACCTTCCAGTCTGCCCTGAGGGGTGACAAAGTGGCTGTGTGCCGAGTTGAGGCAAATGCAGGGCGCGGGGGAGCAGGCAGTGCCCGGGCACTGACCCGTGTTCTCTCCCTGCAGTATGCTGGCGTCAGCCCCTCAGACGACATCAATTTGGAGGTGAGGCTTCCCGGACTCCGTCTGAGCTGTCCCGCTCCCCACAGAATCGGGGTCCTCAAAGGCCTTTCTTCTGGTTATGGAGACTTCACTGGGTGTCTTCTTGATTGGTAGTGTCTGGGGTGGATTCTGCTGTGGTCTACTTGTGATGTCTGCTTTAGGTGCAGAGTATGGAGATGGGCTCTGTGTGCTGCCTCTTTACCAGATAACGATGGTTTTTGAGTAGATTAGGCCCCAAACGCTGAGGATGTGTAGGAGAAGCTCAGCTGCCTCCTGCGATCTCTGGAGGACATTTGTGACCGTCCCCAAACTGAGCACAGTTCAGGGAGGCACTTTGCCTGCCTTTACACTCACCATGAGTTAACGTACGTCTTGGCTCTGTTACTAGAGGTAGAGGGGGTCTAAAAGAGCGGGGGAGGTGAGCTTGCTTTCACAGTGTTCTGGGCACCTCCTGGGAGCTGGACGTGAGGCGTGATGTCTGGAAAGACTGGGACCCTGATGGGAACTTCGTGTCCTCTTGCAGATCGTGGAAGCCACACGAGTGACCCGCCACAGGAGTGCCATGGCGGAGCGCTGGGAAGCCGGCATCTACGCCAGCGAGGACGAGGACTGAGGGCGGGGCTGGGGACGGGCGCACCCCCGCCTCCCCTGAGTGACCCTGTGACAGGAACTGCCGAGACGGCATTCGAGCCCCCGCCTCGGGGAACAGGTCCCCATTTAAATCGCCTCTCTGAGAACCATGAATTCCACATCCGTAAGGGTGCAGGAGGGTGCACTTTGGGCCTTGGGGGTTTTCTTTCTGTTCTCATTTCCCTGGAGAAGATTTTTCTGTTTTTTGGGTCACAGACTGGGGATGAAGTAGGACCCTTATCCTGTTCTTCCTGCTTCTAAGCCTTGCCAGATGTTCTGGGGTCCGCTAGTGAAGGAGATCCCCCCGCCCACCAAAGGTGGGATTGGTTCTCATTAGCCTGAGGGTGGAGTGTTTTGTTCAGGAGGGTGTTAAGGCTTCAGTTGGGTCCCCCCAAAATCTGTGTTGCAAATTCTAACCTCTGTGCTTTGGAAAGCCTAGTGGTACAGTGGTTCAGTGCTCTGTCTGCTAACAAAAAGTCAGCAGTTCATGTCCTCCAAGTGCTCCTCTCTGTCTATGGGGTCACTGTGAGTTGGAATCTGAGTTTGGTGTTTGGGTTCATGCTTGCATTTGGGGTCCCTGCTGGGAACGGGCCATCTGTGCTGTGTCAGTGAGGCAGGATTAGTGTAGGGTACATCTCACGTCAGTCTCTCTTGAGATGCAAAAGAGATCTAAACAGGAGAGAGACAGGCAGAAAGGGGGAAGGTTAGTGCCAAGACGTGGAGCTGTCCCAGGAGCCAGTAGACAAGGTGAAGGGAGAAAGAGAACCTCCTGAGCCCGCAGAGGAGAAGGCCTTCCCCTAGAGCAGCCACCCTGAATTCGGACTTCTCGCCTCAGACACTGAGGACCCCTGGTGTTGTTGGTTAAAGCAGTCATCCCCTGGTCCCTTAGTGGATAAGAGCTGCAGCTGCTAGCCGAAGGGGGTGGCTCAAACCCATCAGGCGCTCCTCAGAAACTCTGCTGTCCTGTAGGGCTGTCATGAGTGGGCAGCAGGGTGCACCCAGGAAAGCCATCCTCTTGGGGTGCTTCCTTGTAGCAGCACTGGAGAACCGGGTCAGACTTGTCACTGGAACAGCGAGGTGCTGCCCTAACGGGCACCTCAGATGTGGGCGTCGTTTGGGGGTGGCCTGAGGGTAGCTGCTGAGTTTTAAGGCACGTGTGGGTTGGAAACGGCTCAACGGCAGCAGATGTCTCTCGAATGGTCGAAGAACCGCCCACAGGTTTCCGAGGAGCAGCTCATGGATTTGAACTGCCAACCGTTCAGTTAGCAGCAAGCCCTTAACCCCTGCTGCGCCTGGGTTCCCACCGTAGCAGCCCGGCCTGCCTTCAAGAGGCCATTGGTAGCAGTGGCAGGTCTGCCGAGTGCTGGGGGGAGTGCGGGGAGCTCTGGAGGGAGTCCCCACGGTCGCCAAAAACACATGGGGACCACCAGCGCTCTTGCTAGAAACGTGGACATTGACTAAATGTGTTTGTGGTGAGGGTTCTGAAAGAGAACGAACTCCTGATGGGACCCCTGGAGGGCCGGCCGCGCCTCTTCCCTCTCTGCCAGCAAGGTCGTGTTGTCTGCACAGTGCCACCGTCACCGAGTCAGCCGCGGGATGCCCCGTCCCGGAATCATCCTTGTTTGTCTTCACAGACACGGGTTTCTCGATCATCCGCCCGGCACACAGACTTTGAAGAGGTCTGGTGAAAGGACGCAGCCCTGTCGCATACCTCTCCTGACTGTAAACCACGCCGTGTCCCCTTGCTCTGTTCCCATGACGGCCCCTTGATCCACATGGATCCCTCCTGAGCCCGGTGAAGTGTCCTGGGACCCCCACACTCCACAGGGTTAGGCAGAGAGTGTTCTGACCCGCATCTTCGGATGCCTCTTTGTAGCTAATAAACTGAGCCCAGGTAAACATCTCGGGAATTCTCTGCTTCGAGCCAAGGCCCGTCTGGCATCTGCAGTGATGGGCACTGCAGACGCCACATGTCCTCGTCCGAATCCGGCTTGAATTTCTGACGTTTCCCTGTCCCTGGACTGTTTTACTAGTTTGATTTGTTTTTTTCAGCTGTACTTGATGTGAAACTTTACAGAGGAAATTAACTTCTCATTCAAGTTTACACTAGATAGTTACATGACACTGTGGCAGCAGGGACAGTGACGGGCGGGTGCTGGACCCGATTCCCAGCTCTGACGTAACTGCCTGTGTGGCTGTGGGAGGCTCTGGACTTCCCTGTGCCTTGGTTTCCTCACGGTCCGTGTAGAAAAGAACAGATCAGATGAACCAATCCATGCAGAGCTCTCAGCACGTGAGAGCAGTGACACAGACCTAGTGCCAGGTGGCAAGGACCCTGTCCTCAGACCCCTAGGCTGGCCTTGGCCTCAGGCTCCCCCAGCCCACTGTGGGGGTACAACAGGTGAGAACTGGGCAGCCCTGCTCTCCTGCCAGCCTGGCCTCCAGGCTGCTCTCCAGCTCAGGGAAACCACACTGGGACAGTTATTGTAAGAAATTTATGTGCTAGGTGACTGGCGGGTGGCAGGTTGTGCCCCCAAATAGGAGGAAGGGCAGATTGGGGGTTCAGGGCCAGGAGAGGGCAGGGTGTCTGGGAGAGTCTGCAAGTGGACAGAGCGGGGGCATGCTTAGGAGACGGGGCCCAGGGCCACAGGGAGACCCCGTCTGAGGGAGGAGGCTGGGCCCTAGGCCACAGGGAGACCCCGTCTGAGGGAGGAGGCCGGGCCCCGGGCCACGGGGAGACCCTGTCTGAGAGAAAAGGTCAGGCCCGGGGCCACGGGGAGAACCCTCTGAGGGAGGAGGCCGGGCCACAGGCACTGGACGTGTCCTTGGTGGCATTCTTAACTGGGTTGCAGGCAATTCTGTCTCCAGTGCAGCCCCTCACTTCCCCCTTCAGGAAGGCCATTCTGGGCTCAGACAGCTGGGGGTGAGTTCTGTCAGCTTTTCGGGGGCCCTCGGTGTCCCAGCTCGGGCCTCTCCCGGAGCCTTGTCCCAGCACCTGGGGCTCAGACACCCTCTTCAGATGGGATGTGAGTGCCCTCTCCCAGAAGCTGCTTAGCTGGCAGCCGGGGTGGGATCACCCAACCAGCCCGGTGCCTGTGAGCCATCTGGGCCTCCCAGCAATCCACAGGCACAGTGTCCCCGTCCCCACCACGCCAACGGTGAGGTCAACTGTGTGAAATTGCTCGGCTCAGCATGGAACCATGTGAAGCCACGCACACCTCCGTGTGTGCTGGCCATGTGCGCCTCGCTGGCTGCCTGTCCCCCCGCCCCCGGCAGAGGATCCCCGTCTGCCTCTCGGTTGGTGCCGCGCTCCCAGCCCCTCGGTGTCCTGGACTGTGCACTCCAGAAAATCACAGTGGTAACACATCTCGGTTCACATCACAGGAAGGGCTGTCCATCCTAGGCTCCCTGTCACCTCAGTCCCAGGAGTGGTCAGCCCCCGAGGCCACAACGCCCCCACCCCTGGACCCAACACTTGAGGTAGCTCTCCTGATGTTGAGGTGGACCCACGGACCCCAGGGTTCCCTCTCACAGCCTCTGCTGGGGTCTGTCCTGTGTCAGCTTCGCCTCTCTCTCCGCCTCTCTGTCCACCTCTGTGTGTCTTTGTTTCTCTCTCTCTTCGCTCTCCCTTCTCTCTGTCCCTGCTCGCAGCCCCACCATGACTATCTTTGTCCTTGGCCCCAGGGAATCCTCAGAAACAGGAACCCTGTTTCCCCAGCTGAAAGAGAAACAAGACGAAGGCAGGGACCCTGCTGCCCAGACGCTGCTCCTTTCGGGGAGGGAGTCCTGGAGCCACAGGGCATGGGGTACGGCAGTGACGCTCCCGGAAGTCACAGCTGAGGTCCTCCATGCTCGGGCACAGCTCCGCCCCCCCCCCACTGTCCGGACAAGGAGACCCAGGCTCAGAGGGTGTGTTTGGGGGCTGGGAACGTTCTAGAAACCAACAGAGGTGATGACTGCCCAACACGGTGGGCGCCCCCGGCACGGTGAGCACTCACCATGACACTGAAGTGTACTCTGAGAAACGATGAGGCGGCGCGTTGTTAGGTGTAACTTAAAGCAGTAGAATCTTTTCTCCAAATCTCTGTCGGATCCCCCGGGCCCTCCCTCCCAGCCAGGGCGGCCAGATCACCCTAGGTGGGGTTTCCAAAGGCTGACAAGTGAGGCGGAGGTGCCCCGGCCTGGGACTGGCGAGTCACAGCAGCCGGAGCCGCAGTTGTCTCTTCTCACTCTCGGAGCCATGGAGCTGTCGGTCACAGCCGCAGACCCCGGCCCGTGCTGACTAACCGGCCTTCACAAAACCCACAGGGGGAGCACTGGCTTCTCTGAACGTTGAAGAACACCCCTGGGAACCAGATGGGGGGCCCCCAATCTGCTGACTTAGAAGAGAAAGAAAGTAGAAAACCAAACAGCCCACCCACAAGTTGGTGGAAACACACAACAGGGCCCCCCCCCAACACGATGCTCCACCCACCACAGAGGCAAAAGACAGTCCTGGGGAGGCCACAGCCGCAGCGGGGAGTCAGGTGTGGACGGACGAGACCTCTGAGTCCTCCCTGGAATGAAACCAGGAAATATGTAGAAGCTGAGTGCAGTCAGCAGGTCCTGTGGGTAGGGGGCGAAGAGTGGAGGAGCACGTGCTTGGGGGATAGAGAGCTTATGTGGAGGGTGGTGGAATGATCTGAAACAGGACGGCGACAATGGTCGCCTGGTAGCCACTGAGACACCGGCTAGAACTTGTGGAACCCTAGCGCTTTGGTGGGCGCATTTTCACCCAGTTAAGTTACGGGGAACAAGACAGGCAGATGGGAGACACACACACACACACACACACACACACACATACGCAAACCAGCGGGGCCTGAGCAGCGCAGGGGCCTGCTCCCGGGCCGGGTCCGCCGTGCTGACTGGCTGTCCCAGCGGGAGCCAGCGCCGGCCTGCTCGCGGCACCCTCTTCCCAACTTGCGCTGTCCTGCCCGGGCCTCACAGATCCTGTTTGTTTCCTTCTTTGAACAAGGCCGTGCCCCCCGAGACAGCAGAGAACTCTATCCGCCTGCAAGCCAGTGCTTTCCAGAAGCTTCTCACTGACAGGTTTAAGTGGATTCCTGGTAGAGGTCCCCCGGGATGGGGGGTCTGCCTGGGAACTCAGGGACTTTAGAGCAGGCTTGAAGAATGAAATGGAGACGGAGTGACCTGGAGTGGGGGGTGGCAGGCCTTCCAGAGTCTGGGCCTGCCCCCAGCCCCTGGGGACCTGCACTCCTTGGAGCAAGAGAGCTGATACCATTTTCTTGGGGCGCCCTCCCCCAGGTCCAGGGATTATGATCTCCCCAGAAAGGGCGGGGAATTCCCCCCACAAGCCATTAGAGAGGACAAAGTGGGAGCCACCTTCCCAACAAAAAGCCGGAACCCTCCCACGCCTTCCCTCTCTCGCTGCCCGCCTCTTCCCTCCTTCCATCCGCCCCAGGCTGGTCAGCCTTCCTTGGTGCCTCACCTTCCCCCGGAAGCCCTGGCTCACCTGGTTAGCTCCTGCACACGCTCAGGCAGAAGCCCCTCACCCGGCCTGCTCCCCTGGGTCCCCTGCTCCCCAGCTGTGCATCAGCTGTCATTCCTGCCTTGTCACAGCGCCCCCAAAGTTGAGAGGCTCAAAACAGCAGCTGCTCACCAGGTCAACGTTCTGCATTCTCCCAGATTGCACCAAATCTGTGTCCTCTAAGGGGCATAGACAGAGAGAAGAGAACCACGGGAGGACAGAGGACGACACTGAGACCTGTGGCCACAGCCCAGGGACGCCGGGGCCACAGAGGCTGGAAAACAAGGCGTGACCCGCCCCTGGAGCCTCCGGAGGGTGCGCGGCCCTGCGGCACCTTGGTTTTCAACTTCCAGGCTCTGGAGCTGAGCGGGGAGAGTAAATGCTGTTGTTTCCAGCCCACCTTTGGGGGTGGTTTGGTGTTGTTGTGAGGTGCTGTGGAATCCATTCCCACTCACAGCGACCCCGTGCACAACAGAAGGAAACGCTGCCCAGCCCTGTGCCGCGTCCACAGTCATTGTTATACTTAAGCCTGCCATTGTGCCACTGTGTCAATCCGCTTCATCCAGGGTCTTCCTCTTTTTCGCTGAACTGTCCTTCTCCAGGAACTGATCTTTCCTGACAACATGTCCAAAGTATGTAAGATGTGGTTTTACCATCTTTGCTTCCAAGGAGCACTCTGGTTGGACTTCTTCCAGAACAGACCTTTTTGCTCTTTCGGGGGTCCATGGGACATTCAACATTCTTCTCCAGCACCATGACTCAAAGGCATCAATTCTTCTTCTGTCTTCCTTGTTTGTTGCTCAGCTTTCCCCTGTATGTAACGGGATTGAGAACGTCATGGCTTGGGTCAGGCACACCTTAGTCTTCAAGGTGATATCTTTCCTTTTCAACAGTTTAAAGAGCTCCTTTGCAGCAGATTTTCCCAACGCAGTGTGTCTTTTGATTTCTTGACCCCAGTGTTCTGTCAGCTTGCTGGCCTGCTGGGACTGCGTGATGCTGTGATGTTGGGAGCTACATGACACCAGCATGCCCGTACCAGCAGGGACACCCGTGGGGGTGAGCTCCCAGCTGAGCTCCCAGATCAAGACAGACTAAGAAGAAGGAGGCGGCAGTCTAGTTCAGAAAATAATTAGCCAGGGAAAACCTCGTGAAGAGTTTGGCACACTATCGTGGAACACGGACAACGAAAGCAGGTAAGCAGAGCCAGCGTGTCAGAAACAGGTGACATCTGAATAGAGCTCAGAACGAGGAGAGAGCAAGACTCTCAGACGCTGGGAACAGCGTGTGCAAAGGTCCTGGGGCAGGATCGCGCCTGGAGAGCTGCAGGCCGAGAGAGGCGACCCATGTAGCTGGAGTGAGTGACCCAGGGGGAGAGAGGAGGAGGGGCTGACAGGGAGGGGACAGGGCAGGTCGTGCGGTTCCTGGGGGCGGGGAGGACTCGACCTCTGCCCGAGGGACCTGGGCGCCCCGGAAGGCCTTGGGGGGAGCAGGACGGGAGGGCCGTGCTCACGGTTTCCCTCTGGCGGCCGAGGGGGGAGTCGAGACAGCGGCGGGGGGCGGGGCGGGGCCCGGGGCAGGGCGGGGCCCGGGGCGGGGCGGGGCGGGGCCCGGGGCGGGGCGGGGCGGGGCGGGGCCAGGGGCGGGGCTGGGCCCAGGGGATGCCGTGCGGCGCTCGCGCTCGCCCCCTGGCGGCCATGGGGAGGACAGCCCGGGGGATCGGGGGGCGGGGGGCGCGGGGGCGCGGGGCCCCCCGGGCTCCTGGCCAGCTGACACCGGGGTGAGGGGGATCCCTGCCGAGAGGGCAGCAGCCGCAGCCCTCAAACCAGGCTCTCGCAGCCAAACGGCCCTTGGGCCCCAGGCTCCAGGAGCCCAGTCCACCTGGACCCTCCGTGATCCAGAATGCCGTCTCAGACGCCACCGACAGACTGGCGTGACTCCCAGCGCCTCCTTCTCACCGCGAAGCGCCACAGGCCCCTCTAATTATCCCCGGGCCGAGGGGACCCTCTGGGGCCAGCAAGAGGTGGACGCCACCAGGTGGCAGCACAGGACCACAGCTGGTCCCCCAGGGCGGTCCATGCCTTCCGGGAGATGCCGGGGCAGAAGGTGAGGGGGTCTGGGTGGCACCCCCTTTACTCTTAAAACCTTGAGGACTCTGACAGAGGCACTCTGTGGCCCTGACGGGTGTAGACCGTATCATCCTGCCCCGTGGGAAGGGGTCCCTGGAGACGCACATCAGCTGCTAACCGAAAGCTGCCAGTTTGGGTTGGAAGAAATGCCAGTCTACTTGCTAACAGCCGGCCTTTGAGAGCTCTGTGGGGTACGGGTCCCCTCTGCCACAGGTGGGGTCCCCGTGCACCAGACTTCCCCCAGGAGCTGTCCCTCCCCTGAAGAACTGTCTTCACTTCCTAGGGCTGCTGATGCACCAATACCCCAGAGCGAGAGGCTCTAAAGGCAGGGGTTTATCATCTCAGAAATCTGGAAGCCGGAGGCAGGAAACCACGATGTGGCAGGCCGGGCCCCTCTGAAGGCTGCAGGGAAAGAACCAGTCACCTTTTCCAGCTTCTGGGATTCAGAGGCGCGTAACAGGTGCTCAGAGGTGTCTTCCCCGTGTGTGTGTTTCTGTGTCTGTTTTCACAGACTAGGTTTTGAATCTGCAAGACCGAAGAAATGATGCCTTTGAATTATAGGGCAAAGACTATCCAATAAACCCATGGACTGCAGAAAGAAGGAACAGTCCATCCTGGAAGAAATACAGCCAGGGTGCTCGTTAGAAATGAGGAGGGTCAGACTCCGTCTCATGTACTTTGGGCCTGTTCTCCAGAGGGACCAATCCCTGGAGAAGGACATTGTTCCCAGAAAAGCAGACACTCGGTCAAGAAGAAAAAGACCCTCGAGGAGATGGATGACACCGTGGCGACAAGTGACAGGCTCACACAGAACAGAGATTGTGGGCACGGCGCAGAATCGGACAGCGTTTTGTTCTCCTATACATCAGGTCACTGTGAGTCGGAACCTCTCCATGGGAGGAATTACGGTTACAGGCCCTGCATGCGATCTTGTCTCCCAGGGGCGTCTGTATTCACAAAGAAACATCTGGAGGTGCGCACACCCGAGTTGTCACGGTGGTTAGTGTGGGGAGCAACAGGGTGGGAAGAGTCCTTGGTCTCACAGGGGGTTGGGGTTTGCACTGTGTCCCCCAGAGTCCTAAACCCCACATCTGCAAATGGCCTTGCGTGGAAAGCTGGTCGCGGCAGACGTCGCTGGTTAGCATGAAATCACCCGGGAGGAGGGCGGTCCCCACCTGATAGGAAAACACAAAGAGAAACGAGCTGCTGTTGAGGCGATTCTGACTCATGGCCCCCCACATGCCTCGGGGTGGACAGCTCCATCGGCTTTCGTGGAGGCATTCTGGGGAGCAGGTCACCAGGCCTCACTTCCGAGGACCTCTGAGTGGGCTCCCAACCCAAAGGACACCTGGCCCTTCAGTGGAGAGACAGACAGACAGACAGAGGGAAGATGTGTCCACAAGCTGAGGACCACCTGGGGCCACCAGAAGTCGGGCTCTCTGAGGCTCCTGTCCTAGCCCCCTGCCCCAGGTCCCTCCCTGACCTGACTGTCCTGGCCCTGGGGTCAGGGGTCCGCAGACAGCCCTGGAGGATGGCCACCAAGCTCTGGTTGTCCTTGATGTCCTGTGGGGCTGGTGGAGCCGGGTGAGACTGTGACTGGGAGGCCACTGTTGGCTCTCAGCCACTGTGGTGGGGCTGTAGTCTGACGGTAATCGCTCACCACCCTGCTGCCCAGTGCTGATCAAGATTTGGGGTCTGTTTTCCCAGGCCCTAAAGCTATTCCTCTGGATTGGTGACCACAGAAGGTGATGTCAATTTACAGGCCCTGCGCAGGTGACTGTCACTGCTGACCCTCTGTACCCAGAGAGTGACACCTAACCCCTCACGCCAGGAACCCCTTTCCCTAAACCCGCCTGTAAGACCTGCCAGGCTGAGCTGAGCTCCTAAGAGGGTTTGAGGGTACTAGGCCACCATCTCCCCAGATTGCTGGTGCCCTGAATCAGGCCTCCTGCAGAGTTCAGTGCCTTCTCTGTCCTGGGTCAATAGTGACAGGGCCGAGTTGGCCACCGGGTTTCTTTATAACAGGTTCACTGTGTGTCCTGTTATCACTGGGTAAAGGTTAGCCCGGGCCTTGCTGAGAACTTCCTTTTTCAGTAAATCCTCCTTGGTGTCTTCAGAGTGGGAGTCCACGCCCCCTGCCCTCCTTCCCCGCCCTCCAGTGTGTGTTCTGGGCGTCATCTTTCAAGCAGGGCCTAACTTTGTGGTCTAAGGCTGTTCCTAGTACCCTGTTACCCAGCCAGCTCCCTGCTGGTGGGAAAGAACCTCCCCTGTCTTCCTACCTCATGTCGTCCCTGCTCTTCCCATCTTTCTCCAAAACCTTTTCGGAACTTGGGCCTCACTTTCCCCATCTGTAGAATGGGGATGATAATGGTTCCACCCCACACTGTGTGTATATCCTGTCTCCATCTGCTCTGGCTTATAAGGACACCTGTGATGGCACTTGGGGCCACCTTGGTAACTCGGCATCATCTCCCCATCTTCAGATTTCTAGCTTAATCACTTTCTGCAAAGACCCTGTTTTCCAGATGGGATGACATCCAAGGGAATAGGGCCTGGTGTCTTCGGGGGCTGCTATGGAGTCTGATGGAAGCCCCGGTAGGGTACTGGTGAAATGCTACAGCTGCCAACCAAAAGGTTAGCAGTTGGAACCCACCAGTGGCTCCCCGGAAGCTCCATGGGGCTGTGCCACCCTCTCCTGTAGGGTCATTGTGAGTTGGAATTGGCTGGACAACACTAGGTTTAGACTTTTGGTATCGAGTCCAGGGAGGAGGCTCAGCGGTAGAATCCCACATGAAGGAGACCTGGGTTCAGTGCCCAGCCGGTCGCCTCCTGCACTGCCCCTACCTCCCTGTCGCCGGGGGTTCTGTGTGCGGGGTGCTCTGTGGCGCTCAGCGAGGCTCCCAGACTAAGACTGGGAAGAGGGGCCTGGCGATCCTCTTCCAAAAACCAGCCAGTGAAAACCCCTGGATCCCAACATTTTACCCATAGTCGGTGACAGGACGGCACAGGGCTGGGCTGCCGCTGCGCCAGGGTCACCAGGAGCTGCCAGCTTGGCAGAACCTAACAGACTAACACCATTCAGCCCAACACAGCTGTAGGTGTGGAGAGACCTCAAAGCCACGCCATGTAATAAACTCCACATCCAAATAAACACACAACGGGCTTTTTCAAAACCTGTGGGATGAACGGTCCCTGCTGGAAGGAAGCACTAACCCCAAAGTGTAGAATATCGGCGAGTCTGTGCTCCACAGCATCTCAGCTCCAGCCAGGTCTGGGGTCTTGCCTGATCCCCACAACACTCCATGAGGCAAACCAGAAACAAGGCCCCCAGAACCCGAGGGGCTAAAGCCCCATCCGGGCAACAGCCGGTTGACAGCGGGGCAGCGGTGAAGCCCCCAGACGGGTGCGGGAGAGGCCATGGGCCTTGGATTGCAGAGAAAAGAAACAGCTTAAGGAAAGTACAGCGTAACTGGTCTGTGCTGGTCTGTATCATCGAAAAGTCAAGGTAGACCAACAGTTTCAGGCTCAGCTGGTTCCAGGGGACCAAACAGTGTCCCCAGGCTCCCCCTCCTTGCTGAAAGCTCAGGCCCCAAGCACTGGATTCGAGTTCTGTTGCTGCCACTCTGCCTCGGTGATTGTGGGTAAGTCCTGTCCGTTCCTTAGCCTTGGTTTCCTCACCATTGAATGGAGGTGACCGCATGGCTCCTTCCCCAGGGGGTCCCCAGTTCGTAGTCAATGTTGGTTCTTGTCACTATTGGTCAAGGAAATAAAGGAACCCACCAGATGAGGGGGGACTTGAGTGCAACCTCCTGCTTTGAGGGCAAAAGGCACCAAAGCACGCTGCCACCAGAGGGCGGTGAAACACCAGTGACATGGCCGGCTTGCTCCCCGCAGCAGAGAAAATGAGACTCAGTGGCCTGGTCCCAGAAAAACCCCTTGGCTGCTCTGCTTCTAACGGCAGCCCCCCGTGAGCCTTAAGAACCCGGGGAGAAGGAAAACGAGCTGCTAGCCCAGAAAACTCCCCCTAGGCTGGTTGAGGCTGCAGAGAGGGGTGTGTGGTGGTGGCTCGTGCCACATGACACTGAGAAAACACACTCGTGGTGAAAGGGCACCCTTTCTGCGGCCTTTTGCTGTTGTTTGGGGGGAAAACCACTTGACAGTTTTTTTTTTCCCCCCCTAAGCCGTGAGGACTATCTTTGCCCTAATTTTCTAACTGAGGGTGTGTTATTGTGTCCCAGTTGACTAACATTTTCTGGATGAACACTGAACAGCCTGGTGGTCTGCTGACTTCTGTCCAGCACTGGGCCGCAGGTGCCCTGAGAGTGGCCTGTGTCAGGCACCTTGCCGGGACCGGACAGCCGGCTGTGGGCAGAAGCAGCCTGCTTGCCATCTGGTCCCCTCAGACTTGTAGCCCCTCTACAGGACAGAGCAGAGCTGCCTGCAGTGTTTCCAAGGTCAGAAACTCCTTATGTCACCAGCACAGACAGTGAGTGTACACACAGGCCTCACCAGACAGGATACACAGGAACCAGAGTGACTTCACGGGTGGAAAGAGACAGTGGAAAAGCTCCGTGTCCGCAGTCAGGACACGGCCAGGTGCTGACCGCAGCACAGACCGTCCACTGCTCATGTGCAAATTCAGATGGATGCTGAAGAAAATCAGACCAAGCCCACGAGAGCCCGAGTATGACCTGGAGTGGGTCCCTCCTGGGTTTAGAGACCATCTCGAGAACAGATCTGAAGCGCTGATCACTGATGACCAAAGACCAGACGGACTGTGGAATGACATTCAAGACATCACTGATGAAGAGAGCAAGAGGTCGTTAAAAAGGCAGGAAAGAAAAGACCAAACTGGGTGTCAGAAGAGACTGAAACTTGCTCTTGAACGTCAAGCAGCTAAAACAAAAGGAAGGAATGGTGAAGGAAAAGACCCACACAGAAGATTTCAGAGGGCAGCTCGAAAAGACAAAAGAAAGTATCATAACAACATGTACCAGGAGCTGGAAGTGGAAAACCAGAAGGGAAGAACACGTTCTGCCCTTCTCAAGCTGAAAGAACTGAAGAGAAACTTCCAGCCCCCAGTCACAGCAGTGAAGGATTCTGGGGGCCAAATCCCAGAAACACAGGTGGTACGGTGGTCAAGAGCTACAGCTATTTACCAAAAGGTTGGCGGTTCACATCCCCCGGGTGCTCCTTAGAAACTTGATGGCAGTCGGCTTGACGGCAATGGCTTTTTGTTTGTTTGTGGGCCCAATGTTGAATGGTGTCAGGAGCCGCAAAAGGAAGGTGAAAGGACGCAGAGTCACCGTGCCTGAAAGAGCTGGTTGATGCTGACGGTCTGAAGAGGCAGCAGAGGACCAGGAACAAGCTGTGCTCGAGGAGGAAGTCAGAGCCGCATTGAAGGCTGCTGAACAGCAAGGCGCCAGGAGCTGGTGCAGTGTCAGCTGAGACACTGCGACAGACCGATGCAGCGCTGGAAGCGCTCACTCTTCTCTGCCGAGAAATTTGGAGGACAGCCACCTGGCCAACGGGCAGGGTCCATCTCTCTGCCCCTTCCAAAGAAAGGTGATCCAGCTGAATGTGGAAGTTACTAGACAATACTGTTGCTGTTACACACAAGTCAAATTCTGCTCAAGGTCATTCAAAAGCAACTGCAACAGTATTTTGACAAGGAACTGGCAGAAATTCCAGTTGGATTCAGAAGGGGATGTGGAACCAGGGATATCACTGCTGATGTCAGAAGGATCTTGGCTGAAGGCGGAGAAGACCAGGAAGATGTTAACTGGAGTTTCATTGACCACGCAATGGCCTTCGATGTGTGGGTCATAACAGATTGTGGTTGATACCACAGAGAGTGGGGATTCTGGAACCCCTAACTGTGCTCCTGAGGAATCCACACACTGACATTTCAACAGCCGAGGAGTTACCTTACTATTTAAAATCCAGAAAGGCGTGTGTCAGAGTTGTGTCACTTGACGATATTTATTAAATCTGTATGCTGAGCAAATAATCGGAGAAGCTGGACTCTTGCGACTGGAGGGAGACTCATTAACCATCTACGCAGACAACGCCACCTTGCTTTCTGGAAGTGAAGCGGATTTGAAACCCTGGTGAAGATCAGACCCCAGCCCTCAGTGTGGACTGCAACTCAACATCAAGAAAACAAAAATCCTCACAACTAGGCCAGTCAGCAACATCTTAATAAACGGAGAAGACTGAAATTGCCAAGGATTTCATTTGACCTGGATCCGCAGTTAGCACCCCAGACGTGCAGCCAAGACACCCAGCAACACGTTGCTCCGGGTGAGTCTGCCGAAAACACCTCTTCCAAGTACTGAAAAGCAAAGATGTCACACTGAGGACTGAGATTACCCAAGCACGGTGTTTTTAGTCACCTCATGTGCACAGAAAAGCTGGACAATGAATAAGGAAGACTCGAGAAGAATTGACCCTATGAATTATGGTGTTGGTCCGAAGTGCTGAGTACACCCCGGACTGCCAGAAGAGAGGGCAAGTCCGTCCTGGAATAAGTACACCCGGAGCACTCCTGAGGAGCCGGGACAGTGACACTCTATTCCATGTCCTTTAGACACGTTACCAGGAGGGACGCGTCCCTGGGAAGGGACATCATGCTCGGTGGAGGGCCAGCGAAAAAGAGGAGGACACTAAGTGAGACGGACTACCCCAGGGACTGCGGCAGGGGGCTCGAACCCACACCGGGAGGATGGGGCAGCCCAGGGGCGTTCCTTCCCCTGTACCCGCTGGCCCAGGAGCTAAGGGTGAGCCCGCCGAAACCTCGGGGGGGTGCAGAGAGAGGTGCCATCGAGTCGGTTCTGACCCGCAGCGAGCCCGAGCACAGCAGAAGGAAGGCTGCCGGGCCCAGCACCGTGTCCGCAGCCGTCTTTATACTCAACCCCGTTGTTGCGGCCGCTGGGTCAGTCCATCTCGTCCAGGTCTTCCTCTTTGTCACCGACCCTCCCCTCTGCCAAACCTGACATCCTTCTCCAGGGCCTGGTCCCTCCTGACGACATGTCCCAAGCGTGTACGCTGCAGTCTCAACGTCCTGTCTTCCAAGGGGCTCTCTGGGTGTCCTTCTCCTGGCCTGCGGGTCTGGCGGGGATCAGCCTTCTAGAAACTGGCTGTGAAAATGGGGGGCGGGGGCGGGCAGACATGGCTGGGTCACGTGCTTCCATGGGTGGGCGCGAGGAGGACAAAGGAAGACCCCCCAGACCAGACTCCTCGGATCCTGGTGGGTCTGAGGACAGCGTGGGAAAGACGCCGAGAAGGTTGCCGGGCACAGCCAGGACCCCCGGCCGTCAGCGGGCCTCACGGTGGCCGTGACAGGTGGGAGTCCAGTGGTCAGACCTCGTGCCCCTCAAAGGCTGCCCCTGCTGAGACCCCGTGGTGCGCAGGGTGAGGACACCGCCTTCCCATGGGTAAACCCTATCTAAGGCCAGAGCGGGCCTTCAGAAACCCCGCCACGGCCCGGGGACGCCGGCAGCCTCCCCAGGTGACTCTGTGCCCTGCGGAAGGGCTGACTGTCAGCGACTATTTGGGGCTGCGGTCCAGTGCTTGGGAGGGCAACTCAGTCCTCCCAGTCGGACAGCGTCGGAGGCTGGAGGAGCCGGGTAACATGCGGGGCGGGGAGCTGACCGACATGGCCCTTCCGGCCACTCTCGGAGCCACAGTGGCGCAGCGGTTCAGAGCTCTGCTGCTAACCCCAAGGCCGGCAGCTCGAATCCACCCACTGCTTCCTGGGAACCTCATGCGGCAAAGCTGCTGTGTCCTGTGATTCCCACCAGCCGACTGGGCAAGGGGTACGCAAATGAGGTGCCTGTGACCCGCAAGGGAATTGCACAGCTCACTAATCGTGTGAATAATGTGCACGGCAGCCTAGTGGGACTGGGCACAAGTAAACAAGGCCTATGGGACCCCAGCGAGGGGGCCGGTCGGCTTTACCGTCCTGACAGGCTTAAAGGAAAGCTGGTCCCAGAGCAGGCGTAAAGCAGGGGCAGGGGGCCAACTGCCACCAGGAAAGAGCAGACAGTGTAGGGTGTGTCCTACAGACCCAGGACCCTTGTTCTGAGATCCTTCTGGACCCGGGAGACACACACACACACACACACACACGCATGCACACACAGACACACACACGGTGAGGGCAAGCTGTGACACTCAAGGTGGCAACTGGGTGGGAAACAGCCACCAAGCTGGGAGGCAGGCACCGAGCTTCCTGGCCCTCCGGCCGAGTGAGACGGCTGAGCGCCACCGGGCAGGCACGTGCTGGCCGTGTGGGGCTCTGGGCGCCCGACTGAGGTGCAGAGAAAGCTGAGCGCCCTCAGGCTGAGGCTTCCTGGGGCGGTGGGGAGCCTCGGGGCCCTTGTGGCAGAGCTGAAGGAGCGTTGGGACAGGTAGGCGAGCAGGTCGAGGCCGAGGCCGCTGGCCAGGGCACCTGCGAGCACACGGCCGGGCAGAGGTGCCCTGACACGGGACCCGTGTCCTGAGGGCGCCTGACAGAGCTGTAACCGTGCCTTCCCTGATAAACCCCAGATCTGTGTGCACGTGTGGTCTCGGAGCTCTGCGTGGTGACTAGTCACAGCCTGCAGAGGAGTAGAGCACACTGAGGGGGGACAGCTGGTGTCCGACGGGTGGGGATGGCAGCGACAGAGGCCCTCGGAGCCTGGCCTACCAGGGTTCTCCCTCCGCCCCGGGCGGTGAGAGGAGGGCAGAGGCTTCCACCGTGCTTGTTTTCACAGTCCTGAGAGAAGTGGCTTGACATAGTTGCTGCGAGGACAGGCTCACACACAGCGGTGGCTGTAGAGATGGTGTGGTGTTTCCTAGGGTTGCCCACGGGTCACTGGAGCCAGCACCCACTCAGGACACCTGGCAGCGCCAACATGCCTGTGCTTGAATCTGATGGTCAGTTGTCTTTGTCATGTCAGTGAGGGAGAATTAGCGTAGGGCGTATCTTAAGTGCGAAACCCTGGTTTCCCAGTGGTTAGTGCTACTCCTGCTCAACAAAAGGTCGTCAGTTCGAGTCCTCCGGGCACTCCTTGGAAACTCTGGGGCAGTTCTACTCAGTCCTGTAGGGTCGCTGTGAGTCGGAATCCACCTGATGGAAATAGATTTGGTTTAGTTCTCGTACATCTTGAGTTCCTCTCTTTTGAGGTGTAGAAGAGACTAAACAAGCTAGCAGAACAGAGATGGAGGAAGAGAGATGCCCGGAAGATGACCCGGGGCAGAAGCTTGAAGAGACGAGGACCGTCCCCAGAGCTGACAGAGAAAGCCTCCCCAGACCAGGCTCTGCATTTGGACTTGCTGCACCCTCCACTGTGAGAACAGAAATCTGTTTGCTAAAGCTACCTCTTGTGATGTTTCTGCTGTAGCGGTACCGGGGACCGTCCTCGCCAGTGCTCTGAGTCGGTCCCGACGCGCAGTGACCCCGTGCACACGCCAGTCCCGCACCGCACCCACCGCCGCCTTTCTGGTGACGCCCGTGTTGCAGCCCCTGAGTCGATCCGTCTTGCTGAGGGTCTCCTTCCCTCGCCGACCCTCCAGGGACTGATCCCTCCTGACAACAGGTCCAGAGTACGTGAGCTGCAGTCTCACCACCTTTGCTTCCAGGGAGCCCCCTGGTGGGACTTCTTCCAGAACAGATCGGCTGGTTCTTTCGCCGTGGTGATACAATCACTCTCCTTCTCTGGCACCACGATTCCAAGGTGCCCGTTCTCCAGTCTTCCGCATTCGCCATCCAGCTTTTGCACGCTGAGCAGCGCTAGGTAACTAACAACAAAACCGCGCAGCGACCCTGTAGGCCGCAACAGAGCTGCCCTGTGCAGCTTCTGAGGGGCTCCCAGTGGGTTCAGTCGCTGACCTTTTGGTCAGCAGCTGTAGCTCTTACCCACCACACCACAGGGTTTCCGCTAGACAACTAAGACCAAACTCGTCTTTTTGTGTCTGGCTTCTCTCGCTAAGCCCACTGGTTTCCACTTACGTCCTAGTGGGGGTCACAGCTCCCCTCCTCTCTCGTGGCTGGGTTCTGTTCCGTCCCATGGATGGACCACGCTGCTGACCCTTGACCTGTCGAAGGACACTTGGCTTGTGTCCAGCTCTGGGCCCTTGTGACTAGTGCTGTGGCGCACACGCGTGTGTCAGTGTCTGTGGGGATGGGTGAATGTTCTCAGTGCCCTGCTGGACGTGCCTGGGAATGGACTTGCTGGGCCTCAAGCCTTTAGCACCCAGAAGGGCCAGGCCCTGACTGCCAGTACAAACACACCACCTCCAGCTGCCCACCCTGGCACCCTCCTGGCACCCACTGCCCATGGGGAGCAGACACATGGGGTCCCACACCTGGACAGAGGGGCCCAGGCAGAGCATTCGGGAAGCGCGTCCCTGTGGGTGGCGGAGTTGTCATCCCACACTGTGCGTTTACACAAGTTGCCGGTGCACCAAGGCAGCGGGCTGTGGCGGGGGACACATGAAGAGTGGTCTCCCGGCCCCCAGCCTTTTCCTGCTGGACTTGGCAGACAGGGCTGCTATGCAGCCTTGGCTTGGAGGGCTCCCTGTGGGATGGCTGAGTCTGCCCAGAGGGTCCCATAAGGTGCCGGGGTGCACCTCCCCAAACACCCCCTCTGGACTCATACCCAAACTGAGGCAAGAGCACCAGCTGGGGGTCACGTTCTGGCTCCCATGCTGACGCCCCCAGCAGCCCAAGTGCAGGCAGGGTGTCCCAGGGAAGCTGGCTGTCCTCGTCCGTGGACCCAGCCAGGCTCCTCCTGCAACCCTCTCAGGCAGGTTATCTCCTGGAGCGGCTCGCACACCAAGCCTCCTTCCTGTGTCTTATTTTAAACAAGCCAGCTTGTCAAAACACGCCACGAAGGAAGTCAGAAGGCAAACCACAGAGCAGAGGAAGCTCTCTGCAGAGCGTAGCTCCCCAAAGGATTTGGCTCTCAAACATAGAAAGAACTTTCACAAATCAATGATGAAACTGTAAAGTCAGTGATGAAAAACAATCCGGTTTAAGACAGTGGGCTTCAGCCCACTGAGTGGGCAGGCTCTGAAGGAGGGCACCCCAGCCCAGCCAACACAGGCTCAGGAGTGGGCGTGGAGGTGCAGATGGTAACCCTACTGCACGTTCAGGCGTACAGACAGCGTCGCCATCAAACCAAACGCAAGCACAAACTCTCTGCCCTCGAGTCACTCCTGACTCATGCGAGGACTGCCAGTTAGGTTTATGAGCTCATCGTGGAAGACGTGCTCCAGACCTCAGCGCTGAGTGTCTCTGCAGTCACCTCCGAGGTCCTCCCCTTGGGAGGCTGTGCCCTGACCCCAGCGCCTAGTCCACCCTTCAGAGCAGTTTTGGAACTCTTTTTGTGGAGTGGCCACCAGAGCTGTTGTCATGTTACCCTGGATGTCCTGAATGTCATCCAAATGTCTTCCTTTCAATATTTCTTCTATCTTTGGGTACAGAAGAAGTCACCGGGGGCCAGATCAGGTGAGCAGGGAGGGTGTTCCAACACAATGATTTGTTTACTGGCTGAAAACTCCCTCTCAGACAGCTGGACAATGAAGTTTCGGGACTTGCCACCGTGCTGGCAACTGTCATCGCCATATTCCAGAAAGAGCCCCAAAATTGCTCTGAAGGGTGGACTAGGCACCAGCATCAGTGTGTAGCTTCCTAAGGGGGGGACTTGGAAGGTGACCACAGTCACGTTCAGCAGCGAGGGACGCAGCACCTGGAACCACTGGGGTTCACGGACACAGTTGTCACACCTCCTAGCAACTCTGCGGCACCGAACAGGACGGCCCCCGGGTCCCCGAGGCTGCGGTCCCCACCAAAGCAGCCACCGCATCTCTCTCCTGCCAGTGGCTTCTGGGCCTGAGCTGCCAGTCCTCTGGTTAGCAGCCAAGCGTCGGACCACCGTGCCCCAGGGCGGTTCCACTTGTGGATGTGCACCCAAGAGAAATGAAGCCATGTGTCCACACAAAAACTTATCCACGAACGATCATTCTGGCTCTAGTCACAGCAGCCAAAATTGTTGGTCAACAGATGGACCAAGTGAGGTGGCCATGGGGGTGGTGGGGGTGGTGTTGATGGTGACGGTGATGACCTTGTTGTCTGGGCTGACACGGATTTGAGTGACCCAGATAAGACATGTCTCTCCTGGGCCCAGACCTCAGGGCGATCCAGGGTGGGAGAAGGACAGAGGTAGACACAGATGCCCAGTCCCTGCACTAGACTGGGCAGAGCAAAGGGCCCATCAGGACAGGGCAGAGCGAGGGGCTGGGGGGGTCCTGGGCTCTGTTGGGTTGGTGTCAGTCATGTTTCTAGCCATAAGAACCTGCTCTGAGCTTAGAGGGCTGTCAGCAGCTTCCAGCGGTCCATTAAAGGGCAGGATATGCAGAGGTGGGGAAGGGGAGGAAAGGTACAGTGTCCCCGGCGGGACCCAGGGATTGTGTGTGGAGAGGGCCGTGGCTGTCAGCAGCCCCTCCAAGAGGCTTGTCCTGGGGAAGAGTCAGAGACTGCAGGGTGGCAGCCAGGCAGCTCACAAGTCCCTCCAAACTCTGACTCCCATCCTCCTCTCTTTATTCCAGGGGGCTGGAAAGAAGGGAGTCCAGGCTCTGAAGCACGGGCCCCTCAGATCCACTCTCGACAGCTCAGTCACCCTGAGCCCTGTCCTTGCTGGGGAGGCTGTGGGGAGGGGACAGCTAGCTGGGCCAGGCCTGTCATGTCACCCTATTTATAACAGGAGCCGATGGAAAGTTCTCTGGGTGCCGAGTGCTGAGTGTCTCTCATCAATAAATGATGGCGATGAATTATTCCACCCTGGAGCAGGTGAGAGGCGGCGCCCGGACCTCTCCACAGCCCCTGAGCCTGTGAGCCAGATGACTCACCACCTGCCAGGCTGCAGGCACAGACTAGCGGTTCCTCAAAGGGTTTTAGTTACCACACGACCCAACAACCCCAGCCCTGTGTATGTACCACGAAAAATCAACACAAATCCACGCAGAAGCTCATACCCAACTAGTCACTGCCTGTAGCACCATTCGCGGTGGCCAAAGTGTCCACCAACTGATGGTGGACAAACAGAATACAGTCTAACCACATGGTGGAATATTACTCAGCTGTAAAAGGAGCACAGAGCTGATACACAATACAGAGTACATGCTACATACTACACGCTACATACAACATGGATGAACCTTGAAAACACACTGAGGGAGAGAAGCTGGACACAAAGAGCCCCAGAGAGGACAACCCTGTGATGTCCAGAATGGCAAAGCCCTACAGACAGAGCAAATCAGGGGTTGCCAGGAGCTGGGGGAAGGGGATGAGGTTTCATAGCCTTGGGGTTTCTTTTGGGGGTGATGGAATGTCCCACAGCTCTGTGGCTATGCTAAAAGCCACTGAATTGCACATAAGAATGGCAGAACTCTATGGTGTGTGAATTATATCTCAATAAAGCTGCAAAAAGAAAGGGCTATGGGCTGGTTTGGTGGATGTGGGGTGGGGGACTCCCTGGAGCAAAGATCCCAAGTGCAGGGGCCAGGGGACAACTGGTCGGTTTTCTCATTTCCAGGAGTATCAAATAGGGGAGAATCAAAGGCAAGACCAAACTTCCAGGGGGTGTCCACCAGACTTCCCAGGTTGCAGCCAACTTCCTCTGTCAGATCCCCCTCTCACAGCCAGGCCTCCCTCCTCAGACTAGGGGCTCCTGCCCCGTGGTGGTGAATCCCCCGGCTGGGCACCCAGCACAACTGCACATGGCCTGGGCGGATCACACCCACTCGCTGATGCTTACAAGGCTCTGACAAGGTCTGCGATGAAGACAGCGTGTGCGCCTTCCTCTCCTGAGGCCGCACACATTTTAGGCGCCTCCCTTTACGTTAAAAACAGCCTGGCATGCTCACAGACCGCACACAGGCCACTTAGTGGGGGGTGGGCGTCCGGCTCATAGCTGACCCTGGAGCTTTGTGGCCGTTTTAACAGAGGACAGAGACGCCTTCAGGAGCTCAGAGACCCACTGCCATCCGTTGCTTCTGGCCCTGAGACGTTGCAGGACAGAGTGGAGCCGCCCACTAGGTTTTCCCGGGTTAATCTTCACAGAAGCAGGCTGCCGTGTCTTTTTCTCGTGTGGCGGCTGGTGGATTGGCATTGCCAAAGTTGCAGTTTGCAGCCCAGTTTGCTAGGCACCACCGAGTCGCCTCTGACCCGCGGTGACTCTGTGCACAGCAGGACAAAACGGCCCCGTCCTGCGCCAGGCCCCTGGTCACTTCTGTCCGTGTGTCTGTGGTTGTAGGCACCCTGTCAATTCGTGTGGTTGTAGGCACCCTGTCAATTCGTCTCGTTGAGAGTCTTTGGCTTTTTCCCTGACCCTCTGCTTTACCAGACCTGATGTCCTTCTCTGGGGACTGATCCCTTTGGACGATGTGTCCCAAGGACGTGAGGTGAGGTCTCGCCATCCTTGCTCCCGAGGTCCCTTCTCGCTGTATTCTTCCGAGACAGACCTGTTCCTTCTTTAGGCAGTCCAGGGCTGTATTCTTCACTGACACGCAGGGCCACTGTGTCCTTCTCTCCCCCCAGACTCTTCCTGTCCCTTAGCCACCGAGAGCAAGGCCGCAGAGATGGGCTTTGCTCAACAGCCCCTCTGGCCTCAACACCCCTGAGGGGTGGGTGACTCCAGAATGACTCACAGAATTCACAGAAATAGTTACCTGGACTAAATGCACCTTATAGTTTCCCAGTGATTATAACCAGGCCTCAGCAAGGTCCCCCATGGGGTCTCTGAGGTCCCTGGGGTGTGCTGCACCCTCTCCTGACCCAGGTGATCCCAGAGAGAAAGCTCCAAGGCCCAGGGTCTCCAGGCACTGGGCCCTCGGGAAGCGAGCTGACCAGGGCCCCGCCAACCGGGAGCAGGGCTGCGTCCTGCCGCCTCTTCCTGAGGTTTGGTCCTCAGCCTTAAACTGCTGCGGCGATTTTCAGAAACCAGATACAAAAGGCCAGATCTCACTCTCTGTCCCCCACCACAAATCGTCACTGAGTCCATGCCAACCCATAGTGACCCTGTAATTCCAAACCCCCAGTGCCGTCCTCACAGGTACACACCAAACGGCCCTCTGGGGTTTCCAGGGCGGCGGTTGCAGTGACGGCCTGCGGCTGTCTCTTCCTCCCACGGCTCCTGGTGGGTTTTAACTGCCGACCTTCGGGTAGGCAGAGGACAGCTTAACCGCTCTGCCACCACGCTCTTCTTTGCCCCACAGCTGGGGCAACGCGCCCCCCTGGAACCCTGAGTCTGCACTTTCAGCCTCCACAGCCCCTGCACTGTGCGTCCCAGAGGGAGACCAGGAGGCGGGCAGCGGTGAGGGGCTGGCCTTGAGGGGTACAAGCAGAGGGAACTGCACACACAAGGGCTGTGGGTGGGATCAACAGGGCTGAGTTCTAGAGAGTTCTGGAGGTCTGTATTCTCCTGGCCCATTGGCGGGCAGGGGCAGGGGGCTCCTGACAGGAAAATCTGAACTGTTGAGAAAAAAACAGCTGGACCCTCTCCTGCAGGGTCCCTTCTGACCTGGCAGGTCGCCAGCTGTTCCCGTCCTGGGGCGTGGAGCCGCCCACGAGACCCAGCGGTCCAGGTCTGCCCCAGGGCTTCAAGGGGAGTGTGAGTTCCCACCCCCTCTGCGGGACTGCCCCAGACCTGGCTGGCCCTTCCGATGGGCCCTCCTTTGGTCCTGTCCTGTCTCTCCCCTGGGCTGCGCCTCCGGCTCCCTCCCGTCTGGGTGCCTGCCCCAGCCTCCTCCCTGGGGCCCTGCGGATGCCTGCTCAGGCTTAGGCAGCAGCTCTTCCCACCTCAGGGCCTTCGCACGTGCTGCTCTCATTGCCAGAATACCACTCCCCATCTCCCTGCAACACCCCTTCCTCAGAATGCTGACTTGACAGTTAGGAGGCCTGGCTGGAGGCCACTTCACCGTCATGCCCCCCCCCCGCCCCTCCAGTAGCTGGTAGGGTTTGCTGTGCTCCGCACCCACTTTCCTTATCAGTTTGCACACTTGTGGGCCACTAGGCACCCTCCCTATCACCCAGGGCCAGGTACCGGACACACGGGGACGGCCCCTCCACCCAGAGCCAGCCCGGTTGCTTGAAAGGCTCAACCCCGCAAGGCTGGAAAGCCCAGCTAACCCCCCACCGTTCACAACCCCCTCCCCACCTGCCACCCCAGCTCACTGTCACCGTGTCCCCAGTGCAGCCCCTGTGGACCCCAACTCCTAGTCACTGAGGACTGAAAGGACAAGAGGTCCAGACCCTCTCGGGACCTCCCGACTCCCCTTGCCCGCCTTGCCCCTGACTCGCTGTCTGCAAGAGCCTACGTGACGGGGCAGAGCTGCCCCGTGGGGGTCCTGAGGCTGAGACCCTGACAGGAGAAGACCTCCAGGCCTTTCTCCTGCGTACTGGCTGGTGGGTTTGAGTTGCAGCTGAGCGCTTATGCGCTGCGTCACCAGGCTCCTGGCATCCGAGTTACCACCTTGCAGATCTGGCAGCGTCTCCCTGGGACCGGCTCTGACTGGTCACTCCGGTGTGGGCTTCTCAGAGGGGGCAGCTGTCGGGGGCCCCACCCCCCACCCCCAGTGTCTGGTTACCCTACTTTCCGGGCACACACCACTCTCCGCATGGGTTCAGCTGAATACTCATTCTGGAGCCTTCTGTCCACCCACTAGCCTGCGATCCCTGTTGGGGCAGGAAGAGGTTTGTTCTCGGGACCTCCAAGAAGGACCCTAAGCCTCAGTTTCCCAAGCACACTGAGGCGCGCCCTGACGGGTGGACACAGTGGGACCACACTCACAAAAGATGGCCTCACCACGCCGTCTCCTTTTTGTCCCCCTCCTACGGGGAGAAGGTGCCAGAAGGCAGCCACAGACAGACACCCGTCACCCTCTGGATTCATCGCTCTCAGGACTCGGAAATGGGGCTGCAAACACCCCTGGCAGGTTTTTCCAGCCCGCACAGTCCTGGGCAGGGACCGCCGGGAGGCTGCCCGAACTTGTCCAGACCTCCCGATCCCCTGGGGCACCCAGGTTACACATCCACCGGGCACCTCCACGCCCGTGACCTGCTCCACCCAGCGGGCTGCCTCCTCCCTCCCTGGAAGAGAGAGGGGCGCAAGGCAGTGGCAGGTGGCCGCAGACCGGTGTTTGGACCCCGAGAGGCAGGACAGACACCCACCAGGGCCCACAAGAGAGACAGGACAGAGCGTGGGCGCTGCCGATGGCGGGTGAAGTAGGGGGACCCGTCAGTGGGCAGCAGGGAAGGTTGGTGCGGTCCATTCACACCACCCAGCCAACATTGGGGGTGTGGGGGCCTTCAAGTCAGTCCCCAGTCCAAGCAACCCCACATGGCAGAGTGGGACTGCCCTGCAGGACTCCCGCGGCCTGTGGGGACCATCTCCGGGTCTCCCTGGCTGGAGACACTGGGGGGGCGTTGGACCACCAACCTGTTGGTCAGCAGGTGAGTGCTTAAGCTTTGCACCACCAGGCCTCCTTAGCGGGAGACCGCTCACCGCGAGGAGCAACGGTCTGAGGCAGGTGACCATGTGTGTCACTCACCCGTCTGAGGACCCTCCTCAGGACACTGGGTGCTCAAAGAAACCAGTCACAACAGGAGAGATGCAGAGTGAGCCCCTCAGACGAAGCTTCCAGAATGGCCCGAAGCAGACAGACCCCAAGTGCTTTGTGGCCACCAGGGGCCGGAGGGTGACCGAGCTTCTGTCAAGGGTGACAGAAAACTCGGAAACAGTGACGTACTGTCATACACATGATAAACGGAATTCGTGTCCGTGAAATGGATGTGTGAACAACGCTTTGTTACATGCACCGGTACCACAGTAGACACGGGTGCACGCACACACACACACAGACACGCACACACGATGCTCACCAGGGCAGGGGCGGTGAAGGGGCTCCTTGTCCAGCCACGCGGGTCTGTGGTCAGTTTCTGTCCTCTCCCCTGGACCCCGGCCTCTATGACGTCTAGGGCTGTGTGGGGCATCGTCCCCCACAGCGAAGCAGGGAGCCCTGAGCCGGGGTGGCTGGAACAGAGGACGTCACAGCCAGGGACAGTGCCCTCCCAGCCAGTGAGCGAGTGAGTCACCAGAGGAGCTGCAGGGGACACCACAGGGGACGTGGAGGCTGTGTGCAGAGGGCCTGGCACTGTGAATTCTGGGTGAACACACACAGAGACAAACACCCTACAGGGGGGCGTTGGGGGAGGTCCCACCCGAGAGCAGCAGGGTGGGATTCAGAGACACGAGCAGGTTGCACAGTGGTTAGGGGCTCAGCCACCCACCAGAAGGTCAGCAGTTTGGACCCAGCTGGTGCTCCTTGGACGCTGTCCAGGGCGCCCTCTCGGTCCTGCAGGGTCACTGTGAGTTGGTGAAGACACAACAGCTGCAGGTTTAGAAGGGGTC